>OX463232.1:82399002-83599002 GCA_949820135.1 Sylvilagus floridanus | reverse complement strand
CCTGGGGCCAGCGCCGTGGCACTGCAGTGTTAGAGCCACAGCCTGTAGAGCTGGCATCCCATGTGGGGGCTGGATCAAGTACCAACTGCTCCACTTACGATCCAGCTCCCTGTTAAAAAGATTGGGAAAGCAGTGCAGGATGGCCCAAGTGCTTTGGCTCCTGCGCCCATGTAGGAGATCCAGAAGAAGCTCTTGGCTTTGGTCTGATCCAGCCCTGGTTGTTGGGGCCATTTGGGAGGTGAACCAGAAGATAGAAGATTTGTTTCTCCTCTCTCTCTGTATCTCTGCCTTTCAAGTAAATCAATAAATCCTTTAAAAAAAAAAAATTCTGCTACTCTGCTTCTGGTCCAGCTTCCCGCTGATGTGCCCGAGAAGGCAGCGGATGACGCCTCAGGGGCGTGGGTTCCTCTCAGCACGTGGGAGACCAGGACGGAGCTCCAGGCTCCTGGCTTCAGCCTGGTCAGGCCCCAGCTATTATGGACGTGATGGACATGTCAGGAATGCAGGATCTCTTTCTGTGTCTGCCTCTCTTTCATTTTTTCAAGTAAGTAAATTAAACTGGAAAGAAACACTAACATTATCCTAACACAGTCACAAGCAACAGGCGCTGCCTTGTCACTTGTCTTTAGCTAATACACACCTAAAAGTCGCCAGAGTCTGACTGGATCCAGAAGCAGATGCTGTTTCAGTAACAATCCACTCATCCTCTCGAAGGCAGGCGTTAGCTGCTGAAACTGCAGTCTCTGGAAACAAACAGTACTCGGGGTCACGCGGGCACCACAGTACTCAGGGTCACGCGGGCACCACAGTACTCGGGGTCACGTGGGCACCACAGTACTCGGGGACACACTGGCACCACAGTACTCAGGGTCACGCTGGCACCACAGTACTCGGGGTCACGCTGGCACCGCAGTACTCGGGGTCACGCGGGCACCACAGTACTCGGGGACACGCTGGCACCGCAGTACTCGGGGTCACGCGGGCACCACAGTACTCAGGGTCACGCGGGCACCACAGTACTCGGGGTCACGTGGGCACCACAGTACTCGGGGACACACTGGCACCACAGTACTCAGGGTCACGCTGGCACCGCAGTACTCGGGGTCACGCGGGCACCACAGTACTCGGGGACACGCTGGCACCACAGTACTCGGGGTCACGCTGGCACCGCAGTACTCGGGGTCACGCGGGCACCACAGTACTCGGGGACACGCTGGCACCACAGTACTCGGGGTCACGCTGGCACCGCAGTACTCGGGGTCACGCGGGCACCACAGTACTCGGGGACATGCTGGCACCACAGTACTCGGGGTCACGCGGGCACCGCAGTACTCGGGGTCATGCTGGCACCGCAGTACTCGGGGTCACGCGGGCACCACAATACTCAGGATCTCACGGGCACCACAGTACTCGGGGTCACACTGGCACTGCAGTACTCGGGGTCACGCGGGCACCACAGTACTCGGGGTCATGCTGGCACCGCAGTACTCGGGGTCACGTGGGCACCACAATACTCAGGATCTCACGGGCACCACAGTACTCGGGGTCACACTGGCACCGCAGTACTTGGGGTTTCACGGGCATCACAGTACTAGGGGTCACGCTGGCACTGCAGTACTCGGGGTCACACGAGTACCACAGTATCCAAACAATGCAGAATGCAGGTACTGGGCACAGCAGGGAAGACAGCACTGGGGGCCCACAGCCCCTGCTGCAGTGTCTGGGTTCAAGCCAAGAGCCCCTGCCAACTCCAGCTTCCTGCTGACCCGCACCCTCAGAGACAGCAGATGATGGCTCAAGGGCTTGCTCTCAGCTTTGGCCTGGCTTGGGACCAGCTGTTGTGGGCATTTGGGGAGTGAGCCAGCAGATTAGAGATCTAGATCTCTCAATTAAAAAACAGTAAGTTTCAATCAAAATTATTAAGCTCAAATATAAATGTGCTTATAATGCCCTGAAATGTGACTTAATATCTGAACATTATTTCAAAGTTTTTTTTTTTTTTGACAGGCAGAGTGGACAGTGAGAGAGAGACAGAGAGAAAGGTCTTCCTTTTGCCGTTGGTTCACCCTCCAATGGCTGCCGCAGCTGGCGCGCTGCGGCCAGCGCACCGCGCTCATCCGATGGCAGGAGCCAGGTGCTAGGTGCTTTTCCCTGGTCTCCCATGGGGTGCAGGGCCCAAGCACTTGGGTCATCCTCCACTGCACTCCCGGGCCACAGCAGAGGGCTAGACTGGAAGAGGGGCAACCGGGACTAGAACCCGATGTGCCGGCGCCGCAAGGCGGAGGATTAGCCTGTTGAGCCACGGCGCCGGCCTTCAAAGTTTTGAAGAAACAAAGCAACAGCTCCTGAGCCAGGCAAAGGCCGGAGCTGATTGCCCTGCACCTCCCGGGCCCTTGCAGGACGCCAGGGCGGTTCTCCCAGGCTACTGCTCAGACCCCTTCTGTAATCCTGACCCCAACTGCTTGTAGAACCCCACCAGGTACCAAGGCAGCGCGCCAGGTTACGTGGCCGCCTGCAGTGCCAGCATGCCATATGAGTGCCGATCACGCTCCCCAACGCTCCTGGGAAAACAAGGGAGGATGCTCCTGGCTTCAGCTGGGCCCAGCCATCCCAGCCAAGATGGACGACATCTCCTGCTCTCCGGTCGTCTCTAACTCTGCCTTTCAAATGAATGCATTTTATTTCTAGACCAACGGTCCGGTGTAATTTGTTCCATCTCTCTACTGTCACTTGTTTTAATTCTGTCCTCAGGGCATCCCTGCCGGGCTGAGTCTCAGCAAGGACAGCAGTCAGCACCGCGGGGGGCAGGCCTGGACCCTTCCTGCGGCTTCCCCCGCAAGCCAGGGTCGCTCAGGCGTGCTGCGGGCCACACCAGCCGGTAAGACAGCCTACTGCAGCCTGTGGCACAGAACAGGATGTGCAATAAATCAGCACTGGCCTTCGGGTTCAGCGCGACCACGGGCCCGCGTTCAGGGTTACAATCTAAGTTCCCTCACAGATCACGGTAAAATATGACATACTATAACGTGAAACCTGAGGGGGAGCTTCAAAGGCCAGAAAAGCACACTCTGGGGCTGCGTCTGGGGTCCAGGCGCCCCGGGGCTCCGGCCCTGCGGTCCCGTGGGAGACCCGAGAGGGGTCCGTGTGCCTCTCCCACAGAACTAACAGCGACACCACAGCACTGCCCGCCAGCCCAGCCTGCAGGCTGAGAACACGCTCCGGCAGAAGCCGCACACTCCGGGAGACGGCAGCAAACACCCGCACACCGCGTACACACCGGGAAAGGCCGCTGTCTGGGCTCAGGGGCCGCCCGCGGGGTTACCTGTCGGGCGCCGCCTCCAGCCCCGGCACGGCCCACTGGAGGCCTGAGGGCCACGTACGGCCGCCTGCTCCAGGCTCCATTAGAGACACCCGGGCTCCAAGCAGGGCCTGGGCGCCACAGCCACACAGGACCGGGACCCGGGCCTGGCCGAAAGGCGCGCAGCAGCAGCATTGCCGCCATCTTGGCCAGAGACCAGCGCCTGCGCAGTCTGGGGCGTTCCCTGGGCGTCTGCGCGAGCAGGGCCTCCTCAGGGCGCCTGCGCAGTCGGGCGGGGGCGGGCCTCTCGCGACGCCTGCGCAGTCGGGGGCTTCATCTGGACGTCTGCCCCGGCAGGGGCTCCTTGGGGCGCCTGCGCGTCGAGGGCCTCGACTGCGCCTGAGGTCTGGTTCTCCTCTATTCCTGCGGAGCGGGCGGCCTGGGGCGCTTCTCACCCGAGCGCCGACTGAGAGGCGGCGCCGGTGCCGCCGTCCCGAGGCCCAGCCGTGGCGTCTGCTCCCTGCCGGGACGGAAGCGGGGGCCGTGCCCGGGAGGGCGGCCTCCGTCCTGGGTCTCGGGGCCGGGGAGCCCGGAGCGCAGCCTGCGCCGGGAGGGCGGAGGACGGGGCAGCGGGCGGTCCCGCTGCGCCCCGGCTCCGGAACGTTCTCTGTCGCCGCTCCTCGGCTGCCGCCCGGTCCCGGGCTTGCGTGCTTCGCGGTGAGCCCGAGAGCTCGCTGTGTGAACGTGGCGGCGCGTGGTTCTGGGTGTTGCTATTTCCCTGTCAAAGCCGGCCGAGCAGGCGCTGTCAGTACCTGTTTTACAGGTGAGGAAGCGTCCCTCCGGGTGTGCGCAGGCCGCCCCCGCGGGTCCCGGTGCCGGCTCTCACCTCTGCAGAGGGGTGTGTGTGCAGAGCAGCCGCGGCCTCCTGCTCCCACAGCGGGTGCCTCGGGTCCCTCCTTCCTGCCCGGTCACCCCCCGGGACCGCAGGTGAGAGTCTTTGGGCCCTGGCCACCCCCGTGGGAGGCTTGGGCTTCAGCCTGACTCAGCCCCAGCGCTGTGTGTCTGTGGAATCAGCTCATGGTTGGGAGTCCTGGCTCTGCCCCTCGGAGGGATGAGATGGCCGTGCCAGTTTGTGGTCGTCTGGCCAGCCTGGCCCCGTGACTGCAGTCAGGCTCCCTGGGCAGCTTGTGCTGTGCAGCCCCGGCAGGAAGTGACCAGCACCCAGCCCTTGGCAGGTGACCTGTGACTCAGCCTCAGTAGCACGGGTGGCCTGCGAAACCACTTCTTCCGCTCTGGAAGGCAACCACAGGCAGGACTCCAAATTCAGTACATATATAGCAGACTCATGTTTAAGGTTCCGTTTATTTATTTGAGAGGCAGCGAGAGGTTTTTCACCCACTGGTTCACTCCCCAAATGGCCTCAATGCCCAGAGCTGGGCCAATCCAAAGCCAGGAGCCAGGAGCTTCTTCCAGGTCTCCCACGCTGGTGCAGGGGCCCAAGGACTTGGGTCATCCTCCGCTGCTTTCCCAGGACACAGCGGAGAGCTGGATCGGAAGTGGAGCAGCAGGCCAGGAACCGGTGCTGGAGGTGGAGGTTTAGCCTACTATGCCACAGTGGGCAGGCTAATTTTCAAGTGGATAATTCTGTATGGCCCGTGAGTGATGGCATAAGTATCCCAGTGGCCCTTGGTAGGAAAAAGGTTCTCGAAGTCTGCTCTAGCAAAGACTAGGCTCCGGCAGGGTGGGTTGAGCCTCTGGTTGGGACGCCTCATCTCACGTTGGAGTGCTGGTTCGAGTCCACCTACTCCGTGCAGTGCACCTGGGCAGGTGGTGGGTGATGGCCCCAGCGCTTGGGTCCCTGCCAGCCACAAGGGAGACTTGGATGGGGTTCTGAGGCTTCAGCCTGGCCCAGCCCTGGCTGTTGGAGGGCATTTGGGAAATGGAACAGCAAATGGAAGATCTGTCTCCCCTCTCTGTCACTCTGCATTTCAAATCAGTACTTTTTTTTAAAGCTTTCAGCGAAGCTGATTATTTTTTATTTGAAAGAGTCCCACAGAGAGAGGGAAAGACACAAATGGCCACAAAGGTTGGGTCTGGGCCAGGCAGAGCCAGGAGCCAGGAATCCTGTCCAGGACTCCGGTGTGGTGGCAAGGACCCGAGCGCTTTGGCAGTCTCCGCGATGGTTCAGGCCCGTGAGCAGGGAGCACGATGGGAAGTGGAGTGGCAGCTGTTGCTGATGTTGGAGGCAGTGGCCTGCTGCCCTGTGTGTCTTGGGGAGAATATAATTAGCCATTTCAATATTGATGAGATTGTTGCTGTCCTCTCCCAGCGGTGGTGGTGGGATCCCGTCCTCGGATCACCTGGAACAGGGTGTTGACTTCTCCAACCCTCAATTTTCTCTTCAGTAAAATGGGGATAATAAGGATAATAATTAGCTACAAAGCTAGGTTAATGTCAGCCTTGGTTTTCCCACAGGGTTGTTGCGAGATAAAATGCAGTAAACGCATGTGGAAGCAACTCTGAGAATCAAGGCAGGGCCGCACCACACAACTGCGGTTTGAGCGGGGGCTGTGTCCCAGGCCCTGCCGGGGTGGCAGGACCAGACACCGAGCACTGCCTCGGGCAGCAGGGCCCCTGTGGTCTGGACCCCTGTGGAGGGTACCTAGGAGAGCCAGTTCCGCCTGCTTTCCTTTGCTCCTGCTGTTTCCTTCGCTGCCTTTGTTCCCCTGGAAGTGTGGACTTTGTCCCCTGTGCACCCAGGCCACCATAGCTCTGTGATCCGCCTGCTTGCTGCTGTGTGGGAGGTGACTCCTGCTGGCCACAGAGGGGACACTATGAGAGGTCCCACTGCAGCCCTCTGGGCCTGGGCGCGCGGGGGGGGGGGGAGGGCAACCCCTCCCACCCACACTGTGACATCTGCCCTTTGCCAGGCCAGCTGCTCTGAGCTTTAATACGGGAGCTGGGGACGGAGGTGACCCGGGTCCTTCTGGGTTAAGGTCTTTGCTTCTTACCAGTATCTCAGCAAATAATTACTGCTGCTACCCAAGCTGGCAGCGAGCAATTCCTGAGCTCCCCCCACACACTGCTGCTCTCACACGTGCCCTGGCGTGCAGAGCAGAGAGCTGCCACACAGCTCTGCACCTGGACACCTGTCTAACCTAGAAGGCTCCTAGAGAGTAGCACCTTGTGGGGTGTTTGGAAACAACTTCATCTCTGAATTTTGGCGAATGTTGTTAAGCTCTTTGTCCAGAAAGTTTCTTTTCATGCCATTTATTAACGAACTGGGTTTTAGCTCATATATATATATATATATATATACACAAGATTTTGTAATCATAGTTTGTTCTTCCTGAAAAAAACTATTTTTTTTTTTTTAATTTACTTTGAAAGAGTTACAGGCCGGCGCCATGGTTCAATAGGCTAATCCTCCGCCTGCGGTGCCGGCACACCTGGTTCTAGTCCCGGTTGGGGTGCCAGATTCTGTCCCGGTTGCTCCTCTTCTAGTCGAGCTCTCTGTTGTGGCCCGGGAGTGCAGTGGAGGGTGGCCCAAGTGCTTGGGCCCTGCAACTGTGTGGGAGACCAGCAGAAGCACCTGGCTCCTGGCTTCGGATCAGCGCGGTGCACCGGCCGCAGGTGCCAGCTGTAGCGGCCATTGGGTGGTGAACCAACGGAAAAGGAAGACCTTTCTCTGTCTCTCTCTCTCACTGTCCACTTGTCCACTCTGCCTGTCAAAAAAAAAAAAAAAAAGAAAAAGAAAAAGAGTTACAGAATGTAGGGGAGAGGAGAGGTCTTCCATCCTCTGGTTCACTCCCCAGATGGCAGCAATGGCCAGAGCTTGGCCAGGCCAAAGCCAGGAGCCAGGACTTCATCTAGGTCTCCCATATGGGTGGCGGGGGCCCAAGCACTTGGGCTATCTTCTGCTGTTTTTCCCAGGCTGTTAGCAGGGAGCAAGATCGGAAAGTGCAGCAGCCAGGACACGAACCAGCGCCTATATGGGATGCCAGGGTTGCAGGTTTTATCCGATATGCCACAGGACCAGCCCCTGAAAAGTGCATTCCTACAAGCAAAAAACCTGTGTAGGAATTCGAGCATGACTAAATAGCTGCACGCTCCCTAGTGCTTCCTAGAATGGCTGGGTATGGGATTTTGACCAGATGCTTGGTAAGAGGGACGTGGAGATGGCAAATTCTGGGTTCTTTCTGCACACCATTCACCCCCTGTGCTTGGGACAGCACCTGCCAGAGCCATGCAGCATGGACAGGTAGCTCACGGCACTCCTGAGGGTCCTTGGTGGAGCGTGGGGGGTTTTGAGGCGAGGACTGACGAGGTCTGTCTTGAAGGCAAGGCATCGTTTTGGCTCCTGCAGGAGACCCTTGGGCAATAAAGGTGGGCACAGGGGAGGCCCTGAGGAGGCTGCAGCTGCCACTCCCACCCCAGAGGAAAAGCTGCCCCGGCCCAGAGGTGAGAGGGGAGGAGCTGGCTCTCCACCAGGCAGGAAAGCCAGATTCTCTTGCTCTGATTCTTTTGCTGGCCTGCCCTTTCTGGTTGGCAGCTGAGCATGGAGTCGGCACCGTATAGCTCCTAAGCAAGGGGACAGGCTCGTGACCACTAGGGTTAGTGTCGAAGGGAAGCTGGCACAGCAGTTCTGGGTCCTGCTTCCTTTTCCGTGTAGCTTAAAGGGCTGGTTCACAGAGCAGGTGGTGGCTTCTATGCAGAATTTGATCTGTGGCCTGCTCGGGAGCTTTCTGGCTATGGGTCACTGGCAGACTAGACCCGGGCTGGGTGATGGGGGCTCGGCTCGCAGCCCCTCAGAGGAGCCTGTGCTGCTCCTGGAGCTCCTGGCAAGCTCTGGCAGGAGGGAAGAGTGGACTGGGTTAAGTATGAGATGCTTCAAGCCAAAGCACGCAGTCTGGATTCTGCCATCTTATTCTTGAATTTTGTGTCTTATTTAGCTTGTCAGTTTGTTTATTTGGGTCCTGGGCAATCCTGGCTGAGTTCCATTTCATAAACAGAACAGAATAGAACAAATCCCATCGACTGCACCTATGCTGGTAAGGGGAACTGAGGCACCTGTCCAGGGCCACCTGGTACCAAGAGCACCGGTGTCCTGTTGGTCTCGCAGTGGCGTGGAGGCTGACCCAGGACCACTGGCAGTTTATAGTCACTTAAGTAAGATGCGGGACAGCCCAGCAGCACTTCTCTATTTAACTCCTTTGAATTCTAACCCTTTTTCTTCTGAATACCTTTTTAAAAAATTTATTTATTTATTTGAAAGGCAATTATAGAGTTGGAGAGAGATTGTTTTTGGCTGCTGGTTCATTCCCCAAATGACCACAATGCCCAAAATTGGGCCAAGTCAAAGCCAGGAGCCTGGAGCTCGTCCTTGTCATCCATATGGGTGCAGGGACCCAACTACTTGGGCCATCCTCCATTGCTTCCTCAGGCCATTAGCAGGGAGCTGGATTGGAAGTGGAGCAACCAGGACTCAAACCAGCACCCATATGGGATGCTGGCATCACAGGCAGTGGCTTAACCTACTGTGCCACAATACTGGCCCCTCCGAACACCTTCATTAAATTTTGGAAAAAAAGGGGGGGGGGGCTAGAGCTGTGGCACAGTGGGTTAATGCCCTGGCCTGAAGCGCTGGCATCCCATATGGGCGCCGGTTCGAGTCCTGGCTGCTCCACTTCCAATCCAGCTCTCCGCTGTGGCCTGGGAAAGCAGTAGAGGATGGCCCAAGTATTTGGGCCCCTGAACCCGCATGGGAGACCTGGGGGAAGCTCCTGGCTCCTGGCTTTGGATTGGCGCAGCTCTGGGCATTGAGGCCAATTGGGGAGTGGACCATTGGATGGAAGACCCCCCCCCCCCGACTCCTCTCACTGTGTAACTCTAACTTTCAAATAACAAATAAATAAATCTTAAAAAAAAAAAAAAGATTTTAGGGCTGGCAATGTGGCATAATGGGTAAAGCCACCACCTGCAGTGCTGGCATCCCATATGGGTGCTGCTTCAAGTCCCAGCTGCTCCACTTCTGATCCAGCTCTCTGCTATGGCCTGGGAAAGCAGTCGAAGATGGCCCAAGTCCTTGGGACCCTGCACCCATGTGGGAGACCCAGAAGAACTCCTTGATCCTGGCTTTGGATTGGCGCAGCTCTGGCCGTTGTGGTGAAATGGGGAGTGAGCCAGTGGATGGAAGACCCCTTCCTCCCTCCCTCTCTCTCTGCCTTTCCTTCTCTGTGTAACTGTAACTTTCAAGTAAATAAATAAATCTTTAAAAACATTTTAAAAAGATTTACTGAATTCATTAGAAAGGCAGAGTTCGGAGAGACAGAAAGCCAGGGTAGATAGAGTGCCTCCATCTGCTGGCTTATACCTCAGTGGCTGCAGTGGCCAGGGCTGGGCCAGGCTGAGGCTGGGAGCGTGGGTCTCCGTGTGGGTAGCAGGGTCCCACACCTGCTGCATCCCAGGATGTACCTCAGCAGAGGCGTAGGAGCTGGGAGTTGAACCAGGCACTGCTGTGCCCAATGCCCGCCCTGCCTGCTCCCCCCTCAGCAGCCCCACAGCCAAGAGCTCTTCTCAGTGCCCAAACCCCTTCTGCTGCACTCAGTCGAACGCTGCCCTGTGCCACATGGAGGCATCACGTCCAAGCCTCTCTGGAGCGGAAGTCAACTCCGCCTTCCAACCCAAGCCTTCCCTGAGCCGCAGCGGCTGTCGCCTCCACGCTGCCCTCGAGCTCCATCTCCATGCCCCCGACACTCATGCTGAGACAAGACCCAGCGTAGCGTGTCCAACGTGGGAGGCACACCCTGTGTGTTGCGTAATTGATAACGACTGAAATAAAATGAAACAGCATTGGCAGCATCTAACAACCTAGGCATTTCCTTAGTTTCATAATGGTGGTTGGCACTTAGGTCTTCTGCATGTGCAGAGCCGTGTGGAAGGACTGTGACTCGAGTCGCCATCTGGGGTGCCTGCATCCGTGTCTCAGTGCCTGGCTCAAGTCTGGGCCCCTCCATTTGCGATCTAGCATCCTACTCATGTGCTCTTGGGGGCAGCAGATGATGGCTCAGGCACATAGGTCCTGCCACTCTGTGGGAGGTGAGGATGGGACAGAGAGACCACTCACTGGTTCACTCCCCAAATATCTGCAACAGCTGGGGCTGGACTAGGCCAAAACCAGGAACCAGGAACTCCACCCTGGTCTCCCACATGGAGGGAGGGACCTAATTACGTGAGCAATCAGCCACTGCTTCCCCAGGTGTGGTAGCAGGAAGCTGGATCTGAAGCAGCAGCCAGGACTTGAACTGGTGCTGCAGTAGCGGATGCCTCTGTCACAAGCAGTGGCTTACCGCATTGTATGTCAGTGGCTGCCTTTGCCTATCCTGACTTTCAGCCCAATCAATGCATCCTCATTAATATAGCAGGTGTACATACAGCCCAAGAAAGTTAGTTGCGGAGTGAAAAAATGGTTGGAAGAAACTTGCTTCTCTTTCCAATAAAATAATTTAAAAAAGAAATGTGTGATCATCACAAGAATCCTAGCTGGCAGGTGCTGTTGTGAGCCCATTGCCCTGAGGTCACAGGTGAAGAAGGGGCAGAGTTGGGGGCCAGGCAGTCTGCGCCCACAGTGTACATTTTCTTAAAGATTATTTTAAATGTAAAGGTGTAGACACAGGGAGAGAATCTGAGAATGAAGATCTGCTGGCTCCTGCCCAAAAGCCTGCGACAGCCAGGGCTGGGCCAGGCTGGAGCTGGGAGCTCCATCCAGGGCTCCCATGTGAGTGGAAGGAACCCGACTTCAGCCGATCTCTGCTGAAACCTGGGTGTGCATTAGCAGGAATCTGGAATGGAGAGTGGAGCCAGGATTTGAACCCAGGCATTCCAACATGGTGGGTAGGCATCCACAGCAGTGTGCTGACAGTGGTCCCCACTTCTGCCCCGAGCCTGGGCTCTGAACCAGTGTCCCAGCAGTGAGCTGACAGTGGTCCCCACTCCTGTCCCCAGCCTGGGCTCTGAACCAGTGTCCCAGCAGTGAGCTGACAGTGGTCCCCACTCCTGTCCCCAGCCTGGGCTCTGAACCAGTGTCCCAGCAGTGAGCTGACAGTGGTCCCCGCTCCTGTCCCCAGCCTGGGCTCTGAACCAGTGTCCCAGCAGTGAGCTGACAGTGGTCCCCGCTCCTGCCCCCAGCCTGGGCTCTGAACCAGTGTCCCAGCAGTGAGCTGACAGTGGTCCCCGCTCCTGCCCCCAGCCTGGGCTCTGAACCAGTGTCCCAGCAGTGAGCTGACAGTGGTCCCCGCTCCTGCCCCCAGCCTGGGCTCTGAACCAGTGTCCCAGCAGTGAGCTGACAGTGGTCCCCGCTCCTGCCCCCAGCCTGGGCTCTGAACCAGTGTCCCAGCAGTGAGCTGACAGTGGTATCCCACTCTTTGCCTTCACACAGTGAGTGTATGGAGAGTGGTTGGTGTAGATCTGTCTCCAGGAAGACAGAGTATAAGCCCAGTGCAGACTCTGTAATTGTGAGTACTCAAGCATTAAGTACAGCTTGTGCCTAATTTAAAGAATGTATTCAAGCTTGCAGCCCTGCCCATGCATACTTAACTTCCTGTTAAGTGCTGTGCTGCCCAGGTAACAGCTGCACCTGTCCCAGTGCAAGATGCTGTGGTGCTGAATCTAAGCCAACAGCCCCCAGCTTTTGGGTTTCTGGGTCTCTTGAGGTTTGGTTTTGTTCTTAAAGATTTATTTGTTTATTTGAGAGACAGACACAGAGAGATAGGTCTTCCATCCATTGGTTCACTCCCCAAATGAGCGCAATGGCTAGGACTATATCACAGTGCCGGCTCTTGTTTTCATTTTTTAAATATTTATTTTTTTATTTATTTGAAAGGCAGAGTTACAGATAGGGAGACACAGTTCTTCCATCTGCTGGTTCACTTACAAAATGACTGTAATGCCTAGGGCTGGGCCAAGTGAAAAGTAGGAGCCTGGAACTCCCTTTGGGTTTCCCATGTGGGTGTAGGGAGTGACTGCTTTCCCAGGCTCATCGGTAGGGAGCTGGATCAGAAATGGAGCAGCCAGGATTTGAACCAGTGCCTGAATGGGCTGCCAGCATTGCAAGTGGTGCCACAATGCCAGGCCCCTCTTTAGGCTCTTTAAAATCAATGAGACTGGGGCCGGCGCTGTGGCGTAGTGGGTAAAGCCACCACCTGCAGTGCCGGCATCCCATATGGGCGCCAGTTTGAGTCCCTGCTGCTGCACTTCTGATCCAGCTCTCTGCTATGCCCTGGGAAAGCAGAAGATGGCCCAACTCCTTGGGCCTTGCATCCGCATGGGAGACCCGGAGGAGGCTCCTGGCTCCTAGCTTTGGATCCGCTCAGCTCTGGCCATTTGGGGAGTGAACCAGCAGATGGAAGACCTCTGTCTCTCTGTAGCTCTGCCCTTCAAATAAATAAATCCTTTTTTAAAAAATTGAGACCAAAGTGCTTTTGCTTATGTGGGTTGTATCTATGGATGTTCTCTATGTTGGTACTGAAGCTGAGAAAGGTTGACAGCACAGTCACACCCATCCCAGCTGTCAAAACGCTGGCACCAAGACACACCACACTGGCTCTGGACAGCTCCATGGATGTTCCCAAGACGAGGGGGGAACAGCAGCCTCTCAGTGTTGACCTGAGGTGTGTACACCTTGCTGCCTCCCACAAAGGGTTCTGGGAGCCCAGGGATGCCCAGGCCACCCACTTCAAGTGCAGGTGGTCTAAATCAATCATGGTGAGTCTCCCAGCTCCGTCACGTGTAGTTTTTCACTGAAGGCCCTGGGCTGGGCAGCAGCGTTGGGGTGAAGCAGAACTGGCTCTCATGATGTCGCCGAGTTGCTGAACTGGGCAGCCTGGAAGCGGCATTTGGACTTTGTGTTCTGTGCAGGAGAGGTCTGGACTGTAGCAGGCTGAGCAGGGTCTGGTCCATGCAGGGCAAAGCATCCGGGGCTGCTGTCAGCCCGCCCTCTGCACGGAGGACACGCCACCCCTGCCATCCTTGGAAATGCTTCTGCAGCTTTCCCCCCAAGACCAAGCCCTCTGTGAGTTTCCTACATGGAAAAAGGAATCTTGCGCTGGGTTCAAGATCTCCCCTGCGAGCCCTTCTCCGGGGAACATCCTGAAGTACCCAGAGAGGATCGGAGTAATTCGTCCTGGGATCTTTACTGAATTCCGCGTTAGTGAACGTGAACGGACCACGGCAGGACCCGCCTAGGATGCTGTCCTGAGGACTTGCCAGTGGCACTCAGCCGTGCTGCCGCATTTCCCAACGCCTCCGTGGCTGGGGTGCTGACACGAATGCAAAGGGCCACACACACAGGAGGTACACACTCATAGGGCGTGTTTACAGTCCGTCCTTTCTGGCCTGGCCTGCACTGTCAGACGTTTCAGACTTTGGCCACAGCCGGAGCCGCAGTGCTCGGAACGCTGGCACGCAGCCACCCTCAGCTCCTCTTCCCACTTGAGTAAGCACTGCTTTCTGCAGGCTGAGTCCTCACGCAGAGCACGCTACGCCACGTGACAGCCCTCGGGGAGACTTCTCCCTACCTCCAGTCATCCTACTTGGACTGTAAGATTTACTGTGTAGTGATTAACAGATCATCTTCTTTGGCTTTAAAATGATACCAAAACTGGGGCAGACACTTGGTGCGGTGGCTGGCTACTCTGAGCTTCTGATCCTGGCAGTGCATCCTGGAGGTAACAGGTGCTGGCTCAAGTGCCTGCGCCCCTACCACTCATGAGTGACACCCGGATACAGTTCTGCCCTGCTGGCTTTGGCCTGACACAGCCTTGGCTACTGCGGGCATTTGGGGGAGTGAACCAGCATATGAAGAGCTCTCTAGCTCTGTTTTCTCCCTTTCTGATGCTCTGCCTTTCAAATAAAAAATACATTTGTAAATAAAAATTTTAAAAGATGTATTTTAAAGGCAGAGTTACAGAGACAAGGACAGAGTGCTTGGGCTCTTGCACCCACATGGGGGACCTGGAGAGGCTCTTGGCTTTGGATCGACCCAGCTCTGGCCATTGTGGCCATTTGGGGAGTGGGCCAGCGAATGGAGGACCTCTCAACATCTCTCCTTCTCTTTCAGATAAATGAATCAATATTTTTTAAAAATGGCAATTTTTGTTATGTGCATTTTACCACAATGAAAATGGGGGTGGGTGGAAGGAAGAGAAAAATGTTAGTATCTGAAAAAGAAAATCCACAGCTGAGGGGCTACAGAGAGCGTCTGGGGCGGTGCTGGTGCTGGCCAGGTCAAGGCCAGAGCCCAGGGCTTTTCCTTGGCTGTGGTTTTGGAGGGCAGCAAACCTCAACGCTCTGGGAACCAGAAAGGAAAACACGGAATGACTTCCTGTGAAGTGTGCTCTGCTTCCTGATTCCAGCGCCGAGAACACAGAGGGGCTGGCGTGAGCATAGGCCACAGGGAGGAGACGTGTGTAAGAGGAAGTGGACAGTCAGCAGGGAAGCGGGGCTGCCTCCTCAGCACTGACCTCTGCCCAGCCTGCAGGAAGTGGGCGGGGCCAATCCGCAGGCCCTGGCACTCCCAGTCCACTGCAGGGAGATGGGCAGTGTCGGGGGAGCTTCAGTGCCTTTGCTTAAGGGCTGGTCTGCTTGGCCATTCTTCCCCTCCCAACACCACTGGGTCTGGAGGCCACACATGAGTGTTCAGCTAGAGCCCTGGCGCTGTCTGCAGCCACGTGTGGCCCGACACCTGGGATGTCAGGGCCTGGCTTGCACTGACAGCTGAGCCTACAGCTCCTGGTAAACAGCAGGTCCTGAACAAGTGTTTGCAGGAAGAATCCAGTGAACACAGCTGCAGCACTGTAGTGGGGCAGGGTCTGAAGACAGGCCACCCAGGGTGATTGCTTCTGGTCCTCCTCCAGGTCTCCTAATAGGAATACCCAGGGCAACCCAGGTGCCATTAAAGGAACCAAGATTTTAATTATTTATTTGAAAGAGTTAGAGGAGACAGAGATCCAGCTGCTGGTTCACTCCCCAAATCATCACAACTGCTGAGGCTGGGCCAGGCCGAAGCCAAGAGCCAAGAGCTTCTTCCAGGTCTCCCACGTGGGTGCAGGGGCCCAAGCACTTCCACTGTTTTCCCAGCAGCAGCAGCCAGGACTTGAACTAGGGCCCATGTGGGATGCTGGCGTTGGTCCTGGCCACGGTGTCTTGCAGACTGTGTTCACTCAGTCCCACTAGACTGCACACTGTGTTCTTGCCAGCCAGCTTCACCCTGGCGCACACGTGGGCCTCCTGTTTTCTCTCTTCCAGTGAGTCCTGTGCTGCCAGGGGCTCTTTGCCTAGGGCCTGCCCTTGGGCAGTCTGCAGCCTGTTCAAGGCTGTCTAAGCCTTCAATTAGCGTCTAGGAAGCAGCAGTCCCTGGGGGTTAAGCTACTTACTGCCTGTGACACCAGCATCCCCTATCAGAGCGCCCGTTTAGTCCTGGCTATTCCACTTGCAATTCAGCTTCCTGTTAACGCGTCTGAGAAGGCAGTGGAAGACGGCCCAAGTGTCTGGGCCTCTGCCACCCACGTGGGAGACCTGGGTGGATGGAGTTCCTGGCTTATGGTTTTGGTCTAGCTCACACCTAGCTAGACACGTGGGGAGCAAACCAGAGTACAGATCGCTCCCTCTCTCTGTTGCCGTCTTCCCAGTCCTGCCCCTATCTCTTCTATCCTGAATCCAATACAGGCCGAAGACTCGAGTGGGACAGAGTGGACACTTCTGTTGGCTGGACGCAGGCTGCCCTTTCAAGTCACCTCTCCCAGAACATGAGCTGAGGTGTGACTGGCATTTCTTAGTCACCATGCTCATAAAGGAATGTGATAATTTAGCCACTATATTTAATATATCTAAAAACTGTCATCTCAATGTGTCACAAATAAAAAAAAAGTGTTTGTTGGATACTTTATGTTCTTTTTGTCTTTGTACCAAGCCTTCAAAATCTGGAGTGTATTTTATATTACAGCACACATGCCTTTGGATTCTCATTTCTTTTAAAAAAAGATTTATTTACTTGAAACGCAGAGTTGACATAGACAGAGACAAAGAGAAAGATCTTCCATCCACTTTTTCACTCCTGCAATGTCCAGAGCTGGACTAACTTGAAGCCAGGAGCTTCTTCTGGCTCTCACATGTGGGTGCAGGAGCCCAAGGACTTGGACCATCTTCTGCTGCTCTCCCAGGCACATCAGCAGGGAGCTGGACTGGAAGAGGAGCAGCCTGGAAACGGAGCAGCTGGGTCTCAAACCAGCACTCATATTGGATACCGCTGTCACGGGTGGCGGCTGAACCTGCTACACCACAATGCCAGCCCCTCTTCATTTATTTATTTTTCTTTAAGTTTACTTATTTGAAAGGCACAGAAAGAGAGATTTCTCATGCACTGGCTCATTCTCCAAATGTACCTCGTAGCCAGCGCTGGACCAGGCCATCACGAGTGGGGAACTAAGATCCAGGACTCCCACTGGGTGGCAGGGACCCAACCACTTAAGCTATTTCTTGCAGTCTCCCAGGATTGACAGAAACTGGAATCGGGACCAGATGTGAGACTTAAACCCAGCACTCTCCAATATGGAATGCAGGGGTCCCAGGCGATGTGTTCTTAACCACTGGGGCAAACAGCCTTCACAGTTTAAGGGGCCAGTAGTCGCAGATGGCCACTAGTGGACAGCGCAGACCTGCAGCGATCCCCTCACATCTCACCCAGTTAGCCCTGAAAGCCAGCTCCAGACGAGACCTGATCTTCATCCTGCACCCCGCACTCTCTCCAAACACTCAGCATGGACGGGTGGCTCATCACACCGCTCTGCAGGTGTGGCACGTGCTGAGGGCTGCAAGTGACCGAGCTCCCTCAGGCCTCTTTTCCAAGGGAAGAGCTGCACCCTTAGGACCTGACCACCTCCCGAGCGGCTCTGCCTCCCACTCTGGCCACCCTGGGGTCAGGGTCACAGAGCTGCTCACAGTAATTTCTGAACCTGCGTCCTCTGCGGCTCAGCTGCACCTGTCAAATCCCCAGTCCTTAGTTCCCTCCTCGTGCTGGCCCTCAGCGGACAGAAGCTTTTGAATCAGTGCATCAACGGCTTCTTTACGCTCCGCTTCTTCTCCATCCTGTAGATTCTGCTTCCGTGGGTTTCACTTTTTACACTGGCACGTTTTCAGACTCAGTTTTCAAGTCCGACTGCCATTTGCTGTTCTACCCTCCACATTCCTACAACAGCTAGGGCTGGGCCAGGCCAAAGGCAGGATCCAGGAACTACGCCTGGGTGTCCCAGGTGCGCGGCAGGGGCCCAAGCCCTTGCGCTTCCCAGGGGCATCGACAGGGAGGTGCACCTGATCCCAGGTACTGCGGTACGGCAGGCGGGCGCCCGCCTCCAGGAGAAACACCAATCCCCAGTCACCGACATTTCCTCAACACGTGGGGTAGGGTCTAGGCCTGACGTTCACCGGCCTAATCTCGTTATTCGACAATCAGGCACATGCGGAAACCGTGGGCCCCCTTTTTATAAATGCTGGTCAGAAATGGGTAGGCTGGCTTTCCTGTTTTACATGAAGTACTTGAAAGGCGCTCTCTCGTACACACACACACACACGCTGGGCATCTTCCATCCACTGAGTCACTTCCCAAATGCCAGCGACAGCGCCGGCTGGAGGCAGCAGCCAGACTCAATCCAGGTCTCCCGCGTGGGGCAGGAACCAACCGCTGCAGCCATCACCTGCTTCCTCCCAGGCGTGCATCCCCAGGATGCTGGGGTCAGGAGCGGAGACCCGGCTGGAGCCAGGCGCGCGGATACGGGCCGTGAGCGTCCCAGCACCGGGCCAAACACTCGCCCCTGCTTCTTTTACTTGTACCGACCACGGTGCACAACCTTTCCACGCTCCGCGGCCTCGGCAGCCGCGCGCCAGCCCCTGCGCCCCAGTGCTGCACCAGTCCGGGGAGGCCCCCGGCCGCCGACGTGACCGGATGCGCCTCGTCGCGGGGCTCCCGCCGGCCGCGGCCCAGCGCCGGCGGGCGTGCACCGCCGCTTTTCCCACCCCCAACGCCACTCACGTGGAAGAGCGACGGCTGCACGGGCCAGGTGCACCCCGGGCGGCTCGGACAAGCGGTCCGCGGAGAGGGCCTCCTCGGCTCGGGGCCGGCAGCGCCCGAACACCGCACACGCCCGGCCAGGAGCAGCCGAGGGGAGCCCGGGGCAGGCGGAAGCGACGGAGCCGCTTCTCGGGGAGCGCGCGCCCGCTCGGCGGACACTGCGTTTCCCACCTCCTTCAGTACCACGCCTCGCTAGCAGACCCGGGCCCTTGTGGTTCCGGCACTCGGCAAGACCAATCGTCGTGCCCGAGAGCGCAAGGCCCACCCCCTGAGGGACGCAGACAGCCAATCCAGCGTCCCGTAAGCCTCCGCGCCCCGTGCGCCCTGACGCACGGCCGTGCGCGGTCGTCCCCGGGACGTCGTCCTAGTCCCGCCCCAAGCCCGTCCGGGAAGCTGTCAATCGCAGCGTCGTCTCTTCACCCCGGCATCGCACTTCCTCCCGACGCCGTGACGTGCGCAACGCCTGCGGCTCGGCGGTGGCGGGCCAATGGCGGTGGCGGATACGGCGGGCCAATGGGCGGGAGCGTCTCATGCGCCCGGCGCCCGCCGCAGCCGCCGCTGGGTCCTGGAGCCAGAGGCCGCCCGCGACGGAGCGCGATGGAGCGAGGGCCCCAGCCCGGGAGGCGCCGCCGCCGAGCCCGCGGCCAGACGCCCCCGCAGTAGCGTCAGACCGAACCGCGGCCCCGCGCGAGCCCTGGGCGCGCCCGAGGGGCGGGCTCGCCTCTCGCGGCCCTCGCAGCTCGGCGGCGCTCGGAGCCCGCGCCGCCGCCTTCCCGCCCGGGCCGCGCGGCCGGGAAACCGGCGGGGCTGCATGGGCAGCGCCTGCGCCCCGCCGCCGCCGAGCCGCCCTCGGAGCCGGTGAGAGGCGCGCCGTCGAGGTCGAGGGTCGGGGCGGGGGCCGGGATCGCGCGGCCTTGCGGCCTGCTGGCTGAGCGGACTCCGCGGGCCTCCGCGGCCGGGGGTCCGGGGCCGCGGCGAGGGGCCGGGGGCGGGCTCCGAGGCGCCGCTGGAGCGTCTGTGTGGTCTGGGGGCGTCGTGAGGGGCGAAGGTGGGCGCTCTGGGGCGCCTGAGGGGCCTGGGGGGGCCGCGGGAGGGCCCCGGGGCGCTCGAGGCGACCGGGGGCGCCGTGAGGGGCCTAGGGTGCGCCCCCGGGCGGACCCGAGGGGTCTGCGGGTCGCCCCGGAGAGCCGAGCGTGGGCCCTGGGCTCTGGAGGGGCTGGGCGTTCTGGGGGCACTGTGCGGGGCCCGGAGTGGACTCCGGGGGGGCCCGGGGGCCCGGCGCGGCCGTGCGGGGGCCCGGCGGCCCGGGGGCGCCGTGTGGGGCCGAGGGCGGGCTCCGGGGCGGGCCGGGGGGCGCCGACCCCTGGCCCGCGCGAGGGCGCCTGCCCCGCGCCGGTTGTCGTTGTTTTGCCCGGCGCTGTGTGGAAACGGGGGCAGGCGGCCCTCGGCTCGGCGCCGGAGGGGGCGGCGCGGGGGCCGGGGGGCGCGGGGCGCGGGAGCGCGCGCGCGCGCGCGCGGCGAGGGCAGGAATGCGGGCGGCAGGGGGGTCTGGGGGAGGGGAGGCGGGCCGGGGGCGAGCGGGAGGAAGGCGGCGGCGGCGGCTGCAGCCCTTGGCCTCAAGGAACAATGTGAGACGTTGCCTGAAATGTTAATTTCCGTTCCTCATTTCATCATCCCCCCGGCAGGGCGGTAGCCGGGTGCGCGCGCGCGTGTTCGGGTGCGCGCGCGCGTGTGCAGGGCTGGCCCTGCCACATGGATTGTGATGTTGACCCTTGTGTCGGGGTGGTCTTGGGGGCGAGTCGTGGCGCTGCCCCGGGTGCCTCTCTGCGGTGGTGCTGGGCTGCTTGCTCCCGTGTGGATCCCAGCTTCCTTGGAGTTAGGGTAGAAGCTTTTGGAAGATTAAGTTGGGCTAAGAGGGCCCTCACCTCCCGTGGAAAACGCTTCTCAGCAGTTACGGCGCGTGCGCGGGGGTCAGGGTTCCTGCAGGTTGCTGGGAGCATTGTAGCCCTTCGCCGGGACGCGGTGTTTTGCGAGTGCGAGACGGCTTCGTGCGGCGGCGAGGCCCCCTCTCGGTGTGCACTTGTTGGGCTGCAGAACAGCCAGGCGGTAACGGTCCTGCTGGTGGGACAAGGGCTGTGGAGACGGCTCCTGCTTTCTGTTTGTGCAAGCCTAGTCCTTGACCCGGCTTGCCTAGCCCTGAGTCGGAGACTGGCCCTGCGCAGCGCCTCTGGGAACTCCAGCGAGCCTCTGCGCCCTGGAGCCCGAGTCGGGCCGTGTCTTTGTAGGGTTACTGCTCTGCTTTTCTGATGGTAACCTTGCAACTGTAGTGCAGCAAAAACAGAACAGGAAAACCGCCCTGCTCAGCTTTGTGACACTAAGGTAGGCCGGTGCGGTGCCGTGGGAGTCCTCGACCCTTGCTCCCTGGGGTTTCCCTAGGGGCAGGCTCCCACTGCCTTGGCTGCTGTCTGCGGTGCGGGGCGCTGTGAGGGAACAAAGACCAATGTGCTGTGGCATTTTCCTGTTTCTGTGTGTGCTTCTGGTTCCTGGAAGGCTAACCAGTGATACCGCTAAGCTTAACCCAGCCTGGAAGCCTTGAGAAGCTCTGGTCGTGGTCGTGGTCACGGCCATCATCCCCTTCCTTCTCTTTCTTTTTCTTTTCTTTTTGAACTCTGATAAAGTACCCAGAAGTCCGTTACTGAGGGTGTCGCCTGGTCGGAGTCCTGCGTGTGTGGGTGCAGCTCCCGCGGTGCTGAGGGGCCGACCCATGCGCCCGGTGCTCAACCAGCTGGGCCGCTGCGGGCTCGCGGCTGTCACGGTCGCTGTAATTACAGTGTCGCTGCAGAGAGAGTTTCGTGTTCGAGAATATTGTCCAAGAAGCTTGTTTGCCTTGTATTTTTAAATAGATTTGACATAAGAGGTTATGTTTCTCCAGATATCATAGTGATTTTGCATATGGGCGATGAGCCCATGGCCAGTTAAATAATGTATTTAGACAGTAACAGGAGATGCTGGGTCGCGGAATAGTCTGCATTTTTGGCAAAATGAGTGTGTTGGTCTGTCAGCCTGTGAGTCCTCCCCCTCAGGTTGCAGCCCCAGGAGTGACAGCCATTTACCGCGTGGGATCCACCTGAAGGTACCGCCTGGAGGTGTTTCAGCACTGTCCTCCTCATTGCATTCAGATGGAGTCTGTACAGTCCAGTGTTTTAGTTGTACCTCAAAGCCGTGAAGGAGGGCGTCCGTCCCCAGCTCTTGGGCTCCGACCGCTGCAGGGCAGCCGAGGTGGGAACCTCTGTAGGCTGAGGCACTGAGCCCTTGAGTGGCTGCTTTGCTGGCTGGTGGTTTGAGGGGCCTTACTCATGGAACCCCTCAAGCCAGAGTTGCACTCGCTGTGGGCTTTGTGTTTTCCTTGACTGCCCTTCCTCCCCTCCAAATTTAACATTTTCTTTCTAGTTCACTATCCGGCCAAATAGTGTCCTTTTGGGGGGGATGGGGGAGTTGGCCACCGCCTGTGACCTTAGCATCCCATAGAGGTGCTCCACTTCCCATCCAGCTCCCTGCTGATGCTCCTGGGAAAGCAGCAGAAGATGGCCCAAATCCTTGGGCGCCTGCACCCATGTGGGAGACCTGGATGAATCTCCTGGCTTTGGACCAGCCCAGCTTTGCGGTTGTGGCCATTTAGGGAGTGAACCAGTGGATGCAGGATCTTTCTCTCTGTCTCTCTCTCTAAACTCTGCCTTTCAAGTAAATAGATAAATAAATATTTTTTTTAAGGTATTTATTTGAATGGCAGAGCAACAGAGAGAGAGAGAGAAATCTTGTAGTTGCTGAATCACTCCTCAGATGGCTATAACAGCAAAGGTTGGGCCAGGCTGAAGCCTGGAGCCCGAAGCTCCTCCTGGGTCTCCCACATAGATGCAGGGCCCCAAGCACTTGGGCCATCATGTGCTTCCCAGGCACATTGGCAGGTTGGGATGTGTAGCAGCCAGGATTCCAGCTGGCAGTCCCGTGGAGGGCGCTGGCCTTGAGGCAGAGGCTTAGCCTGCTGTGACACAGCGCCGTCTCCTAAGTAGTGTCTGTGATGCAGTGGTGCTGCAGACGCTGTGGTGTGAACATCCCAGCTGATGCCCCGACAGGTCCCTGGTCCTGGTCGCTGGCTGGGCTGGCCTTTCCTGGAGTGGACCGTGCCCCTTACTGCTGGGCTGGCCTTGATGCCGGATTCCTCTGCTGAGTCCCCTCGCTTCCTGTGCGTGTGCCCTACTCCCGCTCCAAAATGACTGGCCTTTATTTTTCTCAGTTAATTTTTTTTGAGATAACATTTTTGATTTATTATTGTCAAAGGCTTAATGGCTCTGCTAAAGAGCTCAATAGATAAAAAGTAAAAAGACCATAGTCCAGCAGGAAAAATCAAATGAAAAGCTGTTTAGCTTCATTTATATAAATATATATATATTTTTTTTATGACAGGCAGAGTGGACAGTGAGAGAGAGAGACAGAGAGAAAGGTCTTCCTTTGCCATTGGTTCACCCTCCAATGGCTGCCGCGGATGGCGCGCTGCGGCCGGCCAGTGCACCGCGCTCATCCGATGGCAGGAGCCAGGTGCTAGGTGCTTTTCCCTGGTCTCCCATGGGGTGCAGGGCCCAAGCACTTGGGCCATCCTCCACTGCACTCCCGGGCCACAGCAGAGGGCTGGCCTGGAAGAGGGGCAACTGGGACAGAATCCGGCGCCCCGACTGGGACTAGAACCCGGTGTGCCGGCGCCACAAGGCGGAGGATTAGCCTGTTGAGCCACGGCGCCGGCCCATTTATATAAATTTAAAAATAGCCACAAAATCATTGAAATTACCGTAGTATTTAATTATTATCAATTTGACAAAAATTTAAAACTCAGTTTGACAAAACACTATTTGCAGCAAAACTGATATCCATGGGCATTGTTTTTTTTTCCTTTTTAATTTTGGCTTGTATAAGGGAGGGCATGCAATATTTTCCTTTGTGTGGTTTATTTCACTCAACATGTCTTCTAGTTTCAGCCATTTTGCTGCAAATGCTAAAATTTTATTCTTTTTAATAGTTGAATAATATTCCATAGATATAGACCATTTGTCTTTTATCCATCTGTCTGATGATGGATGCCTGCGTTGATTCCATATTTGGCTGTTGCGAACAGTGCTGGTACTCACGTGGTGGAGCAGAGAGCTCTTTGATGTGATGAGTTCCTGGCTTTTGGAACCAGTAGTGAGATTGCTGGATCGTATGGCAGTTCTACTCCTAGTTTTTAAAGCATTCTGCACATTGTTTTCCATGCCTGCACTAATTAATATTCTCATCAACAGTGTGTAAGAGTTCCCCTTTCTCCACATCCTGGCCAGTGTTTGTTGATTTTCTTTGGATAATAGTTGTTCTGATTTGTTTTGATTTGCATTTACCTGATGGATAGTGGTATGGAGCATTTTTTCATATATTTGTTGACCATTTATATTTCTAATTTTTTATTTTTTTATTTTTTTATTTTTAACAGGCAGAGTGGACAGTGAGAGAGAGAGACAGAGAGAAAGGTCTTCCTTTTGCCGTTGGTTCACACTCCAATGGATGCCGCGGCTGGCGCACCGTGCTCATCCGATGGCAGGAGCCAGGTGCTAGGTGCTTTTTCCTGAACTCCCATGGGGTGCAGGGCCCAAGCACTTGGGCCATCCTCCACTGCACTCCCGGGCCACAGCAGAGGGCTGGCCTGGAAGAGGGGCAACCGGGACAGAATCTGGCGCCCCGACCGGGACTAGAACCCGGTGTGCCGGCGCCACAAGGCGGAGGATTAGCCTGTCGAGCCACGGCGCCGGCCTATATTTCTATTTTTGATAACTCTGTGTTCAGGTCCTTTTCCCATCTCTTAACTGGTTTGGTTTGCTGTCTGAGTTGCTGGTATGTCCTGGACATTAAACTTTTTTCAGCCCTTGAGTATTAACATTTTTTTTTTGTTTTAAAGATTTGTTTATCTGAAAGGCAGTGTGACAGAGACAGAGATCCACCATCCACTGGTTCACTCCCCAAATGGCTGCACCAGGCGGGAGCCAGGAACTACCTCTAATTTTCCCAGAGTGGTGGGAACTCAAGTGCTGCTCCCCAGGGACGTTAGGGAGACATGTTGGTAGCACAGTAGCTGGGACTTAGGTAGGTGATGCAGGTGTTACAAGTAGCAGCTTAGCCTGCTACCCCGTGCGTGATTTTTTATTTGAAAGGCAGAGTGAGAGAATCTTCCATCTTCTGGCCAGGCAGGAACTCTGGTACTTGAGTCATCAGGAGCTGGGAACTAACATGCCAATCTGACATGGAATGTGGATGTCCCAATTGTTGCAATCTGATATGGAATGTGATGTCCCAATTGGTTGCTGAACCTGCTGTGCTCAAAGCCCATCCCCAATTTTTTTTTTTTTTTAAGACTTATTTGGTTGGGATTGTTATTGTGGTATAGCGAGTAAAGCCCAAGTGGGTGCCAGTTCATGTCGTGACTGCTCCAGCCTTCTGCTACTGCAGCTGGGAAAGCAGTGGAAGATGGCTCAAGTCCTTGGGCCCCTGCACCCATGTGGGAAGATATCTAGAAGAAATTCCTGGCTCCTGGCTTTGGCCTAGCTGAGACCTGGCTGCTGTGGCCATTTGAGGTATTTATTTTATAGGTAGAGTTACAGAGAGAGAGGGAGAGACACAGAGAGATCAATCTTCCGTCTGCAGGTTCACTCCCCAAATGGCTGCAAGGACCTGGGCTGGGCCAGGCCGAAGGCAGGAGGCTGGAACTTCATCTGGGTCTCCCATGTGGGTGGCAGGGGCCTAAGTACTTGGGCCACTTTTTGCTGCTTTCCTAGGCACATTAGCGGGGAGCTGGATTGGAAGTGGAGCATCTGGGAATGGAACCCATGCCCTTGTGGGATGCTGGGTTGCAGGTGGCGGCTTAATACGCTTTGTCACAGCTCTGGCCTCCATAGGACTTCTTAATCACCTCTCCCAAAGAAAGTGTCTCTTGTAGCCCCATAGAACTTGGTGCACATATGAGATACCTGAGGATGGGGAATTGCTGTCCGACCCCAGTTGAAGGGTTGGAAGCTTACTGGGGACAAAGCTGGTTAACTAGGCCCCACCCAGTACTCAAGAACTATTGGTTGAGTTGTTTAAAGCATATACATGGCGATGCTTAAGTCATTTGAAAGGGGAAACTTTGGATCATGAACTTAAAATATTTGAGTGGACATGTTGCTGTTTCCTGTTTCTTTGTGTTGCAGCTTGGGCTTTGTAGTTGAGATATCGGTGTGAGAAGGAACAAGAGACGAGGGAGCCAGGAAAGGGGAGAAGATGCGCTCTGTGGAAGTGGCTTCAGCAGACTGTCTCTGGAAGCAAAGGCAGTCCTGCTGATCCCCCGCCCTGGCCTTGGACGGACAGCTGTGCCTCTGGCTTGTTGCCTCTGCTGTTGGTCACCTGGTATTTCTTCTGTCACTTGGAGCACCTCTGGCCCCAGGAGGCAGGAACACGGTGGATTAACATCATAGCAGAATCCTCTAAAAGTTTTAGCGTCTTAGTACAGACAAGAATCTGTTCTTCAGAGGGAAATACACTAAAATGGAGTTGTGTGCTACTGCTCTCCCGTGTAGGTTTGTGATTTCTCAATTAAAAAAAAAAGAGCAGAAGATTCTGGTGTGAGGACTTAGGTGTTGGTTTTGATAGGAGTGGGCTGGGTCGTGACCTCCAGCTTTGCAGGTTGTGTCAGGGGAGGGTGTTGTGGTTGGAATCCAGCACTTGTAGGGGTGAGTCTTACAGTTCTAGAGCTGGCTCTGTGGGTAGATGGTTCAGTGTGTTTTCAGTTTGGAAACAAAATAAGTCTATCACTACAGCTGATTTTCCAAGGGCTGAAAGGCTCAGAGCTGCTGACAGCAAAGCCTCTTGGTTGCCTCCCCAGCCCTCCCTTCTCTCTGAGGCCGTGATGGCGGCAGTGTCCTGCCCATCAGGCCTGCGTTTTCCATGCTGCTCTTGGGGTCTGTGTGGTGCAATTTAAAAAAAAAAAATTTTTTTTTTTTTTTTTTTATTATTTGAAAGAGTTACAGAGAGAGAAATTGAGATCTTCATTTGCTGCTTCATTCCCTGAATGGTCACAATGAGCAGAGCTGTGTGGGCTGAAGCCAGGACCCTGGAGTTTCATTTGGGTCTCCCCCATGGGTGGCAGGGGCTCAGGGACTTGGGCCATTTGCTGCTGCTTCCCCAGGCACATTAGCAGGGAGCTGGATCAGAAGTGGAGCAGCCAGATCTTGAATTGGCAGCCATATGGGATGCCAGCACTGCAGGTGGTGGCTGTACCTGGTGCCCACAGCGTTCTGTGTTACCCTCAGAATCCATAGGCACCCTTTCTTCCACTTGTACAGCAGCCATTGTGCACCTGTTTATTATTTGAAATGCTGCTGGCCTTTCTTAACATAAAACATTTTTTGATTATTTAAATAAAAGTTTTTTTCTGTGAAAGTGGTAAAATTCATGAGAAATAATCTACTCATTACTTGTTAAAGTGTAAAAATCTGATCCTTAGGAATGGCTGGAATTGACATTTGTGAGTGGTCAACAACTTTGTGGTCATCTAAAGTATAGCAGAGGGTCCTTTGCTGCAGTTTCCAGACTTTGGATGCTGCTGTCTTGGAGTGATCGCTGTTCCTAAGTAATGGAGAGATGGCATAGAGTGCTTGGTTCATGCGGTTTGGGCCAAAGTTGTGATTAGCTTATTTCCCCTTGTATTCACATCAGAGTAAACCTGAAATAATTTGATTTAATTCTGGTGACAATGAAGAGTGGAGATCATAATGACTGTTTGAGTCTGCCTAACACAGAGGGTGAGAAGCACCGAGGACCCAGTTGCCCTTGTTAGTCTTCACCATGTGCCTAAATGTGGTTTTACATCCTGTAAAACGGGAAATGAAAAGAAAAGCCCAAAAAACCTCAAAGAAACACTCTTGAAAGAATTAATTTTTAAGATTTTATGCATGCATTCAAAGGGCACAGGACGAGAGAGACAGAGACAGAGAATGTGTCCCATTTCCCATGTGTTGATTCACTCCTCAAGCCTGCAGTGGCCAGGGCTGGGCAGGGTAGAGCAGTGCTCACTCCAGGTCTGTTATGTGAGTGGCAGAAACCCTGTTTCTGGAGCCATTGCCACTGCTCTCCAGGGTCTGCATTTGCAGGAAGTTGGAGGCAGGAGCCGGGGTGAGACGTCAAACCCAGGTACTCCATGGTGGGGCAGGGTGTCCTCACTGGTGTATTAGCCATTGTGCCAGTCACCTCGTATTATTACATGAGAGAGAGGTGTAAAACTCCCTTCCTGATTCACATCCCAAATGCCCTCACAGCCATGGCTGAGCCAGGCTGAGGCTCTGTATAGGTCTCCCACGTGGGTGGCAGAGACCCAGGCACTAGAACACCCCCAGGGATGCATATTAGCAGGAAGCTGGATCAGAAAGTAATCTGAGACTCGAACTAGGCACTACAGTATAGGATGCTGTGTGCCACTTTGCGCCAAATGACCTGCCCTGAACTTGCAAATTAATTTTTAAAATTACAATTTATTACACTAGCAATTTTTTTTAATTTTTAAGATTTATTTATTTATTAGAGGTAGGAGACAGAGATCTTCTGTCTTCTGGGTTCCTTCCCCGGATGGCTGCAATAGCCAGAGCTGGGCCAGGACAAAGCCAGGAGTTTGTTCCATGTCTTCTACATGGTAGCGGGAGCCTAAGCTCTCGGGCCATCCTCTCTCTGCTGCTTTCCCAGGCATTGGCAGAGAGCTGGGTCGGAAGTGGAGCAGCTGGGACACAAACTGGCATCCCAGCATTGCAAGTGGTGGCTTTTACCTGTTAAGCCACAGCGCTGGTGTCTCCTTCAAAATAATTTATTTATTTATTTTTTGACAGGCAGAGTGGACAGTGAGAGAGAGAGAAAGGTCTTCGTTTACTGTTGGTTCACTCTCCAATGGCCGCTGCGGCCGGCGCACCGCACCGATCAGGAGCCAGGTGCTTCTCCTGGTCTCCCATGCAGGTGCAGGGCCCAAGCACTTGGGCCATCCTCCACTGCACTCCCTGGCCACAGCAGAGAGCTGGCCTGGAAGAGGGGCAACTGGGACAGAATCTGGTGCCGTGACTGGGATTAGAACCCGTGGCGGCCGGCGCCGTGGCTCAACAGGCTAATCCTCCGCCTTGCGGCGCCGGCACACCGGGTTCTAGTCCCGGTCGGGGCACCGGATTCTGTCCCGGTTGCCCCTCTTCCAGGCCAGCCCTCTGCTGTGGCCCGGGAGTGCAGTGGAGGATGGCCTAGGTGCTTGGGCCCTGCACCCCATGGGGAGACCAGGAAAAGCACCTGGCTCCTGGCTCTTGCCATCGGACGAGCGTGGTGCGCCGGCCGCAGCGCGCCGACCCTGGCGGCCATTGGAGGGTGAACCAACGGCAAAAGGAAGACCTTTCTCTCTGTCTCTCTCTCTCACTGTCCACTCTGCCTGTAAAAAAAAAAAAAAAAAAAAAGAACCCGTGGCACTGGCCATTCAGAATAATTTTTAAAAAATTGTTAATACTAAGAAGTCCGGCTGGCTGGCGCCGTGGCTCAACAGGCTAATCCTCCGCCCTGTGGCGCCGGCACACCAGGTTCTGTCCCGGTTGCCCCTCTTCCAGGCCAGCCCTCTGCTGTGGCCAGGGAGTGCAGTGGAGGATGGCCCAAGTGCTTGGGCCCTGCACCCCATGGGAGACCAGGATAAGCACTTGGCTTCTGCCATCAGATGAGCGCGGTACGCCGGCCGCAGAACCCCGCCCACGGTGGCCATTGGAGGGTGAACCAACGGCAAAGGAAGACCTTTGTCTCTGTCTCTCTCTCTCTCTCTCACTGTCCACTCTGCCTGTCAAAAAAAAAAAAAAAGAAAGAAAGAATAAAAGAAGACCGGCTAATTAAAAGAATGTGCAGAATGCAAAAAAAAAAAACAACCTTGCCTTTAGATGATTATAAGATGATTCTAAATAAGAAAATCCAGCTTTTAGAACTCAGAAAAACATGTTGAGAACTTGCAGTTATCCTAGTATTCTACAGCTCTGGGATGGCTCCTGATTTCAGAGAACTTCTAGACTTTCTGAAATTTTTCTTATAATTATATATTTTGGGGACGGGTGCGGGCATCCCACATGGGTTTGAGTCTGGACAGCTCCATTTGCGATTCAGCTACCTGCTGATGCACCTGGGAAAGCAGCAGAGGATGGCCCAAATACTTGGGGCCCTACACTGAGGGGTAGAAGACCCAGATGAAGCTCCTGGGAGGAGTGAACCAGTGGATAGAAGATCGATTTGTCTCTCCCCCTAACTCTGCATTTGACATAAATAAATCATTTTTTAGAATAATTATATGCTTTGCTTCTCATTTAAGTTGCCTCCATGGAGAATTTGTTGCTTTGAGCGTCCTTTCAGACAGAGTGAAATGCATGAAGTGTGTTGTGTGCATGCTCAGGTCTGTGACAGTGCTCCTTTCCCCTGGCATCTTGAAGCCGTTGCATGAAACTTGGAAGCTGATGGGTGCTTTCACGCACTGGTGAGGTCATTTTAAGCAGATGCAGACTTAATGGGATTTACATGTGAACTTCGGTTTTTCCTTTGGCAGAGAGGTTAGATCTGATTCTGCTAAACTTGGGTTCCCAAAGGTGACTGGCTGGACAGTAACTAGAATGTGAAGAAGAAAACATTTACGTGGAGGCAAATGGCACAGTGAGGTTGTAGGAAGCTGGAGAGTCAATCAGAATTTAACTGCAAGTTTTCTTTCCTGTTCCTTAGTAACCTGCTTCTGAGCTCACATGTAAGCTAGTTCAAGGGGGATGGGAAGTAAGAGGCATTTGGAGTGTGCCTGGGAGGTTGTGAGAGGTAAAGACTTACAGAAATGTGATTTTTGTTTCTCTGTTGATACTGTGACACATCACCACGGAACTGGCTAACAGCATACTCGGCTGTAATTTCACAGCTCTGTGAATTAGAAGCCTCACCATCTCCTGGGCTGAGACCCAGGTACTGGCAAGTCTGCTTCCTTCTGGACGCTCCTGGGGAGAATTATCGTGCTGCTGTCTCCAGCCACTGTGGCCCTTGTCCATCGTCAGTGTCCACAGTGTTACGTGTCTTGGCTCCTCTTCTGCCCCCTCTTCCACCGTCAGGGACCTTTGGGATTACACTGGACGGCCTGGATGACCTGGGCTGCTCCCCTCATCTGCTGGCTCATGGCCCTCGTTCTCTTCCCCGTGGCTTAGGGTACTTGCAGGATGTGGGTTTCTGAGCACATTCTTCTGCCTGCCAAACAGGTGTGGTTGGAGCAGGGACTCTGGGTGGTCAGTGCAGTGTCACAGTGGTCAGTTGGAAATAAAAGTCAAGGACAAGGTTGCTGGTTTTTTGTTTGTTTTGTTTAAAGATTTTAGTTATTTAAGAGAGAGAGATAGAGGGAGAGACAGGGAGAAAGGTCTTCTAGCTGCTGTTTTACTCCCCAACTGGCTGCAAAGGCTGGAGCTGGACCGATCTCGAGCCAGGAGCTTCTTCCAGGTTTCCCATGCAGGTGCAGAGGCCCAAGCACCTGGGCCATCCTTCACTACTTTCCTAGGCATAGCAGAGAGCTGAATCGGAAGAGGAGCAGTGAGGACTTGAACCGGCGCCCATATGGGATGCTAGCACCAGAGGAGGAGGCTTTACCCTCTATGTCACAGCACTGGCCCCTAAAAGTGTGTTTTAATGAACTTTTATTTTGGAATAACATTGGAAGGACAAAAAAGTAGTAAGTGAATTCCGCTGTACTTGTTGTCCACGGTCTCCTAATGCTAACCATGACAGTGGTAAGGTTCTCAAATTTAAGAAATTTTTAAATAAGATTTGTTTATTTGAAAGGCAGAGTGACAAAGAAAGAGGGAGAGACAGGGAGACAGAGATCTTCTGTCTGCTGATTCATCCCCAAATGCTCACAACAGCTGTGGTTGGGCCAGGCTGAAGCCAGGAGCCAAAAGCTCTCATCTGGTGTTCCTGTGTGGGTGGGGCCGTCGTCCTCTGCCTCCCAGGTGCATTAGCAGAACCGGGTCAGAAGTGCTGAGCAGCTGGGATTCTGATGATATGGGGTATCCCAATTGGCAGTTTAATCTGCTGCACCACAGTGCCTGCTCCAAAACTATGAAATTAATAAAAATATTACTTATTTTCATTTTACTTGAAACACATCGGAAGAGGCCACACACATACATGTGCCAGCCAGCCAGGCCAATAGGTATGGGGACAGAGACAGAGATCTTTCACACTGGTCCACTTTGCAGATGCCTGCAACAGCTGTGACTGGGCTAGGCTGGAGCCCGGACCTCCACCTGGGCCTTCCACACGGTGCTAGGAGCTCACACGTGTGAGCCAGGGTGCTCATCCGCAGGAGCGGGTCAGAGCAGCAGAGCTGGCACTTGGGCCAGGCGCTGCAGTGTTGGATGCTGGTGTTCGCAGGCAGTGACTTAACTGCTGTGTCAAGTGCCTACCCCTGAAGAATCCTGAAATAGCGAGGGGACTGGTGTAGTGGACTGTGTGTGGTACAGGAAATTGCAAAGACTTAGTGATGTTTGTGATTTATTTTAAAAAAAACACCTTGAAAAAAGAGGGTAAGTTGATTCCATGAGATTGGGGCAAGTTAGGAGAGCACCTGCGTGAGGAGTGACAATGTGGCCGTGGGAACAGGGGAAGGGGGTGCAGGTGGGGTGCTGCTGCTTCTGTGTTTAGTCCCCGCCACTTGACCTTCTGCCTGGGAGTGCTCAGCCTGTGGGATTAGCTCTGGTCTTGCAGTGTGTAGGTTCTGCAGGATGGGTGGCCAGCTGGGCCCAGGAAAGGGATCGATCATCTTGGGAAGTTTGACAGACAGAGGCAGGTGGGGTCCTCCTGGTAGATCTTAAGTGTTGGAGCAGGTTTTTTTGTCCAGAATGCTCTGTTGCTTATCCTCAAGGAATTCAGTTAGGACAGTATAGAGGCCAAAATTACAGTTTTGGATACTGTGGGGGGAGCAGGGACTGGAGATAACGAGACCTGCAGATGGAAGCCCTGTTGGGAAAACAGACCCTGTGTTTGCCCAGGTGTGTATCTAGATTCATCCTGGACTTGTTTATTTCCTATAGTTCAAGCTGTATCAATAAATATGTAAATAATATCTGGCTGGCGCTGTGGTGCAGTAGGTTAATCTTCTGCCGGCAATGCCGGCATCCAGTGTGGGTGCCAGTACTAGTCCCGGCTGCTCCTCTCCTGATCCAGCTCTCTGCTGTGCCCTGGGGAAGCAGAAGATGGCCCAAGTCCTCGGGCCCTGCACCCATGTGGGAGATCCGAAAGAAGCTCCTGGCTCCTGGCTTCGGATGGGCACAGCTCCAGCCGTTGAGACCATCTGGGGAGTGAACCAGTGGACAGAAGACCTCTCTCTCTGTCTCTACCTTTCTCTGTAACTCCGTCTTTCAAATAAATAAAGTAAATCTTTTTTAAAAAAAATCTGGTTGACAAGAATTAGTCTAAGGGTCGGTGCTGTGGCATGGTGGGTAAAGTCACTGCCTGCAATGCCGACAGCCCACGTGAGTGCCGGTTTGATCCTGGCTGCTCAGGTTCACATCCTGCTCCCTGCTAGTGTGCCTGGGAAAGCAGCAGAAGGTGGCCCAGATGCTTGGACCCCTGCACCCCTGTGGGAGATGCAGAAGAAGCTCCTGACTCCTGGTTTTTCCTGGTCCAGTCCTGGCCATTGCAGCCATTTGTTGAGTGAACCAGCAGATAGAAGTTCTCTCTCTCTCTCTCACTGTCTTTCCCCCTCTCTGTAGCTCTGCCTTTCAAGTAAATAAATAAATCTTTAAAAAAATCGTTTAAATCAAAAAAGAAACATCATCTGGATTGATGCTATAACAGTGCAAAATCAATAAGCCAAGATAAAACCCCCCAAATAATTTTTTTTCAAATTCTTATTTAAAAAAAGATTTAGTTATTGATTTGAAAGGCAGAATGAATGGGAGGGAGGGAAGGACAGAGATGTCTTCTACCCACTGGTAAAAATGTGTGAGTGGCAGCGTGGTAGCAGAGGGACTTGGAAAAGTCAGTATGGAGTTGAGAGCAGCACATGGTCTTCCCTGTGACCGCCCCTGCCCTGAGCACTTCAGGCTGCCCCCACCCCAGCCATGGTTTCACTTTCTACAGCTCTGTTTAGCCGAAACCAACCAGGGTCCAAAAATACTGAGTGGAAAATTCCAGAAATAAGCTATCTGTAGGTTTTAAGTTGTGTACTGTTTTGAGCCCCAGGATGTGAGTCACCCGTTTGTCCCTTTGTCACTTCGTGGCCTTCCAGGTCATCAGATCACCTGTGCTCAAGTAGCCCTTGCTGAACTGAGCAACAGCTCCAGTGTGCCAGAGACAGCCTGCCTGCCCCTCAGTAGAGAGGTGAAAGTTCCCAGCAAGAACAGCCCAGCTGCAGGCGCACAGGGCGCAGTGATGTTCAGGTGTCCCTTGGGTCTTGACTTGTGTCCACTGTGGGTGAGGAGCATCTGTCACCTAACCAAAGGATCCAGCAGTGCCAGAGACCCTGTGTTAGTGAACCTCACTAGTCCAGGGAGAACTTGCACTTGTTAAAAAAATTTTGTTAAGATTTATTTTATTCATTTTTAAAGAAGATTTATTTATTTATTTGAAAGTCAGAGTTACACAGAGAGAGGAGAGGCAGAGAGAGAGAGAGAGGTCTTCCATCCAGTGGTTCGCTCCCCGATTGGCTGCAATGGCCAGAGCTGCGCCAATCCAAAGCCAGGAGCCATGAACCTCCTCTGGGGTGCAGGGGCCCAAGGACTTGGGTCATCCTCCACTGCTTTCCTAAGCCATAGCAGAGAACTGGATCAGAAGTGGAGCAGCCAGGTCTCGAACTGGGGCCCATGTGGGATGCCGGTGCTTCAGGCCAGGGCATTAACCTGCTGCACCACAGTGCCGGCCCCTATTTTATTCATTTGAACGGCAGAATTATAGAGAGGGAGAGACAGAGATCTTCCATCCAATGGTTTGCTCCCCAGATGGCTGAAATGGCCAGGACTGGACCAGACTGAAGTCAGGAACCAGGAGTGTCTTCCTGGTCTCCCACGTGGGTGCAGAGGCCCAAACACTTGGGCCATCTGTACACTCCCAGGGGCGGTGTAAGGGACGTGTGGACTGAGGAGGCAGCTGGCAAGGGGGGACACATTCGCGTGTTGCTCGGGTGCTTACACATGGGACCCTGAGACCTGTTCTCTTTGGGGCATTGTGGGCTGACTCCGGTGGGCTTGGGAATGTTCAAGTTTTGGATAAAGGCATGAAGTTGGTTGACAGCATAAGGATTTTTTGTTTGTTACAGAGATATTTGGAATAGATGGATAGATTTGGAGAACAAAAAAAGTTGCTGCAACAATTTGGCTTTCAGGAGTCAGTGGAAGAGAGAAAGTGAAAGTGAACCAGCAGTGAGCTCCAGTTCCCTTCTCAGTCCCCAAAAGCCTGCCGCAGCCTTGGCCTGGGGGCCTGCAGCCAGGAGCCAGGAGCCAGGAGCTCAGTCCAGGTCTCCCAACGTGTATGGCAGGGATCCAGTAACTTGAGCCATTCTGCTGCATTCCAGGGTTGTGTGTTAGCTGCAGTCCAGAGCTTGGTATGGAAACCCAATCACTGATAGCGGGGTGTGGCTGTCTTAAACAGCATCCTAACTGGCAGGTCAAATAGTCTCCTCCTCCCCCAGTTTTTTTTTTTTTTTTTTTTTAAAGGTTTATTACTTGAAAGTCAGTGGGGAGTTAGAGTGGGAGACACAGAGAGAAATCTTCCATCTATTGATTCACTCCCCTGATGGCCACAGGGGCTGGAGCTGGGTGGGTCTAAAGCTAGGAGCCAGGAGCTTCTTCTGGGTCTCTTCATGTGGGTGCAGGGGCCCAAGGACTTGGGCCGTCTTTTGCTGCTTTCCCAGGCATATTAGTGGGTCGCTGGATCAGAAGTAGGGCAGCTGGAGTTTGAACTGGCATGTACAGGAAATGACCTGCTATGCCACAGCACCAGCCCCAACCCCCACAATTTTTATGTACTAATTTGACACCATGAACTGTGTCATTAGATTTTTTTTTTCTTATGGCATTGTTTCTGCATTTTTTTTCTTTTTAAAACTTATTTGAGCCCTTCGCCATCTTTCTTCCCCGGGGAGCCGCTGCCATGAAGGTCGAACTGTGCAGTTTCAGCGGGTACAAGATCTATCCCGGACACGGGAGGCGCTATGCCAGGACCGACGGGAAGGTTTTCCAATTTCTTAACGCAAAATGCGAGTCTGCGTTTCTTTCCAAGAGAAATCCTCGGCAGATAAACTGGACTGTCCTCTACAGAAGAAAACATAAAAAAGGGCAGTCGAAAGAAATTCAAAAGAAAAGAACTCGTCGTGCAGTCAAATTCCAGAGAGCCATCACTGGTGCATCTCTTGCTGATATAATGGCCAAGAGAAATCAGAAACCTGAAGTTAGAAAGGCTCAACGAGAACAAGCTATCAGGGCTGCCAAGGAAGCCAAAAAGGCTAAGCAGGCTTCTAAAAAGACAGCAAAGGCTGCTGCTAAGGCTCCTACAAAGGCAGCACCTAAGCAAAAGATTGTAAAACCTGTGAAGGTTTCTGCTCCCCGAGTTGGTGGAAAACGCTAAGTTGGCGCATCAGATTTTTAAATAAAAATTGGAGTATAAAAAAAAATTTATTTGAAAGAAAGATTGAGTTCCCATCATCTGGTTCTCTCCCCCAGCCAGGTCTGAAGCCAGGAGCTGGGAAATCAGTCCCTGTCTCCCACGTGCATGGCAAGGACTCAGTGACTCGAGCCATCACCATTGCCTTCCAGGGTCTGCGTTAGCAGGAATTGTTACTGTGCAGCAGAGCTGGGTGTTGAGCCCAGAAACCAACGTGGGATGTGGACGTCCTAACTGGTATTGCCACCTCTAGGCCATATACCTGTGCCGTCCTCCAGGTTCTGTATGTCCTTTTTCGTGGTTATAATGAGCATTGGGCAGCGTGGTTTCTCCTCCAAAGGGTCCTGTGTTGGAGGCGTGGTCCTCAGCATGGCCATGTTTAGGTGGTAGAACTTTCCATAGCTGGCCGGGTACCAGGTGATGCAGTCCTGTGTGGCAAGGCTGGGTGCTGGTCTCACAGAGGAGTTTGTGCTCAGGAGAGCAGGTGTTAGGAAGCAAGGCCACCCCATGCAGTTACCTCTCCTCCGTGCAGGTTGTTTGCTTCCCTTTTCTCTGCCCTGTGACACAGCCAAAGTCCTCTACCAGAGGCCCAGCTGATGGACCTGCCTGATGTGGACTTTTGAGCTCTGAATTGTGCAACAAGGAACCTTGCTCACATCCTGATTTGCAGGATGGAACAAAATAGTTTTTTCTTTTTTAAAATATTTATTTATTCATTGAAAGGCAGAGTTAGAGAAGTCTTCCACCCACTGGTTCCTCTCCCCAGATGGATGTAACAGTCAGGACTGAGTCAGGCCAAAGCCAGGAGCCTGGAACTCCATCCTGTCTCCCATGAAGATAGCAGGGGCCCATGTATTTGGGCCATCTTCCGCTGCCCTCCTAGAGTTATTAGAGGAGGCTGGATTGGCATAGGGGATGCTGGCATTGCAGGTGATGGCTTAACCCACTGTGCCATGATGCTGGCCCCCAGATTAGCTTTAAAACAGTGTTTTGGGGGACATTCAGACATTTAATAAAATGCCTTTTTTTTTTCTTGGCGTATTTGAGAGACTCCCTAACTGCGCATGATGGCCAGCACTGGGAATGAGTGACTCTTGTGCCATTGCAGCTGCCTTGTAGTAGCTGTTCTGGTGGAAGCTGAGTCAAGCCAGAGCTGAGACTAGGACCCAGGAACTCCGAGGTGGAGCGTGAGTGCCTTCACTGCTAGGCCAGATGCCAGCCCTTGATGTTCATTTATTTATAAAGTATCTAGCCTCAGGTATTCCGTGAAAACAGCCACAAACAAGACTGACACAGGTCTGGTAAACTGCGGAGTGGTATAGTAGGTTGAGACACTATTGTGATGACTTAAATTTCACTTTCTCTTCAAACCGTTTAATTTTGATTTGCTTTTACCTTTAAGCTTTTCCCATTGAAAATAATGATTTTCCTGTGAAGGCTGGCAGTGGGGCAGTGAATGCTGGCTGTCAGCTTCTGGTGCCACCTGTGGTGCTCTCCAAGGACACCTTGCGTGTGGCAGTACGCGTGTCTGTGTATGTGGCATTGCTACTTCTGCACCTTGCTGTCACCAGCTCTGCCAGGGATTCGTTTGGCTGTTTGATGCTGGTATGTCATGACTGATGTGTCTTTTACCTGTGGATGTCACCTTGTTTACAGTGTTTCAGAGGGACATCATAATGTTCTGTACATACCTGTGTACATGTGTGAGTGTCCCAGGTCACAGGCTATGGGCATTTAAAAATTTGATTTTTGTCAGATGGCTTTTGGTCAGCATTGTACTGGATCATGGTCACTGGTAGTGTGTGGGTGTTTGTGATTGTTTTTTTTAAAAGAGTGATTAACTTTTAAAGATTGTTCTGTGTTCTATATATATATATATATATATATATACATATTAAGATTTTATTTATTTATTCGAAGTCAGAGTTACATAGAGAAAGTGAGGGAGCGAGAGTGTGAGCTTCCATCCACTGATTCATTCCCCAGATGGCCATAGCAGCCAGAGCTGGGCCAGGATGAAGCCAGGAGCTTCTTCTGGTCTCCCGCGTGGTGCAGGGGCCCAGGGGCTTGGGCCGTCTTCCGCTGCTTTCCCAGGTGCATTAGCTGAGAGCTGGATGGGGAGGGGTGACGCTCACTCTAGCTTTTCTAGCCGGTGCGTTGGCTGGCAGGACCATGTGGCCGTTGCTGGGATGTAGTGCCATGGCCCCTTTGTGGAAAAACCAGTCATACTGGATCAGGAGTGAGGCTGGGGAGCAAAGGTTTTGGGCAGTCCCTCCCTGCAGCTTGAGGGCTCATCGCTGGTGATGACTGAGCTGGAGAGCCCCGCCTTGCTGAGTCAGGAATGTGACGTGATGCCTGCCTGCCCAGTCTGGATGGGGTTGGGTGTGCCTGTCCTGTGTGTGGAGGCTTCTCCTGGTTTGGGTTTGGCCAGGTTTGGTTTGTTTTTCTTCCCCATGTTAACATGTATATGATATTGTTACAAAGCAATCATTTTATTCTGAGAGCCAGAGGATAATATGAAATATTGATAGTCTGTGCATCAGGACATCTGGTCCCACATTTGAGGGGAGGGATGAGGTCCTGCCTCGTGGATTATTAAATTTAAATTTTTTTTTAATTGGACAAGTAGAGTTATAGACAGAGAGAAAGAGACAGAGAAAGGTCTTCCTTCTGTTGGTTCACTCCCCAAATGGCCGCTACAGCCAGCGCTGTGCCGATCCGAAGCCAGGAGCCAGGTGCTTCCTCCCAGTCTCCCATGTGGGTGCAGGAGCCCAAGTACTTGGGCCATCCTCCATTGCCCTCCTGGGCCACAGCAGAGAGCTGGACTGGAAGAGGAGCAACCGGGACTAGAACCTGGCACCCATATGGGATGCTGGTGCCGCAGGCGGAGGATTAACCAAGTGAGCCCAAGTGGGGGCCGGCGCTGTGGCGCAACGGGTTAAAGCCCTGGCTTGAGGTGTCGGCGTCCCTTATGGGTGCTGATTCTGATCCTGGCTGCTCCTCTTCTGATCCAGCTCTCTGCTATGGCCTGGGATAGCAGTAGAAGATGGCCCAAGTCCTTGGGCCCCTGCACCCATGTGGGAGACCTGGAAGAAGCTCCTGGCTTCAGATCGGTGCAGCTCCAGCCGTTGCGGCCATCTGGGGAGTGAACCAGTGGATGGAAGACCTTTCTCTCTGTCTCTACCTCTTTCTGTAACTCTCTTTCAAATAAATAAAATAAATCCTTAAAAAAGACATGACAAGTGATGGAGGTCAGTATCAAGGCCTTTGGAGATTGATTCTGTGTTTGGAGAGTGGGTTGATATAACTGTATTTTAATATTTTGATGAGAACACACGGCCTAAAATTTTTGTTCTCAGTTTGACTGTTCTCTCCCTTTTTATGGTTGCTCAACTCACTTTTTAAGAGATTTGTTTATAGGGAAGGCAGAGCAAGGTAGGGGGTGGGAGGAGACACCTTCTGTCTTGGTTCACTTCCCACATGGCAACAACAGCCAGGGCTGGGGCAGGCCAAAGCCAGGAGCGTGCATGGGAGTGGCAGGGACCTAGGTACTTGGGCCATCATCTGCTGCTTCCCACCGGCATAAGCAGGAAGCTGGGTCTCAAGTGGAGCAACCAGGATTCGAACTGGCTCTCCTAATAGGAATGCCTGTGTCACAAGTAGAGGCTAACGGCCTGTGCCCCTGACCCAGTTGTTTCCTGTTCCACATTCCTCTTCAAACCTCGGGGTGTGGCTGGATGTTTGTAATGAAGCAGAGGGGCAGTTGCTGCAGCTCACTAGGCTAATCCTCCTGTGGCGCTGGCACCCCGGGTTCTAGTCCAGGTCGGGGCGCAGGATTCTGTCCCGGTTGCTCCTCTTCCAGGCCAGCTCTCTGCTGTGGCCTGAGAGTGCAGTGGAGGACGGTCCAGGTGCTTGGGCCCTGCAAATGAAGCAAAGGACAGAGTTTTGATTTGGTGGTGGTTTACTTGTGATTTCTGTCGTCACTAGATCCTACCTAGAAAATGAGGGCTCAGCACATACTTTCTTGGTAATAGTGTGCACTGTGTGTTAGTTTCCAGACTTCTGGTATGAATAGTTTAAAATTGTTTCAGAATTTAAGGAAAAAACCGTCCTTTGTGTAAGTGGCAGGTGAATATGAGCAGTGAGCTTTCATGTTGCATGATGTCATCGACGGTTCTTCTCAGAGCCCTTTCCTATGCACGTGTGCAGTGCGAGGAGGGTAGTGGAGGCAGTCAGTGTGGCCTTGGCCCCCACGGAGTGTGCCAGGTTACCGCAATGAGCGCAGGGCTGCTGTGACAAGACCCACCCTGTCGGGTGCTCTTCTCTGTTGCCCACCCAGTCAAGTGCTGAAGGGTCTCCTTTCTGCCTGAGGTCCTAGAACGTTCCAGCCTTCCCCAGAGAGAGGAGTCGGGGAAGTCTCCCGTTGAGATTCGCTCTGTGGAGAAGTATCCACTGCCACCCTGAATGGACATGCAGAGAGGACCTGGGGGCCTTGCGTGCTGTGCAGGAGGAGGGAAGGAACTTCTCTGCTGAGTTGTCAGCATAAATTTGCGTTTAAAGGCTTATTTAGGTTTAAGTTGGATTTTGTTTGGATTATGTGTGGGGTGCACTGTCGTGAGGCGTAGCCTGGGGAGCAGCATTCTGTGAAACTTTGGAAACGTGGGATATGGCAAGCACTTGGTCTCAGCTTGGCACAGTGTGCGTTGGTAATAGGTTGTAGAGAACACTGCTGGAGAGGTCTGTGCTGTGTGTGACTGCTTGTATCTTGTTTTTTTTTTTTTTTTCCCTTTTGAGTTGATATATCCTGTTTTGTTTGCCTGGGAAGGAGGTGCTGGGAAGAGCACTCTGACACATGGGATGTGTGTGTGTATGTGCATGTGTGTGTGGGGGGGAGGTGTTTGTTTTCTGTGCTGTATACCAGGCACATTCATAGTCTGCATTTTTGTGGTCAGGAGTCTGGACATATCCATTCTGCTGCTGTGCTCACAGAGGCTCAGGTGGTCATTGGCAGGGGTCATCTCTGGCTGTGGGGGCCGAAGTCCTTGCTCTCTTGCTCGCTGTCACCTGGGAGCTGCTCCCGACTCCCAGAGGCCTCCTGTGCCTCCTTCCTGTGTGGCTCTCCTCTCACAGCAGCAGTGAGAGCCTTTCTTACCTGTTAAGACCGAGTCTTGGGGCTGGTGCTGTGGCATAGCGGTAAAGCTGCTGCCTGCAGTGCTGGCATATCATATGGGTGCTGGTTCAAGTCCCGGCTGCTCCACTTCCGATCCAGCTCTGTGCTATATATGTCTGGAAAAGCAGTGGAATATGGCCCTAGTGCCTGGGCCCCCCGGACTCGCTTGGGAGTCCTGGCTTCAGATTGGCACAGCTCTGGCCATTGCGGCCAATTGGGGAGTGAATCAGCAGATGGAAGACCTCTCTCTGATTTCTCTCTCTCCTCTCTCTATATAACTGCCTTTCAAATAAATAAATAAATCTTTTTTTTTTTTTGAAGACTTGAGTCTTGTGTCGCCTGGTAAAGGCGTGGGCATGACTGGCAGCCTCGCCACCTGGAGACGCCTCATCTAGTGTCTGTCTCTGCTGTGTTCTGTTAGTGAGCAGCCGGTGGGTCAGGGTCCTGCCTGCCTTTCACTGCCGGGTGGTTGGTGCAGGACGCATGAAGCTGAGTGTCTGCTGGCATGAGGTGCTCTTTAGGGCTGTCTGCCTCTAGTCTGACGCGTCCATCATGGGGGAGTGTGTCTTGTCTCCCTCTGACCCCGTGTACCCCGCCTGTGTAGTTGGGAGTGGATCTGGGGCTGCCGCTCAGAGGCTGGCACTTGCCCTCCTGCCTCTGTGCCCCGTGCCTCACAGCTCCCTTGGCCCTGCCTGCCCAGCCAGCCTCAGGTTTGTTATGGAGACAGGTGAGATGGTGGGTGTGGTTGGTGAGCCGGCTGGTCAGGCCTGTGGCGTTCTAGTCCTGAGCTCTCCCCTCTCGGCTGCTTTTTGCATTTGGCTTGGCGTGCCTTTGGCTCTCTGACCCATGTTGCTTTGTGCTTGCTGTGAGTGTCAGCAAGCCTTGTTTTGTTACTTGATTTCTTTGTGAGTCTTGAGAGGTTTCTTTCTTTCAGTAATTGCTAACATCTAATAATACTGTAGCTTGCAAATCCCCAAAGCTCAGACAGCGCCTTGGTTTGCAAGTAGAGAGTAGAAGCACTGTCCTTGTTTGCAGTTCTCCGGGCTTTCTCTTAGGTGTTGCTGCTGTGTCTGTGGGTGTTTGCTTGGCCCCTCCACAGTGGCTTCAGCCCCAGGAAAGGGACAGGAAGCTTGCAGTGAGATCCAGCTGCTGGTCTGAAGCTGCCTGCTAAGCTGGGAGCACATGGATGAGTCACCTGGATGTCAGGGCTGGAGGAGGCCTGAGAATAGGACACTGCCGGCAGAGTGCTCACTGGGGACCAGTGTTGACTGTGCTGAGAGTGCCCTGCAGGTGGCCAGCAAACAAGGGAAATGACCGAGGCTGTGGTGCCCAGAAGGCTGTGTCCTGCGGGGAGGGCCCGGCGATTAGAGGAGGGTTTTTCCTTCCTCCACCTTATGAGCATGCTGAATCAGGTTGCACCTTCAACATTTCCTGCTGTTCTGCTTGGGATCTGAAGCTTTTCCTCTGGCTGGTCTGCTTGCTGGGGACTTGGTGGATCCTGCTGTCTTGTGAAACTTGATCCCTCTGGTTCAGCTCCGAATGCTTAGAGGATGAGATCACTCCTTGATGTCAAGGCTTCAGGTCCGCAGGTCTTATTTATTTTTAAAAATATTTATTTATTTATTTGAAAGCCCAATTTATTTTTATGTATACATATGTATTATATATATGTGCATAAACATAATATATGAGAGAGGTGCATGAGCATGCTTCCACCTGCTTGTTCACATGCCAAATGGCTGCAATGGCCAGGGCTGGGCCAGGCCAGAGCCAAGAGCTTCATTTGGGTCTCCCGCATGGGTGCAGGGGCCCAAACGCTTGGGCCTTCTTCCACTGCCTTTTCACAGGCTATTAGCAGGGAGCTGGATCGGAAGTGGAGCAGCTGGGACACCGAATGGGGAGATTGGAGATGCGCTGTCACTGGCAGCTTTGCCTGCTGTGCCACAGTGCTGGGTCCAGTAGGATTTTAAGTTCTGGTTCAGCAGCTCACAGGCTAAGTTGTGGAAATTTTTAGAATTTCCAGATAGTTTCTGGTTTGGATGCCCTCCCCCCTCCTCAATTTTTTTTTTGGAATACCATTCTGAGTGGCATGGTTTTTCTTAAACTTTATTGATTTATTTTCCATTTATTTGAAAGGCTGATAACAAGAGAGGCTGAGAGCAGAGGGAGTTCTTTCATTTTCTGCTTCGCTTCTCAAATGCCCACAATAGTCAGGGCTGGATCAGGCTGAAGCCAGGAGTCAGGCCTCCATGCGGATCTCCTGGATCTCCCGTGGGTGGCAAGGACCCAAGTCCTTGAGCCATCACCACCTGCTGCTTCCTGGGGTACACACTGGTGGGAGCCGGCTCAGCAGTGGAGGGGCCCAGGCTTGAGCCAGGCCCTCTAACAAGGGGTGTGGGTGTCCAAGTGGTGACGTACACAGTGCCAGATGTCCACGCCCCTCCCAGGAGTGTTTTTACATTGAGGGAGAGCTAGAGGCTGATAGCTTCCTTTCTCCTTTCTAAATCTGCTAGTTTTCCCTGCATGTGATTAGTTTGGACCCAGGGCATCTGGCAGCCTGAGCCTCACGGCTGCTGTTGAGGCGAGTGTGCCTTGTCATGTTGCTTTGCGCATGTCACACCCTGTATCTCCTTTCATTTCATTCTTTTATTTTCATTTATTTGTATTTGAGAGAAAGAGGAGAAGGAGGAGATAATTTCCCATTGGGAGGCAGAGAGAGAGCAAGCTCAATCTGCACTGGTTGGGGCAGGGCTAGTCTGAAGCCAGGAGGCAGAAACTCAGCACATGTGTCACACATGTGCAGTAGGAAACACTGAAGATACCTTCTGCCTCCTTTTCAGGCCCTTTTCTCTAGGGCAGGCTTGGAAGACGCAGTTTGAATCACAGTTACAAGCAGAAGTTCCTTAGCTTTTCTTTGCTTTTGGTTTTCTTAAGAGTTGGAATTTTTTTTTTTTTTTTTGAAAGGCAGAGTTAGAGAGAGAGGGAGGTCTTCCATCTGCTGGCTCACTCCCCAAATGGCCACAACAGTCAGAGCTGGGCTGATTTTAAGCCAGGTGCCAGGAGCTTCTTCCCGGCCTCCCATGAGGGTGCAGGGGCCTGAGTTCTTGGGCCATGTTCTGCTGCTTTCCCAGACTGTTCGCCAGGAGGTGGATGGGAAGTAGAGCAGTCAGGATTCACATGGGATAATAGTACTGCAGATGGCAGCTTAACCCGCTGCGCCACAGCACTGGCTCTGAGTTGATGATTCTTTATTTTTTTTTAGATTTATGTATTTATTTGAAGGAGTTACACAGAGAGAGAAGGAGAAGCAGAGAGAGAGAGAGAGAGAGAGAGAGAGAGAGGTCTTACATCTGCTGGTTCACTCCCCAGTTGACTGCAACAGCCAGAGCTGCGCCCAGGAGCCAGGAGCTTCCTTCAGGTCTTCCCACATGGATGCAGGGGCCCAAGGACTTGGGCTATGTTGTACTGCTGTCCCAGGTCATAGCAGAGAGCTGGATCGGAAGTAGAGCAGCCGAGACTCAAACTGGTGCCCATATGGGATGCTGGCACTGCAGGCAGCGACGTTACATGCTACCCAGCCCCAGCCCCAGCCCCAGCCCCAGCCCCAGCCCCAGCCCCAGCCCCAGCCCCAGCCCCAGCCCCAGCCCCAGCCCCAGCCCCATGGAGCTGATGATTCTTAAAGTACTACCAAATGATTGGCCCATGAGTCCTAAGTAATTTCATTTATTTTTCCCTTGCTATTTTGCTTGGCCTTTGATGGCTGGCAACTGCTATTTTTTTCCCCAGTACCTTTATTCAGGTATTACTGATGTGCAATGGGCTATACTTATTATTATTTTTTAAAGATTTATTTATTTATTTAATAGGTGGAGCCACAGAGAGGCAGAGCGGAGGGAGGGAGGGAGGGAGGGAGAGAGGGAGAGAGAGGGAGGGAGGAAGGGAGGGAGGGAGAGGGAGAGGGAGAGGGAGAGGGAGAGGGAGAGGGAGAGGGAGAGGGAGAGGGCCCAGGCCCAGGCCCAGGCCCAGGCCCAGGGAGGGAGGGAGGGAGGTCTTCCATCCGCTGGTTCACTTCCCAAATGGCCGCATGGCTGGAGCTTGGCCGATCTGAAGCCAGGGACCAGGAGCTTCTTCTGGGTCTCCCATGTGGGTGCAGAGGCCTAAGGACTTGGGCCATCTTCTATTGCTTTCCCAGGCTGAAGCAGAGAGCTGGATCAGAAGTGGAGCAGCCAGGATTGAACTGGCACCCATATGGGATGCTGGCGCTGCAGACGGCGGCTTTAGCCACCGCGCCACAGTGTTGGCCCCTGAGCTGCACTTATTGAAGCGTGCAGTTTACTAAAGCGTGGCATCTGTATCACCTGCAGTCAAGACATGAATGCGTGTCAGTCCAGGATGCCTCCTAGGACCCTCTGCACCTGTTACCTTGCGGTACTCGCGTTTGTTTGTCTAGAGCGGGGTGGGGAACCTTTTTTTTGCCGCAGATCTTCTGGATATTTATTACATCATTCACAGCCATAGAAAACCATCACCGTAAAAATTAGCTTGCTGGGCTGGCATCTTGGCGTGGTTGGTAAAGCCACCCCTATAACGGCAGCATTTCATTTGGCTTTCTGGGCTGCTGCACTTCTCATCCAGCTAATGACCTGGGAAAAGCAACAGAACATAGCACAAGTGCTTGGGCCCCAGCACCCATGTGGGAGACCCAGAAGAAGCTCCTGGCTTCAGTCTGGCTCAGTCCTGGCCTTTGGGGACACATAGGAAGTAAACTAGCGGATGGAAAATTTCTCGTCTTTTCCTCTCTCCCCTTAACTCTTTTTTAAAAAATTTATATTTTTATTATTTATTTGAGAATTACACTCCCCATATAGACTCAGTGAGTGGAACTGAGCAGGTCCCAATCCAGGGTCCTGGAGCTTCTTCTGAGACTTGCAGGTGGGATCAGGGGCCCAAGCACATGGGCCATCTTATGCTTTCCCAGGCCATAGCAGAGAGCTGGATCGGAAGTGGAGCAGTGGCAACACGAATTGGCGCCTGTATGGGATGCCAGCGCTGCAGGAGGAGGCCTAACTTACTATGCCACAGCACTGACCCCAACCCTGACGTTCCAATAAGTAAATAAATCTTTTAAAAAAAGTAGCCTGCTATAGAGTTACTGGAATTCAGTTGGCACCTTTGGTTGCCTTGAGAGGGCCAGACACTCCCTCCTGTGCTGTGGAACATGGCACAGGTTTTCTTTTCTTTTCTTTCTTTTTTTTTTTTAATATTTATTTATTTACTTGAAAGAGTTACAGAGAGGCAGAGGCAGAGAGAGATGTTCCTTAAGCTGGTTTACTCCTTAGATGGCCACAATGCTGGAGTGGCACTGATCTGAAGTCAGGATATTCCTCCTGGTCTCCCACGTGAGTGCGGGGACCCAAGGACTTGGGACCTCTTCGACTTCTTTCCCAGGCCATAGCAGAGAGCTGAATTGGAAGTGGAGCAGCCTGGACTTGAACCAGCGCAGACAGCAGTTTTACTTGTTGCGCCTCAGCACCGGCTCCATGGTGCGGTTCTGAGGATTTCCTATAAGCAGAGCTCTCTGAGTGGGGGCCTGTTCTGCCACTTGCCCATCCTCATGGTTGCACTCCAGTGTGATGCCTGTAGCTGTCGGGTAGAGTAAGGTCTTCGTTCTGTAACTTTTGCCTTTCAAATGAATAAATCTCTTTTTTTAAGGTAAGGACAGTGTTAGCATATAAACTAAGATGGGAACCGTTACCCAGCTGTGGTGCTGACTCATTCCTCAGTTTCACTTTCAGTTACCTACATGGGAAAAAAAAAATGCAGCATCAACATTGATGTCATACAGTATATGCTTTATTTATTTATTTATTTATTTATTTTTATTTATTTATTTTTTTGACAGGCAGAGTGGACAGTGAGAGAGAGAGACAGAGAGAAAGGTCTTCCTTTTGCCGTTGGTTCACCCTCCAATGGATGCCGCGGCCGGCATGCTGCGGCCGGCGCACCGCGCTCATCCGATGGCAGGAGCCAGGTACTAGGTGCTTTTTCCTGGTCTCCCATGGGGTGCAGGGCCCAAGCACTTGGGCCATCCTCCACTGCACTCCCGGGCCACAGCAGAGGGCTGGCCTGGAAGAGGGGCAACCGGGACAGAATCTGGCGCCCCGACCGGGACTAGAACCCGGTGTGCCGGCGCCGCAAGGCGGAGGATTAGCCTGTTGAGCCACGGTGCCGGCCTATGCTTTATTTATTTAAAAATGTGTATTTACATCAGAGGGTGAGAGTTGGCTTGTGAGCAGGAAGGTGGAACCAGGTGACAGAGGCTGGGGTCAGACTGGGCTCTTTAATGTGGGGTACAGGTCCCATCCGGCAGCTTAACCCCTCAGCTGAATGCTTACCCAGACTGACTTGTTTCACTAAACATATTTGCTTTTTCTCTTACACCTTTATTCCTGGCACAGAATTCCTAAAGCCCTTGGCATTTGTTCAGTGAGAAGAATGTTTTGTTGTTCATAATGGGCCCTTTCAGATCACACCTGAGTCTTAGCTGATGCCAGGACCTGTGGTCACTGCGATGACCAGGCAACTTAGAGGGTGAAAACTGTGAAACCACCTGATCCCCTCAACTCCTGGAGGGGCAAGAGGGAGCCTGAGTTGGAGCTCTAAAGCAGTTTTGTTTTTTTTTAAGAGTTTTTTTCTTATTTGAGTGGTAGAGTTAACAGAGAGAGAGGTCTTCTATCCACTGGTGCGCTCCCCAGATGGCTTCAGTAGTGGCCGGAGCTGAGTTAATCCTTAGCCAGTGCCTCCTCCAGGTCTCCAAGGACTCGGGAGGTCTTCCACGCTTTCCCAGGCTACAAGAGAGCTGGATCGGAAGAGGAGCAGCCAGGACACGGGTGCCGGTGCTGATGGTAGGGGCCTAGCCCACTATTTCATAGCACTGGCTGCAAAAGGCTTTTAAATTAAAAGCATTTTGTGTTTCATCCAAAAGGCAGAGAGAAAGAGAAGGGCAGATCTGTGATCTGCTGGTTTATTTTGTAAATGCCCGTGGCAGCCGGGCCCCTGTGAGACCCTATACCCTTTTTTTTTTTTTTTAAAGATGTATTTATGGGGCCAGTGTTGTGGCACAGTGAGTGAAAACACTGGCCTGCAGTGCCGGCATCCCATATAGGTGCCAGTTGGAGTCCTGGCTACTCCACTTCCTGTCCAGCTTCCTGCTAATGCTCCTGGGAAAGCAGTGGAGGATGGCCCAAGTCCTTGGGTTCCTGCACCTGCGTGGGAGTCCTGGAGGAGGCTCCTGGCTCCTGGTTAAGGATCAGCTCAGCTCTGGCCATTGTGACCATTTGAGGAGTGAACCACTGGATGGAAGACCTCTCTCTATTTCTTCATGTGTCTGTAACTCTACCTTCCAAATAAACAAATCTTAAAAAAGTGTATTTGAAAGGCAGAGTAACAGAAAGAGTGAGAGAGAGATCTTTCGTCCACTGGTTCACTCCCCACATGCCTGCAATAGCTGCGTATGGGCTAACACAAAGCCAGAAATCAGAAACTGTTTTGGGGCCTGCGCTGTGGTATAGTGGGTAAAAGCTGCTTGCAGTTTTGGCATCCCATATGGGCGCCAGTTTGAGACCCAGCTGCTCCACTTCCAATCCTGCTCTCTGCTATGGCCTGGGAAAGCAGTGGAAGATGGCCCAAGTCCTTAGGCCCCCTGCAACTGTGTGGGAGACCTGGAAGAAGCTCCTGGCTTCAGATAGGCACAGCTCTGGCCATTGCGGCCAGTTAAGGAGTGAACCAGCAGACAGACCTCTTTCTGCCTCTGCCTGTCTCTCTGTGTAACTGACTTTCAAATAAATAAATAAATCATTGGAAAAAAAAAAAAAAGAAACTATCTTGGTCTTCCACTTGGGTGGTGGAAACTCACACCGGTGCCGTCCTCCACTGCCCCCCAGCCATGTTTACAGGGAGGTGGATGAGAAGCAGAGGAGACTGCAATTTGGGGTGCATGCATCCCAAGTGGTGGTTTAACCTGCTGGACCACTGCACCCCCACCCCCCAAACAGTAACTCTATGCCCTCTCTCTCTCCTCCCTTGGCAACCACTGAGCTGTCTGAATTTGGCTGCTCTGGGGATCATCTAGGTGGCCCCTGTGATGGTTCCCTGGAGGTTATCTTTGTGGTAGACTTGGTGTGATTTCCTTCTTGAAGGCTGAACGATACTCCCTTTTGTCTGTATTTGTTCTGTGATTTTGGGGGTAGATGGCAGCAGAACTGTGTTGTTTGAGTTGTTAGATTCTTCATTCCTTTGTGTAGACCTGGATGTCAGCCTGTTTGCATTTTCCTCCTGTCTCTAGGAAGCCTAATGAATTCTTTCAACTTTGTTTCAAGTGTGTTTATTTTATCTTTGCTTTTGAAAGGTGTTTTTGCTGGCTAGGAGTTGCAAACTCAGTGTTTTCTTTCAGTCCTGAGTTCTGTAAACCCACTGGGTCCCACACATGGTCTCCGGGAGAGGTCTGCTCCCCAGGGAGAGGTCTGCTCCCCAGGGGCCCTCGTGATTGGCTGTGTCTTAGTGGGATTTTCTTCTTACTCTTGTGCTTGGATTTAGTTGAGCTTTCTGGATTACCTGGTTTACAGTTTTCATCAAATTTAGGAGTTTGTGGCTATGATTCCTTCAGATCGTTTTTCTGGTCCTTGGTTGGTGGCTCCACATAAATGAAGGAGAGGTGGCTGGAAATGTGACACAGCCAGAGCCCCGAGTCTGCCCATGGAGAACGTTTGCTGTCTGCAGGGTTACTGCCCACTGCAGAGTCTGATACCCTAGGCACTCTTTATTATCCCTTAAATATGTCCATGTGTGTATTAAAGTGCTGCATTGCTTTTTTAAATATTCATTTGAAAGGCAGAGTGGGAGAGAGAGGTCTTCCAACCACTGGTTCACTCCCCAGATGCCTGCAAGAAGAGCTGTGAATGAGTCAGATTGAAGCTGGGAGCCAGTGTCTCAGTCATTTGCTGCCTTCTAGGGAAGGTGGGCATAAGCAGGGAGCGAGAGCTGGGACTTGAACTAGGCACTCTGACGTGGGATGGCAGTTCCCAGTGGAGTCTTAATATCACCATATCAGACACCTACCCTTATTTATTTTTTATTTGTTTAAAAGGCAAAAGGAGGGGTCTGCACTGTGGCTTAGTGGGTAGAACTATCGCCTGCGGTGCTGGCATCCGCTGTGGGCATTGGTTCACGGCCCTGCTGCTCCACTTCCCATCCAGCTCCCTGCTAAAGGGCCTGAGAAAGCAGCAGAAGCTGACCCCAGTGCCTGGGCCCCTGCACCCACATGGGAGACCTGGAAGAAGCTCCTGGCTCCTGGCTTTGGGTTAGCGCAGTTCCAGCCATTGTGGCTGTTTGGGGAGTGAGCCACCAGATGGAAGACCTCGATCTCTCTGTGTGCCTCTCCTCTCTAACTCTGACTTTCAGATAAACACAAAATCTTAAAAAAACAAAACAAAATAAAACAAAAAAACCCAGAAAAACAGCAAGTGAGTGAGAGCACACCATCTTCCAAACCCAGTGTGGATCTCCAGGTCAGAGGCAGAGAACCAGCTAGCTGACTTAGCACCTGTTCCTCCCTGGGTACACATTAGGTGGAAGCTGGAATGGGAAGCAGGACTGGGATTTCAACCCAGCACTCTAGTAGGGGGCATGAGTGTCCCAAGCAGTGTCTCAGCTCCTGTGTCAGTCGTCCACACCTAGGAAGTTTGGTTTGGGTTCTTTACTTGGCATAATTATTTGTAGCTTGTAGAACACACAGAAGGTACTGTCCTTGTCTGTCTCATCTGTGTACCATTCTGGTGGATTTTTCTCTCATTGTGCAAGTGTTGCTCAGCCTGAGCGATGCTGCCCGCAGTTCTGCCACGTTGCTGGTTTTTGATTGTGTGCCAAGCATCATTGGTTGTGCCTCGTGTGTTCCTGCATATTTTTGTGTTGCCATCAATATCCTTGGCTTTGTCCTGGGCTGTACTTACATTGCTGGAACACAGTTTGGTTCTTCCAGTTTTCATTTCAAGCTCTGCTAGATGGGACCAGAAGGAACGTTGACTCAAGGGTGGTTTTTTCCTGACTACTGATTTAGAATCTTTCTGGGAAGGTTCCCACATTAACTGTTCCTGGCCCAGCATACTTTTCAGGTGGGTGTGCATAGTACCTCTGGCTGCTTCCTGCCTTGCACTCGCTGATCACTGATCTGAGTAGTAGCACTCCCTGGGGCTCTTTGCAGAGCTGGGCAGTTTTCTTCTTTTGTGTCCTGTCCTGGGACTTCCAGCAGGGGCTCCCTGGGGCTCCCTTTGCTTCTCTTCCTCCTTGTTTCTTTCTGTTCAGAGTCTGGAGGCCTCCTTAGCTGTGCTGTTCAGATATTAACGTAAGGGGAAGAGTGGATCTGGTCCACAGTGGAGGCCGAGGCGTGCATTTTCAAACAGTGTTTTTGCTTGAATGCTCAGATTTTACTGGCAGTAAATACTGGTTGCCGTTTTCTTGGTTTCATCCTGGTTTGTCCTTCATTTGTTGAAATAAAATTGGGTTGTCCCCAAATGTAGAATGCGGCTGTGTAAGTACCTTGTTCTTGCAAGCTGCTGTACTCTGCTGTACAGTTGGTGTGCTTCGGTTTTTGTCACAGTATTGAAGTAGTGTATACTCTGGCGCTGAAATTGAGTAGAGTTAATTTTTACTGATTAATGTAGGAAGTTTTAAAAATGTATCATTTTAATATTTGTTTGAAAGATTCATTTATTTGAGAGGTAGGTCATGAGAGAGAGTGAGCGAGTGAGCTGGTTCAGTTCCCAGATGTCTGCAACAGCTGGGGCTAGTCTGGGTCAAAGCCAAGAACTGCACCCAGGTCCCCCACGTGAGTGGAAGGACCCCAGTGCCTCCCAGGGTGTGTATCAGTGGAGAGCTGGGCTGGAAGCAGAGTGTCCGGGACTTGCCCCCCTGTAGCATTGGCGGTGTGTAACTGTGTGTATGTGGAAGATACGATGCCTTGTGTTTGTGAATCTGAACCGCTGCCCCAGATCATGCCAGATCCTGCCCTCTGAGGAAGACGTTGTATTTTAGGAGATTTTGGAAGTGGTTTTGAGCTCATGATCCCCGGTTGGTGTGCTCCTAGATTTGAGACGTGAGGGCCTAGCTGTGCATCATTTAGTTAACTGCAGTAATCCATGAAAGTTGCTGAGTGCCGGTGCTGTAGTAGAGGTAGGATGCATTTGAGCTGGACTTGAGTGAGCTTTAGGATATAGAATGTAAAAATAGGCTTCTCTCCCTATTTGGGAACTTAAATCATGTTCTGCTCCATCAGGTAAGACAAGTGAGGGTTCTGTTTGAAGAAATGCAGTTAAATGAAACGGCTTCTTTGTGGCAGGCTGCCTTGGAGGTGATGAGTGGGATGTGTCTGAACTTGGCAGTGGTGGTGAGGACTGGGTATTTACTATGTGCACGGCCTGCTTCTTGAGAAGTCAACGCTGCCGTCTGAGTTACCTGAAGAACTGGTAAAGGGAAACAATAGCAGAAATATTTGTATTAAGGAAGAAAGTTGATTTTGTTTTGGTTAAACTTTATAACGGTAAGTCATTTGGAACATGTTCCTTGGCTATTTCATTGTCTTCTCTAGATAGATCACTTCTCAGCAGTGACTCACTTTGGGTGCAGAGCAGCAGGTGGTCATGCTGGGGCTTTGAGCCCGGGAGTGGGGTGTCTTCCTTCAGAGCAGCCTATGTCTCAGCTGTTTTTTTCCCCCATCCGTTCCTTTTTTTAAAAGATTTATTTGAAAGCCAGAGTGACAGAGAGAGGGAGGTAGACAGATGACCGACAGACAGAGACAGAGAGATGTTCCACCTGCAGGTTCACTCCTTAAATGGCCACAAGAGCCAGATCTGGGCCAGGCTGGAGCTGAGAGTCTAGAACTCCGTCCGGGTTCCCCACAAGGGTGGCAGGAGCCCAAGCACTTGCGGCCTCATCCGTCTCCTTCCCTGGTGCAACAGCAGGCAGGTGGATTGAAAGTGGATCAGCTTGGATTTGTGTTCTGATATAGATGGTCATGTTACTTGTTGCCAGTTTAACCCACTGCGCCACAACACTGGTCCCTCCTCTGCTCCCTCTTCCTCCCTTTCTTCCTCCCTTCCTCCCTTCCTCCCTCCCTCTCTTCCTCTCTCCCTCTCACCCCTTCTCTCTTCTCTCTTTCTCTTTGTCTGCTTATTTGAGAGACAGAAACACAGCTGACCTCTGCAGGTCCAATCCCCAAGTACTGACAATGGCCCTGGGCTGCGCTGAAGCCAAAGTGTTTAGATCCCAGTCAACCACATGGATGACCCAGGTGAAGCGCCTGCCCTTCAGCTTCCGCCTGGCCCAGTCCACACTGTTGTGGCTGTTTGGGGAGAGAAGGAAAGACAGAGAGCCTCCATCCACTGTTTCATTCCCCAAGTGACTGCAATGACTTGGGCTGGGCGAGGCTGAAGTCAGGAGCCAGGATTTTCTTCTGGGTCTTCCGTGTAGGTACAGGGGCACAAGTACTTGGCTTGTCTTCTGCTTTCCCAGACCATTAGCAAGGAGCTGAATCAGAAGTGGAGCAGCTGGGATGTGAACCAGCACCATATGGGATGCCAGCACTGCAGTCTGGACGACTTTACCCACTGCAGCACAGCGCCGGCCCCAGTATTCTCGATTTTAAAGTTGGTAGTGAATGGCTTTAGTTAGTGTCTATGCATAATTAGAGAATCATTCGTAGCTTCAGCCACATCTGGGATGTGGTTGTCTTTGCCACTGAGTACCCAGTGCTCTGGGTGGGAAGGTGAATTGAGTCTCATGGGGCATTGTGGGCTTGCACTTCAGCTTGGTTGCTCTGCCTGTCCTATCCTCGCAGCTTCTGGCTAAGGTCTGGTTTTGTCATGTCTGCCATGGGAAGCCACCCAGTGAAGCTGGCATTGCAGGAGGTGGAAGAGTTCCCTGGATCAGAGGTAGTTTTTTTTTTTTTTTTTTTTTTTTTTTTTTTTTTTTTTTACAGGCAGAGTGGACAGTGAGAGAGAGAGACAGAGAGAAAGGTCTTCCTTTGCCGTTGGTTCACCCTCCAGTGGCCGCCGCGGTTGGCGCGCTGCGGCCGGCGCACCGCGCTCATCCGATGGCAGGAGCCAGGAGCCAGGTGCTTTTTCCTGGTCTCCCCATGGGGTGCAGGGCCCAAACACCTGGGCCATCCTCCACTGCACTCCTGGGCCACAGCAGAGGGCTGGCCTGGAAGAGGGGCAACCGGGACAGAATCCGGTGCCCCAACCGGGACTAGAACCCGGTGTGCCGGCGCCGCAAGGCGGAGGATTAGCCTGTTGAGCCACGGCGCCGGCCCAGAGGTAGTTATTGAACACATGGCAGGGAGCAAGGGCAAGCGTGGCAGCCAGGAAGCGACAGCTGCTGCTGAGCACAGCAAGGAGCTGTGGGCAGGACAGCCAGGGGCTGGCTGTGCAGTGTGGACTCCAGCCGGTGTTCCCAGGTAGATGGTTCGCATTTCTGAGCAGAGCTGGGGAAAGCCTGCACTGCCCTTGGCTTTGGGATTTCCCCAGTGTCCTGAGGCAAGCCTCCACAGTGTCTCCAGCTGCATGTGTTATTTGGTTTCAGAGGTTAAAATTTTTAAAGATTAAACACTTGTTTGAAAGAGTTCTTATGGATTTATTGCAGCATTGTGCCCTAAGTTTTAGATGTTAGATTATACACATTCAATTACACAGATAGTTGACTTTTTAAAAAATATTTTATAAGATCTATTGAAGTATTCTTTTCCTGCCATAAATTGATCCACTTTAAGGATGCAGTCCTACTGCAGTCCAGTTTGAGAGCTTTTTTGTTACTCATTAAGACCTTCTAGCCCCAGGTAACTCTTGTCTCTGTGGATTTGCCTTTAGTTTTCAAACAGAACTGCTGAGCCCCATTCAGCCCAGCAGCTAGCCTGCTAAGATGTACTTCTCCCTGGTTGCATAAAACTTTGGATTCTGACATCGAGTACTGTTTACAGCAGGGCTAGGCTGCTGGGATGCACTTTTCTGTGCTTCTGAGTGAAGCTTTGGCTTCTGACATGAGCCAGCCAGGGGTTGGCAGACTTCTGCAGAGGGCCCAGATGGTTAATGTCTTAGACTTGCAAGCCACGGGTCTCTGTTGAAATACGCAGTTCCCCTTAGAGGCATGCAAGTAACCACGAACAGAAGGCAGAGGCCTGCCCGTGGCTGGCAGCTCTGAGGAGCCGGGTCCATGGGCTCACTCTGTGCTGATGCACATTTCCATGAGACTTGGGTGTCTGTATTGATCACTTAGGGTTGCCACTGGCCTGTGGGGCACTCCTGTCCTGCCAGCCAGCTCTACCCAGTAGTGCTCTTGCGTTGTCTCTGAGCCTTAGTTATTTTTTGCAAAATGGAAAACTCCATTTACAAACGTGCAGAAGTGAGCAGTGTACACGCGTTACCCTATCATGGGAGGGTGCCTCTGTGGGGGTTTGTTCTGTCCCTGGGTACGTGAGGATGGCTGTGAACACATGAGCTTGTTCCTGGGTGTGTGAAGAGGAGTGTTGTACATACGTGCTTGTCCTTGGGCTTGTGAGGGTGGGTGTGTACACATATGTGTGTCTGTGTTTGTGAGGACACACGTGTACACCCGTGTGTCCCTGGGTATAGACAGATGTGCATACATGCCAGTGTGTAAGTTTTCTACTGTGACTGGATGAGGAGGCAGCGAGTGTTCCAGGCCTTGATTTAGTTCCAGTTCAAGGCAGTAAACGTGCCGCAGATTGTAGCTGTCAGAGGCTCCTGCAGTTGCAGCAGAATTACCAGGATGGTGACCGTGAGGGAAAGGCAGGCTGTGGAGGCTCAGCCCGGCAGCGCTCCCCTCCTGTGGACCTGGGAGACTGGGTGTCGACCGCCACTCCTGGAAGCATGGAGGGTGCTCACAGCAGGAGAGGTCAAGGAGACAGGCAGAGTATGTTTTGGGATTATAGACAGCCGGGAGAGGATGGCAGTGAGGACGACAAGAGTCCCAAGGGACCAGTGCCAGTGCAGCTTGAGTTACCAGCACTGACACCCAGTAAACCCAAAGCCACAGATGGCAAAGAGACAGAAACAGCTGCTCCACCAGCCCAGCAGGGCAGGGCTGAGTCTGTGCCGGCTTTCCAGCTCTGCTGTTGTTGGTCACGCAGTACGAAACCGATGGCTGTGAATTTTCAGTGGTAGGAAATGGACAGAAGATTAGAGCTGAAGATGTTAAGGTGTTTGCTTTTTGTCCGTTTACCAGGTGACTGGAACAGCAGGTATCTATCTGTGTTATCTGTGCAGCACGGAGTTTTACTATTTTTACCTAGAGGTAATGCTTTTAAGGCTTTTAAAGTTGTTTCGTACCTGCTCAAGTAGAGCTTTTTAAGTATTTATTGAGGCCCATAATGTGCTGAAGAGGGTTAAGCTACTACTTGTGTTACTAGAATCCTTTGTGGGTGCCATTTTGAGTCCCGGCAGCTCTACTTTGCATCCAGCTCCCAGTAGTGCACCTGGGAAAGCAGCGGAAGATGCCCAAGTATTAGGGTCCCTGCACCCATGTGGGAGACCCGAGTGAAGTTCTTGGCTCCTAGCCTCAGCCTGGCTGGGTCCCAGCTGTGCAGCCCTCTGGGGAGTGAACCAGTGGATAGAAGATCAATTTCTCTCTCTCTCTCTTTCTTTTTCTAACTCTGCCTTTCAAATAAATTATTTTAGAAGATTATTTTAAACTTGTAATAAAAACTGTATGACAGCTAAAAAAAGTCATCAGCAAGCTTCCATCCCCTGCTGATGAAGTTGTTCACGATGCACACTGCTGCTATTAAATAAATTAATTATATTGGAGGCAGAGAGAAAGAGTGCATGCTCACATCAGCTGGTTTAGTCCCCAGATGTCCTCGTAGTGGGACCTGGAGAGGACTCCGAGTCTCCGTGCAGCGGTGGGGGCATGCATAGTCCTCTTTCCTCTTTTCATCTGTGCCTGTGTCTCCACCTGGAGCTGAGAGCGGAGTGACGGGGACAGTTTTCCAGGAAGTCACTAAAGCTGTTTTTTTTTTTTTTAATATTTATTTATTTATTTGATAGGGTGACAGAGGGGAGGGGACAGAGAGAGATCTTCCATCTACTGCTTATTCCCCAGATGGCTATAACAGGTAGGGCTGGGCTAGGTCAAAGCAGGAGTCAGGTACTCTGTTCAGGTCTCCCACATGGGTAGCAGGGGCCATCAGCTGCTGCCTTCCTGGACTTATGAGCTGGATCAGAAATGGAGCAGCCAGGACTCCAACTGGCACTGTGCTTGGGGATGCCAGCAGCAGCAGCGTGATGACGTTTAAAGTGTGAAGGATTGACACTTGGATCCTGTGTGTTCCTGTGCCGTGCTGTCTCTGCTGCTGCCATCTGCCCCTGGGTGCAGCGCTGGGCCTGTTTGGAATGCTTGGAGGAAGTAGTATCGATTACAGGCTTGGAAGCAGCTAGGAAGCTGGGCTTGTGCCCTGGACTTGAGCACTTTGGAGAGGCCTCCCCCAGGCCCTCCGATTCTCCCAGCACCACCTGAGAGCAGCTGGGAAGTAGCAGTGCCTAGAATTTCCCAGACTGGAAGAACACTGTGCTGCTGCTGAGAAGTGTTCCTGAAGCTTTGTTCCCGGGGTCCCTGTGGATCCAGCAGCTCCCTGTCCCTGGTCACTGTGGCAGTGCGTTTCTGGGCTGGGGACTCAACTTTCCCCTGAGTCAGCATTTGGGTGTGACTGCGTTCAGTGTCACTAGTAACAGGACCTGATGTAGATACGCTACCACTTTGAGCACCATGGGTCGCTCTCTGATGGGTTTGGATCCGTTCATGTTGTCCAGTGCAGTCCAGCCCTTCTGCTTCAGTGCAGTGCTGGGTCAGTGGTTCTGTGCTGTGGAACTGAGACGACTTTGGCATTTTTGTGGGACTTTGTGGGGGTGGGATTTCAGTGCTCCTCTAAGCTGTAGAAGAACCTCGGGAGGGAGATCACCTGACTAACACGCTCAGCTGAGGTCTGGGGCCAGTTCTGGCTCTTGGACCTTGTGTGTCAGGAGCACAGCTTGGCACAGCTTGTGTTTCGGCCCCTGGAGTAAGAGCGCAGTGGCTGCTCTTCAGGAAAGCAGTGGGACCTGGAAGCAGGAGCACTGCTGCGGGACGGAGGCGGCTGGGAGCTAAGAGAAGGTTGCAGGAGTGGAAAGGCTGTCCCTTGGCACCAGCGTGCCCGAGGAATTCCGGTTTGAAAGGGTGTGATTTGGTGGGGACACCAGGGAGCGGGTTCATGGCGTGCCTGAGGTGGAGATGGTTCCCAGTCCTGCTGACTGGGCGTGCTGCGTGGGCTGGCTTGCTGCTCAGGCTTTCCTTTTGGGCTGGAAGTAGAGAGAAAAGCAAGGGAAAGTCCAAGCTGAGACGTCCCGAAACCGGGGTGCTCCACAGTGAAATACAGGGCCCCTGTGGGAAGTTGAGGGAATAGTGTCCTGGACTTTGGTGAAATAAAGTACCCTGTCCCTTTGAGGGGAAGCAGGGGGAGGAGCCGAAATTGCAGGCTTTGTCTCTGCTCAGAGTGTATGCATTGACACATCGCCTGCTCCTCACTGGAGTTCCTGACTTGCCAGCACACAGGACTGAGGAGGATCAGCATGAAGAATGTGAGCGACGTGCTTTGTGTGTGTTATCTGTGTGCAGCATATATATAAGTACATGCACACAGGAGATGCATTGGTCTCTGCAGTATACATGTGACTATGTATGTATACCACATGTGCAATGCTGTGCATGCACACATAAATGTATTAAAAAGCATAAATGGGTGTGGCTTTTGTGCAGTGCATGCGTGTGCACAAAAATGGTATATTTATAATGCATGTATATGTGCAATACGTGTAGAATTGCAATACACACATGCCTTGTGTAATTTACATGTATTTGTGTAATACAGTGGTGTGTGTAATTTTTTAAAATGACAGCCTTTTTGTTTTAAAGATTTATTGATTTAATTGAAAGAGGTTATAGAGAAAAGGAGAGACAGAATCTTCCATCTGCTTATTCACTTCCCAAATGGCTGCAAAGGCCAGAGTTGAACCAATCCGAAGCCTGGAGCCAGGAGCTTCTTACAGGCCTCCCATGTTGGTGCGGGGGCCTAAGGAGTTGGGCCATCTTCTGCTCCTTTCCCAGGAGCATTAACAGGGAGCTGGATTGGAAGTGAAACAGTCGGTACTCAAATTGGCGCTCATATGGGATGCCAGCGTTACAGGCGGCAGCTTTACTGGCTACGCCACAGTGCCAACCCAGGGTTCTTCATTTTTTTTTTTAATTTTTTTTAAATTTTTGACAGGCAGAGTGGACAGTGAGAGAGAGAGAGAGAGAGAGAGACAGAGAGAAAGGTCTTCCTTTGCCGTTGGTTCACACTCCAATGGCCACCACGGTCAGCGCGCTCATCCGATGGCAGGAGCCAGGAGCCAGGTGCTTCTCCTGGTCTCCCATGGGGTGCAGGGCCCAAGCACTTGGGCCATCCTCCACTGCACTCCCGGGCCACAGCAGAGAGCTGGCCTGGAAGAGGGGCAACCGGGACAGAATCCGGCGCCCCAACCAGGACTAGAATTCGGTGTGCCGGCGCCGCAAGGCGGAGGATTAGCCTGTTGAGCCACGGCGCCGGCCCAGGGTTCTTCATTTTTAAAAAAATGATTTATTTGAAAGAATTAGATAGGAGAGACAGAAAGAGTTTCCATCCAGTGGTTCATTCCCCATATGGCCACCACAGCTGGGACTGGACTGGGTGGAAGCCAAGAGCCAGGAGCTTCATCCCCCTCTCTCGTGTGGGTGGCCAAGGTCCAAGCACTTGGGTCATCTTCCACTGCTTTCCCAGGCACATCAGCAGGAAGCTGGATCAGCAGCAGAGCACCTAGGACAGGAACTGGTGTCCAGCTGGTGCCGTGGGCAGTGGCTTATCCTGCTATAGCACAATGCTAGCCGCAAGCGATTCTTGAGCAGCCGGAGGATAGCTCGCTTCTCCCCTTTCCTGTGCTTGTCTTCTGGAATCTTCTTCTTCCTCTTTTTTTTTTGTCATCTATGGACTTGAAACAGCAAAGAGTAAAATAAGCCAGCTATGAAAGATAGGTGGATGCTAACAAAAATTACCAAAAAATGATGATCTGAGCAGGTGAAACGTGAATGGGTGACATTGGGTCTGGGGTCAGCAGCTGTGCTTGTGCTCGTAGAGAGTCCAGAAGCGGTCCGAGTGAGAGGCACAGGTGGCTAGCAAGCTCCTCGTCCTGGGCTGTGCACTCAGAGGCCAGCACAGCCCAGACTTTAGAGCACTGTGAATCCTCCAAAGAGGGTCACCTTTGCTTTTAACTAGTGAATTCATTGACATCGTATAGTTCTGCTCGCTACACTGAGGCTTACTGGAAGATTATTTAAAGATATTTTTGTGCTTAAGTTATCTACAAGGATTTTTAGTTTCAGCTTAAAACATGTTTATTTTTGGGGCCGGTGCTGTGGTGCAGTTGGTAGGGCCACTGCATGCAGTGCCAGCATCCATATGGGTACCGGTTCAGGTCCTGGCTGCTCCACTTCTGAACCAGCTCTCTGCTTGTGGCCTGGGAAAGCAATAGAAGATGACCCAAGTCCTTGGGCCCCTGCACCCATGTGGGGAACATGGAGGAAGCAGCTCCTGGTTCCTGGCTCCAGATTGGCACAGCTCCGGCCATTGCGGACAATTGGGGAGTGCAGTGCATGGAAGACCTCTCTTTTTCTGTCTCTCTGCCATCTTAAAAAATGTTTATTTTAAATTACTTGAAAGGTGGAGTGAGAGAGACAAATTTGCCCTCCAGTGGTTCACTACACAAATGCCCAGGGCTGGATTGGATCCAGGCCAAACCCAATAGTTTGGAACTCCATCTGAGTCTCACATATGTAGGTGTAGCAGGGGCTAAACGCACAAGCCAACATCTTCTGTCTCCATGGGTGGGTGCATTGGCAGGAAGCCAGATCAGAAATGGAGTAGCTGGGATTCGAACCCAGGCATTCTGATAGGGATATGGGTGTCTTGATTGACTTTTTTTTGGGGGGGGGGGACAGGCAGAATTAGAGACAGAGAGAAAGGTCTTCCTTTTTTTTCTTGTTGGTTCACCCCCCAAGTAGCCACTATGGCTGGTGTGTTGTGGATAGCGCGCTGCGCCGATCCAAAGCCAGGAGCCAGGTGCTTTCTCCTGGTCTCCCATGCGGGTGCAGGGCCCAAGGATCTGGGCCATCCTCCACTGCACTCCTGGGCCACAGCAGAGAGCTGGACTGGAAAAGGGGCAACCGGGACAGAACTGGTGCCCCAACCAGGACTAGAACCCGGGGTACTGGCGCCGCAGGTGGAGGATTAGCCTAGTGAGCCACGGCACCGGCCGACTTCTGTTTTTAAAAAGATTTAATTATTTGAAAGGCAGAATACAGAGAAAGTGGGTGGGAGGGAGAAAGAGAGGGAGAACGAGATCTTCCATCCACTGGTTCACTCTCTGAATGGCTTCAACAGCCACTACTGGGCCAGACCAAAACCTGGAACCAGGAGCTCCATCTGGATCTCCAACATGGGTGCAGGGGCCCAAGCACCTGGGCCATCTTCTACTCTTTTCCCAGACATATTAACAGGGAACTTATGGAGAGTGGAGCAGCCAGAACTCAAACCAGCACCCATATGGAATGCTGGAATGGCAGGAGGCAGTTTAACCTGCTGTGCCACAGTGCTGGACCCTCTAGTGGTGTCTTATTCACTGTGCCAAACACCTGCCCCAAGATTGCTTTTCTTTAAAAGTTTATTTATTTGAAAGGCAGTGACAGAGAGTGGGAGAAACAGAGATCTTCCATCCGCTCATCCACTCCCCAAATGCCTACAAGAGCTGAGGCTGAGCCACATCAAAACCAGGAGCCTGGAACTCCATCTGGGTCTCCTACACAGTGCCACAACTTCTTGAGCCATTATCTCCTGCCTCCAGGGATGCATTGGCAGGAAGCTGGGTTGGAAGTGGATTAGCTGGAACTTGAACTGGTACTGTGATATAGGATGCAGGAGTTCCAAGTAGTATTTTAACCACTGCACTAGACGCCCATGTCTTGGCCAGTGGAGTTGCGAGATGATAATGAAGCCTGTGGAAGGGGACTCTTGCTGCCAGGGCTAACATGTTAGACCCAAGGAGGCTGAATTTGTGAAGCTGTGGTAGAGTGTTTGTTAGACAAGTGAATCAGCTCTCCTCCTCCACTCGATGTGATGTGACTTGTTTTCACAAGCCAACAGGGCACATAAGGTCATAGCTTCTTAGGCAGGAACCAGCACTCAATAGTTGACCTCCACTGAGCTACCTCTGTTCTGGAGAGACAGGAAGTTCAGTAAGTGTGGACACAAGCCCCTGGTGCACAGCCCATACTCCGAGCAAGCCAGTGGGCTGGGGTGCAGTAGGTGCCTGTGCAGTCACGTGGGTTTCCATGTGCCTTCTCCTAGGCAGCTGGCCTGTGTGGGGCACTGTCTTCAGGAGCTCAGCTCCTGATTTTGGTTGGTTCATGTTTCCAGCAGAAGCCTCACCTGCTGACAGGCCCTGAAGTGGTTCCCAGGAGGTGCACTTTGCTTTTGGAGAAGAGTCAGTGGAGAAAGTGCAGTGATATCTTTTTTTTTTTTTAAAGATTTATTATTTTATTTATTTGAAAGAGTTGTGGAGAGAAGAGAGAGAGGTCTTCCAACCCCTGGTTCACTCCCCAGATGGCCGCAACGGCTGGAGCTGTGCCGATCTGAAGCCAGGAACCAGGAGCTTCTTCCGGTTCTCCCACATGGGTGCAGGGATTGGAAGAGGAGCAGGTGGAACTAGAACCGGTGTTCAAATGGGATGCTGGCGCTTCAGGCCAGGGCTTTAACCCGCTGCACCACAGTGCCAGCCCCGTGTGATAATGTTTTTTTAAAGATTTATTTTATTTATTTGAATGAGTTACAGAGAGAGAGGTCTTCCATCCACTAGTTCACTCTCCATATGGCCACAATGGCCGGAGCTAAGCTAATCCAAAGTCAGGTGCAGGGGCCTAAGGACTTGGGCCATCTTCTACTGCTTTTCCAGGCCATAGCAGAGAGCTAGATGGGAAGAGGAGCAGCTGGGACTCAATCCAGCACTCATATGGGATGCTGGCGCTTCAGGCCAGGGTGTTAATCCCCTGCAGTGATAATTTATTGCCTCTTTGACTTTTTTTTTTTTAAGTATTTTATATATTTGAAAGACAGAATTATATACAGAGGGAGAGACAGAGAGAAGGGACCTCCATCTGCTGGTTCACTCCCCAGATGGTCAGAATGGCCAGGGCTGGGCTGATCCAGAGCCAGGATCTTCCTCTGGGTCTCCCAGGTGGGTGTAGGGTCCCGAGCACCTCCACTGCTTTTCCATTCGGGACACAAGCTGCCGCCCGTGGGATGCTGGCACCGCAAGCAGAGGCCTTCCACGCCACGGTGCAGGCCCCGTGCTCTTGTACTGTTACGCAAGTTGGATTCCAGGTCAGTGATAGTAGTTGGTGAAGCTGCTGATGTTGACAGCGTATCCCACCTCCACCATGTCCCTCAGGGTGGGCTGCTGGCACCCAGAGGAAGAATGCTTGGGTGCTCAGCTGCTCCTCCCAGCAAGTCTTCGGTGCAGGAGTTTGAGCACTGGTTGCAGAGTTTTAAGTCTGCTAAAGTTACAGCAAAGCAGAGCCCTCTCTGGGCTGGAAGCTGCACCGTATGGATACATTGGCTTTACTTACTGCTTTTTCCATGTGGGGAGTCTCAGTACAGAGCTTTTCTTTTCTGGTTGTGATTTTAAGAAGCGCACATGAGTGTTTGCCTGTTTTGGAACATGTCTTTATTCTATGCAGGCATGCAAAACTTTGAACACTCTTCTCTGCTGAAGCAAGCATATTCTGAGTATCTGCTGTGTCCAGTCTGGTGTGGGCGGCGTTTTGCTGGGGCCATGCCCCTGACCCCTGTGCAGTGCTGGCATCTTTCAGGGGAGGTCTGCTCTCACCGTGGGCCTCTTGCTGCATCCTCACATGCACAGGTCTGCTTAATATGTCTTGCCAAAGGTCATTGCCTTTTGCCTCACTTAATGCATCCCATTGAATACCTTTAGCTGGAAGAAAGTCTTCCTCACTCTTAAGAATGATGTCCACGGCCGGCGCCGTGGCTCAACAGGCTAATCCTCCGCCTTGCAGCGCTGGCACACCGGGTTCTAGTCCCGGTCGGGGCGCCGGATTCTGTCCCGGTTGCCCCTCTTCCAGGCCAGCCCTCTGCTGTGGCCCGGGAGTGCAGTGGAGGATGGCCCAAGTGCTTGGGCCCTGCACCCCATGGGAGACCAGGAAAAAGCACCTAGCACCTGGCTCCTGCAATCGGATGAGCGCAGTGCGCCGGCCGCAGATGCCGGCCGCGGCATCCATTGGAGGGTGAACCAACAGCAAAGGAAGACCTTTGTCTCTGTCTCTCTCTCTCACTGTCCACTCTGCCTGTCAAAAAAAAAGAAGAAGAATGATGTCCACTTGTCCTGCCTACAAGGCCTGGTTGAGAGGGCTTCACAGGGCTGGTAGCCTTGTGTGTGGAGAGGGCTCTGCACGGGGCAGTTTCCAGGAGGGGCACCCTCTGCACCTTTGGTGCTGAGCTGCCTGCAGGCCGGGCTGGGGAGGGATGCTCGCTGTGAAGAGCACTGTCTCTGTGTCTTCGCTGGCAGTGAGATGCTCCAGGCTGAGGAGGAGACACAGGCCTTGTGTTTGTGGTGGAAGGGAAGAGCCTGACTCTGGGCAAGAGGCCGGAGGTGGGAGCCTCCTCCGGGTCTCACGCAGGTGCAGCGGCCCAAGGACTTGGGCCATCCTCCACTGCCCTCGCAGGCCACAGCAGAGAGCTGGATCAGAAGTGGAGCAGCTGGGAGCTGAACTGGTGCCCATATGGGATGCTGGCACTGCAGGTGGTGGCTTCACCCGCAACACCACAGCGCTGGCCCCAAGGGCCCAGTATCTTAATGCCCTTTGTGAAACACAGGCTTCCTGCTTGAGCCATGTAGAGATTTCTTTGGAAATGAGTCCTAAGTGTGCGAGGCCATATCTGAATGCCAGCATCCAGCCAGGTGAAGGTTGTGGATGTGCTTTTGTTTGAAACCCAGAGGTAGAGAGAGAAGCAGTGTCTGCAGAAGTGAAGTTTTAGAACTGCCTTTGCTCGGGGTCGGGTTCCACCAGACAACTGCAAGTCTCAGAAGCGTGTCGTGCCTCACTCACGGACAGCTGAGGCTCCTTCAGAAGGGTCTTCTGTCACATCCAGAAACAGAGACTTGTGAGGGTCCTGCTGAATACTGAAATTGCATCCTTGGTGAGGAAAATGTGGTTTGTTCAGGGTGTCAGCATCTGTGGGTGGCACCTTGGAAGGGTCTGGGGAGAAGCTGGCATAGTTTGCCTAACACTCATCTCCCCAGAGTGCTTGTTAGTGTTCACCTGGTTCTGTCTCGGGATTCTTGCACCGACTGTCCTGGGTGGTCCTGTGTGCTCTGCGGAAGATTGCACGCCTCTCGCTGTTCTCCTGTTGGAGAGTTAATTGTTACTCCTTTTAAAAAAATGTATTTCTAGGATCTTAAGCACAGCTGATCTTGATTTTGCTTTCAGTGCAAGGGTTTTTTAAGTTCTACACCGAATTTGGAATTGTTTACATTACACAGACTGTGTTGTAGTCTGCCAATAAATGCTGTTTTGGCTGTGATCTTGGGTGACTTCCAGAAAGGTTTTGCACAGGCGGTGTAGGGAGGGTGAGTGCCCTTAGTGGTCTGGCATGGCATCATCAGCAGGTAAACAGGGGGACACTAGTTATGCAAGGTGGTTAAATTTTTATTTTATTTTTAAACATTTATTATTTGAAAGTCAGAGTTACACAGTAAGAAGGAGAGGCAGAGAGAGAGAGAGGTTTTCCATCTGCTGGTTCACTTCCCAGTTGGCTGCAATGGCTGGAGCTGCACCACCGATCAGGAGCTAGGAGCTTCTTCCAGCTCTCCCATGCGGGTGCAGGGGCCCAAGGACTCCACTGCCCTCCCAGGCCGCACAGAGAGCTGGATCGGAAGTGGAACGGCTGGAACTCCACCCTATGGGATGCTGGCACTGCAGGCAGCAGCTTTACCCACTGCACCACAGTACCAGCCCCGGTGGTTAAATTTTTATACTCAGGCTGTATGTCTTTGAAATAATTTGTTTTTGAAATTTTTTTCTATGACGTTGCATTTGTTATTGGGCAGTTGAATTTATTCTGACCCTGGATTTTCAGGATTTAAAAAAAAAATGTGGGGTGTCAGCAAGTTAAAGTCCTAGCTGCCAAACTTCCGATCCGGAACCCTGCTGGTGCCCCTGGGAAAGAAGCAGAGGATGGCTCTAGTCCTTGGGCCCTTGCACCTATGTGGGAGACCCAGAAGAAGCTCTTGGCTTCAGATTGGCTCAGCTCTGGCCATTTGGGAGTGAACCAGCAGATGGAAGACCTTCCCCTCCCCTCCCCCTCCCCTCCCCCTCCATTTCCCCTCTCCCTCTCTCTGTAACTCTTTCAAGTAAATAAAGAGATCTTTAAACAAACAAACAAAAAAAAAGAATGAGAGAAGAGAGAGAATCTTCAGTCTGCTTGTTTACTCCCCAGATGGCCACAATGGCCAGAGCTAGGCCAGGCTGAAGCCAGGAGCCAGGATCTCCTTCCAGGTCTCCCACATGGGTGCAGAGGCTGAAGGACTTGGGCCATGTTCTGCTGCTTTCCCAGGAGCATTAGCAGGGAGCTGGATGGAAATGGAGCAGCCGGACCCAAACCGGCGCCATGTGGGATGCTGGATGGGAAGTGGAGCAGCTGGACTCAAACCGGCACCATGTGGGATGCTGGTGCTGCAGTGCTGGTTTGACCTGCTCTGCCACAATGCCACCTCCCTTTTTTTTTTTTTAATGTGTGTAATAGAACCTGTTTGAGGTTCTGTAGCTTCTGTATTTAAATATTTTGGGACTCTGCTTCAGGAGGTTGCAGCACACATACCACACAGGAATCACTTGCTTTTGGAAGCTAGTGCGTGGCTAATTAAATAAATCTTTAAAAGGGGGGGAGGGGCTGGCACTGTGGCATAGTGGGTAAAGCCACTGCCTGCAGTGCTGGCATCCCATGTGAGTGCCAGTTCAAGTCCCGGCTGCTCCACTTCCAGTCCAGCTTTCTGCTGTGGCCTGGGAAAGCAGCAGAAGATGGTCCAAGTGCTTGGGCCTCTGCACTTGCGTGGAAGACCCGGAAGAAGCTCCTGGCTCCTGGCTTTGGATCAGCCCAGCTCCAGCTGTTGTGGCCAGTTGGGGAGTGAACCAAGGATGGAAGACCTGTCTGTCTGTCTGTCTGTCTCTCTCTGCCTCTCCTTTTCTCTCTTTGTAGCTCTTTCACATAAATAAATCTTTAAAAAAAAAAAAAAGCTAGTGGCAGATGCTGGAGGATTCCCACGTTTGTGCCTTGCCCCACAGTACAAATATGCCTCTGATGGCACCACAGGAGCTGGCTTTCCTGCTGTGGGGAGGACGGAGGAAGGTGGCCTCCCTCTTTGTAGCCCTGCTGGGAGGTCCCAACAGCTCTTGCAGTCTCTGTTGGGCTTGGTTCCTGCATCTGCCTGGGTTGGACTTTGACCTTTGGTTTGTTAAGCCCTGTGGACATACTTATCTTACCTTAACAGATCAGTCTGTTAGGCACTGATGTGAAATAGCAGTACACTGAGCCTGGGTCATCCACCTTTGTTTCTTTAAGAGTGGAGTATGAGGGAGTAGGGTGACCACCGGCCCTCTGCACTGGGGGTGACCCTGCTGCCGCGTGCTGGAGCCAGAGGTCCCAGCTGGGCGTTGGGCTCCGGGAGCTGCAGGCACTTCCTCTGCCTACAGGTGCCAGTGTGCAGTGCGACCTGGGCAGGGCTCCTGGGGCTCCGCCGCGTGTGTTCTGCTGTTCTCGAGGGTGGAAGCCCAGGCGTGTGTGAGCCGTGTATCTCAGGCACATTCGCTCGCCGTGTTTTATATGGAGAAATTGAGACATTAGCTTGTTTTCCTCTTAGTTCAGTTCTGGGTTTTTTAAGGTGTTGTTTATTTTCATTAGAGAGGCCGTGTGTGTGTGGTGGGGATTGATTGCTCTCCCATCTGCTGGTTCACAGCCAGGGCTGGGCTGGACTGAAGCCTGGAATTGGGTGTCCTCCCGGTCGGGGGCAGGAACCCAGGTCACTTGAGCCGGTCACTTGCTGCCTCCCAGGGTGCACATCAGTTGGAAGCTGATGGAGAGGAGTGGATGCTGAGATGCAGGTGCCCAGTGGGGTCTCAGCTGCTCCTCTGAATGCCTGTCCCTGTAATGCAGTTTTTAGCTCCACGGCATTTTTTTTTTTTTTTTTTTAAGACAGGCAGAGTTAGAGAGAGAGAGAAAGGGCTTGACTTGAGTGCTCTGCGTGGACAGTCCTGGGACAGAGGTGACGGCTGGGAGCTCGGAAGAGGCTTGAGATAGAGGATGTGGGGGACCCTTGCTTGGAGGCAGCAGTGTAGGCGGGGGGGGGGGGGGGGGGAGGACTGAGGGCAGAGACAAGGCCCAGGAGGTGTGGCGTGAAAGTGAGGAGACTGAAGGAAGACGTCTTCCACTTTCGGTTTGATGCCTCAGAGACTGTGGGTTTTGCATTCCAGGGCGTGGGCTGCATCAGTGCTGCCTCTGCTGATGGAACAGGAGGCCTTCCTGTTTGCGGGCAGCTGTGGGTGGCTCCTCAGGGGCTCCAGCTTCGTTGTGTCACTGTGTTGGACATGGCGGCTTGCAGATTGGTGCTTCCTGGGTAAATGAATGCTGCTTGTCTCCTTGGTGCGTGTCACTTCAGGAGGTTGAGGACGACTTCTTCTAAGTCCATCAGCTGTGGTCCTCTGTGGGTCGGATGCAGCTGTGTTGAGCTTCCCCACGATGTTCTCTCTGTCCTCACCAAGGTCTGCTCGATAAATGTCTGTGAAACTCAGAATCCATTCAGAGAGCACAGGAAGGCAGAAGAGGCTGCTGAGGAGACTGCGTGAGCCTCACGCCCTGGCGTGTAGCCCGTGGGAGAGGTTCGGGCAGCTGCCAGCTGCACAGGCTGTTAGCGCTCTCAGTCGCCTCAGGTTCGATGATTCTAGTACAGCAGAAATGCATAGAAGTGCTTTGGTCTGCAGGTGCCCCGATTCGATTGTGGGTGTTGAAAAGAACAGCCGGGAGGGACACTGGGGGTTCTGTGCACTGGGGGTGCACAGGGAGCTCCTCTGGGAAACTGCAGGCTGCAGACTTGGCGTCCAGAGGCCAGTGTCTTGTTTGCCTTTTGGTCACTGTGCACCTTTAGAGAGGAGAGACAGACGGTACTGATCTTGTCACTGATGTGGGCAGAACAGCCTCTCCTCGCTGTGCCGGACTCTGAGCCTGTGTGCCTGCGCCCGAGTGTCTCCTGCTCCCGTGCTGCTCTTCCAGGAAGGTCTTGGAATGAGGCCCACTGAGCACTGGTTGTTTTCTGTTCTGCAGTGTTTCGAGGGGCGTAGGGGTTTGGGGATGCCTGTCCTGCAGGAAGTGGAGTCTGAGCGCTCAGCTGGCCCCCGCAGGCACAGCAGGAGTCCGTGCTGCCTGGGCCTCTGGGAGCCGCGTGTCTTTCCTCTCGGTACAGATCTGGGCAGTGCTTCTTTCTGCCTGTGTTTTCATTGCCCAGCTCGTGTTCCTGTGAACCACATTTGTTTGAGGTGAGTTTTTATCTGCTTCAAAGAGTGTAAGTTGAGCGGATTGAAGGGTAGACTCAAGCAGAGACCAAGGAGGGAGAGGCATTTTTATGGTGATATTTTTATAAAGAGTGGGCTTGGAGCTCATAGCCATACCTGCTCTTGACCTTTCAGTGAATTCTGTGTTCCTCTCTGGGGTCTAGAATTTCTTCAGCACTGTATCCTTGGGCTGCATGAGTGCCGTGTGCCAGTGTCAGGGGCAGGCCTTTGCAGCGGTGCCTGCCTTCAGGTGTTCATGAGCTGTGACGGCAGTGTGATGTGTGGGTGTGCAGCAGCATGCAGATCCTGCACAGTTTCCGGCAGCTGTCAGGTCCACAAGATGTTATGAAGTCACGGAGGCACACACCCACGTGCAAAACCAGCGGCCAGCTGCTGCGGCCAACACAAACACTAGGCGTGTGCCCTGCATACTCAGTGCAAAGCAGGTTCTTCACTGTGGCTTTGACGTTTGAATAAGCATTAATACATCCCTTGTTTGGCCAGAGCTGGTATAAATTCGAGATGAGTCAGATGTGGCAATTTCACTTCCCAGCAGCGTGTGGTTGGAGGTGGGGAGGAAGTTAGGACAATGTAGGTGAAGAGATGGTGGGCACTGTTGGGTTAGACCTCAGGGCACTGCCAGCAGGGAGGAAAGACGGTGCTAAGTGGGAGTTGGAGTTGGCAGAACTTCTGATGGTGAGGAAGGAGGTCAGCTGGATGCTGGCTTGGAGAGTGGTGTGTGCTGTGCTTCCTTGAAGCAGGGCAGAAATGCAAGCAGAGTAATAGACACACCTGAGGAGCAGTTGAGTGCAGGTGCCACCTCTGGTTGGGGGTTGACACTGAGAGTTCAGGAGTGAGCTTTGAGTGGGGGAGTTGGGAGAAAAGGCCGTGGTGATGAAAATCCAGCAAGGCGGACGCCACAGTAGAGCTGCAGAGACAGCTCAGGTGTTGGGTGCCGTGTCCCACGGTAGAGCACCTGGATTCAGGTCCCATCTGAGGCGGCAGGTGATGGCCCAGGTATTCGGGTCTCTGCCACCCATGTGGGAGATCTGGATTGCATTCTGCACTCCTGGCTTATGTTGCTGGTATTTGGGGAGTAAATTAGCAGCTGGAAAATCTCTTTGCTTCTCTGCCTTTAAAGTCAATAAACATGAATAATAAAAATTTTGAAAAGAAAAAGAAAAAATAGACTTAGGAATGGAAACTGGGAAGGGAAGCCTGGGATGGGGGAGTAATGTGTTAGATAAAAGCTGCTTTCCTGATTGTAAATGGAGAGTGGACTAAGTTTGCCCTGCACTAAAAACAAAGATGTACTTATTTATTTGAAAGAGTTACAGAGAGGAGGAGAAGAGGAGGGGGGGAGAATATCGTCTGTCCTCTGGTTCACTCCCCAAATGGCTGTGGCTGGGCCAGGCTGAAGCCAGGAGCCTGGAACTCCATCCAGGCCCCCCATGTGGGCTCAAGTAGTTGGGCCATTACGCACTGCTTTCTGAGCCAGACTGTCTGTAGGGAATTGGATTGGGAGTGGAGCAGCTGAGACTTGGATTGGCTAGGATGGAGTGCCAGTTGCAGGCAGTGGCCCCTGCCCTGGGTGTTGGAGGTATGTGATAAGTTCTCTCTCTGAAATGGCCGGTGTTGTGCTGGTGTGTTGGCACAGGCAGGGCTTTGACATGAAATTTTCCCAGGAGCAGAGAGGGCAGATGTGTGTCCATTAGGATCTGGGCTCTAAGCTGGAGTTGGAGCCTGCCTGCCTGCCTGCCTGCCTCCCTCCCTCCCTCCCTCCCTCCCTCCCTCCCTTCTTTCCTTCCTTCCTTGATTTATTTGAAAGAGTTAAAGAGGAGAGAGAGAGGTCTTCCATCTGCTGGTTCATTCCCCAGATGGCCGCAACGGCCAGAGCTGCACCTATCCGGAGCCAGGAGCTTCCTCCGGGTCTTCCCACGTGGGTGCAGAGGCCCAAGGACTTGGACCATCTTCTGCTTTCTCAGGCCATAGCAGAGAGCTGGATTGGAAGAGGAGCAGCCAGGACTAGAACCGGCACCTATATGGGATGCCGGTGCTGCAGGCCAGGGTGTTAACCCACTGTGCCATAGCTCCGGCCCCAGGAGCCAGCCTTTCAGAAGAAGAGAGGAGATGACACTGTTGTCACGAGGGTCACATGAAGTGACATGTGCAGCACAGGAGATGGGTGTGGTCAGTGATGGTGACAAGGAGGTGCCGGCTGCTTGCCAGCACCCCTGAGCCTATGCCAGCAAACAGAACAGAGCTGGGGTCTGTGCACCTATGTTGGCTGGAGCTGCTTTATCTTCCGGGCCTCACCTTTGCTGCCTCAGACTTCTGCAAGCAGGGCTTTTCACAAACACAGCAGCAGGCTTTTGTGGCAGCTCCTGGGAGATGAGAGAATTTCCATGAATTTGACCAAGGAAGGAAGGAATCGAGGGGAACTCCTGGAGTCAGGGCTGGTGTGGAACCTGCCTGATTGCTAGGTTGGCAGGTGCACCCAGGGTCAATGGGAGAAGTAGACACAACTGATGAACATCACGGTTTCCAAGTAGGAGTTAGGAAGGATGCTCACTCAGGAACAGATTCCCTGCTACGGTGACAGGCCTCAGAGTGGGGTCTCAGGAAGGCAGGGACACGCCTGGTGGGAAGCCCTCTGTCCCTCAGATGCTGGTCACACTTTGTGGGGAAGGAAGACACACTGCTGTGCCCAGTGTGTGAGCCCTTCCCCTTCTGTGGTGGCGAGGCAGGTGGTGACTTGAGCACGTTGTTGAATCAGAGGAATTTTGTGGGTCTAGGGACAGTGATGTGTGTGGGAAGGAAAGGATGTTACTGGGCCAGATGTGGGAGAGCCTTGGACTTGAGAGCTGATGGTGTTGAAGAATTATCAAGTCAGGACCTCATTACTGATGAAAAATCTGGTCCTCTCCAGAAGGTTTAAAACAAAACAAAAACCAGCTCTTTCAGGAACAAAACCCTGGAACTGGACGAGCACCTTCCTTCCCTCCTCTCAGAAAAGGCCTAAGAACTTTCCTGTGAGGTGTGTGTGGTGTTTTTTTTGTTTTTTTGTTTTTTTTTTTTTAGATTTGATTTATTTGACAGGTAGAGTTACGGACAGTGAGAGAGAGAGACAGAGAAAGGTCTTCCTTTCACTCTCAAATAGCTACAACGGCTGGAGCTGTGCCGATCTGAAGCCAGGAGTCAGGAGCTTCTTCTGTGTCTCCCATGCGGGTGCAGGGCCCAAGCACTCAGGCCATCTTCTACTGCTATCCCAGCCACAGCAGAGAGCTGGACTGGAAGAGGAGCAACCAGGACTAGAACCTGGCACCCATATGGGATGCCGGCGCTGCAGGCAGAGAACTAACTTAGTGCGCCACGGCGCCGGCCCCTCTGAGTTCTGTAAGATGTTTTAAGGATAGCATTTATAGAGAGCTCAGGATTTAAGGATCATTATCTGGGTTTGGGAAAATGCAGCCGGACTTTGAGTAAACAATGCATCCAGTCATCAGGGCACCTGGGGCTGTGTTGTTGCAGACTTAACTGTCTTCAGTCTGTCCTTGGTATTTTCCTCATTTATGTAGGCCTTTAATTTTTTTAAAAAAAGATTTACTTATTTATTTGAAAGTCAGAATTGCAGAGAGAAAGAAAGAGAGATTGAGATCTTCTGTCTACTGGTTCCCTCCTCAAATGGCTCCAGCAGTGAGGGGTAGGCCAGGCCAGAGTCAGGAGCCAGCAGCTTCATCTGGGTCTCCCACATGGAAGGCAGGGGCCCAAGCACTTGGGCCATCTTGCGTTGCTTTTGCAGGCCATTAGTTGCATCGCAAGTGGAGCCGGCAGGACATGAGCCGGTGCCCAGGTGGGATGCTGGTGTCACAGGTGGCAGCTTGACCATCTGTGTCCCGATGCCACCACCCTTTAAGATTTATTTATAAGTTACAGAGAGTAGAAGAGACTGGGCGGGGCGTGTTATCTTCCATCTACTGGTTCACTCCCCAAATGGCTCCAATGGCCAAGGCTAGGCCAGGCCAAAGCCACAAGCATGGAACTCCATCCGAGTGTCCCATGTGGGTGTTGGAGCCATCCTCCCTGCTTTCCTAGGCCACTAGCAGGGAGCTGCATCAGAATCAGAGCTGCCAGGACCCAAACCAGGGCTCCTGTGGAATGCGAACATCTGAGGCACTGGCTTCACTCAGTTTCTTTCAGCATAGTTCTGTGATTTTCAGCGTATTTGCCTTGTATCTCTTTGATTACATTTATTGTTATTTATTCTTTTTGATACTGTTTTGAAGGGAGTATCTTTTTTTTTTTTTTTTAATTTTTGACAGGCAGAGTGGACAGTGAGAGAGAGGGACAGAGAGAAAGGTCTTCCTTTGCCGTTGGTTCACCCTCCAATGGCCGCCGCGGCTGGCATGCTGCGGCTGGCGCACCGCGCTCATCCTATGGCAGGAGCCAGGAGCCAGGAGCCAGGTGCTTCTCCTGGTCTCCCATGGGGTGCAGGGCCCAAGCACTTGGGCCATCCTCCACTGCACTCCCGGGCCACAGCAGAGAGCTGGCCTGGAAGAGGGGCAACCGGGACACAATCCGGTGCCCCAACCAGGACTAGAACCCGGTGTGCCGGCGCCGCAAGGCGGAGGATTAGCCTGTTGAGCCACGGTGCCGGCCGGGAGTATCTTTTTTTAAATATTTATTTATTTATCTGAAAGGCAGAGTTATTCAGAGGTAGAGAGCAAGAGAGAGAGAGAAGGAGAGAGGTCTTTCATCCACTGGTTCACTCCCCAAATGGCTACAGTGGCTGGAGCTGGGCTGATCCAAAACCAGGAGCCAGGAACTTCTTCCAGGACTTCGAATTAGTGCAGGGGCCCAAGGTTTTGGACCATCTTCTGCTTTCCCAGGCTATAGCAGGGAGCTGGGTCAGAAGTGGAGCAGCCAGGACTCAAACTGGTGCTCATATGGAATGCTGGCCCCAAGTGGAATTTCTTGTTTTACTTTTCAGTGCTAATGTGTGGTAATGCAGCTCATTGGGGTGTGTTAATCTCGTAATGTGCAACTGAACTCACTTATAAAGTCCGCAGGAAGCTGGAATTGAAAAATGGAGTTACGGTTATCCCAGGTTATGTCTTGGTCTTTCTGCCTGATGCCTGCCTAAACATTCCTTTTTCTTTAAAAAAAAAAATGGTTGATTTATTTATTTGAAAGAGTGACAGAGAGAGGGAGAGAGAGAGAGAGAGAAAGAGCTTCAGTCTGCTGGTTCACTCCCCACATGACAGCAATAGCCAGAGCCGGTCCATGTTGAAGCCCAGAGCCCGGCGCTCCATCTGCGTCTCCCACGTGGGTGGCAGTGGCCCAGGTACTTGGCCATCCTCTGCTGCCCTCTCGGGCACAGCAGCAGAGTGCTGTTGCAGGGTGAAGCAGGTGCTGGGACTGGCACTCGACGCCCTGTTTGTCCTGGGGGTGCATGACTGCGGGCTGTCCTTTCCCTGGGCCACCTGAGGGAGGGCCTTCGTCCCACGTGCTCCCTCACTTTGCACCTTTTCTTGTAGGGGCTGTAAAGGAGATTGGTGGAAATGTGATTTCTGGGCGTCTTCTCCCACTGCCCCTGCCAGAGCAGGCTGAGTTGTCATGGAGTCCTCTGTTTTTCACTCCCGATTAGCAGTCATGTGCCTTTCTCCCCCAATCCTGCTGTGGTCCCCGGCACCCTACAGGATTAGGTCAGGGACGCGGCAGCGTGCTGTGGTCAATGACTGACCACCCTCTATACGGTTAGGTGAGAGTCAAGGGAAGAACACTGTGGTCACTGACTGTCCAAGCGCCATTCAGGGCTTGGCCAGGGCAGGGGCAGTGTGCTGTGATTTGTTATCTGGGACAGTTAATAAAGCAGCCCATCCCCCATCCCTCAGAATGGAGCAGAGAAACAGGAGTGCTACTTTTCTTTCCTTTTTTAAAATTTATTTGAAAGAGTTAGGGAGAGAGTGAGAGAGAGAGAGGTCTTCCATCCGCTGATTCACTCCCCAGTTGGCTGCAACAGCCAGAGCTACAATGATGCGAAGCCAGGAGCTTCTTCCAGGTCTCTCACCCGGATGTAGGAGCCCTGGCCCAAGGACTTGGGCCATCTTCTACTGCTTTCCCAGGCCATAGCAGAGAGCTGGATTGAAGTGGAGCAGCAGGGTCTTGAACTGGTGCTCATATGGGATGCTGGCACTTTAGGCCAGGGTGTTAACTCGCTGTGCCACAGCGCTGGGCCCGACACTTTTTTTTTTTTTTTAATTTTTAAAAACTTTTAAATCTATTTTCCGTGAACTTTTTAAAAATTCATTTATTTGAAAGACGTAGTTATAGAGAGGCAGAGAGAGACAGAGAGAGAGAGAGAGGGGTCTTCCTGTTGGTTCACTCTCCAAATGTCCACAACTGCTGGAGCTGGGCTGATCTGAAGCCAGGAGCTTTTCTGAGTCCCCTACATGGGTGCAGGGGCCCAAGCAGTTGGGCCGTTCTCTGCTTTCCCCGGGCCACAGCAGAGAGCTGGATTAGAAGTGGAGCAGCCGGGACTTGTACTAACACCCATATTGGATGCTGGCACTGCAGGTGGCAGCTTTAACTGATGTTTCATATTTGATAAACTGTTCATTCTTGGGTGCTGGTAGTGCAGAGGGGACCCTTATTTTATAAGGAACCAGCTTGGAGGCAAATTCTCCCCTAGACGGAGTTCCTGTTGGTGGCTGCCTCAGGGAAGCGCCTTCCCAAACGGCACCTTGTGCTTGCCCAGAAAGTGGCCTATGCCTGTGTATGTCCACCCCAGACCAGATCTTTTCATCAGATACAAAACCTACAGACACTTGGCCGGCGCTGAGGCACAGCGTTCAAATGGGCACCAGTTCAAGTCCCGCCTGCTCCACTTCTAGTCCAGCTCTGTGCTGTGGCCTGGGGAAGCAGCAGAGGGTAGTCCAAGTCCTTAGGTCCCTGCACCCACATGGGAGACCCAGAGGAAGCTCCTGGTTTCGGATGCCCCGAGCTCTGGCTCTCATGGCCATTTGGGGAGGGAACCAGCAGATGGAAGTGCGCTCTCTCGCTCTCCTGCTCTCCCTCTCATTCTCCCTCTCTCTCCCTCCTCCCCTGCCTTTCAAATAAATAAATAAAACAAAAAATGTCAGGCATTTGTGGGTTCCTTTGAGTGTCACATTTCTCCTGGGCTGTGTTGGGAAGAATTGCTGATACCACTTTTCTGAATTGAATCGCGTATAGTATATTTGGTGTGAATTGTGATCTTAGATCTTTGAGAATGAACCCTTAAGTAGTTTGAGAGTGTAGAATGTGCATGGAGGGGGTTATGGTGCCCAGTAATATTTGCCGGGAGGAACCAGCACACAGAACGAAATGGCAGAGGAAGCGTGGAGACTCTCAGGTGGGGAGAATCTCAGTGGTGCTGAGATTGGGGGAGTGGGAGGCCGTGTGGGGCTTTGTGGGGCAAAGGGACAGGTTCCGTTTTCTTTGAGTGTGACAGGAAGCCCACTTAGGCTGCAAGACATGTAATGTTGACACAAGTTTGATAGTAGTTTCGTGAGGTGTCTGTCAGACTCACCTAAGCCCTTCTCAGCTTGGCTAGCCGTCCTGGCCCTGGGTCCTTGAGGGCGTCCCTCCACCTGAGTGGGCAGGGGCAGCGGCCAGCAGACATCCTGGGGCCTTTGTTCTGTCCCTGTGAACAGGAGCGGGGTCGAGGTGTGTGGGAATTGTGTGTCTTCTTACGATGCTCCCCGTGCTGACTGTGCTCTCTCATTTCAGAGGATTCGCAGCCCTGCTGTGGGACGCTCCGCCCTGGGTTTAACACGCAGTCCTCGTCACCGTGAGTCTCAGCTATGGAATCGGTAAACCCTGCGTGCTCGCTCTTCCGTTCGCGTAGTTTTCATTGGGCTGTAAAGATGAGTATGAAAACAGTGAATGTTTCCGGGTTAATTTTCTTGTGCTTGGAGGAGCCTCATGTAAGCGTCTGACTTTGTGGGCGTCTGTGGAGCTCTGTGGGGTCACTGGGATCCCTGTGTTAGAGCGAGAGGAGAGCTGCTGACGACTGAGGGGCTGGAGAGCTCACCTGGCAAGGAGGCTCATCTTGTCCTTCTCCCTCCCCAGCAGCCGGCAGGCCCAGGACCCTGCCGTGGCTGTGTTTGCTTTGCACCTTCTGAGCTGCGTGATGACATGGACGTGAGGAACAGCTGTGGGAAGAAGCTGTGAGGGCCTGGTGCTCTGACTGTGCTCTGGGCAGGGAGCCCTGGGGAGGGGCCTGGTGGCTGCAGGCTGGGTTCCTAGAAGCTGGAGTCCAGGGATCGGTTGCCAAGAAACAAGCCGCCTCCTGCAGATGACTGGCACATGTGATAGGACGGCCGCATGCCTCCCCAGATCTGACCGAGGGCATGCCGCCACAGGACGCGGTTCTCCCGTGGGAGACGCCTGTGAACAGCAGGCGTGGTAACAGCTGGGCTCATTTTGGTTTCTCATGTCCTGACCAGTGCAGAACAGGAGCTGTGTTGCGGTTACGCCTAGCAAGCACACAAGGAGCCCTTTCTGCTACTTCCTCTGTCACTGTTGAATTGTAACACACCCAGGTATTTCCTCGGAAGTGGGGAAATCAGAGCTGAGGTGTCTCTGACAGGAGCCAGGAGCCGGTGCCAGTGGGGGCTGGTGTTGAGGTGCAACGTCTTTGTGCCTGATGATTTCTGCTCCGTGCTTGCGTAACGGGGGAACGACCCTTCGGCCTTTGTTCTGAGCTGTGCATCTGCTCGGAGAGAGTCAGGCTGGTCTTCACCTGTAGTGAGGACAGCCCGAAATGCTGCTTCTGTTCGTGTGGGAAACGAGATTGTTAGCGAGTATCTAGTGAGACTAGACCCCCTCGTGGTGGTCTGAGCAGGGCTGCCTGGTGGGCCTCCAGGCATGCCGTGCCCAGCACTCCGGCTGCGGCAGTCTCCGTTAGTGCAGAGTACAGTCCTTCTTCTCTGGTGTTTGGGTTGAAAACAGAGGCTGGCTGCCTTGAGCAGTGTGGGTGTGAGGGCTGAGGGCAGCCAGGGGCAGGGGCGGGCCCCTCTCCAAAGAGCCTCCCTGAGGCCCTTTCCTGCAGGCTTTCAGAAAACAGAACAGCAGCTTTTTGCGTACATCATCCGCTGAGCTGTCGCTCTGGTTGCCTGTGAGCACCTGCTGTACTCCAAGGCTTGGGTCTCTGCAGCCTCTCTGCTGTGCTGTTGATTCCTCTCCTGAAGCTGCGTCTGCGGCCTGGCCTGCCTGGCGTCCAGCGTGCATGTGACCGGGGCGAGTTTCCTCAGCACTCGGAGCCTCAGTGTGCTGTCTGCAGTGGCAGTGGTAGTGCCTATCAAGGCGAAGAGGTCACATGGCATTACAACAAGTAGATTCGGTGTTTCTCACACTTCTGTGGGCTAATACTCCAGCTTAAGCAGGCAGCTGGCGCAGCTCTTGCCAGAGTATTTAAGGGAGTTTTCAGACATAGGGTGTTGATGTGCTTCTTGGTGGTGTGAGTGCACAGGTGTGTGTGTCTGCACAATGTGAATCCCCAGTGCCCAGTGCCAGCCTGAGCCAGCTCTCCCTGAAGCAAGTTTCCAGAAACAGTTCGCCTTTGGAGAATGGTGTCACGATAACTAAAGGCAGTGGTGTTTATATGAAGAGACTCGGAGTTAATGCTTTTTGTTTTAATTGAACAATATATTTAAAATATCAGTGATCAGTTTTTGACTTATTGAAATGATGAACTTGCAAGGTACACAGCATGATAGTGTCATTGTGTGTCAATGTTCCTGTGTGTGTCGTGTGTCACTGTTCCTGAGTGTGAGCCGTGTGTCATTGTCCCTGAACGTGAGCCATGTGTCACTGTCGCTGTGTGTGAGCTCTGTATCACTGTCCCTGTGTGTGTGTTGTGTGTCACTGCCCGTGTGTGTGTGCCATGTGTCACTGTCCCTGTGTGTGTGTCATGTGTCACTGTCCCTGTGTGTGAGCTCTGCGTCACTGTCCCTTTGTGTGTGTTGTGTGTCACTGCCCCTGTGTGTGAGCCTTGCCTCACTGTCCCTGTGTGTGTGTCGTGTGTCACTGTCCCTGTGTGAGCTGTGTGTCACTGTCCCTGTGTGAGCTGTGTGTCACTGTCCTTGTGTGTGTGAGCTGTGTGTCACTGTCCTTTGTGTGTTGTGTGTCACTGCCCCTGTGTGTGAGCCATGTGTCAGTGTCCCTGTGTGTGTGTTGTGTGTCACTGTCTCTGAATGCCGCTGGCTCCCTGCTGGAGCTGTGAAGGGCCATCATTCCCCAGCACCTGCTGCAGCCACGCCTGTCTGTGCCTGAGCCACAGGGTGGGGAGTAGCAGTTGCTCCCTTGCCCCTGTCCTGCCGAGGGTCATTACCAGGAGAAACCAGTGCCACCTGGCTTCTGCCCACAAACTGGCCCTGTGCTGACGACAGAGTCACACCTCTGTGAGGGGCGCGGGTCCCAGTCCAAATTCTCTGCCCTGTTTTTCTTTTCTGTCTTCCTTTTTTTTTCTTTTCTTTTCTTTTTTTTTAAATTTATTTATTTGAAAGGTAGATAGAGGGAGAGGGAAATGCAGAGGGAGAGAGAGAGAGAGCTCTTCTATCTGCTGGTTCATTCTTCAGATGACTGCAATGCCTGGGGCTGGGCCAGGCTGAAGCCAGGAGCCTCGTCCAGGTCTCCCATGCAGGCGCAGGGCCCAAGCACTGAGCATGATCCACTGCTTTCCCAGGCTGTAGCAGAGAGCTAGATCGGAAGTGGAGCTGAGACTGGCAGAGGGTGCAGAGGGTGGCGTGACCTGCTGCACCACAGCGCTGGCCCCATCTTCCCTGTTGTAACCAGAACTTCTGTTAGGATTTACATGTACACAGGAAAGCCTTCTTTGCTTCATTATTAAAGGAATAATGGTAGCTAACTATGTCAACTAAAAAGTACCAAGTTTTTCAATGTGACCAATTTTTACTGTAATCTGAGGGTTCTGGGGGATTTTCTGTGTCTGGACTCTTAAGAGCAGACAGACTTGCGGGGTCTGAAGCATCATTCAGATGAGTTCATTGATCCTGAAAGTGTTGATTGTGTTCAGTTTTCCCAGCTCCATCCCACACGCTTCCTGCAGCAGCACTGGGGGAGCCCGCGAGACTGAGGTGCGGGGAGCAGGGTGCTGTGCCTGGGTGGCCTTTGGAGGCTCTGTTTCACCCAGCAGAGTTTGTGGACTATTTGTAGAGCCTTGTTTATGGTTATGACGTCACTTGTTTCCTCTCCATTGTGGTAAATACACTGATTGTCATGAAATACTAATTTTTATTTAATATCAGTTTTTAAAACTAGCTAAAGGAATTTGCTCACTTCCTTTTTGTTTTTAGATTTATTCATTTGTTTGAAAGGCAGAGTGACAGGAGGGAGAGAAGGAGAGAGAGATACTGATCTTCCCACCTCTTGATTTACTTCTCAAATGCTTACAACAGCCAGATCTGGGCCAGGCTTAGGCCAGGAGCCAGGAACTTCCTCCCGGGTCTCCCACCTGGGCCAGGATCTGCTGCCTTCTTCTATGCATTAGGTTGAAGCTGCATCGGGGTGGAGTAGCCTGGACTTGGAAACAGGCTCTGCTTCAGCTTAAACTACTGTGCCACAGCACTGGTTCCTTCTTCCATGCTGTTATGTTTGAGGATGAAAAGATTCCGTGTCCTGGCCCAAGACTGGATGCTCCCTGAGTTCTGATGAAGCTGAGGTGAGGACGTGTGCCATCCTTGCTGCCCATCCTGGCTGCCAGGGCCGTGGGACTTGCCCCAGGACCTGGTTTGTTCTTTCTGGCCAGCACGTGTATCACCTCAAAGATCAAGAAAAACTCCTAAGTTGAACTGGCTGCCTTGAAAACAGCAAATACCTTCCCCTCTCCCCCGGCCCTTGATGAGTACGCGTCAGGGTTTAGAGTTTGTGCAAATTTATCAGTTATTTCACTGCAAGAAGAAGTTGGAATAGATGCATAGTTGAAAGGCAGAGTTAGAGAGAAAGGGAGATCTTCCGTCTTTGCTGTTTCGCTCCCCAAATGGCCACAATGGCCAGGGCTGAGCCAGGCCAGGAGCCTGGAGCTTCATCTGGCTCTCTTACATGGTTGGTAGGGGCCTAAGCACTTGGACCATCTTCTGCTGCTTTGCTGGGCGCGCTAGCGTGGAGCTGGATCAGTTGTAGAGCAGCCGGGACCTGAACCAGTGCCCATAAGGGATGTCGGCATTGCGGGTGGCTGCTGCGCCACCGCGACATCTCCTTTTTCAAACAACATTTTACAAACTCACTCTCTCTCTCTCTCTCTCTCTTTCTTTCTTTCTTAAGAAGATGTATTCATTTACTTGAGAGGCATAGTTGGAGAAAGAGTCTTCCATTGCTGGTTCACTCTGTAAATGGCCTCAACCTCTGGAGCTGCACCAGTCCAAAGTCAGGAGCCTGGAGCTTTTCTGGTTTTCCACAAAGGCTTAGGGGCCTAAGTACTTGGACCATCTTCTGCTTACCCAGGCCAACAGGGGGCTGATAGGAAGTGAAGCAGTAGGGACTTGAACTAGTGCCACAGGCGAATGCTTAACTGATTATACCACAGCACTGCCCCTCCACCAAGATAACCAGTGACACTAATCTTTTTTTTTTTTTTGTACAGGCACAGTTAGACAGAGACAGAGAGAAAGGTCTTCCTTTTTCCATTGGTTCACCCCCAAAGTGGCTGCTATGGCCGGCGTGCTGTGCCGATCCAAAGCCAGGAGCCAGGTGCTTCCTCCTGGTCTCCCATGCGGCTGCAGGGCCCAAGGACTTGGGCCATCCTCCAGTGCCCTCCCGGGCCACAGCAGAGAGCTGGACTGGAAGAGAAGCAACCGGGACATAATCTGGCTCCCTGGCCGGGACTAGAACCCGGTGTGCCAGCACCACAGGTGGAGGATTAGCCTAGTGAGCTGTGGCACTGGCCGACACTAATCTTATTAAAACTTTTTTTAAATTTTATTTTGGGGGCTGGCTCTGTGGTATAGTGAGTTAAGCTACCACCTGCAGCACCAACATCCCATATGGGCACCTGTTCAAGTCTCGGCTACACCATTTCTTATGCAGCTTCCTGCTAATGTGCCTGGGAAAGTAGTGGAGGATGGCCTGAGTCCTTGGGTCCCTGCCCCCATGTGGGAGACCCAGATGAAGCTTTGGCGCAGCTCCAGCCATTGCAGCCTTGTAGATAGAGAACCAGTGGATGGAAACTCTCTCTCTCTCTCTCTCTCTGGAACTCTGCCTTTCAAATAAAATAAAGATTTTTTAAATTTTTTCATTTTATTTGAGAGTCAGAGAGACAGAGATCTTCCGTCTGCTTGTTCACTTCCCAAATGCACAATTGGAGCAGGCCCGAGGCAAGAGCCTGGAACTTATTCTGGGCTCCCTGTGTGGGTGACAAGAACCCAAGTACTTGAGCCATCATCACCTATTGTTTCCCCGGTGTGCGTTAGCAGGAAGCTGGATGGGAACCAGCAGAATCTGGATGTGAACTGAGCATTCCAGTGTGGGATGCAGGTATCCCAGGTGCTGGCTTACTGTTGTGCCGAATGCTTGCTTCCTTGCAAGCTTTTTAAAGATGGAGGAGAGGCAGAGAGAGAGAGAGAGAGAGAGAGAGAGAGAGATTGAGTGATTGATTGATTTACTCCCCAATTAGTTGCAACAGCTGGAGCTGTGTCAATCTGAAGCTAGGAGCTTCTTCAGGGTCTCTCTCGTGGGTGCAGGGGCCCAAGGATTTGGGCCATCTTCTGCTGCTTTTCCAGGCCATAGCAGAAAGCTGGATGGGAAATGGAGTGGCTGGGTCTCAAACCGGCAGCCATATGGGATGCCGGCACTGCAGGCGGTGGCTTTACCTGCTACGCCACAGCGCCGGCCCCTGAAGATATTATTTATATAATGTTATTTGCTTGAAAAGCAGAGAGGCAGATAAAGAGCTTTTCCATTCACTGGTTCACTCCCTGAACTAGGGCCAGCTGAAGCTCTTGGTGTCCCATGTGAGTGGCAGGGACCCAATTACTTGAACCATCATCTGCTACCTCCAAAGCTGTGCGTTAGCAGGAAATTAGAACAGAGAACAGAGCTGGGACTTGAATCCAGGCCCTCTGATGTGGAATCAGGTGATCCAGGCGGCAACTTAGCCCTGGCACCAGACACCTGCCTCTTTACATGATCTTTTGAGCATGTTGTATGCATGGATTTTGCATCAAAATAAACTTAGTGTCTTTATTCCCCTACTCACAACCTACCCCTTTGTTTTGAGAGTAAGAGAACTTTCATTCACTGGTTTACTTCCCAGGTGACTTAGGGGTAGAGCCCGTGCCAGAGCTGGGAATGTTGTCCCAGATCTCCCACGTGGGTGGCAGGAATCCAGTTATTTGAGCGGTCACTGCTGCCCCTCAGAATCTGCATTAGCAGGAAGTTTGAGTCAGGAGACAGAGCCAGAAGTTGAACCTGAGTACTCTGCTAATGGGATATATTTTATTTAAAGAAATTTTTTTAAACTTATTTGAGAGAATTACAGAGAGAGAGGGAGGAAGTGAGCGCTCTTCCATCGCTGGGTCACTCCCCAAATGGCTGCAGCAACCAGAGCTGGGCCGATCCAAAGTCGGAGCCAGGAGCTTCTTCTGAGCCTCCCACCCAAGCACTTGGGCCGTCTTCCACTGTTTTCCTATGCACATTAGAGGGCGCTGGGTCCAAAGTGGAGTAGCCGGGATTTGAACCAGCTCCCATATGGCTGGGTGGAGCTGCAGGCTGGGCTTCAGCCCTCTGTGGCCGTAGCGCTGGCCCCAGTAGTGGGGTGGCTTATTGCTAGGCTAAATGCCTGCCCCAAATACAGCTTTTAATTTATTTTTCTGTAAACTTTGTGAAATTCTTTTGTTATTGAGTTCTTTTTTAAAAAAGATTTTATTTATTTATTATTTATTTATTAGGTAGGGAGAGAGAGAGAGAGACAGACAGACAGACAGACAGAGGTCTTCCATCCGCTGATTTACTGCCTAAATGGCCACAATGGCCTGGAACTGGGCTGATCTGAAGCAAGCAGCCAGGAGCTCCCTCCAGGTCTCCCATGCAGGTGCAGGGCCCAAGGACTTGGGCCATCTTCTACTGCTTTCCCAGGCCACAGCAGAGAGCTGGATCATGAACTGACTTAGCCTACTGTGCCACAGCACTGGCCCATGTTACTTAGTTCTTGTACAGGTAGAGAAGGGATAGTTCACGTTACAAATAGTGTTTGCTTCAGTACTTCTTTTTTTTTTTTATTTTTTTAAGATTTATTTATTTGAAAGGCAGAGTTACAGAGAGGCAGAGGCAGAGAGAGAGAGAGGTCTTCCATCCGCTGGTTTTCTCCCCAGATGGCCACAATGCCTGGAGTGTGCCGATCTGAAGCCAGGAGCTTCCTACGGGTCCCCCATGCTGGTGCAGGGGCCCCAGCACTCGGGCCATCTTGTATTGCTTTCCTAGGCCACAGCAGAGAGGTTGATGGGAAGTGGAGCAGCTGGGACTCAATCTGTGCACATGTGGGATATCGGCATTGCAGGCGGCAGCTTTACTTGCTGCACCACAGCACTGACCCCTTGGGTGTATTCTGCTTGGGGAGGAAGAGGGCCTGAGGGAGGAGTCTGGGTGTGGTGTGGTCTGAGCACCCCTGTGCTGGGTCGAGAGGGGCTTGGGGGCCTTTGAGGTTGGCACTGGGGTTTTCTTCTCTTTTTCCCAATTAGAAGGCATCTTTATTGTTTGTCCTTTGGGAAGAGGGGTTTGAGATACATTTAACGTCACAAAAAGGGTGCTGCCAGCTGTCCGGAACGCGAGGGAAAAGTCTCCAGTCCAGTCACGTCCCCTCTGTTGCTGTGGTGTGGCCTCTCAGCAGTTTTCTTCCCTGTGAGGGTCACTGAAGTAGAGCCCAGGGCTCTGCTAGGGCATCAGATTGGGGGCAGAAAGGAGAGCAAAGGGGGTTGCAGCCCCTGGGCTCTCAGAGGTCCCGGCAGGTAGTAGAGGCCACCGTTGCAAGGAGTGGACTGGGTGGGGGCAGTGCCTTGATTCAGCCAAGTTGGTTTGTTTGCGCTTTGGGGTTGAGCTGCTGTGGCCTAGTGATGGATCCAGGGTAGACAGAGGGAGTGGCTGGCTGTAGTGGGTATGACACAGCTGGAAGAAGGCTGCATCAGGTGTAGAAGCTCAGGTTATGGGCTCAAGCCAACAACTTCAGGGCTGCTTTTTTGTTTTTTATTTTAAATCTCCTGTCTTCATATTTGATGGTCATGCCCTAGGAGGCTGTGGCGCCGGGCCCGGGGCTCTTGCTGGTCTGTCCTTGGTCATGCCTTAGGAGGTGTGGCGCCGGGCCCGGAGCTCTTGCTGGTCTGCCCTTGGTCCTTCTGTCTCCTAGCCTGCAGTTGTTTTGGAAGCTAGGGCCTGCGTCTTTCTGTCCCCCTCCTCTCTCCCAGTGTTCCTCAGGTTCATGGCAGGCATAGACTCTGCTGGATACACTTGTTATTTTTTCCTTACAAAGCCCAAGGAAAGAGATATCGTGCATATTTTTTATCATACAGAGATTCTAGACCTCAAAGTTCTTGAAAAAGTCGATTTTCCAGGACTCTATCCACAATGCCAGTTAAGGGTGCTGTGTTTGTGGCTCGGAACCCTACTCTCCCATTTGAGGGGCATGGTGGCCGTGTCCGTCTTGGGCTGCAGGGATGGTGGTAGGTGGTGGGTCAGTTCAAAGACCTGCTTGCTGGGACTGCTGGCCTGGCCTGCCACTCTTGTGACGTATGGGGCTACTGTGTGCATGAGGGCAGTGGGGCTGTTTGTGTGCCTCGGGGTAGCCCTGTGCTTTGAGAGGTGCCGTGTGTCAGGAGGCCTTGAGGACAGCTGTGTGCTGTGAGGACAGCAGTGTGCCAAGGGCAGCTGTGTGCCACACGGCCGTGAGGATGGCTATGTACTATGAGAGTGGCCACGTGCCTCTGGGCAGCTGTGTGCCATGAGGACAGCCATGTGCCGAGGGCAGCCGTGTGCGATGGGTCTGACCCCTTCTCGTGCATGCACCCTTGTTTTGTACCTCGGCAGGTGGAAGGTGACCTGGGAACAGAGTAAGAGAGACCTGAGGCCCCAGTCACCCCTCGCTTAGTTCCAGGGGAGTCTGCCTTTTACATGTGTCATCCTCTTCCTTCCGTGTGCAGTCGGCTGCCCTGGCCCTCTCAGCAGTGTTCTGGTGGCCGTGGCTGTGGCAGGCTGAGAATGAGAAAGCAGGAGGGCTGCTGTTTGCTCTGCACGAATGCAGGCCTTGTGTTGAGAGCGGGGATCTCCTCTGAGCCTGAGCCTGAGCCTGCTGGAGCAGGCGATCTCTGAGAGGCAGGCAGTGCTGTGATGCTCCCCAGTGTTTGTGGATACCCAAAGGCGGTGCATTGCTCGCAGGGACCATGGACAAGTCCTTTGGGTGTCCCCTTGGCTTGTTCCTTGTCAGGGCTCAGATGCACTTTGTGAATTGTTGACATGGCTGTCATCGAGTTGCCCTGACGCCAGCCCTGCTGAGGGGCGAGCATAGCACTTGTTGCACATTCTTGATCTTGCTGTCCTGTTAGTGCTTCCCCTGAGCACCGGTGATGTGGGTGTTCCCTCTGAGGTCCTCTTGCAGCCTGCCGTGTGTGGGGCTCTCCTCCCTGTGATTGTGCTGCGTCCTGATCTTAGACGGAGCCTGTGCCTGCTCCTGAGGCTTTGCCCTGGCCTGAGGGTTTGTAGTGCTATGCTTATCCGCTCAGAGAAGTCTCTGCTCCTGTTCCTTCATCTGGTGAGATTTTAACATCTGAGTGCTGATGCACTCTGACCTCTCTGCCCTGTGCCTGCCTTGTCTGGGCACTGTTCTCTGAGGGTGGGTCTGCCCTCCTCATTGGGCGTCCTGGTGTCTGCAAGTCTGTGTGCTAATAAAGGCGCAGTCCCGTGGACCTCATCCTGGCAGCTTGCATTCTTCCTGGGTGATGCCCTCTGGATCTCTGGGGCTGACCATAAGACCCAGAGCCCAGCTGGTGTTTGCAGTTGTGTGCTTCTGGCAGGTGTCCAGCAATGTGGGTAGGGAGGCCTGTGCCTGTGCCCGGAGGCTATGATGTGTATGCTCCAGGTCAGAATTAGAATTTATAGTCAGAGAACAGCGAGGATAGCCAGACCTAGGACCTGGATGATTCTCTGGCTGAAGTTTATTTTGAGATCAGTTGGGAGTCGCAGTTTTGCATCCTTTATGCAGAGGTGCTGGGGCTGCCTGGGCTAGACTTGGTGGGTGTGTCCCAAGTTCCCTTTCCTGGTGAGGAGCTGAGAATGCTTGCTTGAGCTGCAACATAGACAAAAGAAGCCTGATAAGAAAGTTACTTACATGGAGAGAGGCTTTGTGAATAACTGTCGTGCAAATGTGCTCTACAGAATATCTTCTCTCTTACTGCCTAAGTGAGTCATGTGTTATGAGCTTCTGAAAGTCATTTGAGAGCACAGATTCTGGGAGAAAGTTGCTCTGGAGCATATTTAGAAACAGCTGCAGAGCTGGGTTCTGGGAGAGGGTTTGGGAACACCCCCCTCCACCCTGAGCATCTCCTGCAGGCCCGCCTCCACCACCATCCCCGCTTGGACTCATGGCATTGGCACTATGAGTCTGTTACTGTGGCACAGGCCATGGTGTTGCCGGGGACTCAGGGTGGACTGGGGAGAGAGAGACTGTTAGATGCCTCTTTGTGGAGGCAGCACAAGAACCTGTGGAGGACTGGGGTGGTCACTGGTGCTTGGCCAGTCTTGTCATCAGAGGAAGTGCAGGCTTACAGGGGGCCTTAGTTGTGTAGCACTGAGGAAGTTGAACAGTTATTTGCACGTACAGGGTCTTCAACCCTCAAAGCACTCTTTGTGAGGTGGGTAGAGGAGAGCCAGTGGCCACAGGGACCCGTGAGTGTGGCTTGTTCCTCAGTCTCCTGCCCTGGCACGGCCGGTGGAGGTGGTTGGTGCCGTCAGCAGGTGGTCTAACGTCCTCTGCACTTTAGCTGCAGGACCTTTAGACTTTGCCTCACTTCCAGACGGGCACTAGGGTAGCAAAGTGAATTTACAGATACTGATTAGACGAGAGGCACGGTCTACAGGGACGGTATAATAGAGCCCACATTTTTTTTTCTAAGATTTTATTTAAGAGATAGAATTACAGACAGAGAGAGGGGAAGACAGAGAGAGGGGTCTTCCTCTGCTGGCTCACTCCCCAAATGGCTGCAGAGGCCAGAGCTGAGCCAAACCGGAGCCAGGAGCCTGGAGCTTCTTTTGGGTTTCCCACTTGGGTGCAGGGGCCCAGGCACTTGGGTCATCTTCTACTGCTTTCCCAGGCCATAGCAGGGAGCTGGATCGGAAGAGAAGCAGCCAGGACTCAGCTGCCGTCCATATGGGATTCCGGCACTGCACTCGAAGTCTTAGCCTACTCCAACATCACAACATCAGCCCGGAGAGTCTGCATTTGAAGCACATTCACTCTCGCTTCCTTCCATAGCTCTAGTATGGAGTGGGCAGACCGACACGGTGTCCCCAGGGGCTCTCCCTGGCCTTCCTGCAGAAGGCTGTGGAGGAGGCTGGCTGGGGCCCCGCCCGAGGCAGACTGAGCACCTGACAGCTCCAGGCGGTACCGTCCTTGCCTGCCCAGTTTGGAATTTTAGTGAGAAGTTTGGCATGTTTGTCACTTCTACGTTTGTTCTTTTGTCTTCGTCTCACAACTCTGTTACTCTCTGTGCCCTGTCTTTTAAGGATGCACTCTGGATCCCGAGCTCGTGGGGTAGCAGTGGCTCTCAAGTCTGGAAGCTGCTGTCCTTGCCTAACTCTGCTTGAATGTGTGGGACGTGCTTTAGTCTGTAGGTTTCCTGGGGCCATTCTGACAGAACTCCCTGCTTCAGTTCACAGATGCGGCCTTGCTTTTTCAGCTTTTCCTCTCATCTGCCTCACCTGCCTGAACACTGCAGCACGCCGAGCTGAGCCGTGACCGGGACGGATGGGCCTCTCTGTGTCATGCGTGCTCAGCCATGATCGGGATGGACGGGCCTCTGTGTCGTGTGTGCTGAGCCATGACCAGGATGGATGGGCCTCTCTGTGTCATGCGTGCTGAGCTATGACCGGGACGGATGGGCCTCTCTGTGTCATGCGTGCTCAGCCATGACTGGGATGGACGGGCCTCTCTGTGTCGTGTGTGCTGAGCCATGACCAGGATGGATGGGCCTCTCTGTGTCGTGTGTGCTGAGCCATGACCAGGATGGATGGGCCTCTCTGTGTTGTGTGTGCTGAGCCGTGACCGGGACGGACGGGCCTCTCTGTGTCGCGCGTGCTGAGCCGTGACCGGGACGGACGGGCCTCTCTGTGTCATGCGTGCTGAGCCGTGACCGGAACGGATGGGCCTCTCTGTGTCATGCGTGCTCAGCCATGACTGGGACGGATGGGCCTCTCTGTGTCATGCGTGCTCAGCCATGACTGGGACGGACGGGCCTCTCTGTGTCGTGTGTGCTGAGCCATGACCAGGATGGATGGGCCTCTCTGTGTCATGCGTGCTGAGCTATGACCGGGACGGATGGGCCTCTCTGTGTTGCGTGTGTTGAGCCGTGACCGGGACGGATGGGCCTCTCTGTCGTGTGTGCTGAGCCATGACCAGGACAGATGGGCCTCTCTGTGTCCTGCATGCTGAGCTTAGACCAGCCAGGAGCAGGCAGCATGGCCCCCAGAGACTGCTGCCGGTGGTGTCTGAAAGGGGCCGAGTCAGCACAGGCCAGCTGTGTCGTGTCAACATTCCTAAAGCAGAGAGTGGTTTGGTTCACGTTGTGTAGCTCCTAACAGACACTGTGCATGTGATGCTGTAGAACAGCAGAATACCTGTGTGGGTGTGAGTACTTGTAGCTCACCCACTGTTTGCGCATTTGGAGTGTGGGCCATTTGGCCAGTGTGGGCACCCTGGGAAGCAGCTCAGGGTGGAAAGGAAAGGTCAGTCAGCTGTGCCCCGTGGCCTTGTCTCTGGGAGCAAGGAAGCCATGTGCTTCCCTGTTGCTGGGTCCTCGGGGTCCTCGTATGAGTCCTGCAACGTCTAGACTTGTTTCCACCATGTTGATGCTCAGTGCCCTCAGAGATCACCAAGTCCAGGAATTGCAAATTGTTAATAAATTCTTAAACAACAATTTTGTTTATTATTGGGAAGTTGGGGCAGAGTCAGATTTGGGATTAGCAGACAGCAGAAGCAGTACCAGGAATGGGTCCTCCATCTTGTGGGCCATGATCCTCAGTGGAGCTGGCTGAGGCCTGCGCCCAGTGCTTTGTTGAGGAGCTGCTGTCAGGCGGGAGCATGGCCTGCTTACGTCCTGGCGTGCCCCAGTTTGAGGCCTGCCTCTGCTCGGTGTCAGATTTTCTGCAAAGGGCACCCTAGGAGGCAGCAGATCCAGGGTCTCTGTCGCCCATGTGGGAGGTCTGGGTGGAGCTCCTGCTCCTGTTGGGGAGCATCTGTATAATGTACTGGCATATGAAAGATCTCTCTGTTGCTGTCTTTCTTTTGCTCTGTTTCAAACAAACAAACAAACGGACTTTATTTTTGAAATATCTCCAAGATACCCCTCATTCCTTTTTTTAAGAGAATTGGGTTTGGGCCAGCACTGTGCCATAGTGGGTAAAGCCACTGCCTGTACTGTAGGCATCCCATATGGCCAGGGGTTTGAGTCCCAGCTGCTCTACTTTTTTTTTTTTTTTTTTAAAGAATTATTTCATTTATTTGAAAAAGTTACAGAGAGAGGTTGAGACAGAGAGAGAGAGAGAGGTCTTCCATCTGCTGGTTCACTCCCCACTCGGCCGCAAAAGCTGGAGCTGTGCTGATCTGAAGCCAGAAACCAGGAGCTTCTTCTGGGTCTCCCACATGGGTGCAAGGGTCCAAGGACTTGCGCCATCTTCTGCTTTCCCAGGTCATAGCAGAGAGCTGGATCAGAAGAGGAGCAGCTGGGACTGGAACCAGTGCCCATATGGATGCTGGTGCTTCAGGCCAAGACTTTAACCCGCTGAGCCATAGCGGCGGGTTAAACTCTGCTATGGCCTGGCAAAGCAGTAGAAGATGGCGCAAGTCCTTGGACCCTTGCACCCATGTGGGAGACCTGTAAGAAGCTCCTGGTTCCTGGCTTCGGATCTTCGCAGCTCCAGCTGTTGCGGCCGAGTGGGGAGTGAACCAGCAGATAGAAGACCTCTCTGTCTCTCTCTTTGCCTCTCTGTAACTCTGCATTTCAAATAAATAAATCTTTTTAAAAAACTGGGTTTAATGAAACGTTTTTAAAAAATTCTATTTTATTTGAAAGGTAGTAAAAGAGACAGAAATTTTCCATACTCTGGTTCACTCTGCAAATTCCCATAGTAGTCAGGGCCAGGCCAGGTGAAAGCCAGGAGCCCAGAACTCACATCTGTCATGTAGCTGGCAGGGACCCCAGTAGCTGCTGTCTCTTGGTATCTGCATTAGCAGGACTCTGGCTCAGCAGTGGAGAGACGAGGTTGAAGTAGCACACCTGATAAGAAATGTGGCCTCCTAAATGGTGAACATCGTTGTGCCAGAAACCCGCTCCCCATCTGTGATTTCTACTGACTCCAGATCTGGAGGTGCAATTACGTGGGACCTGTCTAAGTCCCTCAATTTCTGTCTTGCTAGAGGGCACTGTCCAGGGCCCTGCAGAGGGTCTGTGAGCTTGTTTGTAAACCTCAGGGTGTAGGAGACCCCATGAGGAATTGTGGGTGGAGGTTGGTTGGGGGGCCACCTGGCGACAGGCGTGCCTATACTGTGTGCTGCTCAGCCGACTGGAGCCAGGTCCAGGTGTTGTCACTGAGCCACAGGGCACCTGCTTCAGCCTCAGCCTCATGCAGGGCCTGGGCTGCTGCTTGCTTTTGGTCAGGCACTTCAGAAGCTGTTTCTCTGGAACTCTGCTGGCCCTGGGAACGTGGCCAGTACCGGGAGCTGTGAGCCCAGCTTCAGCCTGCTGCAGCGTGGGCGCTCCTGCAGTCTGGGTGCACGGCAAGGCTGCGCACAGAACTCCCGGGACGCCCACGCCCCCTGCACAGCCTCTCCCAGTGTGGCCCTTCTGTGACAGTCGAGGAATTGTGTGGATGCTGTGTAATGTTCCAGAGTCCACAGTGGATCCCAGGCTCGTCCTGGGTGGTGGGCATCCAGTGGGCATCCAGTGGGCGTGCCCGGGCAGCGCCACACATGGCCACTCACTGCCCACCCCCTCCATCTTCCTCCCTAGCAGCCGTGAGGCATCTTGGCTCTGTGGTTCTGCAGAGCATCTGGGAGTTGGAATCCTGCCCAGTGGAGCTGTTGCAGACACGTCACTCACTCAGTGATGTGACGTCACCTCCCCCAGGGCTCCTGTTCCACCGTCTGGATGCACCAGTTTGTCCAGGCACCTCCTGCAGGACGTCTTGGATCTCTTTTTGTCTCTAAACTAAAACCAGCACTGACCTGAGTTTAGGCCTGGCCTCTCTGCCTTGCACTGCCAGGTACTGCTTCCTGGATGCGTGTGGGGTCAGTATTGGGCCTGCCCTGGGAGAGGATGCTGTGAGGAAGCCCCTGAGGAGCTCACCTAGAAGCATGGCTTATGCAGGTGGAGTTGTTACCAGTTTGGCACTGTGCAGTTGTGGGCAGGAGAGGAAGTGTGGCTCTTCTTACACCTTTTGGGTGTCTTGTCACAGACCAGATTCTGGATTTGGAGCACTCACAACTGTTAGAGGCTGCAACTGCTTCAAAATCCCACTGCATTCTGCAAGCAGGATTTGATTTTATTCATGCCTGCAGTGCCCTGTGGCTGTCTGTAGTCTTTCTGATCCTGAATGCTGTGCCCTGGTTGGAGTCCATTATGCAGCCTGAGGCAAGACTTTGATCTGGTGTGCTGGGTCCCACACCCTCACCCTAGGAAGAAGGTGCATATTGTGTGGCCAGCTGGGGGCGCCTGTGAGCAGCCCATGCCTCCTCTGTCTAGGAGATGCCTGTGTACCAGGATTTGGGGTCATTTCTTACAGATGTTCAAAGGATAGTCCTGGGTATGCGTCTACATCAAGATGACCTGAAACTTGAATGGCGGTCTCTCCTCACTCTCCCGAGGCCCACAGGCCCCTGTCCTCCAATCGGCGGCCGCACCCTTGCCTCTGCAGAATTGATTGTTGGCATAGCAAGAACGTCTTCTTTCTGTCAGCGGTGAGTTCCCAATGTGGAGCACATGATGTGGGAGTTCAGAGGCCGATGGCTGCAGCCCCATTAGGGGAGACATGCAGGATCCGTGTACGACCACCCCTTCTCAGCACTGAGCTAGGGTCCAGGGTCTTGTCCTGAGAGGTGCAGAAGGTGGGCCGCGGTGGCGTCTACCCACACACTTGTTTCCAGAACTTCCTTGTGCTGTGACTGTGAAGTTGACCAAGTTAGACCTGAGACACACTGCAGCAATAGTGAACCCCCTGCACACTGTGCTAGAGAACACTGCTGTGAGATGGTGTGGGAGCAGGGAGCCCATTGCACACTGTGCTAGAGAACACTGCTGTGAGACGGTGTGGGAGCAGGGAGCCCACTGCACACTGTGCTAGAGAACACTGCTGTGAGACGGTGTGGGAACAGTGAGCCCTCTGCACACTGTACTGGAGAACACTGCTGTGAGATGGTACGGGAACAGTGTGCACACTGTGCTAGAGAACACTGCTGTGAGACGGTGTGGGAACAGGGAGCCCTCTGCACACTGTGCTAGAGAACACTGCTGTGAGATGGTGTGGGAGCAGTGAGCTCTCTGCACACTGTACTAGAGAACACTGCTGTGAGATGGTACGGGAACAGTGTGCACACTGTGCTAGAGAACACTGCTGTGAGACGGTGTGGGAGCAGTGAGCTCTCTGCACACTGTACTAGAGAACACTGCTGTGAGATGGTACGGGAACAGTGTGCACACTGTGCTAGAGAACACTGCTGTGAGACGGTGTGGGAACAGGGAGCCCACTGCACACTGTGCTAGAGAACACTGCTGTGAGACGGTGTGGGAACAGGGAGCCCTCTGCACACTGTGCTAGAGAACACTGCTGTGAGACGGTGTGGGAACAGGGAGCCCTCTGCACACTGTGCTAGAGAACACTGCTGTGAGACGGTGTGGGAACAGGGAGCCCTCTGCACACTGTGCTAGAGAACACTGCTGTGAGACGGTGTGGGAGCAGTGAGCCCTCTGCACACTGTGCTAGAGAACACTGCTGTGAGACGGTGTGGGAGCAGGGCGCCCACTGCACACTGTGCTAGAGAACACTGCTGTGAGACGGTGTGGGAACAGGGAGCCCACTGCACACTGTACTATAGAACACTGCTGTGAGACGGTGTGGGAGCAGTGAGCCCTCTGCACACTGTGCTAGAGAACACTGCTGTGAGACGGTGTGGGAACAGGGCGCCCACTGCACACTGTGCTAGAGAACACTGCTGTGAGACGGTGTGGGAGCAGTGAGCCCTCTGCACACTGTGCTAGAGAACACTGCTGTGAGACGGTGTGGGAGCAGTGAGCCCTCTGCACACTGTGCTAGAGAACACTGCTGTGAGACGGTGTGGGAACAGGGCGCCCACTGCACACTGTGCTAGAGAACACTGCTGTGACACGGTGTGGGAACAGGGCGCCCACTGCACACTATGCTAGAGAACACTGCTGTGAGACGTTGTGGGAGCAGTGAGCCCTCTGCAAACTGTGCTAGAGAACACTGCTGTGAGACGGTGTGGGAACAGGGAGCCCTCTGCACACTGTGCTAGAGAACACTGCTGTGAGACGGTGTGGGAACAGGGCGCCCACTGCACACTATGCTAGAGAACACTGCTGTGACACGGTGTGGGAACAGGGCGCCCACTGCACACTGTGCTAGAGAACACTGCTGTGAGACGGTGTGGGAGCAGTGAGCCCTCTGCACACTGTGCTAGAGAACACTGCTGTGAGACGGTGTGGGAACAGGGAGCCCTCTGCACACTGTGCTAGAGAACACTGCTGTGAGACGGTGTGGGAACAGGGAGCCCACTGCACACTGTACTAGAGAACACTGCTGTGAGACGGTGTGGGAACAGTGTTGCACACTGTACTAGAGAACACTGCTGTGAGATGGTGTGATAACAGGGAGCCCACTGCACACTGTGCTAGAGAACACTGCTGTGAGATGGTGTGGGAACAGTGTTGCACACTGTACTAGAGAACACTGCTGTGAGATGGTACGGGAACAGTGTGCACACTGCACACTGAGCTAGAGAACACTGCTGTGAGATGGTGTGGGAACAGTGTTGCACACTGTACTAGAGAACACTGCTGTGAGATGGTGTGGGAACAGGGAGCCCACTGCACACTGAGCTAGAGAACACTGCTGTGAGATGGTGTGGGAACAGTGTGCTAGAGAACACTGCTGTGAGATGGTACGGGAACAGTGTGCACACTGTACTAGAGAACACTGCTGTGAGACGGTATGGGAACAGGGAGCCCACTGCACACTGTACTAGAGAACACTGCTGTGAGATGGTGTGGGAACAGGGAGCCCACTGCACACTGTACTAGAGAACACTGCTGTGAGATGGTGTGGGAACAGTGTGCTAGAGAACACTGCTGTGAGACGGTGTGGGAACAGTGTGCTAGAGAACACTCCTGTGAGATGGTACGGGAACAGTGTGCACACTGTACTAGAGAACACTGCTGTGAGATGGTGTGGGAACAGTGTGCTAGAGAACACTGCTGTGAGACGGTGTGGGAACAGTGTGCTAGAGAACACTGCTGTGAGATGGTACGGGAACAGTGTGCACACTGTACTAGAGAACACTGCTGTGAGACGGTATGGGAACAGGGAGCCCACTGCACACTGTACTAGAGAACACTGCTGTGAGATGGTGTGGGAACAGGGAGCCCACTGCACACTGTACTAGAGAACACTGCTGTGAGATGGTGTGGGAACAGTGTGCTAGAGAACACTGCTGTGAGACGGTGTGGGAACAGTGTGCTAGAGAACACTCCTGTGAGATGGTACGGGAACAGTGTGCACACTGTACTAGAGAACACTGCTGTGAGACGGTGTGGGAACAGTGTGCTAGAGAACACTCCTGTGACACGGTGTGGGAACAGTGTGCTAGAGAACACTGCTGTGAAAGACAACAGCTGTGTTCTCAGATCTAGGCTTACATTCAGTTCTGTTTGCTGGTTTGGTTGGAGCGTATGAGGAAAACAGTTGTAACATGGGAAAATAATTTAATAGCTTTTTGATGTAATCTTGGAGATTTTATTTGATTCAGCACCAAAACCTGCCTCTGAGTGTGGGTGCAGCCTGTAGTGCCTGTGGACTGAGCTGGTGCAGCGTCCGGGCCCTGCTTTTTGAAATAGTTGCTCTCAGGTCCAATTGTAGACACTGTGTTTGTTTGTTTGTTTGTTTGTTTTTTAACAATTTATTTGAAAGAGTTAGAGAAGGAGAGGCAGAGAGAGAATGAGAGAGAGGGAGGGAGGGAGGGAGGGAGAGAGGGAGGGAGAGAGGGAGCTTCCATTTGCTGGTTCACTCCCCAATTGGCCGCAATGGTTGGAGCTGCACTGATCCGGAGCCAGGAGCCAGGAGCTTCTTCTGGGTCTCCCACACAGGTACAGGGGCCCAAGGACTTGGGCCATCTTCTGTTCCTATCCCAGGACATAGCAGAGAGCTGGATTGGAAGTGGAGCGGCTGGGACTCGAACAAGTGCCCATGTGGGATGCCGACACTGCAGGCAGCGGCCCCACCACCTATGTCACAGCACCAGCCCCGACGTACTGTGTTTCTCTCCATCAGAAGGACCTGCAGGCTGTCATAAGCTGTCTGACGTGCTGGTCTCTGCCTGACAACACATTGGTCAGTTGCTGCCTTGATGTGGCATCCTCCTGTTGTCCACACCCCCCTCCGCCCCAGAAGCACATTGCCAGTGCCTGTGTGAACAGCTGGGTTTGTGTGTTCTGAGGAGAAGGTGTGTGTGAGGCTTCTCACCTTGTTGGCCATCAGTGCAGCGTTACTCCAGCTAAACCAGCAGCCTGCTAGTGAAGAGAGCTTCTGGCTTGCCAGGCTGTGGTCCTGGTGCTGCACGTTGGAATCAGCCTTGCTGTGTCACCCGGTCCTTGTAAGAAGCTCAAGGGTGGGGAACAGCCAGCCCATGCGCTGGGTAAGGCAGTGAGTGCATGTGGTCTGGCCCAGGTGAGACTTAAAATTCAGTAAATCTATAGCAGGCTAATGATTAAGTTGATAATTTTCTATGGCCTGCAAGTGATGCTACAAGTATCCAAATGGCCATTGGCAGAAAAAAGAATGAATCAAAGCAGCCTGAATTCTGATGGACAGTGTTTGTGTGCTTAGGAGCATGCTGCTCTCTGTTGCTTCCGCTCTGCCGTACTCGCGAGTTTGTGTGCAGTGTCGAGACTGATGTGGGCTCCAGGCAGTGAACGAGTCTCCTAGAAGTCTCCTGAACGTAGACTGACCCCTCTGTTGGCCTGGGCCTTTGCTTTGTGCCTGGGTGTGGCCGCACATTTGCACTGTCCTGGACTGTGTTGGCACAGGACGCTGTTTCCCCTCTTCTTGCTGGGACCCAGCAGAGGTCAGCACACGGTCCCCACAGTGCAGAGCGGTTGCTTACGTAACAGCTCGCTGCTTGTGGCCTTTCTGAGTGGACTCTGCCCCCAGGATTGTAGTGCTGGAAGAGGCCCAGCCTGTTCCTACAGCCCAGCCGACAGCACTTCCCAGGGGCTCGTCCAGTTTGCTTTGCTTGCATAATTCTTTCTGTAACAAAACTGCCTCAGGATTGACTGTACATCTCATCTCTAGGCCAGGAGTCTCTTGGAATATTACAGTGTTGTGTCATGTAATGGCTCAGTTTAGTCTTGTCCTGAAGTTAAGTTTGATTGCTTTCTTTAGTAATTTATTTTTCCAGATCTTTGCCCTTTTTTTATTTTAATATTTATTATTAGAGAAACAAGAGACAGAGATAGAGCTTGCATCTGTTGATCTACTTCCCCAGATGATGGCAACAGCCAGGCCTGGGGCAGGCTGAAGGAATGAACCAGAAACTCACTCTGGATCCCCCTGTGGGTGCAGGGACCAAGTACTTGAACCATTACTTGCTGTCTCCCAGGTGTGCATTAGCAGGAATAGGACCAGAACGTGAACTTCCGCACTCCGGTGTGTGTGTGTGTGGGTATCCTTCTGGTGTCTTTTTGAAGTTAGGGAATTCTCTATACTCAGCTCTTGGTAGTCTTGCAAAAATGCTTTCGGTGCTGGGTGAGATGAACTCAGACTTTGTGACAGTGCTGTCTGCTGTAACTGGGAACGAACACTCTGGACTTGGGCTGCCTGGGTCTAATTCTGTAGGCCTTGATTTTGGAAATGATTATATATACAATCACTTTTAAGTAGTAGTTCTATGTTTGACAGACAGAGTGGGGAGAGAGAGAAAGAGAAATATTGATCCTCTGCTCACTGGTTCCCTCTCCAAATGCCCACAACAGCCCGGGTAAGGCCATGCTGAGTTCAGGAGCCAAAAACCCCATCCAGGTATCCATTGTGGGTGCAGGGGCTCAGTTACTTGCCGCTTTATCAGGTGCATTGGCGGGAAGCCAAAGGGGCACTTGGACCCAGGTGCTGTGCTATGGGGTGCAAATGCCCTAAGTGGTGGCTTTAGCCCTCCCCCTACCTCCACAACATCCCCTGTACAGTCTTTTTTTTTTTTTTTTTTAAGATTTGTTTATTTTACTTGAAAGTTACAGTTACACAGAAAGAGGAGAGGCAGAGAGAGAGAGAGGTTTTCTATCTGCTGATTCACTCCCCAGATGGTCACAATGACCAGAGCTGTTCTGATCTGAAGCCAGGAGCTTCTTCTTGGTTTCCCATGTGGGTGCAGGGGCCCAAGGACTTGGCCATCTTCTTCTTTATTTTTTTTTTTTAAGTACCCCGATAGGTACTTTTTTTTTTTTTTTTTTTTTGACAGGCAGAGTGGACAGTGAGAGAGAGAGAAAGGTCTTGCTTTTCCTGTTGGTTCACCCTCCAATGGCCGCTGCGGCCGGCGCACCGTGCTGATCCGTGCTGATCCGAAGGCAGGAGCCAGGTGCTTCCTCCTGGTCTCCCATGCGGCTGCAGGGCCCAAGGATTTGGGCCATCCTCCAGTGCCCTCCCGGGCCACAGCAGAGAGCTGGACTGGAAGAGGGGCAACTGGGACAGAATCTGGTGCCCCAACTGGGTCTAGAACCCTGAGTGCCGGCGCCGCAGGTGGAGGATTAGCCTATTGAGCCATGGCGCCGGCCTTGGACCATCTTCTGCTTTCCCAGGTCATAGCAGAGAGCTGGATTGGAAGAGGAGCAGCCAGGACTAGAACCGGCACCCATATGGGATGCCAGCATTGCAGGCAGTGGCTTTACCAGCTATGCCACAGTACTGCCACCCCCCCCCCCCCCGGTACAATCTTAAAGCTTTTAAAATTAAATATCAGATTTATTAATTTGAAAGGCAGAGTTAGAGAGAGAAACAAGAAAGATCTTCCATGGAACACTGGCGCCCTCTGCAAATGGCCACATGGACAGTCTCTCATGTGGGAGGCAGGAGGCCTAGCACCTGGGTGGTCTTCCACTGCTTTCCCTGATGCATTGGGAGGGAGCTGGAATGGAAATGAAGCAGCTGGGACTTGAATTGGCACTCACATGGGATGCCTGTTTGCAGGCAGTGGCTTTAATCCACTGTGCCACAATACTGGCCAGCATTAATGAAGCTTTTTAATATAAAGTATAACCCCCGTATGTGAAATGGTTCCTTTTTATTTGTACGAGTGCAGAACACCATGTATTTTTCTCCTTCCTCCCTCCCTCCTTCCTTCCTTCCCTCCTTCCTTCATTCCCTCCCTCCCTCCCTCTCTTCCCTCCCTCCCTCCCTCCTTTCATCCCTTCTTCTCTTCCTCCCTCCCTCTCTTCTTCCCTCCCTTCCTCCCTCCCTCTCTTCTTCCCTCCCTCCCTCCCTCCTTTCATCCCTTCTTCCCTCCCTCTCCTTTCCTCCCTTCTTCTCTTCCTCCCTCCCTCCCTCTCTTCTTCCCTCCCTCCCTCCCTCCCTTCCTCCCTTCTTCCCTCCCTCCCTCCCTCCTTTCCTCCCTTCTTCTCTTCCTCCCTCCCTCCCTCCCTCTCTTCTTCCCTCCCTTCCTCCCTTCCTCCCTCCCTCCCTCCCTCCTTTCCTCCCTTCTTCCCTCCCTCCCTCCCTCCTTTCCTCCCTTCTTCTCTTCCTCCCTCCCTCCCTCTGTTCTTCCCTCCCTCCCTTCCTTCGTTTTTTCTCTTTAATATAAGAGAGATTTTTATACTGTGGTTCTGGGGATTCCTGAGTTGGTGTGGCAGGCTTAGAGGAAAAGAGGTGTTTGCTCCCGGTGACAGAGGAGCTTGGCAGGGGACAGTCGCTGCTTTGGAGGGTGCCTATTCCGCGGAGAACCCCAAGCTGGAGGGTGCCTGGGGGCGTGCTCTGCCCCCAGCCGGGAACTGCCTTCCACTCCTCAGAACTCTCCTCCTGAAAACACCGTCCTTATTTCTCGTCCTCATAATGAAAGCTGTCTTCATCATTTGAACTTGTTTGTTTGTGACTTTTCTGGGCGTGAATATTTTCTAATACACAGACTTAACACAAACCAGAATGCTAATTCTGACATGTTTCCTGCTGTTCTGCAAATACAAACACACACTGAGATTTGCATGATGCCACACACAGCGCTGCTGGGTTTTCACAGGGATGGGAAAAGGCCTACCTGACGTACTTCCTACCCACAGGTGCCAGGCCGCTGTGCCCTGGTAATGCTCAGAGCCTCCCCAAGCCTTTGGCATCCCACCAGCAGCAGTGCAGCCTCCTGGGCAGTGAGGCTGGCACCCTGCTGTCAGGGCCTTTACCATCCAGAAGGCGTGCAGTGAGGCTTGCCGTGGCCCTGTAGGAATGGTGAGACCACTGGAGATCCCAGTGAAGGGTAGCATTTGTGTTGGCTTTGAATTACTTGTAAAAATTGAAGAAATAGCCCCGGAGTTTAGAAAATTAATTTTGGATAAAGGAATCAGAAAGATGTGGCTGGGCAGTGGTCACATACATGTTCACTCTCAGGTGTTTTCCTGCCGGAACAGTAGAACTCTGTGCCCCGTCATCACCTGTTCTAACTTGGTGTCCAGAGAAAAGCAGCCTGGGAGATTCTGTCCCAGGAGTTTGGTGGTTGCTGGATGGCTCAGCTGCTGGACAGGCAGTGAGCTTAGCCTTGGCAGTGGGTCTGTCGCCTCCAATGTGTTCTGGACGCTGGGCTAAGTGTGAGCTTTGCAGCTTGGGCTCTGCCCAAGGGATGCTGGGGTAGTGTTTGCTGAGTTGCTCCGACTTTGTGTCTACCCGTGTGTATCTTTGACAGCAAGGTGTTGCAGTCTCTGAGGGTGCTTGTGCTTCTGTTGTGCAGCTGTGTGTAGGCTGTAGGTACTGTGAGGCTCAGGTGTTAGGTGCCAACACCTTGAAGACCTTTAGATCTTGTTGATGGCCTCACCTCTTGATTGCAGTGGAAGGCGCTTCTGCATTCCTGCAGAGGGCTGCATTCTTTACATCTTCTTCTGTGTTGTGGTGGGCTTCCTGCAGACAGCAGTGGGGTGGTCGTTCTCTGTTTAATAGGTGTGGGGGCACACGCAGACACACATAGACACAGCTCACTGTAGCGAGTGAGGGGGCACACCCAGGCATGAATAGACACATCTCACTGTAGAGTGAGGGGGCACTCGCAAACACGCATAGACACGTCTCACTGTAGAGTGAGGGGGCACACAGACACACGCATAGACACGTCTCACTGTAGTGAGTGAGAGGGCGCATGCAGGCGTGCATAGATATGTCTCACTGTAGAGTGAGGGGGCACACAGACACACGCATAGACACGTCTCACTGTAGAGTGAGGGGGCACACAGACACACGCATAGACACATCTCACTGTAGAGTGAGGGGGCACATGCAGACACACGCATAGACACGTCTCACTGTAGTGAGTGAGAGGGCGCATGCAGGCGTGCATAGATATGTCTCACTGTAGAGTGAGGGGGCACACCCAGGCACGCATAGGCACGTCTCACTGTAGCGAGTGAAGGGTCACATACAGACACATAGACACATCTCATTGTAGTGAGTGAAGGGGCACACAAACACGCATAGACATGTCTCACTTGAATGGGTATGGGGGCACACAGACACACACACATGTCTCACTGTAGCGAGTGAGGGGGCACACACAAACATGCATAGACACGTCTCACTTGAACAGGTATGGGGGCACACTAGACATGTCTCAGTAGAACACAGGTACACATAATTTTCATTTTCATGTACCCGTTTGAAGTGTAGCCTGTTGTAAGTGTAAGTGTATTCTCAGGGCTGTGCAGCCACGATCCTTGCCTCTGTTTTTGAGCAGTTTTCAGGGGCACGGAGCCCCAGGTTGGCTGTGGATAGCGCTCTCTGTCTGTGACTCAGGTTGCTCCCCAGGAGAGAACCTGCATGTGTTCCTCTCTCCCTCGGTCTCCTGTATTCATTGCTTCTCAGAGGCAGAGAGAGAGAGAGAGAGGTCTTCCATCTGTCAGTTCACTCCTCAACTGGCTGCAGTGGCCGGAGCTGCGCTGATCGGGACCCAGGAGCCAGGAGCTTTTTCTGGGTCTCCTACATGGGTGCAGGGGCCCAAGGACTTGCATCATCTTCTACTGCTTTCCCAGGCCATGGCAGAGAGCTGGATTGGAAGTGGAGCAGCTGAGACTCAAACCGGTGCCCTAATGAGATGCCTGCACTGCAGGCGGCAGCCTTACCTGCTACACTACAGCGGCCCCCGCCCTGTGTCCTTGTGTGTCCCTTCCTGTGGTTGTCTTCTGTGGCTGGGGTTGTTCAGTGTCTTGGATTGCTGAGGATGTAGTTTTTGTCAAAATTTCTGCACTTTGAAAGGCTTTATTTTTTTCCCCAAGACCTTTTTCTGTCCTCCACCTGCTTTGGGGACTCTGGATTCCTGACCCTGCAGCATAGCTCGCCGGAGCCCACCCACCTCCTGTTTCTGTGTGGTCTTCCCAGTTCCCGCAGTCCCGTGCAGGGCTTCGCCTGGGCGCATTGACTGTAGTGTCCTGTCTGCATTTGCTTCTGCTGTCTGTACGCATCTTGGGGAGGCTTCAGCTGATAGATGTTTCTCTTGGGTGTATTTTTTTGCTTATTGACATATCTGGGATTTTATTTTTTAATATTTTTTTACTTTGGGTTTTATGTTTACAGAAAAACACCAGATTCCTATGTACTTCTCACCCAGCCTCCCTGACTGCCATCGCAGCAGGTTTTGTGTTGCAGACTGCTCAGGGCTCCTGTGTCTCACTATGTCAGGATGTCCCAGTGTGCCCACTCCCCACCTCCAGGAGCACCAGTCAGGCATTTTCTGAGCATGCCCATTTTCTCATTAGAATGGTGTCTTCGTTTTGGGGAAGGGCACTGCTCACTTTGCCAGGCCCCTGCTCTGTACCTAGACCTCTGCCCCTCTTGTACACTGTGTTCTTGTCGAGGTGCCCACGAAGTGCAGCCCACCTGCGAGGGGGAGGAGACGCGGTGAGAGCTGGGTCTGCTGCCCCTGTTTGTTCAGTGCTGTGATTGTCTGCTTGCGGCCTGGCCTGCCTGGCTCTGACGTCCTCCGTGTGTGCTCAGAACTGTAGGCAGAGGCTGCCACTCTTCCTTCTCTCTTGTGTGGATGTATCCAGGAGCTGCTCCATTTCACCAGGAAGGACCCACTGGGGAGAGCAGCCCATGTTTCCTGTGACAGTTCCACAGACCCAGCCCACGCATTGCCGTGGACCCATCTGTGCTGACTTCACTCTGTGGGCCGGGTGAAGGCCTACGGGGACTCTGAGCTAATTTTGCAACTTCTGTAAATCTAAAATATTTTGAAAATAATCTTAGGAACTTAGGGAGTGGGTGTTTGGTCCAACAGTAGAGATGCTCCTTAGGACAGCTGCATCGTGTATCAGGTGCTTGGGTTCGAGTCTGAGTCATGGAGTCATTAAAAAACTTTTTTTTTTTTTTTTTTCATTTTATTTGAGAGGCAGACAGATGGGTAAACAAAGAAATCCTCCATCTGATGTCTACAAGACCTGGGGCCTGGCCAGGCTGAAACCAGGAAGCGGGACACAAGCCAGACCTTTGATGCAGGCTACAGGGGCCCAGGGAAGTGAGCTGCCATCAGCTGATGCTGTTCAGGGATCCCGTGAGCAGGAAGCAGGATTGAGTGTGGAGCCAGGACTTGAACCCAGACGCTCAGATGTGGGCGTGAGCTCCCCGAGAGAGGCCCCAAGCGCTGGTGCCAGACGCCTGCCAGAGGAGCCCCATTTCTGTTGTCATCACATTCACAGAAAGCCTGCTGTGGACTCGCATTCAAGTGGCTAGATTGTTCACCTGAAGCTTTTTTTTTTTTTTTTTTTAATTGGCAAGGACTTCACATAAAAGTAAAGCTTAAAGAAATCAGAAAGACCAGGGCAGCTCTTTTGTTTCTTTTGCATGTAAATGCAAAAAACTAGGTTGTTCATTTATCCTTAGTTGAGATTGTATTCCTTAACTTTGTAAAGTGGTTCAGAGAGCTTAGAGTTACTGTTCTCCTTTAATAACCTGAATACATATATAAGTTGAGTTAATATCCTGACTATGTATGTTTATTATATATATATGTTTGTTTATTTGAGAGCCAGAGACAGAGCACTTGCACCTGCTGATTCACTCCCCAGATGCGTGCAACACCCAGATTGGGGCTCAGCTGGGGCCACAGCTGGGACCTGGGCATGCAGCCAGTGTCTCCCACGTGGATTGCAGGGACCCAGGAGTTGAACCTAGGGACTCCAGTGTGATAGCGGGCTTCCTAATGTGTAGGCTATGTGGCTGCTCCCAGAAGGTTTTGAGGATAGCTCATGGAGTGGCAACAGATGAGGACTGGGTGGAGGCCCTGGTGTGAGCTGGAGGTCCTGGGCTCCCCAGAGCAGCTTCTTCTTGGGGAACTTGCCCTGGGACCCTGTTTGCCCACAACACCAGGCCTCAGAGGCACCTTGTCCCTGGAGAGGCCTTGTGCCCTTCATCCTGGGGCCCAGGCAGGCCCTTGCATGGCCACAGTCATGCGGCTTGCTTACTTCGTGGGAATTCTCCATGGGAAGTGACAACACTAATTGACGGGGCCAGAGTTACTGGATTGGACCTGGAGTAACCTGTGTTTCTGTAGTCTTGGGCAGTATTCCCGTGAAATATGAAGACTTGGCATTAGGAAATCCCGTCTTGAGCATGGCACCTGTCTTGTGCTTGCTGAGTGCCTCTGGGGGATGGCAGGAGCTGCAGGGCCCCACAGGTTTTCTGCCCCGTGTACCACGAGGGTGACTGCCCAGGCTCTGGTCTATCGATGATGGTACCACTCCAGGATTCCACCTCTTTTCAGAGACCGGCATTTCGAAGCTCCCACAGAGGGGATTCAGTTTCAACCATGGTGTTTGGGGGAGATTCACACCGCAGCCCGGAAGTCTGTCCTCTCCCTCGGGTTCTGCCCTGGACAGCTGTGGTTTCACAGCTGGTGTCACCAAGTGATGAATACGAGAACGATGGCCTGATTGAGGGAAAGGGAAGAAAATCTCTCCCTGTGCCTCCTGGCGTGGCTGGCACGCCTGGCGTGCCGTGCCGTGCCTCCCTTATTCCTTGGGCCTCTGGCCTTTCCAGGGCTTCTCACCGTAGAGGCCGTGGACGTGGTGTTGAGCTCTGCATCTCAGCTCTATTTGGGTTCCCAGGTGACTAGATCCCATCCTGCCTGTACTGGCCCAGAATCACCTCAGAGCAAGTGGCTGCCTGCGTGGAGGGGAATTCAGGTGCCTGCCCAGCCCTCCTGCTAGGGCGTGGTTCGTCAGCAGACCCCACCCTGAGCCCTGTCTCCCAGCCTGGATGCACAGTGCTTCTGAACAGGGATTTCAGTTTGGAGTCTGGGACAAACCTTCCAGAACCTTCTCTTCTTTGAGGGGCTGAGGAGCATGGGCAGAGTGGAACCAGGACATTGCAGAACTTTTCTGAGGGCGGACTGAGGCTGACGGGAAGACTGAGAGACGGCTGCAGGGGACCTCGCGGGTGTTCACGTGGGGTCAGAGGGCAGGTGTGGAGTGCGGCAGTCTTTATCTCCGTGAGGTCCACACCTGTGCCCACTGGGCTTTGCTCTGTCCCCTTTGGCTCGCCTTCACTGTGTCTGGAGTCTGCAGTGGCCTGCTCTGGCCTCGTGCCGTAGCCGTGTTCCTGCAGAAGCAACCAAGCACTTGATGGGGAGGCTGTGAGTCAGACACAGCTGTCAGCAGGAGGCACGCGCGTCCTAATGCGCCAGTGGGGACGTTAGGTGGATGGGCGGCAGCTCGGGGAGTCGTGTCTGGGAGGGAGCATCGTGGATTTCTCTGGAGATCTTAAATGATAGCTCTTTGGTGGATTTCTATTATGTCACATTAAAAAAGCAGCCCTTGAATTAACCACTTGTTCTTGTGGTTCCTTTCTGTTAATAACCCAGATGACCTTTCTCCCTCACCTGCCTCTCACCTTGATCAGCACCATGGGTGTCTTTTTGGCCTTGGGTTTTTGGCAGACGTTTCTGGGCAGCATGGACCTTTAGCATCTGTCGCGAGGAGATGAGTAGGAAGCCAGTGTCTGAACACCAGAGGGACTGGTCCCCTGTGGCTGTCACTCCCAGGGCCTCCCTCCCTGCCCCAGCCCAGCTGTCTTGTGGAGCATCCAGCAGTAAATCCTATTGTCAGGGCAGTCCTTGAGGTCACCTGTGTATGGTCCCTGTGGAAAGTGGCTGGCTGTTGGAACCCCGTGTGCCTGCTCCTCTCAGGAGAGGGGCGAGCCCTGTGCATCATGGTGCTGTGGGTCACATTGTGTAATCCTGGCTTCTCTGCTGTTGAGCAGAGCAGGGGACAGGCCAATGTGGTTTTGCAGGTTAGTGGAGTCACTTAACCTTGGTGTCGACTCATAGAGTGTTTGCTCAGCAGGCACTTGGGACTTTCGGGGTGGGGATGTGCACCCTGTGTCCCTGTGCTTGGTTTAGTCCTGCCTCTGCTGTGGGCCCGCCTTCCTGCTGAGGTGCACTCTGGGGAGCAGCAGTGATGGCTCAAGTGCTTGGGTCCCTGTCACTCATATGGGAGATCTGGATTGAGTTCTGGGTTCCTGGTTGCAGCCTGGCTGTGGAAGGTATTTAGGGAGTGAACCAGCCAGATGGAAGACCTGTCTCTGTCTCTTTCTGCTTTTCAAATCAAATGATTTGATAAATGTCAAAAAAACAAATTGTATCTCTTCCCCCTCCACCCCATTCATTTATACCTAAATATTTGAGCTTTGTAGAATGTGTGTGAAAACAATCTTTTGTTAACCTGACTCTGTTCCCAGCACAGAGAACATCTTGGTGGAGTTGGAGAAGTGTGTGGCCTCCGCAGATCCTGGGCAGATTACTTGCCCGGTGGTCATCGAGGTTTTCTTTCCTGGGGCTCAGGGTAGTTGATAGCTTGCCATGCCCAGCATTTTTTAAGGGGAGTATGTGGTGTGAGAAGAGCAGTCTGGCAGTGCCCCTGTCTGAAAGGTGTCAGAGGGAAGGACTCTGGAGGAGGCTGGGGTTGGGGCTGGGGTGAGACCTCAGCTAAGTGTGGCAGGAGGAGAGTGGCCCAAGCAACTCCTGCTGGGTGGGCTTTTGATGGAACTGCTTGCAATAACTGCATGAAGTTCCCTGTGGAAGAAACCCTGAAGGGCTCCAACCTGGTGGGGAAGCATAGCACGGAGGCCTTGGCCCTGCCTTCAACCTGACAACAGCCCCAGCTGTTGTCAGCATTTGGGCAGCGAACTGGTGCTTGGAGGATCTCTGTGTATCTGTCTGTCTCTCCCTGACTGCCTTTCAAATAAAAAGAAAGAAAGATGTCAAAAGGTTGCTGTAGGGGCCAGCACTGTGGTGTAGTGGGTAAAGTGGGCACTGGTTCGAGTCCCAGCTGCTCTACTTCTGATCCAGCTCCCTGCTAATGTGCCTGGGAAAGTAGTGGAAGATGACTTAAGTGCTTGGTCCCTTGCATCCACATGGGAGATTCAGGAGAAGCTCCTAGCTCTTGTCGATCTAGCCCAGTTCCGCCTTTGCAGCCATTTGAGGAGTGAACCAGCGGATGGAAGATCTCCACCCCCCAACTCTATCTTTCATATAAATAAATGAATGAATGTATTTTTAAAGACTTAGGATTTATTTATTTGAAAGGCAGAGTTAGAGAGAGAGAGATTAGTCATTCAGCTATCTGCTGGCTCACTCTCCAAATGGCTGCAGTGGCCGGAGTTGGGCCAATGCGATGCTAGGAGCCAGGAGCTTCTTCCAAGTCTCCTGTGTGGTTGCAGGGGCCCAAGTACTTGGGCCATTTTCCACTGCTTTCCCAGACACATTAGCAGGGAACTGGATTGGAAGTGGAGCAGCCAGGTCTTGAACCAGCACTCATATGAGATGTTGTCACTGCCAGCTGCAGCTTTACCTGCCATGCCACAGTGCTGGTCCCTAAGTAAATATATTTTTTTAAAAAGGCTGTTGTCGGGCTGGTGCTGTGGCATAGCGTGTAAAGCCACTGCCTGCAGTGCCAGCATCCCACATGGGCAGCGGTTCTAATCCCAGCTGCTCCACTTCCAATCCAGCTCTCTGCTCTGGCCTGGAAAAGCAGTAGAAGATGGCGCAAGTCCTTGGGCGCATGCATCTGTGCGGGAAACCTGGAAGAAGCTCCTGGCTCCTGGCTTCGGATCATTGTAGCTCTGGCCGTTGTGGCCAATTGGGGAGTGAACCAGTGGATGGAAGACTCTCTCTCTCTCTCTCACACACACTCACACTCTCTCTCTCTCTGTCTCTCTTTCTCTCTCTTTCCCTCACTCCTTCTCTCTCTGTGCAACTCTGACTTTCAAATAAATAAATAAATCTTTAATAATAATAATAAAAAGAACCACAGGTATACTTTCTAGAAAAGGGACTCTCCTGGGTGCCAAAGTGTGTCTCTGGGCGTGTCCTGTCAGAATAATGCAAGGAACGCAGAAGGCTGTCCGAGATCTCAGACAGCTGGGAAGAGTCAAGTCCCTCAGGATCGTGGAACAAGTTCATGGTTGACTGTAACAACACCTCCAGGGGTATGGCTGCTATGCTGGGCCAGGTGGGCTCACTCCATGACAGGCTCTCTGAAGATGCGTGGGTCTGTGCTAAGCCATGTATCCCAGGGCTGACGCACACCTTAGGGCATGGCAGAGCTCTCCTTCAATCCCTGGAATGACTGAGCCACGCGCAGGAAGAGCAGAGTGAACGGCTGGGAGGGGGAGCAAAATACAGCTCAGTATGAACCAGAAATCAGCTGTTGCAGAGAGAAAGCACTAGCATGTAGGTACCTGGGCATCCCTGGAGCTGCTTCAGTTCAGAAAATCCAAGCACTGTGTGGTTCCAGTTCCATTGCAGCCAAGACCCACAGGAATGCTGGGAGTGCTGCCTCTGGCTCAGGGAAGACCCAGTGCCCATGCCTTTCCCCACCTGCAGCTGCCCAAGCCACAGCAGAGTGTCCACCAGAAGCACCTGATACTTTGTGTGGCTGCAGGTAGAGGTCCCGTCTGTCACAGCTGCCCCCAGGACACAGAGACGGGCCCCAAGTGCCAGGAGGCGATGAGGATGAGCTGGCTGTGATCCTGGCCTGTCAGCCTAGGTGCCCTGCTGCCCGCAGGGGCAGGTGTCCTGTGTAGGTGGCAGGGAGCCAGTCAGTGAGCCGCCACTGTTGCCTCCTAGGGTCTCCGTTAGCAGGAAGCTGGAGTCAGAAGCTGCGTGTGCTGGGGGTGGCCAGCACGCCTCTTGAGAGCACTGACAGGCGTGTTTGGTGGGCCTAAATCTTTTCTTCTCCGGAGCCCATTGATAGATGAAGCAGGTCAGGGTTTACAACAGATCTTTTAGGTGGCTCTGTGCCACTCATGCCTGGCTTGAATATGGCTGTTTCTAAGAATGCTGTCACCGCTGGTCTCGGTGCAGTGGTGCCGGTGTAGTCGGCGCGGAGTGTGAGTGCTTCAGAGTTCCAGGGTAGGCTAGTGCTGCTAACAACCGTAGACCTGCTCCGTGAACCATGGTGCCATCAGCATTTATGATGTGTGACTCTTCAGTTTCATCACATGTAAGTAAGCGTCATTCATCCTAGGTGTGCTCATCAACTGAATTGTGTGATGTTGATTGCAGTGACTGTGACTCTGTGTGCCTTTACACGGGTATTGAAGGAAATGCCGTCACTGACCTGTCGTGTGCATCTCAGGAAGGTACTTGAAGGTGGTCCTCGCAAGTTTGCACAAAGCTCCAGGCTTTGGTGGAGAGGCACAGAGGTGGAGAGCGGTTTTCATGGTGACAGCTGAAAAGGGAGCTTTTGTCCCATTGGGAACTGGCCTGGCTGGCAGCCAAGGCTCAAGAGTGAGGGGTTAGCCTGCACAGCTGAGACTGCAGCACCTGGATGGTCAGGCAGACACAATGGGTCACAGGCCCCACTGGAGGGGCTGCAGGGTGGGAAGTGTGAGGCTCTGTTGGCCAGGTTGGGCCCAGGGAGTCCCCTCCTTATCTCACCAGGTGGGAAAAGTATGCCTGAAAGAGCAGCCAGGTGTTACGTCACCGCAGTCAGGGCACCACCTGGGACACCCATGTCCTGCATTGGACTGCCTGATTCGAGTCTCAGCTACTGTGCTTCTAATTCGAGCTTCCTGCTGATGCACACTTGGGAAGTAGCAGATGATGGCCCAAGCCCTTGGGCCCCTGCTACCACGTGGGAGACCTGTCCTGGCTCCTTGCTTTGGCCTGTTCCAGCCCTGGCTGGTGTAGCCATTTGGGGAGTGAACCAGTGGATGGAAGCTCTCTCTTTGTGTCCCTCTGCCTTTCATATAAATGAAAGTAAACATTTTCTGTAAAAAGGGTACTTGGGGGTTTGTACCGAGCGGTCCCTGTTGAGCAGATGTGGAAGGCACCTAGCGCTTCCAGAGCTGTCTTGGAGAGGTTTTCAGGTGACATTGGCAGTGTGAATTTTAGTGCTGTGCAGTTTTAAAATATGAGGTAGAGAAATGTTTTGCTTGGTAATCATGGTAGCTGACAATTCAGAGTTAGATGGGAGTACATCAGAAAGTTGGTGGACAATGAAATTAAAATATAAGTTTATGTTATTACAAAAACACTTGAATTTTATGTGAACTCTTTGGAGACCCCTCATGTGCATAGACTTCTAAATCTTTTGCACCAAAATGACCTGGTTTTTAATTTTGTTTTCTGTGTGCCTTTTAAAGTTCCCTGTTGAGTCAGATATCGGCTCCGAGTGAAGGAGCTGAGTTGCTTCTGCCTGGAAGTAGAAGCGTGGGTGCAGCGCGGGGACTCTGCTGAGTGTCACGGAGGTCTCATTCGCCTCTGGATCTTGTCGTCGCCGTCTTCTTCTGTGCTGTATCTGACTCTTTGAAGTAATTTGGAAAAGCACTTTATGATACAGTGAAATATAATTGGGGATGTACGTTTATTTTAAAATTTTACTATTATTTTTAGTGATTCAGACACCCACTGAGTCACTTCCTAAAATGCCCACATTAACCAGGGCTGGATGGGGGCTGCCTCGGGGGTCCCAGGGGTCCAAGTACTTGAGCCATCACTGCGGCCTCCCAGGGTGTGCATTTGCAGAAAGCTGAAGCTGGGAGCAGAACTGAGGCTGACTCCCAGGCATCCCGGAGGGGATATAGGATCCCAAGTAACATCTTAACTGCTACACCAAACACCTACCCTGACATTGTCTTGCTTGTTTGTATTTTTAAGAATTATTTTATTTATTTGAAAGGCAGAGTTACAGAGAGGGAAATCTTTCTGCTAGTTCACTCCCAGATGGCTGCAATGGCTGGGGCTGGGCCAGGCCAAAGCCAGGAGCCAGGAGCTTCATCCAGATCTCCCGCATGAGTGCAGGGGCCCAAGGACTCGGGCCATCTACTGCTTTTCCATGGTGCGTTGGCAGGGAGCTGGATTGGAAGTGGAGGAGTCAAACTGGTGTCCATATGGTCTGTTAGCATTGCTAGCGGTGGCTCAACCTGTTCTGCCACCCTGACATTGTATTTTTACTGAAGTAAAATAGAAGCCTTTTTTTTTTTTTCTTTAAAGCTAAGTTAAAATGGCTATTATTGTGTTTTAGAATCTTAGACAATAAACCAAAATTGCACTTAAGTGAAACTCGGATTGGGGCATAGAGTTGAGCGGCGTGAAGGAAATGGTGGCCAGTAGCAGCCTTCGCGTCTTCTGGGGCAAGTGCACTGCCCGTCCGTGTTCAGGAATGGGCCGGCTGCTCGAGTGCTCGGCTGCAGGGGCCGGAGCACTTGGGCCACTGCCTTCCCAGGCCCTCGGCAAAGAGCTGGATTGGAAGAGGAGCAGCTGGGACACAAACCTGTGCCACAGTGCCGGACTCTTGAGTCCTGAGTGCTGCCACCTGTAGGAGTACCTGGGTCAGGGGTTGGGAGTCCCAGGCTCTCTGAGGCCTTGCTTTCCTTTGATCTCCTTCAGCTCTGGAGCATAACCCTCTGAGATGCTTGCCTGTTAGATGTGGGAGGAGTGTCTACCCTCTGGGCGGTGGCATAAGCCTCCCACAGTGGAAGGAGCATTTTGATGGACATCTGTAGGTTTTGTGTTGTTCAAGTAGCAAAATGGTGGAAGTGTAAGTGTTTTGGGTGTGGGTATTGCTTTTCCGACCGTCTGTTAGGGTTCACACAGCACCTCTGTGGGAGGCCTGCTTGACTGTGTGCCCCCAGAGGGATAGTGACTCCCCTGTGCAGAGACTGTGCTGAGCATGAAGGGTGTTTCCACTGGGGCCACATGGTGCACACTTACAAACCCGGAGGCTCTGTGTAGATGTGGAAATATGCATAATGGTGACGTAGCTGATGCTAGGGTAGGAACTCTTGGCTGCCCTGGGCCTGTGCAGGTGCCAGTGAGGCAGACACAGCTTCCCCTGGCCTCAGTGGGTGACCTCACTAGGATCATTCCAGAAAAATTAAGCACATGAGTTGCTTATAATTTGTGTGAAAAGGATTTTGTACTTTGCATTACTTTTACTTCTACTGTTTGTGCAAGTGGCCCCAGCTGGGTCCCCTCCTGTGTGGTGCTCCCTGCTTTGCTGGTGGGGCCTGCTGGGACAGGACATGGTACTCTTCCGTTGCTGGATAGACCACATCTTGCTTATCCACTCTTCTGCCAGTGGGCCTTGGTTAGTGACTGGAGCCTTGGTTTTAGTTTTTTAAGACTGCACCATTTCTCACTGCTGCCTGCAGTGCTTCAGGGTCCCACTCTGTCCCTGTCATGGCTGGCTCTTCTGTTCGTGGTGGGGTCCCTGCAGCCAGCACAGTCTCTGGCTAGTTGTCCTGGAAGACGTGCCTGAAGAAGTCTTGTGTGCAGTCCCCCAGCCCTGGCCCTGGCCTGGCCACTGGGCTGCCTTCCCTCTGTGCTCCTGCACGCTGCCCTGGTCTCCACCTCTGCTCTCTGGTTATTTTGTGTAAATGTTTGCCATAAGAGATGTTCACCCTGGCTGCTGAACTGTTGGCAGTGGGGCCTCTCCTGCCAGGAGAGCACCCCGCCCATCACAGCCGTTGGGTGTGGCTTGGTAGTCAGCAGCCTCTGCTTGCAGAGGTGTGCAGAGTGTGTGTTATTAGTGAGGACTCCCATTCATGCTGTCTTCAGGCCCTTACAGCATTCTTTGAGCTGTGTGCTGAATTAGCTGCACAGTCAGACCCCAAGCAGCTGAATTATTACCTTGTTGGAATTATTTTATTCTATTCAGCTAAATACAATTATTTCCATATTAGCAGAGTTGATAATAAAATGTTCATATTGGCTTCTCCTTCTTCTTAAGGCAAAAACAAAAATCCAGGGGCCGGCACCGGGGTACAGTAGGTTAATCCTCTGCCTGCGGCATCGACATCCCATGTGGGCACCAGTTCTAGTCCCGGCTGCTCCTCTTCCAGTCCAGCTCTCTGCTGTGGCCTGAGAAAGTAGAGAAGATGGCCCAAGTGCTTGGGCTCCTGCACCCACATGGGAGACCGGGAAGAAGCTCCTGGCTCCTGGCTTCGGACCAGCACAGCTCTGACCGTTGCGGCCATTTGGGGAGTGAACCAATGAATGGAAGACCTTTCTCTCTGTCTCTCCCTCTCACTGTCTGTAACTCTACCTCTCAAATAAATAAGTAAAATCTTTTAAAAAAAAATAGATTCCATAGGATTTTTTACATACATGTTCGTGTCATCCTGTAGTGTTTGGGATGTTCAGGGTGACATCTGTTGGAAGAGTCAAGCAAGGCCGCTCCTGTATACATGGCCCTCGGCAGTTCAGAGGTCGGGCAGGAGACAGACTCCAACCATCATTGTCATCTGTGAAAGAAGGGTTAATGTGTGACTCCTGACTGCTGTCCTGCAGCCCCTGAAGGGCTACTGCGGGAATTTTACAAAAAGTAAGGGAAAGAAAATCATTGGCGTGAAGAAATCTTTGGTTCTGGATGACTTTGGAGATGTGCACCATGCATTAAGAGGGTCCGTGGTGCCACAGCTGGACCACCTCCTGCCTCCCTCTCAAGGCAGGGCTCTTAGACGTCAGAATTAGCGACATTTCTCATGTTAATGTAGGTGTAAAAGTCCTTAGGTTGAAGCAGTTTGAGAACAAGTGGGGTTTATCTCAGAAATTCACAAGTTGTTTTGCAATAAGAAACAGTGTTTGGTCATCTGAATGCAGAGAAAACAAGATTTCTGGTACATGTGTGTGCTCACTCACAAGGAGGAGGAGCAGACTAAGACCAGCGGGTGTTCCTTCCCTGAGCTGGTGGACCCCGTGGCGGAGTGCCTCTCCCTGTACCCTCTGAAAAAACAGCCTTGCTTACTGAAGTGGCATAGGACATGGAAGGTCACGGTGCTCACATCTGCGTGCGCGGCAGCCTCCTGTGTCACGTGACCTCAACAGTCTGGTATTCACGCAGACTTCCTGTTGGAGTTCCGGATGTGCTTGCCATGCACACTTGCGTCCTGCATGCTCAGGTCAGGGGAGCCTCAGCGGCCGAGGGCCCCGTGACTCACTGTGCTTCGTGTGTGATGGGCTTCGGAATGGCCGTGGGCGCTGACTGGGGCTCAGTTGTTGCAGCTCTCGCCGCTTTTCACCCAGCGAGCTTGCACTTCCCTTTCAGTGAGCTCTGACCGGTCGCCCGTGGACGTGCTGGTTTTTGCCCACCGTTTTCCTGCTGGGTGTCATCTGTCTTGTTCCGTGGGCCTCTGTCATGTGCCTTTTGTTCATGATCTTACCCTCGTGAGTCTTCTCTCTGCTCTTTAATGGGGTTGTCTTCTAGGGACACAAGTTTCTCAGAGCCTCTTCGCCTTGTCTTCTCGGTGTTCGTGTGTACCTGGCACTCCCAGTTCCGCATGACAGTGATGTCGGACAGTGACGGCGCGGTGTTCCCGATGCACCTGCACCCCCCCCTGCTGCTGCTGTGGCTACACCGTGTGTCCTACCTTACCTCCCACCTGACCTCGTCTCTGACCTGGTCCTTGCTGAGTTCCCAGACACCAGGTCCTGCTTCCTGGCCGTCTGAGCAGCCGGTGCTTTCCTGGTTTTCAGACTCCCTCTGCCACTTGGTGTTTGTTGCCTGCGCCCTTGCACAAAGTGGGTTACTGTGTGACTCCTGGCTGATTGTTCTCTTTGCTTCCAGACCTTTGTCCTGTGGTGTTTGGGGGAGGCCTTCTTCCTGCTCTGTGTGTTGCAAGGATACTTTGTAGTCTGCTGCCCTGCGGATTCTTGCTCCTTACTCCGAAGCTCTCCTGCGTGCATGTTTGCAGCTGTCTTAGCTCTGTCTGGAAAGAGCCGTTGCACAGTGGAGACTCCTCAGCTGTGTGCTGCGTGGTAGTGTGGCTCACCCTCTCAGTGTCTTGGAGTTTGCTCCCTTATTCTGGCAGGCTGGTCACAGTCCCCTGCAGGTCTGGCCAGCTTTGTCTTCACGGGATTTCTTGGTCTGTTTACTTTGTTTGATCTGTTTGTGCTGTATTACAACATAGGGGAGTTTGGTTATCATTAGAACAGATATGGACTTCAGGCTTCCCCTGGCTGAGAAAGCCAGGATCACTTGTGGCCCAGGCTGTGCCTTGTGGTTGTGTCCTCCGGAGGGCGGGGGCTGGAGAACTAAGCCCTGGTCAAGCCCTTTGTAATGCTGTGAGCTCTGATCAGCTCCCCAGACACACAGGGAGCCGGCCCCGACCAGACCACAGCTCTTTGCGCTCCCTGTTGGCTGTGACTCATCTTTCCCCTTTTTCTGTCTGCAGATGTAAAAATTGTTCTTGCTGTGGTTGCCTTTGAAGTCCACCTTTTCTCCTGATGGCCCTGCCCACCCAGGGCTTGGAGCTGTCGGACAGTGACGTCGCGGTGTTCCCGATGCACCTGCACGCCCCCTGCTGCTGCTGTGGCTACGCCGTGTGTCCGTGTCTCCCTTGTGGTCTTCACTCCTACCAAGTGTTTCTCACTGCCTTTCACTGATGTTTCCTTTGTTGTGATGCAGCCAGAGAGCATGTGCTTGGGTGTCTCGGCAGTAACAGCTCCTGCAGGGTCCCACTTCTTCTCACCCTCTCATACCTTTGCTGAGGGTCACTTTTCCTGCCTCTTGTTAAATCCTCTGCTGTGACATCTGGCTCTCGTGAACCTTGTTCTCAGCCTGGCCTGGGCCAGGGAGCCTCACCCATGGCCCTAATCCCCCTTGGGCGGTTTCTTCAAGGGCTCATTGCAAGGTGCTGTGGCAGGTTTCAGGCGAGCAGAGAGGCAGATGGAATGGTTTTATTTATTTTCCAGAAAATAAATTCTACCCGTCGTCTTGGACAGGAGTGCCCCCTCCCCCCCGTTGGTGTGACAGCAGCTTCCGGTGATGCTCTGGAGAGGCAGGGTCTTCAACTGGTGGTCCCGCGTGGAGGCCTGAGGCCTGGCCAGCAGGGGCATGGCTGTGGCTTGTCTGAGCTCCATCTGTGAGAGTACCGGCTGGTGAGGAGATGCACAGATGCGACTTGAGTGCATCGTCAAGCCCAGGCGTTGAGGGGCTGGGAAACCGTGCTTAAGGGCTGCTGCTGTGTGCCCGGCGCCGACTCATTAACTACCGTTTCCAGTGGGTGCATGCTACTTTTCACGGCGCAGCCACCCCAGAATGCTCCAGACAGCTTGGAGCAGGGTGAATCTCCCAGTGTCCAGATGAAGAGACTGAGACAAACTGCTTGTCATAGTTGCAGCCAGGCCATCCTGGCTCTGAAGGGCAGTGATCACTCATGTCTGTGCCCACAGATTGTCCTTGGGACCCAGAGTTGGACGTGAGGATCCTCTGCCCCTGAAGCAGCCCCAGTCTGTGTGGCCAGGGCGACTTCATCGCCGCTGCCCCTGTAGCTCTCCTCCGTCAGGGGCCCCACTTGACACTGCACTTAGGTTTTTCCCTCAAAGTTTGAGGCACTTCCTTGACAAATAATGTCTGTGTAATGATGCTTTGTTCTAGAAACACACGGGGAAGCGGCGGGAGTGACAGAGCTCTCCCATCCACTGGTTCACTCCCCATATCCCTGCATTGGCTGTGGCTGGCCATGCTGAAACCGTAAAGCAGAAACCCAGTCTCTTGACCCATCCTTGCTGCCTCCCAGGGTGTCTATCAGCAGGAAGCTGGAGTCGGAGCTGAGCCAGGGCTCTGACCTGCGCACTCCAATGGGATGCCTGTGTCCTGGCCAGCGTCCAAACTGCTGCACATGGCCCATGGTGCCTTGCCCTTGGGTCTGAAGGCCTTCCTCAGGCAGTGACTGGGAAGTGCTTTCTAGAGGAGTGAAGCCTTGGCCAGCGTAGCCGCAGCAGCTGTCAGCCCAGAGTGGGAGCTGGGCTGTGGATGCACTGCCTTGCTTCCTGCAGTTGATCCGTGACCTCTGTGTCTCATTCTCCCATGCATGCAGTTTCTGATTTAGAATTCATGGTTAGGGCCAGCGTCGTGGAACAGGGAGTTAAGCTGCCACTCGGGGTGCCTGCATTCCACACGAGTCCCAGTTTGTGTCCTGGCTGCTCTGCTTCTGATGCAGCTCCCTGCTGATGTACCTGGGAAAGCAGTGGATGATGGCCCAGGTGTTCAGGCCTTTGCACCCAAGTGGGAGACTGGGATGGAATTCCAAGCTCCTGGCTTCCACCCAGCCTAGCCCCAGCCATTGAGGCCATCTGGGGAGTGAACCAGTGAGTGGAAATCTCTCTCACCCTTTTCCCACCCCCACCTGCTGCCCTGTAGCTCTGCCTTCCAAATAAATATTTTTTAAAAAAAATTTGCACGTGGCCGGCGCCGTGGCTCAACAGGCTAATCCTCCGCCTTGCGGCGCCGGCACACCGCGTTCTAGTCCCAGTCGGGGCGCTGGATTCTGTCCCAGTTGCCCCTCCTCCAGGCCAGCCCTCTGCTGTGGCCCGGGAGTGCAGTGGAGGATGGCCCAAGTGCTTGGGCCCTGCACCCCATGGGAGACCAGGAAAAAGCACCTAGCACCTGGCTCCTGCCATAGGATGAGCGCGGTGCACCGGCCGCAGCACGCCATCCGCGGCAGCCATTGGAGGGTGAACCAACGGCAAAGGAAGACCTTTCTCTCTGTCTCTCTCACTGTCCACTCTGCCTGTCACAAAAAATAAAAAAAAAAATTTGCACGTAAAGCCACAAGTATGAGCTGGATTTTACCTTGGAAGAATTTGCACAAATGTAATTTACAGTCCCTGGATCTGTAAAGGAAAGTGTTAGAGTTTTGAAGTATGTATTTTTCTTTTTGGGAGCATAGATGTGTTTCAAAGCAAATGCACTTGGTTTGTGAACAGACTTCAGTGTTATTTATGTTGGTCTTACATGTAGTAGTTTCTCTCTGGGACAGACGATATGAGCTGCCTTTTACCTCTTTCCCTCTTCCTGTTCCTGGGCTCACTGGGAATAAATCCCAGCAGAAGCTGAGTGACGTGTAGTGTCTGATGTTGAGTGTGGAGCTGCAGAGCCCGGGAGCAGATTTCTGCAACTGATGTAGCAAGTTCGTTTCTCCTAAAGATACCACCTTGACTCTGGTGATGGATTTGCTTTCCTTTCTGTGGAGTGCTCTGGAGATCCTGTAGAGGGGGAGCGCACGATTCTTGTCTCCTCATGTGCCGCAGGGGGAGGGAGTAGGGGTCCTCACTTTGAGTTCCTGAGGCTCTTCCTTGGCAGCTGGTGTTCTTTGTGTGGTACCCCCGCCGGCAGGCCCTGGACGGCACCCGTCTGACCTTGTTAGGTGCCCCCGCAGGCAGGCCCCGGAGAGCACATGGCTCTCCTGTTGGTTCATGCTGGACCTGATGCCTCCCTATCAGGGTCTCAAAATATCTGGGACTTTGGCATTCTCCTTTCTTTTTTTCTCAAGATTTATTTCATTTAAAATGCAGAAATACGGGGAGGGGGGGCAGGGGGAGACCAACCAACTGATCTTCCTTCCTCTGGTTCACTCTCTAGATGGCCACAACAGCTGGGCTGGACCAGGCCTAAGCCAGGAAGCTGGATCTCCGTCCATGTCTCCTGTGTGGGTGCAGGGTCACAAGCACTTGGGCCATCCTCTGCTGCTTTCCCAGGCACTTTAGCAGGGGGCTGGATTGGAAGTGGCACAGCTGGTACTCAAACCGGCAGTTGTATGGGTAACGGCCCCAGTGGTGTCTTTGAAGTGCTGGGCCATTGCTCTGCTCAGTCAGATCCCTGTGGTTTAGCCCGGGAGCTGATTTTGCAGCCATGGTCTGTGAAGATCTGCCAGTAAGCATCTTCCTTGGGCTTAGGGCGCCAGGTGCTGAGAACCCGAAGGACCTGGAAGAAAGGGCCCATGCGCAGTTGGGGTTGGAGAGTGGTGAGGGGCGGCCCACGGCCCCTGCATGCGGTTGTCTTAGTACACAGAGACCGTTACTGAGGGGCTTTCCTTTGCTTTTTATAGGTGTGTCATTGCACAGATGGTTTGGTCTGAGAGGGGATGACAGTCCTGGTCACACATGTACCATTGCTGTCAGTGTGAACAGGGCTCTAGGGATTGGGTCAGACAGGGGAGAGAGTGGGTGGTCCTTATTTAATCTGGAATTATTTTTATACCGTTATCCTCTACAGCTTTCAGAAATCAGCTCATGTCACTGCACATATGTTTGGAGCTGTTGCTACAGCGACAAGGCTGGCAACCCACACAGTCCTTCTGGAAGGCTGGGAAACCGCTTGGGAGTGTCTGCCCCTCCCACCTGTGGAGCCTGCAGATAGCCTGCCCCGTGTACATCGTCCCTTTTGACTTGATGACCTGATGGAGTTACCTGATAATGAAAAATGAAAATGCTCTCTATGTGTTTAAGACAGAGGGGAGTGGAACCGCGCTGTTGTCCTCACTGTGGTAGCAGAAGCTCAGAGTTTACTCTTGGTCTCGACTGTCTCACCCTTCAGACATAGGCTGTGGACCTCAGGCTTTTCTCGGTGAAAGTCTTGGTTTTGTTTTTCGGTTCTGATACTGCGTGTGGAGTCAGGACTGTTGGAGCAGTTTGAAGTGTTTGTGTCACGTGTGTGTCCTTCTCGGGCACTGTACCTTTAGTGTGTGTGGACAGTGAGGTGCTCCTCTGGCCCCATGCTGCTGCCACCCCCAGAAAGGAGGGTGTGGACTCCCTGAGATCCTCCTCCGAGGAAAGCGACTCCACTTGGTCCCTGAGAGCTCACGAGCCTGGACACTGGCCCCTCCTGTCAGCAAGAGCCTCGCATTAGGTTTGATTTAAGTGAATTGTTAATTATTGTCTATTTTTGTATACAATCATCTTGTTCTACTAAAGTATATGTTCTATGCAAATTGCTGTTGCTCCCCGTTGCATCAAGATCTCTTGCTCATTTGATAACCAGACGTCTGCCCTCATCTGAAACCTGCAGCGGGAGGCTGCATCTCACTTCTGAAAGATGTACTTAGTTGGCCGCAGATCCGTGTCTGTTGTAAACCTTATGTATCAAGAATGGCAGAACAGTGCTTATTGCAGTCTTGTTAGTGGAAGCAAAGTGTTGGAACCCCACCAATGGCAGCTGATGAGATGAATCTTTGCAGCCAGTTGCAGTCAGTGAGGGTAGAACTGCAGGTTGCGGGAGCGGGGAGCCCCAGAGCAGGACTGGCAGCAGGGCCGTCACATGCGGTGCCCGTGTTCTCACGGACTGGAGGCATGGTTCGCGTCAGCAGCAGCTTGATGCCAGTTCTGTGGTAGGAGGTGGTTCAGAAGGGTCATGTGTCAGGTGACCTTTTAATATTAACCTTCCAAAGCAAGTGTGTGCAGGCAAGAGTACCCATGGTGTTCCTTTCACTCTTCTGTATGCTTAGAACATTTTTAAGCAAACCGTACTTCAAGTAGGTGTGTGGCTCAGCATTGGTTAAGCACTGCTTAGCAGGTCTGCATCCTGTAGTGCACTGCCCAGGTTGACCTCAGCTGCACTGTGCTGCCAGCCTCGCTTTCTGCTAGTGCGCCCAGGAGGCAGCGACAGATGACCCAAGTGCTTCAGTCCCTGACACCCATGGGCAACCCCAGTGGAGTTCCTGACTTCTGACTTCTGCCTGGTCCAGCCCCTCATGCATCTGGGGAGTGGACCAGCATATGGAAGATCGCAATCTGCATCTCTCTCCTACTCTGCCTCAAATCAATCAATAAAGAATTTTTTTTAAAGAGAGAACAGTAGTTACTGTTGCTCCTCAGGTGGCTCCTGCGTACTCTGGTTGCACACATCCCTGAGGCCCAGGGGCTGAGTGGCATCAGGGTTGGCTGTCAGATTGAGTGGATGCTCAAGGACACAGGAGCAGCCTCTGATGCTGGCCTCGGGGAGCGTTCATGTGTAGAACAGCCCACTCGTTTTGTGTAGGTGTTGTTTTGGTCCCATGGCGGCTGTCGGCTGTGACCACGCACCCGGTGTCTTGAGCAGCGGCGGTGTTGAGGCTCTGCAGGTCACGCTGTACAGTGCCAGCTACTGCCAAGGCTGTGCTGCCTGCTGCAGACGGCCTCCAGTCTCTCTTCCTGTGTCCTGTGAGACCAGTCGGGGTGTCCAGGTCCTCTGCACAGACGTTTTTAAGTCAAGTCAGGTTGACAGCTGGAGAGGGTGGGGTGGCTCCCTCCATTTGGTGCACTCTGCACGTCTTCTGCATGTAAATGCATCTTTTCCTTTTTTTTTTTTTTTTTAATTTTTTTGACAGGCAGAGTGGACAGTGAGAGAGAGAGAGAGAAAGGTCTTCCTTTGCCGTTGGTTCACCCTCCAATGGCTGCTGCGGTCGGCGCGCTGCGGCCGGTGCACCGCGCTCATCCTATGGCAGGAGCCAGGTGCTAGGTGCTTTTTCCTGGTCTCCCATGGGGTGCAGGGCCCAAGCACTTGGGCCATCCTCCACTGCACTCCGGGGCCACAGCAGAGGGCTGGCCTGGAAGAGGGGCAACTGAGACAGAATCCAGCGCCCCGACTGGGACTAGAACGCGGTGTGCCGGCGCCGCAAGGCGGAGGATTAGCCTGTTGAGCCACAGCGCCGGCATCTTTTCCTTTTTTTAATTAAGGGGTAGGAACTAGCACTGTGGTGTAGCTGGTTCAGCCGCCACCTGTGATGCTGGCATCCCATATGGGCACTGGTTTGAGTCCCGGCTGCTCCACTTCTGATCCAGCTCCCTGCTGATAGCCTGGGAAAGCAGCAGAAGATGACCCAAGTGCTTGGGGTCCTGCACCAACATGGGAGACTCAAAGGAATCTCCTGGCTTCTGGCTTCAGCCTGGCCCAGCCCCAGCCGTTGCAGCCTACTGGAGAGTGAACCAGTGGATGAAAGACCTCTCTCTCTCTCTCTCTCTCACTGCCTTTCATTTAAATAAATAAATAAATATTTAAAAAATAAATGGGGGCCGGCACTGCCAGCATCCCATATGGATGCCCATTCAAGTTCCGGTTGCTCCACTTCTGATCGAGCTCTCTGCTATGGCTGGGAAAGCAGTGGAAGATGGCCCAAGTCCTTGGGCCCCTGCACCTGCGGGGGAGACCTGGAAGAAGCTCCTGGCTCCTGGCTTTGGGTCAGTGCAGCTCTGGCCGTTGTGGCCAGTAGGAGAGTGAACCAGTGGCTGAAAACCCACCCCCACCCCACCCCCTGTGTAACTCAGACTTTCAAATAAATAAAATCTTTAAAAAGAAATGAAGAGGTGGTTTGCATGGCCATATCTGTGTGATTCCTGTTGGGCCTGTTCTGGCTTCTCTGAACAAATATCCACATGGCTTCAGGGTCAGGAGGCTGGGAGATGCCAGCCCCCCCTCCCCCCGGTGCCTTCTTGCTGTGTCCTGGCCAAGAGGACAAGAAGGGGCAGTGCTGTGGGGGCTCATTCAAAGGCCCGACCTCCCGATTCCCTCACTGGAGGTGGTTAGATTTCAGCATAAGAGTTGGGGGTGCTATGGCGCACAGGTTAGCCGCTGCCTGTGGTGCTACATCCCATAGCATCACAGTGCCTGTTCGAATTCCAGCTGTTCTACTTCTCATCTAGCTCTGGCTAATGTGCCTTGAGGAACAGTAGAGGGTGGCTCCAGGGCTTGGATCTCTGCCACCTGGTCCAGCCGTGGCTGTTGCAGCCGTTTGGGCAGTGAACTAGCACAAGAAAGATCCCAGTGTGCTGGTCTCTGTGTCTCCCTTTCACTGTTGCTCCACCTTGCAGATCAATCAGTCGTCGTCGTCTTTTTTCCTTCCTTCCTTCCTTCCTTCCTTCCTTCCTTCCTTCCTTCCTTCCTTCCTTCCTTCCTTTTTAAGATTTATTTATTTATTTATTGGAAAGAGAGAAAGAGAGACAGAGAGGTCTTCCATCTGCTGGTTCATGCCCCAATTGGCTGCAATGGCCAGAGCTGGGCCAGTCCAAAGCCAGGAGCTTCCTCCGGGTCTCCCACATGGGTGCACCCAGACTTGGGCCATCTTTACTGCTTTCCCAGGCTATAGCAGAGAGCTGGATTGGAAGTGGGACAGGCGGGACTTGAACCAGCATCCTGTATAAGGTGTCTGCTTTACCCACTACGCCACAGTGCCAACCCAAGATAAATCCATCTTTTTTTTTTTTTTTTTAAAGAGTTTATTTGACAGGTAGAAATACAGAGAGAGAGACAGAGAGAAAGGTCTTCCTTCCGTTGGTTCACTCCCCAAATGGCTGCAACGGCTGGAGCTGCGCCGGTCAGGAGCCAGGTGCCTCTTCCTGGTCTCCCATGCAGGTGCGGGGCCCCAAGCACTTGGGCCATCCTCCACTGCTTTCCCAGGCACAGAGAGAGCTCAGTCTCTCTCGTTTGGTGGTTGCCGATGCCTGGTAGTTTGCGCTTTGTGCCTCTTATGAGTCAAGTTGCTTTGTTTCCTTGGACAAGACAGTAGGCTGTCTGGGAAGTGTGTGGTGGGTGCCCAGGCAGCCTTGGCCTTGCGGTGATGTCTGAGCGGTGCACATTTTGTAGCTGCTGTAGGGTGAATTCTGAGCAGAGATGTTTTCCTGGGCTAGCACTGTGTGGGCCCATCCTCTCGTGATGCTGGATGTGGCGACAGCCACAGTTTGCAGGTGGGGGGAGCCACTGACGCTCCCCAGTGTGCTCTGCTGCCCAGCTAGTTGTGCAGTGGGTCGGGGGTGCTTGGTGTGTTGGGGGGCAGTGCCCATTGTAAATTGAGACAATGTTTCTTCTTGGTTAATGCTCCCTTAACAAGCATACCTGACTTGATTTCCCAGCTTCTCTGTGGCTGTGCAGAGGCCTGACTCTGGGTGGTCTCTGTGCAGCAGCACTGGCACGGAGTCTCTGTGTATGTGACAGCTGTGCAGCCCCGCCCGCGCCCCTGGGACCTCGTCTTCCACGCCACGTTCCGTTTCTGAAGATGAGGGGGTTTAGGGTTCTGCTGCTCCAGCTGCAGGGGATGTGTTTGGGGTTAGCTGAAGGACAGCACCGTCAGCCTTCTCACTGCAGACTTGGGACTGGTGGTAGACGGATGGCCAGTGCTCGACTGCCGCCCCTTGCTGTCAGCAGCCTCCTTGTACAGAGCTTCTGTGTTCACCCAGGCTGGGGGCACATCTCCCCGTGCTGCAGGCTTTGCCAAACATTCTCTGGCTCCGAGCCTGCCCTGTGTTGGTGACGGGGAACCCAGTCCTGCTCTCCTGGAAGCAGGAGGCTGATGAACAGGGGTTCGCTGATGGTCAAAACTGACCCTTGTTCAGGTCCATGTCTGAGCATCGCCCAGGTGAGCGTCTGGTGTCCACGAGGAGCTATCTCAGGTTGCCAGGGTTGTGACTTGTCCACAGGCACTTGGCGTGGGCGCAGATAGACCCACAGCCCCTGCTGGGTTCCAGGCCTGAGTCCAGCGAGGCCCCCTTGGCTTCCTGTGGGGTTCGTCTCTGGAAAGCACCGTTGTTGCTGATTTGGCTTATTTAGCCTCTAGGGGCACACGTTGCAGTTAAGGGAGAAAATTGCTGTTTTGCCCAACGGAGTGTCTAAACACAAGGAAAGCAAAGATGATAGGTTTTTTATGCCTGTTTCTGTAAAGGCTCTTCTGATTTCTAAAGGCTGTGTGTGAGCGCAGGATTTCTGCTGCAGACAGGCCTTTCCCAAGCAATGTTTAGTTTTGCAGGGAGCTGGCGTCTGTGACACCTTGTGAGCAGACTGTCCTGGCTCTGCACGGGCAGTGGAGGTGCTGGGCTGCATAGGTGCCTGCCAGACCCAGGTTGCTCCTGTGTCAGGAGGTGACTGCCGTGACAGCGTTGAAGATCAAACAGTGTGTGGTCCCATACAGAGGGGGGAGCTTTAGAAGGCAGGACCCCTGGCTCGGCAGGTGTGGGGAGCGTAGGCCAGTGCAGGGAGCCCAGGAAGAGTGAACATTGCGTCGTCCCACTGAGTCATGGCCCATCCTGGTCTGAGACGACCCCAGGAGGTGCAGCAAACGTGCTCCGTTTGCTCCCTGGTCATGAGGAACCTTGCAGAGGGTGCTTTGTGTGCTGTCGTCACCCGTGAGTCTGTTGGGTTTGGCATTTAAATTTGCCCTTGTCTCTAACAGGGTTATGTTTGGGCTGTTGTACCTCCATGAGAAACACAGCCCCGTAGAGTGGGGAATTCACAAGGACCTTGCAGTCACAGCCCAGTGGTGCCGGGGTTGCCTGCAGACCTGCTGTTTCCTGTGAGCTTCCTCGACCCTGGGTTCCTGCCAGTGGTGAAGGGGTCATGGTTGTAATGCTGACTTGGAAAGACTTGAGGGTCACCCCGGCAGTGGGCATCCCTAGGGTGGGTGTGTGCAGCCAGTTGGTTGAACACCTGCTCTCAGGCCCCAGTGCAGTTGTCATGCTGTGGCTCTTGCCTCTGTCTCATGAGTGTCCCAGGCCCTTGAAGACAGGAGTTCTGAGTTCCCTGGATGCCCTGGCACGGGCGGCTGGAAGCCTAGGGTGTGTCACGTGCATGTGGTTTGGGCTGGGCTGAGAAGCAGATTAGCAGATTCACAGTTAAAAGTTTTTTGAGGGGCTGATGCTGTGGTGCAGTGGGTTAACGCCCTGGCCTGCACCCCATATGGGCACAGATTTGAGACCCAGCTGTTCTACTTCCAATCCAGCTCTGTGCTGCAGACTGGGAAAGCAGCAGAGGATGGCCCAAGTCCTTGGCCCCTGCACCCACATGGGAGACCCAGAAGCAGCTCCTGGCTCCTGGTTCTGGATCAGTACAGCTCTGGCCGTTGTGGCCAGGTGGGGAGCGACCCATCAGATGGAAGACTTCTTTCTCTCTCTCTCTCTGCCTCTCCTCTCTCTGTGTAACTCTGACTTTCAAATAAATAAATCTTAGAAAGAAAGAGAGCAAGCGAGCGAGAGAGAGAAGGATCTTCCTTCTGTTGGTTCATCCCCCAAATGGCCGCTATGGCCAGCGCGCTGCGCTGATCCGAAGCCAGGAGCCAGGTGCTTCTCCTGGTCTTCCATGCGGGTGCAGGGACCAAGCACTTGGGCCGTCCTCCACTGCCCTCCCGGGCCACGGCAGAGAGCTGGACTGGAAGAGGAGCAACCGGGACTAGAACCCAGAGCCCATATGGGATGCCGGTGCGGCAGGTGGAGGATTAACCAAGTAAGCCGTGACACCAGCCCTCTGCATTTTTTTTTTAAAGATCAATTGATTTGTTTGAAAGTCAGAGTTAGAAGGAGAGACAGATTGTCCATCCGCTGGTTTATTCCCCAGATGGCATTTATTTAACTTATTGAAAAACAGTCATCCTTCAGCAGGTGAGTGGAATTCACCCAGTGCTGACAAGAAATGTGCCGCTGCGGGGCTGGCACTGTGGCGTAGCGGGTAAAGCAACCGTCTGCAGGGCCGACATCACACCGGCTGCTCCACTTCTGATCCAGCTCTCCTGCTATGGCCCGGGAGGGCAGTGAGACGGCCTAAGTGCCCGGGCTCCTGCACCTCTGTGGGAGATCCGGAAGAAGCTCCTGGCTCCTGGCTTTGGATTGGCCCAGCTCTGGCCGATGCAGCCATTTACAAGAGTTCCCAGAGTCACCCATGCCTTCGACATGGGTTACTTTCTTTCTTTTTGTAATTTAAATTTTTTTTTTTTTTTTTTTTTTGCCAGGCAGAGTTAGACAGTGAGAGAGAGAGAGAGAAAGATCTTCCCTCCGTTGGTTCACTCCCCTAATGGCTGCCATGGCCGGCACCACGCCAATCCGAAGCCAGGAACCAGGTGCTTTTCCTGGTCTCCCATGCGAGTGCAGGGACCCAAGCACTTGGGCCGTCCTCTACTGCCCTCCCGGGCCACAGCAGAGAGCTAGACTGGAAGAGGAGTAACCGGGACTAGAACCCAGGGTGCTGGCACTGTAAGCAGAGGATTAGCCAAGTGAGCCACGGCGCCTGCCGACATGGGGTTTCTTTCATAGATCTCGCTGTTTGAAAACTGGCCCTGACGTATGCACACTCTGCAGTTGACCGCTGTCACTGGGGCCAACACGGCCTTCCCTGGTGCACTGGTTTGGAAAAGGGGTGAGGATGTGGCACTGCCTCTGCACTCTGCCACAGGTCCTGCATCTGGGCTGAATCAGAGCTTCTAAGTGAAAACTTTGTTTTCTAAGCAAAGTTAGAAGGGACTGGCCCCTTTAAAAAATCAGCCTTTTTTTCTTTCTTTTTAATTTCTCTTTGAAAGGCAGGGTGACAAAAGTGGGGTTGGGTTGTAGGGGGTACATTGAGACAGACAGAGAGCTTCCATCCCCACTCCTTTTTTTTTTTTTTTTTTTTTTTAAAGATTTATTTGGGCCTGCACCGTGGCTCACTTGGTTAATCCTCCGCCTGCAGCGCCTGCACCCCCGGTTCTAGTCCCGGTTGGGGCGCCCGGTACTAGTCCTGATTGCTCCTCTTCCAGTCCAGCTCTCTGCTGTGGCCCGGGAGAGCAGTGGAGGACGGCCCAAGTGCTTGGGTCCCTGCACCCGCATGGGAGACCAGGAGGAAGTACCCGGCTCCTGGCTTTGGATTGGCACAGCGCCAGCCGTAGTGGCTATTAGGGAAGTGAACCAACAGAAGGAAGACCTTTCTCTCTGTCTGTCTCACTAACTCTGCCTGGGGGGAAAAAAGATTTATTTATATATTTGCAAAGCAGAGTTACAGAGAGGCAGAGGCAGAGAGAGAGGTCTTCCATTCACTGGTTCACTCCCCAGATGGCCACAAAGGCCAGAACTGCACTGATCTGAAGCCAAGAGCCTTCTCCAGGTCTCCCACGTGGGTGCAGCAGCCCAAGGACTTCAGCCATCTTCCACTGCTTTCCCAGGCCATAGTAGGGAGCTCAGTCAGAAGTGGAGCAGCCGGGACATGAACTGGTGCCCATGTGGGATGCCGGCACTGCAAGCATGGCTTTACCTCCTGTGCCACAGCAGCCAGGTCTGGACCAGGACAGGCCAAAACCGTGGGCCAAGGACTATATCTGGGTCTCCCACATGGGTGGCAGGCGCCCAAGAACTGGAACCATCTTCTTTTGCCTCCCCAGGTGCATTAGTGGGGAGCTGGATCAGAAGTGGAGCCCCAGGACTGTTGACTTTAAGCAGTGGCTTTGTCTGTTGCACCACAGCGCCAGCCCAGCCCCCAAAGCAGCTATGTTTTGATGTTTCTTTCTGTTCATGCTTTGTACTTGTGACTTGGATTTAGATAAAACTTCCAAAGTATGTTTCCATTTGATTCTCAAAAAACCCTTTAAGAACGTGTGCCCTTGTCCTCGTTGTATGCAGCAGGGAAAATGGCTGAGCACGTTTCTGGGGCTCGGCCGGCTGAGCAGGCTGGAGTGGGCACTTGGGTGGTCCTTGTGCTCTCCCAGAGCTGCTGTTGTGCCCCAGGGGCAAGCATCAGCTGGGACAGAATGTGGGCTGTGTGGAGTCCTTGTGCACCACGGCTCTCTGGGACTTGGGACTCAGCTTGCCCTTCTGTGTATCAATGGGCCCTTCCTGGGGCTGGAACAGGTGTGAGACAAAGCTCAGGCTTCAGTTTGCAAAAGGCTTCCTTTGAAGCCAGCCTAGGTTGTTAGGGAAGTGACCCAGGTTGCCTTCCTCGTCCTGGCCGTGGCAGGAAGCTCTCTTACTTGGTGGGTGGTGGTAAGAGCCTGCTTGAGCTGCTTGTTGCTGGAGGAACAGCATCTTTGTGAGCTGGGATGGCGCTGTGCCCCAAGCAGGCGTTGGCTGCAGGCTGCTGCCTTGCTGGCTCAGCTCTGCAGGTTCCTCAGGTGAAGTCACCTGTCTGTTAGTGCAGTCAGCCTCCACATTGCCATTTCAGCTCCTGGGTGTTTGCACTTGGGAAACTGTCTCGCAGAATATTCCGGAGGCTGATTAATTCACATTAATTTTACTTTTTTTTCTTTTGAAGACTTTTGTATAAATTGAGTAAAAGAAAACTGTAGAAGTCATCTGCCTTTTCAGCTCGGGAGCTGCCTTGCTTAGGGCCGCATGGCTGGAAGTGGGGTGGGACCTGCTGGCTTTGTCCTCTCTCTCTCCACTGTAGTGTGTTCACCCTCACGTGTGTCGTCTTCAAGTCACAGAGCCGGACTCAGCATGGGTGGCTGCTTCTGGCGTCCGTCATAGGTTTCTGTTTTCATGTTGCTGGACTACTTGGGAAGGGCTCCTTGTGGAGAGTTTTTTAACACATAACCCTCTGACACATTTTACAAATACTTTCTGGCATTTTGACTTTGTGGTTGTGGGTCTTTATCCCAGTAAGTGTATGTCCTCCTCCACAGCACCAAGAGCAGGGAGCCCGGGAACTTGGCTGCTCCAGGCTGTGCCAAGAGTGAGGTCAGGAGCCCATCGTCCCCTGCCTCCTTGGCCTGTGACCTCACATCACACGAGACACCCTGCACCGTCTGCTCCTCATTGTGCCTCAGACACTTGCATTTCAGCAGGGATGAGAGTGGAAGTCACCAGGGGCGGATTTCCACTTCTCTGCTGTCCAGACTGTTGGGGCACTGCTCTGATGTGCTCAGTCAGGCTGGGGTGGGGGGTAGTTTCTTGTGGGCGGGACCCAGTCCTGGTCCCTGATGTCTGCACGTGGGCAGTGGGAGCTACGGGCTGGATGAAATTCGTCTTGTTTGGCTTCGCGGCTGGGTGTCGGTGTCTGTGGAGGACCACGGTGCCATCTGGCCGCTGTGTAGCCTTTCTTGTCGTGTGTTGTGTGCAGCGACTCGCTGAAGTTGCAGGTTTGTACCTTTGATTGCCTCGTTCTCTCCTCTGACAAACATGGTCACTTGGTCACATGGGGAGACCATTGTCTGGCTGCCAGGTTTCTAGTGAGTTAATTTGCTCATAATCCTCTAAGGTTGGGGTTAGGGTTACTGAGTCTTTTAGTTTGTTATGGATTGAAATTATTTGGAATGTTGAGTTCATGACCATCGCTGCCTTTCCTGAGGTATGAATGCAAATTGCCCTGAGTGAACGCCGTGCTCCTTGGGATGTATGGCTCAGCCTGGCCATCCCAGATGGCTGTCCCTCTCCTGCCGGAACCAGGACCCTCAGCGCTGAGCTCTCAGCAGTTCTAAGCCTACAGTGCCCAGACTGACGACCGGTACACCTCATTTGAGGCAGGAAACTGTTACCACGCACACGCCTCCCGCACTGCCCTCCCCTCCCTGCAGAACTCCGGCTGCTGGAGACGTGGTTACAATCGTCCATATGGCAGGTGCATCAGCAGCCCCAGGAATTGTCACACCACCACCAACAATGTCATCATTGCGAGCAGGGAACTTTTTATTTTTTGTTTATTGCTTTTCCACAAGTTCTATTGGTCCCACTACTGTGGAGTGCATTTGCCATGTTTTAATTTAAAGTCACCTGTGGGGGCAGGTTAAGCCACGGCTTGGAGCTTCCACATCCCATATCTGATTGTTGGTTCCAGTCCCTGCTTCTTGCTCCAACCCAGCTCCCTGCCGAGGTGCTGGGTGCAGCAGGTGACGGCCCAGGTGCTTGAGTTCCTGCCACATACCTGGGTCTGAAGTCCTGAACAGTGCATGGTTCTGAGGTTACACACAACATAGTTTGTTATAGAAGTTATCACTGTCGCATCCTCTTCACCTTGTTCCATCTGCAGTATATTAGTTGAGTGGACTTTTGAAACTCCCGGGAAGCCACTGTCACAAATGTCACATACTCACTGTGTGATACTGTGCCAGCGCTGTGGCCTGCAGAGCTGGTATCCCATATGGGCATCAGTTCAAGTCCCGGCCGCTCCACTTTCTGATCTAGCTCTGCTATGGCCTTAGAAAACAGCCGATGGCCCAAGTGCTTGGGCCCCTACACCCATGTGGGAGACCCAGAAGAATCTTCTGGCTCCTGGCTTTGGATCAGCACAGCTCCGGCCATTGTGGCCATCTGGGGAGTGAATCAGCAGATGGAAGATCTCTCTAATTCTGCCTTTCAAATAAATAATAAATCTTAGGGGAAAAAAAAACTGCATGATACTCCTTCCCCCAACCCAATGTTTTTCTTGTTTTCTGCTTTGCTTTTTCTTTTTTAAAAAGAGCTTTGGAAGTAATGACAGATGCGCAGGAAGTCCCCAAATGCAGTCCTGTGTACTTTTCCCCCAGTGTCTCTCGTGGGAACTGGAACAGGAACAAGAGGGGCTGAGGGCTGGATGGTACCCATGGGCACACCCTCTGCTGTCCTCTCCCAGCCCTGCCTTCCTCATCAGCGTGTGGTTTGTCACTGGGGACACACAGGCTGTGTCCTCTGGAGGTGGGCACCCTCAGAGACGCCTGCCAGAGTACTGCTGTGTCGAGAGTTCACAAATCACAGCTGTGGAACCCAGCTGTTGAGGCTTTATTTTTTTTATCTATTTATTTTTTGAAAAGTGTTTGAGAGGCGTAGAGAGTGGATCGCCTCTATCTGTTGGTTCATGTTCCAGATATCCACAGCACTGGAGACCCAGGATGGGGCCAGAGGCTCTGGTATGGGTGATAGGAGCCCAGTCGCTGGAGTCAAGAGCCAGAGCCAGGAGTGAAGTCCAGGCACTCTGACGTAGCAGTGGATGTCCGTCACTCAGCCACACACCCGCCCCCCGTACCACCAGAGGATTTTTCCTGTCTTGTCTATGGTGGGCAGAGCTTCTGTAAGTGTTTCTCTGTGAACGTAACATGTCTTTTCTGGCCTAAATGCTGTTGTGTGCACCTGTTGGGTTGTATGTCCAGGGCCCGTTGAAAGCCACAATAACACCAAGTAACTGAAAGTGGCTGGGGCTGGGCAGCCAGGAGCTTCAGCTGGGTCTCTCACGGGTGCAGGGCCCAAGCACGTGGGCTGCCTTGGCTGCTTTCAGGTGCATTAGCGGGGATCTGGATCAGAAGTGGAATAGCCGGGACTTGAATCAGTGCGCATGTGGGATGCCGGCACTGCAGGTGAAGGTTTAACCTCCTTTGCCATAGCGCCAGCCCCAGTCACACAGCTTTTAGAGGCCTGCACTCTCACCTGCATTTGGTGTCGCCATGGTTTTCTTTTTCTTTTATTTATTTGAAAGGCAGAGTTACAGAGAGGGAGAGAGAGATGTTCCATTCACTGGTTCACTTCCCAAACAGCTGCAACAGCTAAGCCGTGGCCAGGCTAAAGCCAGGAGCCAGGTGTTTCTTCCTGGTCTCCCATGCGGGTGCAGGGCCCAAGGACTTGGGCCATCCTCCACTGCCCTCCTGGGCCACAGCAGAGAGCTGGACTGGAAGAGGAGCAATCGGGACTAGAACCCGGAGCCCATATGGGATGCCGGCGCTGCAGGCAGAGATTAGCCAAGTGAGCCACGGCGCCGGCCCCTTATTTATTTATTTATTTATTTATTTATTTATTTATTTAGACAGAGTTATAGACAGTGAGAGAGACAGAGAGAAAGGCCAGATGGAGCTTTAAGCCGCAGGCCTGCAGTCTGTCTGCTACCACACTTTCTTCAGGAGTCTTTGCTGCTGCCTGTTCAGCGCCTCCTCACATCTGTCTTCTCAGCTGTGTGCTCACCTTACTCTTGTTAAGGCTTCAGAACCCTCTCTGCGTCCTGTGTGCTCTGTGCATAGGATAGGATTACGTGCAGTGCAGAGCAGTCCTGGGGTGCTCCCTCCTGCCCTCCAGGTCGCCCCTTCCTGGAGCCAGGGCCACCGCAGGAGGCCCCCTGCTACAGCAAGGCCAGCAGTCTCTCAGCCGAGTCCTCTCACTTCTGTATTCATTATGAAATACAATCTGATCCCTACACAAGAACCTGTGAAACCAAGACTTAGAACCCCCAGTCCCAGGGCCGTGCCCCACCCCGGCCACCACTGTACAGACTTGTCCCTGGAGCACTGTGTTGGTGTAGAAGGCATTGTGCCCTCCACGCTGAGAGGTTTCTGGTGTTGCCATGCAGCATTCTGTTAGGAGTGCTGCTGCTGCTGCTTCTGTGCACGCGTTGGTCCTGTCCTCGGATGATCGCCTGTTGGGGAACGTGCTTCCTTGAGAATGCGTATCCGTTTTCTTTGCTAGGAGTCTTCACCAGTACTCGTTACCCTGTTTTGGCTTTAGCTTGCATTTCTTTGATTACTGATGGAATTGAGAACCTTTTTATCCATCCTTTAGATTTCCTTGAGTGTCTTGTGTCCATTTCCGTGTTAGGTGGTTTCTCTTTTGCTTAGTGATGTGCAGGAGCTTTTTATGTACTCTGAGCGAATGCTGTCCTCCTTTGGAGAGGGGCCTTCAGTGAGCAGACACCTACTAGGGACAGGGCCGAGCTCTCAGCCTCTGCGCTTGTGGTGGTTTTTACCTGGTGGTTGAGAAGCTGTTGAGACTGTGCAGATCTTCAGTTGAGATCTGGCTTCGTGGCTGTGCCTTTTCCGTGTTACACGTAGGGTTGTGGTCCCCCTGGAGTGGACTCCTGGCCAGGTGCAGGCAGGGTCACCAACTGCAGCTCCTGAGCAGTGGCAGATGCTGGCACAGGTTGGTACCTCCTGTGGGGGAAGGGCTGTCTCTCTTGAGGGAGTTTCCCTGTTTGTGCCCTCCCCCTCTTCCAGAAAGAGAAACAGAGACACAGACAGACAGACACACTGACTGCACCCACTGGCTGGCTACACAAATGCCTGCCAACAGCCAGGGGTAGGCGGGCTGAAGCCAGAGCCTGGGAAGCAGAACTGGGAACCCAGGTGCATATGGGACGCAGGCTTCCCCAGAGGGGTGGCAGCCACTGCACCAGACACGGGCCTACGCGCGTTCCGCTTACTTCAGGCTTTTTCTTTTAATTTTAAGTATCTTTTTGGAACTTTTAGTCTTTTAAAACTAGTTGTTTGATGGCTGCTCACCCTTCTTGGCCAGTGTGGGGCTCTGCCCAGTTGTTCCTGCTGGGTGAACCAGTTCCCCCAGACACCCTAGCGAGGGCGAGAAGGGTGGGGGGAGCTGTGCAGCTTTCCCAGGAGAAGCCACAGCGTGGATGTGCTGTGTCTTAATTTACAGTAACAGAAATCCCACTGAGACTTCATTTAGAGATTACAAAGTATTATGTATTGACAGATTTTTACTGGAAAATATTTTACAAAAGAAATCCGTCATTTAGTGTGTAGAGGGACACTGTTTGAAGCATTTGCAAATTATTATGCGGTTTAACTAAAAGCAGCTGAATACTTGTGTGTGTTTTTTGCATTCAGTCTGCTATATTCGGCTGACCCCTCACAGCTGACCTAGTGGGGAAGGGAGGCATGTTTTTTCTCCTTCTCGGGAGATAGCAGGTTTTTTGGGTGGGAGTAGCAGTGTGGGATGCCCTGTGCTCCCCAGTCTGTTCCGCCAGTGGATTGGCCTCACTCCGATGGGCTGTTCGACTTCCTGTTGCTCATCTGGAAAATACTGGTTTGCTGAGTTGTGCAGATCCTAGGTGTTATCAGAAACAGCCACCTTGATGCCACCTGTGACCTCATGAAATGTCTTCAGGTGTCGGGAAGTCGTGTGTGCTCCAGAGTTCAGTTGTTTACTTGAAGTTTTTTTTTTTTTTGGACAGGCAGAGTGGACAGTGAGAGAGACAGAGAGAAAGGTCTTCCGTTGCCGTTGGTTCACCCTCCAATGTCTGCCGCGGTCGGCGCGCTGCGGCTGGCGCACCGCGCTCATCCGATGGCAGGAGCCAGGTGCTAGGTGCTTTTTCCTGGTCTCCCATGGGGTGCAGGGCCCAAGCACTTGAGCCATCCTCCACTGCACTCCTGGGCCACAGCAGAGAGCTGGCCTGGAAGAGGGGCAACCGGGACAAAATCTGGTGCCCCGACCGGGACTAGAACGCGGTGTGCCGGCGCCGCAAGGTGGAGGATTAGCCTGTTGAGCCACGGCGCCGGCCTACTTGAAGGTTTTATGTGAAATTTTATTAGCAGCAAGACTGCTGTCAGCTTGCTTTGAAATGACAATCTTGCTGTGTATGTTTAGTTTCATCCTTGAAAGGAGGGGATAGAGAGATTGATTGATTGATTGATTGATCTTACACCAAATGCCCGAAACAGCCAGTGCTATGGAGCCAGGAGCCAGAACTGCATCTGAGGGTCTCATTTGGTTGGCAGGGGCCCGAGTGGTTGGGCCAGTCCTCTGCTGTCTCCCAGGCACATTAATAGGCAGTTGGGTCAGAAGTGGAGCAGCCGGGACCGGACCTTCCACTCCAGTACGGGCTGCAGGTGTCCCCAGTGGCAGCCTTCCCTGCTGACCACATGCCTGCCACGCTATGCTCACATGAGGACTTGCAGCTGGCATCACTGTGACCAGAAATTCCCTCTGCAGTGAATCATGAGTAGGCTGCCAGCAACTCAGTGTGACGATCTCTGTGTGATGCAGTGTGCGGACCCCACACCCTGTGCCGCAGGGGACTTGCGAACCTGCAGGTTGTGCTGTACACGAGTTCCTGGAGCCAGCCTCCTGCAGTCTGTGGAGATGGGCTCCCACAGCTCTGCCGCACGGAGAGGAAAGGTCAGGGCTGGGAGCTTGATTCAGGGCACCTGTAGGTGACACTGGACAAGTTCACCGTTGTGCCCTCATTCTGAGAGCAATGGCTAAAGACCTTGCCTCCTGCTGCATGTCACCTGCCAGTGCCCACCAACACTGGAAAGGGGAGGTGGCCTCTTGGTGTTGACCTCACACGTGCCCTGACCCCGACAGTGAGGAGCCAGCGCGTGCTCCCGTGCAGCTTTACCCAGGGCCACTGCACTGAAGTCGCACATTGTCATATACTCAGGCGTTGAAATGATTGAGCCCACCTGGACTCAGCCTGGCCCCGGTCGCGTTGCAGCCGTTTCTTCAGACCTGTCTTCTCTGCACTGCCCCGAGAGTCTGCAGTGTGGGAGGCTTCTGATGCCGCAGAGCCCCCCATGCCCGGGGAAGGCCACGGGCTGGACTTCTCCTGGTTTGTTTCTGCTCTCTGGGCCTTAGCCTCTCTGTTTACAGGAGCAGACCCTGCAGTGTTTTCTCTCATCCTGGCTTTCTAGAATCTACCCAAACAAGAGTTGTGTGCAGTTCTTGGTTTCTCTTTTGCAGCACCCTGAGTTTCTTTGGTGGCCCCATCTCCTGAGCCTCACAGGGTGGTCTGGGTGAGGATTTCTCAAGTTGCCTGAACAGTGCAGCGTGCACCTGGGCTCTGTGTGGACTGAGGGCTCTGCCTCCTCTGGTTGCAGCTCCGTTGGACGAGCAGGCCTGAATGACTACCAGGGGCTTTCTTGGCTATTGGTGCCTGTGGGCAGCCGAGGCCCCTGTGTCCAGTCCCACTTCAATTTCTGTTCCAGTGCTGTGTCAGCAGGGCTGGGCCCGCCTCTCCGTGGACACCACCTCCATGGGAAGTGCCACAGTGCCACAGCCTTTCCTTCTGAGATTTTGCTTAAGACTCCTTGTTGCTGGAGCTTCTTTGCCCCTTTGCCATTAGGAAGTGCCCTTGGTGTGTTTCTGTGTCTTCTAAGAGGAGAGTGCTCTGGGGTGCTCTTGGTTTGCAGCCAAGGTCTGTGGGCCTGGGGGCGAGGTCTCTGAAGTGTCTATAGAGAGGAAGTGGCCCTGCCTTGCACCTGTCTCCAGGGCTGCCGCCCCTGCCCTGCGTCTGCTCCACATGGGAAAAGGGGTGTGCAGCGGCCTCTGGGATGGCACGGAGCTTGGCCAGCCGCCTGCACTGTGAGAAGGCACGGACCCTGGATTCTCCTCTATCCCCGGGGCCTGGACAGCTACAGACACTAAAAACACGCCTCTGCTCTGTGGGAATGTGTTTCAGCCCTTCACTGTTTTTTTCCTACCAGTTCTAAGGAAGGGCAGTGCTGTTAGAAGTTTTGTTTTGTTCTTGGCCATTGTTGTCAGGACAGGGTGTGAGCTCAATGCAGACTCGGTGCTGAGGGCTGCCGCACCTCTGCAGGGAGCATCCTGGGTGGACAGACCCAGCAGCCACCTCAAGGCCCTGTCCCTGCCCTGCCAACAGCAGGGAGACGTGCCCGCCCTCTCTAGTCTCCTGCTCTTGTCACCTCGAGAAGCAGGGTCAGGCTAGCATCTGTGATGACCTGGCCTCTGGTTTGAGGTCTGGCCTTGAGGGAGGCTCTCGGGACTGTGCTGTGTGCTGTGTGTGCTGTGCTGGGCTGCGCTGCACTGTGCTGGGCTGGGCTGGGCTGGGCTGGGCTGGGCTGGGCTGTGTGTGCTGGGCTGGGCTGGGCTGGGCTGGGCAGGTGTGCAGGATGCGGAGCTGTGGACAGCTCCACTCAAGTGCCCACATGCCCCCATTTTTTTTTTTAAAGATTTTTTAAAAAAAATATTTTTAAAAGATTTATTTATTTGAAAGTTACAGAGAGAGAGAGAGAGAGAGAGAGAGAGAGATCTTCCATCTGCTGGTTTGTTCCCCAGATGGCTACGAGGGCCAGAGCTGGGCCAGGCTGAAGCAAGGAGCATGGAGCTTCTTCCACGTCTCCCATGTGGTGGCAGGGGCCCAAGAACTTGAGGCATCTTCTACTTTCCCAAGCCATTTAGCAGGGAGCTGGATCGGAAGTGAAGCAGCCTAGACTCAAGCTGGCGCCATACGAGATGCTGGCGGCCCCAGCACATGCGTATCTCGAAGTGCAGAGAGGGTCCTGGTCTTCTTCCTAGACTGACCATGACAGCATCTTTCCTTTCTTTTCTTTTCTTTTCTTTTCTTTTTCTTTCTTTTTTAAAATTTTGTGACAGGCAGAGTGGACAGTGAGAGAGAAAGAGAGAGACAGAGAGAAAGGTCTTCCTTTGCCGTTGGTTCACCCTCCAATGGCCGCCGCGGCCGGCGCACTGCGCTGATCCGAAGCCAGGAGCCAGGTGCTTCTCCTGGTCTCCCACAGGGTGCAGGGCCCAAGCACCTGGGCCATCCTCCACCCTCCTGGGCCACAGCAGAGGGCTGGCCTGGAAGAGGGGCAACCGGGACAGAATCCGGCGCCCTGACTAGAACCCCGTGTGCCATCGCTGCAAGGCGGAGGATTAGCCTAGTGAGCCGCTGCGCCGGCCTTGGACAGCATTTTTCACTTTTGAACACTCCAGCCCTTAGGGATTGACTGTGAGCTTGTCATTGTGGAGACATGTGCCCTGCAGGTGGGCCCAGGACTCCTTGTTAGCCCTTGGAACAGGTGCCTCTCTGGCCCCACAGATGCAGGTTTCCCTGGTGGCCACCACCTGGAGCTTCCACTTTATGTGTGGAGAGTTCCAGGCAGGGCCAGCCCCTCCCTGGCCACTGGGTGATGGTGGGACCCTTCGCTGGCTGCAGGCAGCTCTGTTCCCGTCTGCTTGTGAAGTCACCTTTAAGAGGAGTAGCCGTGTCACCTGACCAGGGAGACTGTGTCCCTGGGCTCCTGCCCCAGGGTTTAATTTGATGGTGGTGATCAGAAAGCCTCTGAGGCCAGCCCAAGACAGCTTCACTACTCTGCACAAGAAGGAACCTTGGCCCCTTTCCGTGTTTAGCAGTGAAATGCTCAGCTCCAAACAGGGAGACTTAGGGCTCACAGCAGTCCCCCCGCTCTAGAACAGACATCCTGTAAGCCACGGATGACCGCCTCCTTGCGGCCACAAACACTGGGACAGCACCATTGGCGGCTTCCTGAGGGGCTGAGACGGACAGGGACTAACGTGTAGCCGAGCCTCTGTTCCTGGCCAGTCAGCTGTTAAGAAAAAGCTGTGGCATGAGCCGTATTCCTGTGGCCTGGGTTCCTGAGAGGGTCAGGAGAGGGCCAGATGGCCGTGTGTCCAAGTTGCCAGCCAGAAACCTCTCACCGTGCTGGCCTTCCACAGTCTAAGTTCTGTGCTTGGGTGTCAAGAGGCTGCCAGTGACTGGGGACACTTGGGTCTGCAGTGTGAGGCCCTGCGGGAGCCGGAGCCAGGGTCCTGGGAGTGACGTGGCCTGCGGGATGTCCGCTGTCACTGTGAAGGCGGGAGGGCACAGCAGAACACTTGGGCGGTACCACTAAGCTACCAGGGGTTGACAGTGACACCTGCTGTGGTGGGTGTGGTGGGTGACGCCTGCCTTCATCTCCTGGGCAAGCCCTTGGATCCCTGGCGCTTTGTGGGGAGGTCAGCGAGGATGTGCCTTAAGGACAGCAGCCTTTGCAAAACAAGTCCAGTGGCAGTGCTGTTGGCCAGCTACCAGTGTGTGGACTGCTTCTCTTACAGCGAGTGTGCTCGGTGGACACCCCGTGTCTCACCAGTTGCCGACTCACAAAGGAAACCGGTATTTCTGTTGGTGAGCAAGGAGCAGCTCAGGCGATGGTACTGGTAGTTGCTGGCATTCTGGGATCAAAAGGAGGGGCCCTGGGACTCCCACTGTGCTCCCCAAAGTGCAGCAGTCATGACAGCAAGATGCTGACGCTTTCTGGGCTCGGCCTGTGCTTTGGCGTGTTATCTGCACCCATGGGCATGGCTGTGGCAGATCTCGCCCAGTCTCTCCAGTTGTCCATTGTGCTTCCTCTTGTGGAGTTGGGGTACAGCTAGTCTGTAAGTCGGCCGTGCTCTCCTCTCGCTGTTCTGGGCCATTGCTCTGCTCATGCGAGAAGAGGAGTCCGGTTCTCCACTGAACACGGGGCTCAGAATCGTCCTTGGCCAGAGCCCTAGCGTGAACACCTGGGCACAGGAAGCATAGCCAGATGCTGCAGGACTGCAGTGACAGGCCGTGGGCTCTGCTGGCCTGGACAGAGCCTGTGCGCCTCTGAGGTTCGCCTTGGTCCACTTGTCCATCCTGAGAGCAGGCAGGCCGGGATTTTAAAAACCTTCTACTGAAGCATGCCGGCGCCGTGGATCATTAGGCTAATCCTCTGCCTGCGGCGCTGACACCCCGGGGTTCTAGTCCTGGTCAGGGCACCGGATTCTGTCCCGGTTGCCCCTCTTCCAGGCCAGCTCTCTGCTGTGGCCCAGGAGGGTGGAGGATGGCCCAAATGCTTGGGCCCTGCACCCTGTGGGAGACCAGGAGAAGCACCTGGCTCCTGGCTTCGGATCAGCGCAGTGTGCCGGCCGCGGCAGCCATTGGAGGGTGAACCAACGGCAAAGGAAGACCTTTCTCTCTGTCTCTCTCTTTCTCTCTCACTGTCCACTCTGCCTCCTGGTTCCTAGACAGCTATGAGTTTGACAGCTGGCCCTGGGCACGGTGCTGAGATGCCTGCTTCTCCAGGCCGCGACTTTGCAGCTCTGTGGTGGAGTCTAGAATCCAGAGTTTGAGTAGGCAGACAGATGCCCTGTCTGGGAGCGCTGGGGCAGGAAGGCAGTGCAGAGGGAGAGCCGGCAGCCTTCCCTTCTCCCCGGGTGAGGGAGCTGTGTCCTTAACGCCAGAAACAGAGCACAGTGATGCCTGTTACAGCGCACTACTCCGGCAGGACCTCGAGGGGGCGCCGTGAAGAAGTCCGCAGAGGAGTGGCAGGTGGATGGGCAGTGTGTCCTGAGCACAGGGCTGCCTGAGGGAGGCACGGGACGTGGGCAAGTCTGTCACAGTGCAGCACAGGGCACGTGGCTGACGGGAAGGAGGGCCTGAAGCCGCGCACTGGGGTGGTTTCTAGAAGGTGCCTTCCTGCTGTCAGCAGGACGTGGCCGTCGTCTCTCTGCCTCTGGGAAGAGCCCTTGGGGGTGTGTCCCAAGCCAGTGCTTCTGGCCAAGGCCTACATGGGGTGCGGCGGCTCTGGCCCCCTGCACGCAGCCGCAGCTGCAGCCCCCTCAGACCTGGGCAGCTCAGTGTGAAGTTGGCTGGGCTCTGGCTGCCTCTTGGTATGGTGGATTCTGACCTCTTTGTCCTTTCTTGCAGCAGACGGTCGACGACGAAGCGCTAGCAGCATAAATGACGGCCACGTGAGGGAGCAGAACGATGCCCAAGGGTGGGTGTTCTAGAACACCACAGCAGGAAGACTTTGCTCTCCGCAGCGACATGGTGGAGAAACAACCTGGGAAGAAGGTAATGCTCGCGCCTGCCGCCGCGGGCCCCCGTGCGTGGTGTTCAGACCCAGGCTCTGGGCTGGCAGTGCCCGCCTTCCCCGTGGCTCCCGGTCAGCCAGAGCAAGTGGCTGTGAGGGGAGGGCTCTCTACACGTGGGCTTGCTTCCTCCTAACGGTTGTGGTTAGGATTTGGGGACCAAAGTCGAGCTTTCACTAACAGGTTTGTGTATAGACACTGCTCTCGGCTGCAGCCTGCCTTTGGCTGCACATCTCCAGCCCCAGAACTGCAGGATTTGTGCCACGTGTCAGTGGACCCTTCAGACCGCCAGACGCTTCACTGCACTTCTGTATCCCGACTGCAAGCACTGCTGGGGAATTTTACTCCAAATGTGAGCAGGAAAAGAAGACGTAAATCCAAACCACTGTGTTTTATCGAGAGCTGTTAACACTGGATTCTGGGGTGCGTGCTTCCTGTCCTGTAGTACAGGGTGGAGGAGGAGGGGGAGGGCACAGTTCTGAGGTGCGCATTTCCTGTGTGTGTGTGATGCGGTTCTGGGCTATGTACTTTCTGTTCTGCAGTATGTGGTAAGGGTGGAGGACAAGGTCCTGGGGTGCGCGTTTGCTGTACTGCAGTGTGGGGTCAGGTGTGTGTGACACAATCCTGGGCTATGCACTTCCTGTCCTGCAATGTGAGTGGGGTCTGGAGGACACGATTCTGGGGTGCACACTTCCTGTCCTGCAGTGTGGGTGGGGTCTGGAGGACACGATTCTGGGGTGCACACTTCCTGTCCTGCAGTGTGGGTGGGGTCTGGAGGACACAATTCTGAGGTGCACACTTCCTGTCCTGCAGTGTAGGGTGGGATATTGTGTTACACAGTACTGGGTTGCGAGCTTGCTGCCCTGCATTGCCAGGTTGGATCTGGTGAGCATGAATTTGGAATCAGAACAAGGTTCAAGTTGTGTTTGTCATGTGTCGGCTTCGTGACTGTTGGCAAGTCAACTGTCGGCCCTGAGGTCAGTTCCCCAATCTTCAACAGGACGGGAGCATCTCAGGGTTAGTGATGGTGAGGTGCTTGTGCGCCCACAGACAGGCAGGTTCCTGTCACGGAGTCCTGACAGTCCACCCAGCTGTCCCTGTACATTGCTGCTGGGTGGACCAACTCCCAGCTCCGTCCCCTGGCCCTCTCTTCCAGCACTTGGTTGGGAGAGAGGGTCCAGGGCGGTCCTCCCCTGTGTGTCTGGACCCTCCTGCTTTGTTGACTCCTCTGTCTTTGATCACAACTGGGGTTGGAGGGGTCCCAGGTTAGCAAGTGTTGCCTGTGTGAACATTAAGAGTCATTTGGTTGCTGTGGTTCTGGGTGAACGTGCCCAGCGCTATTGAGGCAGGACAAGTAGAAGTACCTGTGCCTCTGAACCACGCTCCTGGTGTGGGCGCTGCCCGGGCAGGCTGAGGCTGAGGCCGAGTCCTGCTGTGGCCAGCACCATGACCCTCTGAGTCTGCGTGAGGAGGTGGAGGGGAGACTGCAGCAGGGGCCCTGGGACTGGCGGGCAGGAATGGGACCGTGCTTGCTGCTAAGTCCGCCCCTTGGCACTGAGACGCTGAAGCCCTGAAGTACTTGGACAGATGCACACAGATAGGTCAAGGTACCCTTGATCAAGCCGTGGTGTTCTGGTCTGCGGAAGAGTTTCCATGCAACAGAATTGGGTGGTAGTTGGCAGGGAACCAGGAGACCCCGCCCCACTCCTGCCGCCTGCGGTGGAGGCTTCTGCAGTGCTGCACCTGCGGGCTGGAGGACCTCCCAGCTGAGGCTGGCCCTGGAAACAGCACCCGCAGCTCAGCGCCTGTGGCCAGCAATGCACTCCACCTCCTGCCACAGTGCTGCTGGCTGCGTCGGCCTCAGCTTCCTCGCCTCACTGGCTGTGGAACGCAGCATGTGCCGCGTTCTCTGTGGAGATGCACCCCTGTGTGTGCTCTGTGGAGATGCACCCCTGTGTGTGCTCTGTGGAGATGCACCCCTGTACTTGTGGCTCAGCTGTCTTCCTGGACTGCAGCTCCTGTCACTGCCTCTAGAGGCTGGGGTTTGGCTGCATTCCCCAGAGAGGGGCTGAGCCGTGGAAGCCCTGGGGCATGATGTTGTACCCTGGCTGGGTGGGTCACACTTAGGTCTGGGTGTTTGACCCCAGGAGCACTGTAGAGGTCAAGGCCACTCTTGTGCCTGGCATGTGCTCTGGGAAGAAGGATGCTTGTGTTGTGCCCTTGGAGAGCTGCTGGTGGCGTTCCAGAGCTGTAGCTGTGGACAGATGAACGAGTAATAGCCTGCACTTCCCCAGGGACTCGGCAGTGGGGAGAGTGGTGAGCACCCACCCTGGGAAGAGAAACCGCAGCCGTCAAGTTGGCGATAAGGGCATTAACTCTTTTTCCCAGGTGGCCAGTTGTGACAACGATGGTGCAAAAAGCTGTCCTCACGCACGGTCTCGGGGTCTTAAAGAGCAGGCAGTGAAGCGTGTTTGGAGATGGGCTGGGCTGGGCATGAGAGAAGCCTGCAGCCGAAGCATGTTCTAGACTGCTCTGGCTGTTCTCTTTTGTTGAAATACAAAGGAGCCTGAGTGAGCGTACCTGGTCCTGCTGTCGTGGGGTGAGCTGTGTCTACGGAGGCATAGATGGTAATGTAGGGGTTCCTGTTTTCTTTTAAGAACTCATTCATTCATTCATTCATTCACTCATTTGAAAGGCAGAGCATTAGAGAAAGAGAGGGAGGGCTTGTATCCACTGGTTGGCTTGCCAAATGACTGCACCAGCCAGGGCAGGGCCAGGCCAAAGCCGGGAGCCTGGAATAACATCCAGGTCTCCCATGTGGGTGGTGGAGCCCCAAGCACTTGGGTCATCCGCTGCTGCCTCCCCAGGGACAATAGCAAGAAGTTGGATTTTAAGCAGAGCAGCTAGAACTTGGGTTGTGCTCCACTGTGGGATGCTGGTACATCACAGGTGGCAGCGTGCCCTGTGCGCCATGATGCTCGCGTCCTATTTTCTTATAAACTGTCCAAGAGAAAATCTGACAGCACTGACGGTGCTGTGCCCAAGTGACGCTGCCTTGGCCTGGGTTGCCATCAGCATGGGAAGCTGTAGGTGCCCCTGTCCTTGGGATGCAGGCTTCCCTAGTGGCAAAGCTCAGGAACACGGGGTGCTGCTGACCACGATGGCCGCTCGCGATATTGCTGCTTAGTTTTCCATCATGAACTCCATTTTCCACAGGTACATTTCCATGTGATACAAAGCAGCCTATTTTCAGATTTCCCTCATGGAGCCTTGATCTGAGAGGTTGGTGATGAGGCTGCAGACGATTGCAGGGAGCATCCCCATACCACGTGTACCTGCTGTTTACTCCTGTCCTTTCCCACAGGGGTCTGACCCCTCCCTGTCAGCTCCGCAGACTTGAGCCTGAGCCAGCGGCCCCGGTGTTGTTGATGGTGTCCCTGCAGGCTGCTGTGTGCTTTTGGCTGCTCTGTCCCCTACACTCGGACCCTAGGTCAGTAGTGCCCACGAGTGGAGGGGCACCTGCCTCTCAAGACTGGGTCCCTCTGGTTTGAGAACTACATGTGCACTGTGTCACCACAGTCCAGAGAGGCTACTGGTGCCTTCACGCCCCCTGAAGCCAGTCTGCACAGGTGACTTAGGCTGAGTCAGAGCCGCCAGTGGGGCTGTGAGCTCGCCGGCCCCCGTCACCTAACAGGGGCAGCTTCAGAGGTGGCCTCCATTTGGAAGTTCAAAGGGTTGTGGCTGGTGTGGTCTTGGATGCTCTGCCCCATCTGGTGGTTCCGTGCAGGCCTCGCTAAGATCTGTGCACAGAGTGGCAGGCCACAGGCCCACCCTCCTCCCCACTGCTGCAGGAGTTCTGGAGTGAGCATCTGCTCGTGTGGGCTCTCAGACGCCTCTCAGTGCAGCGGCAGAGGCCAGGTCGCTTGAGGGTCTCTGTCTCTTGCTGGGGCAGAGAAGGAAGCGCAAATGGCCGAGCGTGGCACCCTCTCTTCCCAAGCCAGTGTGGGGGCTGCCACCACAGGCTGCCGAGAACCCCCCTGTGGCCCTGCTTCCTGACCATGCAACCTCTCCGACCACCGAGTGTACGAGGAGTGGCGTGTGCCACCCTCCGACTCTGCGCGTTTGCTGTTGGCAGAGTCTGACGTCCCAGCTTCTGCTGAGCATTCCATACCACAGGTGCCCTGCGGGCCTTGCCATGTGATTGAGTGCCTGGCTCAAGTCACGCTGCCAGAGTCCTGCGTGGTGACTTCCTTCCCTGCATTCCTTCCCGGTTTGAATTACTGCAGTAAGCCAAAGCCTCTCGCTTAGGAAGAAAACAAGCTTAAGATGATCCTCGTGACCCGGGCCTTGTCTGGTAGGGTTGCTGCCTGCCCCTCACTGGCTGCCCTCAAGTGTGTGTGGCCTTCGTCATCCCCAGTTGTTCTTCATTCTTGTTTAACCTCCCTGGAATTCCAGTCTGTTTGCTTTTACGTTTTGTCATTTTAGTTCTTAGATGCAGGTCTGTGACTCATTTCTAGTTTGTTTTTGCATAGGGTGTGACGGAGGGGAGAAGGCCACTTTGTGTCCAGGGACAGCTGGGCGGTCAGCTGTTCATCAGCACAGTGCTGACACCAAACCGGAGAGCACGGAAGCTTCACCAGGCTTAAAATGGGAACACAGGCTTAAAATGTTACTGAGTTTTAGTCAACTGAATTTGTTGGTGTAAGGGTGGTATATCATGACCAAATAGAGTTTGTACCAAGAATTCAAGGCAGATTTAATATCCACAGTCCATCAGCTCAATTCATGTTATTGATAAATTACAGAAAGAAAGCCGTGTGGTCCTTTCAGTTGAGCAGCAAATGCAAACCCCCCGCAGAGTGGGAGTGGACAGGGATTTCTCCGCCTGCTGCAGAGAAGCTGGGAGGAGCCTCGAGTTGGTTCCAGACTCAGGACCGCAACACTGGATCTTTCCCACCTGACTTTGGATATGAGGCAGAGAGCTGCCTGCTGTCGCCAGTACTGTCAGCGTGTCCTGCCGCTGTGACCAGCACGGCCTCACAGATGGGAAAGGAGGGGCGGCACTACCTTCATCCACAGGCCAAGGAGGAGACAGGCCCAAGAATTGTGCGGGGAGCCCTGAGAGTGATTTCCCATTGGCTGCAGTGCAAAGCCAGTGTGAACGACTGGCATTTTAAAATGCATTTACAGTAGCATCAAAAATACGGATTTTGGGGCCAGCGCTGTGGTATAGCAGGTTAAGCCTCTGCCTGTGATGCTGGCATCCCATATGGTGCCAGTTAGACCCAGCTGCTCCACTTAGGATCCAGGTCCCTGCTGATGTCCTGGGAAAAGCAATGGAAGATACCCAAGTGTTGGACCCCTGCGCTCCTCTGGGAGACCCAGAAGAAACTCCAGGCTCCTGGCTTTGCCCTGGCCCAGCCCTGGCCATGTGGGGAGTGAAGCAGCAGATGGAAGACCTCTTTCTCTCCTTTGCCCTCTTTGTATCTGTAAGTCTACCTTACAAATAAATAAAATAAATATTCCGAAAAAATGGTGGAACTTTTTTGATGACCTCTAAATGCACATCGTAGCTTCTGTTTTATTTTAAAATCAGAGCCTGTCTCTGTGCAGATGAAATGACACTGTGCTGCCATTGTACCTGGGCGCCTTCCCCGGCCGCTCCCCCCAAGTAAGGTGTACAGTCGCAATCAGCTGAGGCACGGCTTGTCCTGTGTGGCACTGGTGTGAATGTTTGGCAGTTTGTTCATTCTGTGGGTGAGCAGGTAACAGAATACAGCCATGAGCCATCAGGGTATTTCAAGAAGTTTGTAGAAAATGGAATTTTAAAAATGGGTCATTGGGGCCAGCGCTGTGGCTGGCAGGTGGGGCCACCACCTGCAGCGCTGGCACCCTTGTAAGCACTGGTTCCGGCTGCTCCACTTCTGATCCAGCTCCCTGGGCCATCTTGTACTGCTTTCCCAGGCCATAGCAGAGAGCTGGATTGGAAGTGGAGCAGCTGGGACTAGAACCGGCGCCCATATGGAATGCTGGCACTGCAGCCGGAGGATTAACCTGTGCCACAGCGCAGGCCCCCCAGTCATATAATCTTAAGGTTGGTACTTTGTTTTCTCTCAAGGGAAGACAACAAAACAAAAGGATTGAGCAGATGCAGTTCCAAAGTAGCCTTATTTCTGAGGCACAGATGTCTCCCAGCTTGGACCTGAACACTCAGTGGAGCTGCGCTCCTCCTGCAAGTCGCCTTGGAAGGCTTGGCAGCGGCCATGCACCTGCAGCATTTTGTTAGAATGGTTTTCTTGTGATGGGCAGTTGAGTTGTTATGACTTGAGCCTATCGTAGGGGAGAACCTCGCTTCCTGGCTGGCAGCATTCACAGGAAGATGTTCCTCACCCATGTCTGTTTAATTTTTACAAGTGGATGTATTTTTGTTTACTTGAAAGTGAGATGGAGATAGACATCTACTATCCTCTGGTTCACTCCTCAAATACCCTCAGGAGCCAGGGTGGGCCTGATGGGAGCCAGGAGCCAGGAACTCAAATCTGAGTCCCCCTTGTCCGTGGCAGGGACACAGGCACTTGAGCCGGCACCTACTGTGTCCTAGGCACAGGTCAGCAGGAAGCTGGTGTCTCCGCTGCGCCCAGTGCCAGACCCCCACAGGCCTCTGTTGTAGCTGCTGAGATGATTCCATGATTTCTGTTTCCAGATTTCCTGCTTTTCTGAAGCCTGTGGTGGTTTGTTGTTTGATCACTTTGTGTATCCTAGGTCAGGTCTCCTGACACCTGCCAGGGTCTTGGCTATCCCTGGGCTCAGGCTTCCAGTTCTAGAGCTGTGGTCACAGCAGCCTCGCTAGACTAGTGGGGACATTCCTCCTATCTCGGTGCTCTGAAAGGATGCGGACAAGACTGGTGTTTGGATGGTTGGGTGGCAGGACTGGCCAGCACTGGCCCTGAGGCAGAGCAGTTCTTCCAGGAGACTCGAGGGGTCTCCAGCATGCTGAGGGTGGATCCCGGGGCCAGCAGCTTTTCTAGGGGGCGTTCCAGCAAGCAAGCTGCCGCAGGAGGAGCAGTGGCCCCGGTGCCCATGTCTGCTGCCAGAGGACCACACAGAGGGCTTCCTTGGGGGCTTCCTGGCGCTGGGCCTCTTTGCTACAGCGTGTGAGGATGCACCCAGGCCCCAGGGCCGCCTCCTACAACCTGGGTGGGAGAGGTCAGGGCTTCTGGGACCGCTTGTACCTTGTCCAATGTGAGTATTCATTGGGCAGCCTGGGGGCCTGTACCTTTGCCCTGAGACCAGTCCCAGTGAGAGGAGTTCCTGCTTCTGCCTCTCACCTCCACCTCCTGATCTTGGCATCCGGACACTCGTGTCTTGTCACCTCTGAGCCACAGACAGAGACATCCTCTTAAGTGAGATTGCAGAAGCTGCCCACAGTGCTGCCTGCTGGACATGTGTGTGCATTGTGTCCAGTTCTCCAGGGCTGCCCTGTTCCTTCCACAATGCTGTGGATGCCTGAGGCTAGCCAGGGTGCGGCTGGTGCTGGTGCCTCTGGTACCTCACTCTAGGAGAGGCGTGTGCTGGCCTTTCAGTGGGTGGGGATGCTGCATCCAGATGTGCTCTAACTCCCGGCCATGTCCCTGGCCAGAGTGAGGGCAGAAAGCAGGGGCCTCAGGAGCAGAAGAGGCAGACTGCTGCCCAGAGAGCGTCCGGTGGCAGTGGGAGGCGACTCCAGCTCCAGAAAGGAGCGTGCTCAGCCTGCCTTCCTGGTGCCCCGGCAACCCTGGTCGACTGCCTGCACCGGCAGCCTCTGTCTTGTTTCTCCTCGTGACTTACTACCCCAGGATACAAGGGCCGGGGTGGGAGGTGCGTGGGTGCCTCTGTCTGCCTGCTTCCTGCACCTGGCAGGCTTGTCAGCAGTGATTTCCCCAGAATCCTCCAGGTGCAGGACAAGGAGTGAGACGGCCACGAGGCGTGGGCATCGCTCATGCCACGGCAGGGGCATGGCCAGGAGCCTGGCTAGCTCTGCACATGTCAGCCTGGGGCAGGAAGAGCTGGACATTGCCCAGGCAAAAGCTCCACTTCTCCTGGCTGTGAAGGAGAAGGGAGCCAGGCAGTGGGTTTGGAGAATCGCACTTCTGGTGTCTGAATGCATCACTTTCTCTCCTAGGATAAAGATAAAGTTTCCCTAAACAAGACGCCAAAGCTGGACCGCAGTGATGGAGCCAAGGAGGTGAGAGAGCGTGCAACCAAACGGAAGCTCCCCTTCACCGTGGGGGCCAATGGCGAGCAGAAGGACTCTGACACAGGTACCGGCCCCTCCTAGCCCCACCGTAGCCCCGGGAGCAGTCCTGGGGCAGTGCAGGCAGGAGACAGACCTGGTGGCTGTGGTCTCAGGGCCCCAGGCTTCCCCTGTCAGGCTGCCATGCTCTGCGCAGTGAGAATTGAGGGGGTGCCCAAAGGGGGTGGGGCCAGAGCGGCCTTCCTGGGTGTGGCTAGGGTCTAGAGCTACCGAGCAGGGCCAGCACAGCTCCTCTACTTGTGTCCTGGGCAGCACCCTCACGCTGCAAGGTGGGGGTGGGGGGCATGTCAGGGCCTTTGTGGACTCCTGTGTTGGCTGCGGGAGCCTCACCTACTCCTGTCCTGAACACACGCTTGGTTAAGGTTGGAGGGGGCAACCTGCTGTATGAATATCACCCATAGCTCCTGGTGTTGCAGGGTTGCAGAGACACGGTGAGACCTGGCCAGGGGAGGGGTGCCCCAGAGAAGAATATTAGAGGGGTAGGGTGCTGCTGTCCCCAGGGACACCCTCCTTCCTTTGCTGGTGCACGGGGAGTTGGTGGTCGTTGCTGATGCTCCGCTTTCTGTGTGATGGCTGTGCAGGGAGGCACCCACGAGCTCTGAGGTGCTGCCACCGCCCAGCAGGGCCGGGCCTTCTGTTGGGGCGCCCCTCCCTTCCCGACCGCACCATGCTGCCGTGTTTGGCCATGCGTGTTACCCAGGCCCTCCTGGGTGCTGGGGCCTTCACCAGCCTGTCTGTCACTGGGTGGGCTGCTCCACCGGCTTCCAGTTCTCTGCAGGTCCCTAGGGGTCCTGTGGCATGGCCGTGAGAGCTCACAGCAGAGTCTGCCGTGGTGGGGCTGGAAACCAGTGAGGACCACTGTGAAAACAGCTTTCCAGGCAAGCAGAGAAGAAATGTAAAATGTTTCCTCCTCTTCTGTTTGTTCCCCTGGGGGCCTGATTTTATTAATTTTGTTAAGGTTCTACTTCCTTATTTTGAAAGTCAGAGATTGATCTTCCATCACTGGTTGACTCCCTGGATAGCCATCGCTGGGCCAGGCTACAGGCAGGGGCCCGAGCACTTGGGCCGTCTTCCATGCTTTCCCAGGTGCATTAGCAGGGAACTGGATCAAAAGTGGAGCAGCTGGGATGTGAACCAGCACCATATGGGATGCAGACAGCAGCCTTAACGTGCTGCCACAGTTCTAAAACACCATTTTCTTGGATATCTGTGTAATGTATTAGATTTCCCAGTAAAGTGATTGTGACACAGAGGTGTGGAATTTTTGCTGGAACGTTGACTTTTTTTTAAACCTTTTTAAACCTTTTAAACCAGCACGTCTTTTCTCTGCTACATCCAGCCACACCTCAGCCTGTGGCCTTGGCCACTCTTGCCTCCTCCTGCCTGCACTTGCTGGAGGCAGCCTGAGGGGGTGCTCGTGTACACTGCCTGCTCCATCAGCAGGGGAGCCACATGGGGGTGATAGGCATGGAGGAGGAAGGGAGGGTCCCCAGGCCCGAGGCTGCCCCCTGGCGCCCCGCAGAGCTTCCTACTGCAGCGTCTCCTCACCCTCTGCCAGGGAGGCCACCGCATTGCCCGTTGCTCCTGAGGACTGAGGGTGGTGGTGATGAGCCCAGGGAAGCTACTTGGCTGTGTCCCTGCACTGCCTCAACACTGGCAGGGCTCAGTCCTCCACGTGGTGCATTCTAGGGCAGCCTCCCAGGACAGGGTGGTTCTGCCTTGTGCATTGGAGCCTGACCAAGAGCCAGGCCTCAGCCTGGATGTCGCAGAAGACAGGAGCACGTAGCAAAGTGCTGTGCTGTTCCGGAGGCTCTGGGCAGGAGCAGGTGCCGGGGCCAGGTCTCCATGTGGCTGCAGGGCAAAGGCAGCGAGAGGAAGGGCACCTTGGTCTGACCCCATGGCAGGCCATGCGCTCCTCCTTGTGACGTGCCGGGCCCTAAGCCGGCTAACAGCTCCACCTGCTGCCCAAGCAGGCGGCCCCTTCAGCCAGGAAATGGGACCGTGGTCTGAACCACAGCGTCCTGTCCAGCTCAGCCCCACATGTGCCCTGCCCATGTGACACTGGTATTAGGTTGGAGCTTTAGCACCCACAATATTTAGGCTGCAGTTACATCGTGTTGCTGTTTGCTTTTAATGACACTGTTGTGTCTCCTTGCTGAGTGGGACGTTTTCCCACAACCTGAGGGATCTCTAAGTGCAACAGCTTTGACCAGCCTCCAGCCTCCCAGGGCTTCCCGCCCCTGCTGGAGAATTCTCTGCTGCAGCCCTCAGGTTGGCATCTCGGCCGCCTTCCTGCCCTGATGCTGTCTCCTCAGAACCCTGCGTGTTTCTCTTGAGCAAAATGGGAAACACTGTCTTGTCCTGCTTGCGTCTTGTGATTGAGGTTCCCCCCGGTGCATGTGGCAATGTCCTGTCTCTCAGCGGGGTTGTTCCTTTTCCAAGTGTGATCGCTTGGTTCCTGTGGTAGGAAGGGTGTGTCCGAGTTCTGCTCTAGGCCAGCCCTTTCCTCGGAGGAGATGGGCTTTGCCGTGGGCATCCGTAGCCGTGGGTGTGCTAGGGTTGCTTGGAGCTAAGCACTGTGGGTGCTGAGTGTGTAAGAAGACTGTGCCATGTCAGCTGCACACTGGTGAGTGCTGGTCGTGGGTGGCGGAGCCCGTTTGCAGCCTCAGCCTGGGTCCCCTCCCCAGGCTGCCAGTGCCCCTGTGCACACAGTGAGCCAGGAACACAGAGTTTCTGTGGCACAAAGTGGAGTCCGGCAGGGCTGGGCCAGACCCCCCTTTGGCTCTCTACCCATCTTTGCCCAGCTGTAACACTGGACGCAGTCGCTTCCTGGTCCTTTCTTCCCAGAACCCCCACCAGACAAACTTGTTCCTAACCCTAACCCTGCCACGATGGGAGAACGGTCAGGCCTGGTGCAGGCTTCGGGCTGAATGGGTCTGGGGCTCTGTCGCTGCCCCGGGAATCAGGTAAGGGCCCAGCTGAGTTCTGTCTGTCAGAACAGGTCTGCTCTGTGGGTGTTGGTGGGGCCCAAGGGTGCAGAGGACCTGACTTGAACGGAGGCTTTGGGCTTCTCATTTGCAAAGAAGCATATAAAAATAAAAATTTTTTTAGGTCAATTTATGGGGCTGGCGCTGTGGTGTAGAAGGTTAAGCCACCGCCTGCAGTGCCAGCATCCCATATGAGTGATGGTTCAAGTCCCAGCTGCTCCACTTCTGATCCAGCTTCCTGCTAATGGCCTGGGAAAGCAGTGGAAGATGGCCCAAGTAGTTGGGCCCCTGCCAGCTATGTGGGAGACCCGGAAGAAAGCTCCTGGCTCCTGCCTGGCCCAGCCCTAGCTGTTTGGGGAGTGAAGCAGCAAATGGAAAATTGGTATCTCTCTCTTTCTCTCTCCTTCTCTCTGTATCTCTGCCGTTCAAATAATGAAAAATATAAATCTTAAAAATTCAAACAAATAAGATTTATTTGTTTGGAAGCTAGAGCAGCAGCAGAGAGGGAGAGAGAGGCGTCTTCCATCTGTGGCTTCACTCCCCAGATGGTCACCACAGCTCCATCTGCGTCTCCCACAGGGGTGCAGGGACTTGTGCACTTGGGCCATCTTCTGCTGCCTTCCTGGAGGCACTAGTTGGATGGGAAGCAGAGCAGCTGGGACTCAGACCTGCCCTGGGACTGGGGATGCCATCATCCTAAGTAGCGGCTTAACCTGTGCGACAGCGTCAGCCCTGAAATCAACTCTTTTCAAGCAATTGAGAGTTGAGCATGATGTGTCACTGGTTGTGCTGCTTCTAAACCATTTTTCCTTTCTCAGTTAAAGCTGTTTTTTCTTCAAAGAGGAACTTAGACTAGCAAGGAAATGTTTTTCCTTTTTAAGATTCCATTGGGGCTGGTGCTGTGGCAGAGCGGGGAAAGCCACCGCCTGCAGTGCCGACATCCCATATGGGTGCCAGTTCGAGTCCTGGCTGTTCCACTTCCAATCCAGCTCTCTGCTGTGGCCTGGGAAAGCAGTGGAAGGTGGCCCAAGTCCTTGGGCCCCTGAACCCACATGGGAGACCCAGAAGAATCTCCTGGTTCCTGGCTTCAGATTGGCGCAGCTCTGGCTGTTGGGGCCAGTTGTGGATGGAGGGCCTCTCTCTCTGCCTCTCCTTCTCTGTCTTTGTAACTCTGACTTTCAAATACATAAATAAATCTTAAAAAAGATTCCATTTCCCTAAGTTTCAGAAAGGCCTGCCTTGAGGGCTCAGAAGTGCGCCCAGGCTGGTGGCCAGCCCTGAGGGTCAGGTGCACAGGATCTGAGGTCAGTGAACACCCTAGGACTTCCAGGGAAGGGCGCAGCGGAGCGGCCAGGGGCCTCGCTGAGAGACCAGGGGCAGGGAGCCTGCCTGGCCTTGTCCTGGCTGCACACAGGGATTGGGACAGTTTTGTTGGGTTGGTTTTTTTGAAGATCTATTTATTTATTTGGGACGAAGAGTCACAGAGAGAGGGAGACACAGAAAGGTCTTCTACCCACTGGTTCACTCCCAAATGGCTGCAATAGCTGGACCTGGGGCAAACTGAAGCCAAGAGCCAAGGGATTCTTCTAGGTCCCCCATGTGGGTACAGGGCCCAAAGGACTTGGGCCATCTTCTGTTGCTTTCCCAGGTCATAGCAGAGAGCTGGATTGGAAGAGGAGCAGCCAGGACTTGAACTGGCACCCATATGGGATGCCGGTGCTGCAGGCTGAGGCTCAGCTCACTACACCACAGCACCGGCCTCTGGGGACATTTTTCAACCTCTGTGTCTTTTACTGTTTTCACCTGTCGGGTTCTGGTGTGTGGGAATTTGTGGTTCTGGCCTTCCGAGTGCCAGTGCAACTCCTCCAGGACCTTGCCCAGCTCCCATGACCTCTTGCTTCGGAAGGCCCAGAGCTCAGCAGGGCTCAGTGCTGCTGTTTCCGTAAATTCTCACAGTGCTGCAGTGCTGTGGAAGCAAGCAGCCGTGGCTGGGGCCTGTTCTGCCTTGGTGGAAGTCTGCACAGCTCGTGCCCACACTGCTTTCCTCCATCCTTGGTCTGGAGACGGAAGCTGAGTTGCAGTGGCCCACACCCAGGGCTGGGCAGCACACTGGGACTGCTGTGAGACCCTTCACCTGCAGGACAGAAGCGGAGGGCAGAGCTGAGGCATGCTGGGGTGGAGTCGCCACAGACAGGGCAGGCTCTTTTCACCTCAGAGAACAGTGTCGAGCCCTGACAGACGTGGCCCAGGGATGGAGGGGCCAGTTGCCAGTGACCATCAGGTGGCAGCCAGGAGTGGGGGTGGTGCCTAGGTGAAAGTGACAGTCTCTTCCCAACATTGGGATGTCCCGTGCAGTATGTGGACTGTCTGTGGTTTAGGCTTGTGGGACAGAAGTACTCAGTACTTGTATATAGGTGTGTCTGTGAGGACAGGTGCTCTGGTCACCTGTGGGAGAGCAGAGGAGGAATGTCCCCACTTCCTGGAGCACTCCTGGAGACGAGCGAGGCCAGTGCCTGGCGGGCACCTGCAATGGTAGCGTCCATGCAGGAGCGGGGTTGGCTCCATTTCTTCATTCAGAGTCCTCTGGACCCGTGTACAGGGTGGGCTTCTGTCCTAAGGGGCTTAGACGGAGTTCTGCCAGGTTCCTGTTGTGGCCTAGAAATGACGTCTGTGCTTGGGTAGGGACCACACCTCGAGTGAGTTTCTGGCCCCCACACAGCACAGAAGCAGGGCTGGGCTACTGGCTGCTGACTTCGGAAGTTGCTAGATAGAATCGGCAGCTGTCACTCACAGCCAGGATTCAACTATGCTGTGCGCACGCCTGGAAAGGTGTGAACGTCTGAGATGGGTCCAGAAGACAGCGTCCCCTGCTCTGGCCAAGGAAGAAGGAGCGGTGGCATGGGATACCCTCTCCCGTGAAGAGCATGCTTGGCACCCATCCCCTGGGCCCGGGGAGGTCCCAGAGCACAAGCCCTCAGCAGCATCGGTCCCTCCTCTTAGGCGTGTGCTGTTTCCCTGGTCTGGTGTGGATAACACCGGAGACGTAGCGGGTAAATGAGCATGTGTGGCCTGAGGTCCATATGAAGAATACAGGGCACATAGGCCAGAGACAGCACAACCCTTGCTTGCAGAGGTCAAGGTTTTTCTAGAACTTTCTCAGACCTATGCATTGTGGATCATTTAGAAACTAGGGAGGAGATGGCCTGCAGCATTTGGGGCATTTTGCCCATGAGCTGTGAAGTGGGTGCCTGAAGGCACATGGAACACTTTCAGTAGCCTTCCCACAGTCACAGATTTAGGTGCTGTTGGTGTTTTTTTTTTGTTGTTTTAAGATTTATTTATTTGAAAGAGTTGCACAGAGAGAGAAGGAGAGGCAGAGAGAGAAAGGTCTTCCATCCATTGGTTCACTCCTCAACTGGCCACAATGGCTGGAGCTGAACCAGGACCTTCTTTTGGGTCTCCCAGGAGGGAGCAGGAGTCCAGGACTTGGGCCATCTTCTACTGCTTTCCCAGGAGTAGCAGAGAGCTGGACTGGAAGTGGAGCAGCCAGGAATCGAACTGCGACCATATGGGATGCTGGCACTGCAGGTGGTGGCTTAACCTGCTACTCCACATTACCAGCCCCCGATTTAGGTTTTAAAAGTACTTTTTTAACAAAATGCTCAGGGCTACAGCGGTTGTATTCTGAGCAAAGCAGCCAGAGACCACGGCCTCTGCCAGTGGCTGGGTGCAGGGTCTTAGTCCACCCGTACAGGATGGACTGGGTCCGAGGAAAGAGGAAAGGTGATTGTGCCCCTGGCCCGTTCCCCAGCCCAGACAATCAGAGGCAGCAGGGAGCCAAGTCTAGCAAGGACTTTATTTTGCGCATAACAGAGCCTTTTATTGCACAAAACTGCAGAGTCATTGGGGCAGGGCTAAGGACCAAGCAATCACTCAAAAGATCACTTTGCGGGGGGGTGGGGGGGTGGGGGGGTGCGGTATTTCTATAGGACTAGCCATATGTCTATACACTTGTTACTAGTTTATTTACCCCCCCTGATGTTGGGTAGCCAATTAGTTTTAGTGGTAAACAACTTTGGATTCCACCCACCTTACTTCCTTTCGGCACCATCGTGTAACTAATTTCCCCACAGCTGGGCAGACGCAGCTCACCTCCCCAGGGTCAGTCACTGGCTTACAGCACCCCTGCATCCCCCACAGTGGTCTGTGCCCACAGCAGGCCCTCCATGGGGCCTGCAATCTGGACCCTCAACCTGGAACCTCTCCCCCACTCCCACAGAAGTGCTGGGGCATCGGAGGGGGTGTCAGAGGTTTAGGGAGTCCAGCGCTGCCCCTTTGGAAAGAAGAGCTGGATGTAGATGGGCGTCTCGTGAGTGCCCTGTGCTGACACCTGCAGCTCAGGCCATCTCACGGGACCGAGGCTGGTCTGCTGCTGGAAGCTCCGTGGCGTAGCAGAGGTTCTCAGAAGATAGGCACAGGACTGAGAAGTAGGCCTCGATTTATGCACTGTTTGAGGCAGAGTGGGGAGGTAGATTCCATCCCAAGCGTGTGTTCCCAACAGAGGCCTGTCCTGGGGGCTGGCCACAGGTGCCCAGAGTTCTTGGGGCTCAGGAAGAACTCAGTGGGTGTCTGGCTGATGAGCAGGTGTCTGAGTTTCAGCAAGTGAGGGGTATAGATGCTTCCATTTTCGTGCCTTGCTTGCCCCCTCTCACCACCACTTGATGCTCTGAAAGCTGCAGGTGGAGTGGAGGAGCTCTGCCACACTGGGTGACAGCCTGAGTTCCCAGGGCCTGTGGCATGAAATCTCCTCTCCCTCTCTCCACCTGCCTCACAGAGAAGCAGGGTCCCGAGCGGAAGAGGATCAAGAAGGAGCCTGTCACACGCAAGGCTGGGCTGCTGTTCGGCATGGGGCTGTCTGGGATCCGCGCCGGCTACCCCCTCTCTGAGCGCCAGCAGGTGGCGCTCCTCATGCAGATGACGGCAGAGGAGTCTGCAAACAGCCCAGGTGAGCCCCAGGCAGCCGTGGGCCTTGGCTTGGGGACCGACTGGCTGCTCCTGGGGGTGCTCGGGACGGGCGACCCCTTGCCCTCATGAGAGAGGCTGACGCCCTGCCTGTCCATCCTTGGCCTGCAGTTGACACGACGCCAAAGCACCCTTCCCAGTCCACGGTGTGTCAGAAGGGCACGCCCACCTCCGCCTCCAAGACCAAAGACAAAGTGAACAAGAGAAACGAGCGTGGGGAGACGCGCCTGCACCGCGCCGCCATCCGGGGGGACGCCCGCCGCATCAAGGAGCTCATCGGCGAGGGGGCGGACGTCAACGTCAAGGACTTTGCCGGTGAGTGCCCCCCACTCTGGGGCCTGGGATGGCGGCCCTCCCTGGACTTCCTGTGGCCTGGCCCACGCTCACGGCTTGCCGTTTGTGGGGAGGAGCAGTGGTTGTTTCTTAGGAAGTATTTCAAGGTTGCTCTTCATTGCCTTGAAGAGAACCGGAGAAGTCCATGTTCACTCTGCTGTGCTGCAGAATCTGCAGTTCCAGGTTCTGGAGGAGTCTTGGGGAGTTCCCTGGTGCCCCACCAGAGGGCGCCTCCGTGCTGAGCCCAGGCTGAGCCGCCTTTCATCACCTTGAGAGTGGGATGCAGGGAGGGTCGTGTGTGAACACCTGCTGTGTTTACCCCTGCCTAACCTAGAGCCCTTTCTCTTCTAGAGCAGTTTTCCTGAATGAAACTGGGGTTTCTCCATGATGGGAGGAGGGGGTGCCCTGCTTTGACACTGATGGGGGCAGCCGTGCGATCTGGCAGCAGCTGGCTGCGGGAGGCACCCTCTGTCTGCACAGCCTCCGCTTACCACTTTGCAAAGTGAGGCCCCTCCCTTTGCACGCGTAGGGCGAGTAGGGTTTGTTACTCTGTAGGCTGGCCAGTTGCAGCGAGGTGGTCACTGCAGACAAGAGGTGCCGGCCCTGCCCCTCGGCATCCGGTGCACGCGCAGCACTGCCCTGACATGAGAGTGAGCCTCTGCAGGACACGGTGACCACGTCCTAGTGTCTCTTTCCAGGCTGGACAGCGCTGCACGAGGCGTGCAACCGTGGCTACTACGACGTTGCCAAGCAGCTGCTGGCCGCAGGTGCGGAGGTGAACACCAAGGGCCTGGATGACGACACGCCCCTGCACGATGCTGCCAACAACGGCCACTACAAGGTTGGCATCCCCTGCCCAGCGCAGCTGGCATATCCCCTAGCTCCTGCTCCTCTGTCTAGCCAGCCTGCGTATTTGTTGGGTACAGAAAAGTGAGTTTGTGCCTCCCCTGCCTCTGTGTGCCCACCCCCTATCCCGGGTCATTCCTGCAGCCCCACCAGGCGCACATGTGGAAAGCTGGTGTCCTTTAGGCATGGGGGCTACCTGGGTTTAGTAGAAAGACCGCCCAGGGGGAGGGAGGCCGCAGAGGGGCCGCCACCGCCTCCCTCTCGCCTCTCCCACGGTGCTGTTCCAGCTGAGGGCAGGGTTCCTCCAGGGTTGGAAACGGAGCACGAGGGCCAGAGCCATCGTCCAGGGGGCAGGGTCAAGAGCAGGAACGCGGTCAGTCCCTGTCACAGCCCAGGAGAACACGCCCTCCGTGTCTGAACAAGGTGCACGGGTCAGCCTGTCTGCTGGACTGTGGGGCTGGCCTAGAGGGGAGCAGGGCCCCAGGACATCCGTGCCGTGAGCCCAGAACCTGTGGGCGTGTGAGCTCAGGGGCTGTCCGTCACTGGGCTCACGGGGCAGCTGACCATCGGGCTGTGGCTGGGCCGGCCACAGGGGTTGCATGAAGCTCTGATGAAGATTGTGTTAATGCTGTCATGTCAGGCTGGGCGAACGTTGAGGCTGAGCTGAGTCTGTTCTCAAGCTGAGCAAGTCGCTGTCCTGAGTGTGTGGAACACAGATGCTGGCTCTGCAGCCCTGGCGGAGCTGTGGCAGTGCCCCAGAGTGTCCCTGCCAGTCACCCTCACCTGCCTGTCCTTGCTCTGGGAGTCAGACCAGGGAGAGCTTATCTTGTTTTCCAGTGGAAGTGAAATAGAGTCACCTGGTTGGCAGATGCTGGGTCTGTGTCCTCCCTGTCCCGTCCCCTAGCGCCCCGAGACCGCCAGGCTCTGACACTGGCCTGCCGACACTGCCGAGGAGCGGCAAGTGTGGGCCGGGGGTGAGAGGGTCCCGGGGAAGCGGTGCACTCGCTGTGGAGGAGAAGCTGAGGAAAAGCGGAGGTGGGGTGGCCTGGGAGGGCCAGGACCTGCGCTGTCATCACACAGTGGGCCCGCCATGGGACCAGCTGGCCTCTGTGCCCTCCCACAGCACAGCTCGGGCGCCCTCTCGAGGTCAGGGCCGGGCCTCCGGGACGGATGCTCGGTCGTGTTCCTCACCGTTGCCCGCGTGGCTGTTGGGTTTTATAGGTGGTGAAGCTGCTGCTGCGGTACGGAGGGAATCCCCAGCAGAGCAACCGGAAGGGCGAGACCCCACTGAAGGTGGCCAACTCCCCCACCATGGTGAACCTGCTGCTGGGTAAAGGCACCTATACCTCCAGCGAGGAGAGCTCCACAGGTAAGCCCCTGGGCCCTGTTGTCTGTCTGTGAGAGGCCAGCCTCTCCGAGCAGACTCCCCGGCTTCCTTCTGCCCGTGCGCGGCGCACACGTAACTAGGCCCAGGGATGTGCTTCTGCAGAAGCAGGGGGCCGCCAGGCCTCCCTTCCCTCCTCGGCGGATTTGCTCTCCCCTCCCTGCCCTGACGCTTCCCTCCCTGTCTCCAACAGACAGCTCAGAAGAGGAGGATGCCCCGTCCTTCGCGCCGTCCAGCTCGGTGGACGGCAACAACACGGACTCTGAGTTTGAGAAGGGCCTGAAGCACAAGGCCAAGAATCCTGAGCCCCAGAAGACGGTGACGCCTGTCAAGGACGAGTACGAGTTCGACGAGGACGACGAGCAGGACAGGGTTCCCCCCGTGGACGACAAGCACTTGCTGAAAAAGGACTACAGGAAGGAAGCCAAGGCGAATAGTTTCATTTCCATACCCAAGATGGAAGTTAAAAGTTACACTAAAAATAACACGATCGCACCAAAGAAAGCGGCCCATCGCATCCTGTCAGACACGTCCGACGAGGAGGACGCGGGCCTCGCGGTGGGGCCGGGAGAGAAGCTGAGGCTCGCGGCACACACGGTGGTGCCTGCTAACAAAACACGGGAGTCTTCTAACTCCAAGCAGCAAAAAGAAAAGAATAAAGTGAAAAAGAAGCGAAAGAAAGAAACAAAAGGCAAAGAAGTTCGGTTTGGGAAAAGGAGCGACAAGTTCTGCTCGTCGGAGTCGGAGAGCGAGTCTTCGGAGAGTGAGGAAGACGACGGGGACTCAGCGGGGAGCTCCGGCTGCCTCAAGGGGTCCCCGCTGGTGCTGAAAGACCCCTCGCTGCTCAGCTCGCTGTCTGCCTCCTCCGCCTCCTCCCACGGCAGCTCTACAGCCCAGAAACATAACCCCAGCCACGCAGACCAGCACGCCAAGCACTGGCGCACGGACAATTGGAAAACCATTTCCTCTCCTGCCTGGTCCGAGGTGAGCTCCTTGTCAGACTCCACAAGGACGAGACTGACCAGCGAGTCTGACTACTCCTCGGAGAGCTCCAGCGTGGAGTCGCTGAAGCCCGCGAGGAAGAAGCAGGAGCACAGGAAGCGTGGCGGCCTGCCCAGCGCGCCCGAGAGGAAGAGCGCCGTCCCCAGGCTGGACAAGGACGGCAAGGTCGTCAAGAAACACAAAACCAGGCACAGGCACAGGGACAGGGGGAAAGGGGCCTGCGCCGTCAGCCAGGAGCTGAAGCTGAGAAGCCTGGCTTACGAGTACGAGGACTCCAGGCCCAAGGCCGAGAAGGCGGGGCTCTTGGACAGCGATGGCCCTGCTGACGGCAAGCCCAGGGCGCTGAGACACGAGCGAGACCACTTTAAGAAGGAAGAAAAACTCAGCAAAATGAAGTCAGAAGAAAAGGAATGGCTCTTTAAAGACGATATAATGAAGGTCTCCAAAGACGAGAAGTCGCTGAAGAGAGTGAGGGAGCTGAGCAGGTCCTTCCGAGAAGACAAGGAGCGGGCAAGCAGAGCGGAGAAGGAGAAGCCGGCCAAGGAGAAGTCCCCCAAAGAGGAGAAGCTCCGGCCGCACAAGGAGGAGAGGAAGAAGAAGGCGAAGGAGCGGCCCTCCAAGGCCGAGAAGAAGGAGGACAGGGCCTCGAAAGACAAGGAGAAGCCCAAGAGGGAGCGAGCCCCGCGGGAAGACTGCGCCTTCGACGACTACTGTGGCAAGGGCCCGTTCCTGGAGAACGAGGACAGCAAGCTCAGCCTCTCCGACGACCAGCACGAGAGGTGGTTTTCGGACCTGTCCGACTCCACCTTCGACTTGAGAGGGGAGGACAGCTGGGACTCTCCGGGGACGGACTACAGGGACGTGAAGGGTGACCCCGTGGCCAAGCTCATCCTGGAGCCCGTGAAGGACGACAGCAAGGAGAGGAAGCGGGATGCCAAGGCCCGTGAGAAGCCCCGCGACCTGAGGGACGCCTTCTTCCGGAAGAGAGACCGGGACTATCTGGACAAGAACACCGAGAAGAGGAAAGAGCAGGCCGAGAAGCACAGGGGCCTCCCCGGCTACCTTCCGGAGAAGGACAAGAGGAGGAGGGAGCTCCCGGACGGGGCCCGCGAGCGGAAGCGGCCCGAGGAGGCGCACAGAGAAGACGGCGGCGACAGCGACTTCCCCCGGGGCCTGGAGCCCTGGGAGAGGCACCATCCCGCCCGAGAGCGGGAGAAGAGGGAGGGCCCCGAGAAGGAGAGGAAGGAGAAGGCGAAGGCCGACAAGTACAAGGAGAAGGCCGGCGACAGAGACCGGGGCGACAGGTCGGCCCTGGACAAGTGTCCCAAGGACAAGGAGTTCGACAAGTGTGTCAAAGATAAGAAAGACACCAAGGAGAAGCACAAAGACCTGCACGGCAAAGACAAGGAGAGGAAGGCGTCCCTGGAGCAGGGGCGGGAGCGGAAGGAGAGGCCGTTCCCCGGCTCGGCCCCCGAAGACCTGCCCGAGCGGAAGGGCAAGGAGAGGAGCTGGTACATGGCCGACATCTTCACGGACGAGAGTGAGGACGAGAAGGAGGGCCTTGGGGACGGGCTCCAGGACCGCGAGGACGGCCGGGAGCCGCACCCCCCAGACAGACACAGGAAGCCGCCCGCAGACAGGCCGCACGCCGAGAAGCCCAAAGACAAGGACCCCAGGGACAAGAGGAAGGACGGCGGCAAGGAGCGGAAGGAGAAGCCCCTGGAGAAGGGCAGGGAGAAGCGGGAGAAGGAGGCCGCCGACAGGGCCAGAGACCGGCGCGAGCGGCCCGCCGGCGACCCCGCCCCGGACAGGAGGAGCAAGCAGAAGCTGCCCGACAAGGCGGACAGGAGGCACTGCTCCGAAGACAAGGCCAAAGGCAAGCACCGGGAGAAGGCGGACAAGGAGCACGCCAGGGACCGCAAGTCGGCCCGCAGCGCGGATGCCGAGCGGAGCCTCCTGGAGAAGCTGGAGGAGGAGGCCCTGCACGAGTGCCGCGAGGACTGCGCCGACCGGATGAGCGAGGCCTCGTCCGACAGCTTTGCTGAGCGCGGGCAGGAGCCCGGCCTGAGCGCCCTCCTGGAGCTGTCCTTCACGGAGCCGCCAGCCGATGACAAGGCCAAGGAGGCCTGCAGCCTGCCCGAGCGGTTGAGGGAGAAGGAGCGGCACAGGCACTCCTCGTCCTCGTCCAAGAAGAGCCACGACCGCGAGCGAGCCAGGAAGGAGAAGGCCGAGAAGAAGGAGCGCAGTGAGGACCGGCAGGGCTGCGGCCAGGGCGAGAAGGAGCTGCTGGGCGCCGAGCCCTGCGGCCCTCCCTACAGCCTGGGTGCCGACGCGGAGGACGTGCTGGAGCGGACCGTGGACTTGCTGTCCGCCGAGAAGAAGGACAGAAACGACGCCGAGCGCGAGCCTGCCAAGAGGGCAGAGAAGGAGCTCAAGCCGTACGGGTCCAGCGCCCTCAGCATCTTGAAGGAGAAGAAGAGGAGGGAGAGACACAGGGAGAAGTGGCGCGAGGAGAGGGACAAGCACAGGGACCGCCACGCTAGGGACAAGGACAACCCCCCGGGCGCCTTCAAGGACAAGGCCCGGGACGAGGCCCGAGTGAAGGAGAAGCAGGACCGGGGCGACGGGGGGAAGCTGAGCGCCGGGAACGAGAAGCCGCCGCCCCTGCCGCCGCCCCCGCCGCCCCGGGATGTGGGCAGGAAGGACGCCCGGCCACGCGAGAAGCTGCTGGGGGATGGCGACCTCATGATGACGAGCTTCGAGAGGATGCTGTCCCAGAAGGACCTGGAGGTGGAGGAGCGGCACAAGAGGCACAAGGAGCGCATGAAGCAGATGGAGAAGATGCGGCACCGCTCAGGGGACCCCAGGCTCAAGGAGAAGGCCAAGGCAGCCGACGAGGGGCGCAAGAAGGGCCTCGACCTGCCCCTGAAGAAGCCACTGGGACCCGAGCCCCCCTGCAGAGACCGGAAGCTCAAGGAGGCGGCGCCCACTCCAGCCGCCGCTGAGAGCAAGCTGCACGGGGGGCCGGGCGCCGAACCCAAAGACTGGCTCGCCGGACCTCCCGTGAAGGAGGGCCTGCCCGCCTCCCCCAGGCCCGAACAGGGCCGGCCGACCGGGGTGCCCACGCCCACCTCGGTGGTGTCCTGCCCCAGCTACGAGGAGGTGATGCACACGCCCAGGACCCCATCCTGCTCGGCCGAGGACTACACCGACCTGGTGTTCGACTGCGCCGACTCCCAGCACTCGATGGCCGTCTCCGCCACCTCCACAAACGCCTGCTCCCCCTCGTTTTTTGACAGATTCTCTGTAGCCTCGAGTGGGCTCTCGGAAAACCCGAGCCAGACTCCCACGAGGCCTCTCTCCACAAGCCTGTATCGCTCCGTGTCCGTGGACGTCAGGAGGACCCCCGAGGAGGAGTTCAGCGTCGGAGACAAGCTGTTCCGGCAGCAGAGCGTCCCCGCGGCCTCCAGCTACAACTCCCCGGTGCAGCACCTGCTGGAAGACAAGGGGCCCCTGCCGGCTGTCCCCCCAGACAAGTTTGCCTGCCTGTCCCCAGGCTACTACTCCCCGGACTATGGCCTCCCCTCGCCCAAGGCTGAGGCCCTGCACTGCCCTCCTGCAGCTGTGGTCAGCGTCACCCCCTCCCCTGAGGGCGTCTTCTCCAGTTTACAGGCCAAATCCTCCCCTTCTCCCCGAGGCGAACTGCTGGCCCCTCCTATCGAAGGGTCGCTGGCTCCCGACCTGGGCCTTCCTCTGGACGCCACTGAGGACCAGCAAGCCACCGCCGCCATCATCCCCCCAGAGCCCAGCTACCTGGAGCCCCTGGACGAGGGCCCGTTCAGCACCGTCATCACCGAGGAGCCTGTCGAGTGGGCCCACCCTGCAGCTGAGCAGGGCCTGTCCTCCGAAAACCCCGTCAGCTGGCCTGTGGGCTCGGAACTGCTGCTGAAGTCTCCTCAGAGGTTCCCAGAGTCCCCGGGGCATTTCTGCCCGGCAGAGCCCCTCCCCACTGCTGCCCCTGGACCCTTGGGTGCCGCAGAAACCTCGTACCCGGTCTCTCCTGTTTCCTACCCTTTGCCAGTTCCCGAGCCGGGGCTGGAGGAAGCCAAAGACCACGGGGTGGAGACACTGCCGGTCGCTGTCGCCACAGCTGAGGAGGCCACGCCCTGTGCACCTCCCTCGAGGCTGGGGCCCTTCTTCAGCAACTGCCCCTCACTTCCGGAAGCACCCCTGGCCGTGGACCCCGAGCCTCCGTGTGTGACCACCGTGGCTCCGGGGGAGCCTCTGGGAGCCTTGGAAAACACTTTCCTGGACAGCAGCCAGAACCTGCCTGCCCTTGGCCAGGTGGAGCCGGTGACCTGGCCAGACGCCTTCCCCACCTCCGAGGATGACCTAGACCTAGGCCCTTTCTCGCTGCCAGAGCTTCCTCTGCAGGCCAAGGACGTTCCCGATGTCGAGGCCGAGCCCGTAGAAGCAGCTCTCGTTCCTCCAGAGAAGGTTCCTCCCGGGGCCCCTGTGGCCGCTGATGGTGGGGACGTCCCCTCCATGCCTGCCGAGGAGCAGCCGGCACCGCCCCCGGACCAGCGGCCGTCCAGCGAGCATGAGTCCTCCGAGGTGCCGAGGGTGGAGCTGCCTGTAGAAGGCGCGGTGGAAGCAGGGACGGTGGCAGACGAGAGGGGCCCCGAGGTATCGGACTCCGGCTCGGCGCCTGCGGCCGCTGGACAACAACCCCTGGTGAGCAAGGACGAAGAGACCGAGGCTGCCGACCACTCTGCCGCCCCTCAGTGCACATCGGACGGCCCCACCGTGGACAGCTCGGCACAGAGCTCAACACAGCCGAAGGCCGTGGACAGTGCTGACCGGGACGAGGAAGAGGCCGTGCCTGCCCACACCCACGCCCCGGCCCTGGCCGAGAACCCCCCAGGCGGCTTGCAGTCGGAGGCCACGGAGCCGGAGCCCAAGCCTCCAGCTGAAGCACCCCGAGTCCCCAAGGTGGAGGAGATCCCTCAACGCATGACCAGGAACCGAGCCCAGATGCTGGCCAGTCAGAGCAAGCAGAGCACGCCCCCTGCCGAGAGGGAGGCCCCACCCCCCCCTGCCCCCAGGGCTAAGGCCCGGGGCTCGGAGGAGGAGGACGCCCAGTCCCAGCACCCCCGCAAGCGACGCTTCCAGCGTTCCAGCCAGCAGCTGCAGCAGCTGCACACGTCGACGCAGCAGACACGGGAGGTCATCCAGCAGACGCTGGCCGCCATCGTGGACGCCATCAAGCTGGACGCCATCGAGCCCTACCACAGCGACAGGTCCAACCCGTACTTCGAGTACCTGCAGATCAGGAAGAAGGTCGAGGAGAAGCGGAAGATCCTGTGCTTCATCCCGCCCCAGGCGCCCCAGTGCTACGCCGAGTACGTCACCTACACTGGCTCCTACCTGCTGGACGGCAAGCCCCTCAGCAAACTCCACATCCCTGTGGTGAGTGCCCCGGCAGCCGTGGGGGCCAGGAGAGCCGCTGGCACGGTCGTCTCCCCTTCAGGTGCCACCCTGGCCACCTCCCTGGCCCTCAGTTTGCTCCTGCGGCTCTCTGTCCAGTGAGCCTGGATCCTAGCCTCATGCTGGCTCTATGCAGGGTCCACCTAGCGCTGCCCTGCATCCCTGCCTCCCCCGGCGTGGTCCTCTGCCCAGGCTGGCTTCCACCTGTGTGGCCATCAGTGCACCTGCCACCCCCCTGCATTCACACAGCGAGAGGACTGGGTGGAGGCCTGTCCTAGTTCCTGGTGGTCATCCCCCAACCCCCCCACCACCACACACACACACACATACCCTCTCTCCTTGGGGTTTTAGGCCTAGGCCTGTCCTCGTCCTGTGCCCCTACAGCCCAGTCCTTCAGTCTCATTCCAGTCCCACCATACACCTGGGCCTCTGCGCTGCTTCCTCCCCAGCTGGCTTGTGGACCTTCATGGCGCTACCCTCCACCCCCTGGCGTCCTGCCAGACACACTGTCCCCAGTCACTGTCGTGGGCACCTGGCTGCTCCTGCCCACAGGTGTCTGGCATCACAGGCAAAGCCTCCTTCATGGCCGAGCCAGGCCCCCACCGCTCTGCTCAGGCCAGCTCCAGCCCCCAGCCTGTGTGTGCGGCACGGCACAGCTGACTCACCTCTTGAGCAAAAGCCGGCCCTTGGGTGTGCAGCTCCCAGCCCCATGGCTGCTGAGCTGTGTCCGGGAAGCCACTTCCTCTGGGGACTGAGAGCTGAGACCTGCCGTCGTGCGGGGCACAGCCAGGCCTGGCGGGCCCCAGGCTGCAAGGAGCATGCTCGATGTGTCAGGTGCTGGCTCCAACCTAGCCAGCTTCCCTTCCCAGTGACAGCAACCTCCCTGCCGTGGCACTAGGGCGGCCCCCTGCCTGCCACCCTCCCAGGGTGCTCAGCCGGCCTGAGGCAGGCAGGACACCCAGGACCCCACCCACCCAGGGCCTGAGCCAGGTCCTCAGAACAAGCTGGCCCAGGGTGCTGGTTCCACAAGGCTGTGGTACTTTCCTATGGGTGCAGGGCCGCGGCAGCAGCTCCGGGGCTTGGGGCTCTATCCAGGGTGGAGCAAGGCCACGCCTGGATATGGTGGGCCAGGCCTTGCATGAGGGGGCCCAGCCAGTTTGGTTGTAAGCCAAGATTAGATTCAGAGAGGATCCCATGTGTGGGCGTCTATGCAGGTGGGTGGGCGTGGCTGCCCCTGAGGGGTGTGGGTCAGGCGTCCACCACGGCAGTGAGGGCGCAGCTTGGAGGAGTCCCGGGTGGGACGTGGGGTTGACCGGTAGCACAGCTGTCCACGGCGGCACCTCTGCCATTAGCGCAGGCCTCTGCCCTCCTCACTCGGCCTCCTCTGTGGGCTCTGCCGTGCTGTCATGACAGCCTGCCCCACTGGCCCAAGATGGGCACTGGCATCCATTCAGCAGCTGACTGTGGATCTGCTCGAGAGCCAGACCCCACGCAGGCCTGGTCTCTGCTCAGCTGGCCTTGAGTCTTCTCTGAGCACGGGACCTGGCTCTTGCTGATGACACCTGTGCTCGTCCATGCGCGGTGTGTGGAGCTGCAGCACTGAGGGCCCTCCCCGGGACACCCCCTGTGACTGCATCACCCCTGCTCTTCCCAGGCATTCGGCCTCACACCATCACTTCCTGGGGAGCCTGGGCAGCTCCTGCCCTCGCTGGCTGTTTTGCTTTGCCATGCCCTGGTCAGTTTAGTGGTTGGTTTAGGGCATGTGGCTCCCACCATAGGTGAAGTCCAGCCCCCCATGCCTCACTGCTGGGCACTCACGCCTGTTCTCGCTCTGCTCAACTTGCACGGAGGGTCACGACGACTGGGGGCTGGGGCCAGGGCGGCTCTCTGGTGCCCAGCATCCAGGGTGCTCTTTCTTGGTGATGGAAGAACGTCTCAAGGTGGCCGGGGCTCACTGGACCAGGACCTGTGTGAACTGAAGTCTGTTGTTGACCTCTCCCCGCCCCTTGTGCCTGCAGATCGCGCCCCCTCCCTCCCTGGCAGAGCCCCTGAAGGAGCTGTTCAAGCAGCAGGAGGCGGTGCGGGGGAAGCTGCGTCTGCAGCACAGCATCGAGCGGGTACGGGCACGGGGGCTGGGGGCAGCTGCGCATCCACGGGCACGGGGCCTTGGGGGGCAGCGGCGCGTGTCTGTGCTCACCAGCGCCCTCCGCCTCCAGGAGAAGCTGATCGTGTCCTGTGAGCAGGAGATCCTGCGGGTGCACTGCCGGGCCGCCAGGACCATCGCCAACCAGGCAGTCCCGTTCAGCGCCTGCACCATGCTGCTGGACTCGGAGGTCTACAACATGCCTCTGGAGAGCCAGGTCAGTGCCCTCCCCACAGCACGGCCCGCAGGCTGCCCCGCCTCGGCCAGCCTCAGAAGGTGGACGAGAGCAGGGCATCGGGCCCAGGGCTGGGCCTCTGTGCCCACAGTCTTCGCTGAAACACGTGAGGGTGCAGTTGCTGACATCTTCTATGCAAGTAGGAGTGGAGGAGCTGCCACCGCAGCGTCTCCTGCAGCCTGGAGCCAAGGGGACACGCCCCCCGCCCCCCGGCCGAGGCTGCTCCCTGGAATTGTCCGGGCAGCACCTGCCTACCTCCTGGCCACACACTGTGGCTCCTGGCCTTGGCAGTCCTCTCGGGGACTTGTGACGTGCCCATGCTCACAGGTCAGACCCAGTGTGTGCCGAGTGGACCCTGCTCTCCCTGTGCCCAGCACCGACTTGCCTGGAACTCGTATCCTCCTTGCTGTGGAGACCTTGGGACCAAGTCCCATGGCAGATGCCCCTGAGGACCCCTCCCCAGCCTTGGGGAGCCCGAGCACCACCCAGGGCCTTGCCATGTGGTGACACCCAGTGGTTTAGTGAGTTTTTGTTAACTTTTTTAACGCGTTCGACGCCTAACACATCTTTCGTTGGTTGAGTCTCCCTGCTTGGCAAGCACAGAGTGGAATTTCTGGCTTAGCTGGGGTCCCCAGGCACTGGAAATGCTTTTGCATCCAGCCAGCAGAGGGCGCTCCCGTAACATGGTCCCTCCCAGAGCTCAGGAGCCAGCCAGCCAGCCAGGTGGGCGCAGCCCTTCCTCTTCGCTTCCCTGTTGAGCAAGCCCAGAGCGCTCCAGGCAGGTGAGGACAGCCAGGAGGCTGAGCAGGCTGCTCAGGACCCTCCGTCACCACCTCACCCTGTCTGACATCCTCCCAAAGGAAAGAACTTGGTCGCTGTGAGCCAAGCCGCTGCCAGCTTTGCAGGCCCTGGAGAAGAAGGTGGAGCAGAGTCCAGGGCACCTTGCTAAACTTCTCCCAGAACACGCGTGTCATACACACGCACAAGCAGGGCCTGGACTCACCTGGGCCACCGCGTCCTGTGGGGAGCACTGCTCCAGCCCCCTGCTTGTCACGCACCTGGGAAGCAGCAGGTGAGGGTTCAAGTGCCCGAGCCTCTGCCACCCATGGGGGAGACACAGATGGAGTTCTGGCTCCTGGCTTTGGCCCGGCCCAGCCCTGGCTGTTGTGGGCATTTGGGGAGTGAACTGGCGGATGGAAGAGCTCACTCTCCCCTCTTTGCTCTGTCTTTCAAACAAATACATCCTGAACAGAAAGCAAGGCCCTGCCCCGCACCAGGCACCTGTCGGAGCCTCCCCTCCATGGCTGTTCCGCGGAAGCGCTTGGGCGCAGGCACGGCTCGTGCCTCTTGGCCCCTTACTGAGCAGGCAGTCAGCTGCTTCCAAGTCCCATCCCACACCCGTGTTCACGAGGCCCTCGTCTGGTTCCCACAGGGGGACGAGAACAAGTCGGTGCGGGACCGCTTCAACGCCCGCCAGTTCATCTCCTGGCTGCAGGACGTGGATGACAAGTACGACCGCATGAAGGTCAGTGCCTGGGGAGCAGCCCCTGACCAGCTGAGCCCCCTCAGGGTCACAGCACACACAGCCCACCACTCGGAAGTGCTGGCCAGGGCAGCTGACCTGGCAGGGTAGGAGGTAGATGAGCAAGTAAGGAGCAGAGGCTGGCATCCCACTGAGGTCACACCCACAGTCCCCCCTAGAGTGGTGAGCTCCAGCCCCTCAGCCACAGCCGGTTCAGCTCAGCTCAGCTCAGATGTGGCAAAGCCTGCGGACAGAGGATGGTGTGGCCCCGGGAGCTGGGGTCTCCGTTGAGACGGGTCTGCGCCCACCTGGCCCCAAGAGCACCTGCCTGGAAGCTTTATAAATGCACGGGGAGGAGTCTGCACAGCGTGTTGAGAATGCGATTTTGTATGATACAAAGAACTTCAAAAAGAGCAGAGGAAAAAGTAGTGTGCACAGCAGCAGTCTGTAGAGAGGAAGTGGCCAAACCGGATGTCCACTGAGCCCCTCCCCAGGCCCCCAGCCTCGCGAGTGGGCGGGACAGCTCAAGTTCCCTGCAGTGCTGGGGGAGCCTGCACGGGTAGGTGGTAGCGTCTGCCCAGGGGCGTGGCATGGCATGCACCACCACCCCACCTCCTACCCCGCCGCGGTATTTAGCGGAAGCTGCGGGCCCTGCTGAGGGTTCACAGACCTGCGAGACGCCGTGGAGATGCAGCCCACACCCCACGGCCAAGCACGGTCGTTTCCCAAAGATCAGCACGAACCCTCCCACCCGTCCCTGCCCAGCTGGACCTCGTCCTGGGCAGCCTGCCACGTGCACTCCTGAGTGGTGTGGCTTCTAGAAAGCAGACGAGGCCACTGCCCACGAGTGAGGAGACAAAGCCCTCGGGGTGGCTGTGGGCGGCACGCTAGATCCAGGCCAAGTACACAGCCCAGGATGTGGAAGGGCCTGCCCCAGACCTGGGACCCTCGCAGGCGCTGCCACAGACGGACCAGGCATCGCCTGAGCCTTGCAGGGGTGTGGGGCGATGGACTCAGGGCTGGTCCCTGCCCCCTGCAACCAGCGTGGGGGTGGACAGCCTGGGGTCTTGCCTCTGCCCACCTCCCCACCCCTGCATCCCACAGACGTGCCTGCTGATGCGCCAGCAGCACGAGGCCGCAGCCCTGAATGCCGTGCAGCGGATGGAGTGGCAGCTGAAGGTGCAGGAGCTGGACCCCGCCGGGCACAAGTCCCTGTGTGTGAACGAGGTGCCCTCCTTCTACGTGCCCATGGTCGACGTCAATGATGACTTCGTGCTGCTGCCGGCGTGACGCCCACGGGAGCTACGCGTGTCTGCCCAGTGCTGCTGACAAGCCCGGCAAGGGAGGGAGAGACCACCTCGGCCACGGCCTCTGCCCCGTCCAGACTGGCCCCGAGGCCAAGAGGCAGGCCCTGTCTCCTTTTACCAGCTGTGCGGGAGGAGGCGGCCTCACCAGCCCAGGCAGGAGATGGCGCCGCGGCGCCCACGGCAGACCGGGCTTCAGGCCCTGTCCCGCCCGCTGCAGAGGCAAGAGGGGCAGAGCAGCGTGTCCTGGACTTCCTGTTCCATTCTGATCAGTTCAGTTGGACTGAGGGGTCCAGCTCTCCTGAGACCTCCAGGTCGGGGTGGGGGCAGGGCACCACCAGGCCTCAGAGCAGGCTGAGGACGCTGGGGCGCGGAGCCAGGACTCTCCCATAGTGTTTTTAATGGAGTCAAATCCACGTGGTTTGTATATTTTTTTCCTTTAATCTTGGGCATTTTGTTTCTCTTTCTGAGAACATAACTTGAAACACTACAGAGCCAATAATCATATAAAAAGTGTATCCGTAACGCTGTACAGTTTTATATACATTCACAATGTACTTTTGCTGCCTTCTAGATAATTTATTTTGCAACACATCACTGCACAGTTGTAAATAACTTATGTAACATCACTCAGTTACGTGTAAAGACAGAAATAAATTAATTAAAATGCTCTTTGTACATCACGCTGCCCTCCAGAGAGGACATGGCCATGTCTTGCTCCCCTGGCACCTCCTTTCCTTTCCCTCCTCCTGTCCTGCTGCACCCCCTTGGGTGATGGGGCCCCCAAGAAGTGGGGTTGGGGAAGGGAGTCTGCACGGCCCCACGTTCCCCCGGGTCAGTGCCAGCGCTGGTGGTCGCAGTGAGCGTGGAGTAGGGCCTCCCTTGCTGAGCCACCGCCCGCTGGTACGTTGTGGAACCCTCGAGTCCCTCCACCTCCCTTGGGCCTCGTTTCCTAAACCACAGATCTCTGGTCAGCTAACACTTCTCAAAATTGCCTGGGAGTCCAATGCTGTCCCGGGCCCTGCCCAGGCTGGGGATCCACAGCTTAGAACGCTAAGCCCCAACCATGCTCGTGAGGCCTGCGCCACACAGCCCAGGGCCTCAGGGTGAGGCCACAGAACCCTCAGGAGCCAACCTCTGCAGCTTCCTCATCTCTGTCTGTCCGGAGTCACAGAGGGCCTTGCGCGGGCTCACCCTGCCCGCCCAGCCGGCGCTGGCCTCCCTGGGGCAGTGAGGTGGCTTGGACCAGCACTTCCACCACTCACCTGCTGTTCTGCTGAGCCTGGCTCCCTCACGAAGCCACCTCGCTTCCAGGGCCTGTGTTCGGGGCTGCTGTGGCTCGGGGAGGAGAGGGTCCTGAGAGGAGGGGGAAGCACTCCGTGGAGCAGTCGGGATGCTCCCCAACCTCGCCGTCGCAGGGTGCATCTGTCGTGCCCCGGACCACATCAGCCTCACAGGGCTCCGAGCAGGGGACACACAGCCGGGGTTGAGGGAGGGCAGCACCAAGACAAAGCATGCAGGTGCTGCCGGCAAAGTGGCACTGGCAGACGCCCTCGGCGTGCACGAAGAATAAGTGGCAGGGCTGGTGCTGCGGCGTAGCAGGTTAAGCTGCCGTCTGCAATGCCGACATCCCATGTGGGTGAACCAGTGGATAGAAGACCTCCCTATCCCTCCTTCCCTCTCTAAATTAAAAAAAAAAAAATCTCAAAATTTTTTTTAGGTGGCAGGGTCCCAACTGGTGCAGCGTGTTGAGCCCCACTTGGGAAGCCTGCATCACAGATAGAAGTGACAGCCTGAATCCTGGGCACTCGGCCTCCCACCCAGCCTCCTGGATGGCCCACGTGCTGGTGCCCTGTTGCCCCCAGGGGAGACCTGGGTAGAGTTCCAGCTCCTGGCTTGGGCCTGGTCCAGCCCCAGCTGTTTGTGGGTGTTGGGAAATGGACCAATAAATCAAAGATTGGTGATGAAAGTCCCCCGGGAGCATGGACGCCAACCCCTACTTAGGTGCTATGGGCATCCTTGAAGGCAGGAGACCCCGCCCACAGACCCTGGGGACCAGCAGGACGGACTGGACAGCCCCGGCCAGGGACACGCCTAGGACCGCAGAGGCTGTGTGCCTGCAGCTCTGATTGCAAACAGGAAGCAGTGGGTTTGGGTCAAGGGGTTTAGAAATCACTCAAAACACAGTAAGAACCCCGTGAACCTAAGCAGAGCACTAGAAGGTACCCACTGCACACCAAAAGAGCAACAGAGCCGTAAGGCAGGAGCCGCAGGACATAGACCCAGGACGCAACAGCTACAAGGTGACGGCGCCGTGTCCACGCTGCCACACCGCTCCTGGCTCCCGCTGCCAGGAGTTCTCTCTCCGCCTCCCTCCTCCTGGCAGAGGGGATAAGGACCGGGTAAACAGGGTGCCTCTCCTTTCCAGGAAGATGCCGGACCTCAGACATCAGCTTTCTCCACAGAAGACCACCGGAGGGTGCTAAGGGTGTCCCCCAACCACAGTGGGGAGCTGGAAATCCTGGCGGCTGGGGGTGGGGGGAGCAGCAAGAAATCACCAGAGGAAACAGACAGTGCCTGGTGCTGGGAAGCGTGCGGGAGGCAGAGGGCAGCACCAGCGGCCGTGACCTCTGAGCCTGGTGGCTCCGTGCAGGCGGCCCAGGCTCTGGAAGTGGAAAAGCCTGTAAGGCGGAAAAGCCTGTAGGGCGCCCGCCGGCAGCACAGGCCGAGCCTTGGGGAAGCATCACTTGGGCCACGCTCAGTCCTCTACTTCCCTGAAGGGCACATTGGAGCCACGCACCACCCAGCCCCGGAGCCCGGCCGGCAGTCCAGAGACACACCCCCCCCCCCCCCCCCCCAGGACTGGGAGCAAGCATTTAACCTCGTGCTGAAAATGCCTACCTCCCCTGACAGAGCAGCTGTGCTCAGTCCCGCTGCAGCTCCCTGCTAATGTGCGCCCTGGATGGCAAGTGGAGGCTGCCACCCACGTGGGAGATCTGGAGTGACGTCCAGCTTCAGCCTGGCTCAGCGCAGGTGGGCACTGGGGACAGATCTATCCTCCCATGATCACGAAGTCAATTTTTAAAACTGCAAACAGTGAGACCCTGGCCACCCGGATCCCAGACTGACCACGGAGGGCACAAGCAGGACAGCTCAAAGCCTTCACGAGCCCCCGCAGAACTGAGGCCCCACCTGGGACGCCACACCCCGGGCTGGAACCCGCAGCAGCTCTGGCTGCCCTGTTTCCTATCCAGCTCCTGGGAGACACTGGAGGATGGCCCACGTAGGAGACCCTGCCACACTCGTGGGAGACCCAGGTGGACTTCTGGCTCCTGGCATGGGCCTGGTCCTGACCTGGCTGTTGCACCCATTTGAGGAGTGACCCAGGGGGTGGAAGCTCTCTCTTCCCCCACCCCCAAACCAACCCCTCTCTGTTGCTCTGCCTTTTAAATAAAAACAACAAAGCTCTGTGATCTGAGGCAGCCGGGCTGTAACTGGCATCCTGATTCCAGCCGGGACAAGATCCTGGGTGCAGGGGCAGCACTGTGGCCTAGCAGGTTAAGCCTTCAGCTGTGGCCCCAGCATCCCATATGGGCACTGGTTCAAGTCCTGGATGCTCTATTTTGGATCCAGGGGCCTGAGAAAGCAGTGGAAGATGACCCAAGTGCTCGTGCCCCTGCACCCATGCGGGAGAGTCAGAGGAAGCTCCTGGGCTCAGATTGGCTCAGCTCTGGCCACTGTGGCCATTTGAGGAGAGAACCAGGGGATGGAAGACCAGGTACAGTAAGTGGTGCCTCAGCTTCAGCCCACACAGGAATCAGGAGTGGCAGCTGATGCCACTCAGATCTCCCAGGTGTGACGGAGCTCAAAAACAAACGCCACAACAGACGAAACCCGCAACTGTAGCATTCAGCTCCCTGGAGACAGCCGCGTGAGGACCCGATGGAGGCCAAGACCGCGTGCAGTCCCAAAGGCAGAGCAGCAGCCCCGCCCACGGAGGCCCTCTGCTGGGTAGAGACGCTTGCCCCTCCTCCACTCCCAGGAGAGAGGGCCCGGCATTCTCCCCAGGAGACCCCAGGCGAGAAGCAGCACAGGGGAGAGCAGGAGCCTTAAACCGAGGTAGGACCCTGGGTCCAGGGGGCAGGTAGGGGGCGATGCCCGGACCTCAGGCATCAGGTCGTGTGTGGCACCCGCAAGTCACGTGTGGCAGCCGAGGGATGAGGGAGGGGGAACGAGGCCAGGACCTCAGGTCAGGTCATGTGGCACCCGGGGGACAAGGGGGCACGAGGCCAGGACTGCCCGCTTCAGCTGCAGCTGGTGCTTCGAGGATGAGAGGTACAAGGAGGCCGCGTCCCTCAGGAGGCCCCTATGTGCCGGACCCTCCCCATCGCTGACCACAGATGGAGGACTCCCCATTCCTGACCACAGAGGGAGGACTACCAGCCTCGGACGAGAGCCGAAGGACTGCCCATCACTGACCACAGCAGGAAGACTCCCCGCCCCGACCACAGTGGGAGGACACCAAACCCCTGACCACAGAGGGAGGAATACCCGTCCCTGAACACAGGAGGAGGACTTCTCATCCCTACCAGAGCTGGAGGACACGCCACCCCTGATCATAGCGGGAGGACTCTGCACCCCTGACCACAGATGGAGGATTCCGTCCCTGACCACAGCTTGAGGACTCCCAGCCCCTGACCACAGCTGTAGGAATCCCTGCTCCTGGCCAGAGCTAGAGGTCTCCCTGCCCCTGACCACAGTGGGAAGAATCGCGTCCCTGACCACAGTGGAGGGACTCCCCATCCCTGACCAGTGCTGGAGGACACCCCTAGTCATAGAAGGAGGACTCCGCACCCCTGACCACAGCTAGAGGACTGCCCGCCTCTGACCAGAGCTTGAGGACTGCCCACCCCTGACCTCAGCGGGAGGACTCCCTGCTCCTGACCAGAGCTGGAGGACTGCTAATCCCTGACCAGAGCTGCAGGACTCCAAGGCCCTCAATACAACTGGAGGACACCCCACCCCTGACCACAGATGGAGGACTCCCCATCGCTGAAAACAGCAGGAGTACTCCCCGTCCCTAACCACAGCTGAGGACTGCCAGTCCCCGACCACAGAGGGAGGACTCCCCGCCCCGAACCAGAGCTGAAAGACTGCCCATTACTGACCGCAGCGGGAAATTTCCATCTCCTGACCAGAGCGGGAGGACTCCCCATCACTGACCAGAGCTGGAGGTCTCCCTGCCCCTTGACGACAGCGGGAGGACCAGAGATGGAGGTCTCCCTGTGCCCTAACCTCAGCGGGAGGACTCCCTGACCCAGACCAAAGTGAAAGGACACCCCATCCCTGACCAGAGCTGGAGGACTCCAAACCCCTGAACACTGGAGGACTCCACGCCCCTGACCAGTGCTGGAGGAAAGCCCATGACTGTAGCGGAAGGACTCCACACCCCTGATCGTGGCGGGAGGACTCCCCGTTCTTGACCAGAGCTGGAGGACTCCCCTCCCCTGATCACAGTGGGAGGTCTCTGCACCCCTGAACACAGATGGAGGACTGCCCGTCCCTGACCACAGCTCGAGGACTCCCAGCCCCTGACCACAGCTGTAGGAATCCCTGCTCCTGGCCAGAGCTGGAGGTCTCCCTGCCCCTTGACCACAGCGGGAAGAATCCCGTCCCTGACCACAGCGGGAGGACTCCCCGACCCAGACCAAAGTGGGAGGACTCCCCACCCCTGACCAGAGCAGGAGGACTCCACGCCCCTGACCAGAGCAGGAGGAATGCCCATGACTGCAGCAGAGGGACACCCCATCCCAACCACAGATGGAGGACTCCCCAAAACTGAAAACAGAAGTACTCCCCGTTCCTGACCACATACGGAAGACTGCCAGCGCCTGACCACAGAGGGAGGACTCCACGCCTCTTACCAGAGCTTTAGGACTGCCCACCCCGACCGCAACGGAAGAACTCCCTGCACCTGACCAGAGCTGCAGGACTCCAAGCCCCTCAATACAACTGGAGGACACTCCATCCCTGACCACATGGAGGACTCCCCATTCCTGACCACAGCTTAGGATTGCCAGTCACTGACCACAGAGGGAGGACTCCCCGCCCCACACCAGAGCTAGAGGACACCCCACGCCTAGTCACAGCAGGAGGACTCCCTGCCTCCTGACCACAGCTGGAGGACTGTCCGCCTATGACCAGAGCTTGAGGACACCCCAAGCCTGAACACAGCTTGAGGATTCACCCTGACCACAGCTGGAGGACTGGCCGCTGCTGATGTTGTGGGAGGACTGGCCGCCCCTACACAGCTGGAGGACTGCCCAACCCTAACGAGACCGGGAGCACAACCTGTCCCTGACCAGAGCTGGAAGGCTCCTCGCCGCTGACCGCAGCTCGAGGACTCCCAGCCCCTGACCACAGCTGTAGGAATCCCTGCTCCTGGCCAGAGCTGGAGGTCTCCCTGCCCCCTGACCACAGCGGGAAGAATCCCATCCCTGACCACAGCAGAGGGACTCCCCGTACCTGACCAGTGCTGGAGGACACCCCACCCCTAGTCATAGCAGGAGGACTCCGCACCCCTGACCACAGCTGGAGGACTGCCCGCCTCTGACCAGAGCTTGAGGACTGCCCACCCCTGACCTCAGCGGGAGGACTCCCTGCTCCTGACCAGAGCTGGAGGACTGCTAATCCCTGACCAGAGCTGCAGGACTCCAAGGCCCTCAATACAACTGGAGGACGCCCCATCCCTGACCACAGATGGAGGACTCCCCATCGCTGAAAACAGCAGGAGTACTCCCCACCCAGGACCAGAGCTGAATGACTGCCCATCACGGACCGCAGCGGGAACACTCCCCGCCCCTAACAACAGTGGGAAATTCCCATCTCCTGACCAGAGCTGGAGGATTCCCCACCCCTGACCACAGCTGTAGGAATCCCTGCTCCTGTCCAGAGCTGGAGGTCTCCCTGCCCCCTGACCACAGCGGGAAGAATCCCGTCCCTGAAAACAGCGGGAGGACTCCCTGACCCAGACCAAAGTGGGAGGACACCCCATCCCTGACCAGAGCTGGGGGACTCCACACCCCTGAACGCTGGAGGACTCCACGCCCCTGACCAGAGTTGGAGGAATGCCCATGACTGCAGCGGAAGGACTCCCCGCCCTTGACCGAGGCGGGAGGACTCCCCGTTCCTGACCAGAGCTGGAGGACTCCACACCCCTGATCACAGCGGGAGGACTCTGCACCCCTGACCACAGCTGGAGGACTGCCAACTCCTGACCAGACCAGGAGGACAACCTGTCCCTGACCAGAGCTGGAAGGCTCCTCGCCGCTGACCGCAGCTCGAGGACTCCCAGCCCCTGACCTCAGCTGTAGGAATCCCTGCTCCTGGCCAGAGCTGGAGGTCTCCCTGCCCCTGACCACAGCGGGAAGAATTCTGTCCTCTGCCCCCTGGCCACAACGGGAGTACTCCCCGACATGAGCACAGATGAAAGACTCACCGTCACTACCTAGAGCTGGAGAACTGCCCTCCCCTGACCACAGCGGGAGGACTCCCAATCCCTGACCAGAGCTGGAGGACTCCTCATCCCTGACCACAGCTGGAGGACTGCCAGTCCCAACCACAGAGGGACGACTACCAGCCTCGGACCAGAGCTGAAGGACTCCCCATCACTGACCACAGCAGGAAGACTCCCAGTCTCTGATCACAGTGGGAGGACTCCCTTTCCTGACCAGAGCTGGAGGACTTCCCGTCCCTGACCAGAGCTGGAGGACACCCCACCCCTGATAACAGTGGAAGAACCCCGCACCCCTGACCACAGCTGGAGACTGCCCATCGGTGACCACAGCGGAAGGACTCCCACCCCTGTCCACAGCAGGAGGACTCCTCATCCCTGACCAGAGCTGGAGGACACCCCACCCCTGAACACAGCTCAAGGACGCACCCTGACCACAGCTGGAGGACTGGTCGCAGCCGACCTTGTGAGAGGACTGGCTGCCCCTGACCACAGTGGGAGGACTGCCTGCCTATGACCAGACTGGGAGGACGACCTGTCCCTGACCTCAGCTAGAGGACTCCTTACCGCTGACCACAGCTCGAGGACTCCCGACCCCTGACCACAGCTGTAGGAATCCCACTCCTGGCCAGAGCTGGAGGTCTCCCTGCCCCTGACCACAGCGGGAAGAATCCTGTCCCTGACCACAGATGGAGTACTCCCCATCCCTGACCAGTGCTGGAGGACACCCCACCCCTAGTCACAGCGGGAGGACTCCCCACCCCTGACAGAGCCTGAGGACTCCCCACCCTTGACTACAGTGGGAGGATGGCCCATCCCTGACCAGAGCTGGAGGACTCCCCACCCCTGACCACAACGGGAGGACTGCCAGTCCCTGACCAGAAATGAAGGACTACCTGCCCTCAAACACAGTGGGAGGACTGCCTGCCCCTGATCGCAGTTGGAGGACGGCCCACCCATGACCAGAGAGTGAGAACTGCCTTCCCCTGACCACAGAGGGAGGACTGCCCCCCTGACCAGAGCGGGAGGACTACCTGCCCCTGACCACAACTGGAGGACGGCCCATCCTTGACCGGAGAATAACTGCCTTCCCCTCACCAGAGCGGGAGGACTGCCCACCCCTGACTAGAGCAGGAGGACGACCTGTCCCTGACCAGAGCTGGAGGACTCCCTGTTGCTGACCAGTTCGAGGACCCAGCCCCTGACCATAGCTGGAGGACTACCTGCTCCTGACCAGGGCTGGAGGACTCCCCATCCCTGAGCAGAGCTGGAGGATTCCCCATTCCTGACCACAGCGGGAGGACTCTCAACCCCTGACCACAGCTGGAGACTGCCCTCCCCTGACCATAGCAGGAAGACTCCCAGTCTCTTACCACAGCAGGAGGACTCCCCGCCCCTGACCACAGATGGAGGACTGCCTACCCCTGACCACAGCGGGAGGGCTACCTGTCCCTGACCAGAGCGGGAGGACTCCCCACCCCTGACCAGAGCTGGAGGTCTCCCTGCCCCTTGACCACAGCGGGAAGAATCCGTCCCTGGCCACAGCGGGAGGATTCCCCGACCCAGATGAAAGTGGGAGGACACCCCATCCCTGACCAGAGCTGGAGGACTCCGCACCCCTGACCACAGCTGGAGGACTGCCCGCCTCTGACCAGAGCTTGAGGACTGCCCACCCCTGACCTCAGCGGGAGGACTCCCTGCTCCTGACCAGAGCTGGAGGACTGCTAATCCCTGACCAGAGCTGCAGGACTCCAAGGCCCTCAATACAACTGGAGGACGCCCCATCCCTGACCACAGATGGAGGACTCCCCATCGCTGAAAACAGCAGGAGTACTCCCCACCCAGGACCAGAGCTGAACGACTGCCCATCACGGACCGCAGCGGGAACACTCCCCGCCCCTAACAACAGTGGGAAATTCCCATCTCCTGACCAGAGCTGGAGGATTCCCCGCCCCTGACCACAGCTGTAGGAATCCCTGCTCCTGTCCAGAGCTGGAGGTCTCCCTGCCCCCTGACCACAGCGGGAAGAATCCCGTCCCTGAAAACAGCGGGAGGACTCCCTGACCCAGACCAAAGTGGGAGGACACCCCATCCCTGACCAGAGCTGGGGGACTCCACACCCCTGAACGCTGGAGGACTCCACGCCCCTGACCAGAGTTGGAGGAATGCCCATGACTGCAGCGGAAGGACTCCCCGCCCTTGGCCGAGGCGGGAGGACTCCCCGTTCCTGACCAGAGCTGGAGGACTCCACACCCCTGATCACAGCGGGAGGACTCTGCACCCCTGACCACAGCTGGAGGACTGCCAACTCCTGACCAGACCAGGAGGACAACCTGTCCCTGACCAGAGCTGGAAGGCTCCTCGCCGCTGACCGCAGCTCGAGGACTCCCAGCCCCTGACCTCAGCTGTAGGAATCCCTGCTCCTGGCCAGAGCTGGAGGTCTCCCTGCCCCTGACCACAGCGGGAAGAATTCTGTCCTCTGCCCCCTGGCCACAACGGGAGTACTCCCCGACATGAGCACAGATGAAAGACTCACCGTCACTACCTAGAGCTGGAGAACTGCCCTCCCCTGACCACAGCGGGAGGACTCCCAATCCCTGACCAGAGCTGGAGGACTCCTCATCCCTGACCACAGCTGGAGGACTGCCAGTCCCAACCACAGAGGGACGACTACCAGCCTCGGACCAGAGCTGAAGGACTCCCCATCACTGACCACAGCAGGAAGACTCCCAGTCTCTGATCACAGTGGGAGGACTCCCTTTCCTGACCAGAGCTGGAGGACTTCCCGTCCCTGACCAGAGCTGGAGGACACCCCACCCCTGATAACAGTGGAAGAACCCCGCACCCCTGACCACAGCTGGAGACTGCCCATCGGTGACCACAGCGGAAGGACTCCCACCCCTGTCCACAGCAGGAGGACTCCTCATCCCTGACCAGAGCTGGAGGACACCCCCACCCCTGAACACAGCTCAAGGACGCACCCTGACCACAGCTGGAGGACTGGTCGCAGCCGACCTTGTGAGAGGACTGGCTGCCCCTGACCACAGTGGGAGGACTGCCTGCCTATGACCAGACTGGGAGGACGACCTGTCCCTGACCTCAGCTAGAGGACTCCTTACCGCTGACCACAGCTCGAGGACTCCCGACCCCTGACCACAGCTGTAGGAATCCCACTCCTGGCCAGAGCTGGAGGTCTCCCTGCCCCTGACCACAGCGGGAAGAATCCTGTCCCTGACCACAGATGGAGTACTCCCCATCCCTGACCAGTGCTGGAGGACACCCCACCCCTAGTCACAGCGGGAGGACTGCCCACCCCTGACAGAGCCTGAGGACTCCCCACCCTTGACTACAGTGGGAGGATGGCCCATCCCTGACCAGAGCTGGAGGACTCCCCACCCCTGACCACAACGGGAGGACTGCCAGTCCCTGACCAGAAATGAAGGACTACCTGCCCTCAAACACAGTGGGAGGACTGCCTGCCCCTGATCGCAGTTGGAGGACGGCCCACCCATGACCAGAGAGTGAGAACTGCCTTCCCCTGACCACAGAGGGAGGACTGCCCCCCTGACCAGAGCGGGAGGACTACCTGCCCCTGACCACAACTGGAGGACGGCCCATCCTTGACCGGAGAATAACTGCCTTCCCCTCACCAGAGCGGGAGGACTGCCCACCCCTGACTAGAGCAGGAGGACGACCTGTCCCTGACCAGAGCTGGAGGACTCCCTGTTGCTGACCAGTTCGAGGACCCAGCCCCTGACCATAGCTGGAGGACTACCTGCTCCTGACCAGGGCTGGAGGACTCCCCATCCCTGAGCAGAGCTGGAGGATTCCCCATTCCTGACCACAGCGGGAGGACTCTCAACCCCTGACCACAGCTGGAGACTGCCCTCCCCTGACCATAGCAGGAAGACTCCCAGTCTCTTACCACAGCAGGAGGACTCCCCGCCCCTGACCACAGATGGAGGACTGCCTACCCCTGACCACAGCGGGAGGGCTACCTGTCCCTGACCAGAGCGGGAGGACTCCCCACCCCTGACCAGAGCTGGAGGTCTCCCTGCCCCTTGACCACAGCGGGAAGAATCCGTCCCTGGCCACAGCGGGAGGATTCCCCGACCCAGATGAAAGTGGGAGGACACCCCATCCCTGACCAGAGCTGGAGGACTCCGCACCCCTGACCACAGCTGGAGGACTGCCCGCCTCTGACCAGAGCTTGAGGACTGCCCACCCCTGACCTCAGCGGGAGGACTCCCTGCTCCTGACCAGAGCTGGAGGACTGCTAATCCCTGACCAGAGCTGCAGGACTCCAAGGCCCTCAATACAACTGGAGGACGCCCCATCCCTGACCACAGATGGAGGACTCCCCATCGCTGAAAACAGCAGGAGTACTCCCCACCCAGGACCAGAGCTGAACGACTGCCCATCACGGACCGCAGCGGGAACACTCCCCGCCCCTAACAACAGTGGGAAATTCCCATCTCCTGACCAGAGCTGGAGGATTCCCCGCCCCTGACCACAGCTGTAGGAATCCCTGCTCCTGTCCAGAGCTGGAGGTCTCCCTGCCCCCTGACCACAGCGGGAAGAATCCCGTCCCTGAAAACAGCGGGAGGACTCCCTGACCCAGACCAAAGTGGGAGGACACCCCATCCCTGACCAGAGCTGGGGGACTCCACACCCCTGAACGCTGGAGGACTCCACGCCCCTGACCAGAGTTGGAGGAATGCCCATGACTGCAGCGGAAGGACTCCCCGCCCTTGGCCGAGGCGGGAGGACTCCCCGTTCCTGACCAGAGCTGGAGGACTCCACACCCCTGATCACAGCGGGAGGACTCTGCACCCCTGACCACAGCTGGAGGACTGCCAACTCCTGACCAGACCAGGAGGACAACCTGTCCCTGACCAGAGCTGGAAGGCTCCTCGCCGCTGACCGCAGCTCGAGGACTCCCAGCCCCTGACCTCAGCTGTAGGAATCCCTGCTCCTGGCCAGAGCTGGAGGTCTCCCTGCCCCTGACCACAGCGGGAAGAATTCTGTCCTCTGCCCCCTGGCCACAACGGGAGTACTCCCCGACATGAGCACAGATGAAAGACTCACCGTCACTACCTAGAGCTGGAGAACTGCCCTCCCCTGACCACAGCGGGAGGACTCCCAATCCCTGACCAGAGCTGGAGGACTCCTCATCCCTGACCACAGCTGGAGGACTGCCAGTCCCAACCACAGAGGGACGACTACCAGCCTCGGACCAGAGCTGAAGGACTCCCCATCACTGACCACAGCAGGAAGACTCCCAGTCTCTGATCACAGTGGGAGGACTCCCTTTCCTGACCAGAGCTGGAGGACTTCCCGTCCCTGACCAGAGCTGGAGGACACCCCACCCCTGATAACAGTGGAAGAACCCCGCACCCCTGACCACAGCTGGAGACTGCCCATCGGTGACCACAGCGGAAGGACTCCCACCCCTGTCCACAGCAGGAGGACTCCTCATCCCTGACCAGAGCTGGAGGACACCCCACCCCTGAACACAGCTCAAGGACGCACCCTGACCACAGCTGGAGGACTGGTCGCAGCCGACCTTGTGAGAGGACTGGCTGCCCCTGACCACAGTGGGAGGACTGCCTGCCTATGACCAGACTGGGAGGACGACCTGTCCCTGACCTCAGCTAGAGGACTCCTTACCGCTGACCACAGCTCGAGGACTCCCGACCCCTGACCACAGCTGTAGGAATCCCACTCCTGGCCAGAGCTGGAGGTCTCCCTGCCCCTGACCACAGCGGGAAGAATCCTGTCCCTGACCACAGATGGAGTACTCCCCATCCCTGACCAGTGCTGGAGGACACCCCACCCCTAGTCACAGCGGGAGGACTGCCCACCCCTGACAGAGCCTGAGGACTCCCCACCCTTGACTACAGTGGGAGGATGGCCCATCCCTGACCAGAGCTGGAGGACTCCCCACCCCTGACCACAACGGGAGGACTGCCAGTCCCTGACCAGAAATGAAGGACTACCTGCCCTCAAACACAGTGGGAGGACTGCCTGCCCCTGATCGCAGTTGGAGGACGGCCCACCCATGACCAGAGAGTGAGAACTGCCTTCCCCTGACCACAGAGGGAGGACTGCCCCCCTGACCAGAGCGGGAGGACTACCTGCCCCTGACCACAACTGGAGGACGGCCCATCCTTGACCGGAGAATAACTGCCTTCCCCTCACCAGAGCGGGAGGACTGCCCACCCCTGACTAGAGCAGGAGGACGACCTGTCCCTGACCAGAGCTGGAGGACTCCCTGTTGCTGACCAGTTCGAGGACCCAGCCCCTGACCATAGCTGGAGGACTACCTGCTCCTGACCAGGGCTGGAGGACTCCCCATCCCTGAGCAGAGCTGGAGGATTCCCCATTCCTGACCACAGCGGGAGGACTCTCAACCCCTGACCACAGCTGGAGACTGCCCTCCCCTGACCATAGCAGGAAGACTCCCAGTCTCTTACCACAGCAGGAGGACTCCCCGCCCCTGACCACAGATGGAGGACTGCCTACCCCTGACCACAGCGGGAGGGCTACCTGTCCCTGACCAGAGCGGGAGGACTCCCCACCCCTGACCAGAGCTGGAGGTCTCCCTGCCCCTTGACCACAGCGGGAAGAATCCGTCCCTGGCCACAGCGGGAGGATTCCCCGACCCAGATGAAAGTGGGAGGACACCCCATCCCTGACCAGAGCTGGAGGACTCCGCACCCCTGACCACAGCTGGAGGACTGCCCGCCTCTGACCAGAGCTTGAGGACTGCCCACCCCTGACCTCAGCGGGAGGACTCCCTGCTCCTGACCAGAGCTGGAGGACTGCTAATCCCTGACCAGAGCTGCAGGACTCCAAGGCCCTCAATACAACTGGAGGACGCCCCATCCCTGACCACAGATGGAGGACTCCCCATCGCTGAAAACAGCAGGAGTACTCCCCACCCAGGACCAGAGCTGAACGACTGCCCATCACGGACCGCAGCGGGAACACTCCCCGCCCCTAACAACAGTGGGAAATTCCCATCTCCTGACCAGAGCTGGAGGATTCCCCGCCCCTGACCACAGCTGTAGGAATCCCTGCTCCTGTCCAGAGCTGGAGGTCTCCCTGCCCCCTGACCACAGCGGGAAGAATCCCGTCCCTGAAAACAGCGGGAGGACTCCCTGACCCAGACCAAAGTGGGAGGACACCCCATCCCTGACCAGAGCTGGGGGACTCCACACCCCTGAACGCTGGAGGACTCCACGCCCCTGACCAGAGTTGGAGGAATGCCCATGACTGCAGCGGAAGGACTCCCCGCCCTTGGCCGAGGCGGGAGGACTCCCCGTTCCTGACCAGAGCTGGAGGACTCCACACCCCTGATCACAGCGGGAGGACTCTGCACCCCTGACCACAGCTGGAGGACTGCCAACTCCTGACCAGACCAGGAGGACAACCTGTCCCTGACCAGAGCTGGAAGGCTCCTCGCCGCTGACCGCAGCTCGAGGACTCCCAGCCCCTGACCTCAGCTGTAGGAATCCCTGCTCCTGGCCAGAGCTGGAGGTCTCCCTGCCCCTGACCACAGCGGGAAGAATTCTGTCCTCTGCCCCCTGGCCACAACGGGAGTACTCCCCGACATGAGCACAGATGAAAGACTCACCGTCACTACCTAGAGCTGGAGAACTGCCCTCCCCTGACCACAGCGGGAGGACTCCCAATCCCTGACCAGAGCTGGAGGACTCCTCATCCCTGACCACAGCTGGAGGACTGCCAGTCCCAACCACAGAGGGACGACTACCAGCCTCGGACCAGAGCTGAAGGACTCCCCATCACTGACCACAGCAGGAAGACTCCCAGTCTCTGATCACAGTGGGAGGACTCCCTTTCCTGACCAGAGCTGGAGGACTTCCCGTCCCTGACCAGAGCTGGAGGACACCCCACCCCTGATAACAGTGGAAGAACCCCGCACCCCTGACCACAGCTGGAGACTGCCCATCGGTGACCACAGCGGAAGGACTCCCACCCCTGTCCACAGCAGGAGGACTCCTCATCCCTGACCAGAGCTGGAGGACACCCCACCCCTGAACACAGCTCAAGGACGCACCCTGACCACAGCTGGAGGACTGGTCGCAGCCGACCTTGTGAGAGGACTGGCTGCCCCTGACCACAGTGGGAGGACTGCCTGCCTATGACCAGACTGGGAGGACGACCTGTCCCTGACCTCAGCTAGAGGACTCCTTACCGCTGACCACAGCTCGAGGACTCCCGACCCCTGACCACAGCTGTAGGAATCCCACTCCTGGCCAGAGCTGGAGGTCTCCCTGCCCCTGACCACAGCGGGAAGAATCCTGTCCCTGACCACAGATGGAGTACTCCCCATCCCTGACCAGTGCTGGAGGACACCCCACCCCTAGTCACAGCGGGAGGACTGCCCACCCCTGACAGAGCCTGAGGACTCCCCACCCTTGACTACAGTGGGAGGATGGCCCATCCCTGACCAGAGCTGGAGGACTCCCCACCCCTGACCACAACGGGAGGACTGCCAGTCCCTGACCAGAAATGAAGGACTACCTGCCCTCAAACACAGTGGGAGGACTGCCTGCCCCTGATCGCAGTTGGAGGACGGCCCACCCATGACCAGAGAGTGAGAACTGCCTTCCCCTGACCACAGAGGGAGGACTGCCCCCCTGACCAGAGCGGGAGGACTACCTGCCCCTGACCACAACTGGAGGACGGCCCATCCTTGACCGGAGAATAACTGCCTTCCCCTCACCAGAGCGGGAGGACTGCCCACCCCTGACTAGAGCAGGAGGACGACCTGTCCCTGACCAGAGCTGGAGGACTCCCTGTTGCTGACCAGTTCGAGGACCCAGCCCCTGACCATAGCTGGAGGACTACCTGCTCCTGACCAGGGCTGGAGGACTCCCCATCCCTGAGCAGAGCTGGAGGATTCCCCATTCCTGACCACAGCGGGAGGACTCTCAACCCCTGACCACAGCTGGAGACTGCCCTCCCCTGACCATAGCAGGAAGACTCCCAGTCTCTTACCACAGCAGGAGGACTCCCCGCCCCTGACCACAGATGGAGGACTGCCTACCCCTGACCACAGCGGGAGGGCTACCTGTCCCTGACCAGAGCGGGAGGACTCCCCACCCCTGACCAGAGCTGGAGGTCTCCCTGCCCCTTGACCACAGCGGGAAGAATCCGTCCCTGGCCACAGCGGGAGGATTCCCCGACCCAGATGAAAGTGGGAGGACACCCCATCCCTGACCAGAGCTGGAGGACTCCGCACCCCTGACCACAGCTGGAGGACTGCCCGCCTCTGACCAGAGCTTGAGGACTGCCCACCCCTGACCTCAGCGGGAGGACTCCCTGCTCCTGACCAGAGCTGGAGGACTGCTAATCCCTGACCAGAGCTGCAGGACTCCAAGGCCCTCAATACAACTGGAGGACGCCCCATCCCTGACCACAGATGGAGGACTCCCCATCGCTGAAAACAGCAGGAGTACTCCCCACCCAGGACCAGAGCTGAACGACTGCCCATCACGGACCGCAGCGGGAACACTCCCCGCCCCTAACAACAGTGGGAAATTCCCATCTCCTGACCAGAGCTGGAGGATTCCCCGCCCCTGACCACAGCTGTAGGAATCCCTGCTCCTGTCCAGAGCTGGAGGTCTCCCTGCCCCCTGACCACAGCGGGAAGAATCCCGTCCCTGAAAACAGCGGGAGGACTCCCTGACCCAGACCAAAGTGGGAGGACACCCCATCCCTGACCAGAGCTGGGGGACTCCACACCCCTGAACGCTGGAGGACTCCACGCCCCTGACCAGAGTTGGAGGAATGCCCATGACTGCAGCGGAAGGACTCCCCGCCCTTGGCCGAGGCGGGAGGACTCCCCGTTCCTGACCAGAGCTGGAGGACTCCACACCCCTGATCACAGCGGGAGGACTCTGCACCCCTGACCACAGCTGGAGGACTGCCAACTCCTGACCAGACCAGGAGGACAACCTGTCCCTGACCAGAGCTGGAAGGCTCCTCGCCGCTGACCGCAGCTCGAGGACTCCCAGCCCCTGACCTCAGCTGTAGGAATCCCTGCTCCTGGCCAGAGCTGGAGGTCTCCCTGCCCCTGACCACAGCGGGAAGAATTCTGTCCTCTGCCCCCTGGCCACAACGGGAGTACTCCCCGACATGAGCACAGATGAAAGACTCACCGTCACTACCTAGAGCTGGAGAACTGCCCTCCCCTGACCACAGCGGGAGGACTCCCAATCCCTGACCAGAGCTGGAGGACTCCTCATCCCTGACCACAGCTGGAGGACTGCCAGTCCCAACCACAGAGGGACGACTACCAGCCTCGGACCAGAGCTGAAGGACTCCCCATCACTGACCACAGCAGGAAGACTCCCAGTCTCTGATCACAGTGGGAGGACTCCCTTTCCTGACCAGAGCTGGAGGACTTCCCGTCCCTGACCAGAGCTGGAGGACACCCCACCCCTGATAACAGTGGAAGAACCCCGCACCCCTGACCACAGCTGGAGACTGCCCATCGGTGACCACAGCGGAAGGACTCCCACCCCTGTCCACAGCAGGAGGACTCCTCATCCCTGACCAGAGCTGGAGGACACCCCACCCCTGAACACAGCTCAAGGACGCACCCTGACCACAGCTGGAGGACTGGTCGCAGCCGACCTTGTGAGAGGACTGGCTGCCCCTGACCACAGTGGGAGGACTGCCTGCCTATGACCAGACTGGGAGGACGACCTGTCCCTGACCTCAGCTAGAGGACTCCTTACCGCTGACCACAGCTCGAGGACTCCCGACCCCTGACCACAGCTGTAGGAATCCCACTCCTGGCCAGAGCTGGAGGTCTCCCTGCCCCTGACCACAGCGGGAAGAATCCTGTCCCTGACCACAGATGGAGTACTCCCCATCCCTGACCAGTGCTGGAGGACACCCCACCCCTAGTCACAGCGGGAGGACTGCCCACCCCTGACAGAGCCTGAGGACTCCCCACCCTTGACTACAGTGGGAGGATGGCCCATCCCTGACCAGAGCTGGAGGACTCCCCACCCCTGACCACAACGGGAGGACTGCCAGTCCCTGACCAGAAATGAAGGACTACCTGCCCTCAAACACAGTGGGAGGACTGCCTGCCCCTGATCGCAGTTGGAGGACGGCCCACCCATGACCAGAGAGTGAGAACTGCCTTCCCCTGACCACAGAGGGAGGACTGCCCCCCTGACCAGAGCGGGAGGACTACCTGCCCCTGACCACAACTGGAGGACGGCCCATCCTTGACCGGAGAATAACTGCCTTCCCCTCACCAGAGCGGGAGGACTGCCCACCCCTGACTAGAGCAGGAGGACGACCTGTCCCTGACCAGAGCTGGAGGACTCCCTGTTGCTGACCAGTTCGAGGACCCAGCCCCTGACCATAGCTGGAGGACTACCTGCTCCTGACCAGGGCTGGAGGACTCCCCATCCCTGAGCAGAGCTGGAGGATTCCCCATTCCTGACCACAGCGGGAGGACTCTCAACCCCTGACCACAGCTGGAGACTGCCCTCCCCTGACCATAGCAGGAAGACTCCCAGTCTCTTACCACAGCAGGAGGACTCCCCGCCCCTGACCACAGATGGAGGACTGCCTACCCCTGACCACAGCGGGAGGGCTACCTGTCCCTGACCAGAGCGGGAGGACTCCCCACCCCTGACCAGAGCTGGAGGTCTCCCTGCCCCTTGACCACAGCGGGAAGAATCCGTCCCTGGCCACAGCGGGAGGATTCCCCGACCCAGATGAAAGTGGGAGGACACCCCATCCCTGACCAGAGCTGGAGGACTCCGCACCCCTGACCACAGCTGGAGGACTGCCCGCCTCTGACCAGAGCTTGAGGACTGCCCACCCCTGACCTCAGCGGGAGGACTCCCTGCTCCTGACCAGAGCTGGAGGACTGCTAATCCCTGACCAGAGCTGCAGGACTCCAAGGCCCTCAATACAACTGGAGGACGCCCCATCCCTGACCACAGATGGAGGACTCCCCATCGCTGAAAACAGCAGGAGTACTCCCCACCCAGGACCAGAGCTGAACGACTGCCCATCACGGACCGCAGCGGGAACACTCCCCGCCCCTAACAACAGTGGGAAATTCCCATCTCCTGACCAGAGCTGGAGGATTCCCCGCCCCTGACCACAGCTGTAGGAATCCCTGCTCCTGTCCAGAGCTGGAGGTCTCCCTGCCCCCTGACCACAGCGGGAAGAATCCCGTCCCTGAAAACAGCGGGAGGACTCCCTGACCCAGACCAAAGTGGGAGGACACCCCATCCCTGACCAGAGCTGGGGGACTCCACACCCCTGAACGCTGGAGGACTCCACGCCCCTGACCAGAGTTGGAGGAATGCCCATGACTGCAGCGGAAGGACTCCCCGCCCTTGGCCGAGGCGGGAGGACTCCCCGTTCCTGACCAGAGCTGGAGGACTCCACACCCCTGATCACAGCGGGAGGACTCTGCACCCCTGACCACAGCTGGAGGACTGCCAACTCCTGACCAGACCAGGAGGACAACCTGTCCCTGACCAGAGCTGGAAGGCTCCTCGCCGCTGACCGCAGCTCGAGGACTCCCAGCCCCTGACCTCAGCTGTAGGAATCCCTGCTCCTGGCCAGAGCTGGAGGTCTCCCTGCCCCTGACCACAGCGGGAAGAATTCTGTCCTCTGCCCCCTGGCCACAACGGGAGTACTCCCCGACATGAGCACAGATGAAAGACTCACCGTCACTACCTAGAGCTGGAGAACTGCCCTCCCCTGACCACAGCGGGAGGACTCCCAATCCCTGACCAGAGCTGGAGGACTCCTCATCCCTGACCACAGCTGGAGGACTGCCAGTCCCAACCACAGAGGGACGACTACCAGCCTCGGACCAGAGCTGAAGGACTCCCCATCACTGACCACAGCAGGAAGACTCCCAGTCTCTGATCACAGTGGGAGGACTCCCTTTCCTGACCAGAGCTGGAGGACTTCCCGTCCCTGACCAGAGCTGGAGGACACCCCACCCCTGATAACAGTGGAAGAACCCCGCACCCCTGACCACAGCTGGAGACTGCCCATCGGTGACCACAGCGGAAGGACTCCCACCCCTGTCCACAGCAGGAGGACTCCTCATCCCTGACCAGAGCTGGAGGACACCCCACCCCTGAACACAGCTCAAGGACGCACCCTGACCACAGCTGGAGGACTGGTCGCAGCCGACCTTGTGAGAGGACTGGCTGCCCCTGACCACAGTGGGAGGACTGCCTGCCTATGACCAGACTGGGAGGACGACCTGTCCCTGACCTCAGCTAGAGGACTCCTTACCGCTGACCACAGCTCGAGGACTCCCGACCCCTGACCACAGCTGTAGGAATCCCACTCCTGGCCAGAGCTGGAGGTCTCCCTGCCCCTGACCACAGCGGGAAGAATCCTGTCCCTGACCACAGATGGAGTACTCCCCATCCCTGACCAGTGCTGGAGGACACCCCACCCCTAGTCACAGCGGGAGGACTCCCCACCCTTGACTACAGTGGGAGGATGGCCCATCCCTGACCAGAGCTGGAGGACTCCCCACCCCTGACCACAACGGGAGGACTGCCAGTCCCTGACCAGAAATGAAGGACTACCTGCCCTCAAACACAGTGGGAGGACTGCCTGCCCCTGATCGCAGTTGGAGGACGGCCCACCCATGACCAGAGAGTGAGAACTGCCTTCCCCTGACCACAGAGGGAGGACTGCCCCCCTGACCAGAGCGGGAGGACTACCTGCCCCTGACCACAACTGGAGGACGGCCCATCCTTGACCGGAGAATAACTGCCTTCCCCTCACCAGAGCGGGAGGACTGCCCACCCCTGACTAGAGCAGGAGGACGACCTGTCCCTGACCAGAGCTGGAGGACTCCCTGTTGCTGACCAGTTCGAGGACCCAGCCCCTGACCATAGCTGGAGGACTACCTGCTCCTGACCAGGGCTGGAGGACTCCCCATCCCTGAGCAGAGCTGGAGGATTCCCCATTCCTGACCACAGCGGGAGGACTCTCAACCCCTGACCACAGCTGGAGACTGCCCTCCCCTGACCATAGCAGGAAGACTCCCAGTCTCTTACCACAGCAGGAGGACTCCCCGCCCCTGACCACAGATGGAGGACTGCCTACCCCTGACCACAGCGGGAGGGCTACCTGTCCCTGACCAGAGCGGGAGGACTCCCCACCCCTGACCAGAGCTGGAGGTCTCCCTGCCCCTTGACCACAGCGGGAAGAATCCGTCCCTGGCCACAGCGGGAGGATTCCCCGACCCAGATGAAAGTGGGAGGACACCCCATCCCTGACCAGAGCTGGAGGACTCCGCACCCCTGACCACAGCTGGAGGACTGCCCGCCTCTGACCAGAGCTTGAGGACTGCCCACCCCTGACCTCAGCGGGAGGACTCCCTGCTCCTGACCAGAGCTGGAGGACTGCTAATCCCTGACCAGAGCTGCAGGACTCCAAGGCCCTCAATACAACTGGAGGACGCCCCATCCCTGACCACAGATGGAGGACTCCCCATCGCTGAAAACAGCAGGAGTACTCCCCACCCAGGACCAGAGCTGAACGACTGCCCATCACGGACCGCAGCGGGAACACTCCCCGCCCCTAACAACAGTGGGAAATTCCCATCTCCTGACCAGAGCTGGAGGATTCCCCGCCCCTGACCACAGCTGTAGGAATCCCTGCTCCTGTCCAGAGCTGGAGGTCTCCCTGCCCCCTGACCACAGCGGGAAGAATCCCGTCCCTGAAAACAGCGGGAGGACTCCCTGACCCAGACCAAAGTGGGAGGACACCCCATCCCTGACCAGAGCTGGGGGACTCCACACCCCTGAACGCTGGAGGACTCCACGCCCCTGACCAGAGTTGGAGGAATGCCCATGACTGCAGCGGAAGGACTCCCCGCCCTTGGCCGAGGCGGGAGGACTCCCCGTTCCTGACCAGAGCTGGAGGACTCCACACCCCTGATCACAGCGGGAGGACTCTGCACCCCTGACCACAGCTGGAGGACTGCCAACTCCTGACCAGACCAGGAGGACAACCTGTCCCTGACCAGAGCTGGAAGGCTCCTCGCCGCTGACCGCAGCTCGAGGACTCCCAGCCCCTGACCTCAGCTGTAGGAATCCCTGCTCCTGGCCAGAGCTGGAGGTCTCCCTGCCCCTGACCACAGCGGGAAGAATTCTGTCCTCTGCCCCCTGGCCACAACGGGAGTACTCCCCGACATGAGCACAGATGAAAGACTCACCGTCACTACCTAGAGCTGGAGAACTGCCCTCCCCTGACCACAGCGGGAGGACTCCCAATCCCTGACCAGAGCTGGAGGACTCCTCATCCCTGACCACAGCTGGAGGACTGCCAGTCCCAACCACAGAGGGACGACTACCAGCCTCGGACCAGAGCTGAAGGACTCCCCATCACTGACCACAGCAGGAAGACTCCCAGTCTCTGATCACAGTGGGAGGACTCCCTTTCCTGACCAGAGCTGGAGGACTTCCCGTCCCTGACCAGAGCTGGAGGACACCCCACCCCTGATAACAGTGGAAGAACCCCGCACCCCTGACCACAGCTGGAGACTGCCCATCGGTGACCACAGCGGAAGGACTCCCACCCCTGTCCACAGCAGGAGGACTCCTCATCCCTGACCAGAGCTGGAGGACACCCCACCCCTGAACACAGCTCAAGGACGCACCCTGACCACAGCTGGAGGACTGGTCGCAGCCGACCTTGTGAGAGGACTGGCTGCCCCTGACCACAGTGGGAGGACTGCCTGCCTATGACCAGACTGGGAGGACGACCTGTCCCTGACCTCAGCTAGAGGACTCCTTACCGCTGACCACAGCTCGAGGACTCCCGACCCCTGACCACAGCTGTAGGAATCCCACTCCTGGCCAGAGCTGGAGGTCTCCCTGCCCCTGACCACAGCGGGAAGAATCCTGTCCCTGACCACAGATGGAGTACTCCCCATCCCTGACCAGTGCTGGAGGACACCCCACCCCTAGTCACAGCGGGAGGACTGCCCACCCCTGACAGAGCCTGAGGACTCCCCACCCTTGACTACAGTGGGAGGATGGCCCATCCCTGACCAGAGCTGGAGGACTCCCCACCCCTGACCACAACGGGAGGACTGCCAGTCCCTGACCAGAAATGAAGGACTACCTGCCCTCAAACACAGTGGGAGGACTGCCTGCCCCTGATCGCAGTTGGAGGACGGCCCACCCATGACCAGAGAGTGAGAACTGCCTTCCCCTGACCACAGAGGGAGGACTGCCCCCCTGACCAGAGCGGGAGGACTACCTGCCCCTGACCACAACTGGAGGACGGCCCATCCTTGACCGGAGAATAACTGCCTTCCCCTCACCAGAGCGGGAGGACTGCCCACCCCTGACTAGAGCAGGAGGACGACCTGTCCCTGACCAGAGCTGGAGGACTCCCTGTTGCTGACCAGTTCGAGGACCCAGCCCCTGACCATAGCTGGAGGACTACCTGCTCCTGACCAGGGCTGGAGGACTCCCCATCCCTGAGCAGAGCTGGAGGATTCCCCATTCCTGACCACAGCGGGAGGACTCTCAACCCCTGACCACAGCTGGAGACTGCCCTCCCCTGACCATAGCAGGAAGACTCCCAGTCTCTTACCACAGCAGGAGGACTCCCCGCCCCTGACCACAGATGGAGGACTGCCTACCCCTGACCACAGCGGGAGGGCTACCTGTCCCTGACCAGAGCGGGAGGACTCCCCACCCCTGACCAGAGCTGGAGGTCTCCCTGCCCCTTGACCACAGCGGGAAGAATCCGTCCCTGGCCACAGCGGGAGGATTCCCTGACCCAGATGAAAGTGGGAGGACACCCCATCCCTGACCAGAGCTGGAGGACTCCGCACCCCTGACCACAGCTGGAGGACTGCCCGCCTCTGACCAGAGCTTGAGGACTGCCCACCCCTGACCTCAGCGGGAGGACTCCCTGCTCCTGACCAGAGCTGGAGGACTGCTAATCCCTGACCAGAGCTGCAGGACTCCAAGGCCCTCAATACAACTGGAGGACGCCCCATCCCTGACCACAGATGGAGGACTCCCCATCGCTGAAAACAGCAGGAGTACTCCCCACCCAGGACCAGAGCTGAACGACTGCCCATCACGGACCGCAGCGGGAACACTCCCCGCCCCTAACAACAGTGGGAAATTCCCATCTCCTGACCAGAGCTGGAGGATTCCCCGCCCCTGACCACAGCTGTAGGAATCCCTGCTCCTGTCCAGAGCTGGAGGTCTCCCTGCCCCCTGACCACAGCGGGAAGAATCCCGTCCCTGAAAACAGCGGGAGGACTCCCTGACCCAGACCAAAGTGGGAGGACACCCCATCCCTGACCAGAGCTGGGGGACTCCACACCCCTGAACGCTGGAGGACTCCACGCCCCTGACCAGAGTTGGAGGAATGCCCATGACTGCAGCGGAAGGACTCCCCGCCCTTGGCCGAGGCGGGAGGACTCCCCGTTCCTGACCAGAGCTGGAGGACTCCACACCCCTGATCACAGCGGGAGGACTCTGCACCCCTGACCACAGCTGGAGGACTGCCAACTCCTGACCAGACCAGGAGGACAACCTGTCCCTGACCAGAGCTGGAAGGCTCCTCGCCGCTGACCGCAGCTCGAGGACTCCCAGCCCCTGACCTCAGCTGTAGGAATCCCTGCTCCTGGCCAGAGCTGGAGGTCTCCCTGCCCCTGACCACAGCGGGAAGAATTCTGTCCTCTGCCCCCTGGCCACAACGGGAGTACTCCCCGACATGAGCACAGATGAAAGACTCACCGTCACTACCTAGAGCTGGAGAACTGCCCTCCCCTGACCACAGCGGGAGGACTCCCAATCCCTGACCAGAGCTGGAGGACTCCTCATCCCTGACCACAGCTGGAGGACTGCCAGTCCCAACCACAGAGGGACGACTACCAGCCTCGGACCAGAGCTGAAGGACTCCCCATCACTGACCACAGCAGGAAGACTCCCAGTCTCTGATCACAGTGGGAGGACTCCCTTTCCTGACCAGAGCTGGAGGACTTCCCGTCCCTGACCAGAGCTGGAGGACACCCCACCCCTGATAACAGTGGAAGAACCCCGCACCCCTGACCACAGCTGGAGACTGCCCATCGGTGACCACAGCGGAAGGACTCCCACCCCTGTCCACAGCAGGAGGACTCCTCATCCCTGACCAGAGCTGGAGGACACCCCACCCCTGAACACAGCTCAAGGACGCACCCTGACCACAGCTGGAGGACTGGTCGCAGCCGACCTTGTGAGAGGACTGGCTGCCCCTGACCACAGTGGGAGGACTGCCTGCCTATGACCAGACTGGGAGGACGACCTGTCCCTGACCTCAGCTAGAGGACTCCTTACCGCTGACCACAGCTCGAGGACTCCCGACCCCTGACCACAGCTGTAGGAATCCCACTCCTGGCCAGAGCTGGAGGTCTCCCTGCCCCTGACCACAGCGGGAAGAATCCTGTCCCTGACCACAGATGGAGTACTCCCCATCCCTGACCAGTGCTGGAGGACACCCCACCCCTAGTCACAGCGGGAGGACTCCCCACCCTTGACTACAGTGGGAGGATGGCCCATCCCTGACCAGAGCTGGAGGACTCCCCACCCCTGACCACAACGGGAGGACTGCCAGTCCCTGACCAGAAATGAAGGACTACCTGCCCTCAAACACAGTGGGAGGACTGCCTGCCCCTGATCGCAGTTGGAGGACGGCCCACCCATGACCAGAGAGTGAGAACTGCCTTCCCCTGACCACAGAGGGAGGACTGCCCCCCTGACCAGAGCGGGAGGACTACCTGCCCCTGACCACAACTGGAGGACGGCCCATCCTTGACCGGAGAATAACTGCCTTCCCCTCACCAGAGCGGGAGGACTGCCCACCCCTGACTAGAGCAGGAGGACGACCTGTCCCTGACCAGAGCTGGAGGACTCCCTGTTGCTGACCAGTTCGAGGACCCAGCCCCTGACCATAGCTGGAGGACTACCTGCTCCTGACCAGGGCTGGAGGACTCCCCATCCCTGAGCAGAGCTGGAGGATTCCCCATTCCTGACCACAGCGGGAGGACTCTCAACCCCTGACCACAGCTGGAGACTGCCCTCCCCTGACCATAGCAGGAAGACTCCCAGTCTCTTACCACAGCAGGAGGACTCCCCGCCCCTGACCACAGATGGAGGACTGCCTACCCCTGACCACAGCGGGAGGGCTACCTGTCCCTGACCAGAGCGGGAGGACTCCCCACCCCTGACCAGAGCTGGAGGTCTCCCTGCCCCTTGACCACAGCGGGAAGAATCCGTCCCTGGCCACAGCGGGAGGATTCCCCGACCCAGATGAAAGTGGGAGGACACCCCATCCCTGACCAGAGCTGGAGGACTCCGCACCCCTGACCACAGCTGGAGGACTGCCCGCCTCTGACCAGAGCTTGAGGACTGCCCACCCCTGACCTCAGCGGGAGGACTCCCTGCTCCTGACCAGAGCTGGAGGACTGCTAATCCCTGACCAGAGCTGCAGGACTCCAAGGCCCTCAATACAACTGGAGGACGCCCCATCCCTGACCACAGATGGAGGACTCCCCATCGCTGAAAACAGCAGGAGTACTCCCCACCCAGGACCAGAGCTGAACGACTGCCCATCACGGACCGCAGCGGGAACACTCCCCGCCCCTAACAACAGTGGGAAATTCCCATCTCCTGACCAGAGCTGGAGGATTCCCCGCCCCTGACCACAGCTGTAGGAATCCCTGCTCCTGTCCAGAGCTGGAGGTCTCCCTGCCCCCTGACCACAGCGGGAAGAATCCCGTCCCTGAAAACAGCGGGAGGACTCCCTGACCCAGACCAAAGTGGGAGGACACCCCATCCCTGACCAGAGCTGGGGGACTCCACACCCCTGAACGCTGGAGGACTCCACGCCCCTGACCAGAGTTGGAGGAATGCCCATGACTGCAGCGGAAGGACTCCCCGCCCTTGGCCGAGGCGGGAGGACTCCCCGTTCCTGACCAGAGCTGGAGGACTCCACACCCCTGATCACAGCGGGAGGACTCTGCACCCCTGACCACAGCTGGAGGACTGCCAACTCCTGACCAGACCAGGAGGACAACCTGTCCCTGACCAGAGCTGGAAGGCTCCTCGCCGCTGACCGCAGCTCGAGGACTCCCAGCCCCTGACCTCAGCTGTAGGAATCCCTGCTCCTGGCCAGAGCTGGAGGTCTCCCTGCCCCTGACCACAGCGGGAAGAATTCTGTCCTCTGCCCCCTGGCCACAACGGGAGTACTCCCCGACATGAGCACAGATGAAAGACTCACCGTCACTACCTAGAGCTGGAGAACTGCCCTCCCCTGACCACAGCGGGAGGACTCCCAATCCCTGACCAGAGCTGGAGGACTCCTCATCCCTGACCACAGCTGGAGGACTGCCAGTCCCAACCACAGAGGGACGACTACCAGCCTCGGACCAGAGCTGAAGGACTCCCCATCACTGACCACAGCAGGAAGACTCCCAGTCTCTGATCACAGTGGGAGGACTCCCTTTCCTGACCAGAGCTGGAGGACTTCCCGTCCCTGACCAGAGCTGGAGGACACCCCACCCCTGATAACAGTGGAAGAACCCCGCACCCCTGACCACAGCTGGAGACTGCCCATCGGTGACCACAGCGGAAGGACTCCCACCCCTGTCCACAGCAGGAGGACTCCTCATCCCTGACCAGAGCTGGAGGACACCCCACCCCTGAACACAGCTCAAGGACGCACCCTGACCACAGCTGGAGGACTGGTCGCAGCCGACCTTGTGAGAGGACTGGCTGCCCCTGACCACAGTGGGAGGACTGCCTGCCTATGACCAGACTGGGAGGACGACCTGTCCCTGACCTCAGCTAGAGGACTCCTTACCGCTGACCACAGCTCGAGGACTCCCGACCCCTGACCACAGCTGTAGGAATCCCACTCCTGGCCAGAGCTGGAGGTCTCCCTGCCCCTGACCACAGCGGGAAGAATCCTGTCCCTGACCACAGATGGAGTACTCCCCATCCCTGACCAGTGCTGGAGGACACCCCACCCCTAGTCACAGCGGGAGGACTGCCCACCCCTGACAGAGCCTGAGGACTCCCCACCCTTGACTACAGTGGGAGGATGGCCCATCCCTGACCAGAGCTGGAGGACTCCCCACCCCTGACCACAACGGGAGGACTGCCAGTCCCTGACCAGAAATGAAGGACTACCTGCCCTCAAACACAGTGGGAGGACTGCCTGCCCCTGATCGCAGTTGGAGGACGGCCCACCCATGACCAGAGAGTGAGAACTGCCTTCCCCTGACCACAGAGGGAGGACTGCCCCCCTGACCAGAGCGGGAGGACTACCTGCCCCTGACCACAACTGGAGGACGGCCCATCCTTGACCGGAGAATAACTGCCTTCCCCTCACCAGAGCGGGAGGACTGCCCACCCCTGACTAGAGCAGGAGGACGACCTGTCCCTGACCAGAGCTGGAGGACTCCCTGTTGCTGACCAGTTCGAGGACCCAGCCCCTGACCATAGCTGGAGGACTACCTGCTCCTGACCAGGGCTGGAGGACTCCCCATCCCTGAGCAGAGCTGGAGGATTCCCCATTCCTGACCACAGCGGGAGGACTCTCAACCCCTGACCACAGCTGGAGACTGCCCTCCCCTGACCATAGCAGGAAGACTCCCAGTCTCTTACCACAGCAGGAGGACTCCCCGCCCCTGACCACAGATGGAGGACTGCCTACCCCTGACCACAGCGGGAGGGCTACCTGTCCCTGACCAGAGCGGGAGGACTCCCCACCCCTGACCAGAGCTGGAGGTCTCCCTGCCCCTTGACCACAGCGGGAAGAATCCGTCCCTGGCCACAGCGGGAGGATTCCCCGACCCAGATGAAAGTGGGAGGACACCCCATCCCTGACCAGAGCTGGAGGACTCCGCACCCCTGACCACAGCTGGAGGACTGCCCGCCTCTGACCAGAGCTTGAGGACTGCCCACCCCTGACCTCAGCGGGAGGACTCCCTGCTCCTGACCAGAGCTGGAGGACTGCTAATCCCTGACCAGAGCTGCAGGACTCCAAGGCCCTCAATACAACTGGAGGACGCCCCATCCCTGACCACAGATGGAGGACTCCCCATCGCTGAAAACAGCAGGAGTACTCCCCACCCAGGACCAGAGCTGAACGACTGCCCATCACGGACCGCAGCGGGAACACTCCCCGCCCCTAACAACAGTGGGAAATTCCCATCTCCTGACCAGAGCTGGAGGATTCCCCGCCCCTGACCACAGCTGTAGGAATCCCTGCTCCTGTCCAGAGCTGGAGGTCTCCCTGCCCCCTGACCACAGCGGGAAGAATCCCGTCCCTGAAAACAGCGGGAGGACTCCCTGACCCAGACCAAAGTGGGAGGACACCCCATCCCTGACCAGAGCTGGGGGACTCCACACCCCTGAACGCTGGAGGACTCCACGCCCCTGACCAGAGTTGGAGGAATGCCCATGACTGCAGCGGAAGGACTCCCCGCCCTTGGCCGAGGCGGGAGGACTCCCCGTTCCTGACCAGAGCTGGAGGACTCCACACCCCTGATCACAGCGGGAGGACTCTGCACCCCTGACCACAGCTGGAGGACTGCCAACTCCTGACCAGACCAGGAGGACAACCTGTCCCTGACCAGAGCTGGAAGGCTCCTCGCCGCTGACCGCAGCTCGAGGACTCCCAGCCCCTGACCTCAGCTGTAGGAATCCCTGCTCCTGGCCAGAGCTGGAGGTCTCCCTGCCCCTGACCACAGCGGGAAGAATTCTGTCCTCTGCCCCCTGGCCACAACGGGAGTACTCCCCGACATGAGCACAGATGAAAGACTCACCGTCACTACCTAGAGCTGGAGAACTGCCCTCCCCTGACCACAGCGGGAGGACTCCCAATCCCTGACCAGAGCTGGAGGACTCCTCATCCCTGACCACAGCTGGAGGACTGCCAGTCCCAACCACAGAGGGACGACTACCAGCCTCGGACCAGAGCTGAAGGACTCCCCATCACTGACCACAGCAGGAAGACTCCCAGTCTCTGATCACAGTGGGAGGACTCCCTTTCCTGACCAGAGCTGGAGGACTTCCCGTCCCTGACCAGAGCTGGAGGACACCCCACCCCTGATAACAGTGGAAGAACCCCGCACCCCTGACCACAGCTGGAGACTGCCCATCGGTGACCACAGCGGAAGGACTCCCACCCCTGTCCACAGCAGGAGGACTCCTCATCCCTGACCAGAGCTGGAGGACACCCCACCCCTGAACACAGCTCAAGGACGCACCCTGACCACAGCTGGAGGACTGGTCGCAGCCGACCTTGTGAGAGGACTGGCTGCCCCTGACCACAGTGGGAGGACTGCCTGCCTATGACCAGACTGGGAGGACGACCTGTCCCTGACCTCAGCTAGAGGACTCCTTACCGCTGACCACAGCTCGAGGACTCCCGACCCCTGACCACAGCTGTAGGAATCCCACTCCTGGCCAGAGCTGGAGGTCTCCCTGCCCCTGACCACAGCGGGAAGAATCCTGTCCCTGACCACAGATGGAGTACTCCCCATCCCTGACCAGTGCTGGAGGACACCCCACCCCTAGTCACAGCGGGAGGACTGCCCACCCCTGACAGAGCCTGAGGACTCCCCACCCTTGACTACAGTGGGAGGATGGCCCATCCCTGACCAGAGCTGGAGGACTCCCCACCCCTGACCACAACGGGAGGACTGCCAGTCCCTGACCAGAAATGAAGGACTACCTGCCCTCAAACACAGTGGGAGGACTGCCTGCCCCTGATCGCAGTTGGAGGACGGCCCACCCATGACCAGAGAGTGAGAACTGCCTTCCCCTGACCACAGAGGGAGGACTGCCCCCCTGACCAGAGCGGGAGGACTACCTGCCCCTGACCACAACTGGAGGACGGCCCATCCTTGACCGGAGAATAACTGCCTTCCCCTCACCAGAGCGGGAGGACTGCCCACCCCTGACTAGAGCAGGAGGACGACCTGTCCCTGACCAGAGCTGGAGGACTCCCTGTTGCTGACCAGTTCGAGGACCCAGCCCCTGACCATAGCTGGAGGACTACCTGCTCCTGACCAGGGCTGGAGGACTCCCCATCCCTGAGCAGAGCTGGAGGATTCCCCATTCCTGACCACAGCGGGAGGACTCTCAACCCCTGACCACAGCTGGAGACTGCCCTCCCCTGACCATAGCAGGAAGACTCCCAGTCTCTTACCACAGCAGGAGGACTCCCCGCCCCTGACCACAGATGGAGGACTGCCTACCCCTGACCACAGCGGGAGGGCTACCTGTCCCTGACCAGAGCGGGAGGACTCCCCACCCCTGACCAGAGCTGGAGGTCTCCCTGCCCCTTGACCACAGCGGGAAGAATCCGTCCCTGGCCACAGCGGGAGGATTCCCCGACCCAGATGAAAGTGGGAGGACACCCCATCCCTGACCAGAGCTGGAGGACTCCGCACCCCTGACCACAGCTGGAGGACTGCCCGCCTCTGACCAGAGCTTGAGGACTGCCCACCCCTGACCTCAGCGGGAGGACTCCCTGCTCCTGACCAGAGCTGGAGGACTGCTAATCCCTGACCAGAGCTGCAGGACTCCAAGGCCCTCAATACAACTGGAGGACGCCCCATCCCTGACCACAGATGGAGGACTCCCCATCGCTGAAAACAGCAGGAGTACTCCCCACCCAGGACCAGAGCTGAACGACTGCCCATCACGGACCGCAGCGGGAACACTCCCCGCCCCTAACAACAGTGGGAAATTCCCATCTCCTGACCAGAGCTGGAGGATTCCCCGCCCCTGACCACAGCTGTAGGAATCCCTGCTCCTGTCCAGAGCTGGAGGTCTCCCTGCCCCCTGACCACAGCGGGAAGAATCCCGTCCCTGAAAACAGCGGGAGGACTCCCTGACCCAGACCAAAGTGGGAGGACACCCCATCCCTGACCAGAGCTGGGGGACTCCACACCCCTGAACGCTGGAGGACTCCACGCCCCTGACCAGAGTTGGAGGAATGCCCATGACTGCAGCGGAAGGACTCCCCGCCCTTGGCCGAGGCGGGAGGACTCCCCGTTCCTGACCAGAGCTGGAGGACTCCACACCCCTGATCACAGCGGGAGGACTCTGCACCCCTGACCACAGCTGGAGGACTGCCAACTCCTGACCAGACCAGGAGGACAACCTGTCCCTGACCAGAGCTGGAAGGCTCCTCGCCGCTGACCGCAGCTCGAGGACTCCCAGCCCCTGACCTCAGCTGTAGGAATCCCTGCTCCTGGCCAGAGCTGGAGGTCTCCCTGCCCCTGACCACAGCGGGAAGAATTCTGTCCTCTGCCCCCTGGCCACAACGGGAGTACTCCCCGACATGAGCACAGATGAAAGACTCACCGTCACTACCTAGAGCTGGAGAACTGCCCTCCCCTGACCACAGCGGGAGGACTCCCAATCCCTGACCAGAGCTGGAGGACTCCTCATCCCTGACCACAGCTGGAGGACTGCCAGTCCCAACCACAGAGGGACGACTACCAGCCTCGGACCAGAGCTGAAGGACTCCCCATCACTGACCACAGCAGGAAGACTCCCAGTCTCTGATCACAGTGGGAGGACTCCCTTTCCTGACCAGAGCTGGAGGACTTCCCGTCCCTGACCAGAGCTGGAGGACACCCCACCCCTGATAACAGTGGAAGAACCCCGCACCCCTGACCACAGCTGGAGACTGCCCATCGGTGACCACAGCGGAAGGACTCCCACCCCTGTCCACAGCAGGAGGACTCCTCATCCCTGACCAGAGCTGGAGGACACCCCACCCCTGAACACAGCTCAAGGACGCACCCTGACCACAGCTGGAGGACTGGTCGCAGCCGACCTTGTGAGAGGACTGGCTGCCCCTGACCACAGTGGGAGGACTGCCTGCCTATGACCAGACTGGGAGGACGACCTGTCCCTGACCTCAGCTAGAGGACTCCTTACCGCTGACCACAGCTCGAGGACTCCCGACCCCTGACCACAGCTGTAGGAATCCCACTCCTGGCCAGAGCTGGAGGTCTCCCTGCCCCTGACCACAGCGGGAAGAATCCTGTCCCTGACCACAGATGGAGTACTCCCCATCCCTGACCAGTGCTGGAGGACACCCCACCCCTAGTCACAGCGGGAGGACTGCCCACCCCTGACAGAGCCTGAGGACTCCCCACCCTTGACTACAGTGGGAGGATGGCCCATCCCTGACCAGAGCTGGAGGACTCCCCACCCCTGACCACAACGGGAGGACTGCCAGTCCCTGACCAGAAATGAAGGACTACCTGCCCTCAAACACAGTGGGAGGACTGCCTGCCCCTGATCGCAGTTGGAGGACGGCCCACCCATGACCAGAGAGTGAGAACTGCCTTCCCCTGACCACAGAGGGAGGACTGCCCCCCTGACCAGAGCGGGAGGACTACCTGCCCCTGACCACAACTGGAGGACGGCCCATCCTTGACCGGAGAATAACTGCCTTCCCCTCACCAGAGCGGGAGGACTGCCCACCCCTGACTAGAGCAGGAGGACGACCTGTCCCTGACCAGAGCTGGAGGACTCCCTGTTGCTGACCAGTTCGAGGACCCAGCCCCTGACCATAGCTGGAGGACTACCTGCTCCTGACCAGGGCTGGAGGACTCCCCATCCCTGAGCAGAGCTGGAGGATTCCCCATTCCTGACCACAGCGGGAGGACTCTCAACCCCTGACCACAGCTGGAGACTGCCCTCCCCTGACCATAGCAGGAAGACTCCCAGTCTCTTACCACAGCAGGAGGACTCCCCGCCCCTGACCACAGATGGAGGACTGCCTACCCCTGACCACAGCGGGAGGGCTACCTGTCCCTGACCAGAGCGGGAGGACTCCCCACCCCTGACCAGAGCTGGAGGTCTCCCTGCCCCTTGACCACAGCGGGAAGAATCCGTCCCTGGCCACAGCGGGAGGATTCCCCGACCCAGATGAAAGTGGGAGGACACCCCATCCCTGACCAGAGCTGGAGGACTCCGCACCCCTGACCACAGCTGGAGGACTGCCCGCCTCTGACCAGAGCTTGAGGACTGCCCACCCCTGACCTCAGCGGGAGGACTCCCTGCTCCTGACCAGAGCTGGAGGACTGCTAATCCCTGACCAGAGCTGCAGGACTCCAAGGCCCTCAATACAACTGGAGGACGCCCCATCCCTGACCACAGATGGAGGACTCCCCATCGCTGAAAACAGCAGGAGTACTCCCCACCCAGGACCAGAGCTGAACGACTGCCCATCACGGACCGCAGCGGGAACACTCCCCGCCCCTAACAACAGTGGGAAATTCCCATCTCCTGACCAGAGCTGGAGGATTCCCCGCCCCTGACCACAGCTGTAGGAATCCCTGCTCCTGTCCAGAGCTGGAGGTCTCCCTGCCCCCTGACCACAGCGGGAAGAATCCCGTCCCTGAAAACAGCGGGAGGACTCCCTGACCCAGACCAAAGTGGGAGGACACCCCATCCCTGACCAGAGCTGGGGGACTCCACACCCCTGAACGCTGGAGGACTCCACGCCCCTGACCAGAGTTGGAGGAATGCCCATGACTGCAGCGGAAGGACTCCCCGCCCTTGACCGAGGCGGGAGGACTCCCCGTTCCTGACCAGAGCTGGAGGACTCCACACCCCTGATCACAGCGGGAGGACTCTGCACCCCTGACCACAGCTGGAGGACTGCCAACTCCTGACCAGACCAGGAGGACAACCTGTCCCTGACCAGAGCTGGAAGGCTCCTCGCCGCTGACCGCAGCTCGAGGACTCCCAGCCCCTGACCTCAGCTGTAGGAATCCCTGCTCCTGGCCAGAGCTGGAGGTCTCCCTGCCCCTGACCACAGCGGGAAGAATTCTGTCCTCTGCCCCCTGGCCACAACGGGAGTACTCCCCGACATGAGCACAGATGAAAGACTCACCGTCACTACCTAGAGCTGGAGAACTGCCCTCCCCTGACCACAGCGGGAGGACTCCCAATCCCTGACCAGAGCTGGAGGACTCCTCATCCCTGACCACAGCTGGAGGACTGCCAGTCCCAACCACAGAGGGACGACTACCAGCCTCGGACCAGAGCTGAAGGACTCCCCATCACTGACCACAGCAGGAAGACTCCCAGTCTCTGATCACAGTGGGAGGACTCCCTTTCCTGACCAGACCTGGAGGACTCCCCGTCCCTGACCAGAGCTGGAGGACACCCCACCCCTGATAACAGTGGAAGAACCCCGCACCCCTGACCACAGCTGGAGACTGCCCATCGGTGACCACAGCGGAAGGACTCCCACCCCTGTCCACAGCAGGAGGACTCCTCATCCCTGACCAGAGCTGGAGGACACCCCACCCCTGAACACAGCTCAAGGACGCACCCTGACCACAGCTGGAGGACTGGTCGCAGCCGACCTTGTGAGAGGACTGGCTGCCCCTGACCACAGTGGGAGGACTGCCTGCCTATGACCAGACTGGGAGGACGACCTGTCCCTGACCTCAGCTAGAGGACTCCTTACCGCTGACCACAGCTCGAGGACTCCCGACCCCTGACCACAGCTGTAGGAATCCCACTCCTGGCCAGAGCTGGAGGTCTCCCTGCCCCTGACCACAGCGGGAAGAATCCTGTCCCTGACCACAGATGGAGTACTCCCCATCCCTGACCAGTGCTGGAGGACACCCCACCCCTAGTCACAGCGGGAGGACTCCCCACCCTTGACTACAGTGGGAGGATGGCCCATCCCTGACCAGAGCTGGAGGACTCCCCACCCCTGACCACAACGGGAGGACTGCCAGTCCCTGACCAGAAATGAAGGACTACCTGCCCTCAAACACAGTGGGAGGACTGCCTGCCCCTGATCGCAGTTGGAGGACGGCCCACCCATGACCAGAGAGTGAGAACTGCCTTCCCCTGACCACAGAGGGAGGACTGCCCCCCTGACCAGAGCGGGAGGACTACCTGCCCCTGACCACAACTGGAGGACGGCCCATCCTTGACCGGAGAATAACTGCCTTCCCCTCACCAGAGCGGGAGGACTGCCCACCCCTGACTAGAGCAGGAGGACGACCTGTCCCTGACCAGAGCTGGAGGACTCCCTGTTGCTGACCAGTTCGAGGACCCAGCCCCTGACCATAGCTGGAGGACTACCTGCTCCTGACCAGGGCTGGAGGACTCCCCATCCCTGAGCAGAGCTGGAGGATTCCCCATTCCTGACCACAGCGGGAGGACTCTCAACCCCTGACCACAGCTGGAGACTGCCCTCCCCTGACCATAGCAGGAAGACTCCCAGTCTCTTACCACAGCAGGAGGACTCCCCGCCCCTGACCACAGATGGAGGACTGCCTACCCCTGACCACAGCGGGAGGGCTACCTGTCCCTGACCAGAGCGGGAGGACTCCCCACCCCTGACCAGAGCTGGAGGTCTCCCTGCCCCTTGACCACAGCGGGAAGAATCCGTCCCTGGCCACAGCGGGAGGATTCCCCGACCCAGATGAAAGTGGGAGGACACCCCATCCCTGACCAGAGCTGGAGGACTCCGCACCCCTGACCACAGCTGGAGGACTGCCCGCCTCTGACCAGAGCTTGAGGACTGCCCACCCCTGACCTCAGCGGGAGGACTCCCTGCTCCTGACCAGAGCTGGAGGACTGCTAATCCCTGACCAGAGCTGCAGGACTCCAAGGCCCTCAATACAACTGGAGGACGCCCCATCCCTGACCACAGATGGAGGACTCCCCATCGCTGAAAACAGCAGGAGTACTCCCCACCCAGGACCAGAGCTGAACGACTGCCCATCACGGACCGCAGCGGGAACACTCCCCGCCCCTAACAACAGTGGGAAATTCCCATCTCCTGACCAGAGCTGGAGGATTCCCCGCCCCTGACCACAGCTGTAGGAATCCCTGCTCCTGTCCAGAGCTGGAGGTCTCCCTGCCCCCTGACCACAGCGGGAAGAATCCCGTCCCTGAAAACAGCGGGAGGACTCCCTGACCCAGACCAAAGTGGGAGGACACCCCATCCCTGACCAGAGCTGGGGGACTCCACACCCCTGAACGCTGGAGGACTCCACGCCCCTGACCAGAGTTGGAGGAATGCCCATGACTGCAGCGGAAGGACTCCCCGCCCTTGGCCGAGGCGGGAGGACTCCCCGTTCCTGACCAGAGCTGGAGGACTCCACACCCCTGATCACAGCGGGAGGACTCTGCACCCCTGACCACAGCTGGAGGACTGCCAACTCCTGACCAGACCAGGAGGACAACCTGTCCCTGACCAGAGCTGGAAGGCTCCTCGCCGCTGACCGCAGCTCGAGGACTCCCAGCCCCTGACCTCAGCTGTAGGAATCCCTGCTCCTGGCCAGAGCTGGAGGTCTCCCTGCCCCTGACCACAGCGGGAAGAATTCTGTCCTCTGCCCCCTGGCCACAACAGGAGTACTCCCCGACATGAGCACAGATGAAAGACTCACCGTCACTACCTAGAGCTGGAGAACTGCCCTCCCCTGACCACAGCGGGAGGACTCCCAATCCCTGACCAGAGCTGGAGGACTCCTCATCCCTGACCACAGCTGGAGGACTGCCAGTCCCAACCACAGAGGGACGACTACCAGCCTCGGACCAGAGCTGAAGGACTCCCCATCACTGACCACAGCAGGAAGACTCCCAGTCTCTGATCACAGTGGGAGGACTCCCTTTCCTGACCAGAGCTGGAGGACTTCCCGTCCCTGACCAGAGCTGGAGGACACCCCACCCCTGATAACAGTGGAAGAACCCCGCACCCCTGACCACAGCTGGAGACTGCCCATCGGTGACCACAGCGGAAGGACTCCCACCCCTGTCCACAGCAGGAGGACTCCTCATCCCTGACCAGAGCTGGAGGACACCCCACCCCTGAACACAGCTCAAGGACGCACCCTGACCACAGCTGGAGGACTGGTCGCAGCCGACCTTGTGAGAGGACTGGCTGCCCCTGACCACAGTGGGAGGACTGCCTGCCTATGACCAGACTGGGAGGACGACCTGTCCCTGACCTCAGCTAGAGGACTCCTTACCGCTGACCACAGCTCGAGGACTCCCGACCCCTGACCACAGCTGTAGGAATCCCACTCCTGGCCAGAGCTGGAGGTCTCCCTGCCCCTGACCACAGCGGGAAGAATCCTGTCCCTGACCACAGATGGAGTACTCCCCATCCCTGACCAGTGCTGGAGGACACCCCACCCCTAGTCACAGCGGGAGGACTGCCCACCCCTGACAGAGCCTGAGGACTCCCCACCCTTGACTACAGTGGGAGGATGGCCCATCCCTGACCAGAGCTGGAGGACTCCCCACCCCTGACCACAACGGGAGGACTGCCAGTCCCTGACCAGAAATGAAGGACTACCTGCCCTCAAACACAGTGGGAGGACTGCCTGCCCCTGATCGCAGTTGGAGGACGGCCCACCCATGACCAGAGAGTGAGAACTGCCTTCCCCTGACCACAGAGGGAGGACTGCCCCCCTGACCAGAGCGGGAGGACTACCTGCCCCTGACCACAACTGGAGGACGGCCCATCCTTGACCGGAGAATAACTGCCTTCCCCTCACCAGAGCGGGAGGACTGCCCACCCCTGACTAGAGCAGGAGGACGACCTGTCCCTGACCAGAGCTGGAGGACTCCCTGTTGCTGACCAGTTCGAGGACCCAGCCCCTGACCATAGCTGGAGGACTACCTGCTCCTGACCAGGGCTGGAGGACTCCCCATCCCTGAGCAGAGCTGGAGGATTCCCCATTCCTGACCACAGCGGGAGGACTCTCAACCCCTGACCACAGCTGGAGACTGCCCTCCCCTGACCATAGCAGGAAGACTCCCAGTCTCTTACCACAGCAGGAGGACTCCCCGCCCCTGACCACAGATGGAGGACTGCCTACCCCTGACCACAGCGGGAGGGCTACCTGTCCCTGACCAGAGCGGGAGGACTCCCCACCCCTGACCAGAGCTGGAGGTCTCCCTGCCCCTTGACCACAGCGGGAAGAATCCGTCCCTGGCCACAGCGGGAGGATTCCCCGACCCAGATGAAAGTGGGAGGACACCCCATCCCTGACCAGAGCTGGAGGACTCCGCACCCCTGACCACAGCTGGAGGACTGCCCGCCTCTGACCAGAGCTTGAGGACTGCCCACCCCTGACCTCAGCGGGAGGACTCCCTGCTCCTGACCAGAGCTGGAGGACTGCTAATCCCTGACCAGAGCTGCAGGACTCCAAGGCCCTCAATACAACTGGAGGACGCCCCATCCCTGACCACAGATGGAGGACTCCCCATCGCTGAAAACAGCAGGAGTACTCCCCACCCAGGACCAGAGCTGAACGACTGCCCATCACGGACCGCAGCGGGAACACTCCCCGCCCCTAACAACAGTGGGAAATTCCCATCTCCTGACCAGAGCTGGAGGATTCCCCGCCCCTGACCACAGCTGTAGGAATCCCTGCTCCTGTCCAGAGCTGGAGGTCTCCCTGCCCCCTGACCACAGCGGGAAGAATCCCGTCCCTGAAAACAGCGGGAGGACTCCCTGACCCAGACCAAAGTGGGAGGACACCCCATCCCTGACCAGAGCTGGGGGACTCCACACCCCTGAACGCTGGAGGACTCCACGCCCCTGACCAGAGTTGGAGGAATGCCCATGACTGCAGCGGAAGGACTCCCCGCCCTTGGCCGAGGCGGGAGGACTCCCCGTTCCTGACCAGAGCTGGAGGACTCCACACCCCTGATCACAGCGGGAGGACTCTGCACCCCTGACCACAGCTGGAGGACTGCCAACTCCTGACCAGACCAGGAGGACAACCTGTCCCTGACCAGAGCTGGAAGGCTCCTCGCCGCTGACCGCAGCTCGAGGACTCCCAGCCCCTGACCTCAGCTGTAGGAATCCCTGCTCCTGGCCAGAGCTGGAGGTCTCCCTGCCCCTGACCACAGCGGGAAGAATTCTGTCCTCTGCCCCCTGGCCACAACGGGAGTACTCCCCGACATGAGCACAGATGAAAGACTCACCGTCACTACCTAGAGCTGGAGAACTGCCCTCCCCTGACCACAGCGGGAGGACTCCCAATCCCTGACCAGAGCTGGAGGACTCCTCATCCCTGACCACAGCTGGAGGACTGCCAGTCCCAACCACAGAGGGACGACTACCAGCCTCGGACCAGAGCTGAAGGACTCCCCATCACTGACCACAGCAGGAAGACTCCCAGTCTCTGATCACAGTGGGAGGACTCCCTTTCCTGACCAGAGCTGGAGGACTTCCCGTCCCTGACCAGAGCTGGAGGACACCCCACCCCTGATAACAGTGGAAGAACCCCGCACCCCTGACCACAGCTGGAGACTGCCCATCGGTGACCACAGCGGAAGGACTCCCACCCCTGTCCACAGCAGGAGGACTCCTCATCCCTGACCAGAGCTGGAGGACACCCCACCCCTGAACACAGCTCAAGGACGCACCCTGACCACAGCTGGAGGACTGGTCGCAGCCGACCTTGTGAGAGGACTGGCTGCCCCTGACCACAGTGGGAGGACTGCCTGCCTATGACCAGACTGGGAGGACGACCTGTCCCTGACCTCAGCTAGAGGACTCCTTACCGCTGACCACAGCTCGAGGACTCCCGACCCCTGACCACAGCTGTAGGAATCCCACTCCTGGCCAGAGCTGGAGGTCTCCCTGCCCCTGACCACAGCGGGAAGAATCCTGTCCCTGACCACAGATGGAGTACTCCCCATCCCTGACCAGTGCTGGAGGACACCCCACCCCTAGTCACAGCGGGAGGACTGCCCACCCCTGACAGAGCCTGAGGACTCCCCACCCTTGACTACAGTGGGAGGATGGCCCATCCCTGACCAGAGCTGGAGGACTCCCCACCCCTGACCACAACGGGAGGACTGCCAGTCCCTGACCAGAAATGAAGGACTACCTGCCCTCAAACACAGTGGGAGGACTGCCTGCCCCTGATCGCAGTTGGAGGACGGCCCACCCATGACCAGAGAGTGAGAACTGCCTTCCCCTGACCACAGAGGGAGGACTGCCCCCCTGACCAGAGCGGGAGGACTACCTGCCCCTGACCACAACTGGAGGACGGCCCATCCTTGACCGGAGAATAACTGCCTTCCCCTCACCAGAGCGGGAGGACTGCCCACCCCTGACTAGAGCAGGAGGACGACCTGTCCCTGACCAGAGCTGGAGGACTCCCTGTTGCTGACCAGTTCGAGGACCCAGCCCCTGACCATAGCTGGAGGACTACCTGCTCCTGACCAGGGCTGGAGGACTCCCCATCCCTGAGCAGAGCTGGAGGATTCCCCATTCCTGACCACAGCGGGAGGACTCTCAACCCCTGACCACAGCTGGAGACTGCCCTCCCCTGACCATAGCAGGAAGACTCCCAGTCTCTTACCACAGCAGGAGGACTCCCCGCCCCTGACCACAGATGGAGGACTGCCTACCCCTGACCACAGCGGGAGGGCTACCTGTCCCTGACCAGAGCGGGAGGACTCCCCACCCCTGACCAGAGCTGGAGGTCTCCCTGCCCCTTGACCACAGCGGGAAGAATCCGTCCCTGGCCACAGCGGGAGGATTCCCCGACCCAGATGAAAGTGGGAGGACACCCCATCCCTGACCAGAGCTGGAGGACTCCGCACCCCTGACCACAGCTGGAGGACTGCCCGCCTCTGACCAGAGCTTGAGGACTGCCCACCCCTGACCTCAGCGGGAGGACTCCCTGCTCCTGACCAGAGCTGGAGGACTGCTAATCCCTGACCAGAGCTGCAGGACTCCAAGGCCCTCAATACAACTGGAGGACGCCCCATCCCTGACCACAGATGGAGGACTCCCCATCGCTGAAAACAGCAGGAGTACTCCCCACCCAGGACCAGAGCTGAACGACTGCCCATCACGGACCGCAGCGGGAACACTCCCCGCCCCTAACAACAGTGGGAAATTCCCATCTCCTGACCAGAGCTGGAGGATTCCCCGCCCCTGACCACAGCTGTAGGAATCCCTGCTCCTGTCCAGAGCTGGAGGTCTCCCTGCCCCCTGACCACAGCGGGAAGAATCCCGTCCCTGAAAACAGCGGGAGGACTCCCTGACCCAGACCAAAGTGGGAGGACACCCCATCCCTGACCAGAGCTGGGGGACTCCACACCCCTGAACGCTGGAGGACTCCACGCCCCTGACCAGAGTTGGAGGAATGCCCATGACTGCAGCGGAAGGACTCCCCGCCCTTGGCCGAGGCGGGAGGACTCCCCGTTCCTGACCAGAGCTGGAGGACTCCACACCCCTGATCACAGCGGGAGGACTCTGCACCCCTGACCACAGCTGGAGGACTGCCAACTCCTGACCAGACCAGGAGGACAACCTGTCCCTGACCAGAGCTGGAAGGCTCCTCGCCGCTGACCGCAGCTCGAGGACTCCCAGCCCCTGACCTCAGCTGTAGGAATCCCTGCTCCTGGCCAGAGCTGGAGGTCTCCCTGCCCCTGACCACAGCGGGAAGAATTCTGTCCTCTGCCCCCTGGCCACAACGGGAGTACTCCCCGACATGAGCACAGATGAAAGACTCACCGTCACTACCTAGAGCTGGAGAACTGCCCTCCCCTGACCACAGCGGGAGGACTCCCAATCCCTGACCAGAGCTGGAGGACTCCTCATCCCTGACCACAGCTGGAGGACTGCCAGTCCCAACCACAGAGGGACGACTACCAGCCTCGGACCAGAGCTGAAGGACTCCCCATCACTGACCACAGCAGGAAGACTCCCAGTCTCTGATCACAGTGGGAGGACTCCCTTTCCTGACCAGAGCTGGAGGACTTCCCGTCCCTGACCAGAGCTGGAGGACACCCCACCCCTGATAACAGTGGAAGAACCCCGCACCCCTGACCACAGCTGGAGACTGCCCATCGGTGACCACAGCGGAAGGACTCCCACCCCTGTCCACAGCAGGAGGACTCCTCATCCCTGACCAGAGCTGGAGGACACCCCACCCCTGAACACAGCTCAAGGACGCACCCTGACCACAGCTGGAGGACTGGTCGCAGCCGACCTTGTGAGAGGACTGGCTGCCCCTGACCACAGTGGGAGGACTGCCTGCCTATGACCAGACTGGGAGGACGACCTGTCCCTGACCTCAGCTAGAGGACTCCTTACCGCTGACCACAGCTCGAGGACTCCCGACCCCTGACCACAGCTGTAGGAATCCCACTCCTGGCCAGAGCTGGAGGTCTCCCTGCCCCTGACCACAGCGGGAAGAATCCTGTCCCTGACCACAGATGGAGTACTCCCCATCCCTGACCAGTGCTGGAGGACACCCCACCCCTAGTCACAGCGGGAGGACTGCCCACCCCTGACAGAGCCTGAGGACTCCCCACCCTTGACTACAGTGGGAGGATGGCCCATCCCTGACCAGAGCTGGAGGACTCCCCACCCCTGACCACAACGGGAGGACTGCCAGTCCCTGACCAGAAATGAAGGACTACCTGCCCTCAAACACAGTGGGAGGACTGCCTGCCCCTGATCGCAGTTGGAGGACGGCCCACCCATGACCAGAGAGTGAGAACTGCCTTCCCCTGACCACAGAGGGAGGACTGCCCCCCTGACCAGAGCGGGAGGACTACCTGCCCCTGACCACAACTGGAGGACGGCCCATCCTTGACCGGAGAATAACTGCCTTCCCCTCACCAGAGCGGGAGGACTGCCCACCCCTGACTAGAGCAGGAGGACGACCTGTCCCTGACCAGAGCTGGAGGACTCCCTGTTGCTGACCAGTTCGAGGACCCAGCCCCTGACCATAGCTGGAGGACTACCTGCTCCTGACCAGGGCTGGAGGACTCCCCATCCCTGAGCAGAGCTGGAGGATTCCCCATTCCTGACCACAGCGGGAGGACTCTCAACCCCTGACCACAGCTGGAGACTGCCCTCCCCTGACCATAGCAGGAAGACTCCCAGTCTCTTACCACAGCAGGAGGACTCCCCGCCCCTGACCACAGATGGAGGACTGCCTACCCCTGACCACAGCGGGAGGGCTACCTGTCCCTGACCAGAGCGGGAGGACTCCCCACCCCTGACCAGAGCTGGAGGTCTCCCTGCCCCTTGACCACAGCGGGAAGAATCCGTCCCTGGCCACAGCGGGAGGATTCCCCGACCCAGATGAAAGTGGGAGGACACCCCATCCCTGACCAGAGCTGGAGGACTCCGCACCCCTGACCACAGCTGGAGGACTGCCCGCCTCTGACCAGAGCTTGAGGACTGCCCACCCCTGACCTCAGCGGGAGGACTCCCTGCTCCTGACCAGAGCTGGAGGACTGCTAATCCCTGACCAGAGCTGCAGGACTCCAAGGCCCTCAATACAACTGGAGGACGCCCCATCCCTGACCACAGATGGAGGACTCCCCATCGCTGAAAACAGCAGGAGTACTCCCCACCCAGGACCAGAGCTGAACGACTGCCCATCACGGACCGCAGCGGGAACACTCCCCGCCCCTAACAACAGTGGGAAATTCCCATCTCCTGACCAGAGCTGGAGGATTCCCCGCCCCTGACCACAGCTGTAGGAATCCCTGCTCCTGTCCAGAGCTGGAGGTCTCCCTGCCCCCTGACCACAGCGGGAAGAATCCCGTCCCTGAAAACAGCGGGAGGACTCCCTGACCCAGACCAAAGTGGGAGGACACCCCATCCCTGACCAGAGCTGGGGGACTCCACACCCCTGAACGCTGGAGGACTCCACGCCCCTGACCAGAGTTGGAGGAATGCCCATGACTGCAGCGGAAGGACTCCCCGCCCTTGGCCGAGGCGGGAGGACTCCCCGTTCCTGACCAGAGCTGGAGGACTCCACACCCCTGATCACAGCGGGAGGACTCTGCACCCCTGACCACAGCTGGAGGACTGCCAACTCCTGACCAGACCAGGAGGACAACCTGTCCCTGACCAGAGCTGGAAGGCTCCTCGCCGCTGACCGCAGCTCGAGGACTCCCAGCCCCTGACCTCAGCTGTAGGAATCCCTGCTCCTGGCCAGAGCTGGAGGTCTCCCTGCCCCTGACCACAGCGGGAAGAATTCTGTCCTCTGCCCCCTGGCCACAACGGGAGTACTCCCCGACATGAGCACAGATGAAAGACTCACCGTCACTACCTAGAGCTGGAGAACTGCCCTCCCCTGACCACAGCGGGAGGACTCCCAATCCCTGACCAGAGCTGGAGGACTCCTCATCCCTGACCACAGCTGGAGGACTGCCAGTCCCAACCACAGAGGGACGACTACCAGCCTCGGACCAGAGCTGAAGGACTCCCCATCACTGACCACAGCAGGAAGACTCCCAGTCTCTGATCACAGTGGGAGGACTCCCTTTCCTGACCAGAGCTGGAGGACTTCCCGTCCCTGACCAGAGCTGGAGGACACCCCACCCCTGATAACAGTGGAAGAACCCCGCACCCCTGACCACAGCTGGAGACTGCCCATCGGTGACCACAGCGGAAGGACTCCCACCCCTGTCCACAGCAGGAGGACTCCTCATCCCTGACCAGAGCTGGAGGACACCCCACCCCTGAACACAGCTCAAGGACGCACCCTGACCACAGCTGGAGGACTGGTCGCAGCCGACCTTGTGAGAGGACTGGCTGCCCCTGACCACAGTGGGAGGACTGCCTGCCTATGACCAGACTGGGAGGACGACCTGTCCCTGACCTCAGCTAGAGGACTCCTTACCGCTGACCACAGCTCGAGGACTCCCGACCCCTGACCACAGCTGTAGGAATCCCACTCCTGGCCAGAGCTGGAGGTCTCCCTGCCCCTGACCACAGCGGGAAGAATCCTGTCCCTGACCACAGATGGAGTACTCCCCATCCCTGACCAGTGCTGGAGGACACCCCACCCCTAGTCACAGCGGGAGGACTCCCCACCCCTGACAGAGCCTGAGGACTCCCCACCCTTGACTACAGTGGGAGGATGGCCCATCCCTGACCAGAGCTGGAGGACTCCCCACCCCTGACCACAACGGGAGGACTGCCAGTCCCTGACCAGAAATGAAGGACTACCTGCCCTCAAACACAGTGGGAGGACTGCCTGCCCCTGATCGCAGTTGGAGGACGGCCCACCCATGACCAGAGAGTGAGAACTGCCTTCCCCTGACCACAGAGGGAGGACTGCCCCCCTGACCAGAGCGGGAGGACTACCTGCCCCTGACCACAACTGGAGGACGGCCCATCCTTGACCGGAGAATAACTGCCTTCCCCTCACCAGAGCGGGAGGACTGCCCACCCCTGACTAGAGCAGGAGGACGACCTGTCCCTGACCAGAGCTGGAGGACTCCCTGTTGCTGACCAGTTCGAGGACCCAGCCCCTGACCATAGCTGGAGGACTACCTGCTCCTGACCAGGGCTGGAGGACTCCCCATCCCTGAGCAGAGCTGGAGGATTCCCCATTCCTGACCACAGCGGGAGGACTCTCAACCCCTGACCACAGCTGGAGACTGCCCTCCCCTGACCATAGCAGGAAGACTCCCAGTCTCTTACCACAGCAGGAGGACTCCCCGCCCCTGACCACAGATGGAGGACTGCCTACCCCTGACCACAGCGGGAGGGCTACCTGTCCCTGACCAGAGCGGGAGGACTCCCCACCCCTGACCAGAGCTGGAGGTCTCCCTGCCCCTTGACCACAGCGGGAAGAATCCGTCCCTGGCCACAGCGGGAGGATTCCCCGACCCAGATGAAAGTGGGAGGACACCCCATCCCTGACCAGAGCTGGAGGACTCCGCACCCCTGACCACAGCTGGAGGACTGCCCGCCTCTGACCAGAGCTTGAGGACTGCCCACCCCTGACCTCAGCGGGAGGACTCCCTGCTCCTGACCAGAGCTGGAGGACTGCTAATCCCTGACCAGAGCTGCAGGACTCCAAGGCCCTCAATACAACTGGAGGACGCCCCATCCCTGACCACAGATGGAGGACTCCCCATCGCTGAAAACAGCAGGAGTACTCCCCACCCAGGACCAGAGCTGAACGACTGCCCATCACGGACCGCAGCGGGAACACTCCCCGCCCCTAACAACAGTGGGAAATTCCCATCTCCTGACCAGAGCTGGAGGATTCCCCGCCCCTGACCACAGCTGTAGGAATCCCTGCTCCTGTCCAGAGCTGGAGGTCTCCCTGCCCCCTGACCACAGCGGGAAGAATCCCGTCCCTGAAAACAGCGGGAGGACTCCCTGACCCAGACCAAAGTGGGAGGACACCCCATCCCTGACCAGAGCTGGGGGACTCCACACCCCTGAACGCTGGAGGACTCCACGCCCCTGACCAGAGTTGGAGGAATGCCCATGACTGCAGCGGAAGGACTCCCCGCCCTTGACCGAGGCGGGAGGACTCCCCGTTCCTGACCAGAGCTGGAGGACTCCACACCCCTGATCACAGCGGGAGGACTCTGCACCCCTGACCACAGCTGGAGGACTGCCAACTCCTGACCAGACCAGGAGGACAACCTGTCCCTGACCAGAGCTGGAAGGCTCCTCGCCGCTGACCGCAGCTCGAGGACTCCCAGCCCCTGACCTCAGCTGTAGGAATCCCTGCTCCTGGCCAGAGCTGGAGGTCTCCCTGCCCCTGACCACAGCGGGAAGAATTCTGTCCTCTGCCCCCTGGCCACAACGGGAGTACTCCCCGACATGAGCACAGATGAAAGACTCACCGTCACTACCTAGAGCTGGAGAACTGCCCTCCCCTGACCACAGCGGGAGGACTCCCAATCCCTGACCAGAGCTGGAGGACTCCTCATCCCTGACCACAGCTGGAGGACTGCCAGTCCCAACCACAGAGGGACGACTACCAGCCTCGGACCAGAGCTGAAGGACTCCCCATCACTGACCACAGCAGGAAGACTCCCAGTCTCTGATCACAGTGGGAGGACTCCCTTTCCTGACCAGAGCTGGAGGACTTCCCGTCCCTGACCAGAGCTGGAGGACACCCCACCCCTGATAACAGTGGAAGAACCCCGCACCCCTGACCACAGCTGGAGACTGCCCATCGGTGACCACAGCGGAAGGACTCCCACCCCTGTCCACAGCAGGAGGACTCCTCATCCCTGACCAGAGCTGGAGGACACCCCACCCCTGAACACAGCTCAAGGACGCACCCTGACCACAGCTGGAGGACTGGTCGCAGCCGACCTTGTGAGAGGACTGGCTGCCCCTGACCACAGTGGGAGGACTGCCTGCCTATGACCAGACTGGGAGGACGACCTGTCCCTGACCTCAGCTAGAGGACTCCTTACCGCTGACCACAGCTCGAGGACTCCCGACCCCTGACCACAGCTGTAGGAATCCCACTCCTGGCCAGAGCTGGAGGTCTCCCTGCCCCTGACCACAGCGGGAAGAATCCTGTCCCTGACCACAGATGGAGTACTCCCCATCCCTGACCAGTGCTGGAGGACACCCCACCCCTAGTCACAGCGGGAGGACTGCCCACCCCTGACAGAGCCTGAGGACTCCCCACCCTTGACTACAGTGGGAGGATGGCCCATCCCTGACCAGAGCTGGAGGACTCCCCACCCCTGACCACAACGGGAGGACTGCCAGTCCCTGACCAGAAATGAAGGACTACCTGCCCTCAAACACAGTGGGAGGACTGCCTGCCCCTGATCGCAGTTGGAGGACGGCCCACCCATGACCAGAGAGTGAGAACTGCCTTCCCCTGACCACAGAGGGAGGACTGCCCCCCTGACCAGAGCGGGAGGACTACCTGCCCCTGACCACAACTGGAGGACGGCCCATCCTTGACCGGAGAATAACTGCCTTCCCCTCACCAGAGCGGGAGGACTGCCCACCCCTGACTAGAGCAGGAGGACGACCTGTCCCTGACCAGAGCTGGAGGACTCCCTGTTGCTGACCAGTTCGAGGACCCAGCCCCTGACCATAGCTGGAGGACTACCTGCTCCTGACCAGGGCTGGAGGACTCCCCATCCCTGAGCAGAGCTGGAGGATTCCCCATTCCTGACCACAGCGGGAGGACTCTCAACCCCTGACCACAGCTGGAGACTGCCCTCCCCTGACCATAGCAGGAAGACTCCCAGTCTCTTACCACAGCAGGAGGACTCCCCGCCCCTGACCACAGATGGAGGACTGCCTACCCCTGACCACAGCGGGAGGGCTACCTGTCCCTGACCAGAGCGGGAGGACTCCCCACCCCTGACCAGAGCTGGAGGTCTCCCTGCCCCTTGACCACAGCGGGAAGAATCCGTCCCTGGCCACAGCGGGAGGATTCCCCGACCCAGATGAAAGTGGGAGGACACCCCATCCCTGACCAGAGCTGGAGGACTCCGCACCCCTGACCACAGCTGGAGGACTGCCCGCCTCTGACCAGAGCTTGAGGACTGCCCACCCCTGACCTCAGCGGGAGGACTCCCTGCTCCTGACCAGAGCTGGAGGACTGCTAATCCCTGACCAGAGCTGCAGGACTCCAAGGCCCTCAATACAACTGGAGGACGCCCCATCCCTGACCACAGATGGAGGACTCCCCATCGCTGAAAACAGCAGGAGTACTCCCCACCCAGGACCAGAGCTGAACGACTGCCCATCACGGACCGCAGCGGGAACACTCCCCGCCCCTAACAACAGTGGGAAATTCCCATCTCCTGACCAGAGCTGGAGGATTCCCCGCCCCTGACCACAGCTGTAGGAATCCCTGCTCCTGTCCAGAGCTGGAGGTCTCCCTGCCCCCTGACCACAGCGGGAAGAATCCCGTCCCTGAAAACAGCGGGAGGACTCCCTGACCCAGACCAAAGTGGGAGGACACCCCATCCCTGACCAGAGCTGGGGGACTCCACACCCCTGAACGCTGGAGGACTCCACGCCCCTGACCAGAGTTGGAGGAATGCCCATGACTGCAGCGGAAGGACTCCCCGCCCTTGGCCGAGGCGGGAGGACTCCCCGTTCCTGACCAGAGCTGGAGGACTCCACACCCCTGATCACAGCGGGAGGACTCTGCACCCCTGACCACAGCTGGAGGACTGCCAACTCCTGACCAGACCAGGAGGACAACCTGTCCCTGACCAGAGCTGGAAGGCTCCTCGCCGCTGACCGCAGCTCGAGGACTCCCAGCCCCTGACCTCAGCTGTAGGAATCCCTGCTCCTGGCCAGAGCTGGAGGTCTCCCTGCCCCTGACCACAGCGGGAAGAATTCTGTCCTCTGCCCCCTGGCCACAACGGGAGTACTCCCCGACATGAGCACAGATGAAAGACTCACCGTCACTACCTAGAGCTGGAGAACTGCCCTCCCCTGACCACAGCGGGAGGACTCCCAATCCCTGACCAGAGCTGGAGGACTCCTCATCCCTGACCACAGCTGGAGGACTGCCAGTCCCAACCACAGAGGGACGACTACCAGCCTCGGACCAGAGCTGAAGGACTCCCCATCACTGACCACAGCAGGAAGACTCCCAGTCTCTGATCACAGTGGGAGGACTCCCTTTCCTGACCAGAGCTGGAGGACTTCCCGTCCCTGACCAGAGCTGGAGGACACCCCACCCCTGATAACAGTGGAAGAACCCCGCACCCCTGACCACAGCTGGAGACTGCCCATCGGTGACCACAGCGGAAGGACTCCCACCCCTGTCCACAGCAGGAGGACTCCTCATCCCTGACCAGAGCTGGAGGACACCCCACCCCTGAACACAGCTCAAGGACGCACCCTGACCACAGCTGGAGGACTGGTCGCAGCCGACCTTGTGAGAGGACTGGCTGCCCCTGACCACAGTGGGAGGACTGCCTGCCTATGACCAGACTGGGAGGACGACCTGTCCCTGACCTCAGCTAGAGGACTCCTTACCGCTGACCACAGCTCGAGGACTCCCGACCCCTGACCACAGCTGTAGGAATCCCACTCCTGGCCAGAGCTGGAGGTCTCCCTGCCCCTGACCACAGCGGGAAGAATCCTGTCCCTGACCACAGATGGAGTACTCCCCATCCCTGACCAGTGCTGGAGGACACCCCACCCCTAGTCACAGCGGGAGGACTGCCCACCCCTGACAGAGCCTGAGGACTCCCCACCCTTGACTACAGTGGGAGGATGGCCCATCCCTGACCAGAGCTGGAGGACTCCCCACCCCTGACCACAACGGGAGGACTGCCAGTCCCTGACCAGAAATGAAGGACTATCTGCCCTCAAACACAGTGGGAGGACTGCCTGCCCCTGATTGCAGTTGGAGGACGGCCCACCCATGACCAGAGAGTGAGAACTGCCTTCCCCTGACCACAGAGGGAGGACTGCCCCCCTGACCAGAGTGGGAGGACTACCTGCCCCTGACCACAACTGGAGGACGGCCCATCCTTGACCGGAGAATAACTGCCTTCCCCTCACCAGAGCGGGAGGACTGCCCACCCCTGACTAGAGCAGGAGGACGACCTGTCCCTGACCAGAGCTGGAGGACTCCCTGTTGCTGACCAGTTCGAGGACCCAGCCCCTGACCATAGCTGGAGGACTACCTGCTCCTGACCAGGACTGGAGGACTCCCCATCCCTGAGCAGAGCTGGAGGATTCCCCATTCCTGACCACAGCGGGAGGACTCTCAACCCCTGACCACAGCTGGAGACTGCCCTCCCCTGACCATAGCAGGAAGACTCCCAGTCTCTTACCACAGCAGGAGGACTCCCCGCCCCTGACCACAGATGGAGGACTGCCTACCCCTGACCACAGCGGGAGGGCTACCTGTCCCTGACCAGAGCGGGAGGACTCCCCACCCCTGACCAGAGCTGGAGGTCTCCCTGCCCCTTGACCACAGCGGGAAGAATCCGTCCCTGGCCACAGCGGGAGGATTCCCCGACCCAGATGAAAGTGGGAGGACACCCCATCCCTGACCAGAGCTGGAGGACTCCGCACCCCTGACCACAGCTGGAGGACTGCCCGCCTCTGACCAGAGCTTGAGGACTGCCCACCCCTGACCTCAGCGGGAGGACTCCCTGCTCCTGACCAGAGCTGGAGGACTGCTAATCCCTGACCAGAGCTGCAGGACTCCAAGGCCCTCAATACAACTGGAGGACGCCCCATCCCTGACCACAGATGGAGGACTCCCCATCGCTGAAAACAGCAGGAGTACTCCCCACCCAGGACCAGAGCTGAACGACTGCCCATCACGGACCGCAGCGGGAACACTCCCCGCCCCTAACAACAGTGGGAAATTCCCATCTCCTGACCAGAGCTGGAGGATTCCCCGCCCCTGACCACAGCTGTAGGAATCCCTGCTCCTGTCCAGAGCTGGAGGTCTCCCTGCCCCCTGACCACAGCGGGAAGAATCCCGTCCCTGAAAACAGCGGGAGGACTCCCTGACCCAGACCAAAGTGGGAGGACACCCCATCCCTGACCAGAGCTGGGGGACTCCACACCCCTGAACGCTGGAGGACTCCACGCCCCTGACCAGAGTTGGAGGAATGCCCATGACTGCAGCGGAAGGACTCCCCGCCCTTGACCGAGGCGGGAGGACTCCCCGTTCCTGACCAGAGCTGGAGGACTCCACACCCCTGATCACAGCGGGAGGACTCTGCACCCCTGACCACAGCTGGAGGACTGCCAACTCCTGACCAGACCAGGAGGACAACCTGTCCCTGACCAGAGCTGGAAGGCTCCTCGCCGCTGACCGCAGCTCGAGGACTCCCAGCCCCTGACCTCAGCTGTAGGAATCCCTGCTCCTGGCCAGAGCTGGAGGTCTCCCTGCCCCTGACCACAGCGGGAAGAATTCTGTCCTCTGCCCCCTGGCCACAACGGGAGTACTCCCCGACATGAGCACAGATGAAAGACTCACCGTCACTACCTAGAGCTGGAGAACTGCCCTCCCCTGACCACAGCGGGAGGACTCCCAATCCCTGACCAGAGCTGGAGGACTCCTCATCCCTGACCACAGCTGGAGGACTGCCAGTCCCAACCACAGAGGGACGACTACCAGCCTCGGACCAGAGCTGAAGGACTCCCCATCACTGACCACAGCAGGAAGACTCCCAGTCTCTGATCACAGTGGGAGGACTCCCTTTCCTGACCAGAGCTGGAGGACTCCCTGTCCCTGACCAGAGCTGGACGACACCTCACCCCTGATCACAGCAAGAAGACGTTGCACCCCTGACCACAGCTGGAGGACTGCCCATCGCTGACCAGAGCTAGAGGACTGCCTGTTGCTGACAATAGCTGGAGGACTGCCTGCCTCTGACCACAGTTGTAGGACTCTCCGCTCATGACCAGAGCTGGAGTACTGCCCTTCCCTGACGATAGCAGGAGGACTGCCCATCCCTGACCACTGAGGTAGGACCCCCCATCCCTGAAAACAATAGAAGGACTCCCTGTCCTTGTCCACAGCGGGAAGATTCCCCATCCCTGACTGAAGCTGGGTGACTCCAAACACCTTAACAAAGGAGGACTCCATGCCCCTGACCAGAGCTGGAGGAATGCCCTCTCCTGACCACAGCTCAATGACTGCCCGTCCCCAACCACAGCAGGAGGACTCCCCATCACTGACCACAGCTTGAAGACTCCCCGCCCCTGGCCACAACAGGAGGACTCCCTGACCCTGACCACAGCTGGAGAACTCCCTGCTCCTGACCAGAGCTGGAAGACTCCCTATCCCTGACCATAGCTGGAGGACTGCCCATCCCTGACCACAGCTGGCAACTGTGTGTCCCTGACCATAGTGCATGGACTCCCCACCCCTGACCACAGCTGGAGGACTGCGCGTCCCTGACTACAGCTGGAGATTGCGTGTCCCTGACCACAGTGGGAGGACTACTTGCTCATGACCACAGCTTGATGACTCGCTGTCCCAGAACACAGTGGAAAGACTGTCCACCGCTGACCACAGCGGGAGGACTGCCCATCCCTTACCACAGTTGCAGGATTGCCTGACCCTGAACACAGTGGGAGGACTCCCCTTTCCTGACCAGAGTTGGATGACTACCTGTCCCTGACCAGAGTTGGAGGACTGCCCCTCCATGACCACAGCGGGAGGACTCCCTGCCCCTGGCCACAGCGGGAGGAATACCCGCACCTGACCACAATGGAGGACTCCTCGTCCCTCATGAGAGCTGGAGGACACCCCAACCCTGATCACAGCAGGAGGACTCCGCACCCCTGACCACAGCTTGAGGACTGCCCATCCCTGCCCACAGCAGGAGGACTCCCCACACCTAACCATAGCGGGAGGGCTGTCCATCCCAACCACAGTGGGAGGACTCCCTGTTCCTCACTAAAGCTGGAGGACTGCCCATCCCTGACCAGAGCTGCAGGACTCCCCACCCCAGACCACTGCGGGAGGACACCCCACCCCTGACACAGCTCGAGGACTGCCTGCCCATGAGCACAGCTCGAGGAATGCCCGCCCTGAGCACAGTGGGAGGACTCCAAGCCCATCACCACAGCAGGGGGACGCCCCACCTCTGACCAGAGCTGGAGGACTCCCCATCCCTACCACAGCAGGAGGACTGCCCGCCCCTGACCACAGCTGGAGGATTCCCCCTTTTTTATTTTTGACAGGCAGAGTGGACAGTGAGAGAGAGAGACACAGAGAGAAAGGTCTTCCTTTGCCGTTGGTTCACCCTCCAATGGCCACCGCGGCTGGCGTGCTGCGGCCGGCGCACCGCGCTCATCCGATGGCAGGAGCCAGGTGCTAGGTGCTTTTTCCTGGTCTTCCATGGGGTGCAGGGCCCAAGCACTTGGGCCATCCTCCACTGCACTCCGGGGCCACAGCAGAGAGCTGGCCTGGAAGAGGGGCAACCAGGACAGAATCCGGTGCCCCGACTGGGACTAGAACCTGGTGTGCCGGCACCGCAAGGCAGAGGATTAGCCTGTTGAGCCACGGCGCCGGCCCAGATTCCCCTTTTTTGACCAGAGCTGAGGGAATACTCATTACTGATCAGAGCTGGAGGACTCCCCATCCCTGACCACAGTGGGAGGACTCCCCGCTCATGACCACTGCCCGCTCCTGACCAGAGAGGAGGACACCACACCTGATCACAGCGGGAGGACTCCCCTTTCCTGACCAGAGCTGGAGAACTTCCCATCCCTGACCAGTGCTGGAGGACAGCCCCTCTCTGACCACAGTGGGAGTACTACCAACCCCTGATGACAGCGGGAGGAATACCCGCCCCTGACCGCAGCAGAAGGAATTCCCGTCCCTGACCAGAGCTGGAGGACACCACACCCCTGATCACAGCGGGAGGGCCCTGCACCCCTGACCACAGCTGGAGGACTGCCCATCCCTGAACAGAGGGAGGACTCCCCGACCCAGACCTCAGTAGGAGGACTCACCATCCCTGACCAAAGCTGGAGGACACCCCACCCCTAGTCACAGCAGGAGTACTCCACACCCCTGACCATAGCTGGAGGACTGCCTGTTCCTGACCACCACGGGAGGACTCCCCGCCCCTGACCAGAGCTAGACTCCCCAAAACTGATCAGAGCCTGAGGGCTCCCTTCCCCTTACTACAGCGGGAGTTCGGCCCATTTGACCAGAGCTGGGGACTCCCCGCCCCTGACCGCAGCGGGAGGACTGCCCGACCCTGACCAGAGATGAAGGACTACCTGCCCTCAAACACAGCGGGAGGACTGTCTGCCCCTGACCACAGCAGTAGGACTGCCCACCCCTGACCTCAGCGGGAGGACTCCCTGCTCCTGACCAGAGCTGGAGGACTGCTAATCCCTGACCAGAGCTGCAGGACTCCAAGCTCCTCAATACAACTGGAGGACACCCCATCCCTGACCACAGATGGAGGACTCCCCATGGCTGAAAACAGCAGGAGTACTCCCCACCCCGGACCATAGCTGAAGGACTGCTCATCACTGACCGCAGCGGGAACACTCCCCACCCTGACAACAGTGGGAAATTCCCATCTCCTGACCACAGCTGGAGGATTCCCCGCCCCTGACCAGAGCGGGAGGATTCCCTGCTCATGAGCAGCACTGGGGGACTCCCCACCCCTGACCAGAGCTGGAAGACTGCCCTTCCTGACTGCAGCAGAAGGACTCCCAGTACCTGACCACAGCAGGAAGACTCCCACCCCTGACCATAGTGGGAGGACTGCCCTCCCTGGACCTGAGATGATGGACTGCCCACACCCGACCATAGCGGAAGGATTGCCTGCCCATGACCAGAGAGGGAGAACTGCCTGCCCCTCACCACAGCTGGAGGACAGTGCACCCCTGACCAGAGTGGGAGGACATGCTGTCCCTGACCACAGCTCGAGGACACCCGGCCCCTGACCACATCTGTAAGAATCCCTGCTCCTGACCAGAGCTGGAGGTCTCCCTGCCCCCTGACCACAGCAGGAAGAATCCCGTCCCTGAAAACAGCGGGAGGACTCCCCATCCCTGACCGGAACTGGAGGACTCCACGCCCCTGACCAGAGCTGGAGGAATGCCCATGACTGCAGCGAAGGACTCCCCGACCCTGAATGTGGCGGGAGGACTCCCCGTTCCTGACCAGAGCTGGAGGACACCCCACCCCTGATCACAGTGGGAGAACCCCGCACCCCTGACCACAGCTGAGGACTACCCTTCCCTGACCACGGCAGAAGGACTCCCACCCCTGTCCACAGCAGGAGGACTCCTCATCCCTGACCAGAGCTGGAGGACACCCCACCCCTGAACACAGCTCGAGGACTCACCCTGACCACAGCTGGAGGACTGGCCACCTCTGACCACAGTGAGAGGACTGCCCGCCCATGACCAGAGAGAGAGAGAACTGCCTGCCTCTGACCACAGCTGGAGGACTGGCTACTCCTGACCAGACCAGGAGGACAATCTGTCCCTGACCAGAGCTGGACGGCTCCTTGCCGCTGACCACAGCTCAAGAACTCCCAGCCCCTGACCACAGCTGTAGGAATCCCTGCTCCTGGCCAGAGCTGGAGGTCTCCCTGCCCCTGACGACAGCGGGAAGAATCCCGTCAATGACCATAGTGGAGGGACTCCCCGTCCCTGACCAGTGCTGGAGGACACCCCTACTCATAGCAGGAGGACTCTGCACCCCTGACCACAGCTGGAGGACTGCCCGCCTCTGACCAGAGCTTGAGGACTGCCCACCCCTGACCTCAGCGGGAGGACTCCCTGCTCCTGACCAGAGCTGGAGGACTGCTAATCCCTGACCAGAGCTGCAGGACTCCAAGGCCCTCAATACAACTGGAGGACACCCCATCCCTGACCACAGATGGAGGACTCCCCATCCCTGACCACTGCCAGTCCCTGACCACAGAGGGAGGACTCCCCGCCCCGGACCAGAGCTGAAGGACTGCCCATCACTGACCGCAGCGGGAAATTTCCATCTCCTGACCAGAGCTGGAGGACTCCCTGCCCCTGACCAGAGCTGGAGGACTGCCCTTCCCTGACTGCAGTGGAAGGACTCCCAGTACCTGACCAGAGCTGGAGGACTGCCCTCCCTGGACCTGAGATGATAGACTGCCCACTTCTGACCACAGTGGGAGGTTTGCCTGCCCAAGACCAGAGAGGGAGAACTGCCTGCCCCTGAAAACAGCTAGAGGACAGCGCACCCCTGACCAGAGTGGGAGGACGACATGTCCCTGACCACAGCTGGAGGACTCCTCACCGCTGACCACAGCTCGAGGACTCCCTGCTGCTGAACACAGCTGTAGGAATCCCTTCTCCTGACCAGAGCTGGAGGTCTCTCTGCTCCTGACCACAGCGGGAAGAATCCCGTCCCTGAAAACAGCGGGAGGACTCCCCATCCCTGACCAGAGCTGGAGGACTCCACACCCCTGAACACAGGAGGACTCCACGCCCCTGACCAGAGCTGGAGTAATGCCCATGATTGCAGTAGGAGGAATCCCCATCCCTGACTGTGGTGGGAGGACTCCCCGTTCTTGACCAGAGCTGGAGGACACCCCAACCCTGATCACAGCAAGAAGACATCGCACCCCTGACCACAGCTGGAGGACTGCCTGTTGCTGACCAGAGCTAGAGGACTGCCCGCCTCTGACCACAGTAGGAGGACTCTCCGCCCATGACCAGAGCTGGAGAACACCCCACCCCTGATCACAGCAAGAAGACGTCGCATCCCTGACCACAGCTGGAGGACTGCCTGTCGCTGACCAGAGCTGGAGGACTGTCCACCTCTGACCACAGTGGGAGGACTCTCCACCCATGACCAGAGCTGGAGGATTTCCCTTCTCTGACCACAGAGGGAGAACTCCCCGTCCCTGAAAACAGCGGAAGGACTCCCCATCCTTGACAACAGCAGGAGGACTCCCCGCCCCGACCACAAATGGAGGACTCCCTGCCCCCAACCATAGCTGGAGGACTGCCCGCCCCCAACCACAGCTCAAGGACTGCCCATGCGCGACCACAGCTCGAGGACTGCCCGCCCCTGGCCCCAACGGGAGGACTCCCTGACCCTGACCACAGCTGGAGAACTGCCTGGTCCTGACCAGAGCTAGAGGACTGCCTGTCGCTGACCAGAGCTTGAGGACTGCCTGTTGCTAACCAGAGCTGGAGGACTGCCCACCTCTGACCACAGTGGGAGGACTCTCCGCCCATGACCAGAGCTGGAGGACTGCCCTTCCCTGACCATAGCAGGACTCCCTGCCCCTGACCACAGGGGGAGGACTCCCTGTCCTTGACCACAGTGGGAGGACTCCCCACCCCCGACCACAACTGCATGACTCCCTGCCACTGACCACAGCTGGAAGATTGCCCGTACCCAACCACAGCTCAAGGACTGCCCATCCTAGACCACAACAGGAGGACTTCCCACACCTGACCACAGCTTGAAGACTCCCCATCCCTGACCACTGTGGGAGTACTCCCTGCCCCTGACCACAGCGGGAGGAATCCCCGCCCCTGAACAAAGCAGGAGGACTGACCCGCCCTTAACATAGCTGCAGTATTGCCCGTCCCTGACCACAGTGGGAGGAGTACCCTTTCCTGACCAGAGCTGGAGGACTACAGTCCCTGAGCAAGCTGAAGGAATGCCTGCAGAAAGGGGAATTTTCCCACTGTGGTCCTCATCTGTGGTCAGGGACGGGGAATACTCCTACTGTTTTCAGCAATGGGGAGTCCTCCATCTGTGGTCAGGGATGGGGAGTCCTCCAGTTGTAGTCAGGGGCTTGGAGTCCTGCAGCTCTGGAGGACTCCTGGTCCATGACAACCGCTGTAGGAATCCCTGCTCCTGGCCAGAGCTGGAGGTCTCCCTGCCCCCTGATCACAGAGGGAAGAATCCCGTCCTCTGCCCCCTGGCCACAGCGGGAGTACTCCCCGACATGACCACAGATGGAAGACTCACCGTCCCTACCTAGAGCTGGAGAACTGCCCGCCCCTGACCACAGCTCGAGGACTGCCTGCCCCTGAGCACAGCTCGAGGAATGCCCGCCCTGAGCACAGTGGGAGGACTCCAAGCCCATGACCACAGCAGGGGGACGCCCCACCTCTGACCAGAGCTGGAGGACTCCCCATCCCTGACCACAGCTGGAGGATTCCCCTTTTTTGACCAGAGCTGAGGGAATACCCATCCCTGATGAGAGCTGGAGGACTCCCCATCCCTGACCACAGTGGGAGGACCCCCCACCCCTGACCACAGAGGGAGGACTCCCACCCTTGACCACAGCAGGAAGACTCCCCATCCCTGACCACAGTGGGAAAACTCCCCACCCCCAACCACAGCTGGCAGACTGGTGGTCCCTGATCACAACAGGAAACTGCCCATTCCCGATCTCAGCTGAAGGACTGGCTGCCCCTGACCACAGCTAGAGGACTGCCTGCCCCGACCACAGTTCGAGCACTTCCCGCTGCTGACCAGAGAGGGAGGACTGCCGCCCCTGACCACAGCTGGAGAACTGCTCACCACTGACCAGAGAGGGAGGATGGCCCGTCCCTGACCACCGATGGAGGACTCACCACCGCTTACCATAGCTTGAGTACTCAGGCCCCTGACCAGAGCTGGAGGAGTCCCTGCTCCTGACCAGAGTTGGAGGACTGCATGTCCCTGACTACAGCTGGAAGATTGTGTGTCCCTGACCACAGCAGGAGGATTCCCTGCTCATGACCTCAGCTTGATGACTGCCCATCCCTGACCACAGTGGGAGGACTCCCCTTTCCTGACCAGAACTGGAGGACTGCCCGTCCCTGACCACAGCAGGAGTACTCCCTACCCTGGAAACAGTGGGAGGAATCCCCAAACCTGACCACAATGGGAGGACACCCCAACCCTGATCACAGCCAGAGGACTTCCCGCCCCTGACCAGAGCTGGAGGACTCCCCACCCCTGACTACAGCAGAGGATGGCCCATCCCTGATCAGAGCTGGAGGACTTCCTTTCCCTGACCAAGCTGCAGGACTCCCAAGCCCCAGGCCACCATAGGAGGACTCCCCATCCCTGACTCAGATGGAGGACTCCCCATCCCTGACCACAGCTGGAGGACTGCCCGTCCCAATCACAGAGGGAAGACTACCAGCCTCAGAACAGAGCTGAAGGACTCCCTATTCCAGACCACAGCAGGAAGACTCCCAGCCCCTGACCACAGTGGGAGGACTCCCCTTTCCTGACCAGAGCTGGAGGACTTACCATCCCTGACCAGAGCTGGAGGACTGCCCCTGCCTGACCACAGTGGGAGTACTCCCCACCCCTAACCACAGTGGGAGGACTGCCTGACCACGACCAGAGATGGAGAACTGCCTGCCCCTGACCTGAGCTGGAGGTCTCCCTGCCCATGACCACAGCGGGAAGAATCCCATCCCTGACCACAGCTGGAGGACTCCTCGCCACTGACCACAGCTCGAGGACTCCCGGCCCTTGACCACAGCTGTAGGAATCCCTGCTCCTGTCACACGGGAAGAATCTCGTCCCTGACAACAGCAGGAGGACTCCCCATCCCTGACCAGAGCTGGAGGACACCCCGCCACTGACCACAGCAGGAGGACTGCCCGCCCCTGACCACAGCTGGAGGACTGCCCGTCCCTGACCAGAGCAGGAGGACTGCCCACCCCTGACAGAGCCTGAGGACTCCCCACCCCTGACTACAGCAGGATGGCCCATGCCTGACCAGAGCTGGAGGACACCCTGCCCCGGACCACAGCTGGAGGAATGCCCATCCCTAACTGGAGAGCGAGAACTACCTTCCCCTGACCACAGATGGAGGACTGCCTACCCCTGACCAGAGCGGGAAGAACCACCTGCCCCTGACCATAGCTGGAGGACTCCCCAACCCTGACTAGAGCTGGAGGATGACCTATCCCTGACCAGAGCTGGAGGACTCCCCGCCGCTGACCAGATCAAGGACTCCAGGCCACTGACCACAGCTGGAGGACTCCCTGCTCCTGACCAGAGCTGGAGGACTCCCCATCCCTGAGCAGAGCTGGAGGATTCCCCATTCCTGACCACAGCTGGAGACTGCCCTCCCCTGACCATAGCGGGAGGACTCCCAGTCTCTTACCACAGCAGGAGGACTCCCCGCCCCTGTCCAAAGCTTGAAAACTGCCCGTTCCTGACCACATCTAAAGGACTGCCTACCCCTGACCAGAGCTTGAGGACTGCCCACCCCCGACCACAGTGGGAGGACTCCCTGCTCCTCACTAAAGCTGGAGGACTGCCCATCCCTGACCAGAGCTGCAGGACTTCCCGCCCCTGCAGGAGGACACCCCGCCCCTGACCACAGCTCGAGGACTGCCTGCCCCTGAGCACAGCTCAAGGAATGCCCACCCTGAGCACAGCAGGAGGACTCCAAGCCCCTGACCACAGTGGGGGGACTCCCCAGCTCTGACCAGAGCTGGAGGACTCCCTGTCCCTGACAACAGCAGGACTCCCCACCCCTGACCACAGCAGGAGGACTGCCTGCCCCTGACCAGAGGTGAACGACGCCCTACCCATGATGAGAGCTGGAGGACTCCCCATCCCTGACCACAGCTCGAGGACTCCCCATCCTGACCAGAGCTGAAGGACCTCCCAACCCTGAACACAGCAGGGGGATTCCACGTTCATGACCAGAGCTGGAAAACTCCCCATCCCTGACCAAAGCAGGAGGACTCCCTGCCCCTGAGCACTGATGGAGGATTCTTTCCCTGACCACAGCAGGAGGACTCTGTCCCTGACCAGAGCTGGAGGATTCCCCATCCCTGACCACAGTGGGAGGACTGCCCGCCCCTGACCACAGCTGGAGGATTCCCCTTTCCTGACCATAGCTGAGGGAATATCCATCCCTGACCAGAGCTAGAGCACTCCCCATCCCAGACCACAGTGGGAGTACTCCCTGCTCCTGACCACTGCCTGCTCCTGACCATAGAGGGAGGACACCCCACCCCTGACCACGCTCATGACAACAGCTGGATGACTGCCTGCCCCTGACCACAGAGGGGCCTGTCCCTTACTACAGCTGGAAGACTGCTCGTCCCTGACCACAGTGGGAGGACTCCCCTTTCCTGACCAGAGCTGGAGGACTGCCCCTCATGACCACAGCAGGAGTACTCGCTGCCCCTGACCACAGCTGGAGGACACCCCAACCCTGATCACAGTAGGAGGACTGCCTGTCCCTGACCACAGCGGGAGGACTGCCTGTCCCTGACCACAGCAGGAAGACTCCCCATCCCTGACCACAGTGGGAAAACTCCCCACCCCCAACCACAGCTGGCAGACTGGTGGCCCCTGATCACAACAGGAAGACTGCCCATTCCCGATCACAGCTGAAGGACTGGCTGCCCCTGACCACAGCTAGAGGACTGCCCGCCCCCTACCACAGCTAGAGGACTGCCACCGCTGACCATAGCTCAAGGACTCCCTGCTCCTGACCAGAGTTGGAGGACTGCATGTCCCTGACTACACCTGGAATTGTGCATCCCTGACCACAGTGGGAGGACTCCCCTTTCCTGACCAGAGCTGGAGGACTACCCGTCCTTGACCATAGATGGAGGACTGCCTCTCGCTGACCACAGTGGCAGTACTCCGCACCCCAGACCACAGCTGGAGGACTGCCCGTCCCTGACCACAGCGGGAGGACTCCCACCCTATCCACAGCGGGAGAAATCCTGCCCCTGACCACACCTCAAGGACTCCTCACCCCTGAACACAATTCAAGGACTCGCCCCCAACCACAGCGGGAGGACTCCCCACCCCAGACCAGAGTTGAAGGACTGCCCACCCCCGACCACAGCTCGAGTACTGCCCGCCCCTGACCAGAGAGGGAGGACGGCCTGCCCATGACAACAGCTGGAGGACTCCCCATCGCTGACCACAGCTTGAGGATCCTGGCCACTGACCACAGCTCAAGGAATCCCGGCCCCTGACCAGAGCTGGAGGATTCCCCATCCATGACCAGAGCTGGAGGACTCCTATTCCTGACCAGAGAGGGAGGACTACCTCCTCGTGACCACAGCTGGAGGACTGCGTGCCCCTGACAGAAGTGGGAGGATGGCCATCCCTGACCAGAGCAGGAGGACTCCACTCGCTGATCACAGTTCAAGGAATCCTGACTCTGACCAGGACTGGAGGACTCCCCATTCCTGACCACAGCGGGAAGAATCCCTGCCTCTGAGCACAGCTCGTGGACTGCCCACCCCTGATCACAGCGGGAGGACTCCCTGCCCCTGGCCACAGCAGGAGGAATTCCTGCCCTGACCACAGCAGGAGGAATCCCCACACCTGACCACAATGGGAGGACTCCCCATTCCTTACGAGAGCTGGAGGACACCCCAACCCTGATCACAGCAGGAGGACTCCGCACCCCTGACCACAGCTGAAGGACTGCCCGTCCCTGACCACAGCAGGACTCCCCATGCCTGACCATAGCGGGAGGGCTGTCCGTCCCAACCACAGTGGGAGGATTCCCTGCTCCTCACCAAAGCTGGAGGACTGCCCATCCCTGACCAGAGCTGCAGGACTCCCTGCCCCAGACCACAGTGGGAGGATACCCTGCCCCTGACCACAGTTCGAGGACTGCCTGCCCCTGAGCAGTTTGAGGAATGCCCGCCCTGAGCATAGCGGGAGGACTCCAAGCCCCTGACCACAGCGGGGGACTCCCACCTCTGACCAGAGCTGGAGGACTCCCCGTCCTTGGCCACAGCAGGACTCTTCACCCCTGACCACAGCTGGAGAACTGCCCACCCCGACCACAGCAGGGGGACTTCCGACTCCAGAGCACAGCTTGAGGACTGCCCAACCCAGACCACAGAGATAGGACCGCCCGCCCCTGACCACAGTGGGAGGACTACCCACCCCCAACCACAGCGGGAGGACAGCCTGTCCCTGATCACACCGGGAGAACTGTCTGTCCCTGAACACAGCTTGAGGACTCCCCAAACCTGACCACAGCTGGAGACTCCCTGCTTTTGACCAGAGCTGGAGGATTCATAACCCCGACCACAGTGGGAGGACTCCCCGCTCCTGACCACTGCCTGCTCCTGACCATAGAGGGAGGACACCCCTCCGCTGACCACGCTCATGACAACAGCTGGATGACTGCCTGTCCCTGACCACAGCGGGAGGATGGCCTGTCCTTGACTAGAGCTGGAGGACTTGACCACAGCTTGAGGACTCCGGCCTCTGACCACAGCTGGAGGATTCCCTGCTCCTGACCACAGTGGGAGGACTCCCCATCCCTGACCAGAGCTGGAGGTCTCCCCGCCCCCGACCATTGCTGAAGGACTGCCCGCCCCGACCACAGCTGGAGGACACCTGGCCCCTGACCACAGCTTGAGGACTGCCTGCCCCTGACCAGAGTTGGAGAACTGTCCTCCACTGACCAGAGCTGGAGGACTCCCTTCTCCTGACCAGAACTGGAGGACTCCCCATCCCTGACTACAGCTGGAGTACTCCCCGCCCCTGACCAGAGCTGGCCTGAGATGGCACAGCGCTGGCGTCCGTGCAGCCCCAGGGGCTGGACGTGAACCCGGAAGTAGGCCCTCAGCAGGGGCCAGCTGCTTCCCAGGGTGCCGGGCCCGGCGGGGAGGGACAGCCGTGGGCAGCGCATGAGCCTGGCCCTCGCCGGGCCCCGTGCCCGGGACAGAGCTCAGATCCAAGCCCGCGGTCACGTCCGCGCCTGGGACACTGAGGACAAGGGCAGACCTTGCCGACCTGGGGTTTGGCAGTGACCTCCTGGCTGCAACACCAAAGGCAGAGGCAGAACAGGCAGCAGGGCACACAGAGCCAGATGGAGTCCAAGGAGGGGAGAAGACAGGTGTTTGTAGGCCTCCCTCAGGGTCCTCACCCAGACCCCGCCCCTCGGGGTTCACATCAACACTGAGCAGAGATCTCCAAGACACCACCTGGCCAGTTCGACCCTGGGTGGCCACCAAGGCCAGCGTCACAGCTGCACTGGTCAGCGCATGGAGGGATCGGGACCCTGTGCCCCACTGGCCACAGTGGACACTCTCGCAGTGCTGTGGGAAGTACGGTGATGAACCCTTTGCCAGCCAAAGTGAACTCCATGCCCTGGGCACCGCGCTCTGGGAGCACAGGAGAACCGAGCAAGGCCTCAAACAGTGTGCACGGCAGCCCAGGTGTCCGCCCACATGCCTGGGCATCCATCAACACGCCCGGGTGTCCATCAACACGCCTGGGTGTCCGCCCACATGCCTGGGCATCCATCAACACGCCCGGGTGTCCCTAACACGTCCGGGTGTCGGCCCACACGCCCAGGTGTCCATCAGCATGCCCAGGTGTCGGCCCACATGCCCAGGTGTGCATCAGCACGCCTGGGTGTCGGCCCACACACCCAGGTGTCCATCAGCACACCCGGGTGTCGGCCCACATGCCCGGATGTCCATCAGCACGCCTGGGTGTCGGCCCACACTCCCGGGTGTCGGCCCACATGCCCGGATGTCCATCAGCACGCCCGGGTGTCGGCCCACATGCTCGGATGTCCATCAGCACGCCCGGGTGTCGGCCCACATGCCTGGATGTCCATCAACACGCCCGGCTGTCGGCCCACATGCCCAGGTGTCCATCAGCACGCCCGGGTGTTGGCCCACATGCCCAGGTGTCCGCCCACACGCCCGGGTGTCCATCAGCACGCCCGGGTGTCCATCAACGTGCCCGGGTGTCGGCCCACGTGCCCAGGTGTCCATCATCATGCCCAGGTGTCCGCCCACACACCCGGGTGTTCATCAGCACGCCCGGGTGTCCATCAACGTGCCCGGGTGTCCATCATCATGCCCAGGTGTCCGCCCACACACCCGGGTGTCGTCCACACACCCGGCTGTCCGCCCACACGCCCGGGTGTCCATCAACGTGCCCGGGTGTCGACCCACGTGCCCGGGTGTCCATCATCATGCCCAGGTGTCCGCCCACACACCCGGCTGTCCGCCCACACGCCCGGGTGTCCATCAGCACACCCGGGTGTCCATCAACGTGCCCGGGTGTCGACCCACGTGCCCGGGTGTCCATCATCATGCCCAGGTGTCCACCCACACACCCGGGTGTCGGTCCACACACCCGGCTGTCGGCCCACTGCTCACACGGGAAGGGAGATTGCAAGTGCCACAGTGTGGGGGGGCCTGGGGGTGGGGTGGGCCTGAGACACGGAGTCCCCCTGCCCTGAAGCATCCGAGGCCGGGTCTGAGCCACCTCCCCTCCACCAAGGGCAGCTCCTGGCTCCCAGCTCCCGCTCCGGCTGGTCCTTGCGGTTGAAGGCTCTGGGGAGCGAGCCGGCGTAGCCCACTGGGCCACACTGCCCGTGGCAGAAAATCAGCCATAAAGAAAAGAAGCCCCGGCCCCGGTCACGTGCCTGGCCAGACGTTCCTGACCCCAGCTTCAGGCTGTCGCAGACGTGGGGCCGCAGGGACCGCTCAGGTCCATGGGTCCCTGCCCTCTTCCCCGGGAGGCCTGGTCCGCGCCGACGCTCCGGTCAGTACCCGTCCGGCCAGGGCGGGCGCCGCGTGGTGAAGCCGCTCCCCCACCGCCTCTCAAGCAGACGAGGGGGTCCGCCTTCGCCACAGCCGCGCCGCAGGTGCCCCAGCTGCCCGCCCCTGGGAGGCGCGGCGGTCTTCTGCGAGGGCGCAGAGAAACCAGCCCCCATCCCGCATTCCTCCGACCGCCGGGGACCCAGCGGCCCCGCTCCAGGTGCGCAGGTGTACCAGGTGCGCCAGATAAGCCCAGGTGAGCGCAGGTGCGCCCAGGTAAGCGCAAGTGTGCGCAGGCGAGGAAGGCAGGAGCTCAGACGCCCGCACGCGCCAGCTGGTCAGATGGTACGGGCGGTCCTCGAGGGCACGGCCGCGCGCAGGAAGCCACGCACAGAGGGGCGGCGCCCCCTTCGCACCGCACGAGACCGAAGTCAGAAGCCACTCAGAAGCTGAAGCAGCGCGGACAGCGGTGCGGGCTTGCGCGCAGGCCACCGCCGAGACGGCCCGAGGAAGACCGGCCGCACGCGCGCGCTGAGAGGGGCCGCGGCGCCCCCTCGGCAGTCTCCAAAACGCCCCTCGCCGCCCACCGCGGGCCTCAACTCGGGCGCGTCCTATCGCTGCGCCCCGCAAACGCACGAAGCCACGGTCCCACCACCCCGACCTCCGCGGCCAGCTTACCTCCAGGACAGCCCCGCGGTGCCCACTGGAGCGGGCGCAGGTGTCCCCGCGCACCTGAAGACTCCGCTGGCCCCGCCCCCGCCGGCTCCATCCTTCTCGGCCCCCTTCCGCCCCGCTCCCAGTCTGGCGCCGTCCCACCCCCTGCCGACTCCCTCCTCCGCCAATCCTCCGCCTCGCCCCCACCCCCGCCGACTCTGCCCTTCTTGGCCACCCCTTCCGCCCCACCCTCCACGGTGGCCCCGCCCCGCGGGACCCCCCCTTCTAGGCCCCGCCCCGAAGCCCCGCCTCCACTCCGGTCCCGCCTCTTCTCGGCCCCACCTGGGCAGGCAGACATTCCTGAGGGCGCGGCTCCCGCAATATGGCGCGCTCGCCCTCGCGTGCCGCCCTGGACCGGTCTCGCTGCCCTCCTTGGCCTTGGCCCCACAACCCCGTCGCGGGAACGGCCCACTCGCCCGCACCTGCGCGCCCGCACCTGCCTCCACTGGCGTGCAGGGGCGCCGTCCACTAGCCGAGGGGTTTCCGCAACCTCGGGTCCAGCGCGGCCCCGGCTGCAGCCCCAGCTGCTTCTCGCGCCGGCCACTCGCAGGCTGCCTTGGGGACCTCGCGTGGTCACTGAGGCGGGGGATGCTCAGTTCTGCGCCGGGACCCCTCCCCCCAGCAGGAGCGGCTGCCGAGGGAGCTCCGCCCAGCCCTGGCCCGCCCATCTCTAAGGTTCCCGCGGGTGGCTCCCATTTGGGACCCCCAGCAGCGGGGAGAGGAGGGTCCCAGGCTGGTGCCCAGCTGGCTGGCTGGTGTCCCCCCAGGGGAGGGTCCCCGGAGCACAGGGGCCACTTTCTGGGCCAGCTGCTGGGCTGCATCACCCGGGGACAGCGAGCAGCTGGAGGAAGGTGAACCCCCCGAGGGTCCTGGTCCCTCGGCACGTGTCCCCACTGCACAGGTCAGGCCGCGGGGCTGTTTCTGTGGCCCTAGCCCTCGGCCACAGCCTCTCACCACCTACAGGCTGGCGAGTGCAGGGGTGCTCTGGGCAGGACAGCTGCACAGGAGGCCTCCGGGGCCCGTTTCTGCTGACCCTTAGGAAGATGGAGGTGCGCTGGTGGCAGCAGGGCCCCAGGCTGCAGCTGGACCAGGTCATCCCCAGCCAGCTAGCCGGGGCCACTGTGCCTGGCCCTCTCCATAGCCCGCCCCCTGCTGCTGCCCCGGGCCAGCTCCTGCTGACCAGCCTCTCGCTGCCCCTTTGGGGCAGGTGTGGCAGGGCCAGGCCAGCAGCCACCAGAGGGAACCCGCGTGACCCTGCCTCTGACCTCACTGCAGGCTGGCCATGGGCCCCAGGACCAGGTCCAGAGGCTATACTGTGTCCACTCTGGGACTGCACTGGCCTTCTGGGGTTGTGTGGGTGGGGCAGCCCCAAGTATCCACAGACCCGCAGTTCTGGGCCCCGTTCCCCAAGTGCCTGCTGACTGCTGGCCACAGGGCAGGAGGAGCCTGTGGCACTGTTGCAGGAATTGCTGCCCCTCCCCCTTGCCCACCTGTTCCTGTGGCCAGGGCCAATTCCAGCCGGGAATCCATCTGCAGAGACAGGGTCTTGGCCAGGTCCCTTGGGGGCGGTGGGAGCTCGGGTGAAAGGCCTGGGGGAGAGCCCGTGAGCCCCGTCCCATCCAGAGTGCCAGGCTGCACCGAGCTGCCCCCTCCACACTGGGATTCTGGGCCTCCCAGGCTGTGCCCCAGGCAATTAGCTGACCGCCTGTCCCCATCCCTCACCCCTGGGGCTGGAGCCCCTGAGGTCCCACTCTCCCCTCGCCTGGGGGAGGTGCGGTGAGGGGACAGAAAAGATGGCACAAGCCTGGGGACCTAATCCAAGGGGAGAAGCCAGTTTCCAACTTTCCATGGAAGAGAACTAAGTCCCTTGGTGGGGAAGTTGTCCCAACACCACGTCCCAGCTGTTTCCCAGAGCCACCCCCGCCCCACTCCTCGCCCTGCAGGTCCTGCCCCGGACAGCACCCCGTGCTGCCCTCCACGGCCCAGTGGCTCCAGGACACTGGTCCCTGCTGCCTGACCCCTGCCCAGCCACACGGCTCCCGCCCGCTGCCCCAACCCCTCCCCGCTCAGCCCACCAGGGGGCACCGGGCACATGTGACACCAGCACACTTCAGTCCACGGTTCCCATGGGGACACATTTCTTTCCTAGAGAGAAGAGGTTCACCTGTGGGAGCAAAGGTGGGGGCATGAAGGTGGGGACGCGGGAGATACCACGGGGGGCTGGGGGCAGCTCTGGGTCCCCGTGCCCTCCGGCTGAGCCTCACGGTCGCCCGTACATGTCTGCCAGCCGGGCAAAGCGCGGGCCCCAGTCCCGGAGGTAGTCGTAGTCTTGGTCCTCGTCCCCCTCGCTGGACAGGATGGAGCTCAGCGTGCCCGCCACGGAGCCGTCCCCCTCGTAGTCGTAGATGAGAGCTGTGTCGTAGGGCGGCACGCCAGGGTCGCTGTCTGCAGCAGCCAAGCCCTGGGGACAGGCGGGGAAGCTCGGCCAGGCGCTGGCACAGGGCCAGCGGGGGAGGGGGTCTGCGGCCTTCCCGGGGCTCCTAGGCCCCTCCCGTCCTGCCCAGCGGCGGTACTGCACCCTTGGCCCTTGGCCTGCAGTCCTGCCCGCCACTAAGCCAACCTGCGGTACCCCAGACGTGCCCTCCTGCCCCCACCGGCCGTGCCGGCTACCCCGGCAGGCTCCCTCCAAGCTGGGCCCTACCGGTGCAGAGGTAGGGAGAGCATCCGCCTCCCACGCCAGCAGGTCTCCCATGCTCTGGCCATGCCCCCGTGGACACGTCCCTAACGCAGTGTCCAGGCGGGCGGCTGAGCGGCCTCCAATGGCCAGCACAGCCCGGGGGACGTTCTGACGCCCCTGTGGTTAGGGCCGCGGGAGAAACCCAGGCAGCACCCTTCCCACTGAGGTCCAGAGACAGGGTTCCCAGGCTGAGGCTGACCTCGCCACGGTCCACCTTCTGACCAGGGCCAGGCAGTCTTTCCAGGTCACCAGCTGCCGCAGGCTGGAAGCCGAGCCCGGACCCCTCTCTATGCGTCCCCACCCCTATTGTCCACCCCTCCTTGGGAGCCTCCCCAAAGCTCAGGCCAGGACCCTATTGCTGAGCCCACTTCCCTCTCGGCAGCCATGGTGGCCACAGGCCCCTGGCCGGCAGAGTCGGGAAGCTTAGTGCTGGGTACACGTGTGTGCAGATGTCTGCGTTCGAGTGGCCAGGTGCGTCTACGTGCAGGTGTGTACGCCTGCCTCCCCCTCCCCTCCCCGTGGCCACCTACCTCCCTGATGAAGCTGGCGATGTCAGCCGGGCTGGCGCGCTGCCCCCGGGGCGGCAGGGGGCGCCCGCTGCCGTAAGGGGCGTCTCGGCGGAGCGGTGGCCGTCCCAACCCCAGGGGGAGGCTCGGCGAGGCCAGCTCCGCAGGGGAGCGCAGCTGGTTTATGTCGTAGGCATCCTGGGAAGACGCAAGGTCACCGGGAGGGAGGCTCAAGGTGCCAGGCCCGTCCCCCTGCCCCGCCCTCACCTGGCCCTCCCTCCCCGCCCTCACCTGGTCCTCCTCTCCGCCGCCCTGCTCGTCGTAGTTGAGGACGTTGTCCCGCAGGTCGTCGTGCGGCTGCGCCAGCAGAGCCTTGTCCCGCACCGCCGGCCGCCGCCCCGCGCGCCGCGCCGCTAGCAGAACCAGCACTGTGGGAGGGGCAGGCGCGTGAGCCGGGCCGGGGGCGCGGGGCGGGGCCGTGGGGTGGGGCCGCGATGACGCAGGGGCCGGACACTCACGCAGCAGCACCGCCACGCTGGCCAGCACGACGACCAGGGCTCCCAGGCCGACGCCCGCGCCCCCCGCCCGCAGCGCGGCCGCCCCGGGCAGGCAGGCGCCGTCGGGGCCACAGCGGCACACGGACACGTTCAGCGGCTGCTCCCGCTGCAGGGGCGGCTGCCCGGAGTCCCGAAGCAGCAGGCGCAGGCGGTGCAGGCCCTCGGGGAGCGGCTGCCGCGGCCGCAGCCGCGCGTGGCTCACTGCGGGGGTGGCGAGGTCAGTGGGCGCACCAGTGCCGGCCGCAGGCTCCCCGCCGCCCACCCGGCCCGGCGGCGGGCGCGCACCGTTGACCTGGCTCAGGCTCCAGTTCCCGCCCAGCTCGGGCGCGCTGGGGCTCAGCTGGAAGATGAAGGGGGCCCCGTGCGGGGGCAGGTCCTCGTCCGTGGCGCCCAGAAGGAGTCCGGCGCCCAGGTGCGGCTCGCTGCACAGGCTGTCCTGTGGCGGCGGGGCCAGCGCGGGCGCGTGGTCGTTCACCTCCAGGATCTCCACGGACAGTGTGCCGGTGGCCGTGCGTGGTGGGGACGCTGCGGGCAGGGGGGCAGCTGGGCTTCGCGGCCCCACCCCGTCCCCCGCAAGCCCGCCCGCCTCCCCCCCGGGGCCAAGCCTCACCATCGTCCAGGGCCAGGATGACCGCCCGGTACCAGCCGTCCTTGAGGAAGGGAGAGGCCGGGCTGAGCACGCGCTGGGTCAGCACCCGGCCGGTGGCCGCGTCTACCCGCAGCCAGTCCTCGGGGTCGTAGTCCTTGGAATAGCTGGTGGAGGAGGGGAGGATGGGGTGCCCACCCATGCATGCACACACGTGAACACGGGCGCCCACGCATGGAGTCTTCAGCATTCATGGGAAACGCGGGTGAGGAGACCCCATATGCACCACAACAAACGTGTCTTTTGTTCTCACAAACATTTTAAGAGGCTCTGTGCGACTCCAACAGGCCACACCCAGGCCGCGGGCACACCAGCCACGCAGGTGCTGAGCCTCCTACGCCCTTCTCCAACCACCTGAGGCTGGGGTCCATCACCCACCGACAGTCGGGTGAGATGAGGTTGCAGCAGGAGGTGAGGCGCCCAGGGACCCCGGTGACTGGCAGCCTGGGTCTCTCGAGGCCGTGCCGGGCCCATGCTGACCCTGAGTGGGGAGAGGTGGACAGCACCCACCAGTCCCCAGGAGCAAGGGCGCCTGGGCAGAGCAGCTGATGTGGGCCGGGGCCAGGGTCACCCCAACTCACACATGTGGTGCACCAGATGCTTCAGCCCCTGCAAACCCTGGCCCTGGACTCTCAGGGAGCAGGGCACCCCGTGGGGAGGGGCTGCGGGCGGCGGAACTGACCTGAGTCTCTGCAGCTGCCGGGTGTCTGGGTCCCGGGCAGAGAACATGGCCACAGGAGTCCCCGGGGGCGCGCCCTCGGCCAGGCTGGTCCTCAGGGGGTTCTCCGGGAACACGGGGGCCTCGTTGGCATCCTGCACCCACACGATGACCCTGGCCTGGTCCCGCCCAGCCCGGGGTGCGGCCGCCTGCAACGGGGCCTCGTTCTGCACCAGCACCTGGAGCTCGTGGCGTTCCCGGCTCTCGTAGTCCAGGGGCTGCGGGAAGGAGGATTCCGTGGGGGGTGCTCCCCGGGGTCCAGAGAGCCCCTGCTTCCCTCTTTCCCCTTTTGAACCCTGAAAAACTAAAATTATGGAGGAGAAAACCTAATAAAATGGTGGCCAGCGCTGTGACACCGTGGGTTAGGCCAGGACCAGTAGTACCAGCGTCCAGTATCACAGAGCCAGCCACAGTGCTGGCTGCTCTGCTCCTGACAGCTCCCTGCGCGTGCATCTGGCAGGCGGCAGAGGACGGCCTGGGTGCTCGGGTCCCCGCACCCATGTGAGAGACCCGAATGAAGCTCCTGGCTCCTGGCTGCGGCCTGGCCTGGCCCTGGCTGTGGCGGGAATCAGCAGGTGGGAGCGGTCTTAACCCCTGCCCCCAACTCTGCCTTTCAAGTAAGTAAGTAAATCTTTAAAAATAAGAATAAGATGAACCGAACCCATCACTCAAAATTGGCGTGGTGGGCGTTGTGTGGTCAGTGCCGTGTGTCCCGAGGCTGGCCGCTCGAGGTGCGGCTGTGAAGGGCTAGGGGGCTCGGCCACAACTTCTCACCCGGGCAGTGTTTCCAGCCCACCTGACCCCGCCGTCCCCAGAGCTTTGGGCATCTGGACCCACCTCATGCACGCCCCAGGTGTGGGTCTCCCATGGGGCCTGAATGGGGACAGCATCTAGCAGGGCGTGGCCCCCTCAACCTGTCTGCAGTCCCCAAGGCCTGGGACCCTCCTCGTGCTGGGGCATGAGCTGGGGCTCCCTCCCTCCCCTGGAGCTCAGGGGCCACGGGGGTCTCACCTTCACCAGGGAGAGCACACCCTCGTTGGTCTTGGGGTCCGTGCGGATGGCGAACTGCCCGTTGGGGTCACCTCCCAGGATGGTGAACCTGGCCGCCCAGTTCGGGGAGCCTGGCAGGTCCCTGTCCTCCACCTCCAGCCGTCCCACATCCACTCCACTGACAGCTTCTGTGGCCTCCATGAAGAACTGGGGGAGCCCAGAGCCCATCATCCCTGGGGTGGGGGCAGTGTGGCCGGCTTCCCGGGGAGTGCCCCTCCCTGGGGCTGTCCACTCCCACTCTGCAGCCAGCGCCTGTCCTCGCCTTTGCCTCCCAAGTCGCTGCCTCGTAGGTCCCCGCCTGTGCCCGCTGCTCCCAGAGGTAGGACTGGCTTGGGGGAGGGGAGGGGAGGCGCCCTCCCGAGTCAAGAGCACCTGCCCAGGCGACCCCCAACTCAACCCGGCTCCCCACACAGGATTCCTCCCACCCACACCAAGGCCCCCGCCCTCTGCCAGGATCCCCAGGAGGGAGGCGTGCAGGGGTGGGGAGCGGGTACCTCGTCCCTGGTGAACTCGGGCGCGTTGTCGTTGATGTCATCCAGCGAGATGATGGCCGAGGCCGTGGCAGTGAGGCCATCCCCGGACATGTCTGCCACCTGCAGCGTCAGGTTGTACACGGCCACCACCTGGCGAAGCAGTGACACAGGGTCAGACAGGGCTGGGGAGTCCACAGGGGACCACCACGCAGGGCAGCCTGGTGGGGTCAGACCCCAGCATGAGGACCCGGCAGCCCCACCACCCCAGGGGCACCCACTGAGGACTCCTGGGTCACACGCAGAGGGCCATGGCAGCAGCTGGCAGCGCGGGGTGGGGGTCTCCCTGTGCCTGTCCAGCTGTGGCTCCAGCAGGGGGCAGAGCTGGGCCAGGCTCAGCGCCAGGGACTCCCTCACCTCCCGGTCCAGCCCGACTTGCACCGTGCGGATCTCCCCCGTGTGCTCGTCGATGCTGAAGACCTCCGGGGCGCCCTGCTCCAGGATGGAGTACCGGAGCGCGGCGTTGTCCGTCTCCGGGTCATCGGCGTCCGTGGCCTCCGCCTTGGTCACGTAGGTGCCTGGGAGGACAGGGAGGAGAGGGGCCGCTGCGCTGGGTCTGGCTGTGTTTTGCATCCTTGAGTTCACTTCAAGCATGAACCACGAGGTGCAGGGTGCTCCCCACCGCCCCCTGCAGCCCAATGGCCTTTGCTGTCTGTGAGCTGAGCAGAGGCACCAGACGCAGGGCGGGCTCAGCGGTGCTGGGTTCAAGTCCCACATGCCGGCTCTGTTCCGGCTCTCTGCTCGTGTGCCTGGGAAAGCATTGCAGCCTGGCCCAAGTACCCGGGCCCCTGCCACCCATGTGAGAGGCCAGGATGGAGCTCCCGGCTTCGGTCTGGCCCAGCCCTGGACCTGTGAGAAGTGAACCAGTGGATGGAAACTCCCCATCACTCTGCCTCTCAAATAAACACATAAGTCATCTTAAAGAGAAAGCAGCAGCTTGGGGCCGGCGCTGTGCTGTGGCACATTAACCCTCCACCTGCAGTGCCGGCATCCCACATGGGTGTCGGTTCCAGTCCCAGGGGCTCCACTTCTGATCCAGCTCTCTGCTATGGCCTGGGAAAGCAGTAGAAGATGGCCCAAGTCCTTGGGCCCCTGCACCCACATGGGAGACCCAGAAGAAGCTCCTGGCTCTTGGCTTCGGATCAGCACAGCTCTGGCCATTGCGACCATCTGGGAGTGAACCAGTGGATGGAAGACCTCTCTCTCTCTCTCTCTCCTTCTCAAATAAATAAATAAATAAAATCTTTTTTAAAAAATGCAGCAGCTCAAATACAAGGTTCTAGCAGGGACTGCAAGCGCCAGGGTCAGACAGGCCAGCGGCTGATCCCAGCCCCAGGGAGGCAGAGGATGCGGCCAGGGCAGGGCCGGCACCTGCAGCGCCCACCCTCTGCTGCACCAGGGGAGAGGGCTGCCTGGGAAGGTGCGCACCTCTGCTCCCTTTTCCCAAGGAGAATCAGGCCTGAACCCCTGCCCCGCCAGGGCCGCTGGGGAGCAGCTGCCATAGCTCTGTGCACCGGCCACGTGCGTGGGGAGGGAGGCCACCGCAGGCCAAGGCGGTCAGGGCTGTGTGGGGACCCAGGAGCGGGTTGGCTCCCGGCAAGCCTGGGCCCCGTGACAACCAGGGCGACACCTGGCTGTGAGATGACTGCTTGTGCGGAGGGTGGTGAGCGATCCTGAAACACCGGCCTGGGGCCAGGATCCTCCCACGGAGAAGGAGCAGCAGGGGCCGGTGCTGTGGCACAGTGGGTTAATGCCCAGCCAGCAGTGCCAGCAACCCACATGGGTGCCGGCTCTAGTCCCGGCTGCTCCACTTCTGATCCAGCTCTCTGCTATGGCCTGGGAAAGCAGTGGAGGATGGCCCAAGTCCTTCGGTCCCTGCACCCGTGTGGGAGACCCGGGAGAAGCTCCTGGCTCCTGACTTCGGATCGGCGCAGCTCTGGTCGTTGAGGCCAACTGGGGAGTGAACCAGCAGATGAAAGACCTCTCTCTCCTCTCTCTCTCTCTCTCTCTCTCTGTAACTCTTTCTAATAAATAAAATAATTTTTTAAAGAAAAAGAAAAGAAGCAGAGCTGCAGAGCAGACTGGGAGTGGAGGGGCCCTGAGGAGGGGGGAGGGGCCATGAGGATGGGCAGATGCACACACCATCACGCACCTGCACCCACGCCCACCTGTGCTTGTACATCAGCACACGTGCACATCAGGCACACGTCACTCATGCCTGTGCACTCACATCACACGCACACGTCCCACATGCCTACAAGCACCCATGAGCATGTCACGCGAGCACTCACACCTACACACTCACATGCACACATCCCACACACCTCCATGCCCTTGCACCCCCAGGGGCGGGGATGTGACACACGGAGGCCAACCGCAGGGCACTGTCACCACCCCTCCCGCCGGGTCCACACCCGCCTCGAGGCCCCCGCCCACCTTCCCTGGGGTCTGAAACTCCCACACGTTGAGCAGGGCAAAGTAAAAAGCTCGCGGTTTTCTCGCAGTTTGTAAAAAGTGAAAAACAAAACAAGGGTCAGAGGGAAAGCAGGCCGAGTGGCAGAGAGAGCTCCGCCCCCTCGCTGCGCTGCCCTCGGCCGGGGAGCCCTGGGACCCCCGCGGGCACCCCAAGGGAGCGGAGGACCCGCGGAGACCCCCGCGCGCCCGGGAAGTGAGCGGAGGACTGGTGGAGCCGCCCCGACAGGGCGTGGCGCCCTCAAGCCCTGCCTGCGCTAGGGGTCGGTGTCCGCGTGGCTCCGCCCCCAGCCCCCGGGCAGCTGCGGCCTCACCTGGGGCGGCGCCCTCCAGCACGCGGCCCACGAAGACCTCCCGCACGAAGGCCGGCCGGTTGTCGTTCTGGTCCACGACCACGATCTCCAGGTCCGTGGGGTCCTCCAAGGTGGACCCTCCCAGGTCCAGCGCAAAAGCTCTCAGCTGTTGAAGCAGAGCAGCTCCCTTCGGGCGGTGCCGGCCGCGGGCACCACGCCAGCCCCTCCTGGCCCGGCTGCCCGGAAGCTCACAGCAGCCTTCGCGGCCAGTCGGGGGCTCCCCCACTGCGTCCCCGACTCTGCGCCCCGTGGCCGGCGCGCACCCTGGGCACAGGTGTTCAGCTCCTGCTGGGGCGCGGGGCCACTCCCAGGTGGAGGCCCTCCTCCCTGACAGCTCTGAGCGGGGACGCGCCCTGGGCCCTGAATGAGGGCGTGGAGCTGCCGGTTATGGAGAGCAGAGGACGCTCGGAGGGTCCCAGCTGGGTGGGGGGCGGGGGCGGTCACCTATGTGCGGCCTCCTTCCCAGCCCTCCTGGGGCCCGAGGGGCGGCTTCCTCGGCTGGCGCTGCCTTGATCCCCACCCCCACCCCCACACAGAACAGGGATGAGCAGCATGGCCTGGGCTAGGGGCTGCAGCTGTGCCGCCCTTCAGACCCAAGCCCCTCCACCACGGGCCCTCGGTATACCTATGCACTAAGTGGGATTGCAACCCCTGCCCCTGCCAAGGGAGCCCAGACCCCACAGGGAAGACGGGAAGGGCAGCCCGAAGCCCACCCTGAAGCGGTCGGTCTGCTCGCGGTCCAGCATGGCGTTGAGGAAGACCTTGCCGGTGAACTTGTCGATGGAGAACACGCCCCGGGGCTCCTCGTCCACGCCGGGCCCCTGGATGCTGTAGAGAACACTGCCCAGCGGCTGCTTGTCTGACTTGATCTGGGGGCGGGAAATGGGGACACTGGGGTCCCCGGCCTCCAGGGACACCCCTTGGTGTACAGGATGCGGGGGGCACACTCAGGATCGAGGCAGGGTCTGCCCAGTGAACCACAGAGCTCCCGGCCTGGACGGCAGCCGGTGCACAGCGGCGTCTGCAGGAGGCTCCAAGCCCCATTTCCAGCCCAGGTGAGAACCCCGAGATGCGTCCTGCCTGGGCCCCCAAGTGCAGCTCTCAGACCCTCAGGACACCCCGCCACCTTCTCCCTCGCCCTCTCACCTGCACCAGCGGGTAGGGGAGGCGCTTGTGGTTCTCGGACACACTGATGGGGGGGATGACCCACGCTCTCCGCACGCGGCTCAGTGCCCCGGCCCGGCGCCAGGGGTGTAGGGTGCTGGGCCTCCAGGATTCAGGGACCCCCAAGGACAGGCCAAGGCCCTGTAACAGAGACAGCCCAGTCACACAGCACGGCCACACAGGAGGGACCCCCGCTCCACGGCGTGCAGGCTGGTGCTGCGGCTCGGGGGAGGCTAACCCTGGGCTCCTCACCCTGGGCTCAGGCGGTATGTGGGTCACCTCAAGGAGCCCAGCAGCCACACCCCCGAGCATCAAGCCCTGAACTCCCCTGCAAATGATGGGGTACAGAGAGCTGCAGAGCCGTGCTGGTCACCCGGAGGCCTGGTCTGGGATCCACTGCCCCTGCCCAGAATCCTGTGGAGGCCAAGGCCCGTGGACAGATGGACTTCTCAGGGCGCAGCGCCTCACAAGCCCTCCAGGTGGTCAGGTGGAAATGCCTACACAGGAGCGCTGCCGGGCCCTAGCTGGCCCCATCCCCCCCCCCCAGATGGGGAAAGTGAGGCCCCCCGAGGCCACGGCAGACCAGTAGCAGCCCCAGGACACAGTCCACATTCCCAGAGATCTCTGCGGTTGCAACTATGTGGCCTGGGGGCTGGCGTCATGGCGCAGTGGGTAAAGCTGCTGCCTGCGATGCTGGCCACTCCAATGGGAGGCACCGGTTCAAGTCCCGGCTGCTGCACTTCTGACCCAGCTCCATTAGTGCACCTGGGAAAGCAGTGGGTGATGGCCCGAGTACCTGGGCCCCTGCACCCGCGTGGGAGATGCGCCAGCCCAGCCCACACCTGGCTGTGTGGCCAAAGGGGAGTGAAACGTGGGTTGGTAGATGATTTCTCTCTACCTTTCAAATAAACAAATCTTTAACACAACATATGTGGCCTGGGTACCCGGCTCCTACACTGGACCCGGCCATGGGAGGAGCCGCTGGCCTGGTGACCGTCGCACCTGCTGCCCAATCCTGGACTCACAGGGGAGCTAAGCTGGGATCGGCTGTGCTCTCCGGATGACGTGTGCCCAGGCAGCCATGCGGCTGCTCCCGAAAGACCTGGTGCTGAGGGTGCTGAGACCCCCTGCCTGCCGCCTGAGAGCTGCGAGTGAGGCTTCGAGGCTGGGCAGGGGCTCTCGTAGGAAGGCTGGGCTGGCCGGCCTCGGGGAGGGGCTCGCAAGGCGGGGGCTGTGAGCAGCGCCCCCAGCAAGTGCAGCTGCTCTGTCCCACTGCCCAGCCTTTTGGAGGACTTCCCGCCCACCCACGGCCAAGGTCAGTCCCGGGGGAAAACCGTGGTGCTCAGAGAACTTGCCCCTCTGCCTCACTCAGCGGGCGGCCAGCAGTGGGGCGCCGCACCGGCTGCCCAGGGTCATTGCCAGGCCTGGCTTCAGAGAGGGGTCCCCAGCCTCAGCCTCCCTGTGCAGGGGGCAGGTGCGTGGCAGCCGGGGGAGCTCACGGACCTTCTAGCTGGTGCCACAGATCTGTGCCTGCCTCACTCCTAGTGCCGGAAGCAGGTCCCACCCGCCTCCTAGGAGCGAGCACTGGGGAGCCCTGGAGGGGCGTGCTGGGGCCACTGCACCCAGCCTCCCTCTGCAGGAAAGGGGCCATCCAGGAGGGGCTGCTGACAGAGGGCATGGGATCCGTGCCCACTGGAGACAGGGCGCAGTGGAGCGCAAGGTGCAGCCCTCGTGTGGGGCCGGCAGTGCCTGGAGGCAGCTCCTCTCACTGGGTGTGTGGGTGTCCCAGGACAAGGATGGGGAAGGCCCCAGAGCCCTGACCCCAGCCCCAGATGAGGGCTGCACCTTGCACTCCACTGCATCCTGTCCCCAGTGGGCACGGATCCCACACCCTCTGCTGGCAGTCGTCCACTCCAGGGCCAGCCTGGAGAGCTCCACTGCCCACCTGCATGGGTAGCTGGGGCCTCCCGGGCTGGGAGTCCAGGCCATGGCCGTCCTGTCACAGATGGGAGGCAGGGAGGTGAGGCCGAAGGGTTCTGGGGCCGGTGCCTCCCTCACCCCCGGATGCTGTACTGACAGATGGCAATGCTGGCCTTGGAGTCTGCCCCAGCCGGCCCGGCACAAGCCACTTCCAGGCCAGGGCGTGTTCCTGCCAGGACACACCTGCCTGCCCGCTCAGGGGCCTTGGTCACAGGCTCAGTGGCATGGGGGCTGTCCTGGAGCCATGCTGCGCCCTGATACACACCCCGCGGCCCCCGGTTCTCACAGCCCCTGCAACTGAGGGCTCAAAGCCATGTGGGGCCTGAGCCCCAGGCCAGGCTGTGGGCTGGCACAGAGGCAGCAAGGCACTGCAGAGCCTGCCTGGCCCGCACCCACCCCCTGGCAACTCCCCAGGGCAGAGCTGGGCAGAGCCTGGGAGTCCTGGGCCCCCACCACTCACAACCCAAGTTCACAAGGTCAGTGGAAGCCACAGAACCAGATGAGAGGCTGCGGTGGGTGTGGTGGGTGGCCCTGCCCAGTGGGTCCCAGCTGACTCCAGCTCCCAGGGCATCTGGGCAATGTATCCCTTGTCCTCTCGCTGGCTGCAGGGAGGACTGAGGAGCCGCCCCGGGGGGCTGGGGACACCAGTGTCTGAGGCAAAGCCGCCCAGCACAGCCGGTTCTCACAGCCTCCTGCATGGGCTCCTCGCTCCCCAGTGGCTGCCAGAGACACCCATCTCAGCGCTCACCCTGTCCTTGGCCACCAACCCTAGAGACCCTGGGCCAGCACACTGAGCCACACTCCTGACTCAGCTCTGCCAGCTGGAAGGGGCTCACCGTGGCCACCACCGACCGGGCAGCATGCTTGGCCGGCCTCCGACCAAAGCGGTGGCCGGGCACTGGGCCTGGCCAGGGGAACTGGGCACTCTGGAGGCTGGGCCGGCAGCGAGGAGTCCAGGGTCCCTTGGCTGAGTGGATGCAAGCCCACTTCCTCTCGGCACAGAGTGGACGGGGCCAGTGGCCTCTCTTGGGCTCCTGCAGGCAGCTGATGGGGTTCCAGTGGCAGAGGGGCAGGGCTGTGGCCCGGATGAGCCTTTGCCAGGAGCACCCTGGGTGTGTAATCTGGGGCGGGGGTGGCGTCTTTCCCTCCCTGGCATGAAGCTTACAAACCAAACAGCTCTGGCGGAGTGGCTGGGAAGTGGTCCCGGGCTGCCTCTGATCTTGCACTCTGGGGGCGCGCTTGGGCAGGGACGAGAAGCCCCTGGCTCCCACGAGCTCCTCGGCCCCAGTGCCTCCCCCAGCTGGAATCCGGGGCCTCCCCATTCCTGGAGGGCCAGGATGGGCCCAGCTGTCGGGCTGGCTCAGGGTGGCCCAGGCATCTCCCCTGTGGCCCGCGCCCTCTCCAGCTGTTGCAGGCCTTGGAGAAGGGATGTGGTGGGGGGCAGGGGGTGGGGAGGGGGCACCTGTTTCCTCCCATCCCACCGCCCCGCCCCTGACAGCACACAGGCCTTGCCCTAGGCCCGGCCCCCGCGTCCTCGCCCACAAAGCCCAGTCTTTCAGACGCCTCGAAGCCGCCTGCAACCTGCTCAGGCCTGGGCCCCTCCCAGCGGGCCGGGTCGTCCACTGGGGTGGGGTCCCAGGGGTCGGATGGCGTGGGTGAGGGGGCAGGGTGCCAGGAACGGTTCTGAAGACGCGGTCCAGGCCCGCTGGTGTTGTCCTGGGGTTCACAGGTGACCGTGGAGCTGCGGCCTGGGGGCTCTCAGAGTGTGAGAGACACACAGGGCAGGTCCTGGCAGACGGGTCCTGGAGGGCCTGGGAGCTCCTGGGAGCAGGACACTCAGGAAGCAGCTCCCCGCCTGGGGGAGGGGTATTCTGTTATACCCTCCCACTGCCCTGCGCAGGCTCAGAGGGCAGGGGTCCCGGGAGGAAGAGGAATCCCAGAGAGCCCCAGGTTTCCGTGCCCTGGGGTCGGTGCAGGGGGAAGCGGCTGGAGCGTGGGACTGGCTGCGGGGCCGCTGCGCAGGGTCTGCCTGGCCTAGGCCTGGTCCTGGCCCAGGGGCTCCATGGGAAACGGACCAACTCAGGAGACCCTGCAGTAGGTGTGAGAAGGAGCCGGGCCCAGTGCTGCCTGACCGCCCTCGAGCCTCAGCAGACGGTCCGCCGTGCTCAGCGTGGGGGCCCTGTGTCACCCGTGACCACGTCGCCATGGCCACAGCCTCCACGCCCAGCGCAGCCCAGCAGTCATGGCCCTGTCCAGGCGGCCCCAGGAAAGGCCACTTCCAGACCGAGTTCCTGGAGGGCAGAGCCCACAGCTGCTCCTCATCCAGGACTAACAGGGTGGGGCCGACTTGGGCCCCGTGGACACAGGGGCCAGCTCCCCTGGCCTCCCCAGGACTGGGAACTCCAAGCCCCTGCCAGGCCGACGGAGGCCCTGCCCTCACCTCCGAAGCCTGCAGGGGTCGTGGCCGGCCCCTAGTCCTGCAGAGACCCCGTGCATCGGTGTCCGGCTGGAGGCAGCACCACCGGCCCCTCGGAACCGGGCACAGGCCCCCTCTGCGCCCTGGACAGTGCGGCCCCCGCAGGCGCCCACGCGCACCCCCGGCTCACGGCAGCGAAGGTAAGGGCCGGGTCCCGGGGCAGCGGGCGGCGCTCACGTCGGGCAGGGAGCCGCAGCGTGTGTGCCTTACCTGGGCCAGCAGCCCGAGCGCGAGGAGGAGCGCGGCGTCCATGGGGCCGACGGCGGAGAGCGGCCGAGAGTCCGGGCCCGGCGCGGTGCCTCGAGCGGGACCCGGACTCGCGCGGCCAGGCTGAGTGACAGCGCAAGTGCGCGGGGCGGGGGCGGGGGCGGGGCCGTGGGCTGAGTGACAGCGCAAGTGCGCTCAGACGGCGCGAGTGCGGCCGGGGGCGGGGCCGGGGCAGGGCCGAGGGCTGAGTGACAGCGCAAGTGCGCCCGGGCAGCAAAGGGCAGGGCCGGGAGCGCAGTCGGGGCGGGGCCGAAAGCTGAGTGACAGCGAAAGTGCGCCCGGGCAGCACGTGTGCGGACGGGGGCGGGGCGTGGGGCTTGGCGGGGCGGGGCCCAGGGCTGAGTGGCAGCCCGTGAGTGCCGGGGGCGGTCCCGGGGAAGAGCTGAGTGATAGCGCCCGGCCGCGGGGGTCTCAGGGAGGTCAGTGCCACAAGAATCGCGAGGGGCGACGAAAGCCAGGAGTGCTGGGGTTCTGGCTGGGGACTGGGGGGATGGCTGGGGACTGGGGGGATGGCTGCGGGCTGAGGGCTAGAGGCTGGGGGCTGAGGGGATGGCTGCGGGCTGAGGGGCTGCCTGGGGACTGGGGGTTGGCTGGGGGCCAGCTTGCCTGTGCTGCTCCTGGCACTCACCTGGCCGCTGTCGCCTGGGGGCCTCTGCCTGGCTGTCCCCAAGAGGCTCCCTGCTGCCTCTGGATGACCCTAGTGCATCCTGATCCCCCCCACGGGTGCGGGGCCCCCACCAAGGCTGGGTGCTTCCTGCTGACTTGGGGGCCGAGCCCCAAGTGTGGGTGTGGGGAGGGGGCTTCACGCAGGTCCTTGTGCTGGGGCAGCCGTCCGTCCCCAGAGGCCAGCAGAACACGTTCTCCAGGGAACGGGGCCCCGGGAAGGCTGGGCAGGCGGCTGTGGCTGGCTTGGAGCGGGTTCTTGGAGGTGTGGAGGGGAGACTGGCTGCAGAACACCCGGCCGGCTCTGGAGCGGGCCGCTGACGTCCTGGTGGCCAAAGGCTCCCGGCTGGCCGTGTGGTCCTGGAACGCGCCCAGGAGGTGACGGCCAGAAGATTCGGGGCCCTGCCACCCATGTGTGCACCTAGATGACGCCCCGGCTCCCTGGTGGCCCTTTGGGGCGTGGACCAGCGGAGAGCAGACCTCACTCCAGCGGATCAATGAAATCTATTGAAAAGTAACCAGTGGGCCAGCACTTGGAGCTGGTGAGCGGGTCGCAGTGCAGGTGAGTAAGTGGGCATGGCCCGGCGGCTCCCTAGAGGGCCTCGCCACCTATGCCGCCCTGGGGTGCTGGGTTCCTCCAAGGCCCCACCCCCCCAGCTCCCTCGGGCGCCTCCTACCCCTACCCCTCCGCCTAGTCCCCAGGGGCAGGGGGCCGCTCACCCTTACGGGGGTGCCCAGCGAGGGGCGGCGGGGGTGGGGCCGACCTTTACAACGTTCTCACTAGGAGGGTGTCGGGGGTGGGACGAGCCCGTTTGCCCGGCAGCCAAAGGCCAGCTCAGCTCCCACCAAGGGGCAGGTGGTGCAGGTGGGCCCCTGGCAGTTCCTGGGGCCAGCATCGGCCTCACCCTGGACGTGGCCAGACTTGGTGTCCCCAAGGACACTGCGGGCTAGGGGTGGCGAGCGGCTGCAGTAGGGGTTGTTCCGGGGACCCGGCAGGGGCAGCCAGAAGGTCCGGGCTGTCCTGCGCCCTCTGGCGGCCACGGAGCCCAGGACGAGCGGCCCCGCAGGTGCAGCGCCGGAGTGAGTCCAGAGCTGACCTTCAGCCTCGGTTCTGCACGGGGCGGCCCCTCCTGGCCCCCAGCTTCTCTGGGCGGCTGGCGGTACGTGACCAGGCTCTGGGGAGCCCTGGGGGAGCACCCCATCCTGGCCACACCTGCAAGCGCCAGCAGGGGGCAGCGTGGCTCCAGGGACGCCCAGCAGGCGGCAGGGACGGACCGGCCTGGATCCAGGGCCCTCGGTCCCCAGGGCCCAGCCCGCCTCCCTGGCCTACTCGGGCGGTTCTGGCCCACTCAGACTCTGCGCCTGCGGCTCCAGCCCATAGGGAGGGAGAGAGTAGGGGCTGCAGCCCACCAGCTTTTGGGACCCTACACAGACCGGAGCAGCTTCCACCACGGGCCTTCTCCCCAGGGCTGACCCCAGGGGTCACAGCAGCAGGGGCCTGGGAGCTATGGAGGGTGTGGACTTCTATCTGCTGAGCCAGTGCCCACCCCCTCACCACATGCCCCAAGTCTGCCTCAGTCAGCTCTCCGGCCACCCCATCCCTCCTCTGCAGGGGGGACGCACACCTGGGAGGGCCTGGCTGGTAGGAGTGGGGCGGGGCTCCATCGTCCTGTCACAGGTGCCGGCAGCCCTGGGAGGGGGCAGTGTGGCTGCAGGACCACAGAACCAGGGCCCTGGAGCTCAGTCACCCAGCCGGGTGCTGCCTGGCACTGCCTCGGACGCCGCTGGCTCTCGGTTCGGAGTCGGCCGTCTCCTGGGGCCCAGGGAGGGATTCTGTGTGAGACGCTTGGGGGCATAGGCCCCAGGAGTGGGGGACCCCGGCAGTGGCAGACCCTCGTCCAGCAGAGCAGCGGGAGGGAGAGGGGCCCTGGGTGAGCCCCGCCCTTTCAATCAGTATCCAGTGTGGTGACTGGAGCGAGGAGTCCCAAAGGGCTAAGCGGCTGCTGTGACAGAATCAATTCAGCCCCCGGCCCCTGGGGGTCAGCCCGATCCGGGGCCTCCAGGATTCCACGGCGGTCACACGGCCAGGAGACCCGGGGCAGGGGCCGGCAGCTGGCCTGGGAAAGAAGCGGACACTGAGCGAGGCTGCCTCCACAGCACGGCCTGGGCTCCTCCCGGCTGCAGCCAGGCTGGCTCAGCGCTGGGAACACCGGGAGGCCGGCACACTCGTCTTGCAGCCACGGCCATCACCACTTACCTGTGCCGGATGGGCTGAGCACGGGACCTCAGACCAAAGGAGGCTGGAAGCCTGGTGCAGTGCATGCAGGCAGGGGCAGCGCCTGCAGAAAAACAAGTGGTCGGCGCAGGCCTCCGGCCCCTCCCTGCTGGGGCAGGGAAAGCAGCGGAGGGTGCCTGGGCCCCTCCTGCATGTGGGAGACCAGAGGAAGCTCCTGGCTTCAGCCTGGCCCAGCCCCGGCCGCTGCGGCCACGGAAGCCCTCTCCCTCTCTGTCCCTCCCTCCTGCTCTGTAGCTCTGATTTCCAAATAGCTAACATCCATGTTTCTAAAAAGGTGAAGCATTTGAGTCCATTAAAATATACAAATTCTGTGCATTTGTAGACAGCACCAAGGAAGCAAAGGACACGCGTGTCACTCACATGCAATCAACAGAAACATGAAGACGCCCAGCAAGGGAAGATGCGCAGATCCTGAGCCGGCTGCTTGCAAACATGAACGGCACAAGCCAAGGGGACAGCACACGCCAAGGGCACGGCACACGCCCAGGGGAATGGCACATGCCCAGGGGACGGCACACGCCCAGGGGACGGCTCACGCCAAGGGGACGGCACACGCCAAGGGGACGGCACATGCCCAGGGGACGGCACACGCCCAGGGGACGGCACACACCCAGGGCACAGCACACACCAAGGGGGACGGCACACGCCCAGGGGACGGCACACGCCAAGGGGATGGCACACGCCAAGGGGACGGCACATGCCCAGGGGATGGCACACGCCAAGGGGACGGCACATGCCCAGGGGACGGCACACGCTAAGCACACACAAAGGCTCTGCCTTCTAAGCTGCAGTCCGGGCCACGCAAGCTCAGGACAACAGGTCCTGTGTCACACAGAGCACACGGCACACACGGCACAGTACAGTGGCGGTGGCTGTGTCCGGCAGTGCCGATGTCACCAGCTAGGGGCACAGGGGCCCAGGCCTGCTGGGGCTGCACCAGCAGAGCCTGGTCCACAGCAGACACCAGAGCCACGACTTAGCAGTCCCCTCCCAGGAGTATTCTCTGGGAAAATTCTTCCCCGTGTGCAAAAGGGGCAGTGCATGTGGGGTGCAGCTCTGTCCACGCAGCAAACTCAGGACAAGCAGAGCTGTCGCAGCGGAACGTGCCAGAAGAGCAGCGTCTGGAAGGCGCACGCCCGACACACGTGTCCGCTCGGAGCCCCAGGCCAGGGCCACGTGACCGCGAAGGCCGCAGAGGACTGCACACAGCTCCGTGGGCTCTGCTCCCCGAGGCTGACAGAAACCAAAGCGGCAGACCCCCGGCAGCCAGGGCGCCCTCCCCCCCCACCCCCCACCCCCGCTGCGCAGTTCCTGCTCCACCTTGGTCGCCATCACGGTGCTGCCCGGCCCATGACCTGCTGGGAAGTGCCAGCTGCCCCCAGCACTCCCCGACCTTCCCCCAGGCCTGGGGCTCAGGGGCTGGCCTGTGCTGTTCATGACACCTGTGTCAATGTGTGTGCACACGCGTGTGCAGGGGCAGTCGGTCGGCCGGGGTCTGGAGGTTTCTGTCGTGGCCACTGTGAGGAAGCTGAGCGGCCACTCGACGGCCTGCAGCCACGGCCCCACAGCACTGGGGCGGTGGGGACCTGTCTGTGAGCCGAGGGCAGGGCCTGCCTGTGGGACCCAGCTTGTGTCCGCGTGGACCTGGGTGGCCAAGGGCTGCCAAAGGGACCTGCAGGTGTGGCCAAGCCCTGAGCCTGGGCCTGCACCTGCTGCCCGATACCTTGGGGACACGTGCTTACCTGTGCCCTCCCCCCGAGCCACCCAGACGCCGCCTGCAGGAACTCCTGGCACTCACAGGTGCACACACACACACTCCTGGCACTCACAGGTGTGCACACACACACTCCTGGCACTCACAGGTGTGCACACACACTCCTGGTACTCACAGGTGCGCACACACAATCCTGCACTCACAGGTGCACACACTCCTGGCACTCACTGGTGTGTACTCACACACCCCTGCACTCACAGGTGTGCACACACATTCCTGGCATCCACAGGTGTGCACACACACTCCTGGCACTCACAGGTGCACTCACACACTCCTGGCACTCACTCAGATGGCTCTGTGCCCGAGGCAGGCAGCATGGGAATCAGGTCCTGCTGAGCCCAGGCTGCATCTTGGGGACAAGGGGTGGCCTGAAGCAGATGCCAAGTGGGTCCTTGCCTGCTCCCCCACTCGGGCCTCAGAGCCAGGCCTGGGGCGGGCAAGGACGCTAGGCCTGGCCCTCCTTCCAATGTGGCCAGAGCCTCTGGTGGGGGAGTTGACACAAGGACCTGGGGCCATCCCACACTCCCAACTCCAAGGGCCGGCCTGGGGCCTACCAGGCTCCACACCTCTCTCGGCATGGACAGGGCCCTGGGAACCCACCCATGAGAGACAAGGACCAGGAAGGGCCCTGTCCGCAGGCCTGCGGCCTGCGCTCAGCTGGGGTCTGAGCTGCTGATCCTTGAGACCCCCACTTTCACAGGCAAGGTGGGCACCGTACACAGCACACCCCAGGGGGAGGCACAGCCTTGGCCTCATCCCTCGCAGCACGGGGCTGGTGACCGGCTGGGCTCCCAGGCAGTGGACCGCTGGTCTGACCGCCACTGCCCACCTGCCCCCTGCGGCCAGCAGCCTGCTGGGCCTGGCTTCTCATCCTAAACTCCGGCTGTGCTGCCATCGGTGGCTGCACACAGGATGCCTGCGCCTGCCCTGGATGAGCAGGTGCAATGGCGAGGGGGCCATGCAGGGGAGGACACGGGGCTGCCAGGCCACAGCAGCCCGGCTAGAGAACCCCAAGAAGACCACTGTGACCCCTTCCCGTCTTCATGGCCTCGAGAGGCAGACCCTGGCTCCACCCCTCCCTGCACCAGTGGTGGAGGCTGGTGGAGTCCCCAGGCTGTCCCCAGCTCCCCCTTACCCACTGGGCCCTGAGAACCCAACACAACCTCCCTTCCTGTAACTGGCATGACCAGGACCTTGGCTCTGGGTGAAACAGCATGTCCCAGGTCCTGGTGGCCACCGACGTGGACGGTGCTAGGCAGGGTCCACCGTGAGCTTCAAGCTTGCTCAGCGGCTGGCAAGTGACTGACCGGGAAGAGCCTCCGTGCCACCTGCCCCCGTGACCTCGTCCCACACCATGGCTCGCGGGCTGCATGTGGGACAGGGCTGCTCCACACTGGCCTCTGTGCTGAGCGCAAAGCTGATCGTCTGCCAAGACACGCCCTACCCCCAGCTGGGATGAGGGCCTCAACTCCACGGCACGGGGGAGGAGAAGGTCTCCCGGGCCTCAGGGCAGCACAGAGCAGCTTGGGGTACCCAGGGGTCTGAGGCAGCAGGGGACACACACAGCTCCTCAGCGGACAGGGCTGGCATGCACATGTGTACAGGCCGCACACACGTGTGCTCTCCAGTCCCTGCCCCGCCCTTCGGGCCAACACCACTCCCCTGAGCGTGGCCTTCCTGGACAGAGCCAGGCGCTCCTTCCACGTCGGGAGTCTCCCTCCTGGGCCAGGTACTGAGTTCTGCCCTGTCTGTAGGGCAGTGCCAACCGCCCACGACTCCTCCAGCTCCGACCACCACTCTGGGGACAATGGCAAGACCGTGGCACTGCGGGCTGAGGCGGGGCCGTGATGCTGTCCCAGGGCCGGTGGGGCTGACCCCAGCCTGCCCGCCGCACTGCGCAGCCCCACTCCGTGCCCACTCACCCAGGGGTCCTGCTCTGCACCTCTGCTGTCTACTGCGGCCCACAGGGACCACGCTCCTCCGTCAGTCTGCAGAGCCCGAGCGGCGGCAGCCTGCGCCGGAGCAGAAAGCCGAGGCAGAGGGTGCTGGGGGAACCGGGGGAGGGGGCTGTCTGGGCCCTGGTGGACGCCTCAGCCGACCCCCCCTTTCCTGCATGAGAGCTGGGATGGGAAGCAGAGCTCCCGACCCCTCCACCCTCGTGGCCCACAGCCCACCTGCAGGGTGACGCCACAGTGGACAGAGTGCTGGGGCAGCAAAGGCGGCTCCCTGACCACCAACGGGGGAGGGGCAGGAGGACTGCAGGACCCTGGGGGAAGGCGCCAAGGCCACCGTCCTGCTCGTGGTGCCTTGTCCCTTCCTGGGCCCCAGGGACCGGGGCTCCACCCAGACCCCTGCACCTCCAACAGACTCAAGTCCAACTCCAGGAGCAGGTCGGGTGGGTTCTTCATCCAGCTGCGAGCAGCAACTCTCAAGGCACCTGCTCCTGGCCCCGCTCAGACGGCCGGGGCTGCCTGTCAGGGTGTGTAGGGTGCGGGCTGGCTCAGCCAGCCTGTGGGAACTTCCTGGGGCCCGGGGGTGGACGGTGTCCCCAGGAGACCTGTGCCAGGCTGAGCTGGACGCTGGCTGCCCAAGGCCCGTCTCTGAGGGAGACAGACGAGGCAGAGAGGCGGCAGAGTGCGGCGCTCTGGCTGTGCCCCCAGGAGCGCGTTCTGAGGATGACGGAGCTGCACATGTCTCGACGGCATCCGCGTCTCTCGCAGGAAGGTCTCCCTGTGATGACATGGGAAGATGTGATACAAACCACAAGGCAGTGCAGATGATGCGAACGTTTTTAGGAGCCGGAACCTTCGGGGGTAGAGAAAGCACAAGAGTGAAGCCAGCGGAATTCAGTGACAGTCTCACAGCCGCTGACTTCCGCCCAGGAGCAGGCGTCTCCTCAGCCACCACGAAGCCGAGGCCCAGCTGTCCAGACCGGCGAGCACAGAGGCTGCTCCCTCTGGGGCCTTTCCTCCCAGCACGGCCCTGCCCAGCGCAGGGGAAGGTGAGGGACAGCAGGTGGTGGGAGGGCCGTGACCGGGGCCCCATAGGTCTGCATTCTGGGGCATAGTCCTGCAGGGCTGTGGCCATCCCTCCCTACAGGCCATGGGGACAGCTGTGCCCAGTTCCCCAGGAGTCACACAGAAACTCCAGGGCTCTTCACGTGGCCTCTGAGCACACACGGGGGCACCCACACACCCCAACACTTTCCTGTGGGCTGGGAGTGCGGAGGCCACCGAGACGTGGGGTTTGGGGGAGCAGGGGTCTGGGAGGACCTGGGAGGCTCTGGGTTGGGGCGAGGCAGCTGGCTCTGCCCTTGGGAGCTGAGGTGCTCCTGCTGTGCTGGGTAGCACGCGGCTCTGGACAGGTGTGCAGGTGCGGGCAGACAGCACAGGACAGTGTTTTTCTCCAGGATCCCTCCAGGACTTGACGAGGAGAGAGGCCAGCAGGTGGGGTGTCACCAACACAAGGGAGTGTCTGGGGGCCCTGGGCTGGGAAATCAGCGGCTGTGGGAGGCAGCGTGTGGGTCTCATGCCCAGCGTCAGATCCGGGAAGGGCTCTGAGCCTGGCCGTGGTCCCGAGGTCACGCGGGGTAGAACTGCCTGAGCAGGGCCTTCTTGTCCACCTTGCCCATCTGGTTCCGTGGGATCTCCTCCACCAGCAGGAGCTCGGAGGGCACAGCATAGGGGGCCAGGACACCTCTGCAGAGACAAGAAGGCCCACGCTGGGCAGGGGCCCAGCCACACACACCCCACTGCGGCCCACCCAGGGCTGTCTGCCCTGGGCCCTGCCGCAGTTCCCCAGGGGACGTGGGTGCAGCCAGGCGGGCACGGCAGAGGCCCTCGCTGAGGACAAGCCGACCCGGCAGTGCCGTCCCCGGAGGCCCAGGGCAGTGTCAGCTGAGACGCCCCCTCCACAGCTCGCCCCTCGGGGACGGGGGCAGATGAGAGACCTTTGCAAGACAGAGTGCTCACGGCAAGCCTGGCGGTACGAGGAGCTCAGGCCCCAGCCCCACGCAGGCCACACGGGAAGGGGGCACCAGCAAGGAAGTTCAGCCATTCTCCTTAGTTCTCTCTGAAAGGTCGACTGTAAAAACCATCGACCGTGGGACAGAGGGCTTGTAACACGTGGAAGTCACATCACACCTCCATCCCGGGTGAACTACCAGGCTCACGTCTGCTCATGTGCAGCGGGCGGTGGGTTGTTGGGTCCCTGCCACCCACACGGGAGACCTGGATGGGGTCTTTGGCTCCCAGTGTCAGCCAGGCCCAGCGCTGGCCACTGCTGGCATTTGGGGATTGAACCAGCAGATGGAGGATTCTCTCCCTCAACACAAATAAATAAATAAATAAAAGTAACAAGGAACAAGTACGGGACAGTGACAGGAAGGAAGGGTTAGACACACAACCCAAACCCCGAGGCACCAGCATCCAGGAGGGCGTGGGTCTGAAAGGTGGACACTGGCCACCACGGAGCTCTCCCCACAGCTGACTGCCCTGACAAGATGCTGCACCAACCTGGGGGCGGAGTGCCTGCGGGGGGTGGCACCTATGTGAGGGGAGGGAGCCAAGGGCAGGGCATCTCACTGGGCAGTGACGCGGGGATGGAGTGTCCGACAGGGAGGCACAGCACCTTCCCGGCCGTCACCTGTGTGTGCCTGGGCTGGGCGTGGACTGCAGGGTCTGGGCAGCATTCGGCTCCTCCCCGCCTTGGTCCAGGGGAGCCTGGCTGCTGCCTGGTCAGTCGCCCCAGATGTCTGCTCTGGGCCAGCTGACCTCCAGTGTCCCAGAATTCCCTCTTTCCTGCCTCTCTCTGGTCAATGGTGAACACGCAAGCAAAGCAGCGCCCCTAAAATGGGCAGCAGGGCCCTCGGGGGAGGGTCGCCCCGGCCAGCAGCCCCCTGAAATGGGCAGCAGGGCCCTCGGGGGAGGGTCGCCCCGGCCAGCAGGGAAGGTGCACAGCAGACTGCTTCTCCCATGGGCGTCCTGACCACGAGACCCCAGGACCACAGGTGCTGCTCTAGGGGTGAACCCAAGCCCTGGCGGGGCAGGTGGGTCTGAGTTACAAGTGAGGACCCCTCCTCAGGACTGCTCCTCCCAGGTGGGGGACATCCCCAGGGCCAGCGCTGAGCTCCTGGCCAGAACCCAGCTGTGGCTCCCACCAGGCCCCAAGCCCCTCGTGTCACCGTCTGCACACCCACATCCCAGGCAGAGACCAGCCTTGACCTTGCTAGATGCTGGGCTGGACTGGACATGGGAGGAATGCTGGGGCTTGGGTTCCCACGGACTTGGGCCCTGACACTCTCAGCACAGGGTCCCTTCTCTCCCCAACACAGCAGCTGCGTTATCACGGCGGCCCCGGGCGGCCAGACCCTGGGGCAGCTGTAACTGCCCAGCTGCGCTGGCCCTGATGAGACCCGAGTCCTGCTGGCAGTGTGGAGGGAGGAGCCCGAGTCCCTCAGCCTCAGGCGGGAGCAGGGACACAGGAGCTGGGGTTCCTCTGCTGGAGAAGGAAAGAGCTCTGTCCTTTTGTCCTGAGCTCTCGGGGTCTGCTGTGGCGCACCCCTGCTGTCCTGTCTGGCACTTACCATGATTAGCTGGCTCGGTCCTGGAGGCAGCCCCAGACGTGGTGCCCGGGGAGGGTATGGGGATCCCTGGGGCACCCAGAGAAACCGGGGGTCACGGACAGGCAGGAGAAAAGCCCGGGAAAGGTCTCGAGCTCCAGGGTGGACATGGGGATGGCGGGGGAGGCCCCGAGCTGGCCCCGTCCAGGGCGGACGTGGGGGCCGTGGAGGGGTGGGGTGAGGGGAGGCCCCGAGCTGGCCCCGTCCAGGGCAGACGGACGTGGGGGCCGTGGAGGGGTGGGGTGAGGGGAGGCCCCGAGCTGGCCCCGTCCAGGGCAGACGGACGTGGGGGCCACGGAGGGGTGGGGTGAGGGGAGGCCCCGAGCTGGCCCCGTCCAGGGCAGACGGACGTGGGGGCCACGGAGGGGTGGGGTGAGGGGAGGCCCCGAGCTGGCCCCGTCCAGGGCGGACGTGGGGGCCGTGGAGGGGTGGGGTGAAGGGAGGCCCCGAGCTAGCCCTGTCCAGGGCGGACGTGGGGGCCACGGAGGGGTGGGGTGAGGGGAGGCCCCGAGCTAGCCCCGTCCAGGGCGGACGTGGGGGCCACGGAGGGGTGGGGTGAGGGGAGGCCCGAGCTGGCCCCGTCCAGGGCGGACATGGGGGCCACGGAGGGGTGGGGTGAGGGGAGGCCCCGAGCTGGCCCCGTCCAGGGCGGACGGACGTGGGGGCCACGGAGGGGTGGGGTGAGGGGAGGCCCCGAGCTGGCCCCGTCCAGGGCGGACGTGGGGGCCACGGAGGGGTGGGGTGAGGGGAGGCCCCGAGCTGGCCCCGTCCAGGGCAGACGGACGTGGGGGCCACGGAGGGGTGGGGTGAGGGGAGGCCCCGAGCTGGCCCCGTCCAGGGCGGACGGACGTGGGGGCCACGGAGGGGTGGGGTGAGGGGAGGCCCCGAGCTGGCCCCGTCCAGGGCGGACGGACGTGGGGGCCACGGAGGGGTGGGGTGAGGGGAGGCCCCGAGCTGGCCCCGTCCAGGGCGGACGGACGTGGGGGCCACGGAGGGGTGGGGTGAGGGGAGGCCCCGAGCTGGCCCCGTCCAGGGCGGACGGACGTGGGGGCCACGGAGGGGTGGGGTGAGGGGAGGCCCCAAGCTGGCCCCGTCCAGGGCGGACGGACGTGGGGGCTGTGGAGGGGTGGGGTGAGGGGAGGCCCCGAGCTGGCCCCGTCCAGGGCAGACGGACGTGGGGGCCACGGAGGGGTGGGGTGAGGGGAGGCCCGAGCTGGCCCCGTCCAGGGCGGACGTGGGGGCTGTGGAGGGATGGGGTGAGGGGAGGCCCCGAGCTGGCTGCATCCTGGGAGGGCGGGGAGGGCCAGGGTGAGGGGAGGCCAAAGAGAGGAGCTGTGGCTGCAGCCCCAGGCCCCTCAGAGGGGCCACAGCCGTAGCCAGGGCAGCACCAGGGGCCCTGAGGCAGCCTGCCCGGCCTGGGCTCGGCTCTGGTGCCGGCGGCTTCTCTGACACTGAACCTGGGCCCTGCCAGGCCTGCCAGCCCTACCTGGCCCACTCCTTGAGCTCCGGATGGGACAGTGAGTGTCCTTCTCGAAGGGCCACCACAGCTGTGACCCGCTGGCCCCATGTCACATCAGGAACTCCAATCACAGCCACATCTGAGGGTGCAAGAACAGGTTGGAGATATTTGGGACACTGCAGGCCACAGAGGCTCTGGGACCGAGGGAGCATGGGCGGCGGTGCCCTGGCCACGCTGGTGGAGCCGGCAGGTTCAACAGACAAGGCCTACAGTGGACGCTGCCACCCAGGGCTGTGGGTACCTCACTGTCCCACCCTACAGCAGTCACACCTGGCGCCTAGGTGTGCATCAGTCAGCCTCAAAGGCCGACTGGGGGTGGGGCTCACAGGAGAGGCTGGGGTGGGGTCACCGGGGAGGCTGGGGTGGGGGGTCACCGGGGAGGCTGGGATGTGGTCACCAGGGAGGCTGGGGTGGGGGTCACTGGAGATGCCAGGGTAGGGGTCACTGGGGAGGTCAGGGTGGGGGTCACCGGAGAGGCTGGGGTGGGGGTCACTGGAGAGGCTGGGGTGGGGCTGACTGGAGAGGCTGGGCTGGGGGCACTGGAGATGCCAGGGTAGGGGCCACTGGAGAGGCCGGGGTGGGGGTCACCAGAGAGGCCGGGGTGGGGGTCACTGGAGAGGCTGGGGTGGGGCTGACTGGAGAGGCTGGGCTGGGGGCACTGGAGATGCCAGGGTAGGGGTCACTGGAGAGGCCGGGGTGGGGGTCAACGGAGAGGCTGGGGTGGGGCTGACTGGAGAGGCTGGGCTGGGGGCACTGGAGATGCCAGGGTAGGGGTCACTGGAGAGGCCGGGGTGGGGGTCACTGGAGAGGCCGGGGTGGGGCTCACCACAGGCTGGGGTAGGGTCACTGGAAAGGCTGGGGTGGGGGTCACTGGAGAGGCTGGGGTGGGGGCTCACCTGAGATGCTGGGGTGGGACAGCAGGTGCCGCTCCACCTCCAGGGCACTGACTTTGTAGCCCCCACTCTTGATGATGTCCACAGACGTGCGGCCGCGGATCCAGTACCTGCCGTCCTTAAACACCACCGTGTCACCTGGGCAAAGAGGGCTCTGGTGACGCCTGTGACAGCCTGGAGGCCACTCCCAGAGTCCCCACCTTGTGCCCAGGCCCCATGCGCACCACCCCCACCAGGAGGTCAGCGGAGTGCCAGCAGGTCACAGGCTGTCGCAGTGGGCAGTGACTGATGGTCACTGAACATTCCAGGGCTGCGACCCCAGAGGGTGACCCAGACGGCGCAACAGCAAGGGCCTGGGGGTGACGGTGAGGGCCCAGCACGGCCGCTGGCCACCGCAGCCCACACAGGGACACGGACACAGCGGCTGTGGGTAGGTCTTGTCCTGCGGGCCCTGGCCTCACAGGGTGGCTGGTGCCGAGGACGAAAGGCCGGCCCTGGTTTCCGACGGCAGGCTGGGGTGCTGCACGCTCTCTGCACACGTGGCTCCATAATCATCACCAGCCACTCAGAGCGGGGGACCAGGCAGGGGCACAGGGCTGCCCCTCGCTGGCCTTCAGTGTGGGGTGCAAGGCGTGTGTGCCTGCCAGTGCACACGCGTGTGACTGTGTTCCTGGTGCCAGGGCCGTGGAAGGACAGCCAGGGTTGGGATGGCCAGCCTGGGGGTGCTGTCTCGAGACCCACCCCCACGCCCTCTCCGGCCTCGCCCGCTGGGTGCCTGTCCTGAGATCAGTCCCTGGGCCCCTGGAGGGGCGGCTGCTCTCTCACGCCACCTGAGGCAGGGGCTAAGCAGCAGCTGCCCCAGCCTGGAGGGTGCCCGGCTCCTGGGCCACCTGTCCTTCTGCCTGGGCAGGAGTTGAGCCGAGCGTGTTCTGAAAGCGCTCGAGAGGACCCTACTCCTCCCTGGACAGCTGCCAGACCCCGAGGCCTCCCCAGGAGCCCCCTGCAGGTCCTGGGGCAGCTGGGGCCTCAGGCGGGAGCTGGGCAGGCCCGTGGGTGCCCAAGTGGGGCCTCCCCTCCCACCCGGACCACGCGCCCTTGGCACACCCCCTAGGCCTCGCCAGCCAGAGTCCCGGCGGCGGGCGGCGCTGGGTGGATGGAAAGGGTTAAGTCTAATTTATCCTGACTCCTGTCTAACATCACGCTCTCCGCAGAGCAGCAGCTGTGGGCTGATTGCGTGCTCGCATATGCAGCCCATGTCGCTACCCGCCTGTGACAAAGGCTCGCCCTGAGAGCCAATTAGACCCACCCCTCCCTTCCTGTTTGCTGCGCACTACAAAGAAATTAAGCTGGATCCGAGTCGTCTCCTGAGCAGCTCCATGCAGTAATTAATGCACGCTCCCCTCTCCAGCTGAAACACGCATCCGAGGGGGCTGCAGCCGTGTTCACGCCAACCGCCTGCATCACGCATTGGTGCCAGCCCAGCGGCTCACGGCCCCACGCCGGCAAAACCCACAAGGTTTTGGTGCCTCTGCTTTTAAATTAAAAAAAAAAAAAAAAAACCTGCAATTTTTAAAAATTTGAATTTAAAAATCAAGAGGACGGCTGCAAAGCAAGGCAGACTTCCATGAGGGCTGCTCACAGGCCACGTGGGAAGGCCAGCAGGCAGGGTTGGCTCCCACGGGGAGACCACAGGCTGTGAACCCACTGCCACATCCTGCCATGGCCACACCGGCGACACAGCCGCGCCACCAGCCCTGGGCACTGCCCTGACCCTCTGTGAAGCCCAGCCCCATGGAGGGGCCTTTGCCTGGGGCCGTGTGGGGCGACAGCTACCGGGCTGGAGCTCAGCAAACAGCGCGCGGCAAACCTCCGGAGCACCCTCTGCCCAGCACGTCTGCCGTGGTGTCAGGTGCCACCACCACCACCACCCCTCCTCTCCCCAGCCTGTGGGACTTGGACACCTCTGATCCCAGCTGCTGGGATGGGGGGGGGGCAGGCGGCAAGTGAGAGAGAAACCCAGTGGGGCTCAGGACCACAGGTGGACATGAGCGCAGCAAGAGGGCAAGGAGCCCCGGCCCCCAGCTCCTCGCCAGCAGCACCGACTCCAGGCCGCATAGTCCCCAGCTTCCCCAGGCTCAGGGGCACCCCATTGGGCTGGTGAGCTGTCACTCCGTGACCCTGGCCAATGAGCAGGAGGCTGTGCCAGAGACCTCACCACCCACAGAGCACACTGACCTGTGGCCTCCCCAGAGCAGCTGGGACCCGAATGCATGGGCAGAAGTTGGCTCGCAGCAGCACACACTCCATAGCCGCCTCCTTTCCCCTTTTCCTCCCGACACCCCGGGACCGCACTCAGACGTGCACGGTGACGGCTCCCGGGGCCTGCCAGGGCTCGGGACGTAACCCGTTTCAGCTGCAGGGCAGCACGACAGACACGGGAGACAGAGCAGGCCTTTCCTTTTGGAAAACACGGCCTAGGATCATTACAAACTCATGCACCTTGAGCACAAACACTCAGAGACAGAGCATCCACTGAGAAGCCCACGGCTGTCAGGACCCGATGCTGGGCGTGTCCACCCGTGGGCAACCGCAGAGGCGCCCGAGTACCTCCCGGGCCTCCACGTCCTCCCGCTGCCTCCAGGGGCTCCCCTCTCCTGATGGGCCCCTGCCCCCACAGGCAGCTCAGGGAGCAGACCGGCAGCCCAAGAGCCACTCCTGACCCCAGGGCAGCGGGGAGAGGGCTGCGTGGGGGCAGGGAGCGGTGGTTACCTGCACGTGGAAGGAGCTGATGGAGGGCAGTGAGACCCTCCCTCGAGGAGCCCACAGGGGTCACTGTGTGCGTGGTGGGGGCACCTGGCAGGGGCAGCGGGCTACACAGGTCCCCTTCTAGGGCCGTGCGGGGCCAGCCGCCTCCCTCCTGTGCCTGCTGCAGACTCTGGGGGCACCCAGGCTCTGTGACCCCAGTACAGAGGGCAGTGAGCCCCACCCTGCCCTGTGGAGCTGGGTCCCACCTGTTTTAAACCAGCCATCCGCGGTGAATGCGTCTCTAGTTTCTTCTGGTTTGTTCCAGTATTCTCGAAACACGGAGGGCCCCCTGACCAGCAGCTCCCCTTCCTTCTCCTCGAAGCCAGGGGTCACCTGTGGAAGGGGGGATGTGCAGGTCAGAGCAGGGGCCCCTGCACCCCGGCGGACCACACCTTCCCGGGAGGAGACACCTTGGACACCTGGAAGTGCACTGCCCTCGCACCTGCCCGTCATCTCTAAGGGCCCAGACAGCCTCCTGCTCCTGGTACTCTAACTTCCTGCACACGCACTCCGGCCAGGCCCCGGCACTGTCAAGCACACTGTGGGGCACAGAGGGGCAGCTGCCCACACTCTCCTGGGGGATGGCTCTGTTTGGAGTGACCAACCACACAGGGCTGCTCAGGCTGAATGGTCAGGGAGCCCCAGGAAGCACCATGGGGACCAGGGAGCCTTGGCTGCAGGGAAGCAGGGGAGCAGTGCGTCAGCATTCGTATGAACACGGTGAGGGGGCGAGGCCGCTTCCCGTGAACCTGATGGCATCAGGCACAGAGACTCCTGGGACAGGGGAGCAGAGGACGGCGCGGACATGCCAAAGCCTCCTGGAAGCTGGCCACTCTGCAAGGGAGGAGGAGCAGCTGAGCCAGAGCCACAGGCTCGCGCTCACCCCCACGGGCTCACCTGCCGCCCTCCGCACAGGTTCTGGGGAGACTCCGCCGCCTCTTCTAAAAACCAGGAACCTCTGCATAGGCTATAACACTGTGTAACTCACTTATCTGACATGGGGAAACAAAGCTGAAACCCTCATGGTCCAACAAGTGCCTTGTCGGCAGGAACCCGCCCCCAGCACTGGACACAGGGACCCTGCCCCCCAGCACTGGATGGCAGGAACCCGCCCCCCAGCACTGGACGGCAGGAACCCGCCCCCCAGCACTGGACGGCAGGAACCCACCCCACAGCACTGGACACAGGAACCCGCCCCCCCAGCACTGGACGGCAGGAACCCGCCCCACAGCACTGGACACAGGAACCTACCCCCCAGCACTGGATGGCAGGGACCCTGCCCCACAGCACCTGGCCAGCAGGTGAGATCCCACCCCCAGAACTGGCCGGCAGGTGAGATCCCGTCCCCAGCACTGGCCGGCAGGTGAGATCCCGGCGGGTGGGATCCCGGCCCCAGCACTGGATGGCGGGTGGGATCCTGGCCCCAGCACTGGACAGCAGGTGGGATCCTGCCCCCAGCACTGGACAGCAGGTGGGATCCTGGCCCCAGCACTGGACGACGGGTGGGATCCCGGCCCCAGCACTGGACGGCAGGTGGGATCCTGCCCCCAGCACTGGATGGCGGGTGGGCACCTCCAGGCAGGTGGCCAGGCCTCAGGTCCAGCACCTGCACAGCTTCTGGCCTCCTCCTGCTCGGAGGTGTGTGTGTTTAATATTTATTTATTTACTTGAACGGCAGAGCTGAGCTGATCCAAAGTCAGGAGCCAGGAGCTGCTTCCAGGTCTCCCACACGGGTGCAGGAGCCCAAGGACATGCAGAGAGCTGGATTGGAAGTGGAGCAGCCTGGACTTGAACCTGCGCCCATATAGAGGATTGCATGCTATGCCACGGTGCCGACCCTGTGTGCTTTTTAAAGGAGCACAGACTTGTGTTCCCTGCATCTCCCACTGTCACCCTCGTCTCTTCACTGCCCTGGGTGGACTGGCCAGTGCTGGCGCAGCTGTGGGATGGGTGTGTGGTGCAGCAGGTGGAGCCACTGCTCGGGACACTGGCATCTCATGGTGGAGCCTGGGATCAAGTCCCTGCTCCACTTCCCATCCAGCTTCCTGCCTACGCCCTGGGAGGCAGCAGGTGATAGCCCAAGTTCTTCAGTCCCTGCCACCTACTCGGCACACCCGGCTCAAGCTGTGGCTCCTGGCTTTGGCTGGCAGAGCCCCAGCGACTGTAGGCATCTAAGAATGAACCAGTGGATGCAATATGTTGGTCTGTCTCTCTGTTGCTCTAGCTTACAAATAAATAAAATAAAAAAGAGCTACAGAGAGGGAGTTCTTCCATCCACTGGTCCCAATGACCAGGAGCGGTTAACCTGGGTCAGCCTGAAGCCAGGAACCAGCAGCTTCGTCCAGCTCTCCCACGTGGGTGCCGCAGTCAAAGCACTCGGGCCATCTTCCAGTGCTTTCTCAGGGAGCTGGACTGGGGTGGAACAGCTGGGACATGAACCAGCGCCCAGGGGATGCCAGCCTCACAGGCAGTGGCTGGATCCACTGTGCAACACCAGCCTCCGTAAGTGGAACTTTAAAAAAAGTTCAGTAACAACAACAAAAACCCAACACTGAAACAGGTCCCACAGACGGCAGCTGGAAGTCGCAAGTCTAAACCAACAAGGTCAGTAATAAAAAATCAACACTCTTCACAGGACGCAGACAAGACCCAGGGCTCCCAACGCCACACCTGAAGCAGCCGGCTGCCCCCGGCTTCACCGGGAACCAGGGACCAGCAGTGGAGCTCGGAGCGGCACAGCTGCTGCTACCAACAGTGAGGAGAACACCCAGGAAGCAGGAAACACAAAGACTCGGGAGAACCACGTAGGAAAGCAGAACCAGATGGGAACATCCGAACTGGGCGCACTCTGCGCAGGACTCAGGTCAGGAAGAGGGCTGACCGCAGACCCAAGCAGGAAGCCTGCGGCCAACACACCGCAGGCCGGCGACAGAGAAGCTGAGGCAGGCCAGCCCGGCCCGGCCCCGGGGGCGGCGTGGCCTGCGCGTGACAGCCCCGGTCCACTGCTGCAGCAGCCACAGCTGGCCCCCGCGTGACAGCCCAGTCACCCAAGCCGCCTCTGTGCGCCACGGGCTGTGAGTTCCACGGTGCAGTAACACCCAGCCCCAGCTGGACGTATCCAACGTGCCTGCCGTCCGCGTGCCAATGACGACCCCAGTCAGTACAGTCACCGTGGCTGCCCCGTGTGCCTGTGAGGACCCCAGTCAGTACAGTACAGTCACCATGGCTGCCCCCGTGTGCCTGTGAGGACCCCAGTCAGTACAGTACAGTCACCATGGCTGCCCCCGTGTGCCTGTGAGGACCCCAGTCAGTACAGTACAGTCACCATGGCTGCCCCCGTGTGCCTGTGAGGACCCCAGTCAGTACAGTACAGTCACCATGGCTGCCCCCGTGTGCCTGTGAGGACCCCAGTCAGTACAGTACAGTCACCATGGCTGCCCCTGTGTGCCTGTGAGGACCCCAGTCAGTACAGTCACCATGGCTGCCCCCGTGTGCCTGTGAGGACCCCAGTCAGTACAGTACAGTCACCATGGCTGCCCCTGTGTGCCTGTGAGGCCCCCAGTCAGTACAGTACAGTCACCATGGCTGCCCCCGTGTGCCTGTGAGGACCCCAGTCAGTACAGTACAGTCACCATGGCTGCCCCCGTGTGCCTGTGAGGACCCCAGGTCAGCAGTCACTATGGCGGCACACCACTGCCATCGTGCACCTGACACCACAACACATCTGGGATTTCTCAAAGGGCAGGGAAGCAGGTACTATTCAGGCCCTGCACTGAACTCTGCCCCTTTTGAATATTCAATTAAGCCCAGTCCCAGACCCCACCCTGCGCCTCGGGATGGCTTGAGCCTTGCTGGAGTTTCTCTGTGTGCCAAGTGGTCCTTCTTTCTCCGGCGTGCCCAGACTCGTTTCTAGTACAGGCTCTTCCTCCACCCCTTTTCCACTGCAGAGCCTACCAAACGCTTCATTCAACACCAACCCTCCCACTCGTGTCCTTCCCCACACCACACACGGGTCCAATCCCACCCCACACACATTTCCACCCCCACCCTGCACACAGGTCCATCCCCCGCCCCGCACACATGTCCATCCCCACCCTGCACACATGTCCATCCCCACCTGCACACATGTCCTGGCTCCTGGCTTGCATCATTGTAGCTCCAGCTGTAGTGGCCACTTGGGGAGTGAACCAGTGGATGAAAGACCTCTCTCTCTCTTTATCTCTTCTCTCTCTGTGTAACTCTTTCACATAAATAAATAAAATCATTTTAAAAAGCTTTAAGATATTAAAAAGTTTTAAAAGTAAAAAATTACAGTAAGCAAAGGTTAATTTACTATTAAAGAAAAAGGTTTTTAAAAGAAAATCAGTTCACATAAGTGTACAAATCCAGGGCGCACAGGCATCTCATGTGATGGTATAGTGCACAGGGGTGTGGCGTGCAGGTGCAGGGCACAGGGGTGTGGTGTGCAGGTGCAGGGCACAGGGGTGTGGTGTGCAGGTGCAGGGCACAGGGGTGTGGTGTGCAGGTGCAGGTGCAGTGCACAGGGGTGTGGTGTGCAGGTGCAGGTGCAGTGCACAGGGGTGTGGTATGCAGGTGCAGGTGCAGTGCACAGGGGTGTGGCGTGCAGGTGCAGGGCACAGGGGTGTGGTGTGCAGGTGCAGGCACAGGGGTGTGGTGTGCAGGTGCAGGGCACAGGGGTGTGGTGTGCAGGTGCAGGTGTAGTACACAGGGGTGTGGCGTGCAGGTGCAGTGCACAGGGGTGTGGTGTGCAGGTGCAGGGCACAGGGGTGTGGCGTGCAGGTGCAGTGCACAGGGGTGTGGTGTGCAGGTGCAGTGCACAGGGGTGTGGCGTGAAGGTGCAGGGCACAGGGGTGTGGTGTGCAGGGCACAGGGGTGTGGTGTGCAGGTGCAGGCACAGGGGTGTGGTGTGCAGGTGCAGGTGCAGTGCACAGGGGTGTGGTGTGCAGGTGTAGTGCACAGGGGTGTGGTGTGCAGGTGCAGTGCACAGGGGTGTGGTGTGCAGGTGCAGTGCACAGGGGTGTGGTGTGCAGGTGCAGGTGCAGTGCACAGGGGTGTGGTGTGCAGGTGCAGGTGCAGGGCACAGGGGTGTGGTGTGCAGGTGCAGGGTACAGGGGTGTGGTGTGCAGGTGCAGTGCACAGGGGTGTGGTGTGCAGGTGCAGGTACAGGTGTAGTGCACAGGGGTGTGGTGTGCAGGTGCAGTGCACAGGGGTGTGGTGTGCAGGTGCAGGTGCAGGGTACAGGGGTGTGGTGTGCAGGTGCAGGGCACAGGGGTGTGGTGTGCAGGTGCAGGTGCAGGGCACAGGGGTGTGGTGTGCAGGTGCAGGGTACAGGGGTGTGGTGTGCAGGTGCAGTGCACAGGGGTGTGGTGTGCGGGTACAGGGCACCCAGTTAGTGGTGTATGAAGTCTCGAGCGGGGTGACATCTTCACACCAGGCATCCACAGCCAGTCCCCTCGTTCCACACATGGTAAGAGTCCTGCACAGGTGCAATCCTTCTCGTCTACCTTTTTTTTTTTTTTTGAAGATGTTTATTCTGGGGCCGGCGCTGTGGCATAGTGGGTAAAGCTGCTGCCTACAGTGCCGGCATCTCAGATGGGGGCCAGTTCAGGACCTGGCTGCTCCACTTCCGATCCAGCTCTCTGCTATGGCCTGGGAAATCAGAAGATGGCCCAAGTGCCTGGGCCCCTGCACCTACATGGGAGACCTGGAGGAAGCTCCTGGCTTCAGATCAGCACAGCTCTGCCCATTGTGGCCATTTGGGGAGTGAACCAGCAGGTGGAAGACCTGTCAATCTGCCTTTCAAACAAACAAATCTTAAAATACAAAATGAACAAAATGATAACCTCAGCTATCAGACCTAGAACAGGATCTGTAAACACCCACGGCTGACATCACACCTAGACAAAGACGGCGAGGATAGGGACGGGACGCCCAGCCTCAGTGCTGCTGTCCCAAGGCGGGAACAGGAATCCTGGGACACGGTTGTGGAAGGAGGACACGACACGACTGTGTGTGTGATTCCCAGACCTGCTGCAAAGCCCCCAGCTCTGGAGTGAGTTCAATGATGAGGCCAACACACAAAAACCCCGTGTGAGAAATTCCTCCCAGCAACGAACAGCTGGAGGTGAACCCCACACGCCAACCTCCGCTGGAAAGGACGAGGGGAGGTCGTCTGAGGCACACGCAGAGCCGTGTGGGACACCTGCCGTGCTCACACTGGACGCCTCTCCCAGGCCGCCCAGCCCAGAGCCACGGGTTTGTAGGTGCAGAGGCGGCCCACACGGGTGAGTGGCAGAACACTGTCTGCACAAGACCACGCAGGCACGTCCACGTGGACTGTCACCAGGTTGTGTTGGAACCACTGGGCAACCACGTGGTGCCCACGCATCCAGTGAACCCCAGACGTAAAGGTAAAAGTGCAGAATGTCCAAGAGAAGCCTGCGCCACCTGGAACCCGGCAGGCGCTCCGAGACGCGACGCTAAAGCTCTGGCACGTGTCTAGCCTCAGCGACCTCGTCCCAGACATACAAGAGGGAACAGCCAGAACGCAGAGCACACACGCGACACTGGGTTGTCTCCTACGTAACCTGGCATAGCAGAGCACAAAGAACTCGGAAGACCAAAACCGACTCTATGAAAAGAATGGGACAGGCCGGCGCCGTGGCTCAACAGGCTAATCCTCCGCCTTGCGGCGCCGGCACACCAGGTTCTAGTCCCGGTCGGGGCGCCGGATTCTGTCCCGGTTGCCCCTCTTCCAGGCCAGCCCTCTGCTGTGGCCCAGGAGTGCAGTGGAGGATGGCCCAAGTGCTTGGGCCCTGCTCCCCATGGGAGACCAGGAAAAAGCACCTAGCACCTGGCTCCTGCCATCGGATGAGCGGCCGCAGCGCGCCATCCGCGGCAGCCATTGGAGGGTGAACCAACGGCAAAGGAAGACCTTTCTCTCTGTCTCTCTCTCACTGTCCACTCTGCCTGTCAAAAAAAAAAAAAAAAAAAAAAAAGAATGGGACAGAGAAAGGGAAAACCAGCAACAGAACACACCCGGGAGGCAGGGAGACAGCTCAGGTAGCTGGGAGACCTGGGTGGAGTTCCGCCCAGGCTGCTGTGGTCATCTGGGGAGTGGACAGCAGATGGGCACTCTCTGACTCTGCCCTTCAAAGCAAGACCACCAACGGGACAGGCGGGCATAGGTGTAGCTGCTCCAGCAGGCCACAGGGCTCCGTCAGAGCTACCGCAGAACACACATGCGCAAGGCGGCAGTGAGAACTCCAGAACCCTGGGGAGGGAGGAGCTGGGCACAGGACGCCCTGCTGGCGGCTGCCCCGGGGAGGAGCTGCCTGGGCAGTGTCTCCGCCCGAGCAGCCGGGTGCCGCCTCCTCTCCACCCCGGGGAGATGCCTCGACAGGAAATGCTGCCACTCAAGCAGCCGCGTCACGATGCCCCAGCTCCGAACAGCAGCAGCCCGGTGCCCAGCAAGTCAAGGGAGCTGCCCTACCTCTGGACTGCGTCCATCCCCATGCTGGAAGATGCTGAGAATCCCGGTAGGTGGGCCATGAGCTAGCGAGGCAGGCAGGCTCTGCCCGCCCCTGGTGCCCTGAGGGGTCCTGCCCAGCGGGTGACCGACCTTTCCCGCCTCTTCTTCCACGAAGTCAGGCTCCTCTCAGGGCCGGTTCTGCGGCTGCAAGTGTGAACCACATGATCCGTCGGGGCAGCAAGAGTTCTGGCTCGGTGGGCGATGGACGCCCAGCAGACAGCACGCTGTGCTCCTGTGAGCAGAGCTGGGAGGGCCGTGGCGGTGCGTGCGTCCCTGCCCTGGACACGCTCCTTTCCTGCACAGGCCCAGCAGTGGGACTTCAGGGTCATGGGAAGGGTCAGGTGTGAGTTTTGAGGAACCGCCCTGCCATGGAGGTTGCATAACTTCCATTCCTGACACGTTTTCAGGGTCCCTCCTCCACACCCACACACACCCTGTCACCTTGGCGACGACGCTCACCCGCGTGGCTGATACCACAGGCTGATACCGCCTGGGGTGCCCGGGACTGAGTCCCGCTTAGCTTCCGATCCCGCTCCTGCTAACATGCAGCGAGAGGTCCCTGCCACCCATGCAGGAGAGCTGGACGCAGGGCCTGACCTTGGCTGCTGTGGACATCTGGGGAGTGAACTTGTGGACGGAGGACCGCTCAGCTGCTCTGCCCTGCACATAAATGAAAAGGGAGCGGTCCTTACAGCAGACATTCTAACGGTGGGGGTACCTGTGGTTCTGACAATCAGTGACATTGGGCAGTTTTCCAACTGCATGTTGGCTTTGGCCCATCTTTCAGCAGGGCTGTCGGGCAGGCTTCCTGACTCGGAGCTGTCTCGGTTCCTGCACGTGGTGGATCCTAACTCCACAGGTGCAGTTTACAAATATTCTCTCCCTGCTGACGGCATCCTTCAGTATAACAAACTGGTCAGCATGACCAAGTCCCAATCATCTATCTCTGTTTCTGTTACCAGTGCCTTTGGGGTCTCATTTAAAAAAAATAATTTCTAGGGGCCAGTGCTGTGGCGTAGAAAGTTTAGCCACTGCCTGCAGCGCCGGCATCCCACATGGGCACTAGTTCATGTCCCAGCTGCTCCACTTCCCATCCAGCTCCCTGCTATGGCCTGAGACAGCAGCAGAAGACGGCCCAAGTGCTTGGGCCCCTGCACCCATGTGGGAGACCAGGAATAAACTGGCTTTGGCCCGGCCCAGACCCGGCCACTGTGGTCATCTGGGGAGTGAGCCAGCGGACAGATCTCACTTTCTCTCTGTGTAACTCTGCCCTTCAAATAAATAAATCTTTAAGAAAACAGAGAAAAACAATCTCGCAGACCAATGCCAGGGAGCTTCTGTCTCTTCCGGCAGGTTCTGTCTCAGGTCTCAGGTGCAGATCTCGGTCCACTCTGAGTTCCTGGGAGTGGACGTCTGGCTCCTCTGCACCGTGTCTTAAAGGCACCCCTTCCCCGCGTGTCTCAGTGCTCTGGTGACAACCGGCTGCTGTGACGTGTGTAGCCCCAGCCCCCTGGCCTGCTGGCCAGGTTTTAGGACTGTGCCGTCGTGGGCGGTGAGGACGCTGGACGGCTTCTCCCAGCTCTACTGTGCGGCCGGGACACCCGTGCGTTCACTCCCGGCCTCTTCCATCAGTGTTGCTGTTGTCCACGCAGCTGTCTCACCTCCCTGACCAAAGCTACTAAGTATTTTGTGCAGTGAGTGGTTCCTTCCTTGGTGTCTTTCAGATAGATACCGCATGGTGCGTAGAAGCAGCAGGGCGCCTGCATGACGATGCCGTATCGCACAAATCAAAACTCAATTTGTTTATTAGGTCTACATTTCTTTCTTTTTTGGTGGTGACTTTATGGCTTTCCACAAGGGGTGGGGACCTGTTTTCTCCAAGGGCACCTGGGCACTGACAGCAGCCCTGGCATGGACACTGGCTGCTGAGCGTTGACTGAGTCGGCGCGCGCAGCCTCGGCGGGGCCCAGCAGACGTGCCCACCCCGGCTTACACCGATTCCCATGGAAGCCGCTGTCCTTCCACCGTGGTGCCTCCTGCTGCTTCGTCCTGTTTGAGGACTCTGGCACGAGCGCAGCAAACACGGGCGGCCCTGCCTCGCGCCAGAGCCCCCAGGTTTTTGCTACGCTGGCCGGCAGGCCCTGCCACACCTCAGCTATCGGCAGTGTTAACTCTGAAGGGAAGCCGCGTGTCCCCAGGCGCTTTTTTGCCTCTATTCAATTGGTTTTTTAAGTCCGGAGGAGGCAAACGCAGACAACGGGCAGAACGGTGGAGTGGCTGCCCGGGCTGCGGGGAGCCAGGGGGACGCTTCTTTCTCAGTGATGAAGCTGTCCAGAACTGGTCACAGTGAGGCTGCATGATTCTTTCAAAACAGAAAAGAAAAGCCAGGGCCAGCAATAAACTGCACATTTGGTTTCCTGGATTCCACACTCAGGAGAGAAGCCTGAGCCCTGGGTGCCGCCCGGTGCTGGGCACAGCCTCCCTAGAGACCTGAGCGGAAAGGGCGTCACGGGACCTGTCACCCCCGCAGGGCTGAGGGGCGAGTTTGGGGGAGCAGGTGGTGCCTAGAGAGAGCAGGACCCGCCGCCTCCCTGCTTGTCCTGTACGAATCCACCACAGTGGCGGGGAGGTCACAAGCCATGTGTCTGCCCTGTCCCAGGTGGACGCCATCACCTGCGGGGACAGCGCTACCACTCCAGCCTAGCCCATCGCCGGGCCTGGCCTCCAGGGCCCCAAGCCTGCTGTGGGTCGGGTGCAGCAGCTGACAGCACACCACGGTGACAGATGGCATCGAGCGGGAGGAGGGCCGCGAGGAGCAGCCTGCTGTGCACGGTGACAGCTTGCGTGTGGACACACAGCGAGGGAATAACAACAGAGAAGTGGGTTCACGCCCGGCCTGGCCACCCACACAGCCAGCGCGCTCCAGCTCTGCACAAAGGCCTGGCCAGAGGGCGTGTCCCGTGCAGCTGTACAGCCACCTATCTGCTGACACACCCACTGTCATTGGCTGCTGTCTGGCTCTCGTCTAAGTAAGCATTTTTAAAAAATAAAATAAATAAATCAAGACACAAAGCCTGCGGCACTCACAGGGCTCACAGGCGGCACCAGCTGGGCACACGAAAGACATCACAGCAGACGGGCTGCTCAGGGAGGCAGCAGTTAACCCCTGTACACGGCAGGGCGGCGCAGCCAGAGGGAGCCAGGAAGGCGGGGCAGGGGGAGGGGGCCGGTTCTCCCAGCCCGGACCTCTGGGGAGACTGGGAAGATTGGCAGCTCAGAGTCTCCGGACCTCATGACCGAGATGTGCAGCGCCCGGGGCTGCTGGCTGCCGTCGAGGCAACGAGGCTGCAGCAGCGGTGAGAGCCCAAGTGTCCAGCACTGCATCATGGCGCCCTCCCTCCCTCCCCGTGCTGGGCCCCTTCCTGTCAGCTCAGGCAGAACTGTGCTCAGTGGGGGCCGCGTTAAAGGCAGGAGAGGTTCGGGGCTGGTGCCTTGGCTCACATGGCTAACCCTCCACCTGCGGCGCCAGCATCCCACGTGGGCGCCGGATTCTGTCCCAGTCACTCCTCTTCCTGTCCAGCTCTCTGCTGTGGCCCAGGAGGGCAGTGGAAGATGGCCCAGGTGCTTGGGCCTTGCACCCGCATGGGAGACCAGGAGAAGCACCTGGCTCCTGGCTTTGGATCAGCGCAGCGCCAGCCATGGCGGCCATTTGGGGGGTGAACCAACAGAAGGAAGTCCTTTCTCTCTGTCTCTCTCTCACTGTCTGTAACTCTACCTGTCTAATAAATTAAAAAAAAAAAAAAGAAGAAGAAGAAGAAGAAGAAAGGAGAGGCTCAGTGCACAGCTCGTGTCTGTGCCCACAGAGCACCGAGACCTCCTACAGTGCATGGCTGGGGACAAGACGGGCTCCCAGGGAACCCAGTGCCCAAACCCAGGCACGTGAGAGGGCTCCCTCCAGCCTAGCGAGGAAGCCAGAGCTGTGTGACACAGGAACAGAGGCTCTTGGCCACTAGAAAGTGTCACCAGCTGCCCAGGGAGGCTGGGAACCAGCAGCACTTGGCCCAGGAGCACAGACAAGTCTGCCTGGGGGCCAGCCATGTCACACGCTGAAGTCTCACAGAAACGCCGTGATGCTGAGCGCACCACGCAGCACACATGGCCGCCCCACAGATTCTCACTGGAACTCAGCAAAACCAGCAAACTGCAGGACGCATGCCCGTGGCTCACATGCAAGATGGTGCAAGGCTGGCTGCAGACGGAGCGGAGCAAAGGCTGAGCGTGAGTGTGCGCAGTGCCGGCACTCAGCAGCAGGACCCCCAGGGGAACGTGCAGCCCGTCCCGGAAGGAGGACGGTGCGCTCCACAGGCTGGGAGCCGGGCCTGCAGCCACACCCTGCCACAGGCCCTCGGGCCTGCCCACCAAACCCCAGCACTGAGACCCGTGCTCTCGAGCACCAACCTCACAAGCAAACGCTCGAGGCAGCGAGAACTTGCTCTCAGAACCCAACACAGAGGCACCTACACGTACAGGGTGCACACACGCTCTGTGCACACACTCACACGTGAGCCACGAAGACACCAGGGGCCCTAGCAGTGGGCGTGGTGAAGCAGCAGACCGGGCTCGCCGACGTGGTGTGGAACAAGGTGATGCGGCATGGAAGGGCCTGCACCGAGCCCCAGCGAGGCCCCCGGCAGGCCAGCTGCAGCCGGGGAGATGCCTACGCAGATCACGGCTTCTCACACACACTTGCCAGGCACTGGTGAATGGTCCAGCAGTGAGTGAGGGCCTGGTGACCTCTGCCCAGGTGAGTCTTGAGTACTCCCAAGTCCCAGCGCAGCAGCAGACACCAAGTCACAGCCTGGGTGGACAAAGGCCACCAGACAGGTTTGTGCGTGCTGCCTGAGGCAGTGTGGCCTGAGCCACGGTTACGTGAGGGGGGCCCTGAGCTCAGGATGCTGCAGGGGAGGGACCCCCCTGTCCAGCTGGGATCAAGACAAGCAGTAAGAGCTGGGTGCTCCTCCCACCACGTGCCCCGCCACACCCTGCTGGCCCAGCCTCCCAGCCGCCCTTCAGCACAGTGAGGAGATGGCAGACGCCCAGGGCGGCCCCGGATGTGAGGAAACGGCCCTGACCCCTTGACAGAGGTGGGAACATTCTAGAACATGCTGCTGCTAGACCAAAGTGCCCTTGAGCTTAACACTTAAAGTCCTTGTGCACCGGTAGGGCCAGGCCAGAGTGTGTCCAGTGCCACGTGTCCCCCGGGCCCAGGGGCTGCTGCTTCAGTGTCTCGGGAGGAGTCCCTGAGGACATCGCAGGATCGGCACCAGTGCGGTCAGGCGGGGCAGCCACACCAGGTGCCCGTTTCGGGGAGAGCGTTCCCCACCCCCTCCTCTGACAGCAGTGCCACCTCCAGCAGCACAGGTGCAGCGGGACCAGAAAGACCCCTGGGGCGGCAGGAGGACTCCAGGTGGCAGCCAGCACGGCCACTGGCCTGAGAGACGCCACTTCCTGTCAGCACGGCTCCTTTCAGGAAGTCCTGGCCGCGACCGCGGCGCCGGCTCTCGGAGCCTCATGCGAACCCAATGATCTGACAAGTTTATCTCGGAAGTTCACGCACACGAGGGGTCTACAAAACTCAAGGAAACAGACGAAAAACTCCAAGGATTTCAACTTTTACACCAAAATAAACCAACCTTCTAACTCCTCTTTGCGTGAACCTGTTCAAGTCCCCTCGCAAGGTCTGACCCCTGCCGACGGCTTGGCTGACCGAGGGCGCACACCTGCAGCCAGCCCGGCTCGGAAGGAGGCCAGGCCCGCCACGGGCTCCAAATGGGCTCGCTGCCCTGGGCTTCTCCTTCGCCAAGGCTGCGTGACCCGCTTCAGGAAGACGCTCCCACGGATGGAGCGTGGAGCCAGGACACTGCTGGCCTGACTCCTCCTGTCCCATCCTGGGGGCAGACAGACAGGACACAGGGCAGGGAAGGCACGCACGCTGCGCCCACGTGTCCCACAGTCCTACCTGGGTGTCCCTCTCGTCCCCTTCCGCGTGGACGGTGTAGGGGCAGCCTTCCTGCGGGCGCTCTGAAACGATGCGCACCTCTACGCCAGGCAGCGGGGTTCCCACAGAACCTGCAAGACAAGCACAAGAGCTGAGGGCGTGGAGGACAGACCTGAGCTGGCCTTGGCGCCAGCGTCCTGAGGAGGGGCCTGGGCTCCACGACTTCGAGAGGCTGACCCGAGGGCCCCCAGTGAGGACACCGCCGTCCTCGGTGTGGGCGGTGAGCGTGCAGGGCAGGAAGGTGCCGATGCCCCTGCTCTGCACTGGGTCCCTCACCCACATCAGGACATGTCTGTCATAAGGACAAGGCTGCAGTGTGGAGCTGGACACTACTGACCCCGGCCAGCGAGGCTGCCCGGGCACCTCCTGGAGTGGCTATGCGAGCCGGGCTCAGGACTGGAGCAGGACGGCGTCGCCGCCCCACCAAGCACAGCCGGAGCCGGCACCTGCTCCCCGTCCTGCTCAGCGCCAGGCCCTCTGTGAAAATGGCAGCTCGGCCACACCGTCAGGCTTGGAGCGCAAGGGGACGTGGGGCCCGTGGGGGCCTGTGGACCTGCTGGGGCCATGGCACTGCCACATCCCAGCTACCCAGTGCGGCACCAGGACCTGCACCGATGCAGATGGCGGCCAGCCCTCTCAGGCCAACAGGGACTGTGCAGCTGGCAGACGCGGGAGACGTGACCCTGTCGCTCTTCAAGAGGTCCAGCACCACTGCCCAGGCAACCTGGACTGGGCTTTGGCCTCTGTGCTGGTGCCTGGGCCCCAGAGGAGGGACACAGGCCGGAAGGCCCAGGAGCCCCACCACCTCCCTGAATCACTCATCCCCCGCTCAGGAAGGCCAGCGCAGACTCTGCCCACTGGCTGGTCCTGCCTGACACATGCCATCAGATTCCCGAGAGCCTCAGGCTCTGCACTCAGGCGGGTGCAGAGACCTGGCTCCCAGGCTGGGGGCCTGATCAGGGAGGAGACCAGGCCTGAATGCAAACCTAGACCCTTCAGCTGGACACACCCCACGGGGCGCCAGGGCTGTGGGGCAGCGGCTCATCCCACACGAGCGCTGGCTGCTCCACACCAATCAGCTCCCTGCCAATGCACCTGGGGAAGCAGGGGAGGAGGGCCCAAGAGCTTGGGCCCTGTACCCACATGGAAAACCCAGAAACAGCTCCTGGCTCCTGGCTTTGGCCACTGGGGATGCTTGGGGGAATGAACCAGCAGGTGGGAGATCTTCTCGTCTCTGAACTCCGTCCAGGTCTCCCACGTGGTGGCAAGGACCAAGTGCTGATCCTCACTGCTGTCTTCCCGGGTGCACACCAGAAGGAAGCTGGATCAGCAGTGGAGGTGGGCTTGGAGCCCACAAACCCGAGACACTGTGTGTGCCCACAGGGGACGTGGATCTCAGCCCCTCCACCCTCGTATGGGACATGGCAATGACGTGGTGTCTCAGACCCCCACATGGGATGTGGGCAACCATGTGGCACCTTAGCCCCCTCATCCCAATATAGGACGTGGGCGACCACGTGGTGTCTCAGGACCCCCGCCCCGTATGGGACGTGGGTGACCACGTGGTGTCTCAGCCCCCCCCCACCCCTGTATGGGACGTAGGTGACCACGTGGTGTCTCAGCCCCCCCCCCTGTATGGGACGTAGGTGACCACGTGGTGTCTCAGCCCCCCCCACCCCTGTATGGGACGTGGGTGACCACGTGGTGTCTCAGCCCCTCCACCCCCATATGGGACGTGGAGACCACGTGGCGCCTCAGCCCACTGCTCCGAAATGCTCACACCCACTCATTCATTTGAGAGGCAGAGCACCAGATGAAGGAGCAGAATGTGTTTAAACATCTGATACAGGACTTTGGTCCAGAATTTAAAAAAACTCCAAGCTTCAATAAAACCAGTGCCCTGCCTCCAGCTCTGAAAGTGGGCAGAAGTTTGGGTAGACTTCAACCAAGATGACTCACGAATGCGAGAAACACGGTGCAGAGACGCTCGGGCCACCGTGGGGCCAAGACCGAGGAGGCCCCGCTCACCCATGCCCTGCAGTGTGACCCAACAAGGGCAGCCCATCCTGTGCCCTGGACGGGGCAGCCACCACATCTCGCACAGCTGCTGGGATAGCCCAGCAACCCCACCAACAGGTGTGCACAGCGTCCCAGCAGCATGACTGCCCCAGACCGGAAGTGACCGCATTCCCACCACTGCAGGCTCAAGAGCAGTGGCACAGCCACACAGTGGAAGCCACCCACACACGTTGCACAAGCACGCTAAGCAGCTGACGCCACCCGCACACGCCCCGCATGCTAGGTTGTGGACATCACCCGCACACGTGACGCATGCTAAGTGCAGACGCCCCCGCCCAGCCCTGCAGGATTCATCTCTGAGACCTCCAGGGAGAGAAAAACCACGATTGGAGACACCATGAGAGGGGCCAGCATCCTGGGGGCAGAGCATCCACAAGGCCAAGCCAGCACGGAGGGGCCTCTCTCCAGGAATGTCCACCGCAGCAGGGAAGAGGTGTGCACGGGGCCCCTCTCCTGCCGAAGGCACCTGTGGAGGCCAACTGCATTTGGGGTGGGTGGCATGGCCAGCACAGGATCCTGGGCTCAGGGTGCCTGGTTCTTCCCTGGCACCTCCTTGGGCGAAGGAAGGGCCTGGGAGGAGAGTGGCCTCTACCCTGCCTGACACCTGGGAAAGAGGGACAGGCTGAGGCCAACCCAAGCCGCGAAGGCGCCCGGGTCGAGCACCCGGCGTGGGCAGAGACCACAGCGCGTACCTGGCAGGCGACGGTCAGCCGCCAGCGGGTTGGACAGGGCCATGCCAATCTCGGTCATGCCGTAGCGCTCCAGCAGGGTGTGGCCCGTGATGCTCCTCCACTTCTCCAGCACGGGCACGGGTAGGGCGGCCGAGCCTGACACCATCAGCCTGCGGCACAAGCACAAGGTTCCCCGCAGGGCGAGAGGCAGACCTCAGGGCATGCCCCGGCTGCCGGCGCTGGATCTTCAATTCATCACAAAAACATCCCTTTGGGCTAAAACTTTTTTTTAAAGATTTTCTTCTTTATTTGAAAGGTAGAATTAGAGAGAGAAGGAGAAAGAGAGAGAGGTCTTCCATCCTCTGGTTCACTCCCCAAATGGCCATAAATGGCTGGGGCTGGGCCAGAATGAAGCCAGGAGCCAGGAGCTTCTGGGTCTCCCCAGTGGGTGCGGGGGCCCAAGGACTCGGGCCGACCTCCACTGCCTCCCCAGGTGCCTTAGGAGGGAGCTGGACTCGGGCCGTCCTCCACTGCCTCCCCGGGTGCCTTAGCAGGGAGCTGGACTCGGGCCGTCCTCCACTGCCTCCCCGGGTGCCTTAGCAGGGAGCTGGACTCGGGCCGTCCTCCACTGCCTCCCCGGGTGCCTTAGCAGGGAGCTGGACTCGGGCCGTCCTCCACTGCCTCCCCGGGTGCCTTAGCAGGGAGCTGGACTCGGGCCGTCCTCCACTGCCTCCCCGGGTGCCTTAGGAGGAAGCTGGACTCGGGCCGTCCTCCACTGCCTCCCCAGGTGCCTTAGCAGGGAGCTGGACTCGGGCCGTCCTCCACTGCCTCCCCGGGTGCCTTCGCAGGGAGCTGGACTCGGGCCGTCCTCCACTGCCTCCCCGGGTGCCTTAGCAGGGAGCTGCAGTGCAAGTGGAGCAGCCAGAACTTGAACCAGTGTCCACATCGGGCCCCAGCTCCGACAACAGTAGCTTAACCTGCTGTGCCACAGCACTGGCTCAATTTTGCTTTTTGAAAAGAATCTACTGGCACATTCTAGGTCCTCAAAAGGAACACTTCATCAACAACAAAGGCTGGGGCCAGCACTGTGGTACAGCAGGTAAAGCCTGCAGTGCCGGCATCCCATATGGGCACAGGTTCGAGATCCAGCTCTCTGCTGTGGTCTGGGAGGGCAGTGGAGGATGGCTCAAGTCGATGGGCCCCTGCACCCATGTGGGAGACCCAGAAGAAACTCCTGGCTCCCGGTTTTGGATCGGCCCAGCTCTGGCCGATGGGGCCATTTGGGGAGTGAACCAGCAGATGGAAGACCTCTCTCTGCCTCTTCTTGTCTATAACTCTGCCTTTAAAAAAAAAAAAATCTTTAAAAGAAAAAAAAAAAAAACCCAGCAGTTTCCAGGGGCTCTAGAGGGCTCCTCACAAGTGACCAAAATGCCAATCTCAGCCCTGAGCACATGGGGATGCTGCAGTGACAATAGCGTGTGGCAAGACACAGCCACGGCTGCAGGACCAGGGGCTCCAAGACCACCGGGCTCCCAGCTGGCAGCAGGGACGGTCCCTCCTGCGTGACACTGAGGAGTGCTCTGCTGTCTTCCCCAGACCTCTCTGGAGCAGCAGGTGCGTGGGGTGGGGCCTCTGGGAGGGCTCGGCTCAGCATACAGGCTGCCACAGCATGTAGCCCACGGTATACAGCCCGCAGCATGCAGCCCACAGCGTGTAGCCCACAGTATACAGCACACAGCGTGCAGCCCATGGTATACAGCCCACAGCATGCAGCCCACGGCGTGCAATCCACTGTGTACAGCCCACGGCGTGTAGCCCATGGTATACAGCCCACGGTGCACAGCCCACAGCGTGCAGCCCCCAGGGCTCTGCCCATGGTTGGCACCGCCACATCTCCTTCCCTTCTTTCCCCATTCCCTGACCTTCTTGCATGTGGCTCTTGAGCTAGAACTGCTGCTGACCCTGTGCCACACGCATGGCCTGCCACAGACCCCTCCCCCAGCCTCCCCCAGAAGAGCCTGGACCCGTCTTCAAGAGGGGCTAGGCTCAGGTGAGTAAGTGTCAGTGTCGGAAGTGAGGGCTCCTGTCATCAGGGCATCCCCTGGGAGGAGAAGGGGGGAGGGAGCTGGAGGGAAGAGGCGAGGGGTGAGGAGGGAGGAGGCGGGGAGGGAGAGGAGAGGGCTGGGAGGGAGGTGGGGGATCAGGAGGGAAGAAGCTGGGGGGAGGGGAGAAGGCTGGGAAGGAGGAGGCAGGGGAGGGAGAGGGGGAGGCTGGGAGGGAGGTGGGGGATCAGGAGGGAAGAAGCTGGGGGGAGGGGAGAAGGCTGGGAAGGAGGAGGCAGGGGAGGGAGAGGAGGGGGCTGGGAGGGAGGTGGGGGATCAGGAGGGAAGAAGCTGGGGGGAGGGGAGAAGGCTGGGAAGGAGGAGGCAGGGGAGGGAGAGGAGGGGGCTGGGAGGGAGGTGGGGGATCAGGAGGGAAGAAGCTGGGGGGAGGGGAGAAGGCTGGGAAGGAGGAGGCAGGGGAGGGAGAGGGGGAGGCTGGGAGGGAGGTGGGGGATCAGGAGGGAAGAAGCTGGGGGGAGGGGAGAAGGCTGGGAAGGAGGAGGCAGGGGAGGGAGAGGAGGGGGCTGGGAGGATCAGGAGGGCATCGGAGGGGAGAAGCCCTAGTCTGGCAGGCTAGAACTGAGCGAGAGGCACAGACAGGTGCCCAGAGCAGATGGAGCGAGGGGCGCTCGCTGCCCTCCCCTCGTCCACAGGATTCCGCCACGGAACAGGACAGAGCGGCCAGGAGACGGCGACCGCAGACGTGTCCTTTCGAGGAGCGGCAGGCACGGCAGGAGACAGGCAGAGGTGATTTATGGGCGACAGCGCACCTGCTGCCGTGGCTGCAGGGGAGGCAGGTGCTCGCTCACCTGATGTTCTCCTTGCAGACGGCGCGCACAAAGTCCTGGACGTGCGGCTGGGTGAAGTGTGCGGCGTAGTGATCCATCAGCTTGCTGTAGATGGTGGGCACGGCCATGAACACGTTAACCCGCGGGGTCTCAGAGCTCAGGAACTTCTCCCAAACCTACAGAGAGAGGCCCATGGTGACCATGCCGCAGCCAAGCTCTGATGCGCAGATCCCTGGGGCCGCACACTTCCGCACTCTGCAGGCCACTTCAGGCTGCACTGGACCGGCCGCGGGGTGGGGGCAGTATCCATCACCCTCACCGGCCGCTCAGAACGAGGAGGCGCATGCAGCCGGAGACTGGAGCTCCGGGGTTCAGCCTGTAGGGACGTCTCTCCCCAGCAGACTCCCAAGGTAGCACAGAGCGGTGCGGGCGGCAGGGAGCGAGCCACCCCTGTGGAGCCACCAGCAGTGCCTAGGACCCAGCCGATCCCCTGCCAACTCTGGGCTCAGGGGCATTCAACACGTGAGTCACTCTAAGAGCCCCACCTACCTCTCAGGGTCCCAGGAGGGGCTACTGGGCCACGTGTGGAGAGCCAGTGCACAGAGCATGTTGTATGTGTGGCTGCTGTGGAGACCTGCACAGAGCATGTTGTATGTGGCGTGCAGACCCCGTGCACAGAGCGTGTTGTGTGTGTGGTGTGCAGACCCTGTGCACAGAGCGTGTTGTGTGTGTGGTGTGCAGACCCCGTGCACAGAGCGTGTTGTATGTGGTGTGCAGACCCCGTGCACAGAGCGTGTTGTATGTGGTGTGCAGACCCTGTGCACAGAGCATGTTGTGTGTGTGGTATGCAGATCCCGTGCATAGAGCGTGTTGTATGTGGTGTGCAGACCCTGTGCACAGAGCGTGTTGTGTGTGTGGTGTGCAGATCCCATGCACAGAGCGTGTTGTGTGTGTGGTGTGCAGATCCCGTGCACAGAGCGTGTTGTGTGTGTGGTGTGCAGATCCCGTGCACAGAGCGTGTTGTGTGTGGTGTGCAGATCCCGTGCCCAGAGTGTGTTGTGTGTGTGGCATGCAGATCCCATGCACAGAGTGTGTTGTGTGCGTGGTGTGCAGATCCCGTGTACAGAGCATGTTGTGTGTATGTGGCTGCTGTGGAGACCTCATGCACAGAGTGTGTTGTGTGTGTGTGGCATGCAGATCCCATGCACAGAGCATGTTGTGTGTGTGGTGTGCAGACCCCGTGCACAGAGCATGTTGTGTGTGTGGTGTGCAGACCCCGTGCACAGAGAGTGTTGTGTGTGTGTGGCTGCTGTGGAGACCTGCACAGAGTGTGTTGTGTGTGTGGCATGCAGATCCCATGCACAGAGCGTGTTGTGTGTGTGGTGTGCAGACCCCGTGCACAGAGTGTGTTGTGTGGCATGCAGATCCCATGCACAGAGCGTGTTGTGTGTGAGGTGTGCAGACCCCGTGCACAGAGCATGTTGTGTGTGTGGCATGTAGATCCCATGCACAGAGCGTGTTGTGTGTGTGGTGTGCAGACCCCGTGCACAGAGCCTGGTCATGGCTATGCTTCACACCTGCTGCCTGTCCTCCCGGTACTGTGACTGCTGGCTCGGCACCCCCCTGCTGCCTCCTCTGCCCCAGCTGCCTGCAGCAGAGCCCATGAACTGCAGGCAGGCCCTGGAGCAGCGTCCTGGCCCCGGATGGCTCCTGACTGCCCTGGGCTGGGAGGCCTGGCGGCCTCTGGGGTTCGTGGACATCAGCAGAGCGGCAAGGGCAGTGCTGACACAAACCAACCGCAGCTGCCTCCAGGTCCTCCCAATACAACCAGACCGCAGGACTTCCCAGACCCTGGGGGTCCCCTCCCGAGAGCGGCTAGGATCCAGTGAGGCAGCCAGACCACAGCCAGGCCCTGGGGGGCTGTCACAGCCCGGTCACCCAACTGCAGGACCAGATCATGCACAGCACTGCTCAGGCCCCGCAGGCCTCGGCCAGGGCCTCCCCTGCTGCCACAGCCTGAGGAAGTCAGGCAGTGTGGCATCGAGACCCTGCAGAGCTGGGCATGGGCATGGCGGCGCATCTGTCCACGCCCTCACTCACCTGGCAGGCGAGGGGGCCCTGCTGGTGTCCTGATGGCCCCAGTCTGCTGGCACACTGAGGCCGGCCTCGGGATTTAACGATGCTGGGGGCTGGGCTCACGCACACACTTCGGAAGCCCAGGGCTTACGGAGGAGTGTGACCTCCTTCAGCCACACCGATCTGCTTCAGCTTGAGGATCTGACTGCATGGTGTTACGGCTTCCCAAGCCTTTAAGGACGTCGAAACCGGAGTCTCGTGTTCACGGACTGGGGATGGCAGCGAGCAGCAGTGGGTGAGCTGCTGCCTGCAACACTGGCATCCCATCGATGTGCCCGGTTTGAGTCTCGCTGCTCCATTGACCCCACTTCCTGCTGGAGCCTGGGAAAGCGGCAGAGGATAGCTCCAGGGCTTTGTCCCCTGTCACCCGTGGGGGAGACCTGGATGGAGCTCCAGGCTCCCGGCTGCAGCCTGGCCCCGCCCCCACTGCTGCAGCCACATGGGGAGTGAACAAGCAGGTCCAAGATCTCCCCCACCCACACATCTGCTTTTCAAACACATAAATGTTTTAAGAGAGATGGAGGCACTGGTGTCTGGGGGCTGCACCTGGTCTCAGAGGGTCCTCACGAGAGGGGTGAGGACCACCCCCTCTGCTTCCTGCTTGCGGTGTGGTCGTCTGCCCGCCACCCCCACGCTGACCAATGCCTGATCCTGGGCTATGAACCTCTGAACTGGAAGACCAGATATACCTTCAAGAAATGAAACCTTCAAGAAATTTCAAGAAATGAAAACACAGCTCAGGAACAATGAGGGGCTGTGACTAGACCCTCTCTGCACACTAAGGAGTAGGCAACAGCACCCAACATGGGCACAGGATGACACCAGCCATGCAGTGCACAGACTCCAGGGCACAGACCCCCCCATGCAGACCCCAGGGTGCAGACCCCAGGGTCCATACCCCCCTACTCAGACCCCAGGGCACAGACCCCCAATGCAGACCCCAGGGTGCAGACTCCAGGGCAGAGACCCCCTTGCATATCCCCAGGCACAGAATCCAGGATAAAGATGTCAGGACAGAGACCCCCAAGCATAGCCTCCAAGGGCACAGCTCCCAGGCCCCAGTGCCTATGGGAACCCCAGGTGGAGGGCTGGGGTGCCTGTCCACCAGTGTTTCGGGAGAAAATCCATCCTCCAGTGGGCAGAGGTTCTCTCACCCCCAAGAGCCCCTAGACCTTTGTTCTGGAGCATGGAACACCGGTGCTCACCTCCACCCAGGACAAAATGCACCTTGGCCTCTGGCCACGTGCCCTAGTGCCCTGGGATTCCTGCATGACCCCAGCACAAAGGTCTCAAGAGGAGTGCAGCTTGTGTGCATTTCTTTCATTAATGGAAACCCATGCCTGCACCAAAAGGAATCCATTCCACAGCTACCCTCTCACTCTGCAGTACAACAGAGCCCTGGTACCCACTGGGAGCCCTCAGCCCATGGTCCAGGCACCACATTTGGAGCCTCTGGAGAGACGGTGCTCTGGGCTCCACTGCAAGCCTACAAGTCACCAATGTCCCCAACTGACAGAAGGAAACAGGAAGTTGAGAGGCCGTGGAGGCCGGGGGCGCAGCTGGCACACCACCATGTCTTCCGGACTGCCTGGCCAGGAAGCACATGTGCCAGCTCTGCACGGCCACTTGGGGTGTCACCAACCACAGCTCTCTGCACGGCCGTTCCAGCAGTCAGGTGGGGCCTGTGGCCCGGCCTCTGCGCCAGAGGAGCTGGGAGCTGGGAGCTGGGAGCTGGGGTGGAGGCCACCACTCCCACGGCCCTGAGGCAAGGGGCCCTGCAGGTGGGGTCAAGCCAGGGTCTCCAGACTAGAGATATTACCCTGGATATCTGTTTTTTAATTTATTTTTATTTTTTTATTTTTTGACAGGCAGAGTGGACAGTGTGAGAGAGAGAGACAGAGAGAAAGGTCTTCCATTTGCCGTTGGTTCACCCTCCAATGGCAGTCGTGGCTGGCGTGCTGCAGCAGGCGCACCGCGCTGATCCGAGGGCAGGAGCCAGGTGCTTATCCTGGTCTCCCATGGGGTGCAGGGCCCAAGCACTTGGGTCATCCTCCACTGCACTCCCAGGCCACAGCAGAGAGCTGGCCTGGAAGAGGGGCAACCAGGACAGAATCTGGTGCCCCGACCGGGACTAGAACCCGGTGTGCCGGCACTGCAAGGCGGAGGATTAGCCTACTGAGCGCGGCGCCAGCTACCCTGGATATCAAAAGAAGAGAGCCCACGTGCCAACAGAAGAGAGACGCCCATGAGATGCAGGCCACCTCCAGGAGCTGTCAGAGGTGAGGAGCAAAGTCCGTGCAGCGTCCAGGTGGAGCCCTGCAAACACCGTGGCATCTGCGCCACCGTTTCAGCCCTTGACCCCCAGAAGCAGAAGAGGCGGGCCACAACCAGGTGTCATGGCAGCCCCTGGACCCCGCGTGGGTCCACACCAGACAGGACCACATGGACGTGCCCGCTGCCTGGACCCCAGGTGGGTCCACACCTGAGGATCGCCCTGGACTTACCAGCTGGGCATTGAACTCCGGCAGCATCACGCAGGTGGCGCCTACCCAGAGTGGACACAGCAGCTTGTTGACCACGCCGTGGACATGGTGCAGAGGGAGGACGTGGAGGATGACATCATCTTTAGTCCAGGCCCACGTGTGCACCAGGCCGGTCACCTGAGGGGACAGCAGAGACGGAGAAGGAGCAGGACACTTCAGAAGGCACACACTCAACGGCGAGGGGACGGCCAGCCGTCCGTGGTCACCCTCTCAGCACCTGCAGAGAGGGGTGACAAGTGGCCATGGATGTGCGGGTCCACCCTCTCAGCCTGGGGCAGAGCCACAGTCAGGGGTACACACAAGGGCTGGGAGACACTGGAAAGGCCCCGTGCACACCTCCACAGGCAAGGCGCAAATCAGCACAGCCTTTCCCAGCCGGAGCCGGAGCAGAGCACAGCTCCTGGACCATGGACACCTGCGAGGCGCAAGGTGGCAGGGCCAGGTTGTCAGGCATCCTCAGCTCTGCCATGAGCCTCTGTGCGGCCACCTGCCCGCTGGCCCTGTGCCGCCTGTGCCTCCCCCCTCCAGGGGGCAGCACGCACTCCTGGGAGGGGGGGGTCCGAGCAGGTGCATCCCGCCAGGTGCGCTTTGCTGCCCCCTCCCAGCTGGCTGGCTCCTGCCTTCCTCTGAGTGGCTCAGGACCTTCTTCCATTGCTGCTGCTCCACGGGGGGCTGCCTCCTGGGAGGGGCAGGCCCAAGTGGGGAGCAGTGGCGCTCAGGGCCTGCAGGCACTCAGAAGCCACACTCAGGCGGCAGCTCACAGAGGGAGCCGACGTCCTCAGAGGGTCTGGGATCCCCACGTTAGGTCCTGGCACGTGGCTGGCATCTGAGAGGCCCCACGTCACACAGTGCTCCACTCAGGACCCTCCATCCCCTACACCCCAGTGCTTCCCCCAGTGCCTGCCCTCGTGGGTACAGCTGGGGTCACGTCCTGGGACCCCTGGCTGCCAAGCGTCTCACGTGCTCTGAAGAACGGCACGCACAGTCACGAATGACCTCACGGCCGAGGAAATGGACACAGGGTGCAGGAGCGTTTCTGGCCCAGGGAGCCTTTCCAGGAGCCAGCTCTAAGTGATGCCGCCAGCCTTGGGACGAGGGAAGCCACAGCAGAGCCCACCCCGTGGCGGCCTGTGGGACCCGGCACTCACCATGGCCCCAAGGTTGCTATGGGTGATCAGCGCACCCTTGGGCTTCCCGGTGGTGCCGCTGGTGTAGACGATCATAGCGCCCCGGTGTCTCCACTCCCGCTCCTGGGCCTGCTCCTCTGCTGTCCCCTCTGCTGTCCCCGTGTAGACGGTGGGCGAGAGAGGCAGGAGCGGGACCCCCAGCTTTCCGGCAACTGGGCTCAGGAGCTCCACGTGCTCCGGGCTGGCCACAGCCACGGAGCTCTGCGAGTCCCGGAGGAAGTACTCCAGCTGGGCCGCGGGGAGCTTCCTGTAGAGGGGGACGGCGATGCCACCGCTCATCCACGAGGCCCACTGGGCAACGACGTAGGCGGCGTCGTTGGAGCACAGGAAGGACACGCGTTCCTCGCGGAGGTCCTCGCTGCCACGGAGCCTGCAGATCTCCCGAGACAGCTGCAGGCTGCGGCGGTACAGCTCCTTGTAGGTGTGGCGGCCGTGCTGGTCGACCAGGGCAATTCTGTCCCCAAAGGCCAGTGCTCGGGTGAACACGGGGGCTGTCCTGTCCGAGGGGAGCCCTGGGGCTGTGTGTGTCACAGGAGCAGATCGGCAGGAGGCTAAGACACACAGCAGGCGTCGAAAGGGCCGCATCGTGTGGGGCGACGCTGCACGGGCAAACACCCCCATAGTCAACTGGGGGACAAAGCAAGGGCACAGCAGTTAGCGGCTTCCTGGTGCATCCTGGCAGCATGCATGCAAAGTTTAAGACACCCTTCCCCGGCCGGCGCTGTGGTGCAGCGTGCTGACACCACTTGCGATGCTGGGTTCCCACATCAGACAGTCGGGGGACTTGGCTGCTCATCTTCCGATCCAGCTCCCTACTAACGCACCTGAGAAGGCAGCGGAGGACATCCCAAGTATCTGGGTCTCTGCCATCCAAGCGGGAGACCAGGAAGGAGTTCCTGGCTCCCGGCTTTGGCATCCAGCCATTTGGGAAGTAAGCAAGCAGATGGAAGGTCTCTCTCTGTCACTCTGCCTTTCAAATAAATAAATGTTAAAAACCAAACACCCGGGACTGGTGCTATGGCACAGCGGGTTAAAGCCCTGGCCTGAAGCGATGGCACCCCTGAAGCGATGGCGCTGGTTCAAGACCCGGCTGCTCCACTTCCAGTCCAGCTCTGTGCTATGGCCTGGGAAGGCAGTGGAGGATGGCCTAAGTCCTTGGACCCCTGTACCCGTGTGGGAGACCGGGAAGAAGCTCCTGGCTCCTGGCTTCGGATCAGCGCAGTTCTGGCCGCTGCAGCCATCGGGGGAGTGAACCAGCGGATAGAGGACCTCTCTATCTCCACCTCTCTCTAACTCTGTCTTTCAAATAAATAAATAATAAATCTTAAAAAAAAAAAAAAGGTAAAAAACCAGATACCTTCTGAAACACTAGAAGCAGCTCACTCTGAACCACAGGGCGACACCCCCAAACACTGATCGGCAGTGCTAACACAGCAGCTTAGGAGGGTCAACACCCAGCCTCTCAGCTACCTCAAGATTCTCCACAATGAAACAAACCAGGGAAAACCAAGCAGCAGCAGTGAAATTCAACAAACTTGAGGTAAGTTCCCATGAACGCTTTAGACATGTCTGGGCAGCTGAGTGACACCAGTGACAGCCAATCAGAACTCAAATTGAGCACGAAGCACTGCTGAGTGTAGCCAATCAGAACTAAGATGTAATCAGGACGGCGCCAGCCAAACACCAGAAAAAGGTGCTTGGCAGCCGGCAGCAGCCAGTCTGCCGCGCGATCTCCCCTCGACCCTCCCTGCGGCACCGAGGACGCCCCTGTGACCCACACACCTCAGGGCTCCCGCGCCGCGCTCGGAACGTCTCCCTGTGACCGCTCCCCACATCCAAGGCGGTCATAGGTTCTATCAGTGTGACCTTTGCCCCAGCCGCCTGCCCACATGCCTCTCTCCAACTCAGCCCCGCAGCTGTGGGGAAGCAGAGCCCGCCCAGCACAGCTCCTTACCAAGGCCGACACTTGCAGGGCGGCACAGCTCCAAGGCAGCTGGGCTGCTTCCGGCGAGCAGGACCTGCCAGCCACCGTGAGTCTGAGCCCAAGGCGGGCCACTGGGCTAGGCTGGTCCCAGATCAGAACACCAGTTCAGGTCCCGCTGCTCCACTTCCCACCCGGCTCCCTGCTAACGCTCCTGGGAAGCAGCAGGGGGTGGCCCGAGGGCTTGGGCCCCGCCACCAAGTGGAGACCTGGATGGAGTTCCTGGCTCCTGGCTTCCGTCTGCTCCAGCCCAAAAAACTGCGGCCACTTGGGGAGTGAACCAGCAGAAAGATCTCTCTCTGTACCTCTGTGTCTGCCACTCTGCCTTGAACACAACATATTTATAACCCACAAACACGAGCACTAAATGACGATGGAAACCATCAGCCAGAAGCGCCCGGGGAACTCCGAGGGCCCCCACTCCCGCGGGCTCAACAGCAGCATCCACCCTGGTGCCGAACCCCTCACTCCACAGCTCCTGCAGGAATGCTGCTTTCCCAGCCCAGCCTCCAGCAGGAGCCACAGGCTACCCACTCTCCCTCCTGGGGGACTGCGGCCTCCACTCCCCCCGGAGCTGTCGCTGTGGCCTGCGGTGAGGGCCCTGAGCCCGTGTGGACGCTGAGGAGGGCATGGGTCAGCTGACGGGGCCCTAAAGGCCTACGTGTTCTGTCTGGCGAGAACCACATGCACGGTACGACTCTGCACTCTGCTCACACCGTCAGCTGCCCTGTTCAGGACCTGAGCCACACGGTGCTCGGCGGCAGCCAGCTCTGAGGTAGGAGAGAGCAGCTGCCCAGAGCCCCCACGCAGCCCCCACCGCCCTCCCCAGCAGGGGCTGAGCCCACACCTGCTCTAGATGTGACGCGGATCTCACCGAGGCTGAAGGCGGCACCCTCCTCCCCAGGGACCCCCTGAATGCCGAGGCTGAGCCCGCCTGCCGATGGCACCTGTGCAGGGCCCCAGCCGCACCGGGCGCCATCTCCAGGATGAACAACGTGACCAGGCACAGGCTGGGGCCTCGCCCTGCCGGGCAGGCCCTGGGTGTCAGCAAAGGGCAGGCGCCCGTCTCACACCCTGACGTCTCCTTACTCCTCTGGCAGGAACTGGCAGGGGGAGGCTGACACCGCGGCATTTGTTGCGTGGACTAAAGAGTGTTGTTCTCTACTCTCAGTGTAAAAAGCAGCTTACACACCACGAGCGTGTGTAGACAACACAAACGAACTCAGCACAGGACAAGCGGCGCCGAGGCGTCTTCTGTTTGAACCCTCAGCCGCTGCTGGGTACTGCTCCTGTGCCTGTTGCGGTTGGCAGGTTTCTCCCTCTTGCCAGGGGCTCCCGCTACAACACTGCCCCCACCCCCATGCCAACCAAGGCTTCCTGCCTCCACCAGGGTGGGAGGAGAGAGGCACGCAGCCCACCTGAGGCCCAGCGTGCTGGGCTGCTCCGAGGGTCTACGTGAAAATTAGTTATTTTCCTTTTGTTTGAAAGGCAGAGACACAGAGAGACCTTCCATCTGCGGTTCACTGCCCAAATGCCCACAACAGCCAGGGCTAGGCCAGGCCTAAGCCAGGAGCCGCCTGCGACTCCATCTGAGCTCCCGATGCAGCTGGCAGGAACCCACCTGAGCTGTCACCTGCTGCCTCCCAGGGTGTGCATGAGCAAGAAGCTGGATCAGAAATATAGCTGGGCTGGCGCCGCGGCTCACTAGGCTAATCCTCCGCCTGCAGCGCCAGCACCCTGGGTCCTAGTCCCGGTTGGGGCGCCGGATTCTGTCCCGGTTGCTCTTCTTCCAGTCCAGCCCTACTGTGGCCCGGGAGGGCACTGGAGGATGGCCCAGGTGCTTGGGCCCTGCACCCAATGGGAGACCAGGAGAAGCACCTGGCTCCTGGCTTCGGATTAGCGCAGCGCTGGCCGCAATGTACCAGCCGTAGCGGCCATTTTGGGGGTGAACCAACGAAAAAAGGAAGACCTTTCTCTCTGTCTCTCTCTAACTCTGCCTGTCCAAAAAAAGAAAAGAAAAGAAAGAAAGAAAAAGAAAAGAAACGGAGCTGGGATCAAATTCTCATACGTGACGTGGAGGACCCGCAGGTTGTCACACCCACGACCACACGGTAACTGCCGCACCGACGGTCTCAGCTCTCACACACCCCGCGCTGGGGGGGCGCCCAGGACTTCTCAGGCTCGGGAGCACTTGCTGCCCCGCCCCCACACCTGGTTTCAGGCCCTAGAGACACCCGGCAGCCACCAAGGAAGCAGCTGGGCCCTAGCAGGGAGCTGCAAACGTGACGAGCAGGAGCCAGCCGGCTGCAGACGCGAGCAGGTGACGAGCAGGGGGCTGCGGCTTCCTCTCACTCCCGACCAAGGCTTCTCTGTTTGCTTCACAGGCCGTGTAAACACAGACAGAAAACCTGCAAACAGGGAACCTGCTGAACAGAGCTCTAGGCCAGACTCCTGCCAGGAGAGCACAGAGCCCTGGGGCGTGCGAGGAGCAAGGGCGGCTTCGGCAGGCAGCTGGCGAGGCGCTCACGCCAGCAGGCCAAGGACAGCTGCCAGGGCTCCTCCCAGCCTCTCCCCAAGAGGCGTCAGAGCGCCACAGCCGCAGCCACCAGGATGGCACGGTTCTCCTCCAGGGCCTTGGAAGACAGGCGCCTGCCGCCTCTCCCCCCGGCGTGCGACCGCCAGCACCAGGCGGTCCTGGGTATGAGGGCTGAGAGCCAACGTCTGGACGCACGTGGGCTCCAGGTGACAAGGGAGAGGTCTGACAGGACCCTCCGGACGGCCTGTCACTGCCACAGCTGTTGATGGCAGCAAATCTGCATGTGGGAGAGCTTGCCCAGGTATGTAACAGCCTGTGAACTAAGAACCTCACCTGACCCACAAACTCACCGGAGGACCGGGCAGATGTGGGGAGCGGGCGGACACGCAGCCACACCCGCACGCAGGGCCCAGCCTACTCCTGCTGGGGGACACGGCTCACTGCCCAGGCCTCCGGTCAGCTGGGGGAGGGAGGCTTCCACTCGGCCATCAGAAAAGAAGCACACAGCACGTGCAAACCTGTGTCCCCACAGATGTACTGTAAGAGCGAACCCTAAGGAAATAATCAAAACCTCCAGAGAAGCACACAGCACATTCACTGCACAGCCGCTTGGGTGCAGACCAGTGGCAACGAAGCCCACAGGGGGCGTGCACATGCACATGCACACGCACACGCACGGGTGGAGAGGCACCGCCCAGGAAAACACAGCGCCCGCGCAAAGGCTTGGGGGGCACACACTCAGAGGCTGAGGCCCACGGGGTCAGGGGCTTCCCTCTCAGGGCCTCTCAGTCATCTCCCACTCGGCTGCGGGGAGTCGCAGGGCCTTTGTGATCAGAGAAGGAAAAGCTCATCAGTGTGCTTCTAAGACAGAAGCGTGGGGCTGGCCCTGAGGCACAGTGGGTTAGGCTGCCAGCAGCGATGTCACCGTCCCGCATCATCAGTGCTCTGCTTCCAATCCAGTTCTCTAACGCACCTGGAAGGGCAACAGGTGGTGGCCCCGACATCTGGGCCCCTGCTACCCTCGTGGGAAACCCAGATGGAGTTCCAGGCTTCAGCCTGGTCCAGCCCTGGCTGTTGTGGCCATTTGGAGAGTGAACCAGTGGACGGAAGCTTTCTCTCCTCGCTCTCTCCCTCCCTCTTCTTTCCCTCTCCCCTTCCAGCTGCAGTGCCTTTCAAACAAACAAAAACAAATCTTTAAAAAAAGTAGACGGGGCCGGCGCTGTGGTGTAGTGGATAAAGCCGCCGCCTGCAGTGTTGGCATCCCATTTGGGCACCGGTTCAAGACCCGGCTGCTCCACTTCTGATCCAGCTCTCTGCTATGGCCTGGAAAAGCAGTGGAAGAGGGCCCAAGTCCTTGGGCCCTGCACCTGTGTGGGAGACCAGGAAGAAGCTCCTGGCTCCTGGCTTTGGATCGGCTCAGCTCTGGCCCTTGTGGCCAATTGGGGAGTGAACCAGAGGATGGAAGACCCCCCCCCCTCTCTGTGTAACTCTGACTTTAAAATAAATATAAATAAAATCTTTTAAAAGTTTTTTAATTAAAAAGAGCAAAAGAGGTACTTCAACTTCAGCGTTACTATTTTATTTTAAACCAAAAACAAAGACGAAGAAACACTAAAGAGTCCAAGATAAAGAGTCATCTTCAGCTGTCGCTCAAAATGACAGACACAAACATCGCAACAAAGCTCTCCTCTCTGGTTGAAGCCGCAGGCTCACAATTCAGCCTGATGATGAACTCAGCTCCAAAGTGAGCTCAGTCACCTGCCAAGCCAACACGAGCCTGTGTCGGGACACGCTGACAGCAGGGACCTGGACCCCGAGCCTGGGTCGGGACACCCTGACAGGGACCTGGGGCCTGAGCCCGGGTCGGGACACCCTGACAGGGACCTGGGACCCGAGCCTGGGTCGGGACACCCTGGCAGTGACCCGGGCCCCGAGCCTGGGTCGGGACACCCTGGCAGCAGGGACCTGGGGCCCGAGCCTGGGTCGGGACACCCTGGCAGGGACCTGGGCCCCGAGCCTGGGTCGGGACACCCTGGCAGTGACCTGGACTCCGAGCCTTGGTCAGGACACCCTGGCAGCAGGGACCTGGGGCCCGAGCCCGGGTCGGGACACCCTGACAGGGACCTGGGGCCCGAGCCTGGGTCGGGACACCCTGGCAGCAGGGACCTGGGACCCGAGCCTGGGTCGGGACACCCTGGCAGCAGGGATCTGGGACCCGAGCCTGGGTCGGGACACCCTGGCAGCAGGGACCTGGGGCCCAAGCCCGGGTCGGGACACCCTGACAGGGACCTGGGGCCCAAGCCCGGGTCGGGACACCCTGGCAGCAGGGACCTGGGGCCCGAGCCTGGGTCGGGACACCCTGACAGCAGGGACCTGGACCCCGAGCCTGGGTCGGGACACCCTGGCAGGGACCTGGACTCCGAGCCTGGGTCGGGACACCCTGATAGTGACCTGGGCCCCGAGCCTGGGTCGGGACACCCTGGCAGCAGGGACCTGGGGCCCGAGCCTGGGTCGGGACACCCTGGCAGCAGGGACCTGGGGCCCGAGCCCGGGTCGGGACACCCTGACAGCAGGGACCTGGGGCCCGAGCCCGGGTCGGGACACCCTGACAGGGACCTGGGGCCCGAGCCCGGGTCGGGACACCCTGACAGCAGGGATCTGGGGCCCGAGCCTGGGTCGGGACACCCTGGCAGCAGGGACCTGGGGCCCGAGCCTGGGTCGGGACACCCTGACAGCAGGGACCTGGGGCCCAAGCCCGGGTCGGGACACCCTGACAGGGACCTGGGGCCCGAGCCTGGGTCGGGACACCCTGACAGCAGGGACCTGGGGCCCGAGCCTGGGTCGGGACACCCTGGCAGCAGGGACCTGGGCCCCGAGCCTGGGTCGGGACACCCTGACAGTGACCCGGGCCCCGAGCCTGGGTCGGGACACCCTGGCAGTGACCCGGGACCCGAGCCTGGGTCGGGACACCCTGGCAGCAGGGACCTGGGCCCCGAGCCCGGGTCGGGACACCCTGACAGTGACCTGGACTCCGAGCCTTGGTCGGGACACCCTGGCAGCAGGGACCTGGGGCCCGAGCCCGGGTCGGGACACCCTGGCAGGGACCTGGACTCCGAGCCTGGGTCAGGACACCCTGGCAGCAGGGACCTGGGCCCCGAGCCTGGGTCGGGACACCCTGGCAGCATGGACCTGGGGCCCAAGCCCGGGTCGGGACACCCTGACAGGGACCTGGGGCCCGAGCCCGGGTCGGGACACCCTGACAGCAGGGACCTGGGGCCCGAGCCTGGGTTGGGACACCCTGGCAGCAGGGACCTGGGCTCCGAGCCTGGGTCGGTGCACCCTGACAGGGACCTGGACTCCGAGTCTGGGTCGGGACACCCTGGCAGCAGGGCCCTGGGCCTGGGTTCCCCTTGGCCATCTGCAGATCCTGAGCCACCTGCAGGTTGGGGTGGGAGCCCAGTCGGCAGCAGAGCAGGGGAACACTTCCTGCTGCTGACAGCAGGGCTGCCGTGCGACACTGCAAACGTGGGCCCAGCCCGGGGCCGTTGGGCGCGCCTGCCATGGACATGCGCCCAGCGGGCAGCTGGATGGGCCCAGCTGTGCGGGGCAGTGCCCGAGCAGTGGGGCCTGCATTCTGTGGGACGGGGCAGGGCGCGGCTCCTGTAGGTGGACAACCAGAGGGCTGAGGACAAGCGAGGAGGGCGCCCCTCACCCCACGCTCGTGTTCACTGAGCAGCGGCTGCGGGTCAGCTGGCCCTCCAGGGGGCCACTGGCTTATTCCCGGCTAGGCACGCAGACCCGGGCCAGCCCCGCGCCGCAGCACGCGCTCACCCGCTCCGCAGGGACAGAGCCCACACGGTCAAGGTCATCCACCACAGCCCTGCCGGGAACAAGCAGGGCCAAGCCGGCTGGGGCAGTGGCCGTGCCCGCCGCTCCCAGACGCCTGCAGTCCGGGAGGCGGACGCACCACAGCCCAGCCGGGGGTCCCTGCCCGCGGCGTGCCCACAGCTGCACTCAACAAACCCACCTCTGGCCAGCGGCCGGGTGGCCCCTTCCTGGGGGAAGGCCCACGTCCGCAGGGCGCCACCTGCCCAGGACCCTGGCCGGCAGCACGGCTCTGCGCCCCCAGGCTCGGCCTGGCAGGGCCGCGCCCCGCGAGCAGCCCGAGGAATGGGAGCGAACACAGGCCCGCACGCGCCGGGCGGCTTCCCACGCACAGCCGGGCTCAGCGAGACCCCCGCGTCGCCACGAGCCGGGCCAGGTTCTCGGCGGTGCTGCACGGTTCCAGGCACTCGCTCGAGGACCCGCCCCCCGCCGCCCCAGCCCGCGCCCTCCTCTCCCGCAAACACCCACGCGCCCCGCCCCTCCGCGGCCCGCAGCCGCCACGTCACGCACGCGCCCGCCCCCGCGCGCAGGAAGCCGGGGCAGGAGGAGAAGGGAAGCGGGCCGACTTCCGGCCGCCGTCCCCGCCCGCCCGCCCGCCCGCCCGCCCGCAGGCCGCGGGGTCGCACCTGGCTGCGGGGCTCCGCCTCGGCCCTCGCTGCTCGCGTCCTCGCCCCGGGGGCCGTCGGGGCCGGAACCGCGTCCGTCGCCTCAGCGCGGGCCCCGCAGCTGCGGTCCGTCGCCCGCGAGCGTCCCCCCGGCCGCGCGCTGCGGTCCGTCGCTCGCGAGCGTCCCCCGACCAGGCGCGGCGGGTTCCGGGCGCGGACGTTCCGCCCCTGCCGCCCGCCCGGTGTTCCCCGGGGTGCGGGCGCGGGGCCCTCGGTGTTCCTCGCTGCGGACCAGCGTCCACTCGGCAGGCCCAGCGGGGCCTGGGCCGGGACGGGGAGCCGTGAGCCGGCCGGCGAGCAGTGCTGAGGCCCCCCACCTGGGGGCGGGGCGGGGGTGACCTCGGGGCCGGGGAGGGACCGCCAGTGAGAAGCCACCGTGGAGTGGGGCCCAGTGAGCCCGCCAGCCAGGGCAGCCCGGGCGCGGGACCTGTCTCCCACTGGTGAAGGCAGCCAGGGGCAGCCGAGTGCCCGCAGCTCGCCCCCTGCCCTACCAGGGGCTCCGGGATTCCAACGCATTGCCTGGGCCATTTGGCCAGCGGGGGCTGGGTTCAGGGCCCAGCTGTGGCTCCCGTCTCCGGCTTCCTGCTCATGCCCGTCCCAGGAAGTCAAGATCAGCAAACCTAAAGCCACCGAGGACCCCCATCCCCAGCTCAGGGCGGCCCCTCTGCCCAGCGTCCACACTGCCCCCCCCGGGGGGGCTCTGCTGCTGCTCCCCTTTGTGGCCGAGCTCCCTCTGAACCCCGAACTCCACTTCCTGCCCCTCAGCCTGGCTGCAAGATGGGAGGAAGAGACACCGACCCCCTCCTTGCCTTAAGGATGAGCCACGCGGGAGCTGTGTCCTCTCCAGTGCTCCATGCAAACCAGGACACGGCCTCACTGTCCAGCAGGGAAACCGGAGTCCACGTGGCCATCAAGAGGATAAGTTCCTAGAGCCGGCTGAGCCATAGCTGGGTGCTGGCTCGTGTCCCGGCTGCTCCGCTTCCGATCCACTCCCTGCTAACTTACCTAGGAAACCAGGGGAAGACGGCCAAGTGCTTGGGCCCCTGCACTCACGTGGGAGACCCGGAAGAAGCTCCTGGCTTCGGATGGGCCCAGCTGCAGCCATTCGAACAGCGGATGCAAGATCTCTCTGTCTCCCCCTCTGTAACTCTTTCAAAACAAAAATTTTGAAAAGGATAATTACAAAACTAGAGACTTGTTTAAGATGGTCCAGCGTTGAATAAAAGCAAAAAGCTGGACACGGAAGTACCCGTGTGCTGGGGAGTGTGCGGTGGAGATGGCTGTGGCTCAGCCTCGTGCGCCCACGCAGGCCACAGCCTGGGTGCTCTGGGGTGCGGGGCCCTGGCTGCATGTAGAACCATGCCACACGGGAGGCGCCAACCTCACCCCACCTGCTGGGCCTGCGCCCTTCCCCCCCTAGCTGCAGGTGCCCACCACCCCACTGCCAGGAGCCGCTGGCGCAGCCTAGGGCTCGGACGGTGGAAGGGAGTGTGTCGGCCCCAGCACCCAATCTGTCACGTGTGAGCACCTCCTGCCTCCAAACGTGACGGATCCTGTGCCTGTGGCGTCTTCGAGCCCCCCCCCCCAGATGCTCTGCAGGGGGGTAGCTCCCCCACCACCTGGCCCTGCCAAGCCTCCTCACCCCACAACCCAGCTGTAGCCTGGGGGCTTGGGGTGGAGCCTGTCTTCTGAGCCCCCCCCACTGGATCTGTTCCCACGGAGCTCCAGGAGCCCAAACTGCTGGGCGTCTTGGTCACCTCCCCCTGGGTGGAGCAAAGCAGCCCCAGCTGCCGGCAGTTTGCTCACCGAGGCAGCTCCCGCAGATCGGCACAGGCTTCCTTCCTGCAGGTGTGCTGGCCGGGGCGCTGTTAGGCCGGGGGCACTGGTGCCCGCTCAGCCCAGAGGCCTCACAGAGGGCCTGCTCCTGGGCAGGACTCAGGGGGTCTCAGGGCCTTGGACTCCTGACTGCACAGCGTGGGAGCTGCCTTGGGTGCAGCTGCTGCTCCGGCAAGCCCTCGGAGGAGGCAGCCCTGCCGACCCCTGGATTCCGGCCGCAGCAGAGACCCTGAGCCGGGAACGGGATCACAGACGCTGATCAGCTTAAGGGCAGTTGGAGTGCAGCAGGAGGGAGTCTTCAGAACGCGTGTGGAGGGGTGGGCATTGGGCCCAGCGCCCGAGACACCTGCGGCCGTCCTGGTGTGCCGGATTCCAGCCAAGGCACACCCTGGGTGGCAGCAGCAATGGCTCAGTAGCTGGGTCCCTGCCACCCACGTGGGAGACCTGAAGTGGCTTCACCACTCCCCGCTCCAGCATCCAGTGTTGTGGGCATTTGGGGAGTGGCCAGTGGGTGGGACATTTCTCTTTCTGTCTCTCCAAAAACTAGAAGTTTTTATAAGCTCGTGGAAAATGCCTATTACAGCAAAACTCGGCGTGGGTTTCAAGATGTTTCGCATCAGAATAAACAGATGCCCGACTACGTCTTCCCCGACATTGACGTGCCCTCACGGCCACCACCTCGGAGCCCGGGCTCCTCCCCCAGCACGGGGACGCCCACTGTCAGCAGATGCTGCGTGAGCTCACTGGGAGACGCCGCGAGCTGTTCTTGGCTCAGGGCCTGGGAGGCAGCCCGCGTTCCATCACGAGAGGTCTGCCTCGGTCTCCGGATCACGAGATGGGAGGGGCGCAGCGAGACCCCCGGGCAAACAAGTGGCTTCAAGCATGACTTGCGTGGGGAAAGCCTTTGAAGTGGTCCTCAAGGGAGGAGCGGGGTTTGGACATAGGAGATGGGAGGAGAAGCAGGCTTAGCTTGGGGAGCAGCCTGGGCAGAGGGGCAGGGGCAGGACAGCCACTGTCTTGCCGTCCTGTGGTGCATGCCAGTCCTGAGGGCACCAGAGCCAGGGCGGTCCTTGAGCTGGGCCCCTCACGGGCCTGAGCCAGTGGCCCCCGGCCACCTGCGCTGCGAGCTTGGGAGCTCCTGGGACCCTCGCCGCTGCACCTCAGCGTGGCCCACAGGTGCCACCCAGGTCCTGGCCACCATGCTCCCTTGAGGGCACGGCCACGGCATGAGGCCCACTCTGCCCTCCACGGCTTTGTGTCCACCCTGATGACACGAGAAGTCCACAGAAAATGGAATTAAATGTCCATCTGCTGCGAAAACTGTTGTGAACCCACTGTTTGCTCATGACGTCGTTTCCCTCATTGTTTATGACAGCCGAGTCTCCAAGTTAGCTCACGTCTCGAGGGTCGGGGTAGATGTGGGTTCTGGGGACGCCACCCCACCCAGTACGTGGGCGTGAGGGGGACGCGTGGACCATTCCCCCGGAAGAGCTCGGCCCTGGCTCCCAGATCCCGTGTAAAAAGCCGTTGGGCTGTCCCGTGCTTGGGGCACACTTTCCCAACGTGGCCGCAAATCGTACGTCTGGAGCTGCCTCGGAAGCCGCCTTCAGCACCCCGCCTTTCCCAGAATTCTGTCTGTGGCAGAAAGTGAGGCCACGGTCACCCCAAGGCAGAGATGGCCACGCAAGCCCCCTGCACAAAACATGGTCAGCAGACGAGGGTCTCCATCCTTCTCCAGCACGCTACCCACGCTGCGTGGAGCTGGCAGGGGCAGTCACCAGGCTCCCGCCAGCCCCCGCAGAGGACGAGCCTCCCGGGTCACACCCACACATCCCGCTAGCAACACACAAGCGTGGAGCTGCCAGAGCCAAGCGATGCTTTCTCCTGTCCTGAACGCAGGACTGCGAGGACCTGGGCTCCCCGAGACGGCAGACTGGACACTGCCCTGGCAGCAGGGCTTGCTGGGGACAGGTGCAGGTCGCCCTGACGCCCGGCGCTTGCTGCTGCTGTGAGGTGGACACGCCAACCCGGGGACCGGGCCGCGAGCAGAAGCACTGTGGCCGCGGACACAGGCCAAGTGCTGGATCTTAAGACTTCAGCTGGGTGTGTGGCTGCCTCCCAGGACACTGGGGCGTTCGGTCTGAGTGCAGCGCCCAGCACCAGCTGTGCCATGATGAGTGGTGGTCCTTCCAGGGCACTCACCTCGCAGCAGCACCAGGCACAGTCCTGGTCACTCTGCTCCCAAGTGCTTGAATTCCTGCCATGCGTGCGGGAGGCCTGGATGGCCTCCAGGCTCCTGACTGCAGCCCTGTCCAGCCCTTGCTGTTGTGGCTACATGGGAAGTGAACCAGCAGACGATACAAATACTCACTCACTTTCTCTTTCTCTCTCTCTGCCTTTCAAATAAATTAAAATAAATAAATCTTTTGAAAAAGTTAAAATAAGTAAATAAGGCTTTGAGAATCCGGGTGGTCTGAGTGTAGAGACAGGTGGGAGACACCCCAGGGGCTCACAGCAGCTTCTAAGGTTGCAGCTGCCGGTTCTGCCACACGGCCACAGATCCCAAGCTCCCCGCTTCCCAGAGGGCCTGGGGAAACGACCCCTCCCCCAGGCGAGCATGGCCATGGGCGTCAGCGGCTGTGCTGGCCGGGGCTGCCCTGTGCCTCAGCTCCGCTGTGGGGAGCCCTGAGTCTGGAGGACGCCCTACAGATATGGGGGATCAGGGCCCTGGTATGGGGCTGGCGGTGGCTGCAGATGCAGGAGCCCTGCGCTGGGGCACCTGCGCCTCCCTTCAACCCCAGCTGATGAAGACCCCGGTGCACTGGGGGCCTGCAGCCCAGCCTGCCAGCAGCAGAGCGGCTGGGACAATCACCGTCAGTTATTCAGCAGCCTCCCCCGGGCCAAGCACCCCACACACCTACAGGAGGAATGGGCCAGCAGCCCCCTAGGCGGTGGGCTGTTCCAATGCACCTGGCTCCGCCTTTGACCTCCTCCATCTGGGAGCCGCCAGCTCCAGATCCCAGGTTCTCATTCCCAGGCTCCCTGGAGGGCACTTGGCCAGCATCACCACCACCACCATCACCACCATCACCATCACCATCACCATTATCACCATCACCACCACCACCACCATCACCACCATCACCATCACCATTATCACCATCACCACCACCACCACCATTACCATCACCACCATCACCTTCACCACCACCACCATCACCATCACCACCATCATCACCACCATCACCACCATCACCACCACCATCATCACCATCACCACCACCACCATCATCACCATCACCACCATCACCATTATCACCATCACCACCATCACCACCATCACCACCACCATCATCACCATCACCACCATCACCATCATCACCATCACCACCATCACCATCACCATCACCTTCACCACCACCATCACCATCACCACCATCACCACCACCATCATCACTATCACCACCATCACCATTATCACCACCACCATCACCATCACCACCATCACCATCACCTTCACCACCACCATCACCATCACCACCACCACCAACACCACCACCTTCACCACCACCATCACCATCACCACCATCACCATCACCACCATCATCGCCACTTTCACTATTATGGTGCAGCAGTGCCCACTGTGTAGGCACCTCCTCTGAGCCGGGAATGTGCACGGGGTCACTTTATTTGGCCTTCTCAGAGACCTGGGAGGTAGAGGTGTTCCCGACCCCTCTTACAGCTAGGTTAGCTGGGGTGGGATCTAGGGATCCTGCTCAGGTCCAGAGCTCGTAGGTGGTGGGGCTGGGGGCACTCCCTGGGACACATTCCAGCCTCTGTCTCCCTTTTCTGTCTCTTCTGAGACCTGTCTCTCCTTGTGGGTGATTCCCAGAGTCCCTGGGGGGATGCTGCTGGGCTGCACCAGGCTGTCACCAAGCTCCCAGGGATTCTCAAATGAAGTGTCTAGGGCTGTGAGCCCTGGGTGGGCTCAGAGCTGAGACTGGGGTCACCAGCCCCTCTCTGGGTCTCCCGTGGTGCGTATCGCCGGCCAGCACGCTGGGCTGTGGAAGTGGCCAGTGACGCCTGTATGGGAAGGGACCTGAAGTTCCAGGAAGGGTTGGGGGAGGGGCAGCAGGAAGCCAGGGCAGGGCCTCCAGGCCGAGGCCCCGCTGCTCTGGGCAACACACTCTGCAAACAGGAGCCACAGCTGCAGGGCAGAGCCTGGCACATGTGCTCAGCGCCCCGGCTGCCTGCCACATGTCTGCCCAGCAGACGGAGCCCTGCCAGGGCTGGAGCGTGGCCAGCGGTGTGGCAAGGGCGTGTTTCTGCCCAGGAGCTGCAGTGTCGCTGGCACAGCTCAGCTGGCTCCCCAGGGCGTCCCCGGGCAGAGCAGCAAACTCCACGAGGAGACCTCCCCCCAAACCTAGAGGAGACCCCCAGGACCAGCCCCTCCTGGGGTCTCACCTGGCCCACAGCAGCACCCCTGGCTGGGGCCTGAGGCCCAGAGCAGGCCCTGCCTTCACTCCTGTGCATCCATCCACAGCGCGGGCAGCTGCCCAGCGCCTTCTGCAAATATTTGCTGGTGGTGCTGATAAGGTGGTGGAGGGCGCGGTGTGCCCAGTTTCTGGGCGCCCGGCCAGGCCCTGTCTGTTCCTGAGTCACAGCCCTGGTCAGCCCCATTGTGAGGGCGTTTGGCCAGCACAGGATTTGACCTTCCGTGCACAGACGCCCTCCCTGGCCCACTGGTGGATGGCTCACCCCAACCCCCCAGGGCCTGTGTGCCCAGGGCCTCAGGAGAACCAGACGCAGGCCCTGTGGGGGCCTGGGCAGCAGGGCCCTGGATCACAGCGCTGGTAGGGCACTCGGAGGGGAGCTGCTGGAGCCCCCACCTGCTCGGGACCAGCCCCGGGGAGCAGCTGGGAGACTGGATCCCGGCTTCTGCCCCAAGAGCCTGGCACTGCTCTCAGCCACAGATCCCTCCCTGTTGAAATAGGTTGGGTGAACTCTATGGCTTACATTAAATAAATACATCTTTCCTCCAAAAATTCTCTTTTTAACCCACAAGTAATAGTCACTTGTCCCAGATACCATTGGCCAGAGTGGAGCACGACACCCTGCGGAGGGGCAGCCCGAGAGCCAGAGCACCCCACCCAGGCTGGAGTCCGGCTTTGCCGCCTCCTGGCGGAGTGACCACGAACCCTGGGCCACGCCCAGCCTTCTGGCCCTCTGGGAAGCAGAGTTCCTGGCCCGGTTACCCCCGACCCCGGAGCACAAGGCCCTGTGGGATCCCCCGGGTCTCTGCTCACCGTCCTGGGCAGAGTGGGCTGCGGCCAGGCCCAGTTCCCTGAGCTGCCAGCCTGCTTGGGGTAGCCGGCCGCATGCTGAGCCACGTGGCAGCTTCCAGGCTGGGCCCCAGTTCTCACTTCCCAAAGTGCCTCCCACAGGCGGCCAGTGCTGTGAGCCATCCCACGCAGCACCCATGCCCTCCAGATGCACACTTCCTGGGTGTGCAAACCTTGGGTGGAGCCCTGTGCACACACAAACAAGCCTCTGCCCTCCCTCAGCCTGGGGATCTGTAGACGAGGAGCCGTGGGTTCACTCTGCATCTCTGTGGCTGGGCCTGGCTCTGTGCTCAGTTTCCCCTCCTCGCAGGGCTGGGTGTGAGCACTCGCTGGGCGCTGGAAGCTGTGTCCCCATGGGGCCCTCCCCAAGGCAGGTACAGCCAGGTGGCACTTGCCCTGAGTGGCGGGCTGCACGTGGCCCCTGACTGGCCCCTGCCCTGCAGTCAGCAACAGCAGGGTGGGTTCTCCCCCTAGCCCGAGGGTGCGGCCCACAGACAGGACTCCTCTGTCTGTGCCTGGACAGCCTCCACAAAGCTTGCCCCCAACACCCTCCGGCCTGACCCCGCCCCCCTCCACCCGCCTGCCTGACCCCCCCACTCCCGCCTGCCTGACCCTCCCCACCCTCCCACCCCCGCCTGTCTGACCCAGCCCCCACCCCAACACCTGCCTGCCTGACCCCACCCTACCCACACCCGCCTGCCTGACCCAGCCCCTTGTCCTGCGGCCGGCAGAGACCGAGCAATTTCACTTCCCAGTCCCTGGTGGGCAGCACCCGGCACCGCGGGCGGTCGGAACATTCCGACGCCTACACACTGCACGCTTCAGCTCCGAGCAGCTGGGCCCGGCTGGCCTCTGGGAGAGGGAGCCCCTCGGAGCCCCTTGGAGCCCACAGGGCTGGGCCAGCCCCGGCCTGGAGCCCCTGGACTGGCTGGAGGCAGCTCCTCTGCTCTCATGGCTCAGGGGCTTCCGGGCAGTCAGCAGGCTCCCTGTAGGGGGAACGCCCTCCCCAGAGGCGGCCGGCCAGGCCCCAGGTGTGCCAGGCCCCAGGTGCCCTCCCCTGCACTAGACAGGGAGGCTCACGTGAGCACGCCTCCGGTTCCTGGGAGGGGGCTTGGGAAGCGGGCAGGGCAGCGGCCCCGGGCTGGCAGGGGGAGCACGTGCTGGGCGAGGCGGCCTGGGTCCCCATCGGGGTGGGCACAGACGTGCTTTGGAAGGCCGTGAGAGGGGGGTTTCTGTGCTCCGAGGCTGGGGCAGCGTGCGGCCCGGGCAGACCACGCACCCAGCCAGGAGCCACGGCGGCTCCCGGAGCTGCAGGGAGGCCTGGAGCAGGAGCTGGCAGCAGCTCTCCGGCAGAAAAGGAGGCCGAGGTTCCCAGGGGAACACAGGCGGCCGACGGCAGCGGTGTCGCCCTGCTCTGCAGGCTGCTCCGGGACTCCCTGGTGGCCCATCCCCGGACACGAGCCATAGGCCACCCCTGCAGGGAGCCGGGAGGTCAGGGCCTGTGGCCCAGCTCCCTGAGCCCCCAGCCCAGCAGCAAGGCCACAGCCTTTGTCCCAGGCCAGGGCCAAGGAGGCCCCTGAGCCCCCAGCCCCTGGCGGAGCTGCCCAGGCCTCTGGGTCTTCCTGTGGGCCAGGGGTGCTGAGAACCACATGGAGGCCAAGGCCCGGATTTTGAATCCCCTGCTCGGATGTGGCTGGGAAACTCCCCAGGGCTGCCCGGGGCCCTGCCCCTCTCCCTTCCTCTTTGCTGGGGCCTGGTCCCCTGGCCTCGCCTGAGGGTCGGGCTGTGCTGCCTCCCACCCCCAGGAGGGCTCGTGTGCCCCTGGACCAGCGTCAGGAGCAGCAGCTGCGAGGAAGGCCTGGCCAGGGAACCGTCAGGGACGGCCACACTGCTCAGGGCAGAGCACGCCCGCGCCGTGGGTGAGGCCCAGGGCTCCAGGCTCAGTAGGCAGAGCTGGGGGAGCCGCTGTCCAGAGCGGAGGGGCAGAGGCCGGCCCCAGACAGCAGCTGGCGGCCCCTTCCTGCCTGTGCTGCTGGCCTGGGGCTGTATTCCTGCCCCTGCCCACTCGGTGAACCGTGGGGTGGGGGTGGGAGGCTCTGAGCCTCCTGCCCCCCAGGCAGGGAAGGAAAGAGGCCGAGGCCCTACAGAAGCCAGGGTAGGGGTCGGCTGGGCGGTGCCTGAGCCGGTCGGGAGCCAGCGGTCTCGCCAGGAAACAGAGAGAGAAAGCAGACCCCAGGCGGGCCGGGCCAGGCCCACGATCTCCAGCTGCGGCTGGCCTAGGAGGCACACGCACCTCTAGGGGCAGCACCCAGCCGACCGCTGGCCGGGGTCCCAGCTCCGTGAGGAGTGAGAGGGTCCAAGGGCCCAGTCCCAGCTGCCAGGCCCGTGGGTATGGGCGTGGCCTCCCCAAGCTCTGATCCCCCTCGTCCAGCACTGGCCACAAGCCGGGCCTGCCACCCTGAGGCATCGCTGCAATGCTCCACTGTCCGTGGCTGTCCACTGCCCTTGACGGTCAAGCCCAGGACTGACCACAGTGAGCGTGGCAGAGACTGGACCCCTCTTGGACCCTCCGTGAACACCCTCAGGCCCCTGACTTCACAAATCCCTCTCCAGCCCCTCCCCCTCTCACACACCCACTCAGCTCCCTCCTCCCCAGCTCTGGCTACACCCTGCCCAGAACCCTCCTCTCACCCACCTACCCCCAGGGCTCAGCACCCGCCCCACCCTCAGGGGCTCGCTGCCTGGGACTCAGGACTCCCCCCAGTTCTCCTGCCACCTCCTCTCCGCCGCCCACCCTCAGCTGTCCTGGGGTTCCGCACACGCCCACGTTCTCGCCGCCTCTGAGGGCTGAGCGCTCCAGCACTTTTGTTGACAAGGCCACGCGTCCTCCTCTGAGCTGTGCCTGTGCCTATCACGAGACAGGTGGCAGGGAGCCGTGTACAACAGAGTCCACGGCAGTGCCTGGCTCCAGCCACGACGGCTCCCTGGCTGGGTTCCTGCTACACCCGCAGGAGACCTGGATCGGGTCCCTGACTCCCAGATCTCAGCTTTGGCTCTGGCCCAGCTCTGGCTGCTGTGAGCATTTGGGAAATGAACAAGAGAACAGTAGCTCTCCGCCTGCCAGTCTGTCTTTCTCTCTCTGCCTCTAAATAAATAAATAAACTTTGTAAAAATCAGGCAGGCATGTTTGGGCTTATTTCTGAGTTATGCATTCTGCTCCATTGATTCAGAGCCAACCCCACCAATGCTAACACCAACATCATTGCCAACACCAATGCTAATGTTAACACCAACAACTAATGCCAAACCAGTGCCAGTGCCAACACCAACGCCAAACCAGTGCCAACGCCAGCGCCGACGCCACATTTGCTCGCCTGGGTTTTCCTGTGAGCTGCCGTCCCTCCACTCGACTCCATTTGCAGAGCTGTTCCTCCTCTCCTGGGTCCTTTGTTCCCATATCAGTTTTATTTTAGTTTCCCCACTTTCGCTTTTCTGCCCCAGGCTCCTGCGCCCCACCCCTGGGAGGCCCCCTGCACCCCACGTGCGGGGCCTCTGCCTTCTTAGGTTGCACACATGGGTGAGGTCATGCAGGGTTTCTCTCTGTGCCCTCCACGTCCACCTGTGTTGCCACAGACTTCCTCCCTTCCCACAGCTGACCGGAAGTCCGTCTGCACGTGCACCACCCTGCCTCCATCCCGTCATCCACAGATGGACTCCTGGGTGGACTCCGTGTCCTGGCCACGGGGGACGGTGCTGCCTGAGAGCAGGCGTGGGGGGAGCTGGGCCGGGCGCCTCCCCCTCCTCCCCATGGCTGTGCTGGTTCAGATGCACCATCAGGGCACAGGGGTTCTTTCGCCACAGCCTCACCTTTGACTTCTGACCTTTGGGTTGCCATTTCGTCTCTGCGGAGCAGTGACTTTGAGCGTTTTTTCTCACACATGCTGGCTACTTCCATGCTGTTCTGCGTCCCACTGGCTCCCGTTTCCTGCAGATGCTGTTGGCCTGAGTTTCCCCAGGTGGAATATCGAGGTCGGATTCCTTACCCATGTCGCTGGATTTTATTTGCCAATGTTCTGGTGAGGATTTTTGTCCTAAATTCACAAGAGGTACGCGTCTGTCATTTCCATTCTAGGGCCGACTCTGAGTGGTGTTGGCCAGGTGGAGGGGGCTGGGGCAGGCCCCCTTGTCTCCTGTCTGCTGGCCCTGACGCCTCTTCAAATGTTTGCCAAAATCTTCCCGTGGAAGCATCCGGGGAGCTCTGGAGCTCAGAGCTCTGCTTCCCAAACAATGCAGGTGGGGCTGGGGTTGCCTCCCGCATCTCGGGTGAGTTTGGGGGTTTATGGCTTCTGGGGACTTGCTCCACATCACCTAGGTTTTGAACATATAAATGTAAACTTGTAGTCTCCCCTGCTGTTTCTTCTCTTTTTATTTTTTTTAAAGATTTATTTCATTTATTTAAAAGACAGAGCAACAGGGAGAAGTACAGAGAGGGAGAGAGGGAGAGAGAGAGAGAGAGAGAGAGAGAGAGAGGGCGAGGTCTTTCATCCACTGGTTCACTCCCCAAATGACCCCTACGGCCAGGGCTGGGTCAGGCCGAAGTCAGGAGCCAAGAGCTTCTTGCCGGTTTCCCACGTGGGTGCAGAGGCCCAAGCGCTCGGCCGTCTTCTACTGCTTTCCCAGGCCACAGCGGAGAGCTGGATCAGAAGTGGAGGGGCCGGGATCCAAACCAGCACCCATATGGGATGCCGGCACCACAGGCGGCGGCTTTACCCGCTACGCCACGGCACCAGCCCCCACAATAAACTCGTTTGAGACCAATAATTGTACTGAACTCTAAAGCAAAGTCTGAGAAAACGAGAAGACAGTGGTGGGCATAATCGCAGTGGCGGCTTATCCCCTCGCGCCTGACGGATCAGATTACCAGAAGCGCACAGGGGAACTGAGCAGTGTTGGCAGCTAAGCTCATTAAGTGATCTACATGCAAACTCTGCACCCTGTGATCGGGAACATTTCAAGTGCCCGCGCAGCGGGCGACAGGACGCGCGGCCGAACACCCACCCTGCCCCGGGCACAGAGGGTCCAGGGCACCAGTCCGGCCGGGAAGCCCCCAGGCCCAGGCACACACCGGGGCTGGGGCACGCAGGGTCAGGTGATGGCGACGCCTTGAGTCTCAGTTTCAAATGTAGCACATGACCCCATCAGCCATTTTAATAAAAGGAAAACCAAAACATTTACTGTGAAATATCGAAGAAGCCGCCCCTCAAGGCACAGGCCCTCATGCTCAAGGGCCCGCCGTGGGCCAGCCCGAGAGCCGGTGTCCCACTGGGTGACAGACAAGCAAAGCCATCTGAAATGGGCAGGAGCAGCCTCACAGGGGTCTGGCCAGGCCCGGCGCTCAGCCACCCCAGCCAGCAACCAGCACAGCGGCCAGACGACAGGAACCGGTCAGCGTCACGGGGCGAGATGGTCACAGCCGTGGTGCTGCTTGGAAACCCGTGGAGGACGCTGGGGCTCTCCAGCGGGACCCCCACCATGTCCTTGGAGTACACGACTTTCTGGGAGATACATAAGGGCAGAACTGACCCCAAAAGTAGGAGTTGCCGGTGAGCCAAGAAAAACGAGAGAGCTGGCTGAGACGGGCAGCAGACTTAGACGTGTGGCAGCCGGGGATGACCGAGAGCCCGTTTTACTTTTTTTTTTTTTTTTAAAGGTTTAATTTATTTGAAAGACAGTTACAGAGAGAGGTAGAGACAGAGAGGTCACTCCCCAGATGGCCACAACCGCTGGAGCTGAGCTGATCCCAAGCCAGAAGCCAGGAGCTTCTTCCGGGTCTCCCACATGGCGGGGACCAAGGACTTGGGCCATCTTACACTGCTTTCCCTGGCCGTAGCAGAGAGCTGGAATGGAAGAGGAGCAGCCGGGACTAGAACCAGCGCCCATATGGGATGCCGGCGCTTCAGGCCAGGGCATTAACCTGCTGCACCACAGCATCGCCACCCCCACCCAGTTTTATTTATTTATTTATTTATTGACAAGCAGAGTGGACAGGAGAGAGAAAGACAGAGAGAAAGGTCTTCCTTTGCCGTTGGTTCACCCCCCGATGGCCGCCGCGGCTGGTGTGTTGCAGCCGGCGCACCGCACTGATCCAAAGGCAAGAGCCAGGTGCTTCTCCTGGTCTCCCATGCGGGTGCAGGGCTCAAACACTTGGGCCATCCTCCACTGCTTTCCCGGGCCACAGCAGAGAGCTGGCCTGGAAGAGGAGCAACCGAGACAGAATCCGGCACCCCAACGGGGACTAGAACCCAGTGTGCTGGCGCCGCAGGTGGAGGATTAGCCTAGTGAGCCGCAGAGCTGGCCATCCCCCAGTTTTACTTTTGAAAGGTATTTAGGGGCCAGTACTGTAGCTTAGCAGGGAAAGCCGCTGCCTGCGGTGCCGGCATCCCATATGGTTGCTGGTTTGAGTCCTGGCTGCTCCACTCCCAATCCAGCTCTCTGCTATGGCCTGAGAAAGCAGTGGAGGATGGCCCAAGTCCTTGGGCCCCTGCACCCACTTGGGAGACCCGGAAGAAGCTCCTGGCTCCTGGCTTCAGATTGGCCCAGCTCCAGCTGTTGGGGACATTTGGGGAGTGAACCAGCGAATGGAAGACCTCTCTCTCTCTCTCTCTGCTTCTCTGTAACTCTGCCTTTCAAATAAATAAATAAATTTTAAAAAGAAAAGAAAGGCATTTAACCCTGGTACTGAAACCACGCAAGGATCCCAGCTGGAAAGAAAACTACAGGCCACCGTCTAGTGGAGAGAAAAGCAGCAAATCCGACATAAATCCTAGGAGCAGAATCCGGCGGTGCCGGAGAGAAGCCTGCGCATCCCAGCCCCGGGAAGCCGCCCGGAAGTCATGGTGTGGCCGCTCCTGGCCGAGGGAGGGGGGCTGGCTCCCTCACCCTGAAATTCTATAGCTAAAGCTCAGGGCTTACACTCAGCCCCCTGAGGTCAACTCACTCAACCCGGCCCTGCAGGAGTTGCTCCCCACGCCCCACACAGCCCCGCCCACCCAGGAGGTCCCAGGTGGAAGCTGGATCCAGGCCCGGCCCTGCTGGGCTGTGGACGCATCCTTCACCCAGCATTTCAGGATTGGGGCACTCACTGCAGGCCTGGCCACAGCACACACGCCCGCGGCCCACTGGCACGGGAGCCGGAGCCTCTGGGTGTCCCTGCACCCTGGGCCCCGGCTCTGCCACCCTCCGCCTGGGGGAGCCCGGCTTGGAGCCGTGGGTGGGGCTCCTCGGGAGGCCGGTGGGTGTGAGCTGTGGGTCTCTAGATCAGAAACGTCTGGGTACAGGAGAGGGAGAGAAGCAGATGCCTAGGCCAGCGCCCGTGCCAGGCTGGGGGGCTCCTTGCACTTTCTGGGGGAACCCAACGAGGCTGCCTGGGGCCTCCAGTGGGTCTCCACCGGGGGCAGCCTCTCACAGCAGTGGGATTGGGGCCTCAGGGCAGCGCGAGCAGCCTGGGAGGGTGGAGGGGCCGTCCCCCCAGCAGCCCCCAGGTTCTGCTCATAGCCACAGAGCCCAGGCACAGGGAGGGGGAGAGGGGCAGCCACACACATCCTGTGGATGCCCATGTGGCCCACAGGCACACACGCAAGCTCGCAGGCGGGACACGCACACCTCCTAGGCTCACCCACATGTGAGCCCGCACCCACCTGGATGCAACATGGCTCGCACGTGGGTGCCAGTGCCGTGGGGGAGGGTCCTGCCCAGCGTGTGAACCCAGGGACCCCGGGAGCACTCCTCCCACAGTTGGGCCATTGAAAGCACAGGGCCCAAGGGAGGCAACTGCTGACCTGGCCGTGTGGACAACTCACCCACCCCAGCAGGGGCGTCCCTGGCTCGAGCTGTTCATCAGAGTGGCAGGTGGGCAGGGGCTGAGCACCAGGCCTACCTCCCCCTGGGGTCACTTGAGGTCTGGGGGTAGCTCCACCTGTTCCTGATCTCACCATGTGCCCGCAGTGCTGCCGGGAGCAAAGAAAACCCCGCCCCACATCCCCCCACAGCCCCCCACAGCCCCCTACATCTCCCGCACATCCCCACCACATCCCCCCACAGCCCACCACATGCCCCCACAGCTTCCCACACCCCCCTACAGCCCACCACATCCCCCACAGCTCCCCACATCCCCCCACAACTCCCCCACATCCCCCCACAGCTCTCCACATCCCCCCACAGCTCCCCCACATCTCCCGCACATCCCCCCCACATCCCCACCACATCCCCCCACAGCCCCCCACATCCCCGCCACATCCCCCCACATCTCCCGCATATCCCCCTACATCCCCCCATATCCCCACCACATCCTCCCACAGCCCCCCACAGCCCCTCACAGCTCTCCACATCCCCCCACATCCCCCACGCCCCCACAGCTCCCCACATCCCCCCACAGCTCCCCCACATCCCCCCACAGCTCTCCACATCCCCCCACAGCTCCCCCACATCTCCCACACATCCCCCCCACATCCCCACCACATCCCCCCACAGCCCCCCACATCCCCGCCACATCCCCCCACATCTCCCGCATATCCCTCCACATCCCCCCACATCCCCACCACAGCCCCCCACAGCCCCCCACAGCTCTCCACATCCCCCCACAGCTCCCCACATCCACCACATCCCCCCACATCCCCCACATCCCTCCACAACCCCCCACAGCTCCCCACATCCCCACCCACACAGCTCCCCACATCTCCAGCCACCCCCAGAGTGAGCCGTGGGTTCACTTCATATCCTGAGAGCAGGAGGCTATGGAGACCCCATTGCCCGCTGAGCGAGAGACAGCCTGCCCCACACTCAGAGTCCCTGTGCCCCCAGTTCTCAGGGTCCCTGTGTCCCACACTCAGAGTCCCTGTGCCCCAGCTCTCGGGGTCCCTGTGTCCCAGCTCTCAGGGTCCCTGTGCCCCACTCTCAGGGTCCCTGTGGCCCTAGCTCTCGGGGTCCCTGTGCCCCAGCTCTGCTGCTGTGCTGTGTTCCAGGGCCCTCTGTCCTCCCCAGAACCGAGAACAGGATAGAGTGGAAGCAGACAGAGGTGTCCAGGTGGGCAGCTGTGACACAGGCCTGAGACCCACAGCCGCCTGGCCTGCCTGCTTGGGGGGTGGGGCAGGGGCCATGGGCAAGGCTGTCCCTTCCACTCCTGAAGCCCCAGGGGACCTCATGCAAACAAGGAGGGCCACGCCCCACCTGTGCCCCACCTCCAGCTGCTCCAGGCTCCAGTGGTGAGCATCCTGGGGGCATGGCAAGGAGTGCTGATGCTCTCGGTTCTCGGTGGCTGTCAGTGATCGGCCGGGGCCTCTGCCCTAGGACACGCACAGCCCAGAGGCTTGCAGGTTCAGGATGAGCTTTGACCCCAGTGGTCAGGGTGGGCAGACATCCTGGGGCCCCCGGGGCCCTGGATCCGTCCAGCCAAGGGGCAGCTCTGCCTCGAGGACCCCACTCTATACCCAAAGCACAGGGGTGGTGAGAAGCAGACACCGCGTGAGTACAGCAAAACCACACGGGAGCCTCCACCTGCACCTCGCGGTGCCAAAGCCGCTGCTGGCACGGCAGGTGCGTGCGGGGGAGCTGCCATGCTGGGGCTGGCTCCAGCAGCTCCACCCTGCGCCCTGGTGGGGGCTGGCCTCAGCTGCGGCATCCCCACCATCACCATCCTTCCTGGCCCTGGAGTTGTGCCCAGGACGGCCAGCCGGTCCCTGTCCTCAGCACACTGGAACTGGCTCTTGACCAACAGACGCCCTCCACGGGGCGCTGGGTCAGGGTGTGGCCATCGGGTGTCCGGGAGGTGGGGGTTGGGCCACGAGACAGGGGGTCCTGGTGGAGCATGCTCGGCCGGCGCTAAGGTGCACCCAATCAGCAGGCTCCGAAATGCGACATGAATTTGTTCCTTTTTTTCCTTCCTGGTGGTTTACATAAGAGGAGGAAGGATGGGGACAGGAGGGGACGTCGCCACGGGGCTGGGGCCTCCATGCTTGGCAAAGCCCCTCTCGGCCCGCCCCACCCCCTGCCCAGGCTGTTCTTGGCTGGGGCTACCCCGACAGAAGGGATGCGTGTTATTGGCGTGTGTGCCTGTGCGAGAGGACGTGTGTGTCTAACACAAGAGGAGAGCGTGTCCGTCCTCAGCTGCGAGAGGCAGCCGGGCGCATCCGTGCCAACTCCCCTCCGAGCCGGTACTGCGGGGACTCCGAGGCGCAGGAAGACGGCAGAGGTGAGGGACGGGTCGGGAGGGACAGTGGACGCTGGCCACTGCCAAGTCAGCAAGACCACGGAAGGCGCTAACACCCGCGTGGGGAGGCGGCAGCATGGCACGGCATAGGTAGTGCCTGCGTGGGGCTCCCTGGCGTGCGCGCCCGGTCTCGGTGCTGGGGTGCAGATGGGGGCAGCTTTTGGGGGGCCCCACTGCACCTGGGCTCACAGACCCTCCAAAGTCCCAGGCCCAAGCCCTGCCAGCTGTGCTTGGCGTGGGTGGGGGTAGGGCGGGCCTGAGTGGTGTGGGCGGGATGGGTGGGCAGAGGTTCCACGTGTGTCCGTGGGCTTGGCAGCCAAGTTCCCGGGGTGTCCTGGCTGCACCCCCTCCACCAGGCCCTGAGGGCAAGGCCCTCTCCGCCTCATCTTCCCGAGATCCCCCAAACCCGCCTGGGGTGCCCGCCTCCTTCCTGGGCCGGCGGGAGGGTCCAGGAGCTCCTGGAACCTTGATTCTCCCTCCCTGTTCTGCCCCCGGCTGGCACCTCGGTGACTGAGCACAGACCGGTGGGCTGGTGCCAAGTGTTCCCACCAGAGAGGGGCTGCGGTGGCAGTTGCCGGGGGCACAGGTGGGTGGCTGGGCGGGGAGAGGTGCATGGACCAAGAACAAGGATTGGCTGGCAGCCCGCCTCGTGGCCACCATCGGGCGGAAGGGCTGGGGCTGCCCGAGTGGACGCGGCACCTGCTGGAGGGGCCCAGGCTGGCCAGTGCAGTGCCCACCCTGCTGCCCAGCTGCCCTCTCTGGATGAGATCCGTGTTTCCCCTCGGCCGCGCTGGGCACGGGCTGGGCACTGTCTGGGCAGCACCCTCAGCGCTCGATCCAGGCTGGAAGGAAGGCACCACGGTGGGGCAGGGACAGGCACCGTGGGCTCACAGCGGTGGCCGGGACCCCGGCTAGCAGTGCAGCAGGTGCAGGAGCGAGGACGTGAGGGTGCAATGCCGGGGGTCGGGGCAGGCGAGGCCGTGTGGATGCCACTCAGGCAGGTAGTCTTCCTCCCACCCTGACCCCCGGTGGGCTGGGCCTGAGTCCAGGTGGGAGTGCCTCCCGCAGGGCACCTGGAGGCCCTGGGGCACGGCCCCCAGACGCCTGCCTAGGCGGGCACTGCAGCCTCCACCAAGTGCCAGGATCCATGGATACAACCTCGAGGGCCGGAATCTGAACGTGGGGCATGCGGCCAGCTGCAGGACAGACGTGAGGTCACCTGTGATGCCTCCAGGTGGGTCCCGCAGGGGCTGGAAGGGGGCCCTGTAGGGGGCTGCCGTCATCTCTGCTGACCCAGCCCGGCCCTCACTGGGCGGGATCCCCTGGCCCAACACCCCCTTCCCCAGCAGGGGCCGCCCAAGCAGCTCCCCACCCCCAGCCTGGCAGCGCTGGGTGGAGGGAGGGTTCCGGGGGCACTGGGCTGGCCGGCGCCTGTGGGCTCTGCAGCAGAGAGGCCAAGCCCAGCCCTTGGGGCCCTGGCCTGGCAAGGGCTGGGGCTCTCAGGGAAGTCCCGCCCCAGGGCCCCAGGGGCCCCGGGAGTGGCCTGTGCCTGCCCCTCCGCCTTCCGCACTCCACAGCCCTCGCTTTCTGCCCCGCTCCTGGCTCCCTGGAGCCTGCACCAGATGTTCCCGGCCCACACGGCTCCCTGATGAAATATTCATGGAGCCGTTCCGCCTCGCGGCACAAAAGCTCCCTCAGAGTCCCCGCTGTGGGAAGCCAGCAGCCTCCTGGACCCCTCCCCAGCTCCCCCCAGGACCAGGCTCTGCAGGGGGAGGGACGAGTCACCCCACACCTGTGGCTGAGCCCTGGGCGGACAGACACCGACACACCTGACAGCTCTGAGCCTGGGCCCTGGTGGCCCCTGGTAGGCCACCCCACCTCCTCCCTGCTCCAGGCCAGGGTCACAGGGCCCTGAGCTGCAGGTGCCCCCGCTGAGGGTCCGTCCTCACCCTTCCCGCGGGGCAGCAGCTCTGGGCTTCCTTCAGCTCTCACCACACCCAGGACCTGCCGTCAGGCGCTCCCGGTCTTTGCCCTGGGCTGATGGGTGAGCAGTGGGTGGTGGGGGCAGCAAGCCCTGGCCCAGCTGTGCTTGGCTGAGCAGGGATGCGGGCGACGGGCTGAGCTCCCAGCAGCCCGGCTCCGGAGCCCGACGCGGCCGCCTGTCCCTGGCTCCCAGGGGCTCCTGGGCACCTCACCTGCACCTTCCCGGCTCTCCGCGGCAGGCCCTGCCAGGGGATGAGAGGAGGGAGAGGCCACCGGGCAGTGCTGGACGCTGAGGCCACCTGACCCTCGCCATCTCTGGCTGCGTTTTCTCTGTTAGTGTGGGACTTGGAGGCCTGGCCTGACTCCCCCCCACCAGGAACAGGCCCAGCAGGGTCACCGTCAAGGACCAAGGGGTCCAGACCACCCTGCTTCATCGTCCCTAGGGCCATCCTCCCCGAGGACGGGGCCTGTGGAGCCAGGATTCAGCCCTGACAGCGGTGGCCGGGGCCCTAGGATGAGGTGGGAAGGGGAAGTCAGTGGGAGGCTGCCCCGCTGCCCAGTCCTGCTCCAGCTGAGAGCCGGCCAGACCCTGCCTTCTGCCGTCACCACAGTGAGGGGCCCGAAGATCCTGAACCCCGCTTTCGTCCCAGGTGTGGCCGCAGCAAGGCTGTGGCCCTCCGGGCTACCCAAGTGCAGCCTGCAGCCTGCCCCGATGGGCCTGGCACTGTTCCAGACTCAGAGCCAAGGGGCCCAGCAGGCTCCCACCTGCCTGGGCGGGCCTCTGGGTGGGCACCTCGCCTGCCCGGGTCAGCTACACCTTAATGCGTGCCAGGTACAGCAACAAGACCAAAAGACGGGAGCCAACAGCCCCAGGGCGCCCTGGGGTCTCCACTCACAGAAACAGAGGCAGCTCAGAAGGCGTCAGGAGCTCAGGGCCCCAGGGCCAGGAGCGGAGCTGCCTGCTGTCTCTGGCTGGTCACCAGCAGGACCAGCGGGCAGGAGGGGCCCCTCCCCTCCCCCACACTGCTTAGGCGGAAGGAAGCCATGCGTGTCATGTGCAAACAAACGGCATCAGTGCTTTGCCGCGTGGCACTGCTGAGCGCCAGGGGCGGCCAGATCACAGCCACGGCAACTCCGCGGGCGTCCCCATCGTCCCCACAGCAGGGACACAGCGCCTGCAGGGGAGGGGGGCACCAGAGAGATTGGGGAACCCCTCCCCTCCTGGAGGCTCCTGCCATCTGGACCCCCGCCTGTAGGGACTGGGTCAGTTCCCGGGCTCGGCCGTTGCCTGGCCCGCTGGGTGCCCAGTGCCTTGAGGCCAGCCTGCCTCGGAGCCTGAGAGCTCAGGGCTTGCTCCAGGCGCCCCCTCCTGTCTGCCCCAGGGCCGGCTCAGCCCCTCCTATCTATGGATATTTTAGGGTTAGGGATGGACAGAGGCAGATTCATTGGCAGGAGCCTCGGCTAGGAGTCACGACGCCTCAGACAAGGAAGGGTCTTTGGGGAGCGCACAGTCCATCACCCCAGTAGCCCCGTGGGGAAGGGGAGGCCAGCAGGGAGGGTCACAGCACTGCGCCTGGACAGCACTCCGCCCACCGGACACTCCTGCACCAGCAGATCCCCGGCCTGTACTTCCCCCCAGGCCCTGCGACCGCTCCAGGACTCGGTGTTCCGGAGACCCCAGCCCCATGCTGCCTGCCTGGCAAGGCCACTCCCCAGCTAGCATGGGCTTTCGGGCCAGCTCCGACCTCTCACATGCCAGCTGCCCGGCAGGCTCCTGCGACTTCTGGCAGAGGGAAGAAGCTCTGTCATTGCTAAAGCCTGCTGCTCGGTCAGCCCGACCCCGATGGCGCCCACAGCCTGCCACGCCCTCCACGGCCTCCCTCGGGCCGTGGCTCATGCAGACAGCAGGGCCCCAGGCTGCGAGAAGGAGCCAGCTCCCCATCTCCATTCCCTCGCAGGAAGTGGTGGTCGGTGGTCGTGGGCAACGGGGGAAGCACAGCAGAGGAGAGTGAGCTGGTGGCCACGCCCCGCGGTCAGGCTGTCGCTCGCCAGGGGCCTGGGTCTGCAGACCACCAAGGGTGACGGCAGCGAGAATTCGGAGAGCTGGGGGAGCCAGCTTCTCAAGGTGCCTGGTACAAAGCAAGTGCCTGGAAACTGACGTGTTGCGTTGAGCTGGCGATGGGGGAGACGATGGTGATGATGGTGACAATGTTGTGACCGTGGCAGGGCTGGTGCTGTGTGCACCTGAGTGGACTTGGGACAGCGTCTGAATCCTCCCGGGACCTCTCAGGGCACGGAGGGAGACCTCTGCTCTGTGGCTGAAGAGGGCACAACCCCGACCCTCCTCCCCCGACCTTCCTCAGGGCCAGGTCTCCAAGCAGCCGAGGCCAGGGCCAGCACAAAGCTGTCCTGCGGAAACCTGGACACAGCCGGAGGGACACTGCCAGCCTGCAGGACGCCTGTGTCCACGCCCAGCCAGGGAGAGAGGTGAGCGGGCGGTGATGAGACAGAGGGCTGGCCCAGGCACCAGTCCGGACTGCGCCCCGGAGTTCCAGCGTCCGGGTCACTGACGGGGGTGGGAGGGGCTGTGACAGCCGGCAGGCCCTGGCTGAGGAGCCCACCCACTCCCACTGACCCTCGTTTGTTTCCCGTGCTGTTCAGCCTCCCAGCTGCCAAGGTGACCCTGCCTGTGTCACGTGTCTGCGCTGGAGGGGGTGGAGGAGAGGGTCCTTCAGGGAGGCCCATGGCCGGGCCCCAGATCTCCACCCAGCTTGAGGGCCAGTGTCTGCAAGGAGCCCCCTGGCCCCCAGCCCCTGGCCCCTGCCAGCTCCCACACCACAGGACGGGGGGAGCTGACCTTGGGGTTGGAGCAGCATAGAGATCCTGGGGGCCGTCCCGGGCCAAGGGCACAGAGTGGACACTGTCCCTGTGTCTGTCCCAGGCCGAGGGTGGCAGCAGGCACTGCCCGGCTCCAGATGCCGACTGTGGGCTCCACCTTCGCTTCCTCCCCAGAGCACCGCCCAGAGCACGCAGCCTGTGGCTCGTCTGAATGCATAATTAGCTGGAGCATTCTACCTCGCTAATTTCATGGCAGGGGACTGGAGAGGGGGGTGGTAGGAATTTGCATATTAATTTAGCCGAGGGAGAGAGATTGTTTACCTCTCCTGAAGCACAGAGCTCAGAAGGCTTAACTCTTTCCTGCTCCCCAACGGGCTCCTCAGGACAGGGCGCGCTGGAGGCAGCGTCGCCTCCCAGAGGCCCTGGGGCCTGGCTCCCGCCGCACGGGGCTCAGCCAACAGCCCCCAACACACTTCGTCCCTTGCAGGGCTCACCTGGGGCCGGACCCCAGCACTGACCCCAGGACCCTCGCAGGCCCCTGGGTCCCCGTAACAGCTCCATGGTCTTTGGCTGTGTATTTATTTGTCCCACAACCCTCACCGGCCCTAGGGTAGGGGGTACTCCTGGCTGCCCCCACCTGTGCCCAGGCCAAGAGCCTGTGCTCACAGCTGAGTGGTCAGCAGCAGCCGGGTCAGAGGCCCAGAGTGCTGCCCAGCTCCCAGGAGGAGAGCCACCCTGCTTCGGCCGGAGGGGTTTCCCAGGAGTGGGCGGGCCTGGAGGCTGGGGGAGCCGGGAGGCTGGGCCGTCCATGCCAGCGCAGGTTCAAGGGCCTGTGAGCTCTCAGAAGCAGAAATGGTCACAAGGGCCCAGAAGACAGGGCGGGCACCCACCTTGGCCACAGCTCAGCTGCTCTGAGCCTGCGTCCAGCTGGAAGGGCTGAGCCCAGGGATGGCTTGGAGGGTCGGCAGGGCCCTGCCACCACAAGCTCTGCCTGGGGCACTCAGGCTGGGCCTCACATCCGCAAGAGGGTCCCACACGGCCTAGGGCTTGGGGCAAGAAACGCAGCTCCACAGAAGGGCTGCAGCCACGGAGCCTGGGACACAGCTGAGGCCAGGGACACTGGGGAGCCCATGAGGACAGCAAGGAGTGGACGGGGCAGGAGCTGTGGTCAGGGAACAGGCAAGGGGCCCACACCGGGCACACGCCTGATGGAGACCAGATGCCAGGCAGGGCCACTCAGGTCCTGGTGCCCGCCGTGAGCGAGGCCCCCGGGTGCCCCTGGAGGGCTGTCCTCTATACAGGCGGTGGCCGGAGGCACTGCTGCCCTGGAGTGCAGGGACAGGACACCAGGACATGCCACAGAGCCCAGACAACACCAAGGCTGTCGGCATCTGACCCTGCCAGAGGGAGGTCCCTCCAGGGAGCAGGGGTGACATCAGCTCAGCCTGGGGGGATCACTGTCTGGTAGAGGGGAGGCAGAGGGGGGCCCAGAGCTGCCCCTCCTCCCAGCATCAGCCTGGGGCGCCCAGGACTGGGGACGTGGCCCACAGAGTTTCTCAGGAGGCCCCTGGAGAGAGCCTGGACAAGCAGCCGGCCCTCTCCCTCGCGCACCCACACCTCCCGGGAGCCTGGGCAAGCAGCACAGCCAGGAAGCCCAGTGCCCAGGGCTGCTGTGGAGAGCTCAGCTCCGTCCCTGAAGTTTCTCCATGCTCGGACACGTGGCTTCCAACAGGGAGCCATGGCCGGAGCCTGGGCCACAGCTGGGAGGTGGGCTCACAGAAGGACGGGGCTGACCAGGGAGGCACTGCCCGTGTGGGGAGGGGGCTCCAGAGGGCGGGAGGCAGGGTCAGCTTGCTCCAGCCCCCTGCTGTAGCCCCCTTGCTTGGCGCTCTGGGCTGAGCCGTCTGCCCCCAGCAGCTGGCTGTCAGCGCAAGCCTGCTTTGTCCCCTGCGGGGAAACAGCCCAGGTATGACAGGTGGGGAGACCCAGCATAAAGGTGGCAGCCAGGGACCCTCCACGGGTCAGGGCGTCCACCGGGTTGGGCTGAGCCAGATGGGTGCTGACCGGCCATCACATCCAGGAGGAGGAGAGAGGAGAGAGGCATAGAGAAGGGGACTGAAGGTAGCCAAGGGCCGTGTCACACACCCTTTAGGACACAGCTCGGCCACAGAGGCAGCAAGGAGACCAGGGAGGTCTATGACAGCCCTGGTCACACAGCCAGAACCGGATGCTCCTGTCCAGCCAGCCCTGAGCCTCTGCCTCCGTGGGCCTCCTGGGAGGGCCTGGCCTTATCCTATCTCCCCTCTGCCTTTTTGGCCTCCCTGCCCCATGGGAGTGTCAGCCCAGGCCTGGGAAGACCCCAGTGTGTCTTCCTCAGCACTGGGGCAGGTGAGCCGGGGCCCTCCCCAGGCCGCATGGCCCCCAGATAGCCCCCGGGTGGGTCCTGGGCATCAGAAGCAGCCCGGGCGCCCCGTCTGTGCCTTGGACAGGTGGCCCTCCCCTCGGAGCTCCCCACAGGAGCCCAGCCTGCCTGTGGGCTGCTGCGTGCACAAGGCTGTCAGGGAGCCAGTGCGCCCTGCCGACCGCGCATGGACACAGGGCACACGGCAGTCTCCTGTGTGCTGGACTAGGCCCGTCACAGACCCAGGAGGGAGGCAGACACTGTGGCCTGGGGTCTGTGCCAACCCCCAGCCGCCCTGAAGCCTCCCACTGGTGTGTGGCCAACTGCGGGCCTAGGGAGGCTGCCCTGCGGAGAGCCCAGGGCCTGGCCGGGAGCCCAGTACCCAAGGCCAGGGGCCAGAGCGAGTGGACCCAGAGCCTGTGTCCGCCCCACCCCCAGGGCACCTGTGCATGGCGGACAGCTCCCGAGCACTCTGGGCAGGGCTCATCCTCTCCCCGCCCCACCCCCACGAGGCCAGGGCTGGGGGGGGCAGTCGGCACAGCGGGGGTTAAATGCTGATTGCAGCTCTGTCTCCGGCAGCGTTCATAATGCACTCCTCATTTGCATACTGCAGTGTGCGCGCGATGAAAATGAACTTTTAATTTCTTCTAAGTAAATTACTTCTTGCCAGTACGTGATGTGCACAAATGTCAGAATCGTGGCTGAGACTTGGTGAGGCGGGGCGGGGCGGGGGGGGGGGATGCTGGTAACAGCTCCAGGGGCACGTGTGTGCACACACCACACCAGCTCACACACGGACACCACCATGGCCACGCACCCGCTGGCGCGGGCCATTCCTGGACCCAGACCGGCCCACTGCGTCCCCCTAGCGAACACCCTGCACACCAAGGGCTAGCGAGGCACTCTCACCTGCTCCGTCTCCCCTGTGCACAGCCCCTCCCTGCGTACCGCCACGCGTGTGAGAGGCCCAGGGGCTCACCCGGTGCCAGCTGCCCCTTCTGCTTGTCCAGCTGTAAATGAGATCGGGACAGAGGGACAGAGCCCAGAGCAACGGATCAGGCAGGGACGGCTCCCCTGAGAGGGCCCCTGGGGGCCCCCATGGAGGGGCAGCAGGGCCACGTGACACTGCCCTGTCCCTCGGGCCTGCCCACAGCTTGAGCCCTGAGGGTACCCTGAGTGTCTGAGCAGGCAGGAGGCCCCCAGGCCAGGAAGAGCTGAGGCTGGGCAGGAGGCGCTGCCACCCGCCAGTGCACAGGGACCCATCTTCCCCGGCGAGCCTGGGGTGGCATCAGCATCCCACCGCACCAAGCGCCTGGCAGTGGGGAAGCCAGGCTGAGCCAGGCTCCGGCCCCGCACCTGCAGCTCCCGGTGCCGGCTCTGCACCCAGGCTGGTTTCAGCACCTTGGAGAGGGCTGGGCACCGCCTGCTCCCTCCCAGAGCAGCCTGAGAGGCGGCCCCAGCAGGGTCTCTGGCAGGGTGCGTTGTGGACCCTCCGACCAGAGTCCCGGTCCCAAAGGTCTGTGCTGTCCACACCCACAAGCCCCCTGGGACGTCACAAAGCCTGCCCCACCTAGGCCTGGGGCACCCCCTGCCCGTGTCCTGCTGAAGCCGTCCAGTAACTCCAGGACCCAGCTGCCCAACGTCCCGTAGGGTGACCCTGGCTCGGATGCCCAGCAGGGCTCACGGGTGGTCCCTCCCGGCCAGGCTCTGACCTCTGGTGCCAAGCTCCTGGGGCCCAGAAGGGCCAACGCTGAGCCCACTGTGTGGACAGCAGCCCCACCCTCCACCTACATTGAACGCTTGCTGTGTACTCCCCCTGGGGGTCTCCAGGCCCCACCTGGAGTAGCTGAGGGCTGATGGGATTCAGACCTCGCCGCTACGGCAGGATGGCCCCGTCCCATGCATTCCCCTTTCGGAGGCTGGTCAGGGAGGGCCTCCTTGAGGAGGAAGGCTGGTGCCCAGCTTGAGGCCCAGCAGGAGACCTGACAGATGACCGAGGCCACCGGGAGCACCTACACCGGAGGCCCTGTGCGTCCCCGGCTCAGGGTCTGCCACGCCCTCCCTGGGCTCTGGCAACACTGAGGGCAGCAGCTCCGCTGGCCCCAAGTCCCCGCCCCCACCCACCCCGGCAGCTGGGCCCGGCTCCCCGCCCCAAAGCCGGACAGCTGCCACTTCCCCGGCAGCCGTGCTCCCGTGTGTGTGCATGTGTGTGCGACTGTGCCATGGATGTGTACATGGGCACACGCGTGTACATGGGCTTCTGGCACAGGCACATGGTCAAACGTGCACCTGTATGCCATGAGCACGCGCCTGTGTTGTGTGTGTACTGTGCTGAGCGTGCGCACATGTATGCGTGTCTGCCGTGGGCGTGTGCATGTCTGCACGGGCAGTGACTGGGCCCAGTTCCCCTCCTCACTGAAATTCTCGCTGAACCTCAGATTCATGTCATATTTCCCCCCTAATTACACAACATCTGCGCCAGGCTCTGCTCCTCCCGCAGCACCGTGGCGCCTCGGCGGGGGGGGGGGGCGCCGTGGAGGAGCTGGGGGGGCAGGGCACGTGTGTGGGTTGGGCACACAGGCGGGGAGCAGTCTGGAGCACCCTCACCCGGCGCACCTCCTCCCTGCTCCTCATAACAGCAGGAAGTCTTGGGGTGCCCTGCCTGCCCCGATGGGGAGCCTGGCACCAGGATGCGGGTGCCCACACCTGGCCAGGCACACCTGGAAGAGCCCGGCTCCTCCCACCTGCTGGCCTGGCCCTGCCCACCTGCCCGTACCTGGAGGGGAAGCGCCATCCCGACCTGTGGTGTGCGTGTCTGCACGCAGGGCCGTGCGAGGGCTGCAGGCTGACTTCGCCGCAGCCTCGCCTACAGAGACCTTGTGCTATGGACGACGGTCAGGCCTGGGCCCTGGCCCTGATCCACCCCCTGTCCTGTGACACCCGGGCAGGCCCTCCTCCCACCCTGACCAGTCCAGGTGCCACCGCCACTGCCCACACAAGCAGTCGCACACGCGTGATGAGTGAAGCTGCATTTTCCTGGGTGTGCCCAGGCCTGGGCACAGCTCCCGGGGAGGGGTCTGCCTCCCCTTGTCCCAGCCCAACAGCCGGGACCCCTGGCGCTGGTGCTGCTGCCCTGGCTCCTGGCTGCCCCATCAAGTGCACCTGCCAATCCCAGCACCAGCCCCGCCCATCACCTCTGTGTCCTTCCGGCTCTCTGGAGACCCTGCCCCGCTCAGCCCCTCCCTGGAAGGTCTCAGGACTCAGCGCTGGCCCCTCCCCTACGGGAGCCTGGCCTGGCAGGGTTGTACTTGTCTGCCCTCCCCCACCCTGCTCTGCCTGCACAAAGCCCACCTGGGGGCTGTGGGCCGGATTCTTGCTGAGCAGTGTGTGACGCAAACTCTGCTCAGCTGGGAAGGGCAGGGTCCCCTCCAGCCCTGGCAGTGGTCAGCGGCGGCTGCAGCAGCGTGCAGGGGCACCTGGTCAGTGCTTGCAGCCCCGCCCTGCAGCCCTCAGAGCCCAGAGCGCCACCCCCTCTCGCGTGCAGAGGAAGCTTCGGAGTGGGAGCCCACCACGTCACACACAGAAGGGCGGGGGCGGCAGGGACAGAGCACGGACCCCTGATGTGGCCAAGGAGAGACGCCGGCCTAGGCTGCACCACACGCAGCCCCTTCCTGCCAGCAGGGGCGTGCAAACCCAGCATGGGAGGGGGGCCACATGGGGCAGGAGGTTCCAGGCCAAGGAGATCCAGGGAGCCCAGCTCCACGCAGGAGACCCGGGGCCAGGACTCCAGGGGCTCAGGTGGGCACCCAGGGCAGAGCCTGGCTGAGCCTGGGCTTGGGGGGCGCTGTGCAACCACAGAAAGGCAGAGCCTGGGCTAGGACCGTCCAGCCAGGGTAAAGGGCTCCCGGGCACATGCAGGGAAGGACCATGGGCCCTGAGGACAGTGACTTCTCCTATAGAGAAGGTACAGGGGCCCGGCCCTCGGTCCACACCACATCCAGGGCCAGCTGGCCCTCAGCTCCACCGGGGACCCCAGCCCCGCTCTCCCTCCCCTCCACCCAGGACCCCAGCCCCAGGTCTCAGCTCCACCCAGGATCCCAGCCCAGCTCTCCCTCACTTCCACCCGGGACCCCAGCCCCGCTCTCCCTCACCTCCATGGGTTAGACACAAGACACAGTAAAAGACCAGCGCAGGTGCCCGCGTGGAAGCACAGTGCTCTGAGCTGCCTCCCGCGATGCTGACGCCCGCATCCCAGCTCCAGTCCGAGTCCCGGCTGCTCCGCCTCGAATCCATCTCCCTGAGAATATATCCAGAGCAGTGGATGCCGGCTCACGCGGTCGGGCCCTGCACCGGTGTGGGAGACCTGGACTCAGCGCCTGGCTCCTGGCTTCAGCCCAGCCCAGCCCTGGCCACTGCAGCTATTTGGAACCTGACCGCCGGACGGGAGACCTCTCTCTCTCTGTCACTTCTTCAGATCAATAAAACAATCGTGATTTCTGACGACTGTATGTGCTGTATGTGCAGAAGAGGGAAAGGATCCAACAGCACAGAGCTGTGGCTGGCACGGCCGTGCAGCTGACAGCGGTGTCAGAAGGCGCGAGGGGAGAGACACAGATGAGGGTGAGCCTCAGGGAAACCTCGCTGGCCAGCCGGCTTCACCGGATCAGTGCACGTCCCAGCCCAGAGCAGAGAGGACGGCCAGCCAGCGGGCCCGGGGAACCGGACGGAACCCAGCAGGGCACACGTGCAGCCCGCGTCGGAACGTGGGGCAGGGCTCAGCACGAGGGGACCTTGGGGCGAGGACTGTGAGGTTTTTGTGAATTTGATTTAAAAAAAAAAATCAAGTTGCAGAAGCACAGAGAACAATCTGGAAATCGGAGTCAGGTTTGCAAGCACAGGGAAGGGGTTGGGGGGGGACAGCACCCTGCATCCGGAGCCACAATGCAGATTCGAGTCCCGGCTGCTCCTCTTCCCGTCCAGCTCCCTGCTATGGCCTGAGAGAGCAGTGGAAGACGGCCAGCTGCTCGGCCCCGCACCCACAGGGGAGACCTGGGGGGAGCTCCGGGCTCCTGGCTTCAGGCTGGCCAGGGCTTCTGCTGTGAGCATTTGGGAAGTGAACCAGCAGATGGAGCACCAGGAGTAAATGAGCTGTGTTTCAGAATGCCGGGGGGGGGGGGGGGGGGGGGGGGGCGGACAGCAGCCGCCAAGTGTCAGCAACAAAGGGCCTACAACCCTGGATCCTGACCACCGCGGGAGCGCTGGGCGGAGCCAGCAGGACAGGACGAGTGCCTGGCTGTCCTCGGACACCGCGTGACGGCAGTCGCCCGCATGCAGCCGTGGGAAGACCGGAGGTGCAGGCTGCACAGCAGAAGAAGGAAGACGGACACTCGGGAGGGGCGGAGCCGGCTCTGGGGGGGGGGGCCAGGCCTGAGGGAGGGGCGGGGCTGGCTCCTAGGGGGCAGGGCCTCAGGGGAGGGGACTGGGCTGGGCCTGGGGGGGTGCAGAGCCGGCTCCTGAGGGGAGGGGCGGGGCCCGTCCTCAGGCAGGTGCTTGAACCCACAACCTTAGGCTCAGAGCCCGCATACCAGGGGGCTCCTGGGGACACAGGCATGAGGGTGGCTCAGGCCAGCTTCGCCCAGCTTCTCTCTGCCCCTGGCTCCACATGTGACCCCTCTGCACCCCAGATAACCCTTTCCTGACCAAGGCCCTCCTCTGGGCGTTTGGGCGAGAGTGCCGGACAGGGACTGAAGTCCTGGGGAGCCGCTCCAGCCCAGTCCCCACCTGCTGCTGGCACACGTTCTTCCTGCCGCGGACAACCACGAATGCAAAGCCCAGCGCAGCCCCACGCCGACACGCATGTGGCAGCCACAGGGCCCTGGGCAGCGCGTGCGGGGGGACCTGAGCCAGTGGGACCGGAGGTCAGCCTGGGAGCCGAGCATCGCAGGAGCAGCCACGGGGCCACTGCGCATGGCGTGGCCCAGCCCTCGGCGCCCTCGGGCCCCAGCGCCCGGGGTGCACACAGACACCAGGCAGGCTGGGCGGGACTGCTTCCTGGGCCTCCTCGTTCCACGAGCGCTCTCGCCTACTGTTGTCACTTTTGCTTTTGAGTTTATTTGAAAGACAGAGAGAATCTTCCATCTGCTGGTTCACTCCCCAAATGCCAGGCCAAGGCCAGGAGCCAGGCGCTCCACCTGGGTCTCCCACATGGGTGCAGGGGCCCAGGCACTTGCAGCATCACCAGCGGGCTCCAGGGTGCATGTGAGCCGGAAGCCGCGTCTGGGGGTGCAGCCAGGACTCCACCCCGGGCTCTCTGAAGTGGGCCGTGGGCGTCCCACGTGGCGTCGTAGCCACTGCACCAAATACCCGTGACTCCCACAGATTTGGGAAAGCTGAAAACCCAAACCCACACCTGCAGCTCGCAAACCCTCCTTGCCTCGGAGGGCAAAAGGCCAGGCGGACCTGGGCACGATGGTCCATCCGAGGGGTGGGCACCGCGGGGCAGCCGGTTACGCCTGTCGCCTGTCCCAGAGCGCCGGCTCACATCCCGGCGGCTCCACTTCCCATCCGGCTCCTTGCCCGTGCACCTGGGAAGGCAGCATGACGGCTCAAGAGCCTGAGCCCCCTCCGCCCACGGGGAGACCTGCATGGAGCTCTTGGCCCCTGGCTTCAGTCTGGCCCAGCTCCAGCTGATGTGGGCTTGTGGGGAGTGAACCAGCGGATAGCAGCCCTTTCTCCCTCTCTCTCCCTCTCTGCCACTCTGGGCCGGCGCTGTGCTGCGGCCGGATGAAGCCCCAGCCTGCGGCCCACACAGGCACCAGTTCGAGTCCCAGCAGCCTGAGCTTGAGTCCAGCTCCCTCTTCTGGACATGCAGCTGTGCAGAGCAGCTCGGGGGACCCAGGACCCAGGGGCGCACCAGGCCTCACCCTGCCCGGCCTCTGCTGCCCACAGTCCCCGCAGGACCTGAGACGCCCCCGAGAGAAGCCTGGCCCCCCGGGAAAACCCAGGGCCCTGCTCCACTGTCAGAGCCCCCCCGCCCCCACCCTCCTGCCCTCCTGCCCACAAGCCGAGGTGTTGCCTCCTCGCCCAGTGAACGGCACTGCGGGGTTAATTAAGCTGGGCCAGCTGCTGCGGCGCACGGGCTCTGAGCAGATGGGAGGAGCTGCAGAGCCTCCCCTGGGCCCCAGGTCCAGGCTGCACCGGCCTGAGTTTGAGGGACAGAAAGTGGGGCTGCCATGGGCTCCAGGCAGGGCAGACGAGAGCACAGGCTGCACCCACATCTGCCTCCCAACTCCTGACACCGAGCGTCACCCCCAAATACACTCAGCTCCCACACACCAGTGAGAGGCAGAAAAGACCCCCTGGCCGGCAGGTACCCCGGCAGCCTGTGCAGGTGCCGCCCACACCCCCCCAATGGCACCGCTACAGGGACTCGGACTGCCAGGGGCTGGGCAGGCAGCAGGCGCCAGCTGCTCCGTGCTGCTCCCGAGACCCGTGCGACTCCAGGGGACGTCGGCACACCCCAGGCGACGCTCCCACCTTCCCTGCCTGCACTTGCCACAGGCCTCATGAGGTGCGGAGGTCAAGGGGTGAGGAAGGGACCCCTCCTTCCCGCACTGAACGAGTTCAGGTTCCTACCTGTGGCCCGGGGGGAGCAGGACGGGGTGTCTCCCTGCTGCCCAGCTCTGTGGCTGGGTGAGCGCCTGCTGGCCAGCACTCCTCGGCCAGGGCGGGCTTCCCCAGCTGCAGACTTGTCGGCAGAGGCGCAGGGAACGCCGCTGGGGATGGGCAGAGCGAGGTGCCTCGATGCCTCCAACAGGAGCCACAGGTGGAGCAGGCAACCTGTGTCCCATACCCAGCTCGCGGGCTTCCTGCTGGCGACGCTCTAGCGCTGGGTCCCTGGCACCCAAGGGGGAGCCCAGGGTTGTTCCCAGCTCCCTACTGCAGCCTGGCCTGGTCCTGGCCGCTGCAGGCACCTGGGGAATGAACCCATGCATAGGAGTTCCTTTACGTCTCCAAACAAATCAATGAAATGTTTGATTCAAAGGGTAGGGCCAGTGTTCGCCTGCGTGCTGCAGGGAGGGCGGGGTGAAGTCCTACTGCTGCCGCCCACCCCTGCTTCTAGCCGACAGACGCCTGGCAGGCAGAGGTGACGGCTCCAGCTTGCAAGACCCAGCTGGAGTTCCGGGCTCTTGGCTTGAGCCTGGCCCAGCTCTGGCTGTTGCAGCTATGTGGGGAGCAAACCAGTGGGTGGGAGACCTCTCTGCCTGTGTCTGACGGTCTCCCTGCCTTTCAGAAACCAAAGAAAGCCAGATGCACATTCTTTTTTTTTTTTTTTTTTAAGATTTATTTTATTTATTTGAGAGAGAGAGAGGTCTTCCATCTACCGGTTTATTCTCCAGATGGCCACAACGGCCAGAGCTGACCCGATTCAAAACCAGGAGCTTCTTCTGGGTCTCCCACATGGGTCAGGGACCCAAGGACTTGGGCCATCCTCTGCTGCTTTCCCAGGGGCATTAGCAGGGAGCTGGATGGGAAGTGGAACAGCTGGGACTCGAACCAGTGCCCTTATGGGATGCCAATGCTGCAGACTGGGGCTTTAACCCACTGTGACACAGCAGTGGCCCCAGACCCACACTCTTTTCAGTCCTTAGGCTGTTGGGTGGGGGGCCCTGGGGTCCTGACCACAGGGATCCTTGCTCAGAAAACAGCTGCAGCAGCTGGAAGAGGACTGCAGAGGACGAAGCCGCCTGCCAGTCACAGCCACAGAGAAGCCTCCATCCTCAGGGCTCGGCTGGGCCTGCTTGCAGCCTCTCGTGAAAGGTTTCAGGGCCAGCGCCGCGGCACAGCGGGCAGAGCTGCCATCTGCAGTACCAGCTCCCGGACGGGCACTGGGCTGAGTCCCAGCTGCTCCGCTTCCCATCCAGCTCCCAGCTAGTGTCCCTGGGAAAGCAGTGGAAGGTGGCCCAAGTGCTTGGGCCCCTGCACCCACGTGGGAGACCCGGAAGAAGCTCCTGGCTCCTGGCTTCCTCCTGGCCCAGCCCTGGCTGTTGCAGCCATTTGGGGAGTGAACCAGCAGATGGAAGATCTGTCTCCCCCCATATAACTGCCTTTCAAATAAATAAATCTTCCTTTTAAAAAGAGAGATTGCAGCCGGTGCCGCAGCTCACTAGGCTAATCCTCCGCATTGTGGCGCCGGCACACCAGGTTCTAGTCCCGGTCAGGGCACCGGATTCTGTCCCGGTTGCCCCTCTTCCAGGCCAGCTCTCTGCTGTGGCCAGGGAGTGCAGTGGAGGATGGCCCAAGTGCTTGGGCCCTGCACCCCATGGGAGACCAGGAGAAGCACCTGGCTCCTGGCTTCGGATCAATGCGGTGCGCTGGCCGCAGTGCGCCGGCAGCGACAGCCATTGGAGGGTGAACCAACAGCAAAAGGAAGACCGACCTCTCTCTTTCTCTCTCACTGTCCACTCTGCCTGTCAAAAAGAGAGAGAGAGAGAGAGAGAGAGAGAGAGAGATTGCAGCACCCCACGCTCACCTGCCCTCAAGGGTCCCCCAGGGACACAAGGACAAGGACCGAGGCTTGGCCTCCCTTAAGAGCCAGAAGTACCCCCCCGCCTCTGTGTAGCTCTGCCTTTCAAATAAATAAATAAATAAATATTTTGAAAAGGGGGGGGTGGCACTGTGGCGTAGTGGGTAAAGCTACTGCCCGCAGTGCCGCCATCCCATCTGTGCGCCAGTTTGAGTCCCAGCTGCTCCTTCCTGACCAGCTCCCTGCTGTGGTCTGGGAAAGCAGTGGAGGATGGCCCACGTCCTTGGGCCCCTGCACCTGCGTGGGAGACCTGGAGGAGACTCCTGGCTCCTGGCTTCAGATCGGCACAGCTCCGGCCATTGCAGCCGACTAGAGAGTAAACCAGCAGATGGAAGACCTCTCTCTCTGCCTCTCTGCCTTTCAAATAAATAAACATTTAAAAAAATATTTTAAAAGACACATTTTGAAAGACAGAGTTCTAGAGAGAGAGAGACAGACAGAGATCTTCCATCTGCTGGTTCACTCCCCAAGGGGCCATGATGGACAGGGCAGGGTCAGGCTGAAGCCAGGAGGCCGTAGCTTCTTCCTGGTCCCCTAGGTGGGTGGCAGGGATCCAAGCACCTGGCTCATCTTCCTCCGCTTTCTCAGGAGCTGGACCAGAAGTGGAGCAGTTGGGTCTGAACCTGAACTCCCAGCGGGGCCCGTCTTTACCCGGTGGCCGCAGCGTCTGTCTGGGGACTGACGACAGTCACAGAATGCCCATGCTACCCGCCATGTGGACCACCTGGGATGTCTTTGTCCCAGGCCAGGCCATCCGGTCCCCTACCCCTCCTCAAGCTCTCCAGGCCTGCCTTCAGAAGGGGGGGGGGCCCTGGGGAGACCACCATCCTCTCAAGCCCTGCCCTTGGCTGAGGTGAGCCCTGCACGGGACCTGAGGCTGGGGGTGCAGCGCTCAGCCTGGCCTGCAGGGTGGGGGCTGGGGAGGTGGGGCCTGGACACCCGGTTACTGCCACCTGCTGCCTGTCTAGGGGAGCTCCCTCCCAGCATCCTTTGTCCTCCCCACCCAGCCCCCAGAGGCCAGGACCAGCACTGTAGCTGCAGTCTAGTCTGGCTGCTCTCTGTCCAGTCCAGCTCCCTGCTAATGCACCTGGGAAAGCAGCGGAAGACAGCTCCTGCACCCACGTGGGGGACCTAGAAGAAACTCCTGGCTTCAGCCTGGCCCAGCCCTGGCCGCTGAGGGAGTGAGCCAGCAGATGGAAGATCCCTCCCCCTCCCCTTCCCCCTCCCCCTCCCCCCGGAACTCTGCCTTTCACATAAATAAAATAAATCTTAAAAAGCAAATCCTGAGGCAGTGCCACCTCTTGTGGACATGGGGCTTCCCAGCCGTGCACCAGGACCTGCCTGCGGAGGACACACCTGCCCAGCTCCTGCCCTGGAAGGGGAGGGCCCCACCAGCACCCCACCAGCCCTGTCCCCGCAGGCAGCGGGCAGTAGCATCGCTTGGGTCCAGGGCCAGCTGAGCTCTCTGGTGTGGAGGGCGATCTCTGGCCGGGGCACCCCGGCCTGGCCCCTGAGCCCGTTCGCTGCCATCAGCCGTGCTCCCCTGCCCGGCACAGCCTGGCCTGCAGCTTGACCTCGACACAGAAGCAGGCCAGGGACACGCACCCTGTGGTCCCTGCTCTGCCTGATAACACACCGGCTGCTGCTCCCCAGACCCCAGCACACCCACTCCCCGCATCGGGAGAGACTTGGGTCCTGTCCACAATCTTGCTGCACGCGTGGCTCACGTACCCTCGTGGGAATTCAGCTGGCGGCCCACGCAGGGGGCTGAGTAGGAGCCACAAACACGAGAACCCCAGTGAAACTGACTGGGGGGGTCTCAGGAGGAAGCAGCAGCGGCCCCAGGGGCTCTCAGCATCGGCTGGAAATGAGAACCCACAGTCAAAGGAAACTGCTTCTGCCTCGTGGACTGGGCCGGGGCCGGGGCCAGGCTGGGGCCAGGGCCGGGGGAAACCACCTGGAGTGGGCAGTCAGTCCCTGCGACCAGAGCCCTTGCTACAGCCCACAGGGCTAACCTCTGGCTGGGGGCAGCCTGGGCTCCGCCCTGGCGATCTCACCACCTCCTCCTCCCACCTCCTAGCGCCTCACCTTGCAGATGAGGGTGTGGGGGCCACGGATGCTCCCCTGCAGAGCGCACAGCCATTTGGGCAACAGGGGATGGAGGACAGACACGCACACACGGGAGTCACGTGACCTCGGGGCATGCACACACGTGAACAGATACTTCCTGTGTGCCCCCAGCCTCCTGGAGGACCCAGGAGAGAGCACTGCCCGGCTCAGAGGAGGGGACCTGGCTTTGTCGAGTCGCGGCCCTGCACGCGCAGCTGTGCCTGCTTAATGCTAAACGCTGTGCTGGCGAGAAGAGCGTCCTCTGTGGCCCTCCATGCCCCGGTCCGAGCCGGCATTGACCTCGCGTGTTATCTGGGGACACACAGGCCCTCCTCCGCGTGGTGTCCCGCCTCGCTAGCCAGCCCTGGTGTCCCTGAAGTCCAGCAGCACCTGCTCTGGGCTGGCTGCCCCTCTGCCAGGCCAGGCCCTCGATCCCTTGCAGGCTGCACTTGGCAAAGAGCTGTGGCTCAGCCTTGCCAGGCCGTGTCCAGGCAGGGCCCCGTGCTCCGGGAGCCGCCACACTCCCCCACCCCGCCGGCCTGCCATGGACAGGTGCTTGGGGAAGGGCAGCCCGGCCCCTGGCCCCCCGTGCATGTAAACGTGCCGCCGCGTGAGCCCAGGTGCCCCGAGCTCCTTGGACGACTGCCCGGGAGTCCCCAGCCCTGGCCCCGAGGCTTGGGTTTAATCGGATGTAATCCTTGGCCGCTTTGTGGAGTCTCCCAGAGCGCTCCACAGGGGGTGTCTTGGGAGGGGCTTGCTGACCAGCAGGAGCACAGCGGGCCCCTGGGGACCGAGGGGTGGGGCCAGCAGGAGGGTGCTGGGGCGCTGAGGACACCCCACTCCTGCCCTCCCCATGCCCTAGCCGATCCACAGCAGTCTCTCTCCGCCCAGAAGCCCCACCCAGCCCTGTATCCTCCCCACGTCCACCTCCAGCCTCGGCTCCAGCCACGCGGACCTCTGGAGGACCCGGGAGCCACACCGGCCGCCTGTCATGCTCCTCCTGACACCCGGCAGGTCCCGAGGGAGCCTCAGCGCACGTGAGCATGGGGCGGCCCCGGGTGCTGAGTGGACTGCAGGGAGGTGGCGTGGTGTCTGCCAGCTCAGGAGGCCGGGCCATCACCCCTATGGTCCCTCAGAGTCGCACCCTAGGCAGCGCGTGGGTCCATGCCAACACCCTCAGGACCGTCCCTCCCACCCAGAGCCAGCCCAGCCCCCAAGCCCTGCGGCAGCCGGGACGGAGCAGGAACTCCATGGGGTTCCCTGCATGGGTGGCGGGGACCTAGGCCCGTGGGCCACCACCTGCTGCCCCCTAGGGTGTACATTTGCAGGGAGCTGGAATCAGGAGCAGAGCTGGGGCTTGAACCCAGGCCCTCTGGTGTGGGACGCGGGCGCCCTGGGTGCTCTCTCCACCGCTGCAGCCCAACGCCTGCCCCGTGAGCCGGTTTTACAGCTGTGCTGCCGACGGTCACCTGAGACCCGGGAGCCTGGCCTGGGACGGTCACCTGAGACCCGGGAGCCTGGCCTGGGACAGAGGTGCCGCGGCCGAGAGGCAGACGCCCTCCAGCTCCCGCTGCTCAGCCTGGGGCAGGCGCGGTGCTCTTAGGGAAAGGCACGCACCCCTCCCTGGGGAGCCCCAGCCGCGGTCGGCTTCCACCAAAGAGCCCAGGCGGGGGCTCCAGTGCCTCCTCCCCGCTGTCCACGGCCGTGCCCGCTCCCCTGGTGGCCCCCCTTGGTCAGGCCCTGCCCTTTCAGCAGTCCCCATCTCTGCCCAGTGGCTGGGGCCGCCTCGTGAGTGGGCACCAGGCCCGCTGCCCTTAAGGACCCGACGTCCCATAGCCCGGGGACCGGGGCACATGTGTCCACTCCTTAGCCTGCGGGTGGTACTCCGGGGGGCTGGCTCCCACGGCTGCCCCAGGCCCCCACCTGCACGAGCCGAGGTAGGCTCCTGCTCCGCTGGCTGCGCCCTCTCCCCCGGCACCCGCTGGGCTCAGCTCGCATGAGGCCCAGGTGAGGGATATTGGGAGGGGCGTGGGTGTCGACGCCTCGTGCTGGGAGCAGGTGCACCTGCCCTTGCGTCCTCCCTGGGGAGAAGGCCCTGGCTCTGCGTCCCTGTGCCGGGAGCTCCTCCCCTTCCCTGCTCATCCCTGTCCACTTCCCCACTCCTGGCCCAGCAACCAAGCCCGGGTCCCCGGGTCCTTCTCCTCCACTCAGTCACACGTCCTGGACGTAACCAAGTCCCAGCGATGCTCAGCACCCTGGGGCGGGAGCAGGCACGGGCACGTGGCCAGGGGAGGCCTCGAAGAGGTGAGGGAGGAGGGGGCAGGCAACTGGGGGACACGGGAGGGAGGGCAAGGAGCTTGCCCCGTGGCCCCAAGAGCAAAGCAGCACACACAAGGCCCAGGACGGGGAGCCTTGGGGTCAGTGCGGCAGTGGTGTGGACGGGCCCTGGCCTGTGTCCAGAGACAGGAGTGGGAGCCCAGCACACACAGGCCCGGACAGGGCGAGGCCTGCCTGAGGCTATGCTCGGAGACCCCCACCACGGGGCCCAGCCCACCTCGGATCTGGGCCGGGTCCCCCCGCCTGCACCGCCAAGCCACACTGCAGACCCGAGTCCACGGGCAGGGGGGATTTGGGGAAGTGCCGGACTCCACGTTTTCCGTGGTGGTTCTCTGCCTGAAGCCGATTAACGAGGCCTCTGCATTGGCTCCATCTGCAGTGGGGCAGCCGGGATTGAGCACGGGGCTTTATCTCGCCGGCCCAGGCTGCCCGGCCCTTATCAGCCGCCGGCTGCCGCAGCTGCACCCGGCCCAGCCCCGCCTCCCTCCCGCCTGCTTTGTAATCAGAAGAGAAGTTGCTGCCTTGATATTTCCATTTTTATCTCTTTTATTTGCTTCATTCTCGTGTCTTTCAGGGAAGATTTCCTTGCCACAAGGCAAAGCTGGACGTTGCCCACATCTCTGCGGCTGCAGGAAGGGGGAGAGGGCTGGGGCCTGGGACTCCCCAACCCCCACCCTGCCTCTCTGCCTCCCTGCCTCCACCTGCCCCCACTTCGCCCCTCCCAGTGCCCTGCCACGACCAACGACCAACGTCCAGCTGCCTCTCTGCCCCCAAGTTCACCCGGCGCCTGGCCCACAAGCCCTAGCGGCGGCAGCAGGTGTGGCGAGGACACAGGCGGGCGCTGCGCCCGGCAGGGCCCGGGCCTCGCTCTTATCTTCCCTTCGCAGGCGAGGGAGCTGAGATTCCCAGGGGTTATCAGTCCTCCCCGCCTGGCGGAAGGGAGGCTGAGAAGCGGCCAGCGGCCAGCCCTCAGGATGGCCTGTGTGGCCGCCTGGCTTGGTCCTGCTGCGTTTGCTCCCCTCGCCTCTGGTCTGTGAGCTGGGGTGGCGATGCCGACGCCCTGACTATGACAATTAAACAGCACATTCTGGATCCTTGGCTCCCTGGCTTTTATATATATATATATATATATATATATATATATATATATATAAATGTTTTATATATATATTTTATATATATATATTTATATATACTTATATATATATATATACACACACACATATAAGGCAGAACAACAGACATACAGAGCTTCCACCCGCTGGTTCATTCCCTAAGTGACATCAACAGCCTGGAGTGGGCCGCAATAGGCTAGGAGCCAGGTGCCCCCTCTGGGTCTCGCATGTGGGTGCAGGGACCCACGCGCTTGGGCCACCACCTGCTGCCTCCCAGGGCAATAGCGGGCAGGGGGCTCAGAATGAGAGCAGCAGGACTCGGACCATTGCTCTGATCGCCGGTGCTGCCCTTGTAAGCAGTGCTCAGCCCAAGAGCCCACCCCAGCTTCCCGGTTCAGAACCCCCGATTCCCTGGCAGCGGGTGGTTGGTGGCCCCTGAGAGCCGCCCAGATCCTACAAATGCGACCTCACGTGGAAAGTGGGGTTTGATTAACGCAGGGGCCAAGGTCCCAAGGTTGGATGACAGCATCCTCAGGAGGAGACGGCCGTGTGGGGATGCAGGCAGGGCCGGGGCGGTGGACGCCCGGGGCCACCACAAGCTGCAAGAGGCAGGCAGGACCCTGCTTCGGGGCCGCAGAGGGTGCCGGCCTGGCTGGCCCAGGGTTTCAGGCCATGGCCTCCTGCTCATCCAGGGGCCCCTCGCTGTGGCATTGAGTCTTGGCAGCACCAGGGCACCCCCACCTGCCTGCACAGGGGACGGGGCCCAGCCACTCTGAGCAAGCCAGGAGCCCTCCCCCACCACCGGCACTCCGCGAGGGGTTGTGGCATCAACACAGGGCCAGGCCCCTGCAGGGCAGCCAGGTAACACAGGACAGCCCCTGTGCCACCGGAGAGAGTGTGCACCCACTGTGCAGGTCACAGACCGAGGGCTGGCAGCTGGAAACCTGGGCGGGGCCGGCACAGAAGCTGAAGCCTCCGCCTGCAGTGCTGCCATCCCACGTGGGCGCCAGTTCCAGTCCCGGCTGCTCCACTTGGATCCAGCTCCCTGCTGATGGCTGGGAAGCAGTGGAGGATGGCCCGGGCGCTTGGACTCCTGGCACCCAATAGGAGACCCAGAAGAAGCTCCTGGCTCCTGGCTTCAGCCTGACACAGCCTTGGCCACTGGGGCCATCTGGGGAGTGAACCAGATCTCTCTATGTGACTCTGACTTCCAAATAAATCTTCATAAAAAGAAAAATGGAGACCTGGGCAGCCAGCACAGGGCAGGGCCGCTGGGCCATCCTCTCTGCCACCAGCCCAGTGGAGGGGCAGCAGCCACAAAGCCCGAGGCCCACAGGCCCAGCATGACCAGCCCCCTCCTCCAGGGAGCCCTCCCAGGCAGCTGTGAAGGTGGGGTCACCTTCAGCCCCACCCCATCACACATGCTTGCTTCTCTGGGGTCCCCCAGGTCATCCCCTCCCCCACCCCCGCACCTGGGACAGGAGCAGAGGCTGGGCGAGGGCCTGCCCCATCGGCCAGCTCCACCTGTGCAGCAAACCCTAACCCATCCAGAGGCTTGGGTCCTCCTGCGACACGGCCCTTGCCCGAGGAGCCCTCGCCTCTACCTGCCTGTCTGGAGGGTGCCAACCCCCCAAAATCGAGCACCCGGCCCGACGCGGGCAGCCCTCCTCTCCTGCCCTGGAGACTGTGCACAGCTGGGCCGGGGCTCCCCTGGGGTGGGCTGAGGCCCCTCCCCCGCCCCTGCACCCCTGGCTGTGCCCTCCCAGTTTAGAGCTCAGGGACCAGCCCCTAGCTCTGGCCCCAGTTCCTTCCTCCCCCAGTACCGTGGGGACCAGTAGGCACCAGGCCCACCTCCTCTGCCCCAGTGCCCCCCTCCCCTGGCCTCCAGGGTCACATAACCAATTCTGCTGCCCGAACCCCCCTGCGTGTGGAAGCTGTGCCTCTGCCGTGGTCCAGGCTGGGACGTGGGACCAGGAAGGCCGAGAGCCCAGGAATGCAGAGGGGACAGCGTCCACACAGCTGCTTTCTAGGGCACCAGCCGAATGGGGGCTCCTCAGCCCTGGGATCAAAGCCATCCCCGCTGCCCACCCAGACAGGGGCCTCGGTGTGACCCCCACATAACCCGGAGAGGCCGCATGCACTGGCTCTGCTGGCAACATGGCGTGGCCAGGGCGTAGCAGGCACTGGCCACAGAAGCTCCTGGGAGTGCAGGTGCCAGACCTCGAGGACGTCCACACCCTGTGGGTCTCCATGGCCATGCACCTGCACAGAGCCACCACAGCCGCCAGAGAGGTGTCAGAGAGACCCCCAGAAGACACAGTGGCTGCAAGTGCCCGGGACACCCTCGCCCTCCCTGTGGACACTGCTGCTGGACACTGGACACCCCTACTGCAGGACACCTGCGTGAACCCCACCCACCCCATGCAGGGGGCCAGTAATCACCCCAGGCGCGTCACAGGTCCCCACCACGCCACCCTCATGGCGGGCGTGGCTCTGTGGCCACAAGAATGAGCGAACCACGACACGCACAGCCAGGAACAGAGCCGTCCACTGGGTGAGTCGGGCGGTGGTAGGCGTGGGCCTGCGGGCGGGGTGGTGTGGCTGAGGACAGAGTGATGAACGGGCAGATAGGCGGGCCCGGGAGCCGTGCTCACCCCGGGAGCATTTCCTTGGCTGGGAATTCCAGCGCTGGGCACAGATGCCGAGCTGAACCACGGGCCCCGCCTTGCAAGCCGGCTCTCGGCGCCTGTCTGGTAGCCCCTGGCCACACTGCCCCCTCCTGCTCACATCACATCTGCCCGGGTGACTTTCTGTTCTCCACGAAGGGGGTTGGCAGCCAGGGTGATGGTGGGGAGGGGACAGCAGGCAGGCTGGACAGAGGCCCCGGGAGCCGGCCGTGGGGATTGCGGGGCAGGCCTGGCCTGCTCAGGGCACACAACAATGCGGGTCTCAGCCGGGTGCTCCTACAACCCTAGGTGGGCGCTGACCTGCGACCACCCCAGGGGCCGGCTTCCACTCCCATGTTCCAGGCCTCCCCCTCTTCTGCCAGGGACACGCTGGGACAGGCAAGAGCTGGCCACCGAGCTGCCCGGCCAGCCAGCTGGTGCCAGATGCCGGCGGACGGGGGCAGCTGCCCATCTGCCTCCTCTCCCAGGTGGCGCGTGTTTCTCAGCCAAGTCTTCGCAGCTGCGGTACACGGGGCCTGGCCGGCACAGCTGCTGCCTCGGAGAGGCGATGGCTCCCTCTCCCAGGGCGGCTTGGCCAGCCAGACCCTGGGCTCTGCTCCTGCTCTGGCCTCGGAGAGAGCCCTCTGGAAACAGCGCTGACCACAGCCGCCAGGATGCTGCTGTCCTGGGCTCCCCAAGCCCCTTGCTGGTGCCCCCAAAACTCTGGGCCCAACCTTGTCTGTCTCTGTGTTGCCACCCATGCCCACTCCCACCTCCCAGGCGACTGCCCCCCACTCCTCCTGACCTCTGCCCTGGTGGGGTCTGCAGGCAGTCAACAGGGCTCTCGGCTCCTGCCTCTGCCCGTGGCGTCCTTGGTGACCCTGCCCCCATACTTCCCGCCCTGGTCCGGCCCCCCTCCCTGCACTGGTCCTGCCCCCACCTGCCCTGGTCTTGCCCCCTCCCTGCACTGGTCCTGCCCCCACCTGCCCTGGTCCTGTCCCCCACCCTCCCTGCCCTGGTCCTGCCCCACCCTGCCCTGGCCCTGCCCCCACCCTGCCCTGGCCCTGCCCCCACCTGCCCTGGTCTTGCCCCCCACCCTGCCCTGGTCCTGCCCCCATCTGCCCTGGTCCTGTCCCCCACCCTCCCTGCCCTGGTCCTGCCCCACTCTGCCCTGGTCCTGCCCCCACCTGCCCTGGCCCTGCCCCCCCCGCCCTGCTCCCCCATCCCACACGCCCATCTCTGGCCATGCTGTCTCTTGCTGAAGCCCTTCTCCCCTCAGCCTGGCTGGCCTCCCGCACCTGGCCAGGCTGTGGTCACTCTCACAAGCCCTGCAGGGTCCCATGTGTGGCCCCGTCACCCCTGGCCACACCCCCTATGCCTCCCTTGCCTCTGCACTGGAACCACACTGGCCCTCACCCCGAGGCCAGGCTGCCAGGGCCCCCGCGCCTCCTACTTGGGCCACTCCCTCCCTCCCTTCACTCTCAGCCCCCGTGTCACAGACTTGGCTACCACACTCTGGGCCTGCCCGTGTCCCCGTGCCAGCCACCGGCCAGTCCCTGCAGGAGCTGCAGTTGGGAGCACATGGGAGCAGGCAACCGCAGGTGGCTGAGACCGTGGAGCTGGAACCCCAGTGGGGCCTGTGGCCAGCCTTGCACCGTGTGACCCAAGGGCACGGACACCAGGATGTCCATGTGTCCCTGACGTGGCCTGGGGAAGATGTGTGTACCCAGGAGCTAGGGCATGGCTGCATGGGGTTGGGGGAGGGTCAGGTCCTGGTCACCGGGGGAGGAAGCCACTGGGCAGGCCCTGGGACCCGGAGGCAGCTTTGTCCACACTGGCAGGTGCGTGGCTAGAGTGACGCCCAGAGCAGGGCAGTGGCCGAGGCAGGAGGCAGCCACCGGCCCAGGAGGTCCAGTGCTGGCACAACCAGGGCCCGCTCAGCCTGTGTCTGGGGCTGCACAGGGAGGCAGCGTTGGAGTGTTGGAGAGGTGACCATGGCCAGGGGCCACACCACAACTCCACGCGGGGAGCAGCTGCCCCCAGGGCACAGAGTGGATGTGTGCACGTGGTCCCCCAAGCGGGAGGAAACTAGAACCAGCTCCAGGCTGGCGCTGTGGCTCACTAGGCTAATCCTCCGCCTTGCGGCTCCGGCACACCGGGTTCTAGTCCCGGTTGGGGCACCGGATTCTGTCCCGGTTGCCCCTCTTCCAGGCCAGCTCTCTGCTGTGGCCCGGGAGTGTGGTGGAGGATGGCCCAAGTCCTTGGGCCCTGCACCCACATGAGAGACCAGGAGAAGCACCTGGCTCCTGCCATTGGATCAGCGCGGTGCGCCGGCCACGGCGGGCATTGGAGGGTGAACCAACGGCAAAGGAAGACCTTTCTCGCTCTCTCTCTCTCTCACTGTCCACTCTGCCTGTCAAAAAATTTAAAAAAGAAAGAATTTAAAAAAGAAAGAATTAAAAAAAGAAAGAAAGATCCAGTGAGGATCTACACCCACAGGCCTGCAAGGCCAGCTGTGAGGTACAGACAGGGCTCTGTCCAGGGACAGGCGCACGGATGGATGGGGGTCAGTGCCCTCTCCATCACCCCCTCTGCACACCTGGGGGGTCAGTGCGGCCCCCCCCACACACACAGGGTCAGTGCCGTCCCCGCCCCCCCTCTGCACACACAGGGTCAGTGCTGTCCCCGTCACCCCCTGCACACACAGGGTCAGTGCTGTCCCCGTCACCCCCTCTGCACACACAGGGTCAGTGCTGTCCCCGCCCCCCCCGTATACACAGGGTCAGTGCTGTCCCTGTCCCCATCACCTCTGCACACACAGGGTCAGTGCTGTCCCCGTCCCCATCACCTCTGCACACACAGGGTCAGTGCTGTCCCCGCCCCCCCTGCACACACAGGGTCAGTGCTGTCCCCGCCCCCCCTGCACACACAGGGTCAGTGCTGTCCCCGCCCCCCCTCTGCACACACAGGGTCAGTGCTGTCCCCGTCCCCCCCCCTGCACACACAGGGTCAGTGCTGTCCCCGCCCCGCCCTGCACACACAGGGTCAGTGCTGTCCCCGCCCCCCCTGCACACACAGGGTCAGTGCTGTCCCCGTCCCCCCCTCTGCACACACAGGGTCAGTGCTGTCCCCGTCCCCCCCTCTGCACACACAGGGTCAGTGCTGTCCCCGTCCCCCCCTCTGCACACACAGGGTCAGTGCTGTCCCCGCCCCCCCCTGCACACACAGGGTCAGTGCTGTCCCCGCCCCCCCTCTGCACACACAGGGTCAGTGCTGTCCCCGTCCCCCCCTCTGCACACACAGGGTCAGTGCTGTCCCCGCCCCCCCTCTGCACACACAGGGTCAGTGCTGTCCCCATCCCCCCCTCTGCACACACAGGGTCAGTGCTGTCCCCGCCCCCCCCTGCACACACAGGGTCAGTGCTGTCCCCGCCCCCCCTCTGCACACACAGGGTCAGTGCTGTCCCCGCCCCCCCCTCTGCACACACAGGGTCAGTGCTGTCCCCGTCCCCCCCTCTGCACACACAGGGTCAGTGCCGGCCCCATCTGCTGCCTTCACCTCTGTAGAGACCCCAGGGCTGCTGTTGCATGACACAGCCAGGACAAGTGTATTCCTTTGGTCCCAATCCTGTGCTTGAGCAACGTCTGGGGAGGGGGGAGGGGCTGTGAGGGAGGTCATGGAGGTCATGGAGGTCAGTGCAAAGGCCCTGGGTGGCCCTGCCCCCTCACTGGGCAGCTGTCTGGCCCTGCTCAGAGCAGTTTCCCCCAAGGCCAGGCTCAAAGTAGGAGCTCCGGGCAAAGGGGCCCAGCTGGACCTGGGGTGCTGCCTGCGGCTGCGGGGGAGGCCCTGTGGTCGCGGCTCCGAGGCCCACTGCACACCTGCGCCCATCCATCAGCCAACAGCCGGGCCCTGCTCCATGTTTCTGGGTTCTGTTGGACTTGGGGCTGCTGGGAGCCCATACAGAGTGCAGGTGTGGCGGCTAAATGGGCACAGCAGGCAGAGGGGTGGGGCAGGCTGGGGTTCTCGCTGAGGGCAGGGGCTGTGCCCGGAAGGCCAGCAGGGGAGGGCAGGACCTCTCTCTGCACCCCGGGGCCAGCCGGGTCGGAAGCGTCTGGCAGAGGCGCCGGGTGCTGCCACCCCTAGGTCTGGCCGTGATAACCACCGGCCAGCCAGGCTGGGCCAGGCAGATAAATGCGGACAGAGGCAAGCCCCGGCCAGACGGCAGGGCCACGGCGGACGCTCCCGCCAGCAACCGCCTCTGCCACTTAATCATGTCACAGACAGGAAAGCCCCACCTCAGCCCGGTGTCTCCAGGGCCACCTCGGGGCCAGCCGGGGGAAGTTCCCGGGAACCGAGATAATCTGCGGACGGGGGCCGAGTCCAGGCTGCCGCTGCGAGGGACCATGTAGGGACCAGGAGCCCAGGAACCCAGGCTCTGTGCAGGGGGACATGGCCGAGTCCAGGCTCTGTGCAGGGGGACGTGGCCGAGTCCAGGCTCTGTGCAGGGGGACGTGGCCGAGTCCAGGCTCTGTGCAGGGGGACGTGGCCGAGTCCAGGCTCTGTGCAGGGGGACGTGGCCGAGTCCAGGCTCTGTGCAGGGGGACGTGGCCGAGTCCAGGCTCTGTGCAGGGGGACGTGGCCGAGTCCAGGCTCTGTGCAGGAGGACATGGCTGAGTCCAGACTCTGTGCAGGGGGACGTGGCCGAGTCCAGGCTCTGTGCAGGAGGACATGGCTGAGTCCAGGCTGCCACTGCGAGGGACCCTGCAGAGACCAGGAACCCAGGAGGCTGAAACTACACTGGCTGTGGGTTCAAGAAGAGGCCAAGGTCGCCGGCAGTGAGCACAGCCCTGCTGGGGCGCTCGGCACACAGGGCAGGGGCAGCTTCTTCCTCCCAGACATCCTACGGCGCCTACGGTGGTGCGACTCAGAGGCCCAGGTTCCAGCAGGACCTGCTGCCCTGCCCAGCCCTGCGCCACCCCAGAGCCTGCTTTCCCGGGTGGGACAGTCTGTCTGGAAAGACCCTGCCCACGCGTGATCAGACGTGCAATGCACGTGCAAGCCCGTATGGCTTCCCGGGCTGCGCACAGTGGGCTTTGGTCTGTCTGGCCAGCGGGTGTGCAGCCCACGCTGTCAAATGCAGGTCCTCACACACCCGACTGAGACACCAGTGACCAAGGCCTCGTGTCCTGGGTGGAGGGAGGACCTGCTGTGAGGTGGCTTTGAGCAGGTCACGTCCCCAGCCCTCTTGAAAGTGGGGAGGGCTGGCCTGCCGGAGCCGCGAGCTCCTGCTTCCCCTGGAGTGGGACACTCCCCAGGTCCACGGGGTGCCACGAGGGCAGGCCACAGGCCAGGCCACTCACCACGCCAGGAACTTGTTCTTCCCGTGTTGGAGCCCAAGGGGAAAGGGTGCAGATGCACGGACACAGGGCTGCTGGGGCTCGCAGACTGGCCTGCCCAGCCCAGCCCGCCCAGCCCACCCTGCCCTGCCCACCCTGCCCAGCCCAGCCCTGCCCAGCCCGCCCTGCCCACCCTGCCCTGCCCAGCCTGGGGACCAGCCTCTAGCAGCTGCCTCGCTTGAGGACACAGGGGTGGGAACATGGGGCCCCGGGGCGGCCTGGGGTGCCTATCACGGGGCGGGGCACAGATGGTGGACAAGCCAGAGCCACGCCCCCTCCCCTGCGCTTGCTGCCTGGCCTGGGGGAGCCCCGTTCTATTTCACACATGAGAGGTGGAGTTGTTCCATGCCCCCATCTCTGATGGTTCACATCAATGGCCACAGATGCGTTCCACTGTCACGGGCCAGGGTCAGCAGCCCTCCTGTCCCTGCCTGGGCTCCCAGAGACCACCATCCAGACCCCCACAGGGGAACGCTGTGGTGGAAGACACAGCACCGCTCACGGCTGGTCACTCCAGGGCTAGTGCTTGTGGCTGGAGCCGTCCGGTGGTGGGGCTGCCCACCAGCCATGGGAACGGCCACAGGCAGGGGCCTGGGTACTCTTTGGCCTCTGCGTCCTTCAGCAGTGCTGCCCGGGGTTGGGTGCTCCCAGCACGTCCCCCCTCCGGTTCTGAGCCCCGCAGTCCCCGGGCCCTGCCAAGGTGTCTCCACGTGCTGCTGCGTCCTGGGGACCAGAGCCCAGGCGAAGCTGTGAGAGGTCAGTCCCGGGGCACCCGGCGGTCCTGGGCTCCGTCCTCCGGGCTGACCGCTGCTCCGTGCACTGAGCGCGCTCTCTGCCAAGCCCTGTCCGGGGCTCCAGGGGTGCAGCAGGGACGAATATATCAAACCCAGCCCCAGCTCCTGTCCAAGCCCTGTGGGCGTCGCCGGAGGACACGGGTGTCCCAGGAACAACGCGACGCCCTGGCCTGAGAGGAGAGGAGAGGAGAGGAGAGGAGAGGAGAGGAGAGGAGAGGAGAGGAGAGGAGAGGAGAGGAGAGGAGCCCTGCCAGGCTCTGAGTGAGTGACATGTCTGCCACGGCTCCGCACAGCAGGATTCCAGCCCCCAGACTGCAGCAGAACCACAGAGCCAAGATGCCGTGCGGCTGCCGGGGGGGTCGGGGGAGGAGGGGGGGAGGAGAGAGGGGGCGAGCAGTGAGAGGCCAGGCACGCCCACTGGACACCCACCGCCCAGGGCGACCCTGGGGTCCACTGGGAACTCTGGGACATTACGAAGCGTCCACACAATTCCTGGACTGTCACAGAAGGGCCACGCTGGGAGAGGCTGTGCGGGGCCGTGGGAGTCCGGGGAGCTCCGTGCGCAGCCTCGCCGTGCGCCCAGACTCCTGGGAAAGCAGCGTGGGCTTCACAGTGAGAGAGCCGGACCTGCATGTCGGGCGACCCCTGCTCTTCAAGAACAGCAGGGGTGGGGAGGGAAGGCGGCCCCGGATGCCAGAGCCTTGCGAGTGACCCTCGGGACTGAGCAGGTAGACAGAGGGAGATGGGCACAGGCCCGGGCTGCCCACCCCTGGCACCTGCATGGAGGAGCAAACAGCAGAGTGTGAGGTGGGAGTGGGCAAGGACGGAGCCCCCTCACAGGGAACCCGCCCCTCCTCCAACACGGGGAGACCCAGGGCTGAGTCACTGCAGCTTTCCTGAGGTCCAGGGGTCCTACCCTGGACCCAACCTCTGGGACAGAAGGGAAGAATGCTATGGAGAGGAGCACAGGGCCTGGGGGACACCCACAGCAGGAGGGCAGGGGGCGATGGGGGGCAGGGGGAGGGGGCTCAGGGGGAGGGAGCCTGGGGGAGGGGGTCAGGGGAAGGGGAGACCAAGGGGAGGGGTGGCTCAGGGGAAGGGGAGCCCAAGGGGAGGAGCAGCCCGGGGGAGGGTGAGCCCAGGGGGAGGGTGAGCCCAGAGGGAGGGGGCCCAGGGGGAGGGGGTCCAAGGGGAGCGGGCAGCCCAGGGGGACAGGGGGCAGCCCCGGGGTCCATGAGTCAGTGCGGTCAGAGCCATCCAGGGCGGGGGGCACTGCCTGGAGGGGCTGCAGCCGCAGTTCCAGTTCTGAGCAGGACACCTCGAGCTGCGGAGAGAAATCTGAGCGTGCAGTGACCAGGCGGGGCCTCTGCTGGGAGGAGGTGACCAGCCCGATGCGGTCAGCACAGCGCACCTCAGAGCCGTGAGGCCCCAGCCAGACCCCTCCCCGGCCCACTAAGAATGCCCTGAACTTGCGTTTGTCCAAAAAGACGTTCATAAAAAGTTGATTTTTAAAAAGGAATAAAAATAAAAACCGAAATTTGTTCTTGTTGGATACAGGTCGGCTTCTTTCCCAGGCCAACCGAGATCACGCACGGTGTCATGGAGTCACGCACTGAGACCACGCACGGTGACGTCACCCGGAGCAGCAGCCACGCTCATATGGAGGTTGGGGTGGCTCAGCTCTCGCAGCCACTTGGGGGCCGGCGCCTGGGCAACCGGACAAAGCCGGGCAGGGCAGGCGGCCTGCGTGGCTCCCCTGCTCTCCAGTGTTCTCTGTGCCTGGATGTCCTTGTACCCTGGGCCGGGGTGGGTCTCTGAGCCCCCAGCCCCTCCAGGTGGGCAGAGGGGGCGCTGCCCCTGCCGTCCGGAGGTGGGGGCCCCGTGCCTGCCCCCGACTGCCCCGCTTGCCAGGTACCAGTTGTTGGCTTCCCCGGGCACAGTCAGTGCTGCCTGATGGGAAAGCTCGCCCCGGACCCTGGGCACTGGGGGTAGAATATTCCAGAACATCCTGGACTGTGCGTGGGGGAGGCCGGGGCCAGACCCCTTCCCTCTTAGCCTGTTCAGTCTCAAGTCTTCTGCACTGTAGGAGCTGTGTTTATGCTCCTAAACCGGGGCGGGGGACCTATGGCTAAAGACCCCAGAGAAACGGCCAGAATGGAGGCTCCTCCCCGCCTCAGGCTCTGGGCTGGGCCTCGGATTCCCAGGAGCCAGGCGTATGCACAGCACCCAGACGGGTGGGGGGGCACCCGACCTCGGCACCTGCAGCTGGGCCCCAGGCCCGGTGTGAAACCCCAGGGCTGACTCAGAGAGAAACCGGCTCCGCCCTCCACCCCCACTGGGGGCTCCGCACAGGGAAAGTGGCCTCTCGAGGGGCTTTCCCCCTCCACAGCCAGCGGCACCTGGGCCCCGCGGCCCCCCGGGTGCCGGGTCACGCAGAGGTTGGACTCTCCTCGGGGAGCCTCAGTTTCCTGTGCTGCAGAATGGGCACAGAAGCCCAGATTCGACGCTGCCTGGGGCTGCTGATGAGCGAGACGGAGGACGCTGGGTCCTTAGCCCAGCCCCTGTACGCTGGCTCCACAGGGGTGTCAAGGGGCCTGTCTCGTCAGAGCCAGACACCGAGCAGATTCGCCACAGTCGTGGGAAGCCCCCGGCAAGCCCCTGCCTGCTGCTCTGCCCCCACGCCATCAGGGATTCAGTCCGGCAGCCTTGGTCCCGCTGGCCGAGGCTGTTCCCATGGGCTTTCTCTGCTCCATGCCCATCATCGCCGTGCACAGCCAGTGGGCTGAGAGGCCCCCACCTCCCTGACAAAGGCCTCGTTGGTGCCCAGGGCAGGGGGCTGGACGTGGCGGGCATCTACCTCTATGCCGCCTCACCCACACCTGGACGCCCGGGGCAGGTGCCCCCCGCCCACTCCTGCAGGACCGAAGGCTCGGGTGGGAGTCTGGCTTGCTCTCAGCAGCACGAGCCACAGGCCCAGGCCCCTGCTGCCCCGGGGCTTTCATCCTCCCTGGCCTTCCGACTGGCGACACCCCTGCGTGGGCTGGCCCCGGGGTCACAGACCCAGACGGCCATCATGCCATCACTCACCGCCCACGCATCCACCAGCCAGCCAGCCACTCCTCCCTCCACCCAGCTACCCACTCACCCACCCTTCTAGGCACCCACACATCCACTCACCCATCCAACCCACCCATCCATGTTCCCACCAAACCATTCTCCTACCCATCTGTTATCCATCCAGCCACTCACCCCCCACCTGTCCACTCATCTACTCACCCATCCATGCACCCACCCACTACCCACCCAGCCATCCACCCAACCACCCACCCACCCATCCATCAGTCTACCCATCCACCCACCCACACGTCCGTCTATCCACCCACCCACCACCAACGCACCCACCGGCAGCACAGGAGGGATGGGGCGTTCCTCCTGGCAAGGAGAGGAGGCAAACACAAGCCCTCCTCCCAGAGGGCCCCACCCAGTGCCACTGCCCCCGGCCCCTCCCCAGCTCTCCCTCCCTTCCCTAAAGCTGGAGGGCGTAAGCCTTGCCCAGGACCTTTCTGCCTGAACCAGCGCCCCGCTGCCCCGGCCCCGTCTCCTGGGGGTTATTGCCCAGCCGTGCTCTCGGGGGGGGGGGGGGGAGCTGGGGCTCTCCAGAGCCCTCCTGTGGGAAGGAGAGACGGAGAGTCAGAGACATAGGGAAGGAACAGCGGGAAGGAGGGAGGGAGGAGGGCACAGCATCCCCATCCCGGCCTCCTCTGCCTCCTGCCCCCTGCAGCCACTTCCCCCAGCTCCTTATCTCCCAGCTCCGCCCAGCAGCCCCGCCCAGCTCACAAAGCCACAACCAACGGCTGCTTCCCCACCGGCACCAACTGCCCGGCCTGGGGGAGTGGGGAGCAGATGAGCACCCCACCCCTATCAGAGCCCAGGCGGGCAAGACAAGACCAGGAGCTCAGGGCCCCTCGCGGAAGGGAAGTGTCCCAAGCTGGGGGGAGGGAGCAGGTGCAGCCTGACCCGGAACATCTGTCCGCTGCTTCTCGCTCCACCAGCCCCACCCAGGATCCTGTCCAGCTGCCTTCAGGGCTGGGGAGGGAGGCCTTGCCTCCAGAAGACCCCTCCTGCCTCCCAGCCTCCACCCCAGGGCTTGCAGGGGGAAGTAGCCATGCCCACTGCGTGGCTGCGTGGCTGAGTGGCTGCACGGATGCATGACCGGCCCTGCCCCACAGCTGCCTTTGCCCCGGAAGCCTCCAGGAGCTGGGACCACTGGGCACTGGCTGGAGGGAGGCCCTGGGAGCCCGGGGATGGGAGCGCCTGCGGGGTGTCAGGGGCCAGCCTCTCTCCCTAAACCCTGGAGCCTGGCCCCCAGTGTCCCGGAAGCCCCCTGCCAGGCCTGCGCCCACGGCCTTGCCCCCTCCCAGTGTGGGTCCTCTCTCCACCTGTGACCAGTCTCACTCGCCCTTCGTGGCATCCAGCATGGGGGGGACTCCAGGACACCCCCAGGGTCTGAGAAAGCCAAGGGGACTTCTGTGGTCCCAGACTGGCAGGGGCAGCCCCACCCGTCTTCCCTACAAAACCCCCAGGCAGCTGGGTGGAGCGGCCACGCTGGCCACCGGAGGCGTGCGCCCCACCATGGTAGCAGCATCGCGCAGGTTGCCAGACGGCTCAGCAGACCGAGGCAGTGTCCTGGCCGCGCCCGGGGCCCCGGCAATCAGCAAGCAGGGAAATCCCTCTGGGCCCTGGGCAGGGGGACGCGGTTCCCAGCGGCCCCCAGAGCTCGGGCCCAGGTCCATCAGCTGAACTGGGCGGGGGCACTGGGGAAAGCCTGGGTGGGAGAGGGAGGAGCCCCCACACCACCCAGGCTGGAGGAAGGACCACGCCCAGGTGGGGAGCCGGGCAGGCGGGGGCAGGCTGGGGAGTGCTGCCCCCAGTGACGCCCACCTGCCCGCAGGGTCAAGGAAGCAGCCTGCGAGCCACGCTGTCCTGTCCGGCCGGGCAGCTGGGCCGGGGGGCGGGAGGAAGTTGTTGGAGTGGCGGCGGGGAAGCTGGGCAGGGCAGGGCCCCAGATGGTTCCTGTCGGGGAAGTGGTGGGTGCAGCTGCAGCCCCTGGCCCCGCCACATTATCACGGTGACACAGCTGGCTGCCTCGCCCCTGCAGGCGCAGGGACACTTCCCCACCAGCCTCCCCAGCCCGCCCCCATCACATGAGCCCCTGCCGCCCGCCCCTTCCCAGGGGCCAGCTGCCCAGGACCCCAGGCGGCAGCCTCAGAAGGGCCCGGAGCCTCTGGGGGCGCTCAGCACCCCGCCAGCCCTGTCCCTCCTCTTCCCCTCCACGCTCTCCCGGGAGCAGCCTTTCCTGGGCTGGCCCTGGGCCCCCCCACTGGCCCCTGGCCGGAGCCGCCTCACAGCTCCAGGATCAGAACAGGGCCAGAACAGCCCGGCTCCGGCTCCGGCTCCAGCCCCATGTCCCGGGCATCATCTCTGCCTGAGAGCGGGCTCCCGGCGTCCACTGGCTGCGCAGAGCACCCCGGCTCCAGGACGGGCGGCCCAGGTAAGCGGCTGGGAGGGGCGGGCTGCAGGGGCAGCATAGCAGGTGGTGGGAATGTGGATCTCCAGGCTGCCACCTGCCCGGCTCTGCTGACGGCTGGCCGGCTTGCACTGCCTCAGGGCCTCCCTGGGGGACCGTCCCCCTCAGCCGGGGCAGATGGCCCGGTGAGGCTGGCAGTGCCAGGCGGGCATCCCAGCCCCGCCCGGAGACAGACGCTGAGACCCTGGAGGAGGCGGCGATGCCCTCCCAGTAGGGCTGTGGCTGGGAGTGGGGGCGAGCGTGGGGGCACAGGGCCCTCCTCCTGGGAGGCCGCAGGGCGAGGCTTCAAGACAGGGTAGACGGGGACGCTGAGGTTGGAGGAGGGCCCCTGAGGGGTTGGTGCCCCCGGCCCCAAGCCCAGGCCCCAGTCTACAGCGGGATCCTTGCCAGGACGGCAGGTGGGGGCCACAGAAACCCTCGGATCTCAGCCTGCCCCTGGGCTGCAGGCTCAGGGGCTCAGCAGGCTGCCGCCTACCCTGACTCTGCCAAGCCCATGTAACCCCATGACCTCATGAGGCCTCGTCCCAGGACGCCAGGGATCTCAGGGCTGCCCTGCCCACAGCCCTGCGGCCACACTCCAGGCTCCCACAGCCCCCAGGGCTCCCAGCCCAATGCCCGGTCATGCAGGGCCCAGCTGTGCCCGGCTCTCGCCAACGCCAGGGCCCAGGGCACTGCTGCCAACTCCACATGGGGACCGTATTCCAGGCCACTCCCTCCGTGGCTGGCCTGAAGCCAGCCCCAGCCACGTTCACACCAACCTCCTCATCCTAGGGTCGGCATCCCCATGCCCTTGGGCGTCAGCTTCCTCGTTGCGCGCGTGTGCAGCCGGCAGCCACGTCCTGCTTGGGGCTGGCTACGGAAGCCTCAGACCAGGGGCGCTGTGGACTGGGCTGAGTGTGCGTGGTCGTCTGGGGCGGGGCGGCCAAGGTCTGGCTGGGCTGCGGACACAGCTTGTCCCCAGCCCAGGGGCATCGGTGGTGGTGCAGGGGGTGCTCCACTGCAGGATGAGCCTGGGGTGCGTCCCGGGTTTGGGGTTCAGGGAGTTCCTCCTGCAGGACACCCCACCCTGTCCAGGGCACCTGTCGGCATGCCAAGGGCCGCCCCAGGCCACACAGACGCACGGTTGGGGGCTCTGCGTTGGGGCCCCGCAATACCCGAAACTACCACTGGGGGCAGCACATGCAGGGCCCTGCTGGAGGGCTGAGGGTGGCTGCAGGGCCCAGGGCAGAGCCCTGGACGGCTCAGCCCTGCCACCCTGGAGTCCTGGGACCTCAGGCCTGAGAGCTGGGGTAAGGAGGGGTGTTTAGAGCCTGGGTCAGAGCTGTGGGGAGGGGGGGGGGAAGGCGGCCAGTGCGTCTGGGGTCTGGGGGAGGGGTGCCCTCGGCTGCAAGCCGTCTGGCACCCAGATGGCCCCTTGGTGCTCCCTCGCTGTCCCCGCTGGATGCCGAGGGCCCGGTCCCTGGCAGTGCCATCGGTAGAGCACAAGGAACACATGGGGAGGCCGCGTTTGCGGACTGATTAGGCGTCTGCTGTGTGTGCTGGGGGCTGTGCAGGCTCGGCTGGACGAGGGGCTGAGGGCCAGAGCAGGCCTAGGGTGGGACAGGGAGCAGCCCAGTCGGGCTGAGGTGTGGGGTCCCGGGCCAGACTTGCGTGTGTGCAGTGAGCGTCTGCCCAGAGGAGCCCCAGCCTGGCTGTCGGGCCAGGAGGCGGGGGGTCTGAGAAATTCACAGGACCTGAGGACCCTGCGGGGTCTGAACCTTGGCTGCAGATGGGGGTGGTGGAGGAGGGGCCTCAGTGGGGCCATGTCCTCCCCAGCAACCCCCTGAGCAGCTCCAGGCTCTGAGGGGGACTGCAGGGGCGGCTCCGGCCCTCGGTCCTGCTGGAGTGTGCACTCCTCCTACCCCCACCTCTCAGGACCCCTTCCCCAGCAGGAAGATGACCCTAGCCTAGGAATGGGGCACAGAGTGCAATCTAGGCCAGCTTCCTGGAGGAAGTGGTCCCACAGGGTCTCACTTGAGTCAGTGAGAGCATTGTTGAGGCCAAGAGAACTTTCACTTCTTCCTGGTGTGGATGGACGAGTTGCCTGTGCCCAGGGTTCCTGTGCCGGGCGGCACCGGTCCCTGTGACACCACAGGGGATCCTGGGCCAGGGAGAGGCTGAACTGAGCACAACTTGGGGAGGACATCCAGGCCCAGGCTTCCTCTGGGACACACCCACCCCAGCGGAGCCACGCCGGGCAGCTGAGGGGGGACACCTTGGCCAGGCCGTGCACCTCCTCCCCCACTGCACCAGGCCATGCACCTCCTCCTCCCCCACTGCACCCAGGCCATGCACCTCCTCCTCCCCCACTGCACCCAAGCATGCACCTCCTCCTCCCCCACTGCACCCAGGCATGCACCTCCTCCTCCCCCACTGCACCAGGCCATGCACCTCCTCCCCCACTGCACCCAGGCCATGCACCTCCTCCCCCACTGCACCAGGCCATGCACCTCCTCCCCCTCCCACTACACCAGGCCATGCACCTCCTCCCCCACTGCACCAGGCCATGAACCTCCTCCTCCCACTGCATCAGGCCATGCACCTCCTCCCCCACTGCACCCAGGCCATGCACCTCCTCCTCCACTGCACCAGGCCATGCACCTCCTCCTCCCCCACTGCACCAGGCCATGAACCTCCTCCTCCCACTGCACCAGGCCATGAACCTCCTCCTCCCACTGCACCAGGCCATGCACCTCCTCCTCCCCCACTGCACCAGGCCATGCACCTCCTCCTCCCCTGCTGCACCAGGCCATGCACCTCCTCCTCCCCCACTGCACCAGGCCATGAACCTCCTCCTCCCACTGCATCAGGCCATGCACCTCCTCCTCCCCCACTGCACCCAGGCCATGCACCTCCTCCTCCTCCCACTGCACCAGGCCATGTACCTCCTCCTCCCACTGCACCAGGCCATGCACCTCCTCCTCCCCCACTGCACCAGGCCATGCACCTCCTCCCCCACTGTACCAGGCCATGTACCTCCTCCTCCCCCACTGCACCAGGCCATGCACCTCCTCCTCCCCCACTGCACCAGGCCATGCACCGCCTCCTCCCCCACTGCACCAGGCCATGCACCTCCTCCCCCATTGCACCCAGGCCATGCACCTCCTCCTCCCCCACTGCACCAGGCCATGCACCTCCTCCCCCACTGCACCAGGCCATGTACTTCCTCCTCCCCCACTGCACCAGGCCATGCACCGCCTCCTCCCCCACTGCACCCAGGACTGTGTATGACTGTCCTGCTCTGTTCTCGGGGAGCCCCTCCTCCCCTCCCCCACATATCCCCCAGAGCCCCTGTCCAGTGCATGTCTTTCCTGCCTTTATTGCCTACCCCACAAACGACATTTCCCACAACCAAGTGTCTAGCCGCAGGCTCCGGGGGTGGGGGGGTGTCTCGGCCGACCCGGAGCTCCCTCGGCACTGGAAGCAGAGACTGTGTACCACGTCCCCGGGACCCACACCTGACAGCCGCGTGGCAAGACTGGAAGTGCTGGAGTGGCTCCCGGCACCTGCGGCTGCCACAGCCAGGTCAGAGCAGGAACTGAGGCCACGCCCACAGTGGCAGGGCCAGCCCAGGGGGCCAGAACGCACACCAGGGAGCCCCAGCAGGGCTGTTGGGGGTGTCCAAGCCCGGGGGACACACGTGGGTCTGCTGCTCTGAGGCTGGTCACTGTGACCCTGAAAGCCCTCCCCCCACGTCTGGGCCTCTCGGACGGGGAGGGGCAGGGCCTGGGGCAGGGGATGGCCTAAGGCCTAGTAGACGTGTGAGCCGGCAAGCTCAGCAGCAGGTGGAGGCCGTGGGGAGTTCCCAGGATGTGGGATGGGTGGGGCCCAGGGGGCAGCCAGGGGTCTGGACTCTGGTGCTTTCAGCACACCTGGGCGCTGGTGACCGCAGGGACAGCCAGGGACAAGTGCCGCCAGCTCCAGAGGCCGGCGCCCCGTCTGCTGCCACCCTCTGCAGCCGTGTCCCCCACGGAGGGCAGTCGATGCTCTGGGTGTGCAGAATGGGCCACAGGGCTGGGAAGCAAGGCTGCACTCTGAGGAGGCCCCCCCATGCAGCTGAGCCCCTGAGAACCCACTGGGAGACCCCAGGCTGGTGCTGCTGCACAGTGGACCTAGCCTGGCCTGACACCCAGCTGACGCCGGGAACATCGCAGGGTGAGGCCGCCGCCTGGGCTGAGGCAGGACAGGGCTGGACGCTGTCGGACTCCCGAGGGTGGAGTGGGCAGGGCAGGTGGGGTCCCCACACCCCTGCCACAGAGGAGACCGTGGGAAGGGTCAGTAGGGTGAACCCAAGACTGATGGGAGCCAGGCTTGCCCAGAGGGGCCTGGCCAGTGTCCTGGGGTCCCGGCCATCGGCCAGGTCTGCCCACTGTCTGGCATGGCCACAAAGGGGGGCCTACGCTTTGGTCTGGGACAGTGGCGTACAGCCCCCTGCTGAGGCCCACCTGGATGGTGCCCTCCCACCACACCCCAGAGGCAGAGAGGCCCCCTGGGCTCCCTGAGCCTCCTCTTCCCTCCCAGTCTGAGTGTCTGGGAAGCCCTGAATTCACGAGACCTGCGGGGTGGGGGGCTTCGCTTGCTGCCCTAGCTGCCTGTGTCCCACCTGGCCTGTCCATCAGAGACCGCCGAGACCCCCACCTGCCAACCCTGCCTCCTCACAGTTTGGGGGTGGCCTCCACCCACATTCCGTGTGCCCCCCAAACTCCACCTCCAGGTCCTAACCAAGTGACGGCCACTCCCTGGCCCGGGGTCGAGGCCACAGCTCGGCGGGCACAGGCAGGAGACACAAGCACCAGTCCCACTGTGGACCCAGGGGCTTCGCCCTCCCCAGGCAGCCCCCGCCCCCTCCCCTCGGCCAGGAGCCCCATGGTGGGCTTTCCTCCCCTGCATGGTAGGGGCCATTCCCCCACCCCAGGGCTCCCGTGGGGGGCTGCTGCCTGCCCGGAGCAGACGGCACAGCTGGGCCGAGGCAGATGCGGTGCGCTTCCTGTTGGAAACTGAAACTGCCAGGTGCTTCCCTCCCTGCTCTGCGGGGTCCGGTGCAGCTGGGACAGGCCGTGCACTCCTGCCGCCTTCCGTGCTGTCCCCAGCCCCTTGTGGGCAGCTGCACTGGGAAGCAGCCCGGTCTCTGGCCAGAGTGAGCCCTGCTCAGCTCAGGTGCAGCAGGGGTGGGGTCCCGGAGCTCTGCCTCCTCGAGGGACCCTGGGCTCCTGGGCTGGGGGGTCCCAAGCATGGGAGTGTCAAGGTCTGGGCACAGACCAGGAGCTGCAGAGACTGGTGGAACACAGGTGAGATGAGCACACTGCTGAGCCGGGACGCGTGTGAGCTGAGCTCCTGAGAACTCTGTAGGTTTCTAGCTAAAATCTCCTATAAAATGGCCCTGACCCTTGGGGTCTGGCATGGAATGTGGCCACTCTCCCTCAGTGGGTGCTGGGGGCCGTGCGATGACTTCAAGCTACAGCCCAGCCTGGCAGGGGTCATAGGTGTGTTACTCAGGGTCACCTGGCAGGGGTCATAGGTGTGTTACTCAGGGTCACCTGGCAGGGGTCATAGGTGTGTTACTCAGGGTCACCGGGGCAGGCGAGGTGCATGGGTGTGCACAGGTGTGCGTGAGACCAGTCAGCTGGGCAGCACAGGGCAGGGAGTCGAGGAGGCAGGCTCAGAAGTGGGAGGGACGCCTCCTGCCACCCTGGTTCTGAGGCTCCGGGCAGGGTGGGGGTGGGAAACTTCCCCTCCCGGACAGGAGGACTTCCCCATCTTAGCCCACGACGCCCGAGGCCTCTGACTTCTGTGGGTTCTTTCCCAGCACACGACCCAGAGCACTTCTCAGGCAGCTCTGGCCCCGGGAGGCCCAGCGCCCACCTGCGTCCCCTCTGTCCCCGGGAGGCCCAGCGTCCACCTGCGTCCCCTCTGTCCCCGGGAGGCCCAGCGTCCACCTGCGTCCCCTCTGTCCCCTGGGAGGCCCAGCGCCCACCTGCGTCCCCTCTGTCCCCGGGAGGCCCAGCGCCCACCTGCGTCCCCTCTGTCCCCTGGGAGGCCCCAGCGTCCACCTGCGTCCCCTCTGTCCCCTGGGAGGCCCAGTGTCCACCTGCGTCCCCTCTGCCCCCGGGAGGCCCCAGCGCCCACCTGCGTCCCCTCTGTCCCCTGGGAGGCCCAGCGTCCACCTGCGTCCCCTCTGGCCCCGGGAGGCCCCAGCGCCCACCTGCGTCCCCTCTGTCCCCTGGGAGGCCCAGCGCCCACCTGCGTCCCCTCTGGCCCCGGGAAGCCCCAGCGCCCACCTGTGTCCCCTCTGTCCCCTGGGAGGCCCAGCGTCCACCTGCGTCCCCTCTGCCCCCGGGAGGCCCAGCGTCCACCTGCATCCCCTCTGGCCCCTGGGAGGCCCAGTGTCCACCTGCGTCCCCTCTGTCCCTGGGAGGCCCAGTGTCCACCTGCGTCCCCTCTGTCCCCCGGGAGGCCCCAGCGCCCACCTGCGTCCCCTCTGTCCCCGGGAGGCCCAGCGTCCACCTGCGTCCCCTCTGTCCCCTGGGAGGCCCCAGCGTCCACCTGCGTCCCCTCTGTCCCCGGGAGGCCCAGCGCCCACCTGCATCCCCTCTGTCCCCTGGGAGGCCCAGCGCCCACCTGCGTCCCCTCTGTCCCCTGGGAGGCCCCAGCGTCCACCTGCGTCCCCTCTGTCCCCTGGGAGGCCCAGCGTCCACCTGCGTCCCCTCTGTCCCCCGGGAGGCCCCAGCGCCCACCTGCGTCCCCTCTGTCCCCTGGGAGGCCCAGCGTCCACCTGCATCCCCTCTGTCCCCTGGGAGGCCCAGCGTCCACCTGCGTCCCCTCTGTCCCCTGGGAGGCCCAGCGTCCACCTGCGTCCCCTCTGTCCCCCGGGAGGCCCCAGCGCCCACCTGCGTCCCCTCTGTCCCCTGGGAGGCCCAGCGTCCACCTGCGTCCCCTCTGTCCCCTGGGAGGCCCAGCGTCCACCTGCGTCCCCTCTGTCCCCTGGGAGGCCCAGCGCCCACCTGCGTCCCCTCTGTCCCCTGGGAGGCCCCAGCGTCCACCTGCGTCCCCTCTGTCCCCTGGGAGGCCCAGCGTCCACCTGCGTCCCCTCTGTCCCCCGGGAGGCCCCAGCGCCCACCTGCGTCCCCTCTGTCCCCTGGGAGGCCCAGCGTCCACCTGCGTCCCCTCTGTCCCCTGGGAGGCCCAGCGTCCACCTGCGTCCCCTCTGTCCCCTGGGAGGCCCAGCGCCCACCTGCGTCCCCTCTGTCCCCTGGGAGGCCCAGTGTCCACCTGCATCCCCTCTGTCCCCTGGGAGGCCCAGCGTCCACCTGCGTCCCCTCTGTCCCCTGGGAGGCCCAGCGTCCACCTGCGTCCCCTCTGTCCCCTGGGAGGCCCAGCGTCCACCTGCGTCCCCTCTGTCCCCTGGGAGGCCCAGCGTCCACCTGCGTCCCCTCTGTCCCCTGGAAGGCCCAGCGTCCACCTGCGTCCCCTCTGTCCCCTGGGAGGCCCAGTGTCCACCTGCGTCCCCTCTGCCCCCGGGAGGCCCCAGCGCCCACCTGCGTCCCCTCTGTCCCCTGGGAGGCCCAGCGTCCACCTGCGTCCCCTCTGTCCCCTGGGAGGCCCAGCGTCCACCTGCGTCCCCTCTGTCCCCTGGGAGGCCCAGTGTCCACCTGCGTCCCCTCTGTCCCCTGGGAGGCCCAGTGTCCACCTGCGTCCCCTCTGTCCCCGGGAGGCCCCAGCGCCCACCTGCGTCCCCTCTGTCCCCTGGGAGGCCCAGCGTCCACCTGCATCTCCTCTGCCCCCGGGAGGCCCAGCATCCACCTGCATCCCCTCTGGCCCCTGGGAGGCCCAGTGTCCACCTGCGTCCCCTCTGTCCCCGGGAGGCCCAGCGTCCACCTGCATCCCCTCTGGCCCCGGGAGGCCCCAGCGCCCACCTGCGTCCCCTGTGTCCCCTGGGAGGCCCAGCGCCCACCTGCGTCCCCTCTGTCCCCTGGGAGGCCCAGCGTCCACCTGCGTCCCCTCTGTCCCCTGGGAGGCCCAGCGTCCACCTGCGTCCCCTCTGTCCCCTGGGAGGCCCCAGCGCCCACCTGCATCCCCTCTGTCCCCTGGGAGGCCCAGCGCCCACCTGCGTCCCCTCTGTCCCCTGGGAGGCCCCAGCGCCCACCTGCGTCCCCTCTGTCCCCTGGGAGGCCCCAGCGCCCACCTGCGTCCCCTCTGTCCCCTGGGAGGCCCAGCGCCCACCTGCGTCCCCTCTGTCCCCTGGGAGGCCCCAGCGCCCACCTGCGTCCCCTCTGTCCCCTGGGAGGCCCCAGCGCCCACCTGCGTCCCCTCTGTCCCCTGGGAGGCCCCAGTGCCCACCTGCATCTCCTCTGTCCCCAGGAGGCCCCATGATGGAGGCCGAGGGGGTACGCATGTGTCTGTGGGCTGGAGGCTGCGTCAGGAGTGGGCACTGCACCAGGCAGAGCACAAGGGCTTGGTCTCACATCGCAGGGCAGCTGGAGGCTGCCACAGGGTCACAGGCCCAGTGCTGGGGCCTTGGACCCCTGGAGCAAGCGGGGACGGCAGCGAGCAGGCAGCTGGCACATACACCACCCAGCCCAGCCCCTGTCTGTGGCCTCCCAGGGACACAGACGTGGTCCCTGCAGCCCCAGGCAGCTCTGACTGCTGGCCGGACTGGCACACTCACTCTGATCTTCTCCCGAGACCTCCCTGGCCACGGAGCCGTGTCCGTCTGCTCACCGGCCTGAGAGCCCACTGGACTCGCACCAGGCGCTGAGAAGGGCCGAGCAGTGGCTGTGGGTGGACCCTGGAGCTGCTTCTAACTCCTCATCATTAAATCGGCGCTGTGAACCGAGACAGACCCCTGGGACATGAATCTTAGAGAATAAATTGCCGATCGATTTTTATGCTCTGGATAACAACCGCGAAAATGCCGCGTGAAGATAAATTCCCAGTGAGCGTCGGCAGCAGCGTGGGGGCTGCCCTCCGGCCCCTGTGCCCCGCAGCCTCTGGGGGTCCTCGGGGCTGGGTCTGGGGGCCTTCCTTCTTGACTTGCTCTAGGATCCTGCAGGACAACTGGGGATGAGGGGCTGTGTCCAGTGTCCAGCGCCGGCCAGGTCGCCCAGGCCATGGCCCACCCCTCCCCCAGCATCTCCCACCTGCTTCCCCTGCAGCCTGGGGGCAAGGGCTGCCCTCCTGGGCCTCCCTCCTGCGAACGCCCCACGTGGACGGCTGGCACAGACACGGGGTGGAGGCTGAGCTGACAGGGCAGCCTACCCCCCTCCAGGGCAGGGAAGGGAGCGCAGCCCACCCCTCTGGGAGCCACCTGCAGACACAGGGCTGTCCCCACTGCAGAAAGACCTGGCCCTGGGTAGCCTCTGCTCCGCCCACACTGCCCCCCAGGCTGCCCTGCCGGGCCCAGAGCCAGGATTTCCGAGGCCTGGCTCCGTGCACACAGAACCGGACGCGGGCACTCTCCATGGCCAGCCTCTCCGGCTCATCACGGGGCTCCTAACCCAGGCTCCAACAAGCACCACAGGAACTAGGGGCTGGGGCCCTCCGGCCCTTTCTCACCCAGGTGGGAGGGAGCCCCAAAGGGGACTGGTCTGCCCGCCCCTCCCACAGGCTCCGCCCACCAGCCTTGGCCTACAAATCCCAGAGCCCAGCCCCTCCCACCCTGGCCAGGGGCTCTGAGGGAGGACGGTTCTGTCTTTGCCGGCTTCATCCCTCCCTGTCCTACTGCTCTGTGCCCGGCCAGGGCCTCCTGGGTCCTGCCCATGTCCACATGGGACACAGGAGATAGCTCAAGGACCTGGGCCCGGCCACCCACATGAGACACCCGGTTAGAGTTCAGGCTCCTCTCTTTGGTCCGGTCTGGCCTTGGCTGTCATGGGCGTTTGGGGAGTGAACCAGCAGATGGGAGACAGCTGTTTCAAATGAAATAAAAATCAATCAATACATTTTAAAAAGATTTGTTTACCTGAAAAGCAGAGTTACAGAGAGATCTTCCACCCACTAGTTCACTCCCCAGATGGTTGCAATGACCAGGGCTGAAGCCAGGAGCTCCATCCGGGTCTGCCCCGTGTGTGCAGGGACCCATGCACCCAGGCTATCCTCCGCCGTTTCCCCAGGCCGTGTGGAGCAGCCAGGACAGCACTGCACCGTGGGACGCCGGTGTCACCAGTGCACCGCTGCACTGGCCCCAACACACAAAAATGTTTAAATGAGCGTCTGGCAGAAGGGTTTACACCCTGGAAGTCCTCCGGCTCCATCCATCCATCCCCTGGCCTTTTGTGTGCCTTCCTGGGTTTGCCTTCTCCCGGGTGTGAGCGTGATGGAGCCGCCCCACGCGTCTCCCTGGCCCCTGCGCTGTGGCTCTGTGCGCTGTAGGGCTAGCCCCTACAGGCTCTGCTTGGGGACAGCTGGGTTCCATGCCGAGTGAGGCCCCGTGGTCTTGGTTCATGCTGAGGGACGCCGCCGCGGCGTGCAGTGCGGGATCCGCCTCTTCCTGGGTCGGTCGATGTCTCGGTCAGGTTTCCGGCACTCTCGGTACTTCTCGGGCTCGAACACTTTGCAAGGCAGGTGTTGGGGAGACATGTGTGGCTTTTCTGCCTGCCGTGCTGCTCCGGGTCCCGGTGCCGGGCAGCTCCTCACGCTGTGTGTGTAGCAGTGGACAGCAGCGGCTGTCACGACACGGTGGCATCCAGAACCCGCCGGTTGCCTTTAGGTTGTAAAGTGGCATGGCAGTGTCACACTCCCAACAGCTCCGTCAATGGGAAACGTGTGATGGTCACGGGGGTGGCCTGGACTCCTGGGCTCACAGCACAAAGGGAGCTGGTGGCCAGCTCCCCGGCAGGCCGTGGGGCCACGAGGGACACAGCAGGGGGCAGTGGGATTGTGTAGGCACAGTGGCTGACAGTAGAAGGAAGCTGCCCGTCACAGCCTCCTGCCATTCAGGAGCCCTGTGGGTTGATGTGGTGGCTATGGTGTGTTTTCCGGGCCCCTCACTCGCCCTGGGGTGTCCTGGGCTGGTAGCCGTGGCTCCCTGAACACCACAGGCCTGAGGCTGAGAACCAAGGAGGGGATGTGCCCGGCGCTGGTGTGTCCGGCGCTGGGCCATGGCTGCGGAGCCCCAGGCCGGTTCCAGCCACCCCTGCCCAGTGAGCCAGTGGCCCAAGGGTGTGTCGGGCTCCCAGCTGATGCTGGAGCCGTGGCAGGCGGCAGGGCTGTGTGACCTCCAAACAGCAGAGCTGGGATGGAGGCATCTTGGGCCCCGGGCAGCGTCTTCCTGCCCCATTTCCGTGGAACATAAAATGACAGCCACGGGGGAGTGCGGGAGCTCCCGCCTTCCCCATGGGGCTGAGCACAGGTGCAGGAGGAGTTAGGATTCCCACGGCAAGGCCGCCCCATGCTCTGCCCAGGGCCCCTAGGCCACTCCATCCCCTTCCTGGGGCGAGTGCCTGGGAGTGCAAGGACCTGGGGACAGGGGGGTGCCCCGCGGAGCCCGCACTGGGGGCTTGAGGACCCCCGGGCGCACACACAGATTCGCCAACACACACGCCCAGTCAAGCCTGCGGGTCGGCCACCCTGGGAACCGTGTGCGTGAGCGGAGGGGAAGCAGCGAGCCCGCGCCGGCTGGACTCGGGGAGAGAGGCCAGCGGGTAGGGGTCGGGCGGGGCGGCCGGGCCGGGCATTCCTGCAGGTTGGCAGGAAGATGAGCAGCATGCAAATAGATGCAAAGCAGATGCAAATGAACAGGCCAGGGGGCCGGCGCGGAGCGAGGAACCCCACCCGCCCCGCGCTTCCCGCCCCGGCGCTGGGGCTCCAGGCGGAACCGCGGCGGGGCGAGCGCGCCCCCTGCCGGCCGAGCGCGGAGGTGGCCCCGGGCCTGGGGCCTGCGCGGGGGAGGGGGGCGCGCGGGCGGGGGAGGGGCGCGCTCGCCCCCCAGATCAGACGCCGCTGCTCCGAGGGCGGCGAGGCCAGCGGCGCCGACGGCTCCGAGGTGGGTGTGCGTGGCGAGGAGGGGCGCACGGCCGCGGCCCCCGCTCGCCTCCCCCCGTGCAGGGCGCGGCCTGCCCGGCGAGGCGAGGAGGGGTGGGCGCAGCGAGGGGCCCACCCCCCACGGACCCGCGCGCCTGGCGCGGTCGGCACGGCGCGCTCCGGCCGTGTGCTCGCTGCTCCACGGACCCCACGCCCCGCAGCGCCGGGCTCTCCCGCTGCGCACGGCCCGGGCGTCCCCGTCCCGCTTCCTCGCTCCGGCCCCGGCCGCTTCCTAGGGCTCCGGCCCGGTGCGCACGGCGCGTCCGGGTGGCGGGGGCTGCGGCGGGCGGAGCCGCTCTCCGCGACAGCCCGCACCGAGCGCGGGCGCCTCTCCCGTGGCCGGCGCCCCGGGGCGGAGCCCAGCGCGATGGGCGCCGAGCGGGAGGCAGGTGGCGCAGCGGCGGCGGCGGCGGCGGGGGGCAGGGGGCGGAGGCGGAGCGCGCGGGGCGGGGGCCGCGGGGCCCCGTGAGACTCGGGCGAGCGCGCCGCACCGGAGCCGGCGCCCGCGAGCCGAAGGCGCGGCCTCCCGGAGCCCGCCCGGGGCGGCGTGCGCGCTTTGTTCCCGCGCGGGCGGCCCGAGCCGAGCCCGGGCATGGCCCTGGCGGCCGCCCCGCGCGCCCGGGCCCCGCCGCGCGCCTGAGCCGGGCGCAGCCAGCGCGCCGACCGCCCCGCGTCGCGGCGGTGGGCACGGAGCTCTGAGAAAGAAGCCGCCGCGGGAGCCGGGCTGCGAGTGCGCGGCCGCCCGCCGGACCTCCGCACCGTAAGTGCCGCGCCCGCCCGCGCTGCGGGCCCGGCCCCCACTTGACAAAGTTGGCGCCCGCGGCGGGGTGCAGCCGCGCCCCCGGAGTGGCGGAGCCGGACCTGCTCCCAGCGTCGTGGAACTTGAGGTGGGAGCTGCGTGCCGACGGCGAGGCGTCCTGCCTGCGGGTGGCCCCGGGGTGCCCGGGTTCCCCAATAGGGACCCCGCGGGGGGGACGGGAGCCGGGGGCCTGGGGGGACCGGGTCTGGAGCTGCCCCGGCGGCCCTGGCTTTGCTCCCGGAGTCGCCGGCAGGGCCCTGCTCTGCTCCAGGCGCGCTCCCCCGGGTCCTGCTCTCAGCCGCGGGGAAGGTCCATCTGCCGGGCAGGCGGGCGCCGGGCTGTGGGAACGGCGGGGAGGGGCTTGCGCCGCCGCGCAGGCACAGATGGCCGGAGGGTCGGCCCTGGACCGGGCTTGGGGTAGCAGAAGGCAGCCGGCTGGCGGCGCGGCTCGGCGCCCGGCGCTCCTCCCACCCTGGGAACTCCGGGGCTGCGTGGTGGGCAGCCGTGACGGGGAGACCCCCGCGCCCCCAGCGGCACTGCCCATGCCCTGTGGGCCGAGGCGGGGGCCCTCACAGCCGGTGGGAAAATGTTTCCTCTGAAAACGCGCTGGATTCAGGGTTGAGCCAAGTGGCCAGAGCCCCAGGGCTCTGACCCCCGGCCAGGATGTCCCCTCATTATGTCCTGCGGGGCGTGTGCTTCCTCCTCTGGACCTGGCTCCTGCTGGGCTGGGCGCAGGGTGGGGGTGGCCGTCCCGTGCGGGTTGCCTGGAGGTTTGAGAAACTTGTGGAGGCTGGGAGGCCCCTGCCCCAAGCATGGGCGCTGAGCTGGACGGTCCAGCCTTACTTGCTGGGCGCTCGAGGCCGCCACAGGACTGGCCGGACAGCCCCGGGGTAGTTCCTGGGCGTGCTCAGAGAGGGCTGGCGCCGGGAGCCTCTCCGACACACGCCTTATCCCGTGGTGGACGCCAGAGCACACAGCTGGCCCCACAGGCCCCACGGCCGCTGGCTGGCACCTCCCACCCTGAAAGAGCGGGGCTGCTGTGCCGGGGCGGACCCTCCCGGCTGGAGGGCGCAAGGAGAGCAGATGTGGCCTCCAGAGCAGCCGGGAGCCGGGCAGGCACTGGGCAGAGCATTGGGGGGGGGGGCGGGGGGAACCCGCCCGTCCCGGGAGGCGCTGTGTGTGTTGCTGGGGGAGAAGGGAGGGCACGGGGCGGCACCGGCGCTCCTGTGAAGCCGGGGCTGGGAGCATGGGGTTTCCCCAGGCCCCCGCCGGCCCCCCGGGCCCCCAGCTGCTCCTGTGTCGCCAGGCGAGCCCCGTAATTGAGTTACCACCTCCAGGAACCTCTGTCATTCAGCTCCACGTATTTTTATTTCTGCACGACTGGAAGAAATTAATTTTCCTTCCTACGCAGCGCTCTGCAGACGCCGGCTGGCCGGGTCGCTGAGCCCCGGGGTCCGTGCTCCAGCCCTGAAGCATCGTGGCAACGCCCAGCTGCCCCCCAGGCCCCATGCATCCTCAGCCCCCAGAGTGCCAAAGGGCCACGGCCGAGCTCGGTTAGTGGCGCCCTGGGTGGGAGCATGGCTGTTTCCAGGGGCGGCTCTGTCCTGGCCGCCGCCTGCTGCGATTCTTGTACCCGCTGTGCGGCACCGGCCTTGGCCGGGTCTGTCCCTGTGTCTCTGAGCGGCTCACACAGCCGGACGCTGCGTTCGGCACCTACACTTGCTGCCTGAGTCAGTGACTGCCTGTGCAGGTGCCCAGAGACAGACGGATGTGCACAGGGCCAGGGGCTGTGACCCTGGCCCCAGCCCCGCGTGCACGGTCCACCCTCTGCTGTACCCTGTCCATCGTGTCCCTCAGGAAGGCGAGGCCCACGGGAGTCAGGGGCAGGGAGGAAGAACTTGACCTGTCCCTGTTCCCCCTATGCTGGGCTGGGCGGGGACTGCAGTCAGGACCCTCGCGATGCCCCCAGGTTGTCAACCAGCTGTTGTCACAGGTGGAGCCTCCATGCCTGCGTCCGCCATTGGTGGAGGTGCGTGTCTCCGTGGGCAGGGGGAGGGGCGCTGTTTCCCTGGCGGAGGCAAGCCGCCCGGAACGCGCCTGTCACTCACACCTGCTCTGGCCAGGCGCGTACAGTAGCACTGCAGGAGCGTGTGCCCGTGCCCAGGCGGCCAGCAGGCTTCAGCCCTGGGGCGCTCGCCGTGGAGACCCTGAGCCGGTGCGGGAGCCGCGGCACGCGGGCACCCGTGGCTCCACATCTATACTCCAGGCCTGCTGCGTTCAGGGGCAGGGGTAGCCGTGGCAAAGGGGCAGCAGTGTGCCACTGCCCCGGCCCCGAGGTCTGGGCCAGGCTGGGTGGGCACTGCGCTGGTTCCAGAGACCCCGTGGCCCGCCCTGGTCCCGTGGCTCCTGACCCCCAGGAGAGCTCTGCTGGGAGGCAGACAAGGCGGAGTGCCCCCTTGGTCCGGAATGGGACGGCCGGGTGGAGGGGCCGGGAGGGCCCTGCTTTCCTGGGGACGGCGCGGGGAGGTGTGTGCTGGGGAGCTGGGAGCCGCACTCGGGGCCGGGGCGGGGCCTGGCCGGCCGTGGCGTACTTCCTGGGGCACTGCAACAGAAGCCGTGGCTCTGCCGCCTGTGGCCCAGGGGCCTCTCGGCCAGCTGGAGGTCACCAGGCAGGGAGCCGGGCAGGTGCGACCGTGGCGAGGCAGCCGTCCTCCCGGTCCCTTTCCTGGGTGCTCCCAGCTCCCTGGGGCTGGTTCCCCCACCCCCACCCCCAGAGGCATCTGGGTGCTGCAAGCACCCGGGGCTGTGGCGGGCGGGGTCTGGGTGGGTGTCCAGGCTCCGGGCTTCTGTTTACTCGGCTGAGAAAAGTCCACAGCCGGGACAGCAGGTGACGGCAGAAGGTGCCGGCGCAGGAGGCCTCCCAGATGTTCACAGGGTCGAGGCTGCAGGGAGGGGCTCCCCCACGGCCTCCAAGCCTGAACCAGGACGGAGGCACCGGCCCTGTGTCTCTGGGTGGAGAGGCGGGGCTTAGACGTTCCGTCCTCCACATCCTCCCTGCTCTGCTTCCCTGCAGAGGGGTCTCCTGGATGTGGGAAGGAAACTCTCTCGGCCTCGCCTGTAGCTGTTTTCCTGGGTGTGGACAGCCCTGGCTGGGTTTTGTGACTGCGAGGGACCGGGTTGCCCTGTCCGGCTGTGCAGGTTGGCCTGGACACCTGATTTTTGCTGGATGTGGGTGGCCAGGTCCCATGGGCCCCAGAGGGTGTGGAGGCTGAGTGCCCACCTGGCCCCTGGTGCTGCCCGGGAGGCTGCTCAGAGACGGCTACACGTCTGGCGGCCAGCTGTCACGTGTCCAGTCCCACATGCGGCCGCTGGTCTCTGCGGCACCTGCTGTCCCGTCCTCACGGACACGTAGCCACTGCTGTCCCTGGGTTCTGTACCTGCTCTCCCTGGGTCTGCTTCCAGGGCCGTCTGCAGCCCGGGGTCCACTAAAGGCCAGGCAGGTGACCCTCTTGGAAGGCAGCCAAGGTCCTGTGGGCAGCTCCTTGGACCATGCCACTCCCTCCCCCACTGGGTTCCGCCTTCCTTCCCCTTACCCAGATGCCCCAGGCCCTGCACTGCCACACCTCTCCCCCTCCCCCTCCCCCTCCATGGTGTTTGGCTCAAGCGTGACCCGCGCAGTGACCATCCAGCCTGTCCTGCCTACTGACTCTTGCTTGTGTGTCCCCACTGGGCCCCCACTGACGGGAAGCCCTGGGCAAACCACATCTTCCCTGAGGGCCATCTCCAGCCCCTCCCACAGGGCCAGTGACCAGGCTTGTGAGCTGGGAGAGGGGCTGTCCAAGCTGTCCCCCGTGTCCGCTGTCCAGCCCTCGGCTGTGACCGCCAGTCTTGCGTGTGGAGGGCAGGGGGTTGCATGGGCGGTCGGCCTCTCCCTGTGCAGGCGTTGGCCAGGGCTCCCTCCAGCCCGTTCCCTGAGCCCATCGCCCCAGTGCCGCAGGCCGGGCCTGGTTGGGCCGCCTCAGGCTGGCTGGCAGCTCAGCCCCACTGTGCACAGGGCACCTGCAGGCCAGCCTCCGTCTGGTGGCCCCGGGTCAGGACATGTGCTCAGGCCAGGTGGCGTTAGGACACTGGACTGGGGCAGTGTCTGCCTGTGCAGGTCGGCCCCTCCCCGGACCCCGCCCCCTCCAGCAGAATTCCAGCATCCCCGGCCCAGCTAGGATGATTCGGGTCATTTTCTTTATCTGCCTCCAAACTCAAGAATAATTTAATTCTTTTTTTTAAAAGATGTATTTATTTATTTGAAAGGCAGGGTGGCAGAGAGACAGGGAGAGTGAGCTTCACCCGCTGGTTCACTCCCCAAATGGCTACAGCGGCCAGGGCTGGGCCAGGCTGAAGCCAGGAGCCAGGAGCTTCTTCCAGTTTTCCCACGTGGGTGCAGGGGCCCAAGCATTTGGGCCATCTTCCACTGTCTTCCCAGTGCATGAGGAGGGAGCTGGATTGGAAGTGTAGCAGCCAAGACTCAAACTGGCATCTGTATGGGAAGCCAGCGTCTCAGGTGGTGGCTTAACTGACTGCTGCTCAGACCTTCCACCTGTGACTGGCACAGCCCAGAGCCACGGGGAGCCCAGCTCTGCTTGGGGGCGACTGGGCTCTGTTTGCAGCTGCAGCCCCTCCCCGGGTGAGGCCCAGAGGCCAGCTGAGTGGAGTCGGTGCCCCCTGGAGTGTGCACACCTCCTGTGACCGAGGGACCCAGGACCTCAGCAGAGCACAGTACCCTTCACCACCCCAGCACATCACCGCTGACGCCATGTGTCTGGGGAGAGAGGCGAGCAAGGGCATCGATGCCGGGGTCTCCCCGAGGCCAGGCAGGAGCCTCACGCACCCTGTGCCAGGCTCCCCCGATGACATGAGCTGGTGTGGGCCCTGTGGGGAAGGGAGCCACTGGCCACTGGACGAGCTTCCAGAAGAGGCCCTGTGCAAGGGCCCTGAGGCGGGGTGCGCCTGGCGTCTGAGGACCCCGGGGGCCTTGTGGGTGGACAGGCAGGAGAGAGGCTGGTGCAGGGACCACTGGGTGGGAGCTGCGGTCAGCAAGCCCTGGGAGGCACCGCGTGTTTCCTGTGGGCCTGAGTTGAAGTAGCCGCCAGCGCCAGGCCCTGGAGTCCTACCTCACAGACCAACAGGCCACGGCTCGGGGGGTGGGTTGCGATGCAGGTGTTCGAGGTGAGCCCGGGACCATGGGAGCCCCTGATGGAGGTGGGTGCACGGATAGGCTGTCGGGCCAGCCCCTGGTGGGGCCTCTCTCATGAGCCAGGGCTCCTCGTGGAAGGAAGCTGAGCCTTGAGGGCCCGGGTGGGCCTCGCTGAGTCCTGGGAGCTGCTCCTCGAGTCGTCCCCACTTCTCGGGCGGACATGGCAAGTCCTCCCAGCACTTACCAGGAGCTTCCCATAGCAGGGCCACGGCCTTGTCGCTCTGTCCCAGGCCTCTCCCCTGGGAGTCAGGGAGGGGGTGTCCGGGCCAGAGCCGTGCACGTCCCGGGTTGGTGTGCTTGGGTTTGATTCCCAAGTCTCCCTCTGACTCCCGCTTCCTGCTGTGGGCACCTGGGGCGGAGGCAGCAGGCAATGGCTCAAGTCGCGGGGTCCCTGGCACCCTCATGGGACGCCGGCCTTGGCCTTGGCTGGTGCAGGCGTTTGGAATGACTCAGCGGGTGGGTGTATCCATGCTGTGCAGGACCCCGGCCCTCACCCCAGAGAAGCCCCCGCTGAAGCAGGTGCGCTCGGCCTGAGTGAGGGTCCCTTGGCCTCTGCCAGCCCGTTTCCCTCCCGTGAATGGGAGCCACGGAGCACCCTGCAAAGGCTCTGCCGTGGGGGAGGGGCTTCCCCCGCGCTGTTTTGACTGCAGCACCGCCCCCCCCAGATCCCCCCTGAGGCTCTGAGACCATTTGGTGGAATGAGTCAAAACATCCAGAAGGTTCCGCTGGGGAGGGAGGCGGGGGAGCCGGCTGCTCGCGTGTCTCCCCCAGAGCAGCTGCCACCGGCTGCGGTGGCACCAGCACAGCACCCGCCCATCTGCCCGCCTGGCACCTCCCCAAGCCCGGGGCGGGGAGAGGCTCGGCCGGGTGGGGACGGACGCTCCGCAGTGGTGGCTTTGGCCCTTCGCTCTGTGGTCAGGGCCTGGTGAGGCCTGGTCCTGTCGGGCCGGGTGGAGCCGCGCCCGTGTGCTCTGCCCCCGCCCCTGCCACGGCGGGTGCTCTGAGTGGTGACCTGAGTGGCATGGCTGCTGTTGCCCTGGGGGACGGAGGGGCACCTCCCCCGGGGCTGGACCCTGGCCTTGGACGGGCTCTGACCGGGGGACCGTGGTTTCCCCACAGTGGGGGCTCCTAGGAGCCATGTGCTCACTCACCCTGCAGACACCTGGAGCCCCCCCCCCCAGCTCTGAGTGTCCCAGCTGGAGCTGGCCTCAGGCCTGCCCCACTCCCACGCCTGCCCCTGGGGTCTGTGTGCCTGGCTCCTGCCTCTGGCCGCCCCTGGGAGGCTCCCGCTGGGGCCGCCCCAGCACCTCCCTCCACCCAGTCTTGAGCCCTGTCCAAGGACGCCTGGCCTGGCCCCCGTCCCCAGACGTGCTGTGCGAGGGGGCAGCCGGCTGGAGGCTCTTGCCCTTGACTGCTGCCTGAGCTCACCCTGTGGCCAAGCTGTCTCGTCCCTCAGCCGCAGAGGGGGTGGGCACATCCGAGTGCCTGGTGGGAGTCCTGGCGCCTCCGCTCCAGGCCCAGCTCCCTGCTATTGCTCACCTGGGAGGCAGCTGGTGAGGGCTCAGGTACTCGGGCCCCTGCCACCCACGCGGGAGACCCGGATGGAGTTCCAGGCTCCCGGCTTCTGCCTGGCTCAGCCCTGCCTGTGTCAGCATCTGGGAGTGAGCCCGTGGATGGGAGATCCCTCCCTCCCTGTCTCTGCGTCCCTCTGCATGTCTTTCTTCTTCCTTTCACATAAAATAAAAGTCGGACAACAAATGAGAAAGGATTGCCTGGGGAGGCAGGGCTGGAGCTAGACAGGAGCAGGCGTGGGGGTGGCGGGGGAGCCCCGAGCCCTCAGGCCCTCACTGCAGGGGCTCCGAGTTGAGGGCGCGCGCTGAGCCCAGCCGTGCAGAGTGACGTTCCCTGGACGGATCCCATATCGAAGCCGTGGTGTTGTGGGCTGCTCCAGTCTCTCCTTTCACTCATACCAGGGCTGGGGGGGCGGGGGGGCTTGGGCCGTCTGGAGGGACGGAGAGAGCTGGGCCCTGAGCAGGTGCAGGCTGGACCCACACCGGGCAGACTGCCTGGCTCAGGAGTCAGCCGTGGGCCTCCCCGAGCCTCAGCTGCCCCATCTGTGAAGTGGGCAGTCTGTTACTGTCGTGGGACCAGCAGGCTTCTTACAAGGGCCCAGGGCAGAGCTGGGGCCCTGGGAACGTGGCCTCGCACAGGTCCTGCTGGGCTTCTGTTCTGACGTCTGTGGGATGGGCGCAGCAGGCGCTGGGGGAGCCTGGCCAGGGTTCCTGCTCCCTGCGTGGCTGTTCGCTCAGCGGGGCACAGGTGCAGGAGGAAGGGCCTGGGAGGACGTGAGGACGAGCAGGTGTCATGGGCACTCATGGCCGGGGGAGCCTGTGCTCAGGAGACCCCCAGTGCCTCGGGAGTTCAGCAAACAGAACTGAGCCTTGGTCACCCCCGGGGTCGGGCTTAGGCCAAATCTCACTCCAGGGCTCCCTGGGGGCCACCCAGGCCTTCACCCCCCTGGCAAGACAGGAGGAGGCGGGGCTGTAGGAGGCCCAGAGGGCGGGGGTGGGGGTTCTGGGAGGTGGTCGCCGGGCAACCCCAGGTCGGGGCCTCTCGGGTGCGCTGCCCTCAGAGTCAGAGGTTTCCGAGCGGCGGGGAGGCGGCCGGGGAGGATGGGGCTCCCCGGCTCCCATGCCATCCTTGCTGCTGCCTGCGTGTAATTAACAGAGCAATTAAAAACAGGATGAGTTAATTGGTATTCATTTATGTGGCAGATGTTTTTAACTGAGGCAGGAAACAGTTTACCTGTTTACGTAAACAATGCAAAGGGGAGTGGGGGCCGCCCGCCCCTGCCAGCCGCGTGCCGGGCTCCCCCGGGACACCTGGGGCTCGGAGGGAGGACGCCCAGCTCCCGGGTCAGTGGCCTCACCGGCCAATGCCGTCCTGGAAGGGCGAACGTCCGGCTGGGGTTGGAGCACCCAGGCTGGGCAGGTGCTGGGGCCGAGGTCCTGGCAGAACATGGGGGTCCCTTGTGGGCAGCCTCAGGGCTGGGGGGGCCCTCTGTGAGCTGGAATGCGGCTCCTCCGTGCCACAGCCGCGGTTCAGGCTCTCGGGCCGCTGCGGCACACGGCATGCTGGGCAGTGCCCCCGGGAAAGGGGGCAGGGATCAAGGTTCAGCACTGACCGTGGGACCACGGTCAGTGGTTGGACCCCAGCGCTGTGGGGCTGGGGTCCAAGCATGGACTCCTGGGGGGCTGCAGGCACGGGGCCACCGTGATGGGGGCGGCTGCGTGGGGAGGGGCTCCCCAAGCCTTCTGAGCAGTGGGTGTTGTGGGTGTTTCTCTGCGCCCTGGCTCACTCCCCGGCCCCTGGCTCCCTCTGTGCCTCGGCTTCCCTGGGTGTGAAGTGGGCAGAGTGACACAAGTGACGAGACTTCTATCAGCCATGGGGGGTCTGGCCTGCCTCCCCCACAGGCCAGAGGACCTGGGGCCCGCACTGCTGTACCTGCCGTGGGGACGCCTGGAGGTTCAGGGTGCGGGAGGCCCGGGCGGTGCCTGCGGGTCAGTGCCTTGCTGCTGACCTGAGTGTGTTGGCCACGGGCCCCTCCCAGGCTCCGGGGCGTTCCTGCACAAACCCTCACCAGGAGCGCTTCCCCCATAGCTCAGCCTCGGCCCAGGGGCGGATCCTCTCTGCTTTGGCTGCGCGGTCACCTGTGGCCAGGCGGGATCTTGTCCCCAGGTCATCAGAGAGTGCTCCCAGACCCTCATCCTCTGCGGTGTGTGTGTCACGCGTGTGCATCGGGCTGCCAGCCCCAGTTGCTGTCCAGCCAGCGTGTAAGCAACGTTTGCAGTGAGGTGGCTGAGGTTTTAAACTGATGCGTGGGCATTGGCTCAGCCTGCACGGCACCTCGTGGCTGGCAGGGGAAAATCCAGCCGCAGTCCCAGTGAGCGGCCGGGGTGCAGGACGAGGGAGGACTTGGTCCCGAGCGTCCCCCGAGCAGTCCAGCGCTGTGCCTATGCCCAGCCCACCCCTCGCTTTCACAGGAGTGCAGGTGTCTGGTGCTGGGGGGCATCGGGCCTGGACAGCTCCCCCTGCCCCACACCTGACCTCAGGCGCCTGGGCATGGGGGCCTAACTCGGCGTCCACGGCCCCAGCCTGAACCCCAGATGTCACTTGTTCCACAGCAGCGGCTTACTTAGGTAGCAGCGTGCAGTCAAGTGTCACTCACCCGTCACTGCTCAGTCACCTGTCACTCACCCGTCACTCTCTGCTTAGCAGTGATCTGTCAATCACCTGTTACTGCTCAGTCACCTGTCACTCACCCATCACTGCTTGGCAGTCACCTGTCACAGTCATCTGTCACTCACCCGTCACAGTCACCTGTCACTCACCCGTCACTCTCAGCAGTCACCTGTCACTCACAGTCACCTGTCACTCACCTGTCACTGCTTGGCAGTCACCTGTCACAGTCATCTGTCACTCACCTGTCACTGCTCAGTCACCTGTCACTCACCCGTTACTCTCTGCTCAGCAGTGATCTGTCAATCACCTGTTACTGCTCAGTCACCTGTCACTCACCCATCACTGCTTGGCAGTCACCCATCACTGCTCAGTCACCTGTCACTCGCCCGTCACTCTCAGCAGTCACCTGTCACTCGCCCGTCACTCTCAGCAGTCACCTGTCACAGTCATCTGTCACTCACCCGTCACTGCTCAGTCACCTGTCACTCACCCGTCACTCTGCTCAGCAGTGATCTGTCAATCACCTGTTACTGCTCAGTCACTTGTCACTCACCCATCACTGCTTGGCAGTCAGCCATCACTGCTCAGTCACCTGTCACTCACCCGTCACTCTCAGCAGTCACCTGTCACTCAGCCAGGGTGGGCGTCTGAGAGCCGACTGCTGGGTGGAGTCCTGGCTGCCATGCTTCTGATCCAGCTTCCTGTCGCACACCTGGGGAGCCACAGTGAGGCGCAAGCCTGGGACCCCTGCCACATGCGTGGGAGACCTGGGTGGACTCCGGCTCCTGGCTTTGGCCTGGCCCAGCCCTGGCTGTGGCAGGCATTTCGAGAGTGAATCAGCTGATGGAAGATATTTCTGTCTCCGGTTTTCTGCCTTTCAAATAAAATGAAAATAACTAGAGAGAAGGCAGCCCATCCTGCCCCGCCCCCACCCAGGAGCTAAAATGTGTGCAGACGTGCCCCCCCACGACTCCACACGCATGTGCACATGTATGTGCACACACCCCCTTGCGTCCAGCTCTCTGGGGGTGCTGCTCCCCCTGCCAGGCCCTGCCAGGCCCTTGGCTCCAGGACCCCGCGTCCCAGCCGGGGGTCTGAGGTGAGCCCTTGGCCGTTCTCCAGGTAGCCCTCGGGAGTTCCCTGGGCAGACCCCTGTGTGTCCACCCATGCAGGTGAGGAAGTTGAGGGGGCCCAAGGCCACCCCCGCGGTGGACCTGAGCCTGCAGCTGGGCCTGGAGCCACCATCTCGCTCGGGAGGCGAGAGAATGGAGGGGCAGCAGCTCTGGAACTGAAGGGAGAGGGTCTCACCAGGGTGACCCCCCACCCGCCCTGTGGGCAGTGCACCTGTCTCAGGCCATGCCGGCCCTCACAGAGGAAGAGGGCGGTGCCACCCCTCACCCACCCTTGTCCCTTACCTACCCGGCCACCTGTCTGTTTACCCATCCGTCTGTCCACCCACCATCCAGCCAGCTGTCCATCTGCCCACACACCTGTCCATCTCCCCGGCCACTCGCCTGTCCCTCACCTCTCCCTGTTCCTGCCGCCCTCCCCACCCCCACATCTATCACTGCTGCCATGTGGTCAGCCTGCTGCAGACGCCCTGCTGGCCCCAGTGCCCTGTGTGTGCGTGGGGGGGGGCCCACGTGTGCCCACGCCTCCCAGTGCCCCATGTGTATGTGTGTGCACAGTGGGGGGGACCCACGTGTGCCCACGCCCCCCAGTGCCCCGTGTGTGCATGGTGGTGGGGGGCCCACGTGTGCCCACGCCCCCCAGTGCACCGTGTGTGTGTGGGGGGGGGACCCACTGTGCCCACGCCCCCCAGTGCCCCGTGTGTGTGTGTGGGGGGGACCCACTGTGCCCACGCCCCACAGTGTGCCAGGCCTGCGCTGGGCGAGCACGTCCGCCTCCCAGCCCGAGCAGGCGGCCCAGATGGCGGGGCTGCCTCCCCCGCGGCCCTCGGGAGTCGCTGGCAGCGCAGCCTCAGCAGCTGGCCGAGGAATGTGCTTCCTCTGCGCCTGCCGCGGGCCAGCAGGCCCTGGACATCTGGGTCCCATTTGCAGCCTGTGCGGCGCAGGGAAGAGTTTAATTCCAGCCACTTTGAGTTTAATTCCACCACCACCACCACCCCCCCGCCTGTTAACTCCTTGCTCGGCACAGGCTCCTGGGGGAGAGGCTGCTCGGGGCCCACAGAGCCAGAGTCCGGCACCTCCGGGCGGGCGTCTCTGGCCAGACTTGGAGCCCCAGCCCCGTCCCCAGGCTCACGCCCGACTCTGCTTCAGAAACAGGCAAGGGCGCGGCTCTGCCCAGCCCCGCCGGGAGCCGCCGCCCCGTGGTCCCACCGTTCTCCGTGCGCCTGTGTCCAAGGGGAAGTCTGGGGCTTTGTCACCGACCTTGATGTCCCTGGGGGTCACTTTCTGTGTCAGTAGACGCTGCTCTGTGACGTCACGTTTGCAAGTACTTGGATGCCCGAAGCCCAGCACACCGGGGAGGTGACAGAATGACAGCTGTCACCATGTGCACACACGTGTGCCAACAGGCGGGCTTCCCTGCCTGGTGCCTGCCCTGCCCCCCGCGCCTCCCTCCTGCTGGTCGCCTCCGCCCAGAGCGGCCGCTATGCCTGGTTTTGGGGTCTCCGTGCATGAGTGATCTCAGACGCCATGGGGGCCAGCGGCTGAGGCTGCTTCGCTCCCCAAATGCCCACGGGCACCGGGACTCCATCCGGGTCTCCCATGTGGGTGCCAGGGGCCCTAGTACTTGAGCCATCGCCTGCGGCCCCCTGGACGTGTCAGCAGGGAGGGGGACTTGGGAGCAGAGCCAGGACTTGAACCCGGCACTCTGACGGGGGAGGCAGCGTCAGACACTGCCTGCGTCCCTTTAGCTCTTGGGGGGCGTCAGTCACCATCCGGCTCCGCTCCATGAGGACAGCTGGAGGCTCCCGTGGCCTGGCCGGCTCTGCCTGTGTCCCAGCCCCAGGGGCTGGCCTGGGGTTCACTGGGTCTCATGTCCAGGCTAAGAGCTGACTATCGTCCACACTCGCTCCTGGGTTGGCCAGGTCCAGGGGAGTGGCAGGAAGATGGCCCAGGAGCTGCAGCCGTGGGGCTGGGGCCAGACGTAGGGACCCACGAGGCAAGGGTCTGGACAGCATCTTGGTCACGTGGGGGCTGTGCTGAGCGACAGGCTCGACCGACGTGGGCTCCCTACACATCATGGGTGGGGGCACTGGTGGCTGGACACGTCCATCACTGTGAGCCAGGTCCCGCCACTGACCGCAGCTCGGGCAGCACGGGCAGCAGGTGCAGGCCCAGGCCCACCCTTGTCCGGGCACCCGGCACTGTCTGGGCTCTGTCCTAGGGGACACTGGGCACCTTGCAGAGCCGGGGGCAGATGTCCAGCAGGTACAAAGGCCTGGGCTGCCCGCCCAGAGCAGCAGGAGGCACAGGGTCCATCTGTCGCCTAGGGCTCTTGTCCAAGATTGAGCCCCAGGTCTGTTCAGTGTGTAGGGTCAGAGATGCTCCTTGGTCCTCAGACGCACCAGGAGGCGTGGAGGGCGGAGAGGCCAGGCCCGTCCGGGATGGGGTCCCTCACCCGCTGCCCCGCACCAGACCAAAAGGCAGGTGCAGCGAGGCTGGCCAAGTGTCGGCGGCTGTCCAGCTCCTCCGCTCCCTGCCCACAGGGCAACAGCTCACCACAGGGGCGCCCTGGCCACTGCTGCCAGCCCTGGGCCACACAGCGTCCCTGCCTCGCCCTGGCCACCACCCACACTCCCCCCACAGGGCTGGAAGGCGAGGGTCTGCCCACTGCGACTGCTGACTAGGGCCAGTGACGTCCCAGGCCTTGTCAGGAGGGAAGTGAGGGGGCTCCAGGGCCCGCGTGTGGGGGGTGCCTGGGCAGCCGGCGGCATAGTGGGCGTGCTGAGGACAGACCCCACACGCGCCAATGCCTGGTCCTAGCCGCCTCCCATGGACCGGACTGGGAGCACTGGGCCTTGACACGTTCCCAGCTGGGCTGGGTAGGCCGGGGACAGTGATGGATGGAGTGATCCTGGCGTGACTGGGGGACAGGTGTCTACTCTTGTTCCCGTTCTCCAGGTGAGGAGGGCATGCGCCATGTCCCCTGTACCCAGAGACCCAGCTAGGACGTGGAGCTTGCGATGAGGCCATCCCGGGGCGTGACCCCCACTGGAGTGCCCCCTGAGGCCGTCGATTTGGAGGGCGACCCCCAATCGGCACCGTTGCCCTGGGGACCTCACGGCCCTTGACCTTCACCGCCACCCACAGCGGGCAGATGCTGGGTCTGTGGGGCATCCCCGGAAGGCAGCGAGTTAACGGCCAGAGGCTCCATCCACCCGGGGTCAGGCCTCGGAGGGCCGAGTCTGGCCAGGCGGGAGGAACCGGGCTTGGCTCAGTGGCCCCGGGGGAGGAGGAAACACTAATCCTTCACTTCTGTTATCACCACAAGGCTGTGACAGAACGCAGATGTGGGGCCGCTCCCTGACTGGACCACGGCCTCGGGCAGGGAGGGGACTCAGCCACCTGGTCGAGGCCTGGTCATCTGGGTGTGGGGGACACCAGTGGGGACCCCCGCACAGCAGTGGCCGCTCCCTGACTGGACCATGACCTCGGGCAGGGAGGGGACTCGGCCAACTGGTTGAGGCCTGGTCATCTGGGTGTGGGGGACACCAGTGGGGACCCCCGCTCAGCACCAGCTGCTCCTGTATCCCCTTCACGGAGTAGCTGGGAGGTACCCTGGAAGTCTGTGCTCGGCTTGGGGGGCTGACCATCCTCGCTGAGCCCCCAGGACTCCGCGGGCCACAGGTGTCCAAGAGAGAGCCACAGGGGTGGTGCCCCGAGACCCAGCCTGATGAATTCCCAGGCGCGAGTGTGAGGCTGCGCAGGTGGCCTGGCGGGACCCGGCACGGCAGACACGGGGCCTCCAGGCCGTCGGGCAGCGCCAGCTTGTCCCCAGCACGTGGAGGTCTCTGCCGTCCTCTGTGAGGTGCGGGGACCAGCCCCTCCCTCAAGGGTGGGGTGGCGGCATTTCTGCCCGGTCCCGGCTGGGCTCCTGTAGGGCTGGGCCGTCACCTGACACAGCTGCTGTCCCATACCTTGGTGGCCCCGCGTGGGCACCTGGGGTCACTCTCCCAACATCCCTGCAGCCAGATTGGACAGCGCAGAGGCTACAGCGCAGCAGAGAGTCCGAGGGGCGAGGGGCCAAGGCCTTTGTGTCCTGAAGGGGCCCCAGCCCCCCCCCTCAAGGGACGAGTGTCCAGGTTTACCTTGGCCCAGGCAGGGGAGCAGTGGATGCCGCCAGGCCGGGGGCAGAGGCTGGAGCTAGGATCGAACCACTGCCCCCACCCGGCCTCACGGCTCAGCTCTGACCCCCTCACGGAGCCGGGGTGTGGGGTGGCCTTGGCCTGAATCAGAGAAAAGTCATGACCAATGGGGACCTCAGCCCCCAGAGCTGCACCTCCCAGGCTCCTTGTCCCCAGCCCATGACGTGGGAGCCGAGGCTGAGCCCAGCCCCCGCCAAGACCCCAGCCCCTGCCTCAGCTTCCTCCCCCGTCAGCCTCACAGACCTATGGTGACGTGGGCAGTGCCAGGCTGCCACTGCTGCCCTCACTGCCCGTGGCCAGGCCCCAGCCTCCTGTGGGGTTGGGGGAGGCCGCAGCAGAGGGCCGCCTGGGAGGGGGAGGGCGGGGGCTCGCCCTGAGGAGGGCAAAGCCAGAGCAGCGACAGAGCTCCCACAGAAGGTTCTGGAACCCTGGACTGGGAGCACTGGGCCGTGGCCAGCTCCCAGCTGGGCAGGGTGGGCCAGGGACAGTGATGGATGGAGCAGCTTGTTCCGGCACATTCCATGTCCTTTCTCGCCAGCTCTGCCTGGCTTCCTCTGTCACCGGATTCGTGACTTTCAGCTGGGGAGACGCAGGGTCTCCCATGGGCCCTGGGGGGCCACACAGCTCTGGGAGTTTCCTCAGAGGGTGGGGACTGGGGACACGGCGGCAGGGGCGGGGGCCCAGCACGCTGACGCACTCGGCTGCGCTGAGAACTGGAGGGAGCCCGTGGGGCTGGGGGAGGGGGCGGGCTTGCCCCCAGGCCTCTGTCAGGACCCCTGCCGCGTCCCGACTTGGAACATAGGGAGCTGTGCACCCCCCCCAGCCCAGGCACCCTGCCCTGTGCTGCTCCTGCCGGGGACCCCAGGCCTGGGCCACCCAGGACGGCTAGCTGGGGGTCGGGGCTGGCCCAGCACCCGCAGTAGCTGTGGGGTTGGGGTGCTGATGGCACTCAGTCGGGGCCTGGCTGGACTCCCTGAGGGTCAGCCCTCGGTACCACGGCCCCAAGAGTGTGGCCACCCCAGACCCTCCAGTGAGTGCCCAGCTCTGCCCCCAGCTGGGCAGCTGTGGGGAGGGTGTGGGGTCTGAAGGGGTCCGAGCGGAGAATGCTCGGGAGGGGCTGGGTGAGGTCTCCGCGTCTGCCCGGTTCTTTGGGGTGCAGCTTGGACTTTGCCGAGAGCTGTGCTGGCTGCACTGGCCCGTGTGCGAGTGGAGCCTGGGAGTCCTGGCTGAGTGGGTGAGGGTCCCGCCCAGATGACGGCTGCCCTCCAGCCTTGGCTGGGCCTGGGGCAGGGCTGCCAGAGGCCGCCACACTTGGTCTCTCCAGCCCTGCCGGGGCAGGATGGTGTTAGTGCTGGCCGGCCCCCACCCTGGTGAAGGGGCAGTTTGTGCCAGTTTTGGACATGAGGAAGAGGGCTTAGGAGACCTGGCCGTGGGGGTCAGCCACCCTGGTGGTGGTGACTGGCCCCACCTTCCCGCCTTGGCCCAGCCCTGGGCAGAGCCAGTGTGCAGGGCCAGTGTCCAGGGAGTGGGAGGTGTGCAGGGAGGGGGAGGGTGCCCAGGCAGAGCCAGTGTGCAGGGAGGGGGAGGGAGGGTACCCAGGCAGAGCCGGTGTGCAGGGAGGGGGAGGGTGCCCGGGCAGAGCCAGTGTGCAGGGAGGGGGAGGGTGCCCGGGCAGAGCTGGTGTGCAGGGAGGGGGAGGGTGCCCGGGCAGAGCCGGTGTGCAGGGAGGGGGAGGGTGCCCGGGCAGAGCCGGTGTGCAGGGAGGGGGAGGGTGCCCGGGCAGAGCCGGTGTGCAGGGAGGGGGAGGGTGCCCGGGCAGAGCTGGTGTGCAGGGAGGGGGAGGGAGGGTACCCAGGCAGAGCCGGTGTGCAGGGAGGGGGAGGGTGCCCGGGCAGAGCCAGTGTGCAGGGAGGGGGAGGGTGCCTGGGCAGAGCCGGTGTGCAGGGAGGGGGAGGCTGCCCTGGCAGAGCTGGTGTGCAGGGCCAGTGTCCAGGGCGGGCGCCCTGTCAGGCTGCTCTGCCCCTGTGCCTGTGGGAAGCTCCTCCTGCCTGCCCAGCTCCGAGCCCTGCGCTGACCCTGGTGTCTGCCCAGCCAGCTCGCACTGTCCCCCAGCTGCTGCCTCCTCTTGGGGGGCTGCCTTCCAAGGACCCGTCCGTTGGGAAGACCCCAGGTTGGCTGAGAAGCAGGACTGTTCCAGAGAGGACGGCAGCCCTGGGAACTGAGCAGGGGGAGGGGAGGGAGCTTCGAAGTGGGAGTGGGGGTGGGACTCGGCTGAGCAGGCAGGTGCACGAGGGGAGGGGCGGGAGGGGTGAGCCTGGGACTCAGCAGGACGGGAGCCGCTCTGCCTGCCCTGTGGCCCCTGGGGCTGGACCCTCGCCCACCCTCAGCCCACGTTGCCCGGACCCCACGCTGAGCCCCTGGCTGCTCCCTGCCCCATCCACGTCCACCCTCGCCTCATTGCTTGCGGCTTTTGTGCGTGGGGGTCTGCTGGGGTGTCCCAAGAGCAGGGTCGTGGTGCACATGCAGCTCTGCCCCCTGCCCAGTGTCTCCAGTGCCTGCTCTTCAACCCACCAGGAAGGCAGCGTGGGGTCTCCCCACTTACAGAAGAGGGGAGGCACTGACGCCCCAGGCCGCTGAGCCAGGAGCAGCCAGAGGTCCCCTCCATGTTCCCCGTGACCCCCAGGCCTGCTGCCTCCTGGCAGCTCCCCTGAGCCCTCAGAAAGCATTGGTGACGGGCCTCGAACCCTGGGGAGCCATGGACCCTGGCCCCAGGCCCAGCACCGTCTCCTTGCTGAGTGGCCTTGGCCAGGTCCCTTGGCCTCTCTGTGCCAGCTTGTCGTGAATTGCACAGGTGTCGGCGAGGAGAGAGCCCTGCTGGAAAGGGCCAGACACGTGGCTCCCGCCCACCCCCCGGGCCTACCTTGCCATCTCGTCTGCCCGAGGGGAGGGTGCCGTGTGGCAGCGGCACACGCGTGGTGACCAGGAAGTGTGCGTGAGATGGCGGCGTGGCCGCTGGGTGCCCCAGGGCCTTCTCAGGCTCGGGTGAGCTGCCTCTGCGGGGGCTTGCAGCAGCAGCGGTGCCCCAGCGTCCCCGCCCGCGGCCCAGGGCCAGCCTGGCGTCCTGCGCCCTCAACCCCGTCCCCGCACTGGCCTCAGGGCAGCCCGGGCAGTCGGAGCTGCTGAGGACGGGTTTGCCTTCTTTGGTTGTCACCGGGAACTGGCCACGGCCCTGCAGCCAGGCAGGGTGTTGATGGGTGCCCACAGCTGCGGCCACACGTGTGCCTGGCCATCAGGCTCCAGAGAGGCTGGGGGAAGGGAGGGGCAGGCACCCAGCGGGAGGGGCCGGCGGCTGCAGCTGAGGGGACAGCAGGTGCCTCTCGGCTGGCCGGCTGCTTCCCGGCCCCACCCCCACCCTGCCTCCCCCGCGGCTCAGCGGGGTGGGGGCTTCAGGCACAGCCAGCGGCTCATCATCAACCACCCTGGGCTTTTCTTGCCCTCCTGTGGCACAGGGTAGGAGGAGGCTGGGGGCGTAGACGTGTTAGCCCCACTGGGCGGTGTCTCCAGTGGCCTGGCAGTGAGGAGGGGACTGGGGGGCGGCCCCGTGATCACTGCCAAGCCCTTGTTCATGGGCAGGGGATGCCCCCCCATCCCAGCTCTTGGGTCCATGGTCCTCCTGGCCAGCCCTGGTGCTGGCTGACGTTGACCTGAGGTAGGCAGGCTCGGTCTCACTCCACTGTGCCTCGGCCTCCACGCCCTGTCACGTGCCCTGTACCTGACCCCCGCCCTGTTTCCCACAGAACGGCCCAGCGTCAGGAGCATCGGGGCCACGTCAGGGCCTCACTGAGCCCGGTGCCGAGGGCTCCATGTGCCCTGGGCTCTGTGTGCTGGGGGTGCCAACCCCCTGGTCTATGAGCATCCAGCCCACAGGGCCCTGAACGCACCACGTCCACGGCCTTGGCTGACCCTGAGGGCCCCTTGGGGCGCGGTAGGGTAAAATACAGGTTCCGGCTGCCCCGAGGCCCTGACCCCTCCCTCCGGGGATCTCTGGCCTCTGACAGCTGAGCTGGCCCTGGAGGCGGCCGCCTTGCTGGGGACAAGGTGTTGAAAACCCACGTTCTCAGGCCCTGCCCCCGGGGGTGCGGCTAGCACCCTGGTCTGCGAGATTCTCGAGCCTCGGGGGTCCTCTCCTGCCCCCTTGGGGACAAGCAGTCCTGGGGCTGGGCCCATGGCGCCTGCCACTCAGCTCGCCTCACGCCACCTCTCTCTGCAGCAGACGGGAAGAAGGCTGCCGCCATGCCTGACTCCCCGGCCGAGGTGAAGACGCAGCCGCGGGCCACACCCCCCAGCATGCCGGCCCCACCGCCCGCCGCGTCCCAGGGCGCCACGCGGCCCCCCTCGTGCACACCTCACACACGTAAGCAGCCCCACCCCCAGCTCCGAGGGGGGGGCAGAGGGGACGGTGCCTCCGAGGGTCCCGTTGTGGCCCAGTGCCCACGCCTCCAGGGTTCCTCACGGACAGGGTGGGCTGCTGTGAGGACCCAGTGACCAGCACTGGCCCACGTGCCTGGGACCAGGCCCAAGGTGCCCAGAGGGGACAGGGACTACCCCACAGCCATGAGCCGGAGGGGCTGCAGGCCTGGGACTGGACACCAGGGCCCCTTGCCCAGGCCTCGTGTGAGGAGGGGACGAAACGGGCGGCTGGGGACACAGCTCGCCCAGGGGGTGGGGACCAGACCCGGCCGTGTGAGTGCCGGCCCTTGACGCTCTCCCCAGCGTCGGTCGGGGCTGAGCCTCTGGGGCCCTCAGCCGGCAGCCACCCGTTCTCGTCCCCAGGCCCCTCCCCTCCCAGATATGAGGTGGTGACCTTGGAGGTCCTGGGTAGGTGGGCAGGGGTCGACCATGCCCTGAGGCTGATGCCTGGGAGAGGCTCAGGGGTCCCGTGGGGCTTCCTGAGGGTGGAGGGGGACCCCCCGTGCCCTGGAGTCTAGGGAAGCCGTGAGTGGGCTGTGGGCCTACCTGGCTACTTCCTCCCTGGGTGTGGAGGAGCCAGCGCTACCCCCCGGGGCTGGCATCACGGGAGACACTGGGATGCACGAGCTGCTATCTGGAAACAACCCTGTGGCCGCGGGGGAGACTGGGCTGTGTCCAGTCAGGGGCGGGGCTGTGCACCAGCTGCTCCCAGGTGCAGCCCACAGAGGTGGGGATATCTGTGTGCCATGTGCACAGTAGGAGACGGGGACTTCTCTGGGCCATGTGCATAGTAGGAGGCAGGGACTTATTTGTGCCGTGTGCACAGTAGGAGGCGGGGACATCTGCATGCTGTGTGCACAGTAGGAGGTGGGGATATCTGTGTGCCGTGTGCACAGTAGGAGGCGGGGACATCTGCGTGCCGTGTGCACAGTAGAAAGTGGGGACATCTGTGTGCCGTGTGCACAGTAGGAGGTAGAGACTTCTCTGTGCCGTGTGCACAGTAGGAGGCAGGACATTTGTGTGTCGTGTGCACAGTAGGAAGCAGAGACTTCTCTGGGCCATGTGCACAGTGGGAGGCGGGTACATCTCTGTGCTGTGTGCACAGTAGGAGACGGGGACGTCTCTGGGCCATGTGCACAGTAGGAGGCGGGGACATCTGTGTGCCATGTGCACAGTAGGGGGTGGGGACATCTCTGTGCCGTGTGTACAGTAGGAGACGGGGACATCTGTGTGCCGTGTGCACAGTAGGAGGTGGGGACATCTGTGTGCCGTGTGCACAGTAGGAGGTAGAGACTTCTCTGTGCCGTGTGCACAGTAGGAGGCAGGACATTTGTGTGTCGTGTGCACAGTAGGAGGCAGAGACTTCTCTGGGCCATGTGCACAGTAGGAGGCGGGGACATCTGTGTGCTGTGTGCACAGTAGGAGGTGGGGATATCTGTGTGCCGTGTGCACAGTAGGAGGCGGGGACATCTGTGTGCCGTGTGCACAGTAGGAGGCAGAGACTTCTCTGGGCCGTGTGCACAGTAGGAGGCGGGACATCTGTGCCATGTGCACAGCTCTTCCCTGAGGCCAGAAGCCCCTCTCGCAAAGGTGTGGCTCTGAGGAGCAGGTGCACCCTGGCAGGACAGGGTAGGAGTCAGGTGCACGCTGGCAGGATGGGGCAGGGCTGGGGTCCATGGAGTCCCTCTAGGCTTTTCTTTCCTGGGGCCTGGGAACAGCTGTGAGGGTGGCAGGTATGGCTAGGATGCCCGCCCCCACCTCAGGATCACATTTCGGAGGAAGGTTCTGGCTCTGTGTACAACACGTGAAGCTTAGACAGCAGGTGCATGGGTTCCCTGTCCTGGGCTGCCTGTGCTGTAGGCCGAATGGCCACATCGGCCTGAGGCTCCGGCCACCTCGGGGTGGCCTCAGATTTGCTTCCTGCACGCCAGGGGTTAACCGAGGCGTGCACCTGCCAATGGCACCCTGGGTGGCCCAGCTGCTAGTCCTGCCAAGCTCGGGAGCCTCCCTGGGGACAGAGACAGACCTTGACCCTGGACCTGAGGGCTGTGGTTTCCTGGCCCAGGGACCACACTGGGCACAAATCCATCCTGGAGTCGAGCTGCAGCTTAGCTGGGGAGGCACGGGGCTGCAGGACGACAGCCTGAAAGGCTCTGAGGATGGGTCCCGGGCTCCACCTCGCCGACACGGGGAGGACTCGTGGCCGAGGCTGCAGCCCTGGTCTCCCTGCTACGGAGGACTCGTCCCCATGCTCAGAGCATCGTCTGTCCAGCTCGGACGGACGCCCTTCCCGCTGGAGGCCATTCCCACGTGGCGCTGCTGGGCCCCGGGCTCCACTCTGGGCGCGCCGAGGCCTGAGCGGAGGTCGCCTGGGCTCGGGTGAGATGTGCTGAGTAAGGTGGCAGGGGCCTGCTGAGGGCGGCCCGGCCCGCGGGGGCAGAGGCTGGTCCCTCCTGACCCCCGCTCTTCTTATTTTGCTCACAGATGGCGAGGACGGGCACGCGACCTCCCTGCCCCACGGCCGTTTTCATGGCTGCTTAAAGTGGTCCATGGTCTGTCTCTGTAAGTAAAGCAGCCGAGCCACAGCTCCACGCCGGCCCCGCCCCCTGGCCACTGCCCGACGCCAGCCTTATCGCACCTGCTGCGCGTCGGGCCTGCCTCTCTCGAGGGAGGGGCTGGGACCTCGGGTCCCACAGACCCTGCTGCTCATGGGCAGGACCCCTGTGCTGGCCCCAAGGCGGGCCCCAGAGTTCTGAAGAGGATGACGGCCAGGGGCAGGTCTGGGGTTTGGCCACACCAAGGGCAGACCTGGACCCCTGGAGTCCTGCCTCCTCCATCTGTCAGGGCGATCTTGGCAGCCCCACCACCTGTCCCTCAGTTTCCCCACCCATAAGACAGGTGCTGTGGCAGCCAACGCCAGGGGACAGTGTGGGTAGAGTCCTGGAGCCCCTGCACGCCCCGGGGCCACTGCCGTCCAAGTTCCTGGCCGGTGGCAGGTGTCCAGTACACAGAAGCTCTCGTGGTCTCTGGCCGGCAGGTGATGAGAACAAGGGTGGCACGGCCATGTGAGCCCCCACCCGTGGTGGCCATCACCAGCAATCGCGGTCTCTGGATGGGGACAAGGGTGATTCCTCCTCCAGGGAGCCGCCCAGAGCCCCTCGGCGGGGAGCTGGCTGGCCGGAGGGGCTGCTGGCTGGGGTCTTCTTTGTCGGCCCGGCCGGAGGCGTGGCGGCGTGGGGGTGCTGGCGTGTGCCCCCCAGCCCCGCGCGGACACGTGTGTGGTCTAACTTAGGCACACACCTGTCGCGAGAACGAAAGCACTTGTGCCGGGGGTTATTTTCGGCGTCTCTTTAGCGAGTTGCTGAGACTGCCCGGCCGCCCGCGGGAGGGAGGACAGACCGGCCAGGGAGCACGAGCCGGCGGCCGGGACCCAGGCTCCGGGGCCCGGCTGGTAAGCAAGCAGCAGGGAGGCCTGGGCTGCAGTGGACAGGGCACTGTCAGGGCCAGCGGACGGGGGCCCAGGTGGAGTGGACGGGGCATGGTTTAGAAGGTGCCAGGGGCCCAAGCCCCTGCTGTCCAGGGCGGCTCCAGCCGCGAGCCCCTGCTGCTGTGGGGTCTCCTGGGGCCACAGCCGCCTCCTGGATGGGCAGGCATGGTGGAGCAGGGCTGTCAGGTGTGCGCATCGGCCCCGTGTGGGGTCCCCTCTAGACAGAGCCTTGAGCGCAGCAGGTCACCTCGAGCCCCCGCCACTGCTCACTCAGCCGCCGCGTCCCTTCCCGGCCCCGGGGAGCCCGCGAGCCCATTCAGACCCTGGGCGCTCTCGGGGTCACCTGCGTGTGCTGACTGGGGAGGGTGTCACTGCCCAGAGAGCTGTGTTGGGAAGGGCTCGGAGCAGAGGTGGTGGTGGGGAGGGGGCAGCGGCAGGGCTGAGGGCAGAGATGGTGGAAGAAGTGGCAGCGGGGACGGGGGCAGAGGCAGTGGTGGGACAGGGACAGAGGTGGGGACAGGGGCGGGGACAGAGATGGGACAGGGACGGGGCAGAGGTGGGATAGGGATGGGCAGAGGTGGGGACAGGGACGGGCAGAGGTGGACAGGGACAGAGGGGGGACAGGGACGGGCAGAGGTAGGGACAAGGACAGAGGTGGGACAGGGACGGGGACAGAGATGGGACAGGGACGGGGCAGAGGTGGGATAGGGATGGGCAGAGGTGGGGACAGGGACGGGCAGAGGTGGGACAGGGACAGAGGTGGGGACAGGGACAGGGCAGAGGTGGGACAGGGACAGAGGTGGGGACAGGGACGGGCAGAGGTGGGACAGGGACAGAGGTGGGGACAGGGACAGGGCAGAGGTGGGACAGGGACAAAGGTGGGGACAGGGACGGGCAGAGGTGGACAGGGACAGAGGGGGGGACAGGGACAGGGCAGAGGTGGGACAGGGACAGAGGTGGGGACAGGGACAGGGCAGAGGTGGGGACAGAGGGGACAGGGACAGAGGTGGGACAGGGGTGGGCAGAGGTGGGGACAGGGACAGAGGTGGGGACAGGGACGGGCAGAGGTGGGACAGGGACAGAGGTGGGAGAGGGATGGGCAGAGGTGGGGACAGGGACAGAGGTGGGGACAGGGACGGGCAGAGGTGGGACAGGGACAGAGGTGGGAGAGGGACAGGCAGAGGTGGGACAGGGACAGAGGTGGGACAGGGATGGGCAGAGGTGGGACAGGGACAAGCAGAGGTGGGACAGGGACGGGCAGAGGTGGGACAGGGATGGGCAGAGGTGGGGACAGGGACAGGCAGAGGTGGGACAGGGACAGGCAGAGGTGGGACAGGGACAGAGGTGGGATAGGGAGCGGCAGAGGTGGGGACAGGTGGGGACAGGGCAGAGATGGGACAGGGACAGAGGTGGGGACAGGCAGAGGTGGGGACAGGGAGCAGCAGAGGTGGGGACAGGGCAGAGGTGGGACAGGGATGGGGTCATGGTGGGGATGGGGGCAGAGGCTGCAGCGTGTGGCTCCCATTTTTCCCCCCGGGAGTGATTTTCAGTCTTAGCCCAGAGCAGCCTGGCGCGGTAGGCAGGGACGCACACTGGAAGCAGTCAGGTGTGGTGGGCCAGCGCTGCGGGGCCGGCAGGGAGCGGCCAGCCGCACACTGAGCCCTGGGCCTGAGTCTGACCTACACGGCTCGTCCTCCTGACTGTCACCTCTGGGGCAGGGATGAGTGCGGGGGAGGGGTCTGAGGACCCCCATGCTGGATGCTGAGCCTCCCAGCAGCCCCACAGTGGGCACAGAGCGGGGCCACACCCTGAGGGGCCCTCACCATGGCCACGCTTGCGCCACACCCACCCAGGCCAGGATCCTGCCTTGGTGGAGGGTGGGGCCGTCTCGGGGAGCGGGGCCACCTGCTGTGTCTCGTCCGCAGCTCAGTGCCCTGTCCGTGGCTCCATGACGATGGGAGGGGCATCTGTGGGTCTCCAAGGGCTGGAGCCTCCAGCAGTGGGCCAGGTGACCCAGGCTACAGCCATGCCACGGCCCCACTCTCCCTCCAGGCTGAGGTGGCCAGCACGGCTGCCAGAGGCCACTTTCCAGGCCCAGGCAGACAGGGCAAGTGTGCTCTGGCGGGGGGTACAGAACCCCCACAACTGAAACAAGTGGACAAAACCATGGGTGCCTCTGGGCTGCTCCTGCCGAGCCTGGCAGGGTCCTGGCATCCCCAGCCGGGGGGTCCCGGCTCTGCCTCCGCACACGCAGACCTGGTGCAGGCGCGAGATGGCTGCGGCCTGGGGGACTTGGACCCTCAGAGCTGCCGTGCACCCCAGACCCCTCACGGCCCAGAAGGGTCCTGGGACCCAGCCTTGTGCAGAACCCGGGCAAGTGGGAGGGGTCCCAGCGAGGGCCAGGCGTGTGCACGTACGTGCATGCATGTAGGGAAGCACACGCATGTGTGCTGCTGTGCACGTGGGGGTACAAATGTATATGCTGTGCATGGCGGGGGCTCCTGTGTCCTGTGGGGGTACACGTGTGGGGGCTCCCGTGTGCTGTGGAGGTACACGTGTGTGGGAGAGGCTGGCGAGGGAGTCCGTGGAGCCGGAGCTCAGGCAGCAGCAGACGGTGCACAGGCCCAGCCGAGCATGTCGCGTGCACTGGCCAGGAGCCCTCTGACCTCTGTCTGCCTCCCTAGCCTGCTCCTTCGCTGTCCCTCGGGTCACCTGCTCAGTCCCTCCCTCAGCCCGGGCCGCCCCTGACATGGGGAAGGCACCTGCTGGGGGCAGTGCTTGGGCCGGGGGTGCCAGCCTTCATGAGGGAGATGAGCAGAGAGGAAGTCGCACTCAGGGCTCCTGAGCCCCCCAGGGGTCGGATGCTGGCCGGGGGACCCCAGCGGCCCTGCTGGGTGCGGAGGGCGGAGGACATGACCACCCAGGAGTGGTGTGGGGCAGCTGCTCTCAGACTGGTCCCCTGAGCCCCCACCTGCTGGGAGCAAAGGTGGGGGCTGCGCCTGCCCCACCTCTGTGGACCTCTGGGCTGGGAGGACAAGGGCAGGGTCAGGGCGTGCTGGGCGGGGACCCGGCCGCCCTCACGCCCGCCTCTCCCCTCCCCCACAGTGATGAACGGCAGCAGCCACTCGCCCACGGCCATCCACGGCGCCCCCTCCACGCCCAGCGGCTTCAGCAATGGCCCGGCCACGTCGTGCACGGCCTCGCTGGCCACGCAGCAGCTGCCCCCAGCCTGCGGGGCACGGCAGCTCAGCAAGCTCAAGCGCTTCCTGGCCACGCTGCAGCAGTTCGGCAGCGACATCTCCCCGGAGATCGGGGAGCGGGTGCGCGCGCTCGTGCTGGGCCTGGTGGTGAGTCCCACCCCCGCCGGCCAGTCCTCGTGTCCCTGGGGAGTGACCGCTGGGGCCGGCGGTCCACCCGTGCCTCCCTCCGTGGGACCGCCCAGCTCCCTGGCCCATGCTGCCATGGGGGAAGGGAGCCGGGCCTGGGGCCATGATGCTGACGAGGACTGGCCTCCCCCCACAGAACTCCACGCTGACCATTGAGGAGTTCCACACCAAGCTCCAGGAGGCCACCAACTTCCCCCTGCGACCCTTCGTCGTGCCCTTCCTGAAGGTAGGTGGACCCCTCCCCCGTGCTGCAGGCCCCCCCAACTGACCTCTGGCTGTGGATGGACCTCAGGCTGCAGGTGGACCTCAGCCTGGGAGAGGACCTCAGCCTGTGGGGGGTGGGCCTAAGCCTGTGGGGGAGTGGACCTCAGCCTGTGGGGGGTGGACCTCAGGCTGCGGGGGGTGGACCCCAGCCTGCGGGTGGACCTCTGTCTGTAGGGTAGGACTCTGTCCACGGGGTGGACCTCAGCCTGGGAGTGGACCTCAGCCTGTGGGGTGGACCTCAGCCTGTGGGGAGTGGGCCTCAGCCTGTGGGGTGGACCTCAGCCTATGGGGAGTGGGCCTCAGTCTGTGGGGGGTGGACCTCAGCCTGTGGGGTGGACCTCAGCCTGCGGGTAGACCTCCGTCTATGGGGTAGGACTCCATCCGCAGGGTGGACCTCAGCCTGTGGGGTGGACCTCAGCCTGCGGGTAGACCTCCGTCTGTGGGGTAGGACTCTGTCTACGGAGTGGACCTCAGCCTGCAGGTGGACTTCTGTCTGTAGGGTAGGACTCCGTCCGCGGGGTGGACCAGCGTCTGCACTGCACACTTCAGGCCCCAGGAGGCTGTGAGTTTTGAGCAGGAGCTGGACAGGAAGCCGTCCCCAGCAGGGGTCGGGAGCCACAGCTGACTCCACCCACCCTGGGCCTGGTGGCCTGGCCTCTGCCCTGGGTTGGGGAGGGGTCTTCAGGCCATAGCCCTGCCCCTGCCCTTGGCCACCTGCTGGCCTGGGCCAGCTGTAAAATGGGAACCCTAGGGCCTGTTAGCAGCCAGGGGAGAGACACAGGCGGGGATCCAGGCGCGTCCTCAGCCCATGTGGAGGTAGGGGGACATCTCCCCAGCCTCCTTCCAGGACCCCGTGATAGGAGAAGCTTGGTACTACCGCCATCCCCAGCCATTAGCTGGGAAACCGGGGCCTTGTGACCCCCAGTGGGGAGGTGGAGCCGGGACCCAAACCTGGATCTGTCCTGATCCCATCTCCAGGTGGCCCGGCCACCCTGGCCAAGCAGGCCCCCACCCCGTACCTTCCGCCCGCCCTGCCCCTCTGCCCAACACCTTCCCGGGCAGCACTATCCCCTCTGCTGGATGCCCTGCCCCGCCCCCACCGCGGTCACTCACAGCCGACTCTGCCACTGCAGTCCCCCAGCCCCCAACTCTGGGAACGTGTGTGCATGCCTCTGCCGCGGTCCGCAGCTGGTGTCCTGGCTTTGTTGGTCCCGTGCCCTCTGCTGCCCCCACCAGGCCTGGAGCCCCTGCCCACCACACTGCAGGCCCCAGGCGGCACGCGGAGGGACCTCTGTACCTGGGTTTCCCCTCTGCCCACAGCGTCCGGGGCTGGTCCACCCTCCTGCCCGTCTCCCTCACCTGGGCCGCCCAGGAGCAGCCAGGGGGCTCAGAAATACAAACATCACGGGCAGGAATCCACCCCCACCTCTGCACCCTCCAGGGCCTGCTGACAGGTGCTGGCCAGAGCTGAGGCCCAGCGAGGCTGGACACGAAGAGTGACCCTGGTGGCTGAGCTCGGTCACCACACTGCCCTTGGGGGTCAGCCTGTGCCTGGCGGGGCAGCCCTGAGCCTGCAGAGCTGGACGCTGGCCTCCATCTGCGGGGCAGCAGGGGGCGGGGGAGGTGGGCCTGTGTCCATGGCCAGCAGCTCTGTGCTGTCACCATGGGCACTCTGGCAAACCGGCAGACTGGCACCGCCGGCGTGCCCGCAGTGGAGAGGCAGCGTGGGGACGTTCAGGCAGAGTGCAGGGCCATCTGCTGCTCGGCTTGTGCAGGCCGGGAGAGCTGGGGCCGCCTCCCTGGGCTCCTGGGGCAGAGAGGGGGCAGCTGCCTGGGCCGGGTGGGCAGTGCTCCCTGGCCTCCGTGGAGAGTCACCTGCCTGGCATTGCCTGAGCCCGGGCCCCGCAGTCTCTCCTGAGCCCACGCTGCAGGCTGGATGGTGGGGCTTTGTACATGGCGCCACCCCGGCTCCCAGCTGGCCCCAGCCAGCCAGGAACCTGACGTTTCCAAGGTCCCCAAGGCAACGCAGGATGGGCCAGGCCCCCACCTGGCGGCGCTGGCCAAGGGGAGGGGCAACCCAGAAGGGAAGAGTTTGCTGCCCTCACTCTGGGACGTAACGTGCCACACAGATGGCCGGCTGGCCCCACTCAGCTTCCACGTCTGGGGAGGCCCCACAGCTTTCAAAGGCGGTGTGGCCTGTATTTACAAACACCCAGAGCTCTGGTCCAGCGCCCAGCGTGTGGGGCCCAGCCCACCCTCACTGCCAGGCTCGCTGGCTGATGGGCAGTCCAGCGGAGAGGAGGCGGGCGTGCCAGGCGGCCCCTCCAGGGGGCGCTGGTAGCAGTGTGGCACTCGCCATGTGCTTGGCAGGGCGCGGCTGCCGTCCCTTCCCGACTCCTGGCTCCGGTCAGGATAGGGCTGTGGATGAGTGTGGGGTGGGGACACCCCGTGGGGTTCCTGAGCAGGCGCCTGCGTGGACACCGGTCCCCTGCCTTGCCCAGCAGCCCCTGCAGCCAGGCTGGCCACCTCCTTCGTCAGTCTCACTTTCTGCTCTGTGATCTGGATGACACGGGGCCTGCTGGGCAGGTGCGGGCAGGGGATGCTGGCCATGCACCTCCTCACCATCGCCCCCCTCACCACTCCTGACAGCTCCTAGGAGGCAGGAAAGCCATAGCCTAGGAGCCCCGGGCCTGGGCTTAGATCCCCAGGCCCCAAGCCACGGAGTGCCCAGGTGCTGTCTACCTCCGAGGGGCCCCGGCCCCTCTGGACCTGCACGAGCCCTCTTCCCGCTGCTCACAGGCGAACCTGCCCCTGCTGCAGCGGGAGCTCCTGCACTGCGCCCGCCTGGCCCAGCAGACGCCCGCGCAGTACCTGGCCCAGCACGAGCGGCTCCTGTGGGACGCCAGTGCCGCCTCCCCCACCGGCTCCTCGGAGCTCCTGCTGGAGGTCAACGAGAACGGCAAGAGGAGGACCCCCGACAGGTACTGCGGCCCGGCGGGGAGGCAGGCGAGCACCCTGGGGCCGCAGCAGCCAGCTGGTGGGCTGGGAACGGGCTGGGATGCCTTGAGTCCCCAGGAGGGCCGGGGAGAAGCACAGGCTGGCCATCTGGCAGAAACGGGCTGGCCCCTTCCCCGGGACCCCGAGCACCCTGGAGTCCAGGCCCTGCTGCTGTCCAGAGCTCCGTGTCGCCGCCTGGACCGTGGCGGGCCTCAGAAGCAGGAGGCGCTGGCTTGGGCCAATGTGGGGCCGGTCTCAGTCTCCACCTCCCCCATAACCACCCCCCCTCACCTGCTTTCTTCACCAGGACCAAAGAAAACGGGTCGGACCGTGACCCACTGCCCCCTGACCACATCAGCAAGCGGCCGTGCGCCCTGAGCCCAGCCCAGCGCTACAGCCCCAGCAACGGGCTACCCCATCCCACCCCCCCTCCCCCACACTACCGCCTGGAGGACATGGCCATGGCCCACCGCTTCCGGGACGCCTACCGCCCTGCTGACGCCCGGGAACTGCGGGAGCGCCATCGGCAGCTGGGTGAGCAGTGCAGGGGTGGGGTGGACACGTGTGCCCCCGGGTGCGAGCCTGAGTGGGCGGGGGCATCGCAGCTGTGCACCCCTGTGGCTGCCGTGGCCAGGCTGTCCAGGAAAGGCCTGGAGATGGGAGCTGGGAACCGGCCCCGGCTCAGAGGGAGGAGGCCCTGGCCAAGACATGCTCAGGTCAGAGTGGGGAGGCCATGGCCAAGCTGTGCCCGGGGCTGAGAGGGGAGGTCCTGGCCGGACCGTGCCCAGGTCAGAGTGTGGAGGCCCTGGCCGAGCCGCGCCCGGGTCAGAGTGGGAAGGCCCTGGCCGAGCCGCGCCCGGGTCAGAGTGGGAAGGCCCTGGCCAAGCCGTGCCCAGGTCAGTGTGGAGGCCCTGGCTGAGCCATGCTCAGGTCAGTGTGGAGGCCCTGGCTGAGCCGTGCCCAGGTCAGAGGAAGGAGGCATGGCCAAGCCTGCCCGGGAGCCTCTGTCAGGGAGCCACCTCTCAGCCTCTGTCCTGGGGCAGCCCCGTGTCTCAGGGTCCAGGCACTGTGGGGACCCGCGGCAGGGTCAGCGGAGGCCACCTCCCCGCCCCCACCCTGTGAAAACCTCCGGGGCCGGGGCCCAGGCGGCAGGTGACAGCGTCTGGCTCCCCACTGCAGGGTCAGGCAGGTGCTAATTCCCACCCGCTGCTGCTAATGCAGAAATAAACGCCAGCTGTCCCAGGTCTCAGACTATTTTGGTTGGGGCGGTGCACAGGCGGCTGGGCAGGCGGCAGGCGGCAGGCGGGGGTGCAGGGCCCCGTGCTCCCCCTACGCTTTCTGCAGTTTGGGGGCAGGGAGATCAGGGGTGAAGGGAGGCCGAGGAGGAGAGACCTCAGCCCCCGGGAAGCCTGGCTTGGGGCTGGGGGTGACAGGGCAGGGACTCCCTGGAGGTAGGAATTCCCAGGGAGCCCCTGTGCGATGTCGCTCGCACCTCGGTGCCCCCTGGGGAAGGGGGCCTTGCAGCACCACGGGGCAGCCAAGGACACCACCCCCGGCTTGGGCAAATGCGTCCCCTTCCCCAGCCTCTGTGAGATGGGAAAGTGGGCCCTCCCCGGAGCCACGCCAGGACAGGGAGAAAGCCTGTGGCTGCACGGCCTCTGTGACCGCGTCCCTGGGTTGGAGTCCGGCCTCTGCGTCTCACCCACCCTCCCGCCAGTGCGCGTCCTGGGAGGCAGCGGTGCCGGCTCCAGTGCCTGGTTGCAGACCAGAACGGAGGTCTGGCTCCCAGCCTCAGCCGTGGGTGGGACACCTCCCACCCTCTCCCCCACAAATATAAATAAATAAGTAGGCACCCTTCGTCCAAGGCCCAGCTGCAGCTCCCAGGATCCCAGCTTGGGGCTCCTCCCTCTTCTTGCGCCCCCAGAGGCGGGCAGGGCAAGGCACAGAATGCTCAGAGGGGGGCCCAAGGTCCCTAGGGCCATGCTGCGGGGGGTGAAGGGGGGGAACAGACATGCCGCCCTGCCCAGCCCGCTGGCACACCCTCGGAGGCAGGGGCTGCTGGGAGCAGGGATGTGACCCAGGTTTCGGGGACACCCAGGAGCCTGCAGCTGAGCGAGCGTGGGAACCAGGCCCCTCACTGTGCTGTCGGCAGTGGTGTGGCAGCGTCTATGGGGCAGGAGCAGAGGGGCCGGGCTGGCGGCCAGGAGGCAGGGAGGGGCTGCCGGACAGAACCAGGCTCGAGGCGGGGTCTGTCTCTCCCTCCCCAGCGCTGAGCCCCAGCCTGGACCCCCTCCCCAGGGGCAGCAGCAGAGGGAGAGGGGCCTGGGCGGGGCCTAAGCACGCACCCTCCCCTCGCAGCAGTGCCCCTGGCGCGGCAGGAAGATGTGATTGACCACAGGCTCACGGATCGCGAGTGGGCGGAGCAGTGGAAGCACCTCAACAGCGTGAGTGCTGGCCGGGGGGGGGGGGGGGGGGGGGGCTGCCCCACTCCCCTCCTCCCGCTCCCCATGAGTGCCGGGCCTGGGGCTGGGCAGTGGGGGGGGGGTGCAGTGAGGAGTCCGGGCTGCCCCACTCCCCTCCTGCTCTGCAGCTCTTCCCGGGGCTGGAGCCTGAGTCTTCTTGGGGAACACAGCTCTCAGGGGGCCTCATGGCGGCAGGATGCCCGCACCCTGGGGTGGGCTGCGGCCTCAGAACCAGGGCGGGGGCTCAGCCTGGGAGTGGGCAGCCCCCGAGATGCCACCTTCAGCCTCATCCCTCACCCTCTTCTCCCCGGGAGGAGAGCCCAGGCTCCAGGGCTCCGTGGAGGGTGGGGGCGTGTCCTGATCCCCACCCCGCGTGGACACCCCGTGGCCATAGGTGCTGGCGACTGCAGGCCCCGGGGCCCTCGAGCCGCGCCTGCCCGGCTGTTCTCTGGCAGAGGCGGTGTCCCTGCCAGGAGGGGCCTCCCCCGGCCTCTCCAGGGCTCTGGTCGGGCAGGGGGCGCACCGGCTTCCCCGGGTGTTAAAGGCACCCCCGCCCCGCCGCCCGCAGCTGCTGAATTGCATCATGGACATGGTGGAGAAGACGCGGCGCTCGCTCACAGTGCTGCGCCGGTGCCAGGAGGCCGACCGCGAGGAGCTGCACCACTGGATCCGACGCTGCAGCGACGCGGAGGATCTCAAGGGCGCCGCCGCCCAGCCCCTCAGCAGCTCCGCTGGCCCCGAGGGGTCTCAGCTAGGTGGGCAGCAAGGCAGGACGGGGCGGCCTGGGGGGCAGGTGCGGCAGGGAGCATGGGCGGGCCCTGGGAAGAGACCTGCAGAAGGCACCGCCCCACCCCCTCGCAGCCAGGGGCCCGGGGTCCGGGGTCCGCCTTCAGCCATCTCAGAAACATTGTGGGCCCCAGCATGGGCCCCTCCCTTGCTGAGGCTGCTCTAGGGCACCGGGGCTCTTCCCAGGGGGCAGCACAGCTCGGCCCCGCCCTCCGGGAGGCCCCTGCGATGGCGCTGGCCCCTGTGTTGCAGACGTGCCCCGTGAGTTCCCGCCCAGGGCCCTGTCCGGTTACATGCCTGAAGACATCTGGAGGAAGGCTGGTGAGTGACGGGCCGTTTCAGCGGGACAGAGCCAGGGCCCGGGCTCGCGGGCACCTGGGGGGGTTCCACAAGAGGTGCCAGGGAGGGGAGGCGCCCCGGGACCTTCAGGACAGAGTGGGGCCCCGGCCGGATCCTCGGCCACCCGCTCTGTCCCCAGGCAGGACAGGGTGTCAGGGTCGGGGTCCAGGCCTCACCTGTGGCCCAGCAGCCCCTCCCCGCAGTGAGCAGATACTCAGGCTCGGGCGTCTCGCCGCCCTTGAATGGGGCCCTGCTGCGTCCCAGCCCTCCCCACGCCAGTGTAAGGACAGTGCTGCCAGGTAAACTGAGGCAGGCCTCCGTGTACTCGGGCTGTGGGGACAGGAGTGCATTGGCCCAGGCCAGTCCGTGGACCCTGGGTGCGTGCCCTTGGCCTCAGCATTGACACTGCTGGCCGCCGGGCAGTGCCGGGCAGCAGACGTGGGGTCCCCACGTGCCCAGCAGTGGAGGTGGAATCGGCGTCCCCAGGGCTTTCTGCGAGCACGCACACCTGCGCTGACCGCTATGGTCAGGCCGCCCGGCAGGGGGTCCGTGAGTGCAGGCCTCAGACGCTGAGTGGGCAGAAGGCTGCAGGGGCCCGGACGGGCGTGTCTGCGCGGCTGTGGTCAGGGCCGAGGGAAGACAGACTGACCTGGGCAGGGCCATGGAGCACCTCCCTGAGCTGGGAATGCCAGGTCGGCCCCCCGTGGGTCCAGCCGCCACCCGCCCAGGGCTGCGACGCATCCGCACACATGTGCCTGGGACACGCACCGCTCGCACAGGCCTGCGTGCACAGATGTGCCTGGTGTGGACTTGCGCAGCTGCACGCAGGCCGCCCCAGGCAGGGCATGGGGGGCCCGGCTGACGGCCTGCGCCCTTTGCAGAGGAGGCGGTGAACGAGGTGAAGCGGCAGGCCATGTCGGAGCTGCAGAAGGCTGTGTCGGACGCGGAGCGCAAGGCCCACGAGCTCATCACCACGGAGCGCGCCAAGATGGAGCGGGCGCTGGCCGAGGCCAGGCGGCAGGCCTCGGAGGACGCGCTCACTGTCGTCAACCAGCAGGAGGACTCCAGCGAGGTAAGGTCGCCCACCACGCCTCCGCCTCAGGGTGCAGCCTGGTCCCCGGGGGCACCTGCTGAGCCGTCTGTGCAGGTCAGAAAACTGAGAGCTGGAGGCAGGACTCTTGCTGACCAGTCTGTGCAGCCCCAGGACTGCCAGCAGCCAACAGCCGCATGGAGCTGGCCCCCACCTGGGAGCAGGGAGCAGCCCTGCGTGCAGGGGCGGCCACACGGGAGGGAGGGCCGTGCCGGTGTCTGCCACACCTCCTGGCAGAGGCCGGGCAGCTCGGAGACAGCTCAGGGGCCAGGTGGCTGGGGCAGCACCAGGGGGGAAGGGGCGGAGGTTCACAGGGCCCCTGTGTTTGTCTTTTTTTTTTTTATTAAGATTTATTTACTGGGGCTGATGCTGTGGTGCAGCCGGTTAAGCTGCCGTCTGCCATGCCAGCATCCCATATGGGCGCCAGTGTGAGTCCCGGCTGCTCCATTTCCTGTCCAGCTCCCTGCTGTGGCCTGGGAAAGCAGTGGAGGATGGCCTAAGTGCTTGGGCCCCTGACCCATGTGGGAGACCCGGATGGAGTTCCTGGCTCAGGGTTTCATATTGGCCCAGCTCAGCCATTGAGGGGTGAGCCAATGCATGGGAGATCTTTCTGTCTCTTTTCTCTCCTTGACTCTTCTTTTTAAATAAATAAATCTTAAAAAGATGAATTTGAAAGGCAGTGTGACAGAAGGAAAAAGAAAGAGATCTCCCGTCCTCTGGTTCACTCCCCAGATGGCCTCAACAGCCAGGGCTGGGCCAGGCGGAAGCCAGGAGCCCGGAGTTGCATCTCCATGGGGGGCAGGGCCGTCATCCTCTGCCTTCCCAGGCGCACTAGCGGGGAGCAGCCGGGACTCACAGGTGCACACAGGGGATGCTGGCGTTGCAAGCAGTGGTTTTACCCGCTGTGCTGGCCCCAGGACCCAGGCTTGGACCCCGGCCCCTACACCCCTGGCACCTCGGGCTTGGCACACCGTGCATGACGCCATCTCGCTGCCTGGCGCCTGGGCTGTCACACATCCCAGGGGCAGCGAGAGCCCCGCCGAGGGGAGCCCTGGGCTCTGCCTGGGATGGAGGGGCGACCGTGGTGGGTGGGCTACGTGTGACTGTCCCCCAGGGCTGGGGAGCTAGGGGTCCTCTCGCCCCATGACATCCACACAGGGCAGGGGCGGGGAGCTGTGCATCCCCCCCCCCCCCCCCCCCCCGTACAGCGGGGCCCTGATGCTGGCCTCTGTCCCTCCCCAGAGCTGTTGGAACTGCGGGCGCAAGGCCAGCGAGACGTGCAGCGGCTGCAATGTGGCGCGCTACTGCGGCTCCTTCTGCCAGCACAAGGACTGGGAGAAGCACCACCACGTGTGCGGCCAGAGCCTGCAGGGCCCTGCGGCCGTGGTGGCCGACCCGCTGCCCGCACCGCCCGACGCCTCCGCCAGCCCTGGCGAGGCCAGCTCCGCAGGGCCCTCCCGCCCTGGCTCCCCCGGGCCGCCCGGTGCCCTGGACGCAGCCGTGCCCCTCTGACCCTCCGGGCCCCGCCGCCACGCCCCGCAGCCTGCCCGGCCCTGGGGAGCCCACGGGAGTCTCTGCTGCTGTTTCCGTCCAAAGGGACCCAGAGCCAAGGAGCCTGCGCCCGGGCGGCCTCCTCAGCGACCTGCCGACCTCACACCACGACCTCCGACCCCCTCTGCAGCCTCAGAAACCCGCGACAGCTTTAGCGGAGCCGGGGGGGACTGCCGGCTCTGCCCGCCGCCCTCGGCCGGCGCCGTCTCCCCCGCCCCCCTCTGTCTCCGCCTCTCTTTTCTATCTTTGTGACTTTCGTATGCTTTCTTTGTAAAGAAGAAACCCACTCGGTGGCTTATATATTTTCAGCAAAGAAGTTTTTGGAGTTTTGTTGGCGAAAGAGCTACTCAGAAATGAACGAGAACCAGGGGGTGGGAACAAGACTGCCCCTTCCTGGCCGGAGCCCCAGGCCCAGTGTTGCTCACGCCGCCCGCCGGGGCCACCGGGCGAAGACTTGGACCTCCGGCCCGCGTGCCCTTTCCGCTTTCAGATTTTCCCCTCGGACGTCACACTCTTGGCTTTAAGTAAGAATCCAAAACGTGTTTTACGAAAGAGAAGGAAGCGCACCTGTACACTACCTTGCCCGCTAGCCAGCCAAGGACACCGGACACACCTCTGCCCGCAGGAACCCAAAAAGCGCACGCGGGCGTCGGAGCCTCGCCTCGCGTCACTGCCAAAGCTTCTCCCGCGCCGTGGGCTCGCCCGGGCCGCCCGGCGTCTGCCTCTTCCTCTCCGTCTCCTTCCCGTGACTGTGGGCTGCTGGGGTGTTGCAGTTGGGAAGGTCTTTGCCCAACAAAGCAGCGTTGCAGAAAGGCTGTGAGCCAGCCAGGCTGGCCGGCCACACCCGTGTGCCTGCGTGCCCCGGGCACCGTGGCTGTGTGTCCACAGCTGCCCCCGTGTGTGCCAGGTGCCGGGGCTGTGTCCACGCCTGTGCCCTTGTGTCGGGATGCCACGGCTGTGTCCACGGCCACCTGTGTGTGCCAGGTGCCGTGGCTGTCTGTCCATACGTGTGCTCTTGTGTGCCAGACACCACTGCTGTGTCCATGACTGCCCCCGCATCTCCAGGGTACCACGGCTATGTCCACGGCCACCCCTGTGTGTGCCAGGCACCGTGCTGTGTCCACGCGTGTGCCAGCTGCCATGGCTGTGTGTCCACATGTGTGCCAGGCACTGTGGTTGTGTGTCCACACGTGTGCCCCTGTGTGCGGGTGCTGTGGCTGTGTCCACGCGTGTGCCTCACACCCTCTCTGGCCGCCATATCTCATTTTCCACTTGTGAAGAAAGTGCTGACGTGTTTTCCCAGAGCACCGACTTCCGGACAAGACCACGGCTGTCCTGTGGTCGAGTGCTTGTCACCCCAGAGGAGGTGGCGGCCGCACCGAGCGCCGAGCGCCGCCCGCAGTCCCCGGCTACCTCGTCTCCACGCCGCTGGCCTCCGCCTGAGCCCGTCACTGCCCAGCCCGCGTCTGTCTCCTCCCAGACTTGAGACAGCAGGAGACTGCGCCCCCTCCGCCAGGGCCTCCCCGAACACTTCCCACCCACAGCCCAGCCCTCACCCGCCCACCCACGCCCTCGGCAATTCCAAAGGGCAAACAAAGGTGAAGGAGCCCAGGCCTGGGCAGGCGCGAGGTCCTGCCGCGGCCGCGGGGCCATGTGAATGTACATAGTCTCCACAGAGGTCCAATGCTCGTGTTGATGAAGATGATGAAGAGGTGTCTGCCAAATAAAAGCATTAAGAGAAGCCGGCGAGCGCATGAGGTTCCCAGGAGCTCCCGCGTGGTCCGTGGCCGGGTGTGTCTTCTCCGTTCTCCAGCTCTGCAGGGCCCGCCCCAGGCAGTCGTGGGAGCTGCCGCTCACGGCTCACGTGCTGAGCCTTCTAGTAGACACGGTCGGCCCCGGCCTGCACCTGCCTCCCTCAGAGGGTGACGCCCTCACCTGTTCCCGCCTCTGCCCTGTTCAGCCCCCTCTGCTCCCCGGGCCCTAGGGTGGGCCGGGCAGTCAGGCAACAGGCTCCAGACAACACCAGGCCTCTGAGGTGGAGCTGGGGGAGAGCCTGCTCTGTGGGAGCTAGCTAGCCGGCCCTTGCCACCGGGCTCACTTAGACTCCGCCCCGTACCCCTTTGGGACAGCAGCGTGTCCTCCCGCCGGCTGAGTCCAGCCAGACCAGCCTCCAGGGACCGGGCCACATCAGGGGATAGGGAGCGGCAGCCCTGCAGGCTGCCTTTGGCTGGCAGTGACCCCCAGTGGGAGGTCACCCCCTGAGGACCGCTTGATGTGCGGCCAGTGGCAGCGCGGCCTGGAACCGGCACAGGTGGATTGGGGGGGCAGTTTTCAGTAGGAGCCGCCCTGGAGGGAGCGGGGGCTCTGAGGAAGGCGCTGGGCCCCCATGCTCTGGGAGCTGGCCTCGCCGTGCATCGCTGCTCTGGCCCCATGCCCAGCAGACCTGCATGGGGTCCATGCCTGTGAGACAGGCCCTGTTCGCCTGTGGTCTGTCCCTGCTACAGCTTTTCTCACGGTCCCAGAGCGGGAGAGGGGCTGCGTCACACCCATGGCTGGGAGAGGGCTGCCTTCACCCTCCCCGCTCCACAAGACCCTGCTGCCCCAGAGCCTGCCCCCAACCAAGCCAAAACCAGACAGGAGGCCGCGCTGGCCTGGGGCACAGCCAGCAGCTCCGGCCCCTGCTTGCCCTCTGGACAGGGCCCCTGGGGTGTGAGCTCGGCCCAGCTCTCTGCTGTCCCCTCCTGCCCGGGGCCACGCTGGCCTTGTCCTCAGGGGTGTGTGGTCCCTGTGGTGGCGGGCGTCCTGTGGCCTGATATTAGCAGACACCAGGGCTCCCCTTCCACACGTGGACATAGGCCAGGGCAGGGATAGGCTGATGTCTTCAGAGAGGTGCGGAGGCCTGGGGGCCAGGGCAGGGGTGGAGGATGGAGGATGGAGGGGCCAGCTCCCAGGACACGTGCAGAGGCCTGGGGGCAGGGGTGGAGGGTGGAGGGCTCCCAGCACATATGCAGAGGCCCGGAAGGGAGAAGCGGAGTGGACAGGGGTCAGGAAAGGCTCTCTATTCAGCTCACCAAATAGATCCTCTGTCCGCACCTGAGCCCTGCTGCTGGCCTAAGCTGTCAGGCACCCTCCTCCTGGCCCATCCACCCTCCACGCACCTGACCCCCAGCGCTCTCTCCCAGCTGCCTTCACCCGGGCCCCAGTGCATGGCACCCATGCGTCCCCACCCCTCCTCTGGTCTGGCCCACTACTGAGCCCTCCTACGGCCTTCGCTGCCACTTGCCCTGAAGGTGGCTTCCTGTGTGGGTCCAGGCCTGCTCCAAACACCAGCAGGGACACGCCGTCCTGCTGCCGGCCTGGAGGGTGGACGGGGCCAATGGCCTAGCTCCTACCTAGTGAGACCGGGGGCCAGGGCCAGGCGGCTGCACACCTGTTCAGGGCTCTGCAGTGGGGCCGCTGCTTAGGGTGGGTGCATTCCTTGGTGGGACCCTGACACGGATGGGGCTGCCCCCAACCAGGTCCCAGAGATCAGTGCCCGGGGCAGTGTTGCCTCCCCCAGCTCTCCGGGGGTCCCAGCTGAGTCCTACTGCCGGGGGATGCAGTGTTCCTGGGCCTGGTGCCTGTCCCCACCCCTGGGGCCTCCCTCCCACCTGTGCAGCGGGCTCCACCGTGGTGGCGTAACTTGATGTGGCCTGGGACAAGGCCCCAGGGTTATGATCATGTTGGCAGGCACCTGCCTCATGGACGCCTCCGGTTCTGCTGGCCCTGGCACAGGTGCTCACTGCCCGGGGGTTGGGGAACAGATTTACTGCCCCCATCCTCTTCTTTCCAGAAATCCACAAAGGAGCTGAACCCAGAGACCAGGGTCTCCCTCCTGAGAGCCGCACCCTGGCCGTGTAGCCACTGCCGGCCCCGCCCACCATGTCCGGAGTTTGGTCGTGGAGCTGGGACAGTGGTGACCAGGCCCCTCACCCCGAGAGAAAGCCTGTCCTTGGGTCCGAGTCACACATCACTCACGACACCTGTCAGGTGCTCGGCACAAGCAGGAGGCCGTGGGGGTGCGTCCCGGAGAAGCAGCAGCTGGGCACCGGGCATGGCGAGAGCCCAGGCTCCGTGCCCACAGCTACTGCCCCCCGGGCAGCTGCGGTCAGCATTCAACCGTGGTGCCCCTGGGGAGGCCTGGACAGCCCTGGACCTCAGCGAGGACCCTGATGGCTCTGGGCCTGATCCCCTGCCTGAACATGGACTGACTCGGGGCCACTCACTGGGGGACACGGGGCCCTGGGGGACACAGCACTGAGAGACACAGGCCCTGGGGGACATGGGGCCCTGGGGGACACTGGCCCTGGGGGACACAGCACTGAGGGACACAGGGCCCTGGGGGACATGGGGCCCTGGGGGACACGGGCCCTGGGGGACACGGGGCCCTGGGGGACACGGGCCCTGGGGGACATGGGGCCCTGGGGGACACGGGGCTCTGGGGGACACAGCACTGGGGGACACAGGCCCTGGGGGACATGGGGCCCTCGGGGACACAGCACTGAGGGACACGGGCCCTGGGGGACACGGGGCCTGGGGGACACAGCACTGGGGGACACAGGCCCTGGGGGACACAGCCCTGGGGGGACTCAATACTGAGTGGACTTGGCATGGGGGGGGCCGTTGTCCCACGAGGAGTGTGCTGCAGCCTGGTGTCCTGCCTCAGGGCCGCTCCTGTCAGTTGGGGCTGCCTGGAGGAGGGGGCTCAGACCAGGGACATGGTGTGTCCTGCATGGCAGCTTGGAACAGCCGGCCCGGGTCAGCCGTCTCCACACGGGGCAGCGATGACTCGGTTTTTCCACTGTAGAGGCTGAGCTCAGAGGGGAGCCAGCCAGGGGCTGGGCCCAGGTCCAGCCAGTCCTGGCCTGGACTCAGCCTGCCGTGGTGTCCTGCCCTCCACGTGGAAGCTGAACCCAGGGTCCAGGCACAAGGGGCAGGCACCTGGCCTGCCCTAACAGGAGGACAGCAGCCTCTGGACCCCTCCTCGTCCTGTGCAGACCAGGACACTGGCAGGGAGGCCCGAGAAGAGTGACTGACAAGAGCGACAGAGGGAGAGGCCAGGCACAGCGGCTGCTCGCAGGAGGGGAGCAGCCCAGGGAGGCCTCCAGGAGGCGGTAGCCCTGGGCAGGAGCCACTTCCCGTGGATTGTTCCTCCTGGGAGTGTGAGTGCCTGGAACAGTCCCCTGCTCCTGGGCCAAGTGGGTCCCAATGGTCCGACTCTGGAAGCAAGAACATGGCCCAGCACAGTGAGCAAGCCAGGAGGGGCGGCGGGGAGGGGGCCCAGGGTCACCTGAGGCCACGGCCTCGGCCCCTGCTGCAGGGGTCACAGCTGGGCTCTGCCTCCCCTCTCCAGCACCAAATCCCAGGGGCCACGCAGGGCAAACCAGCGTCCAGCCAGACTCGCAGGGGCAGGCCAGGCAAGGTGGCCCTCCAGGGTGCAGCCAGGGGCAGGCCAGCAGTGGGCAAGGGCAGGGGACTTCTGCCAATGGCCTGTGGGCCTAGCGTCCGTGCGAAAGTGCCCGGCGCGTCTCAGCAGCTGTCACCATACCGTGGCCCAAACCAGGGGAGCCACGGGGCCCGGACCCAGCCCAGCCCAGCCTCTGCTGAAGCCGTTCCCTTGGCAGCAGCCCCTGGCCTGGCCTGGCCTGGCCGCAGAGACCCTGGGAGCCTGCTCCGAGCTCTCTGCACACCTGGAGGGAGGCAAGCCCAGCCCCCAGCCCCTCCCCGCTTGCGTGTGTGCCCTGCAGGCCCCTCCAGGGGCGGAAGGGGGCGCTCGCGAAGCTCAGCCCTCAGCCCCAGGCCTTTCTGGGGCTCTAGTGGGAGCAGCTGGCCTGGGCGGAAGAGCTTAAAACCCAGCAGGGCAGAGCAGGTGCAGCCGTGGAGGAGAGCGAGTCGGCTGCACCTGCTCCCGCCCTCCGTGCTCCCATGTGGCCTTTCCTGAGCCGCGCGCTCTTCCCCCCGCCCACCGAGGCCTGGCTGCAGATGGTCTCCTCGGACCCCGAGGCTCAGGGCTGGGGGGCCTGGGGCAGGACTGAGAAGACCCCAGCGGGGCCAGGTGGGGGGCAGCGGGAGGGGAAGGAAGGGGATGCGGAGGATGACGCTGGCTTCCTGCTGTCTCTGTTGGAGCCGGAGCACCTGGCCGAGTGCCCGGTGCCTGACCAGGTAACAGCTGCACGGCACACCGCGGGGACACGGGCGAGAGCTGAGGGCTGCCCGCTCCCTCCAGGAGGCGGGGCCCGTGCAGTACACAGGGCTCAGGGCAGGCCCCCGGGGCGGGCAAGCCGCAGTGTGGGGACGGGCTGACCGGGCTGCGTGTCGGCAGGAGCTGGAGGCCATCAAGCTGAAGCTGTGGGCCATGGAGCAGGCGGAGGACACCCCAGAGCTGCCCAGAGCACAGGGCGAGGCCGGGCAGGAGGAGGGCGCCAGGGCCATGCTGGCCAGACAGCCACCGGGCGTCAAGACCTCAGGTAGGAGCACAGAGCCTGGGGGACGCGACCGCCCCCAGCCCCTGTGAGCTAGGGCTCCTCCTCCTCTGTGCACCTGATGGCCCCCAGGGGTGCCCTCTCCATACGCACACAGGGGCGGAGGAGCAGCCACAGCTGGGAGGCGCCGTGGGTCTAAGGCCACTCTCTCCCCAGGCTGCCCCTTCCCCGGGGCCCCCAAAGAGAAGGTGGAGGCTGACCACAGATCCATCTATGTAGGCAACGTGAGTGGCGGGCAGTGAGGTGGGGTCCCCTGCGCCTCCCAACCACTAGGACAGCCACACAGGGGTCCTTGCCTGTGGGTGGGGCTGATGTATGGTGGGCGGTGAGCACCTAAAGGCAGGTGCATCCAGGGGTCTGGGCAGGGCCTGCAGTGTGGCACTGTGGGCAAAACCACTGCTTGTATCAATCACCGTCACCCTCATGAGGTGTTGGTGTGAGTCCCAGCTGCTGGGGTCACAGAGAGGGAGAGGGGTCTCCCCTCCACTGGTTCACTCCCCAAATGGCTGGGCCTGGGCTGGACCAAAGCCAGGGGCCAGGAGCTTCTTCCAGGTCTCCCACCTGGGTGCCGGGGCCCAAGAACTTGGGCCATCTTCTGCTTTCCCAGGCACATGAGCAGGGAGCTGCATCAGAAGTGGCGCAGCCGGGTCTTGAACTGGTGCCTATATGGATGTCAGCCGCAGTGCCGGCCCCTGCTCCACTTCTGACCCAGCTCCCTGCTCGTGTGCCTAGGAAGGCAGCAGATGAAGGTCCAAGTCCTTAGGCCCCGCCCCATGTGGGAGACCCTGACGGGCTCCTGGCTTCAGCCTGGCCCAGCCCCGGCTGTTGCAGGCCTATGGGGAGCAAACCAGCAGCTGGAAGGTCCAGCACCCCCTTCTTGTCACTCGGCTTTTCAAATTAGTAACGGAATGTTGAAGGAAAGGCAAAAGCCGCACGCTGCGGGGCCGATCCCAGCCCTGGGGTCTGCACAGGAAGCACTCCTGGGGGCCCCCTCCGTCCTCCCGTCTGGAGGACTGCTCTTGGGGTGCCTGTGCACCCCTCCTTCCTGAGGACACCCAGGGAAGGGGAGGCCTGTCTGCAGAGCCCCCCACACTCGGCAGGTGCCCCTGCCTGTGTCCAGGTGGACTACGGGGGCACGGCCGAGGAGCTGGAGGCCTACTTCAACCACTGTGGGGAGATCCACCGCGTGACCATCCTGTGTGACAAGTTCTCCGGACACCCCAAAGGGTCAGTGCAGGGCTGGGCGCAGGGGCGGGCGGTGCAGGCGCGGGCCGGGCCCTCACCCTGCGGCCCCACCCCCAGCTATGCCTACATAGAGTTCGCCACCAAGAGCTCGGCCCAGGCTGCCGTGGAGCTGGACGAAAGCGTCTTCCGAGGCCGGGTCATCAAGGTGCGTCCCTCGGGGCCATCCTTGGCAGCGCAGGGCACTTCCTGTCCGCTGGCCCATGAGCCCCCGGGGGAGAGGAGGAAATGCAGGCGCAGGGAGGGTGGGCACTTGGCCGCCCAGCCTGAGTCCTGTCCATCACATCCTGGGAGCCACCGCGGGGCAGGCCGCTCAGCCCCCGGAGCTGGGTTTGGTCTGGACCCCCTCTCCAGGGGACCGGGCTCAGTGGATGACACCTGCCTCTAGATGCAGGTGGAGGTGAGGACTCCGTGCCCTGGGCAGCCTCAGGGTGGCAACCAGCTTAGAAGGCGGACTCTGGATTGCAATTCCAGGCAGAGGGGCTGTGGTGGAGGCTGCTCACCCTGCTTGTGAGCCCAGGCAGGGAAATCCTGGGAGCCCTCCTGGCGGCAGCTTTTGCCCTGGACTCGGCCGTGGGCAGGATTCGGGCAGCCCTGGCGAGGCCGACTCACCACCAGGGTCTTGGGGCCAGCCGAGGGTTCGGTCCTCCAGGTGCTGCCCAAAAGAACCAACTTCCCTGGGATCAGCTCCACAGACCGCGGGGGCCTGCGGCCGCACCCCAGCTCTAGGGCTGTGCCCTTCCCCCGCGGCAGCCTCCAGGGCAGGCCCCCCCGCTTCAGACCTCGCGGGCAGAGCCGGTGAGTGGGGGGCTGCAGGGCACTGGGGAGGCAGGGGTGCCTCCTCCTGCCTGCTGTGGTCAAGACATCCCTGAGGGCTGGTGGCCACAGCCCTCGGGTGGGTACTGCTCCCTGGCCTGCTCACCCGCACCTTCTGCGTGCAGGGGCCGGGGGAGAGCAGCATCGTGGTTCGTGCCGTACTGAAGGAGCCAGACTTCAAGTGGGGCTGTTCTCAGACCGCCTGATGGCAGATCCGGGTGCTGAGTGGCGGGCAGGGAGGGAGGTGAAGGGCAGGGGAGACGCGTCCGGCGAGCCACTGCTGCCCCCTGGCGCTCACGTGGGAGAATGACCCCTTGGTAGCCACGGCAGCTACGACCATAGGCCATGGGCCTGGCTTGGGGCTCTGATTGCCCTCGGGAGGGAGGTGCTGGACTGCTGGGTCAGTGGGCTCTTCAGGTAACACGTTTTACAGAAAAATGGAAATGTGTATGTCTTAATGGTAACGCATAACTTATTAAATTTGAGTATTTTTTAAAAGCGCAACGGCAGGTTTCCCCACTTAACGCACATGGGCCCACGTGTCTCTGGGGCTGACACTGCAGGCGGGTGTGGCCGTGGGTCCCAGACAGGAGGGCTGAACCCCACACCCTACCCAACTGACAGAGCGTGGACAGCACGCAAGGACTACGGCCGCTGTCGCCACCCGCCACGTCTGTACCTGCTGCACCTGCCGTGGGTGTAGCCCTGCCAGCAGGAAGCGGAGGTGCCCCCTGCATTCAGAGCTGGGAGAGGCCACCCCTCCTTCCCCATGGACTGGAGGCTGGGCAGGAGCGCCCAGAGGAGGACTCGGGGAACTGAGCGGCTATGTCCAGAGCCAAGATGCCCTGGCTGTCCACTACAAGGGGCCCGAGCTCCTCACCCCGGGACTGAGGGAGGCCCCAAGGGGTGTCCTGCAGGTGAGGACCCAGCCCTGGGGTGGAGGGAGCAGCAGGGAGTCCGTAGCCAAGGGAGACACTGTGACCCTGCCGCGTGCCCGTTCTGTCCGATCGAGGTCGGCAGATTTTTCAAACGCCTGTCCTCTCCAGTTCCAGGCGCGATGCCGCTGGGCAGGCACAGGAACTCCCTCGTGTGGTTCCTACACGCCAGCTGCTGTCCCCGCCAGGAAAGCCAAGTGCCGGGAGCTCTGGCCTCTGACCTGGGTCCCAGCAGGAAGAAACAGGACAAGCACAGCACATGCTGCGGAGCCCCAGTAAAGGGCCTCTGCCAACAGCGTTGCTTCTGTGCACCAGCGGCTGCCCCGGGTGCCAGGAGGTGGGCCCTGGCTTCCCGCAGCCCGCCGTCCCCTGTCCCAGCGGCTGCCCCGGGTGCCAGGAGGTGGGCCCTGGCTTCCCGCAGCCCGCCGTCCCCAGGACTAGCAGTGCCGTGCAAGGCAGACAGGAGGGGCTGTGCAGGCAGCGCTGTGGGTGGGGCTGGAGCACGGTTCCCTCCCTGAACTCCAGGCCCCGGGCTGGTCTGTGGCCTGCAGGGTGGCCGTGGCCCACGGGAGTCAGTCGCTCGGCCCCGCTGCACGGTTTCCTGGTGGCAGCTGCCCGGAGCCGGGGCACCGTGCTGGGGCCAGAATGTGGACAGTGGCAGCTGACCAGAGTACACAGGCCCCTCCTCACCTCACGGGGTCCTTCTGAGGGTAGGCTGGGTCAGCTTGTTGGGCCAGGCCCTGGTGATGGAAGCCCAGTCCAGGACGGGGTGGGCCTTGCCCGGTGAGGGGAGTGAGCAGGGGGCTCCCCGCCAGCGCTGCGCTCAGGTTGACCCTCCCCCACCTCGCCAAGGCCACCCCAGCATCCAGCCACCCGGAGGCCACAAGCCACGGAGGAGCAGAGGCGCTGGTCCACACAGCCCTGCCGAGGTCACCACCCCTCCCCGGCACTCTCCCAGCAGGCCCGGCGCTGCGCTTGGGGGCGCGCGAGAAAAGGCCGAGTCGTCTCACGAGACCTTTAGTGGGAGAGCGGGTCCACGGCCGCGCCCGCGGGCCGGGGCGTCACACTCAGGGCGAGGCTGGGGGCGCGCACGCTGCACGCGCGTCAGGGAGGGGTCAGGGAGAGGCGGGTGGGGAGCGCGCACGCAGTCCGGGCGCCCAGGGAGAGGCGGGAGCGAGCACACGGCCCGCAGGCAGCTGCTGTTCCCTGCAGCCGCGGCGGCGGGCTCCTGGCTCAGCACACCTGCACCATCATGGAGGTCACCATGTTGTCAAAGGCCCTGCGACGAGAAGAAGCGCGCCGGCTCAGAGGCCGCCCGGAGCCCCCGGCCCCCAGCCCTGCCGCCGCGGGCACCCCGAAGTGCCCAGGTGCTTCCGTCTGCGGCAGGGTCTCCCGGTGTCCGCGGGCACCGCCCAGCTCCGAGGTAGCCTCAGGGCCAGGAGGGCGCGTCCTCGGTGGGCACACGTTCGTTCGAGGAGGCCCTGGGCGGGGTCTGCAGCGGGTCTGCATGTCTGCTCCCTCGGGCGGGGCCTGGGCGGGCCCTGCAAGCCCTGGGGTTTCAGGGGAGGGAAGGCACAGGCTGCCCCCCCCCCCAGCGGGGTCCTTCAGCCTCGCACCTGCAGAGCCAGGGGGCAGAGGGCGGGGAGCGGGGCCCACCTCGACTGGATGCGGTCCCCGGGGTTGTAGAAGGGGTTGCACATCACGTCCGTGTAGGAGTTATGCAGCTTCCGGAACATCTGGGACAGGACCCGAGGCCGCTTCAGCGCCCGCGCCTGCCCGCGTGACCACGCTCCCCGACCCCCGACCCCGACCCCGGGCCCCGCTCACACTGCGAATCTCGTTGTCGCGCAGCGCTGTGTTGGAGGAGTCGACCACCATGACGAACCTCACCTTGGAGTTGGTCACGTAGCCGTACCTGCAGGGCCGGTCAGGGAAAACGGCCGCGGGGCACTGCCCGGGCAGCAGGGCGCCGGGACCCGCAGGAGGGGCCGGGGCGGTGCAGCCCCTGCCGTCCTAGCACAGGGGCTCCCGGGCGGCGCCGGGACCAGCTGCGTCACCTTTAAAGGCCGCGGCCTGCGGGACACAGGGTGCCCGCTCGGACGCGCCCAGCTCCTCCACCTCCAGCTCTGTGACCCCCCCAGCGGCCCGCGCTGCCTGACCCAGGCGCGTGCAAAGATACACCTTGTAGTCCTCGGTGGGGTAGAGCAGGCCCAGGTAGAGCTCCCTCTGGTCCACCAGCGCCTTGCCCATGGCGGAGATCTTCTCGTCCACCACGTCCAGCGACGTGTGCACCATGTAGTGGAACCTGAGCTCGCTGTCCGTGGGCGTGCTGCGGATGTAAAGCGGGTAGTTCTGCAAGAGAGGGGCGCGCCCCGACGCTGAGCACCCGCCCCCGCGAAGGCGGCCCGCCGGACGCCGCCCGTGTCGGCGCTGCGGCCTCTCCTCGCGCGGACCTCGCGGGCCTCGGCGCGGCTGTGGGGGCCGCAGGGCGGCCGAGGGCTCCCACGGGGCGCGGCCCGGCCCGAGGCGGCGGCGCTGACCTCAAGCCGTGGACGGCTGAGGGAGGGGCCGGGGGTCCTGTTCGCGCCTATCTCCCAGGGAGCGCCCGGGGCCAGGAGGGGGACAGGCGGGCCGAGCTGTCGGCGCCGGCCCGCCGCGTACGCACCTCCTTGGCGATCACCGCGATACACACCGCCATCTTGGAGGCCCGACGCCGGGGCGTGTCACGTGATCCGCGCCGGGTCCCCGTCCGCTCGGGCCCCGCCCCGCCCCGCCCCGCCTCCCTCTCAGCCAACCCAAGCCCCGCCTCTACGCCGAGCACGCGCTCCGCCCCCGAGGCGGCCCCGCCCCCGCGACGCACGCCCCGCCCCGCCCCGCCCCGCCCCGCGCAGGAAGAGGCGCCCGCGGGCGGGCCGGTGTCGCGCGGCCGGCGAGCTCGGCGGCGCGCTGCGCGGTTGCCATGGCGGCGGTTGCCGCGGGCCCCGGGTGGTGGCGGCTGATGCTGGCGCTGGGCGCTGTGGGTTTGGGGGTCACCGGCGCCCCGCAGCACCCCAACATCCTGCTGCTGCTCATGGACGACGTAAGTGGGCGCCGGCGGGAGGCGGGGAGGCCTCGCCGCTCCCTCCGTGCCCTCCGCGCGGCGCGGGGCAGCTCCGGGCCGGGTCCGCGCTGGCGTGGGACCCCCGCGGGCGGCCGGCTTGGGGCCTGGGGCCCGGAGCGGGGCTGCCGCGTGAGGGGCGCGGGCGGCCCCCGTCTCCCGTCTCCCGTCTCCCGCACCGGGCCGCCCGTGGTCTGTGGTGACCGTCGGGGCTGGGCAGGGGTGCTGAGGTGTGGAGGCCGGGAAGAGGGGTCTGTCGTGTGGTCGTTGTCGTTGAGTTGCTGGTTCTCCGGGACGAGGAGGTGAGTGACAGGCCAGGGCAGGGTGCCGTCCCGGGCGGGGGGCCTCGCTGCCCCCTGGGCGAGGTGTGGGCCCGTCCTGAGCCCGGCGCGCTTCCCAGCTCCAGTCCAGTAGGACAGCCCTGCGTGTCCCCTCCGGGGCTCCCTGTGCTGACGGCACTGGCCCACAGCGGATGTGGTTTCAGGGCCCTGGGGCCTCTGAGCCTGGGGGAGAGGAACAGGAAGAGCCAGACGCCGACCCGGGGGCTCTGGGGTTCTGTGGGGGCTGCATAGTGAGCGTGGGTTTGATGCAAAGGGCAGAAAGCAAAACCGCGTGACCTCAGCAAACCCGGCACTCCTGGCCTCCCGAGGGAGCAGGGTGCCTGGCTGCGGGGTCCAGAGCCTGCCCGCTGCCCTGGCCCTGCTGGCTCTGAGCTGTCCTCGTGCCCTGTGACGGCCCCGTGACAGCCCCGCGGCGGGCAGCTGATGAGCCGAGTCAGGTGCGGGGCCAGGCAACGCCCGGGCTTGTCCGTCTCGGGGCTGACCAGGAAGCTGCTCCCCGACGGACCCCAGTGCAGCCGCCAGAGGCAGGAGACGCAGTGGGAGCTTGGGCCGGAGGCCCGGGCCTCCTCCGTGAGCTCAGAGGACGCCGTCTGCGCCCGGGCCCCGCTTTGGCCAGCTTCCTGGCGTTGGAACTTGCACGGCTTGTGTTTTTGAGAGGCAGGGCTCCCGCCTTCTGGTTCGCTGCCCAGATGCCCAGAATGGGCCCAGGCCCCCGGGGCTGATGCTGGAAGCCGGGAACTCCATCCGGGTCTCCCACGTGGGTGGAGAACCCCCGTCACCTGCCTCCCGGGATCCGCGTTAGGGAACGGAACCCCGGCTTTCCAGCACGGGACGCAGGTGTCCTGCCACGAGGCTGACACCTGCCCAGTAATGGTTTCCACCTGGCTCTGGGTCCTGCCGCGGGAAGGGCCCCGTCATCTGAGCAGATACAATTCCAGGAAAGGGCGGGCGTGGTGGTGCCACGAATTCAGCTGCCACCACACTGCCCACATCCCTCGTTAGGGGGACGGTCGTCGGGAGATGGTCATCGGGGGGACAGTCATCGGGAGGACAGTTGTCAGCGTTCAGTCATCGGGAGACGGTCGTCAGGGGAACGGTCATCATAGGGATGGTCGTCAGGGGATGGTCACCGGGGAACGGTCATCATAGGGACAGTCACCGGGGAACGGTCATCATAGGGACTGAAGTCAGGGACGGTCATCATAGGGACGGTCATCGGGGGCGGTCATCAGAGTCCTGGGCTAATCTGCTTCCCATCCAGACCCTGCCAGCAGGCCTGGGAGGCAGAGGGTGACAACTCAAGAACTCGAGTCCCTGCACCCACACGGAGACTGGGTGGAGTTCCTGGGACAGCTGTTGCCGCCATTTGGAAAGTGAACTGGCGGACGGGAGACACTTCTCTTTCTGGCTCTGTCATTTTGCCTTTAGTTGTTGTTTTTTTTTTTTGACAGAGTGGACAGTGAGAGAGAGAGACAGAGAGAAAGGTCTTCCTTTGCCGTTGGTTCACCCTCCAATGGCTGCCGCGGTCGGCGCGCTGCGGCCGGCGCACCGCGCTCATCTGATGGCAGGAGCCAGGTACTAGGTGCTTTTCCTGGTCTCCCATGGGGTGCAGGGCCCAAGCACATGGGCCATCCTCCACTGCACTCCTGGGCCACAGCAGAGGGCTGGCCTGGAAGAGAGGCAACCGGAACAGAATCCGGCGCCCCGACCGGGACTAGAACCCGGTGTGCTGGCGCCGCAAGGCGGAGGATTAGCCTGTTGAGCCACGGCGCTGGCCTAGTTGTTGTTTTTTTTAATGTTAGTTTTTGTTATTGCTTAGCTCTTCTATCCACTGGTTCACTCCCCAAATGGCTGTAACTGCTGGAGCTGCACCGATCCAAAGCCAGGAGCCAGGAGCTTCTTCCAGGTCTCCCACGTGGGTGCAGGGGCCCAAGGACTTGGGCCATCTTCCACTGCTTTCCCAGGCCATTATCAGGGAGCGCGATCAGAAGAGGAGCAGCCGGGACTTGAACCGGCTCCCCTATGGGATGTCGGCACTGCGGGCCAGGGCTTTACCCACTGCACCACAGCGCCGAACCCTCGGGTCTTTTTTAAAAATCAGGATTCGGAAGATCCGGCCTTGGCTCCCGCCACCCTTACCATACAGCTGTCCCAGCTCGAGAGCCTGTCGTGGGCTCGTTTTGTGGCTGCCTGTCCCTGGCGTGGCCCCGCAGCAGACAGCAAGGAGGGCCGAGGCGTGTCTTAGCCTGGGTCTCCCTGCGTGGAGGAGGGGCTGGGCGCCAGGGGCTGCTGGGCTCCGGAGGGGGCAGAAAGGTACGGGCTGTCTCCTTGACCCCTGAGACCGCGGGCGGGGAGTGAGTGCTGGGACGGCTGGCCAGTAAGAGCTGAGGGAGGAGCGCACGGGCCTGCGGGCGGGGAGGCTGCCGCGGGGTTGGCCTTCCTGCTCTGCCTGAGCCACTGACCAGGGCCCTGCTTGCCGCCCGCATGCCCCCTGTGGTCACGTGTGCCGCACCTCGAGGATGAGGCTGTGGGAAGCCACAGCGGTGAGGCCGCACACACGGCACCCGTGACTCCTCTTGGCAAGACCACTGCACGTCCAGCACCCGTGCCCCGTGTTCACTCGGCTGGTTTGCTTGGGCTGCAGGCTGTGGCAGGGCCCAGCTGAGGCGGGGAGCTGGATGAGCGCCCTCGTTCAGAGGCAGAGACCTCCCACCTCCCTACACGCCTGAGGCCGCCTGGGCTGGGCGGGGACCAAGTCAGGGGCTGGGGTTCGCTCCAGGTCTCCCCCACTGTGGCCAGACCTCGCTATGTGAGCCTTCACCCCTGCACCCCAGGAGCCAGAGAGGGGACTCGAACCGAGCACCGTCACGGGTGCAGGCGTCTCCACTGCCAGGCCACACGCCCACCCCCATGAGGTCACACAGACAGGGCTGAGCTGCTGTCTGCTGTGGGGGCAGCAGCTCGGCCCCCTTCTTTGGTCCCAGGAATGTGTGAGTTGCAGCTTCAGAGTAGACGAGGAGACCCAGGGCAGGGTGCACGGGATGGGGGCGGGGCTTCCACCGCCACCCCCTGGGGACCCCAGGTTCTCAGCTGTCTGGAAGCTCCGGTCTCATTCTGAGGCCTGGGCACAGGGTGGGTGGGATTGCCCAAGCGCACAGTCCGTGAGAAGGCTCCCGGGGGTCCCGGGTGTGCCCCTCACTCCTAGCCTGGGCGCTCCTGTGGACGCTGAGTTGCCAGCCTATCTGGGCACCCCAAGTGCGCTGCCCCGCCCACGCCCTCACCCCTGCTCAGGCTGGCTGCAGCCAGGGTGGCCTCGTGGCACAGACCTGGCCACTGCTGTGTGATCGGGGTGGTAGCCCCTGAACAGCAGAGGTGAGGAGGAAGGCCCCGTGCTCCTGCCCCTGCGCCAGGGTGGACCCTCCGCCACGAGGGGCAGTGCCGGCTGGGGCTGAAGCAGGACAGGCGGGAGCCGGGGGCCCAAGTGCCCCCGGGTCCCCTGCGAGTGGGGGCCCTGATGGGTCCTGCCCAGCTTGGGACGCCGGTGCAAGGCTGTGCCGCTGGGGGGCACACTGTCCATTCTTTGCTGTCCGGCCCTCCCTGCCCCACCTTCCTCCCTTATCACCTCCCCCCCAGGTGTCTGACTCGTTCTGACTCCTGTTGTCAGGTGACTTCGGGATAGTGCGACTCCTGGGGCCGGCGTTCAGTGCCAGCATCTGGCGTTGGAGTGCCGGCTCCGAGTCTCAGCCGCTCTGCTTCCCAGCCGGGGGCAGGGGAGGCAAGGAGCTTCCCCTGGGGGGCGGTGGGCTGAGGTCCCAGGCCCCCGCGGAGGTGGTTGGCGCTCACAGCGGCTGGTGTTGGAACCCTTGCCTTTCCCGGCACAGTAGATTCCCGTGGTGTGGACAGACCGCTTCTGCAGGCTTCTGTCGGCGGCCGGAGCCAGGCAAGGCTGCAGGCCTCAGTCTCAACCAAGCTCTCGGGTCGCCCGGGGTGACCACTGGGCCTCTCTCGCCCAGTGCTGCTTTCTCGCTGCCCTCTCCTCACATGGGCTGCCCTGCCCGGTGCCGGCGGAGTGGACCCGGCGCGGTGAGGGTACTCTCGGTCTCCGGCCGTCTGCGCCTCTCCCAGGCACGCACCGGGAGCGCCACTTGCATTAGGAACCTAGCCCTGCATGGCAGGTTTTGGAGGCTTGTGCGTCAGTGTAGAGCTAGATGAGCATGTCTGAAAACCGCTGGCTGTGAGCACGCAGACACGGGGTCTCCGTCTCGAGCACAGGTGGCCAGGTGGAGGCGAACCCGCATAGCTGTGAGCCGGGTGCCCGAGCCAGGGCTGGGCTGGGGTGAGCTTTGTGGCTGGTGGAGTCTGCCGTGCGTGCACGCCCCTGAGAGCCAAGCCCCCAGGCTCTTCTCCCTGCAGATGGGCTGGGGCGACCTGGGGGTGAATGGAGAGCCTTCCAGAGAGACCCCGAACCTGGACCGCATGGCTGCCGAAGGGATGCTGTTCCCGAACTTCTACTCTGCCAACCCTCTCTGCTCCCCGTGTGAGTGCGCGCTGGCTGCCTGCTGGGGCATGGGGGCAGCCCTCAGGCAGAAGCTGCCCTGTTCCCTGAGTCGATGTCCCTGAGTGGGTCAGGGAGGACTCTTGGGGAAAGACCGACCGGGCTGGGGGGTGTCAGGAACGTGGAGGCAGCTGGTAGGACTTGGGAAGATGGGTGGACGTAGCCAGGCTCCGTCATGTGGGCTGCGGGCCTGGGGCTGTCTGGGAGCCCTGTGGAGCCAGCCTGGGCCTTGGGCCTCAGGCCCCAAGGTCTATGCTGACCCCGCGTGGGCCGGGCGAGTGGGGCCTGCGGGCAGCCAAGCCAGCTGGGACGGTTCTCACCTGCTTGTTTCTGTCCCCTCCCCACCCCCAGCCAGGGCAGCTCTGCTCACCGGGCGGCTGCCCATCCGTAACGGCTTCTACACCACCAACGCACACGCCAGAAATGGTAGGCCTCCCCCGTCCTCCCCCCAGGCCAGCACTGGTGCTGACAACCAGAGGAGCTCAGGGGTGTCGTCAGCGGTGCCATGGGCAGCCCTAGGCTGCAGTTTGTTTCTGTTGAAAGGAAACGTTGAGACAGATTGCCACACTTCCCCTGGACACGTGTGTGGCGCATGGTGGGACCCAGGGCAGAGGTGCGGGCTCGGTGTAGCCAACTTCCCTCTCTGCCCTCGTCCAGTCGGAATGGAGTAGAGGCCAGCCCCCTGGGCACCTGCTCAGCGCCCCGCGGCTCCCTCTAGCAGTTCCTGCTCCCCTCGGTGATGAGCAGTCAACCCTGTTAACCCCAGGCCAGGTGGCACGAGGGCCATGGCAGGGAACGTTCCAGAAACAGTGCTCCAGAAGTTCCATGGGCTTTCCAGAAAAGTCTCTCCTGAATTCACGTGGGATTTCCAGTGGCCCTTGAGAAAGGGAAGTGGAGGAGGACCTGGGGGGCGGGACAGCGTGTTCTGCAGACCCTGGGCAGAGCAGGTGGACACGGGCCTGAGCCCGGCAGGAGGGGCTCTGGAATGTGCCCTGTGGCTGTGCCAGCTCCTTGCCATGGCTTGCCCACCCACCCGTGTCCATCACCAGCTGGGGCGAGCCACGTGCCTGCTGTGTGTGCCCGGGGCTCACGGCGGTGTTGCCCCCGCAGCTTACACGCCACAGGAGATCGTGGGCGGCATCCCAGACTCGGAACTGCTCCTGCCCCAGCTCCTGCGGGAGGCGGGCTACGTCAGCAAGATCGTCGGCAAGTGGTGAGTGAGTGCCCCCCCTTGCGTGCCAGACCGTGTCACAGCATCACTGTTCCTTTCCCCGAGGACGGCCTCCTGGGTGGGAAACGCGAGCTCCGGGCTCCGCGTCTGTGTAGACCTCTCTGGGTGCTCACCTGAGAGCTGGCTTGGGCGCTGGGACATTGGTAGTGAGCACAGCTGCTGCCCCTTCCCACCGCACCGTCGCCACCCCGTGCCCCGGCTGCCTCTGCTTCGGTGTCGCCGGCAGACTCCGCAGGTGCCTCTTGTTGCACACACGAGGGGCGTCCACCCGCGGGAGGAGGCTCAGCCCACTCCCTGAGAGGCACTGGAAAGCCGGAGAGGACCGTGGACCAAAGCTCGGGCTGCAGGCGCAGGGGCTGTTTTCTGTGTCCTGCTCTGGGGACAGCCCAGCGCCTGTCCTGTGTTAGGCCCGCAGCCCCCTTCCCTCCGAGAGCCCCCCCTGACTTCCCACCCTGGGGTCTTGGCTCCATGGCCTTCAGGCTCTGCTGCCGGCCCCCGGTGGACAGCTACCCAGAGAATAAGCGCTGGGAATCCAGGCAGCGGGCGGGAACGTGCTGTCACACGTGGCCCTGCAGGGGAGCTGCGGCAGCGCCCAGCCCCGAGGGCCACCATGGCACGGCAAGGCCACTCCACAAGGAGACTCCGCAGCCTTGGAGTGGATGGCATGCTCGGTCCTGGCCCTGCAGCTGCAAGATCCCAGCTGTCGGCTCAGACAGGGAATGTCCTCCGTGAGGCTGGGGTCGCGGAGCAGGGACCATGGTGGCGGCAGGAGCTGGCCAGGGCCGGGAGCACCAGTTCTGTGTGGACTCAGGTGCGGGGCAGTGGCCCTGTGTCTGATGCAGTGCCCAGTGGGCACAGGCTCCAGGAGGCCTGGGCTCTCCTGTGATCAGGTGGCGTCCCCATTCCCAAGGGCTGTCACAGGTCTGTAGGGGGTGTGGTCAGGTGGCTTTTGTCTGGACTGCCCAGGTGGCCCTCACCCACACAGCACTGAGGAGCTGGAGTTTGCAAAGCACCTGCCTGCTGGGTGGGCGGCACCCGGCCGGTATACAGGCTGCACGATGTCCCCGAGCACGGCGGTGGTGACCGGGGCTGGGACGCAGCTGCTGTCTGCCCACCTGGGCAGTGCTGGCCCTGCTGCCGTGCAAGGTGAGCTCTTGGGTCGCAGGTCCATCGAGCAGGGTCCTGGCTGTGTGGGATCTGTGCTGATGGAGGTGGACACTCGGGAGGGCCCTTGTGGCCAGAGGAGGCCTGCACAGCAAGTGGGCAGCAGCCAGTGAGTGCAGGCAGGGCACAGGGACGCCCGCTCTCAGCGCGGAGCTGGTCTTCCAGGGATCCATGCGGCCACGGCAAGGTGCCCGCCACAGAGGGGTACTGGCGCTGGCTGCCGGCGCTCGCAGTGCCAGAGTAGCAGCACCGTAGCCACACCTGTGCCGGCCCCTCCTGGACGAGGGACCATGAGCCCCCCCGGAGCCACACTCAGTTGCTGCCTGGGCTCCTCCAGTCCAGCCTCCCCCGCTGGGCCTGTGATTCTGCCCCACCAGTGACCAACTGAACACTAAGGGCCTCAGGTCTGTGTGGCACGGACACCTGGGCACATCAGGGTGGGGCCGTCCTCTGTCCCTCACCAGAACCGCACCTCTCCGGTGATGCTGCTCCCACAGCCATAGGTGCAGAGAGGCCCAGACACCCAGGTCGGAGTGCGCCTGGCTCTGCAGGAGGCTGCACCGTGGAGCCAGCCAGAGGCCACCTGTCCATCACCTGTTGGTGTGTGGCTGCTGCAGTCAGGGAGGGGCCTGCAGTCAGGGAGGGGCCTCCCCACAGCCTGCCCGGCCGCCTCTCTGTAACCACGAGGGAAGGGTGTAAGGGACCGAGCCGTCACCTGCCCGAGGACGCGGAGGGAAGCAGTGGTGCCCCAGGCAGCCCGGGACTTCCCCCTGGTTCAGGAGAGGCAGCCGGACACGGAGTCTGCCAGACTCGAGATGGACTGGAATGGGGGCGGCGGGCGGTGTGCAGCGGGGTGGGCGGTTCCTCACCGCGTGTGTCTCCCAAGCCCCTCCAAGCCCCTCCCAGCATCCTGCAGACCTGTGGCTGTGGCGGGGCGGGCACCTGGGCTCCCGCGCTCTCCTGAGCTGAGGGTTTCATGTTTTGCTGGGTGCTGCTGGGGTGCTTGTTCTGGGAAGGTCGACTGTCACTGCTCAGAACTTAGGGGTCCCCATGTGGGGTCCCTGAAGTGTCTTGGGTTCCTGTTTCTAGGCACCTGGGTCACAGGCCCCAGTTCCACCCCCTGAAGCACGGATTTGATGAGTGGTTTGGATCCCCCAACTGTCACTTTGGACCTTATGACAACAGGGCCAGGCCCAACATCCCTGTGTACAGGGACTGGGAGATGGTCGGCAGGTAACACAGCCCCTCCTGACCCCTCCCCGCCCCGGCGCTCCTGGCCCTGGTCTGTGCACGCAGCAGGACGGACGGTTCCAGAGCCCCTGCTGCCAGGCGCTGGCCCCGAGTGGACCTGGAGCTCTGGGTCAGCAGCCTGTGTCCTTGTGTGTTCTAAAGTTACTCACCTGAAAGGCAGAGCGGCAGAGAGGGACAGAGGGAGACGATCTTCATCCACTGCTTCACCCCAGATGGTCACAACAGCCAGGGCTGGGCCAGGCTGGAGCCAGGAGCCAGGACCTGGGTCTCCCACGTGGTGCAGGGGCCCAGGCACTAGGGCCATCCTCCACTGCCTTCCCAGGTGCATTAGCAGGGAGCAGCTGGGGCTCCAGCCGGGACCCAGGGGATCCTGGCACTGCAGGCCGCTTACAGGACAGTGCCAGCCCCAGAAGCCCATGAGTCTACGGAGTGCCCGACAGGGGGCGCTCACAGCCCGTGCCTGCTGCAGGGCCCGGACCCGAGGGCATCTGCCTGTGCTGAGCTGGCTTCGGCCACAGTCCGGATGTTCAGAAAAGCAGCAGCAGCAGCATGTGGGTGTGGATTCGGACCCCAACTTGTGAGCCGTGCAAGAAGCGAGCCCTGGCTGAGTGGACGTGGGGGAGTCGCGGCAGGGGAGCTGCGGGCCGGCCGGGCACGGCCCCTCCTGGGCGCATGCTGCCTCAGCCTGGTCTTGCTTGGAGCCTGTGGGCTGGGCTTTGCCCCTTCCTTGCTTTTGGCAGAAGTTCTCAGCGGACCACAAAGCTCAACCCACTACCCTTTTCTTTTCCAAATTACTTTGATTTACTTGAGAGACAACAGACAGAATTCCCAATGCCTGTTACTGCTGGGGTTGGGCTGGGCCCGTCTGGTAACACAACCCAGGGGCCTGAGGGCTGCCCCCAGGGTGTGTGTGAGCAGGCTCTGGATTGTGGGGAGCAGGTGGCTCAGGGGGCGCCACCTCTTAGAACAGGGACGCTGAGGGCTGACTCCCCCCTGTGTAGCTCACCTGTGCAGGGCTTCACACTCTCAGCGGGCAGCTGTGGAACACACTAGACTGCCAGGCAGCCATGCCCAGGGCTGTCACCGCCCCGGGCCATCTCCATCCCGCACCGTCCTCCAGACGTGGCTGGGTCCCTGGTACCCAGTCTCCAGCGTCGTCCCAAATCCGCCTTGATGTCTTTGACAAATGGGGCATTTCTGGCCTAAATTCTGGTTTCTGTGTGGATATATATTGTTTTCAGATTTTACGAAGAATTTCCCATTGATCTAAAGACAGGGGAAGCCAACCTCACCCAGATCTACCTGGAGGTACTGGAGGCCTTGCTGGGCCCAGCAGGCCCTGGGTGCAGGTGGGCTGTGGGCAGGGCAGTGTGGTGTGGAGTGGGCCCAGCAGGCCCCGGGTGCAGGTGGGCTGTGGGCAGAGCAGCGTGAAGTGGAGTGGGCCCAGCAGGCCCCGGGTGCAGGTGGGCTGTGGGCAGGGCAGCGTGGTGTGGAGCGGGCCCAGCAGGCCCCGGGGTGCAGGTGGGCTGTGGGCAGAGCAGTGTGGTGTGGAGCAGGCCCAGCAGGCCCCAGGTGCAGGTGGGCTGTGGGCAGGGCAGTGTGGTGTGGAGTGGGCCCAGCAGGCCCCAGGTGCAGGCTGTGGGCAGAGCAGTGTGGTGTGGAGTGGGCCCAGCAGGCCCCGGGTGCAGGTGGGCTGTGGGCAGGGCAGTGTGGTGTGGAGTGGGCCCAGCAGGCCCCGGGTGCAGGTGGGCTGTGGGCAGAGCAGTGTGGTGTGGAGTGGACCCAGCAGGCCCCAGGTGCAGGCTGTGGGCAGGGCAGTGTGGTGTAGAGCGGGCCCAGCAGGCCCCGGGTGCAGGTGGGCTGTGGGCAGGGCAGTGTGGTGTGGAGCGGGCCCAGCAGGCCCCGGGTGCAGGTGGGCTGTGGGCAGGACAGTGTGGTGTGGAGCGGGCCCAGCAGGCCCCGGGTGCAGGTGGGCTGTGGGCAGGGCAGTGTGGTGTGGAGCGGGCCCAGCAGGCCCCGGGTGCAGGTGGGCTGTGGGCAGGGCAGTGTGGTGTGGAGCGGGCCCAGCAGGCCCCGGGTGCAGGTGGGCTGTGGGCAGGGCAGTGTGTTCCTCTCCACAGGAAGCCCTGGACTTCATCAAGAGGCACCAGGCGGGACCTCGCCCCTTCTTCCTCTACTGGGCCATTGATGCCACCCATGCCCCTGTTTATGCGTCCAAGCCTTTCCTGGGTACCAGTCGACGAGGGCGGTGAGTCCCTGCCCTGAGAAACAGCCACGCCCAGGGGTGCGGCTCCAGCCGTGCTGATCACCTCTGAGATCCGCGGGGGGCGCCACACCTGTGGGCTGAATCATGACACCTGTGGGAAGCCCCCAGCCCTGGGGGTGGTGATCTGGGCCTTGTCTGTAGTCGACCTTTGAACCTGGACTTTGCCCCCTGTCTCCGTGAAGAGGCCAGCCTGTCCCAGGGCTCTCTGAGGCCGCGGTGGTGTGTGTTCTTTGAGTGATGCTGACTGCCGGCCTCCTGGTGGGCTCCTCCCCTCCCCCAGGTACGGGGACGCCGTGCGCGAGATTGACGACAGCGTTGGGAAACTCCTGAGCCTCCTGCGGGACCTGCGCATCGCCGAGAACACCTTCGTCTTCTTCACGTCTGACAACGGCGCCGCCCTCATCTCTGCCCCCCACCAAGGCAGGTGTCCCCTGGCGCCTGTGGGACGGGCCAGGAGAGGCTGCATGCCAGCGCCCATGCTCACAGCCAGCCCGGCCTGGCCTGCGGGCCTGCGTGTGCTGCACCGTGCTGGCAGGGAGGAGGGTCTGGGCATGGCAGGTGCCAGGGTCATCTCCGGGAGCGGCTGCACGGCGCTCCAGGGGCCCCGGCCACAGCAGCCCTGGGGTGGCGTGTGTGGGCACAGGGTGCTGATGAGGAATAGCGCTGTGGGCGTGGCCTGGCTAGGGCCCACCCCTTCACCCCCCCCCCCCCAGCCCAGCACCTCCAGCTTCCCCACTCTGGGCAGCCCGGGCTGTGCCAGCTCCTGGAGGTAACACCCTCAGTCTTCGGGTGGAGGTGGGGGGCTACAGTCCAGTGTCCTGGGAAGAGCTGTCTAAGGTCCCGAGTGGCAGGAACCCAGCAAGCTCCACCAGCAGGCCCGGAGCGTGCTGGCCACAGGACAGATGCTGTCCCATGCCTGGCTCTGCTCAGCCTCCCCCAGCGGCTGTGCGTCCAACAGGTAGAAGCCAGGGCAGCCCCAGGGGAAAGGGGTGATGGGCAGAGAAGTGAGCACAGTGGGGAGACAGGGGGCTCCTGAGAGCCGTCACCTGCCACCACCCGCAGTCAGCGAGGCCTCTGAGCCGTGACTCATACAAGCCGGAAGCTTTGTGTATAAATGCAGAACACATACGCATGCACACCACGCAGCCTGGGAGTGAGAACACGAGGCCTTGCAGCCACACCCCTCCACGGGAGCCCAACCTGTCCCCCTCTCTCTGCCCGCCTCATCCCCCTCCCTGTGCCAGGCTTGTGCCTGTGTCCCCTGCGTCTCTGCAGGCGCCCTCAAAGCTGTCTGAGACCCACCCATTTGCTGCCTGGGGAGGGGCTCTTGCTTTCAGCCAGGAGCTGACCCAGTGACACCGCAGGGAGGGCTCAGCTGGGTCCTTGTTCCCCGTGTCTCAGGGGTTCTGAGTGTGGGAGACCCTGGGACAGCCCTGAGGGTCCAGGAGTCCCCGACAGGCCCAGCTGGCAGCTACAGTTCAGGCCCCGCCTGCTTCCAGATGCAGCCCTGTGGGTGTCGGGGGCACAGGTGCCCACACCTGCCCCAGAGCACACCCCTCCTCCCCACACACAGGTGTGAAGACGCCTCCCCTCCACTGAGACAGGCGTGGGGACCCCTCCCCTCCACTGACACAGGCGTGGGGACCCCCCTCTCCACACACAGGCGTGGAGACCCCTCCCCTCCACACACAGGCATGGAGACCCCGCCCCTCCACTGACACAGGCATGGAGACCTGCCCCTCCACACACAGGCGTGGAGACACTGCTCCGCCCACACCCGTGGAAGAGCACGGAGCCCCAGACTCTCGGAGAGTGTTCCATCCCTGCTATTTCTGAGCAGTCACACAGCTCCAGGGCACATGTCCTTGCCGGCCCTGGGCGACCTTGCAGCCCCGAGTGGCCTCAGGTGGCTAACACCAGTGCCTCCCGCAGGTGGCAGCAACGGCCCCTTCCTGTGCGGGAAGCAGACCACCTTTGAAGGCGGGGTCAGGGAGCCTGCCATCTCCTGGTGGCCTGGCCACATCCCAGCAGGCCAGGTGAGTGTCCAGTCCCTGCAGGCCAGGTCGTCCTGGGCGAGACCGCCCTGACCTGCCCACAGCGCTCCACCTGGGCATCAGAAGGTCGGCGTCTCAGGGTGCGTAGACACAGGGTGCGTGGCCTTGCCGAGTCAGGTGGACAGGGGTGCGTGGCCTTGCCGAGTCAGGTGGACACAGGGTGGGTGCGTGGCCTCGCTGTATCAGGTGGACAGGGGGGCGTGACCTCACATATCAGGTGGACACGGGGTGTGTCCCCTCACTGTGTCAGGTGGACACAGAGTGTGTGGCCTTCCTGCTCCTGTCAGGGGGACACAGGACATTGCTGGAGGAGGTGGCCTCTGCAGCCAGTGAGCACCATCTACACCAACCAGAACTCGCCTCTGCCCTGCAGGGCTTGTCAAAGCCTCAGTGTGCTGATGGGCACTTCAGCTTCTAGATCAGGCAGAGTACAAGCTGGTTTTATCTGGTTGCTGTTTAAGGTTTGACTGCTCATCTGAATGCACAGACACAGCGATCTCCCATCGCTGGCTCACTCTCCATGTGCCCACAAGAGCCAGGGCCGGGCCAGCCACAGGCAGGATCCAGGAGCTCCATTCGGGTCTCCCACGTGGGTGCAGGGACCCAGCTGCTTGAGCTGTCTCTGCTGCCTCCCAGGGAGTGCGTTAGCTGGAGCCAGGAGAGGAGCCGGGACTGGAACCCAGGCCCTCAGGTGTGGGATGGGGTGGGACGTCCCAGCCAGTGTTGTGTGGGCGTGCGCTGTAAGAACAGAGCAGCCAGGCCCCAGGGCAGAGCTGGGCCTGTGTGTCCTGCTGCCAGCCCAGCCTGGCCTGCCTGCACCCCAACCCCAGACCCCCCAGCTTGTGTAGGCTGCCTTAGCTGAGAATCAACACTGAGGATCTTTTCCGGCTGGGGGGCTCTTGGTCTAGACCCCTCAGGCCCAGGGGGTGGGCATTCGTGTCTGTAGTGGGCCAGCCACTCTTTCTTTCTTTCTTTCTTTCTTTCTTTCTTTCTTTCTTTCTTTCTTTCTTTCTTTCTTTCTTTCTTTCTTTCTTTCTTTCTTTCTTTTTTTCTTTCTTTCTTTCTTTCTTTCAAGATTTCTTTCTTTCTTTCTTTCAAGATTTATTTCTTTATTTGAAAGGCAGAGTTGCAGGGAGAGGGAGAGGCAGAGAAACAGAATCTTCCATCTGCTGGTTCGCTCCCCACATGGCTATGACAGCCAGGGCTGGGCCAGGCTGCAGCTGGGAGCCCAGAGCTCCGTCTGGGTCTCCCACACGGAGCTGTGTGTGTGTGCATGCATGTAACACACGCAGACCACACACTGGGACCCGGCCCCCCGGCGTGTCGGCCTGAGCAGAGCCCTGCCTGTCCGTCCAGGTGAGCCACCAGCTGGGCAGCCTCATGGACCTCTTTACCACCAGCCTGGCCCTCGCGGGCCTGAAGCCGCCCAGCGACAGGGTGATCGACGGCCTGGACCTGCTCGCTGCTGCCCTGCACGGCCGGCTGACGGACAGGTCGGTGCTGGACGGACAGGGCTGAGGCCCCTCGCCCAGCTGTCTGCCGTCTGGGCACAGGAGCATTGGAGGGGGTGGTCTGGGGCCCAGCCAGGGGTGGGGTATTTCTCACCCAGCCCGAGGTCCTCCTGCTCACCCTGAAACCTCCAGGCCCCACCTCCGACTCGTCCCACCTGCCCTGTCACTCACTGGGCGCATCTGGGCGAGAACAGGAGGCAGGGGAGTGGGGGTGCTTCCCTTTCTTTCAAAATGTCCTCAATTTTTTTCATGAGACCTGCCCCGGAGGCTCTTAACTGCTGGGAGACAAGGTGTAGGCCCTCAGCTACCCGAGACAGGGCCCCAGCTGCTGCCGGCCTCACTCCCCGACTCCCGGCCCCCAGGGTGGCCTGAGCTCAGCCGCCCACTGTGGGGCAGCAGCTGACTGCTCGGAGCACCGGCCTGGGGGACTGAGTGTGCTGCTCACCCTGGCAGGCCCGTGTTCTACTACCGCGGCAACACCCTGATGGCGGTCACGCTCGGCCAGTACAAGGCCCACCTGTGGACGTGGACCAACTCCTACGAGGAGTTCAAAAAGGTGCGGGGCTCGGCGTGGGGACCAGGAGGAGGCACTGCTGCACTGCCTCGCATGCTCCCTCTGTCCTCCGCCTGGACTCATGCCCACAGACCCCCAGGCCAGGCGGGGGCTGGGATGGGGGCTGGGACGGCCCTGGGCCCTGGTGGAGGGGGAGGGGGCGGAAGGAATGGGGGCTGGGACGGCTGTGGGCCCTGGGGGAGAGGGAGGAGGATACTGGATGGGGGCTATGATGGCTGGGGGCCCTGGTGGCCCTTTAGCCTGAGTGTGGTTACCTAGCACATCAGGAGCCGCTGGGGCCACACGGGTGTTGCTGTCTGGTAGCCCCGCAGGCCTTCCCCGCCCTGCCCCACCAGCACTGAGTCCTTCCCTCAGCCCGCCTCCCTGCCTGGAGGTGACCAGTGTGGCCTGCCTGGGCCCAGAGGCTGGAGGCCCACGGCGTGTGCTCACAGTGCTAGCCCAGGGGCCCACCCTGCCGGAAGGAGGTTCGCTGCGCCCCCACCCCGCGGGCAGCTTCCTCCTGCCCCAGGCACAGCCCTGAGTACCCAGCATCGCAGTCTGCAGATCATGGGGGAAGAATTCGTGAATTTGCCTTGATCGGGAAGGCGGTGGATGAGGCCCATGAGGAGTCAGTCATGGTCAGGGAGCCGTGTGGACGCACATGGCAAACTCGCCGGGCAGTGAGCCAGGCTGGGCGGGTGCCGCTGAGGGAGGACTGGAGCTCTGGCTGCTGCGTGCCAGGCCCTGCTGCTGGAACCCAGTGTCCCGTGTGCACTCGTGTTCTGGAGCAGATGTGGGCGGAGCCCAGGAGCACCGACACCCCCTCAAACCCTCACCTCTGTATCCGCCTCCCAGGAGCTGTCCTGGGTGCTGGCCTGTCCCTGCCAGGCCGTTGGAGGCAGCTGGCCTTGTATGAGAGGCCTCGGGGCAGGGCTGTGGCTGGAGCTGTGAGGGGTGGGGCGGCTGTGTGCACGTGGCCCTCCTGGGGCAGCGGGCAGTGAGACCCAGCCCAGTGTGTGCCATCCTGGAGTCCAGAGCACAGGGCTCCACCCAGAGCCCGCAGTGGCTCCTGTTGGCACCGAGCAGGCACAGCTGCTGCCTCTGTGGCCTGGTGGGTGTTGGTGAGCCAGTCTGGACCCTCATGTTTGTGCAGACCACCCCTTGGGGACCCCCACCCGGATCCCCTCAGGCACAAGCTTCTCCCATTTCCTGTCCCCTCTGCACCTCTGAAGCTGTGTGGCCCCTGCTCTGCACACTGTCGCTGTGGGGACATCACAGACCCCAGGGTCTCAGGGTCCCCACCGCCTGGCACTGGGCAGAATAAATGCCAGCGTGTGCAGAGCGGGCGCCGAGGGACACAGGAGCAGCGGCCGGGCGAGTGGCCAGGCAGGGTCATGCGGCTCTTCCTTCCCTGGGTGTGCGTGGGGTTTCCTCCTCATCTCCAGGTGGGGGGGGGGGTCTGTGTGCCAGCCTGGGGCAGATGGCAGTGGCCCCGCGGCCTGTGTGCATCCAGTGCCATGCTGACGTTGTCTTGGTCCTGCTGCCCCCACCAGGTGTGTCCAGGGGGGCCGGCCCGTGGCCTGGGCCCCCGTACCCATGAGAGTCCGTGTCACAGAGGCTTCCACTGCAGACCCTGGAGCCCCGGGTCTGTCTTGCGTGTTGCGGACAGAGCCTGTGAGTGGACAGCACCGTCTGGGGCTCAGGGCTCCCTCCAGGTCTCCCAGGCCCCTTGGAGACGCCCACGGCTCTGACAGGCTTCTCTCCGGTGGCCCAACTCCCTGGACATCGCACTGGCTCTGGCTGGGGCAGCCGTCCTGACCAGTGTTCTGGGACCCTGGCAGTAGGCTCTCAGTACACTGCCCGCCAGCGAGAGGCCTTTTGTGGGAAGCAGTCCGCTCGCTGGCCCCGCAGGCCCAGGGTCAGCTTGTCCAGACATGGTGACTTGGCCCAGTTCCATGTGGGGAGAATCCCTCGGAGCCAGGATCGGGCCACGTGGCAGCAACCTCAGCAGTGGCTGAGGGCCAGGCTGGGCCTGGTAGCACCAGGGGCCCTCGCCCCCCAGTCCACACACCTGCTCTCAGCCCCCGCGGGGCTGCCCGAGACCCCTTGTCGGGGGAACTGCGGATCCAGCCAGGCCATCACCTGGCCTGTTCGCCTGTGTGGCCTCCAGCTCCTGCCCTGGGACTCAGCCGTGTGCTCTGTGGTTTTCTGGGCCTCCACCCTGGGTCCTGAGTTGTGAAGACACCAGAGCTCTGTCTGCCGGGGCCGCAGCCTGGGGGGAAGATTGCGACCTCCAAGTTGCCCTCCTGGGGCCACACTGTCCCCTGGGCCAGCGCCTGCTGTGAAGGCGAGGCCGGCAGTGTGAGGGCTGGGGTCACCTAGGTGGACCTCCTTGGTGCCCATCCAGGCTGAGCCACTCTGTGCCCTGCCTGGGCCTGGGGCCTGAGCCCCTCATGTGCCTCGGGCGTAGACGGCTGGCTCCAAGGGAGCAGACCTCACTGCCCTCCCAGCCCAGCCCTGACGGGTCCTCCCTCTGTCCCTTCCAGCCCTTTGATGAGGGGTGGGACAGGGAGATGTGGGGAGGGGACCTCGGCAGTGGGTGAGAGTCAGCCCCCTCCACGGGGTGGCCTTGGGGTGGGACCCTGGCTGGCGCCTGCCAGTGACAACAAGGATGCAGGGTATGGTATCTTGCTCAGGGCCATTGTCCACTGCCCACCCCTGTGGTCCTGCCCCAGCTGTTGTCTTCCCCTTGCACCCTGGCTTGGCCTCCGTCTCCATGACGCGGGCAGGCCCCAGCCTTCTGCCTGGAGCTTCAGCCACCTCCACCCACACCTGGCCAGCCCACCCTGCACCGCCTGGCAGCGCCTGTGTGGGCAGGGCACTGCTCCTGGCTGTAGGTGTGTCCTGGGCCCTGTCTTCCAGGGGCCGTGCTGGCCACCCACCCACCTTGCCCATGCTTGCTGTGGTGAGGGGAGGTGACCCATCCAAGGTCTGGGCCGGCCTACAGCATTTGCATAGTGCAGCGGTCCCAGGGTGGATGGCGGGAGGCAAAGAGGGCACCCCCAGGAGCGACAGCGGAGTGCAGGGTCCTGGCCGTCTCATCCCCCACCTCTCCAGGGAAGTCGGCACCCTGCCTCTGCCCTGTGCCCCTGCCTGTCCGCTGTCCAGCTGGCTCCACCGTGGTGCTCGAGAGTGAAGTCTCCGTCAAGCAGCTTGTCCCCTCTCTGTCCAGGCTGGGGTTATGCAGACGGGGTGCCCTGCCCTGGGAGCGCACGATGGGGTGTCGTCAGTCGCCAAGCACCCAGCGTGGAGCCGGGCACAGAGCCCCTGCTTTGTGGAGAAGCAGAGTGTTAATGCTCCACGGGGAAACGGCCTGCCCAGTGAGCCCACAGACCACCTGCTGAGGTCTGAGAGGGTGAGCTCGCAGGTGGCAGGCTGCCTGCAGGGCGCCTCTGTGGGTGTCGGAGGCATGGCCAGCAGGGGCTTCCTGGGGGTAGCCAGAGAGGCTCCACGGGGCCTCAGAGCCACACTGGGACCTGGAAGGGCTCGGAGCACAGGCTGATGGAAGGGCAGGAGTCTGCGTCAGGGCGAAGGGGCCGCAGAGGCCGCCTGGGCACGCGCTGAGCAGGATGAGCACCATGCTGCTGGCCACACGCCTGAGCCCTGAAGGAGCCTCAGCTGACGCCAGAGACGTTCGTCACGGTCCCAGGCACCCTGAGCAGATGCACTGGGGATCACCAGACGTCAGCGCAGATGGGAGTGGGAGAGTGACGGCGCTGCTCCAGAGACGGCCTGACACCCGGGAGGTCACCCCTGCCGGCAGCTCTGGGGCCGGAGATGGGGCCACAAGCATCCGCGATGCACGGGGGCAGGTGTGCGGCAGGGGACACGTGCCGCCCCGCGCCCACCGCCCTCCCTACCTCTCATTGCAGGGCATCGACTTCTGCCCTGGGCAGGACGTCGCGGGGGTCACGACGCACACCCAGGAGGAGCACACGAAGCTGCCCCTGATTTTCCACCTGGGCCGAGACCCCGGGGAGAGGTACCCGCTCAGGTGAGTTGGGCACGGGGCCACTGAGCCAGGGGAGACGACCAGACAGGCGGACGTGAGTGCCGCTCAGGACTCAAGTGGGTTCTAAGTCGTGTTTCCAGCAGCAGGAGCCGTGCGTGCCCGTGGGGACCCTGTGTGCCCGCGGGGACCCTGGGGGCCTTGCATCCCCAGTGTTCACGCCCATGGGCAGTGCTGTCCCTGTGTGTGGTGACCCGCCTTCCTCTGTGAGTGCCCTCATGCCCCGACCCAGGGGTGTCCCAGGCTCTGATCCACCCCCAGGGAGGGCCGAGGACCAAGGGTGTAGTGTCCGAGCAGGGCTAAGTCCACCCGACTGACCAGCGCTGCGGCCAGGAGGGAGAGCCCCCACAGGGCCAGGGGCCGTGCGTCTTGGAGCCCAGGGCTGGGAGTGCGGGGCTCTGGGTGGTGGTGAGCGTGGCCGCTGCTGGCAGGAGTACCAAGCCACGTTTCCTGGGAGAGTGACGGAGCCCCTGCACCCGGTTTCACCTTCAGTGAGCTGGCGATGGGGCCACTCAGCACCTGCCCCAACCGCTCCATGAGCACCCGTCGTGCCGTGTCACTGCTGCCTCCAGAGCACCTGACCTGTCCTCCATCTCCACTCAGCAGAGCGGAGCCCTGCTGCCCCAGCCTCAGCCACAGCCAGGCTCGCACTCACAGCCACTCCAAACGGGGTGCTTCTGGCACTTCCTGGCCATGGCACAGAGACCCCAGCAGTTGGCTGGAGGTCCCGGGCCCTTGTGCTCTGACCTAAAGCCATCCCCTCGCTGGCTGGGGGACCTGGAGGCTTCTCCAGTGCATCCATACCTGGGCCAGTGGCTTGGTCCCTCCAGGTGGTGGCCAAGCAGACAAAGCCGGGCTGCCTGCATGCGGCACGCGACCTGCATCCTGCCTGTGGCAGGAGGCACAGGGCAGTGGTTCCCCGAGTCCCCGCAGCACCCCGGGGCTGTGTGGCCGAGCACGTGAGAGGTCCAGGAAGGAGGGTGCTTAGGTGCCACGCATGCCTAGTCCACACCTCATGACCTGGACCAGACATGGTGGGGTGTCCGGGTGGGCTCAGGTGAGCCACAAGTGCTCCACGTCCAGAGAAGGGGACAGACATGTGGAGCAGCCACAGCCAAGGGGAACCTGAGCCTCCAGGAGCTGGGAGAGACTGGGGATCCAGCCCTGGAGCCTCGAGGGGCCGCCCACATCTCCAGGCCAACCTTGGCTTGCAGCCCTGTGTGTGCCGATCGGTGGCGTGGCCCCAGGAGATGAGCACAGGCAAAAGCTGAGGCCCCCGGACGGCAGACAGACCACAGGCGTCCAGGGCCAAGGGCCTGTGTTTCAGATGGAGACTTAGCTAGGGTGGCTGGGAGGAAGCCTGCAGGACAGCCGCCACGGCATCACCCAGCCAAGGCAGCAAGAGTCGGTCCAGAAGCGACCACAGGGCCAGGGTGCAGAAAACGCCTGGGCACACCTAGCAGGACACCCCGCAGGCTGTCTGTGTCACCTGTCAAAGGCCAGCTCCGTGCCGCTTCCGCCAGCGCTGGCCGGGCCTCACAGCTGGGAAACACGCAGAGCTCTTTGGGGGGCCACAGGAGACAGCCCCGCTGCTGGAGTCAGGGGCCCTTGGCGCGGCCTCGCTGGCCTCGGCCACCTCCCAGACTCAGACAACCGTGCTCGGGAGGCAGCCTCTCCAGACAAGACAAAGCCGCCCAGATCTGGCTGGTTCCGGCAAGGCAGCCATATGCACAGGTGTGCTCCAGATGTATGGCACGAGCCCTGCAGGGATGCAGTGAGATGCAGCACAGGGGGGCGGCGGCCAGGAGCTGCAGGGACCCCGCCTGGCTCGGGGACAGAAGGCCCACTCCGAACTCACCTGTCACCCCGAGGCCCACCCAGGAAGTCGGGGAGGCCACGCGGGCTGAGGCGCATCCAGCCGTGGCCTGCGATCTCCAAGGGTCCTCACGTGCTGCAGGCAGCCACGGCACACTCGGTCTGTCAGCTTCCAGAATAGGACCCTGAACCCATGGGGGCCAGGCCCCTTCCCAGGAGGCCATGGGACGTGGACCACGCAGCCATGTCCACCCTTGAGGGCCCAGAGCCTCTTCCTTGTCTCTGGTCGTCTGCAGGATGCAGCCCCTGCTGGTGGGCACATGGCTGGCCTGACGTTGAGCTCTGAGAGCCGCGGCCACCCGGGTGAGTGCCCAGGCCGGCCTTCTTGCTGTCCCCTGCAGCCCGGGGCTGGCCGGGCACCACAGGCCTGCCGAGAAGAGGCCTCCTCCCAGCCTCGGTCTGCTGCCCCGACGTGCCGAGTGCCTCCCGGTGCCTGTGACGGGGCATGATCCCTGCAGTGTCACCCAGCCTGTGGCGGCCTCGTGCACATTGTGGGGCCGCATGCAGGATTTTCCTGCAGGAAGTGACAGGAAACAAGGCAGAGGGCTGTGGCTCCTCCCCCTCTTCTGCAGGTGGCTTGTGATGAGACGCAGGATCTGCCGGTGTGCACAGCCGTCCAGTGCACACACTGTCCCTGGTGGGCACAGGCAGGGGACGCTGTGCTCACAGAGCCTCCCTGCCAACGTCTGGCCACCCAGCCTGTTAGACGCTGTGAGGCCCGGCCTCCATGGGCCTGGCCCCTCCCTGCCCCTCGATCCCAGGACCTTTCTGGGCCTCTTGCTGCTCCCGGGGAGGCACCTGTGCCTGCTGTAACCTCGGGGACCTCTGCCCTCTCGTCTCAGCTTTGCCAGTGCCGAGTACCAGGAGGCCCTGCGCAGGGTGGGCCCGGTTGTCCAGCAGCACCAGGAGACCCTGGTCCCCGGAGAGCCCCAGCTCAACGTGTGCAACCAGGCGGTCATGGTGAGTCCCACGCTGTGTGCTGGGGGGCCACGGTGAGCATGGGAGCTGCTGGGCTCCTGGGGCAGAGCGGCCACACTGCGGCCTCCTGCAGACGCCTGTGGTGTGAAGCAGGGGTCCCTCAGGCCCTGTGGGGGCAGGGCAGGGCGAGGCTGGGACAGGCACTCCCTGTCCTCCCCGTGCTGCCCCCTCCCGCACCTGGCCCAGTGTCCACCGAGAGGCCTCACCCAGAGGGCGGCCTCCTTCCACGGTGGCTCCTGGGCCGCCAGGCCCCGTGAGTGCACAGGCCCGCGGCAATGAAGCCACTCCCGCCTCAGCAGGAAAGCCATCTTCTTGTACCAAAGCAGGACACAGCAGGGAGGCTGGGCCCCCCCAGCCGACGTGGGTCCCAGAGGACAGCCTCGTGCCCACGATGGCACTCGTCTGTGTGTGCAAAGATGCAGCCCCATTGCCTCACGCCAGGCACTCCCTCCCCGAGACCCTCGGGTCTGTGCCCCAGGCCACCGTGTGTCTGAGCTCCCTGCCAGAGAGAAGGCCACACAGGGCCAGCACCCAGCTGGCCAGATTGTGGCTAGAGGAGCTGCCAGGCGCCAGCTTTGCTTCCCTGTGACCGAGGGGACCGCCTGGCCACACAGGAAAAGCCATCAGCTGATGGGCAGTTAGGGGCCCACGGCCTTGTCCCTGGCCACAGGATGGCCCACCTGCCACAGGGTCACCTAGGGCCGGGCTGGGCTTGGTTAACCAGGAACCGGGGGAGGAAGTGCTGGGCACAGCCACGTGGATCCAGGGTGAACACTGCTCGGGGCAGGTGCATGGATTCCCACGTGGTTCTGGCCCCGTTTCCAGCCCAGCTCAAGGTGAGGGGTCCTGGAGACCCAGCCCCAGGCAGGCAGCACAGGGGGGCCCCCGCCCCGGGACGCAGCAGCCTCTGAGGAGCACAGGCATCAGCCGTGCCCACCTGGAGCCGCACCGCTGGCCTGCTGCGTGTGTCCCTTGGACTGCACCCAGCCGTGTCCCGGGACCTGCGGCAAGTGCCGTGTGCCACGGGCCATCCAGGGCGGCCGAGTGTCTGGGGTCGGGAGAGCCGGGAATGCTGGGAAGGCCACTGTTGGAGGCGAGCGTCAGGCCTGGGGTCAGCCTGCCCCAGCCTCGCTGTCCCCTTCAGCACCTCGGGGCGGCGCAGGTCATGGGGTGGAGCCCACCAGGGCCGGCTGTAACCTCGTGTCCCTCTTCCTTTCCCAGAACTGGGCGCCCCCCGGCTGTGAGAAGTTAGGCAAGTGCCTGCGTGCCCCCGAGTCTGTCCCCGAGAAGTGCTCCTGGCTCCACTAGCACTGCCTCTGCGGGGCCGGAAGAGCCCAGCTGCCATCGCCCGCTGGCCAGCAGCGCCGCCCGCCCCGCCCCGCCTAGCGGCCTGCTGCCGCCCAGGCGCCCCATCTCAGGACCCGCCCAGGACTCCGCCCCCGGCCTGGAGTACGTGACTTCCTGCGACCTGGCCGGTCCCGGTGTGCTGCGCGGGGGGCGCCCCGGTCTCCCCTCGCCTCCCTGGCCCTGCGCCTCCCTACAGCAGAGTCGGGCAGGAGGGGTGGGGCAGAGGCCTCCCTGAGCCCGGGACCCCGACTGGCGCCTGGCGGCCGCCGGGAGCCCAAGTAGTCTCCGCCCGGTGCTGGGACGGCCACAGCACCTGTGCCGTATTTACACTTGAATTGCAAGTGCTGGGGAATTCCGAATAAAATTCTCAGAATAAAGGGACACGAGACATTTCAGCGCTGCCGTGAGGTGTGTGTGCCGAGAACGACGGTGCGCCTTGCAAGGGCCGTGTTTCGGGCGTCCGTGGGTCCGAGGATTCGGAGGAATACGGTAGTTCCCGCGGAGCCGCGCACGCGCGCCCGCCCCGCCCCCGCGCCGGCGCGCACGCGGCCATGGCGGAGCCCGAGCTGCAGCAGGTGGCGCGGCGGATCCGCAGCTTCCCCGACTTCCCCGTCCCGGGCGTGCTGTTCAGGTACGGTCGCCGCTCCCGGCCTCGGCTTTGCGCCGCCCGCGGCGTGGGCGCGAGGCTCACCGGCCTGCCTTGTCGCGCAGGGACATCTCGCCGCTGCTCAAGGACCCCGACTCATTCCGCGCCGCCATCCGCCTCCTGGCCCGGCACCTGCAGGCCGCGCACCCAGGCGGCATAGACTACATCGCAGGCGAGTGTCCGACGGGTGCGGAGCCCCTGCCGCGGACCCGGCCGGTCACCCGGCGCGAGGTCAGCCCGGGGCTGAGCGCCCCGACCGCGCCCCCGGCGGGCGCCGCACAGACGGCCGGGCTACCGGGGGTGGGGGGCAGAGGCCGGGCTACCGGGGGGTGGGGGCAGAGACTGGCCTACCGGAGGGTGGGGGCAGAGGCAGAGGGAAGCCGCCCGGAAGGAGACCGGGCCCGGTCTGCGGCCGCCGGGCGGTGCCGGTCTCAGGCCACGTTCCCTGCGTCGCCCGGGGCCCCTGTGCTGCCAGCACCCCACTCCCACCCCACAGGCCTGGACTCCCGAGGCTTCCTGTTCGGCCCCTCCCTCGCCCAGGAGCTGGGCCTGGGCTGCGTGCTCATCCGCAAGCGCGGGAAGCTGCCCGGACCCACCGTGGCTGTCGCGTACGCGCTGGAGTACGGCCAGGTGAGCGGGCGGGGGGGGGGCACCCCAGCCGGCGAGCGCAGGGGCGTGGGGGCTGAGCGGCGCTTCCCCACAGGCCGAGCTGGAGATCCAGAGCGACGCCCTGGAGCCGGGACAGAAGGTGGTCATCGTGGACGACCTGCTGGCCACAGGCGGTGAGCGCGGGCGGGGAGCCTGGCAGGGCGCGTGGGGGGCTGTGGCTGGAGGGGAACCTGTTGCCATGCCGGCCGCTCCCCCCACACCAGGGACCATGCGTGCGGCCTGTGAGTTGCTGGGCCGGCTGCAGGCCGAGGTGCTGGAGTGCGTGAGCCTGGTGGAGCTGACGGCGCTGCGGGGCCGCGAGAGGCTGCGGCCGGTGCCCGTGTTCTCCCTGCTGCAGTACGACTGAGGACCACGGCTGCCCCCCCAGCCGTCTCGACCCCTCAAGGAGTTTCCCAAGTGCCCCTGGGTTGGGCGCCCCAGGCCCTTCCTGCTGGTTCTGGAAGTGCCAAAGCCTGGGACCTGGCCCAGCCCAGTAGACAGGAGCCCGGCGGCCGCCTCCCACCATCCATCCTGTCAGTGCTCCCGGGGCCTGCAGGGCAGAGGCGTCCACCCAGGCCCCTGCCCACGGCCGCCGCAGCCCTGTGGGACAAGGGCTCAGTCACCTGGCGCTTCAGCTCTGGACCTTGGAGCTCAGGACTGCCCCACCCCTGGACCCCAGGGGCAGGCAGGGACTTTGCTATCTGAGGTCTGCAGTTTTATTTACATGTAACTCAAGCTCTATAAAAAGCCAATGAGATGCAAAGCCGAGTCCGTTTGAAGCCAGCCGTTAGCACCCAGAGAGACCCCTGCAGGTCTGCTGGATGTTACTTTATAGTAAGTGTTCATCTGAGTTAGCTCAGAGGCTGCACGACGGGGCGGAGCCTTCACCACTTATGCCAGCTTCTGGAAGCTTCCTGTGTACAAGGAGCCCGGACCAGAGTGGAGGTGCAGCTGCTGTTGGGAAAGTCAGAGCAGTGCTGGAGGCAACCTGGCGCCATGGGGCCCAGTTCATCTCAGCCTGGCAATGAGCAGCACCGCCTGGCCGGTCCCTACAGGTCCAGGACCCCCTGGCCAACGGCCTGCAGCCCTGTGGGGAGAGCCATGGGCATGGCGCTGGTCAAGTGGCTCAGAGCACTGCTTCGACGCGGGCCTGGCGGGCCAGCCGTGCCATGACGCTGGCCAGGTCGGCGTCCTTGTCCAGCTTGATGTAGGTGTCGGTGCGGACGCGGTGGAGGCTGAGCCAGTCGGGCAGCAGCTCGGACAGCAGCAGCACACACTGCTCCATCTCCCCTGCAGACAGAGGCGCGCATGTGAGGGCCCGGATGCTGGGCCTGCAGGACTGAGGGGCGGCCGCGGCCCAGTGTGGCCAGGGGCCTGCCAGGGTCTCGGCCACTGCTCGCGGAGGCTGCAGGAGGGCGCCCCAAGGACAGGGTGTGCACAGCGGGCCTGGGGGGCAAGTCCGCGGCCAGCAGCACCCCCACCCTCAGCCACCTACCAGGGCTCGTGGCAATGCAGCAGCTGCCCACCAGCCGGGCGCAGGCCACCTGCATGGTGAGGGCCGGCTTCCGCTCCGACACGAACACGCTGCGCAGCACGCGGGCCAGCTCTGGCAGCTGCTCCAGGCGCTGCAGCCGCTGCTCCTGCTCTGGGCGCCGCGTCATCTGCGCCAGCTGCTTCTGCACCTCCTTGGCTCGGATCTGCGGTGGGCGTGGGAGGCGCTCAGTGGGTGTCAGGTCACCAGGGCTCCTGGGTGCCCTCGCGCCCCAGACTCACCCGTTCCAGCAGGGACTGGGACACGCCTCTCAGGGCGCTGGGAGGAGCAGCGGGTGGGGTGGCCGGCGGTGTGGCTGGCAGTACAGGGCCAGGGGACTCAGGACCACCGGGTTCCTTGGAGCGCAAGGCCAGGTCACTCAAGGCCCTTTCCATCTGTAGGACAGGGCCGGCTCAGGAGGGAGAAGCCCCTCGCCAGGGCCCTCCAGCCCACCTCCCCCCCCCCCCCCCGCCCCGGCACAGTGCGTGTGGTCTGTGCTGTCCCCTGGGGGTCCCACCATGCACCTCCTGCCGGCCCTGGGACGGCCACCTCCCACCGCCCGAGGGCCCTGGCTGGGGACGAGGCCATTCTGAACCTGCAGAGCCCACTGGCTCACCCTGGGCGACATCAGGCTGCGGGCGCGGGCCAGCACCTCCTGGGCAGTGGTGAGCTTCTCCACAGTGGGCGGCTGGGGCAGCTCGGCCGGCTCGATGTCGGGCACCTCGTCCACTCGGAAGCGCGGGTGCCAGCGCTTCAGCTGCTCCTCGGGCACCACCATGGGGGGCGTCAGGGAGGCGAGGAAGGCCTGCGGAACAAGGTCGAAGCACTGCTGGCCCTGGGCTCTCCCAGGAGGCGGGCAGGACGCACGCAAGGCTGGGGTGTGGCAGCTCTGGGCAGGGTTTCCAACCTCTGCCTGGTGCTCAGCACACGCTGCCCACTGCCCGCCCAGCTCCCCGCTCACGGCCTCAGGACTTGCACCCTGCTGCCCACGTGGGAGCCCCGGCTGGGCCTGGCCATCAGGGTAGTGACCCCACGGAGGGAAGGCTTCTCAAATAAATCAGCCTTGAAAAAGAATTCTAGGGGCCAGCATCCTACAGGGCAGAGGGCCGAGCCCCGGCTGCTCCACTTCCCACCCAGCGCTCTGCCGTGGCCTGGGAAAGCCCTGACCCCCACACGGAGTCCCTGGCTGCCGGCAGCCATCCAGGGAGCGAACGGGTGGACGCAGGATGGCGGTCTCCTCACCCGCCTTAGGCCCCGCCCCGCCCGGCAGCGGCGCACCCACCTTGTGGTGCTCCTGGACGCGCCGCAGCAGGTTCTGGCTGAAGAGCTGGCGCCGCTGCAGCAGGCAGGTGGCCGTGAGCGGAGGGGCCGGGCCAGCGTCTGCAAGGACAGCGCAGGTCTGAGCCCCGGCCCGGCCGACCGCCCCGGGACCCGGAGCCCCCGGCACCGCTCCCCGCCTCACCCTGCCCCAGCAGCGGCTCGATGGTGAGCTGGTACTGGGACCTCTTGACGCCGTCGGTGAAGGTGGGGACGTGGCGCTCCTGGCGGAAGCGGTAGCTGCCCGGGTACACGGCCTTGATCTGGCCCACGTTGCGCTCCTCAAAGCGCCTGCGGAGGCGGCGGGGGTCAGGGGCTGCGCGGGCCGGGCCGTGGCCAGCCCGCCCCCGGGGCCCTGCTCACTTGCGCATCATGTCCTGGACGCCCTGCTGGACCTTGGCGAAGGTCGCGGTCTCCGAGCGGTTGTGCAGCATGCCCACGATGGTGTCCATGCTGCGGAACATCTCGGCCAGCACCTGGTACTTGTAGGGCAGCACGAGGCCCGGCGCGCCGGGCTGGGCCAGGGCATGGAAGCGCTGATAGGCGGGCGCCTCGGCGACGCTGCGGGGAGGGCAGCCGGAGAGACTGCATTCAGGGGCCGTGCCCCCTCCAGCCTGTCCTCCCCTGGGTGCCCGACAGCCCAACACTCACCCCGGCTGCTCCGCGGGATCCTTGGCCTCTCCGGCGGCCTCCTGGGCACTGGCCCTCAGCGCCCGCGCCCGCGCCCCCAGCGCCCGCGCCCGCTGCAGGCATGCCCGGAGCTCCGAGGCGCTGCACTTCCCGGCAGCGGGGGGCCGCGGGGAGGCGGCCCCGCCTGCCCTCCTGGGGCTCCTCACCCCGGCCGGCGGGGCTGCCGCGGGGGGGGCTGCCTCCTTTCTCGCCTCCGCCACCGAGGGCGGGTCTGGGGCGCTGGGGCCGGGAACCTGCGGGGGGAGCGGGGGTGAGCGGGGCCGGGTCCCAGCGCCCCTGGCTCCTCCAGATCGGACTACGACGGGCGAGCGCTGCCGGCCACGCAGGCCACCCGGGCGCGCTGTCCAGCCCCCAGCCCACCTCCCCCCAGCCACCGGGCCCCTGCACCCCCGCCCGGCCCTCCCTCACCGCGGCCGGCAGCCGCAGCCTCCTGCGCGCGGGCGGCGCGCTGTCATCGCAGCCGAGCTCGGAGGACCTGCGTGCGCGCTTGCGGCCGCTCGGGACGGGAGGGCCGGGCGGCGGCGAGGCCTTGGCGGGGCTCGGAGTGCGGCAGGCCGTCTTGGCACGCAGCGGCGCCTGGGGCCCGGGCCGGCGGCGCGCGAAGAAGTCGGTGAGGCGGCGCTGAGCCATGGCGGATCCGCGACCGACAGCGGCGACGACGGCGGTGGCGGCGGAAGGGGCGGGGCGCAGCGCCCGCCGAATTTCGCGCGCGTTTCTGGCTCCGCCCCGGCTGCGAGCCGAACTCTCGCGAGGGAGCGCGGAGACGCGGCCGGCGCGTGCGCAGTGGTGCGCGCGGGAAACCGACGCCCGCTCCCGGCCTGCGCATGCGCCGGCCCCGCGGCCTCTGCCGCTGTCCACACCCCCAGGCGTGGGGGGTTCGCGCGCTGTCCGCGGGGCGCTCTGTGTGGCTTGGGAGGGTTCCCGGACCCCGCCTCCGAGGGGCGAGGCTGTGAGAGCCAGAGGCGCGGCACGGCGGGCTCCGCGCTGGGCCCAGGACGCGCCTGGCCCCGGGAAGCTCTGGGTCCGGCAGGGCCAGGTGGGGACGGCCAGTGAGCTGGGCGGGCTCGGAGTGTGGCCGGAGTGGAGAGAAGGAGCCGGCATGGGAGCTCAAACCCCGCACAGAGCAGGCGGCTCGGGCTCCCCGCCGCGCTGTCAGGGACCTTGACAAAGCCCCTTGCGCTTCGCACCCGGGGGCCTCGCCGTCCTCCGCTGGGCGGCCCTCACCGCCGTGGGCAGCGCCGCGCCCCGGGCTGCGGACTGGGACTAGGAAGGGAGCCTGGAGGGCGGGTCTCCAGTTTCTGCGGTCTTAGCAGAGAGAGCGCGTGTGCCCGGAGCGGCCGCGCTGGGCGGGGGGCGAGGGAGACGCCCCCGCGGCCGGGAAGGCCAGGGGGTTGAGTTGCTTGGAGTTAACACCAGGCGGGTCGCAGTGCACAGCGTGGTCTATGCCGCCAGCGAGGACCCGCCGTGCGCGCTGCAGCCCAGCTCTGGTCCACGTTGACTTTCAGGGGTGGGGGGAGCCGTGGCCAGCGGTGAGTGCCGCCGTCCTGTCCCCTCGCGCTCTCCTGGGAGTACAGAAGCTCAGGTGGTGACTGTCCCACCGAGCGGCCCCCCTGGAGGTGGGCTGGGCCCCGGGGGGCGTTGACCGGGCACGGTGGAGGAGGAGATCCGGATGCAGGGCGCAGGGTCGCCCTGAGCCGCTGCCCTACGTCCTGTGTGGCAGGAACGGTGGCCAACCCCCCCCCGCCTTGGCCGAACCCCTTTGTGCTCCCCGAAGAGAAGGAACCACCAAGGGGCCTGGGGGCCTGGGGGCCGAGCCAGCCAGGGATCGCGGGCACCTGGAGCCTAGCCTCGAGGAGGGGAGGACCCCATCCACCCTGAGGCCGGGGAGAGGCCGGCAGCTCCCCTCCGGAGTGCCGGCCTGGACTTGGAGCAGCCCCTGCGTGAGTGTGAGGACGTCTGATCCGAGGTGACTGCTGTGCGGAAGCCGCGGGACTGTCCCCTGCCACGGAGTGACTGTTCACGGATGGCAGCGGTCATGGACGAGGGATGCAGCACGCGGGGCGGCAGTGGTCGACACCCAAGGGACAGTTATCTACCAGAGATACGGGGAAAACCCTCAGCTCAAAAGGCCAAACCTGCAGCCTTGCCTGCTGCTCTGGAGTGGGCGGAGGGAGAGATGGACGGTATACGCCGACAACCAGTATGCACACACACGGCGCCATACACAGGGAGAGCGCTTTAAGACCTCAGATGGGAGAGAGCTCCGAACAAGGTGGAGATGTTACACCTGCTGCAGATGGCTGAAGAGCTCAAGGCCCTCGCGGGTCCATGTTCTGGGCACCAGAGGGGATGGCGCCATGGCGCAGGGAAACCGGAGGGCCGACGCGGCGGCCAGAGAGTTGCCTGGCTGGGCTGCATCTCTGCTCTGCCCCTGAGTCTGCCGGCCCCAGCGATGGGAGAGAGACCTTCCCACCCCAGTTACACAGGAGGACTTGCTGTGGGTGGGAAACAAAGGGATTCACGTGGACAGCGGCGGATGGGGGGGATGCGGACGGCAACCTCATCCTGCCGAGAAGCTTGGGAGAGCGCCTTGTTCCCCACTGACATGGAGCCACCTGGGGAAAACGAAGACGGCTGCTCCGTTAGACTCCGCCAGGGTAAGGTTTCCCTCGCAGAAGCGCACAATCCGGGAGACGGGGTGCGGGGTCAGGCTCGCCAGGGGGTGTGTGCGGAAGGGCAAGCGGGTGGAGGCCGGGACAGAGCCGGGAGGAGGATTTCACAGAGGTAAAACCAGCCAAGTGCGGATATAAATATCTTCACCTTCGTGGACACCTTTTCAGGGTGGGTGGAGACAGCCTATACCGTGGCTAAGGTGCTGCTGGAGTCGTTATCCCCAGGTGTGGTTCTCCTAGGCCCGGGACCCAACCATGGCCCCGCTTTGTTAGTGGGGTCACTCAGGATTGGCTGGAACAATGGGGATAGATTGAGAATTACGCTGTGAGTACAATCCCAAGTTCGGGACAGGTTGAGCAGATGAACCGGACGTTAAAGGAGGCTTTTTTAAAGCTAAATTGCTGGTGGAGACTGCGCGACGCTCCTTCCCTGTGTGCCGTTCCATGCAAGGAACACTCTATATAGACTCGGCTTGACTCCGTTTGGAACAATGTGTGGGTCACCCCCTCCCGCATGCCCGGATTTGCCTGGGGACCACAAGCTCACTGGCAGTACTGCCAAGGAACCACTAGACCATGAGAGCACTCGCGGGGGTACACCGGGAGCTGTGGCCAGGGAAACCGACCAGATTCAAGATGCAGCGTGACCTGAGCTGGGGGCTGGGTGTGGGTGCGGCACCACCGTGAGAGCCTTCAGAGGACGGTGCGAAGGGCCTCGCGGAGCTGATCCTGCGACTCCCACTGCTGTAAGGTGGATGGGATGAAGGCCTGGCTTCACCATTCACACGTGAGGCCGGGTTCAGCGGCTCCCCGTGGCTGACCACTCTCCTCGGGCCCCTGTTGGTGCTTCTGTTAGCCGTGACCATAGGCCCTTCCGTTCTAAGCAGCTGTCACCTTCATCAAGGGAAGGGTGGAGACCGTCGCCCTCACGGTTCTGAGGCAGCACCGTCTGCCCTTCTCGCCCAAGCCAGGGGATTCCTCTGCCTAAGTTACCTGTGGGGGACTTGAGAGCCAAAGGCGCGCCACGGCGGGCTCCGCACAAGGCAGATCAGGCTGGGCCCAGGACGCGCCTGGGTCCGGCAGGGCCAGGTGGGGACGGCCAGTGAGCTGGGCGGGCTCGGAGTGTGGCTGTGTGCCGGCTCCTGGGAACTGCAAACCCCGCACAGAGCAGGCGGCTCGGGCTCCCCGCCGCGCTGTCAGGGACCAGGCCCCCGCACGCTGGACCTCTGACAAAGCCCCTTGCTCTTTGCATCTCGGGGAGTCTCACTGTCCTCTCCATTGGGCGGTCTGGGACACAGCGGGCGCCTGGTAGGTGCAGGAGTGTCGAGCCCATGCCGGCACCTCAGCCTGCGTCCCAGCACCTCCCAGTTTAAGGCAGGGGGCTGCCCCGTGCCAGCACCTCAACCTGTGTCCCATAAGCACTTAGCACAGACTCCCTGGGGTTCCCCGAGTTGAAGAGTAGAGAACCAGGCCGTGTGAGAGGCCCAGAGCACGGCCACCCCTCCGCGGGCACGGTCAGCCCCCCGCAGGCTCACCCAGTCCCCCGTGGGCATGGTCAGTCCCCCATGGCCACCCCTCCGCAGGCACACCCAGTCTCCCACGGGCACGGCCACCTCCTCCGAGGGCGCAGCCCGCGCACTGGTGCCTGTGTGGGAGACGGTGGAGACTGCCTGGGCCCTGCGTCCCCCACCCTGAAAGGGGGAGCAGTGCCCTGGGGTCGGCAGGAAGGGTGGCGGGGCGACTCCTGAGCCGCCAGGGGCCGAGTGAGAGGGCACCCCCCACCCCAGGGGCTCCCTGCCCAGCTTCCCCAGCAAACAGCTGGCGTCAGAGCGGCTGAGGCCGCAGGGCCTGACCACAGGCAAGGGTTCCGCGTGTGGCTCTCGGGCATGACCATTTGGCCCATCCCTGCCCTGAGCAAAGGTTCCGCATGTGGCTCTCGGGCATGACTATTTGGCCCGTCCCTGCCCTGCAGAGAGCTGACGGACAGGAGGCTGCCCCAGCCCCCCAGCGTCTCTTCCTGCCGCCTACGCACCCCTGCCTGCACCACCCACGGGGAGACCAGCTCAGGAGGATGGGTCCACAGCGCCTGGCCACCTGCTGGCCGTGAGGCCGCAGTGCAGCATGGCCAGCTGCCGGCTACCTGCTGGGAGGGAACAGCCGTGCACAGGGTTCTGTCCGGCCACCTGGGCCGTCAGCCTGCAGGCAGAAGCAGAGCCCAGCGCCTCTGCAAGGCTTGGTGGAAGCCTGGAGCCGCTGCTCACAGGGGACGTGCAGTGTCCTGAGCGTGTGTCTGGGACACACCTGGTCCTGCGTGGGCTGGGGACCAGGGCTGAGAAGTGTTGGCAACTTGGAGACTTAGGCTGTGGCTGGCATTCACTCTCACGACCAGTAAGTGGGCAGGCAGTGGCCAGGGCAGCAGGGGGCTTGGGGCTTTTCCTGGCCACGAGGTGGGAGCAGAGGGGCCCAGCTGAGCCGGCCGGCTCCTCCGTGTGTCCCTGAGGACAGAGGTGGACGCAGCAGGTGGCTGTGGGACCCAGCAGTTTCCAGCCCGGGCTCTTGGGAGACCCAGCACTCCACCATGCCCCAGATCAACTTATTTATTTTTAAGATTAATTTTATTTATTTGAAAGGCAGGGTGATAGATGTATCTTCCATCTGCCTGTGGCTGCTGCTTCTGCCCCTTCCCCAGCTGGAAGGGGTTGCCAAGACCCGGCCAGGATGTGGGGAGGGGGCCGGCAGCCCCCTTGGCAGAGCAGCGAGGTCACTCTGCAGGGAGCAGCCTCAGGCTGGCTGCTCGGAGCCCAGGCGCAGGCTGAGGGCGATGGAGCAGTCCTGCCAGGGTCCCGGAGTGCTCGGGGTCCACACGGCCCCGCTCACGGTCCATGTGTCAGTCCGCCTTCTGTTGCTGGCCCTGGTCCTTTTGGGAGAAGAGGGTGGCCTGGGTGCACGGTTCTGGACACCACAGGCCCCTGGAGGTGGGCGGCTCAGCTGTACAGCAGGGAAGAGCCATTGTGGTAGTCCAGTAGTCCGCGTATGCCAGGGCCCACTCCTCCTATGGCTGCGCTGGGGACACACTGGGCGCTGGCAGGTCGTGTTCCCACTCGGCTCCCCAACAGGGAGATCCAGGCAGAGAGGCTGCAGCCCGCAGGGAGCCGAGCTGAGGCGCAGCCCCGGGCCCCGCCTGCCCAGTGGTCCCCAGCCTGGTCAGGCCCCAGGCTTTGTCCTGCTCCTCCATCCCTCCCACCAGTCCTGTGTTGGAAGAGCTGTTGACCCAGATGGGGGGGGGGGGGTCGTGGTATCCAGTTTGCTCTTCTTTTTTAAAGATTAATTTTAGTTATTTGAAAGGCAGAGTGACAGGGAGAGACAGAGAGAAAGAGACCAAAAGAGAGCTCTTCCCTCCGCTGGTCCATTCTCCAAATGGCCACAGTGGCCGGGGCTGGGCCGGGCTGCAGCCAGGTCTCATGTGAGTGGCAGGAACCCAAGCACGTGGGCATCTGCTGCTTTCCCAGGCACATTCGCGGGAGCTGGATCAGAAGAGGAGCAGCCAGCACTCACGCCCCAGTGCAGTGGCTTAACCTGTGTGCGCCACCAGAGTCCAAGTGTGCGTCGTTGTGGGTCCGTGTCAGGGCTGGAGGGGGCTGTGGTATTCCAGGGGCCAAGCCCTTGCTTTACAGGTGGAGACGCTGAGGCACGGGGGTTCCCAGGCCCATGGTCTGTGGAGCAGAGCTCCGGTCCAACTGTGAGCCTCTGGCTTGTGGGGAGGAGGGCAGGTTCGGGTCAGGGCCTGGAGGGACCCACTGCGGTCTGCCTGAGGGGCTGCACCCACCCCACCCCGTCTTCTCACCCATAACAAGGGGTGAGGGGTGGGTGTTTGCGACACCCACATCCAGGCTACTCTGAATCTTTACCAGTTGTGCCCTCAGAGTGAGCCTGCGCCCAGGCCCCTTGCTGGTTAGGGAGCTCAGACCCCAGGGCACGGAGCAGGTGGCCCAGCAAGCCAGCTCGCACTGCTCTTTCTGTGTGGGCCCCGGCCAGAACAGGGACCTGCAGCCCAGGATGGAATTCAGCCCGCGGGGCATCCCAGGCCCTGCATGGAGCCCTCACTCACCTGCAGCCACAGGACACTCTCCGAGGCCTTGGCCGCACAGGAGGCCCGAGGCCGAGTCTGGCTCCACCAGCACTTGGCTCCAGGTCCTGCAGATGACCTTGGGATCCGTCTCCAGGGGCGGGGAGGGGGGAAGAGGAGCTGTCAAGCCGCTGCGGTGGGCGAGGTGACCCAGGCAGTGCCGGCGCTCGCTCACCTGGCTGTTCCGGGCACCTCCCGGAGCCTGCTCCTGGCAGGGCCGCTGTGAGAGTCCTGGGCGGAGGGCGGGAGCCGAGTGGACGGTGTCACTCACACTTGCTTCCACGCGGCGTCAGGGTGCTGAGAGTACCGAGGCGGGCTCCCACGCGAGCACCTGGCATGGCTCTGGCCGTCAGGAATGGAGGGGAGGCCGGGGTGTGATGGTGGCCGCAGTCACACAGACGGAATCAGGTGATGGGTGGGCATCGTGGCACAGCTGCCTGCTCATGCGCCGGGGAGCGGCCCCTGCCACCCGTGTGCGAGGCCCAGAAGCAGCGCCTGGGTCCTGCCTGGCCCCACCCTGACTGTTGCAGGTGTGTGTGGGGTGGGCCAGTGGATGGAAGATCTGTCACTCTACCAGTCAGATAAATAAATCATTATTTTAAAACAATTCAAGTTATAATATAGCAAGTTTTCTGTTTACTCACTGTATCCTAAATGTTCTTAAAGACTTATGTATTTATCTGAAAGAGTGAGAGAGAGAGAGAAGTGTCTTCCATCAACTGCTTCACTCCCCAGAGGGCCGCAGTAGCCGGCGCTGGGCGGGGCTGAAGCCAGGGGCCAGGAGCTCCACCCAGGGCTTCCACGTGGCGGCACCGGCCCAAGGACTTGCGCCCTCTGCTGCTGCTTCTCCCAAGCCATGAGTAGGGAGCTGCATCAGAAGTGGAGCAGCCGGGACACAAACTCTCATCCATGCAGGGTGCCTGCCTCCCAGTGCCAGCTCCCAGGTGAGCACAGTTGGAATGAGCGTGAGAGTGCGCCGGTTCAGAGCCTCTTCCTCGTTGTCACCGTCACTGTCACTAAGGAGCTGGGCCCTACCGCAGGGACAGGCACCACAGGGACGGTGGAGTCCTGGTGCCACCAGAAGGAGCTTGGGGAGCACAAGGGAGACAGCGCCAGGCCCACTGTGTCACTCACCTGGCAGTGGGAGGGGCTGGGGCAGGGCCGTGTGGGGTCAGGGTGGAGTCCCTGGCAGGTGCGTGTCCTGCGAGTGTGGGTGGAAGGTGCCAGCTTGTCAGCCCAGAGTGGAGAGAGCAGCTCCCCTGCCTTGGGGGCTGTGCCAGCTCAGCCACGGCACCTCTTAGCTATGCCTGCTGCCCCACCCTGCCCACTGGTGGCCCCTCCTCCTCCTCGGCAAGGGGTCCTTGAATGAAAACCCAGGCAGAAAGCACAGGCCCCGCCTTCATTCCTCCCTCAGACTGAGGTGCACATTGCCAGGGGGTTGCAAAGCAGAGAGCCCAGACCAGGGGCACCTCCGTGTACCCGCCAGCTCCATCCCGAAGGTGCCCCAAGGTTGCGTGGCCCCAGTCCCTCGTTTGGTGCCTTCGAGGCCTGTGACAGCTGGGGATGACCTCCTCAGAGTCCAGGCCCCACCCTGGCAGGGGAGGGCAGCTGGGAGCTGGCCCCAGGTGGACGTCACCTGCCAGGAGGGCCTGGGAGCTGCAGGGGGGGAGGCGCCGTGCTCCCGGCACAGGCCCGTGTGTGGGTGCTCCACCCGTGAGGGGTGGAGGGGTGGGGGTGGGGTGAGGCTGAAGCCTGAGGGCCGGCCCCAGGAGCCACTGTGCCCCGACAGGTCTCATAAGCCTTCCACCCACAAGGGCAAGGGTGGGTTTGGGGTCTCCATCACTTATTTTTATCTGTTTATTTGAAAGGCAGAGAGACAGAGATATCTCCCCAGATGCCTGCAACAGCTGAGGCTGGGCCAGCGCAGCCCAGACCTCCATCCAGGCTTCCCACATGGGGACCCCAGTACTGGAGCTGCCAGCTGCTGCCTCCCAGGGTCTGCATCGACAGGGAGCTGGAGCCGGAGCCAGAGCGTAGCTGGGAGTAGACCTCAGGCGCTCCAGTGGGAGGCCGGCCCCTCAGTGGGCTCTTAACCGCTGCACCCACCTCCAGGGCCTGCCGTGGCGTGGCTGGGGACGCAGCTGCCTGCAAGAGGCTGCCCGGGCCAGGAGCTGCCTGCGTGGCCACAGCAGGCGCCCGGCTCCTCAGGAGAGGCAGCCCCTGCCCGAGGTTAGAGTGGGGCAGATTCCGTGTCTCGGCGCCAGATGAGGACGGCCCAGACCTGGGCTTCCAGACGGGCAGCCTTTGCGTCCTTGGGGACAGGGCAAGGGCGTCCATGGGGCCAGAATTCCCGGGTGCGCGAGTCCTGATGGCTGCTGATGCGAGAGGCAAACGGCTCCCAGGCGTGAGTGACCCGGGACACGGCGCGGGCAGCTTGAACTTCCTCTGGAGCTGGAGGGAGGAAGTGGCTTCAGACCCAGATCGGCTGTGGGCCCTGTGCTCACGGCGTGGGGGCTGGGCATGGTGTGGCGGGGCCAGAGGACACAGAGTGACCAGCGTGGAGCCTGCGGTGCCCTTGTGGGAGGCCTCACACACTGCTTCAGCGCTGCCCTGTGGTGGAGCAACACCAGTCAGGGAAGGCCCCGGGCCCAGCAGGGGTGCAGGCGGCCTGCTTGCGGTATCTCAGTCTCTTCTGGGTCCCTGAGGTCTGGAGAGCACCGTCCCTGCCCTCCCCCACAGCCCCACCTGGACCAGGCAGCTCTCTGCGTCCAAGGCTGGCCTGTGCTGGACCTGCAGAACCAGGCCTGTGCAGGGGAGGTGAGGTGGACGACCGCTGGCCACCCAGGCACAGGGCGCTGTGAAGGTGGGGGTCTCCAACTGGGCCGCCTGCATCCTGCGGCCATGCCTGAGCCCTGTGGGGGGACATCCCACTTGTCACTCTGTTGCCTGTGTCGTGGATAAGGAACTCTGCCAGGATTAGGGACCAGTTGGTGACAATGGCCAGGTCACACGGGGCGGGGCTAATGACGCTGAGCGGGGTCGCTTGATGCACACAGGGGCCGGCTTGTGTAGTCAGAGCACCATCCGCAGTAGCGCAGGGGCTGGCGCCAGCCAGGTGTCCTTTCCACAGCACGGGTGCTGGCGACGTCACGGCAGCCCTGGAAATGTCGCCTGCACTCCTGCGGGGCCCCTCTCCCTGGAATGCCCCAGAGGCAGAGCTGGGGTCCGAGGCCTCCGCTGTGTTCTGCGGGCAACGGCCGACGGGCAGGAGAGCCGGGCAGGCACACAGGGCTCCTGGCGCTGTCTGTCCCATGGGCCGCTCGTTCCTCAGTCCCACGTGAGGGACGAGGGCCCACCCAGAAGCCAGGCAGGCTGTGTCCCAGGACCAGGAGCGTCTGTCTATGCCCGCTGAAAAGCTCGGCCGAGAGCCCTCCTCGAGTGGGCACGGGCGCACCGCGCCTCCGGGGCCTCCATTCACAGAGCTCTGGGCAGAGCAGGGACAGGCACGGGGCTGGGGGCCAGCATGGCGCTATGCTCCGGGCACTGCCTGAGCTGCGGGTTCAGCGGCTCTGGTCAGGGTTGACACTGCACTGGGGTCTGACAAAGGCCCTGGTCCCACACCCACTCTGCGGGTGTCAAGCGACCCTTCTGTGGGGTGGTGCACACAGGCCACATTCAGGGCGGCGCTGTCACCTGAGCAGGGCTCTGAGAGGAGGCGTGTGCCAGGGGGGTGGCATTCCAAGGGCAGGTGTGACCCAGGGCAACATACTTGCAGAGTCTCAGTGGCCCCAAGAGGTTGGCAGGTGCATGGGCAGTTGAACAAGGCAGTTCCTGGAGCTGCTGGTGACGTGAGGGGAGGGGTGGAGGGGTCAGGACCCACCCCTGCTCAGGACCCGCCCCCTGCTCAGGACCCGCCCCCTGCTCAGGACCCGCCCCTGCTCAGGACCCGCCCCTCCTGTGGGGCCCTCAGGACTCCAGGCAGCGGGGTCCTCTTCCACCCTTTGAGCAGGCACACCAGGGCCACAGCAGGTGACTGGCGCCGTGGCAGAGGCCTCACTGGTTACAACCTCCTTCCTGACAACGAGGAAGTGAGGGGCGTCCATCACCGGCTCCACCCGGGAGCTGGCCCGGCCGGCCCAAACCAGGATGTGGAAAGGGTGGGGGCCAGGCAGCCAGCGCTGTGCACAGGCTCGCTCAGGTCAGATGCCGCCGCTCTGGCCGGGCCCAGGTCCAGGCACGGGTGAGGCAGCCAGCCAGGGCAGGAGCGCTGGGACCGCCACCTCCCACTGCTGCCTGGGTGGTCACTTCTGCCTTCTCCAGGGAGGCTACAGTGGCCATGCTCGTTCTAGACAGCGCTATGGGTCAGATCCGGGCAGGGACTTGCCTTGAAACCCCCACCCCCACCCACGGTACGGGCTGCTGCGGGAGGGGCGGGCCCTGGCCTGGCTGACTACAGCTTAGTTTTGGCCACACCACTCCTGTGACCCCATCTTGTTAGCTCTGGGTTGATGATGGGGAAACGTGGGCCATTTGGAAAACGCTGATGACCTCAGACCACCCCCAGAACTCCTGGCCCCCTCACTGTGTGCGTGGGTTTGGCTTTTGGCCGCTGCCCCCTGCAGGTGCGCGCCGGACAGTGGGGTCCTAACTGCTACCTCCTGGCTGTCAGCCGGCCACTGTAGCCACCGGGCAGCTCCAGGCACGACTTCCGTGTCCAGGGCGCTGAGCAGCGGGCACTGCAGGCTCCTGGTTCAGTCACATCCTGAGCCTGGACAGCTGAGTGCTGGCCCCGGGGCGGGAAGGCAGGGGTCAGCAGACTGCTCCCGGACAGGTGGCCTGGGGGAGAGGACTGTGAGGACTGCAGGCAGTGGCTGGCTTGAGGATACCACAGACAGCAGGGCAGGACCACTTGCCAGTGTGGCCCACCGCAGTGGCCCGCCACTCGCAACCCCGCAGGGCAGGTGGGACCCGGCTTCTTAGACGCACCAGGGGTCGGGGCCCCGGGGGCTTCCGTCATCACAGCAGGCTGAGCTGGAACTCAGTTGTCACGGCAGGTGCCGTTCATCCTCAGATCCCCGGGACCGGGCCTGATGTCTGCACGGGGCAGGAGGGGACAGCAGGGGCTTCTGGGACCCAGGACCCGCAGAGGAGGGGGCATGTGTGGGCTGGGAACCCTCCCACTGCTCAAGGAGGGGCTTTAGCTTGGGTGGGCTTTCTTGTGGCGCCCCCACATCTGTGCCAGGTGGACAGGAGCAGGTGCTCACCAGTCTTCCGTTGGTCGGCTTCTGCCCTGTGGTTCCAGGCGAGGGGCCCTGGGCACCCACTAGGAAAGAACTCGGGAATAAGACAGTAGCCCACATCTCACAAAGCCTCTGGCCGGGGAAGAACAGCAGAGTGGGGTTGGGGTCGGGGGAGGCTTAGAGCCGCCTGGAAACGGTTGTCGTGGCAAAACGCCTGGTCAGTGCTGTTGTCAGTGTGTGTGTGGAGGCGCGGAGCCCATCACTGCCCTCCCTCCCCAAGCAGGAACTGCCCCGTCACATGGACACTGCCCACCCCTCCCCAGCTCTGCTCTCTGTGCTGTCTCTGAGAGCACCCCACAGCGCTGGCCCCTAACGTGCTGTTTGAAGAAGACAGTACGTTTGGGGCAGGTCTTCCGCACAGTGACCAAGCCACTTCTGGGGCCGTGGTGCAGCAGGTTAAGCCTCTGCCTACGGTGCTGGCATCCCTATGAGCTCCCTGCTGTGGCCTGGGAAAGCAGCAGGAGACGGCTCTCGTGCTTGGGGCCCTGTGTCCCTGCAGGAGACCCAGATGGAGTTTCAGGCTCCTGGCTTTGGCCTGGCCCAGCCCTGGCTGTTGTGGCCATTTGGGAAGTGAATCAGCAGATGGAAGATTCTCTCTGTAGCTCTCTCTCCCCCTCTGTCAGCTCCTTCAGCCGCAAAAGGAACGACACTGCTCGCAGTTAATCGGTCTTCAAAAGACTTTTACTTAGAAAGAGTGGGGGACCGGGAGAAGGGGGAGAGATGGCGTGCCCCCTCCTTCTCCCGTGGTCTGCTTATATACAGAATTCAACCAATCACAGTCAATCAATCACAGTCCATGCAGAGTTCTCCAATCCTGCACTTGATCATGCTCAGCTGTGGAGTCACGCAGCAGGCAGGGCATCAGCGCCATCTTGTTGTTTTCCACGATCCTCAGCTAGATGGAAAGTTCAATCAGCTGCTACATCCGCATTACTGCTATAAGCCAAGCCCAGCATGGGGGGGTCCCATGGCAAGCCTATCCATGGGTCCCCACACCCCTCTCTATGTAACTCTGCCATTCAAATAAATAAATCCTAAAACAAAACAAAAGGGATGTCACTCGGTACCCCACACCCCTGCTGGAGTGCCTAGGGTCAGGTCCCTGCTTCCCGCTAATGTGCGTTTCAGAAGCAGCAGGCTGTGGCCCGAGCACTTGGGCCCCCCCCCCCACCCATGTGCAGAGCCAGGCAGAGTTCCGGGTCCCGGCATCTGGGGAATGAACCAGATGAAGGAAGAACTCTGTCTCCATCTTTCTGCCTTACAGATAAATAAAATGAATAAGTGAAACTGTAGCTATTAAAGCAGCAACCACAGCAAGACTGGGCCGGTGTGGCGGCGCAGGAGGCGAGTCCCAGGGGCCAGCGTGGCGGTGCAGGAGGCGAGTCACCATCCACGACGCCAGCATCCCATGCTGGAACACCAGCTCAGTCCCAGCTGCTCCACTTCTGCTCAGCTTGTGCTGATGCCCTGGGAAGGCCCTACCACTCCCGTGGACACCTGGAGGGACTTCTTGACCCCTGCTTCTGCGTGGCTCAGACCTGGATATTGTGGCCAACTGCGGAGTGAACCAGCAGACGAAGATCTCTGTCTCTCCCTCTGTCACTCTGCCTTTCAAATACATCAAGGAAATAAGAAAGAAAAAAAAAAAGGCAAAGCAAGGCCCTGAGCTGTGGGCGGTGGGACAGAAATGTCTTTGGGCTGCGCTCCAGGTCCAGCCTGGCCTCGCGCAGGTGGCCTCCCACTCTGGCCCTCGGCATCTTCGATTGCAAAAGGGGTTGGATGCGCGGGCGTGGGGTCCCCTGTTGCACCTGCTGCCTGCCCCACCTCTGCAGGCCTGCAAGCCGGCAGCTAGGGAAGTCCTATCCCCGCCCTGTGAGGAGGGCACAGGTGTACAGGACACAGCAGCGGGGGTCTCTGGGCGGCTACAGAGTTCCCCTCTGCAGGACACACTGTAGCCGTGGTTCCCTCGGCAGGACACACTGTAGCCGCCGAAAGCAGCATCCACAGAGCTCCATCCTCCGCTCCTGGGACAGTCTTGGACAGCGCCGCCTTCTGCTAGCCTTCTGCTCCTGCGCGGGTGCTGGCAGGGGAGTCCTGAGACCTCTCCGTAGGGAGGCTGCTCTGCTGGCTTCTGCTTCCTGGGAAGTTCGGGGGTCTGTGCTGTGGCCCAGCCTGGAGGCTGGGGCTGTCCCGGTCCTCACAGCCCGGCCTCTTCCCCTGCCCAGCTCAATTTGGGAGCCTGAACTGAGTCCAGCTGCAGGGCTGGGGTCCTGGCTCCTTCCAGTCCAGACCTCTGTTCCTGTTCTGGCCCAGGGCAGAGGTGCCCGGCACACTCTGGGCTGAGCACCCCCCCCCCCATCGCAGGGGCTCTGGCCGCTGTCACTACACCCTGAACGACAGGGCAAGGCCGCGGGCGGCCGCAGGGGCTTCGAGCGGCCCCCAAATCCCCAGCTGTGCCGCACGGCTGACCGCAGTCCCGCCGAATTCCCGGGGCTCCGGGCCAGCGCACGGCCCCCAGGGGGCGCTGCGTCCTTGCCTCTCGGGCTGTAAAGCGAAAGTCGCTCCCGCCACGCGGGCCGTAGTTGCGCGTGGGGCTGCGCGTGGGGCTCCGGGCGGAAGCCGGCCCCCCAGCAGCCCGCCTTTGGCGCCCGGGCCCGGGCCGCCCCCAGGGAATGGCGTCCCGCCCACCCCCATGCACAGGCCGAGCGGCAGTGCCAAGGCTACTGTGAGGGTGGGGGGGGTCTTGTCGGGGTGCGCGCCGGACGGGGGATGTGCCCTCCGCACTCCGTACTGAGCTCCAAGGGCCGGCAGGGCGCTCTGGCCGGCCGAGGGGACGCCTGGGCGCGCCGGGCCGTCGGGGGAAGCGCGGGGGCGGGCACGCCGCGGAGGGCGGGCGGCGGCCGGGGGCCGAGCTTATAAAGGCCCGCGGGCGGCGGAGGGCGGGAGCCGCCGAGCCGCCGTCCGGCCCACTCCGGCCTCTCCGAGCCGCGCCGCGCCTGGGCCAGGGCTGACTCCCAGCGAGCGCTGCCCCCGACCGTCGGCCTTCGCAGGGAAGAGGCGGCGGCGGCGGCGGCAGCGCGCGGTCCCGGAGGAAAGCCGGGGGCCCCGGGCGCGCGGCACGTGCGGCGACCCCCTGCGCACCATGGCGCGCCCGGCCCCGGGCCCCCGCACAGCCCCTTAGCGCCGCGCGCTGCGAGCCCGGAGCATGGAGCCGCACGTGCTGGGCGCCGTGCTGTATTGGCTGCTGCTGCCCTGCGCTCTCCTGGCCGGTGAGTGGGGCCGCGCGCCAGGTGGGCCGCGGACGGGCCGCGTGGGCCCCGCACTTCCCGGCCCGGCCGCGGGGCGGGCGGGGGCGGAGATCCTCCCGGGAGCGGCCCCGGAGCCCGCATTCCGGAGGCGCGCGCGCCGTCCGAGCGAGCGCGGGGCTGCCAGTCGGCGGCGGGGGCACCCGGGCGCCGCGGGGCGCTGGGGCGGGGGCACGAATCTCTTTCTCTCTTTCGAGTTAAAAAAGTGCAGCCTTGCATCATGATTTCCTGACCAATCTGGGGAGGGCGGGCTTCCTGCCTGGAGCTGTTTAATTTGGAGCCTCCGAGCCGAGCTAAAGTCTGCGCCCCCTGGCTCCCCGCCCCTCGGCCCACTGGGGCGCCCCGCGCTTCGGGAAAAGCCTGGGCCCCTCCCTGCCCTCCCCGCGCCCTGCCGGGCTCAGTTCCGCAGGGGCTGGGGGAGGGGCAGCCCCGGCGAATCCGGAACAGCTGAGGAGGGGTCCGCAGTTCAGGCACCTTTGTCTCCTGCGTACCGGGGGGCTTGGGGCCCTCCGGGAAGTGCCGCCCAGGATCCCCTCCCTGGCTGCCCTCGCTGCCCGGGGTCCGGGGCCTCGGAACCTGGCCCCTCGCAGCCCTCAACTGTCAGCTCCCTCCGTGTGGCTGGGTGGGCCGTCCACACCCGCGTGCTGGAAAGCAGATTAGATTAATCTGCGGCCCACCGAGCTGTGTGCGCTGCCCGCGTCTCCTCCCGGGCAGCAGTGGGCGGGACCGGGTCAGGGAGCCCGCAGCCTTTCGCTGTGTGGCGCAGCAAGGTGGTGCCACCTGGGGGGACTTCAGGGTGAGAGTCACAGGAGGCCGTTGAGGTTGGGAGGGGGTGGAGAAACTTTGTTCCGCGTCTCAGCCGCTGTGGACAGAGGGGCTGGGCTGGGCCAGGCCGGGCGGCAGGCGGCAGACAGTGCTGGCTTGTTTTTGTCAGCAAAACCAGCGGGGTCCACCCAGGCCCGGTGTGGAGGCTGCGGGCAGCAGGTTCGCTTCTTAAAGGCACAGGACCCCCGCCTCTCCTGGGCACCTGTCACAGGAGCCATTCCTGGGGTCAGGGGACCCTGGCCTGGCTCCTGCCTGACCGGCACCCTGCCAGGCAGAGCTGGTGGGGTTTTAGGAGCCACATGGTCATTACTTTAACGCCATGGACTATTCTGCCAGTGCTTTTTTCCAGGTGTTAAAAATGCGCAATCCATTCTTAGTGTTTGGACTGCATAAACAGGCCTTGTGCAGGGCCGGCCGGGCCAAGGCCCCCCACCCCCCGCCGCCAACTGCTGGTTCCCCCAGCTTCTCGGGCCTGCCGGGAGTTCCCTGTGTCCTTGGGCGGGGTGCGAGTGGGGTTCCCACCTGAGGCCACAGGTTAGACACCTAGGGAGCTTTTACAAATACTGATGACTAACTGGTCTTCCCGGAAGCCTCAGGCCGCCCTGGAGTGAGGGCTGTTAGTGCGAAAATGCTGATGCCCAGGCCACACCCACCCTGACTGAGCCTGGGCGTGGCCCCGCCTCAGCCTTCTCTCTTAAGCTCCTGGGGGAGGTAGACACAGAGCTGGCCAGGGTGACACCTGAGACTCCCACATCTGGCTCTCTGGCCGTGGGGCGTGGGCGGCCCCCAGGGACCTGTTTGCTGCCCGGCTGATGTCAGGGTCCAGCCGGCCAGGCCGGAGGTGGAACAAGCGTTCCGTTGTCTGTGAGCCTCCTCGCTGTCTGACCAGGGCTGGCCAGGACGTTCCTTCTCCCGGACTCTGGAAATGAACACGACCTTCAGAGGGAATTAGTCACCCTGTACCCTTGCTGGCTCCGCCGCAGCCAGGGGGAGGGTCTGAGTCATCCTGGGGTGCCCCCGGCTCTTCCCTCCACCCCCGTGGGGATCTGAGCCGCCCTGCCCCTGGGGAGCAGTGGACGCCCCAGTCCTCTCAGCCTCAGAGAAGGATGATGTGGTTCTTGAGAAACAGGACCATGCCCTCTGGCCTGGCCGCACCGCATGGCCTGAAACCTACGCCTGCAGGAACCGGGGGAGGAGGCGGCGGAGGCGTGGGGCCCCAACATGGCTTCTGCTCCTCGTGGCGGGGCTGAGTGGCACGCCACCGCACGTGGGGATCACCTGAGCTGGACCACTGACAGAAGCGTTACGGTCGAGGACGGGGCGTCTGCCCGGTGCCCGGCTGTGGTGCCAAGAGGAAGCGCTGCAGTGGGCAGCTTGGGAGCTGGCTTCCTCCGCCGCCGGCACAGGGTGGGGAGGCCCTCGCGAGCTGGAGCTTCCTGGAGGGATGGGGAGACCAGTGAGTCAGCAGGACGCGAACCCAGGGCTGCGTGTGCACGTGGGGGCAGGGACTGCCCAGCAGCCGAGTGTGGTCTTCCCACCGGTGGCCCCTGGCAGCCAGGGTCCTGGTCCCAGGGCTCTTCCTCTGCTGACTTGGTAGTGAACTTGCTTCTTCTTCTTTTTTTTTTTAAGATTTATTTATTTATTTACTTGAAAGTCAGTTACGCAGAGTAGGAGAGGCAGAGAGGTCGGTCGGTCTTAGGTCCCCTGGTTCACTTTCCAGTTGGCCGCGATGGCCGGAGCTGTGCTGATCCAAAGCCAGGAGGCTGCCCTGGGTCTCCCATGGGGGTGCAGGGGCCCAAGGACTTGGGCCCTCAACCACTGCTTTCCCAGGCCCGGGCAGCGAGCTGGATGCCAGCCGTGCAGGCAGCGCCTTTGCCCCTACGCCACAGCGCCGGCCCCTGATTTTCCTTTGATGCTGGAGGACGAAGGGGCTCAAGCAGAGCTTCCTGACCCCCACCGGGGTGAGGGTGCCTTCCTGCCACCACCCCCGCAGGCCCGGCCCAGCGCCTCTCACAGGAAGCCCTTCCTGACCCTTCTGGCCCTCGGAGCCCCCTCCTCAGAACGACAAGGTGTTGGTCTCGCTGTGGTCCACTTGGGAAACACCTAAGTGGACACTGGCTTCCTTCTGTGCCCCTCTCTCCTCCTGGTCACTGACCCAGGGTTGTAGCCCCCATGGTGGAAGCTGCCATCACGGGGCCGCCGCAGCGTCCCGCACGTCCCTCTGGCCTGCAGTGGGCGCTCGGTGGATCGCTGCCTACAGTGACGGCCAGGCAGCTCCGCCCGGTGTGTACAGCTTTCAGAGCTGCCAGGCCCTGTCCATCTCGGCCTTCCTGGCGCCCGAGGCCCTGGGAGGGGGCTGGGCAGAGCAGGACCCCCCTGTGCCACTCCTGACCTCTGTACTGCTGGGGCCGCAGCTCAGAAGGGATGGGGTGAGGGGCGGTACCGGCGTGGGCGAGGCTTCTCCTTGGGCGTGGATCCCACACCTGCTGCTGCCAGGGGCACCTGCGAGGAGCCTGGGGTGGAAGGTCGCAGGGAGGCCAGAGGGAGGGAGGCGGCTGGGAGGGGTGCCCGGCTGGCTGCTGGGTTTGTGTATGTCGAGCCTGCCGAGCCCTCCCCCTTCCTCCGGGTCTCAGTTTCCATTGCTGTAAATGAGACCGTAAAAGCTTGAAAGCTGAAAGCCGGGCCTCGTGCGTCGTCTCAGGCTCTGCATTTGGCGCCCAGGCTGGGCGGGGCTGGCCGGTGGCCCTCCTACAGGGACACGGCGGCCAGCCCTTCCTCTGCGGTCCCCGGGGCCCAGAGCCCGGAGCACTTTCCCAGATGTGCCGTGCGTGGGCCCAGGCGCCGGAGGTCACAGGCAGGCTGGGCCTCTGGGGAGCCGGGCGGAAGGGGGCCACCCACCGCGGGGATCCCTGGAGCACAGGGGTCAGTTCCCAGGGTGGGGCAGACTCGGGGAACTGGCTGAGCCATGCGCGCCCCTCACAGGGTGTCCCAGGGCGTCTGCAGCCTGCCGTGTGGCTCCTGTGGGACCCTCCGTGTTGCGGGGGTTCACGCGTGTGCTCGTCCAGGTCTCTTGCACTGGAGCGCAGGTTCTCTGGGCAGAATGTGGCGGGCAGGTGGCAGGGCCCAGGTGCCTGGCTGGCCCGTGAGTGCCAGTGCTGTGTGTTTACAACACGGTGCTGAGCGTGGACACACAGGACGCAGCAGGGCCCCTCCACAGTGGGGTCCCCGACAGGGCGTCCAGGTGGGACCTCTGAGATAAGCAGCGGTCAGGGACAGCCAGGCCTGGGGGTGTTGCTGCCTGAGGCTCCCCATCCCAGCGCTGTGCCCTGAGGCCAGTCCTGCTGCCCCGTGGCCTGGGCGTCCCTGGGTGCTCCGTCCTGCAGGGGCTGGGGCCGGTGACGGCCCCCTCCCCGGTTTATTTTGTTTTCAGTTTAGTTTAAATCACAGCCATCCTTTCCCTCCCTGCTGGGGCTGTTTAAAGACCCCCAGCGGAGGCCTAACTTGTATCTGTTACATGGTTACTACCACATAGGACTTGTGGCCACTCCCATATACCTTGCACCTGTCCGTGGTAAGAGAGAAACTGTAACTAGAGTTGGGACCTGTTTATTTCTGGATCTTTCTGTGTGGTATTTTCAGACCACAGGTAACCACGAATGAGGGGAGGTGAGGGCACACGAGTGATACATAAATGCGTTTTGTGAACTATTGAATCTGGTAAGAGCAGGTTTTCCCTGGAGCCTGCTACGCTGCCTGCCCTCCCTGCTCCCAGGGGAGGCCTGGCAGTGAGTGGGCCGTGCCGCCCCAGCTCAGGCCCCACCCCATGTGCCCACGTGCTCCTCACTGCTTTCTAGGTCTCTCTGAGCGCGTGCCAACTCTGCGGTCTCCCCATCCGCGTGTTGTCGTTGCGGGGATGTTCCACCGTGAGCGTGCGCCCCGCTTGTGGGTGCACGTGTATCCTCCAGGTGCATGCTGGGTCGGGGGTGCCCATTTGTGGACAGGCCCTCGGCTGTGCCCAGGCAGCCACTCATACTGAGCCCTTGGGGAGACGACCATCCTGCATGCCAGCCCTGGCACGTGACGGGCAGTGGGCAGCCGCCCAGCCTCTCCCGGGTGGGGCCAGGTCCCCAGGGCGGACGTGCTCGGCCCCCTGGTCCCCTGTCTGTCTCGGGAGCCTGGGTCGGTTTCTCTGGCGTGTCTTAATAACATAATTATAGGGGGTATTTTTAGGTTCCCTCTAAGAGGCCGGCTGTTGACCAGGGTCCAGTGTGCACGCCGCTTTTCTGTGTGGTATATATAGTGGGGCCTCCACCATCCCTAGGCACAGGCTGGAGGGACAGGGGCCGCCTGAGCTGTGTCCTGTGGTTTCCTTGGCTAAAAGGGGCCCTGCACGAGTGGCTGGGCCATCCCTCCCCCTGGGCCTGGGGGTCCGTCCTGGGTTGCTAGGAGCTGCCTAGCCGGGGTCCATCCGTCCAGGAGTGCCCTCTGACCCCCCTCCTGTGCACCCAGCAGCCCCCTTCTCTGCGGGTGCTCAGGGAAGCAGAACTGGGCTCCGCCGGGACGAACTGTGCACCTGCAGGAGCTTCCTGGGGCCTGCTCTGCAGCCGTGGCCTTGGTCTCTCTCGCGCCTCCCCCCGTGGGGCCCCATGTGTCCGCCCCGTGCAAACACGTGTGACCTCCTCCGCCCTGTCATTCACTGGATTTCTGTTTATGGCTACGACACCGTTTAACACAACACATCATTATAGCAGAGAGAGCTTTTAAAAGCCAAGTGGAGCCGCCCGTCCGCTGCCCCGACCCAGCTGCTGCTGCTCTGCCCGTCCTCGGAGGCCGCGTGTGCCTGTGCTGGGCGTCAGGCACAGGACAGGGCTGCCCCAGGGGCCTGAGGCCCGCTGACCATGCCCCCTGGGTCTGGTATGCTCAGCCCCAGGCCTCTTGGCGCCATCTCCACCTGCTGCCCTCACTGGGCGGCCCCTCCTCACCTCTGAGCTGCTCCACCGCCTCCTCTGGCAACCTGTCACTCGGGCATGGACCCGCCCCCCCGGTGGTCCCAGTGGGCCTCCCAAGCCCTGCCCACCAGCCTCGCTATGTCTCCTCCCCCTGGCGTGTGTGCTTGGAGACCCGCCCTGGGTTGGGCCCAGGTTTAAGGGTCCTGACTGGCCCCCCGGATGTTCCCTCAGAAACATCAGAACCGTGGAATGGTCTGGGGCACCTGTCGAGTGGGTTCTGACCGCTCGTGTCTGCCCGTGGCCGTCCGCAGGGCGAGATGGAGCCCGTTTCCACCCATTCTCACCCCTTCTTGGTTTAAGTGTTCATTTGTTTTCATCTGCGTAAAGGCGGAGCAGCCAGAGCTGGGCCAGGCCACAGCCGGGAGCCAGGTACGGTGACAGCTGGAAGGGAGAGTGGAGCCGGGACCACCCCCCGGGGTGCGACAGGCCTGGCCCTGTCCCATGCCGGTTCTGACGCTGGGTCCTCTGTCTCCGGGCTCGTGACGAGCTGCATGCCGGCTTCTCCGTGCTGTCCCGTCAGAGCTGGCGAGTGCGGCTCAGCAGTACCCTCAGCCCCGGCACTGGGGGCTCCTCGCCGGTGCTGCCTGGAGCCCAGGTCCTGTGGTGACACCACGCCCTGTCCTGGTCGCCGGGGGCCACCTGTCACCCCCTGCTGACTGCCCCCTCCGGTGAATTCCCCGGAGGACGATCTCAGAGCCCCGTGGATGCTGACCAAGGCACTCGGAGGTGTGGCTGCTCGCATCCCACACCCCCGTGTCCCGGGGCGCCCGCGCTTCCGAGGGCCAAAGCTGTGGTGTGTGGATGAGCCTTCCCCTTGCTTCCTTTTTAGTCGCCCTGGGGCCTGGCTCAGACCTGTGGCTGGCCCAGGAGGTGCCCGCCTGCACCCCCTCTGTCTGTGTGCAGGGGTGGACCAGGTGCTGGGAGTGAGCGCTTGGTGCCGCTGGCCTGCCCGCCTGTCGTCAGTGGGCCTGCTTGTCCCTGCCTGGCAGGGCATTGGGGGGTTGCCGAGCTGCGGGTGGGAGGTGGCGGGCTGCCCGCCGGGGCCCCCGTGCGGCCCTGCCCTTATCAGTGATCACAGACCTTCCCGGCCTGGACAGGGTTGCTGGGATGGGTCCCAATCTGAAGAGGTCAGGAGTGTCCGTCGAAGAGGCCCGAGGGCCCGGGGCACCTGCAGGGAGGCGCTGGTGACCAGGGATGCTCGGGCAGACCCTCCTGTGAGCAGTGTGTGGTCCCTGAGCCTGTTCTGTGCCCTGTGTCCTCATCACAGCGTGGGATGTACCTTCGAGAGAGTGGGACTGGTTAGGGTTAGTGAGGGGCCCAGCAGCGTGTCTGTGGCAGGGGACCCCGGAGGACCGGTGGTGGCTGGGCGGGCACAGGCTCTAATGCTGTCCCTGGCCAGCCAGGCTTGTGCTGACCCCACAGGCAGGGGACACGCCCTGCTCGCCAGGCCTGTGCTTGCCCACTGCGTACCCCGTCACCTCTGGTCTTGGAGGGAGGTCCCCTCCCTGGTCCCCAGGCTGCTGGGCAAACCCCTCCCCTCCTGCAGTCTCTGTTGGTGGAGGGGTTCTGCTTCAGGTCTCAGTTCCCTGCAGGGGAGCAAGAGTGAGGGCGAGGCCCGGGAGGCCCAGTCTGTCCCTGCAACCTGGTGGGCAGGGCCCAGTCTGTGCCTGAGACCTAGGTGGGGGAGGCCCAGTCTCTGGGTGAGACCTAGGTTGGGGGGCAGGGCCCAGTCTGGTGAGACCAGGGTGGGCAGGGCCCAGTCTGTGCCTGAGACCTGGTGGGCAGGGCCCAGTCTGTGCCAGAGGCCCAGTCACTGGGTGAGACCTGGGTTGGGGGGCAGAGCCCAGTCTGGTGAGACCCGGGTGGGGGAGGCACTGTGAGCTGAGGGCGGCCAGAGGGAGGCCGAGTTGCTGCCTCCAAGGCTTGCGAGCTCCCCGGCCAGACAGGCTGTGTCGCATTCCAGAGGCGGCTGAAGCAGCTCCTGGGAGCATTCAGTCGGCCAGGCCGGGCCTGCGGCGTGGGGCAGGGTGCCCCGTCCGGGCAGCCTCTGGAGCCCCCACCCCCGCCAGAGGTGATGGGAGGCCCAGGAGGAAGTGGACAGGTGGTGGAGCCGTTTCGTGGGGGATACACAGCCACGTGTGGCCCCCATCTTCTCTGCCAGATGGGGGCTTGCCCGGGCCCAGCCCCCGGCATGTCCTGTGCTCATAGCTGGCCCCCCTGTGCAGCTCTGGGGGCTCACTCCTGCCCCTCCTGCTGCTCCCTGTTCTGACAGATGTGAGATGCTGGGCCCTGGTTCTCAGTGCCACCAGGGCCGGGCATTCTGCCAGGCAAGGAGGCCCTGGGTGTCAAAGCCGGGACCCTCGTCCCACCCGGCGCCCCTTCACTGCTCTCTGCTGGCCCAGGAGCCTGCCCCTCCCGACCGCACCCTGGGGCTGGTTCCCAGCTATGCTGATTGGAGCCCGAGCGTGCATGGTCTCTGTGGGTGGTTTTGGGTCCCACGCATGCCTTCTGTCTCCGTCAGTACGGGAAGCGGATGACAGGGCATGGGTGGACTTGATGCACCTGGCCCGTTACGCCCTGGGAGTTTTCCACTCCTGCCCTGCTCTGCCTCGTGGCTCTGGGCATCACTTGCTGGATGACGGGGATGGAGCGACCTCACTGCCCCTGTGCTTCAGGGGAGGGGCTGCCGCCTGGTCCCCGCATTTCAGCCCTGCCCCCGGCCAACCCCCTACGGGTCCAGGCACGCTGCTGTCCCCAGCTCTGTCCACAGGCGCAGCACCGCAAGCTCCAGGGGTCCAGTGAGTCTTGCCGCATAGCTTCCAAGTGGCCTGACCGCGGGGCTGGTGTGACCTGGTCACGAGGGCGTGGGGCGGATGGCTGGCATCAGAGGCCCTGGGCTGTGTCGGGGCAGCCACATGTTGGGTCATCCCCAGAGGGCTGCCTGTGCCTGCAGGACCCCTCTGGCTACTGTAGGTTCTGTCCACACCATGGCTGGGGGAGGGTTTGTGTGGTAGGGGCATCCGTGGCCTCAGGACTCCCTGGGGAGGCACCCCCACCGAGGGGCTCACTGCCTGTGCTGTGCCCTTGGGCAGGGGCGGGGTGTTCCCAGTCCTGTGGTTGGACTTGGTCTCAGCTGAGAGGCCCCTCACCTGGTGCTGGAGGCCGTGAAGGGGACCCTGGCTGCCCCGTGGCCTACTCCCCGCACTGTGCCGTGTGCCAGCCCCACCTACCTGTGGGCTCCTAGGACCTGGCGCCTCCCTGCAGGCTCCTGAGGCTGCGCCCTGGCCTGTGGGTGTGGGCAGGAGGCCTGGGGGGTTCTCCATGGTCTGGGGAGCTGGGGGATGGGGGTGGCGTCAGCTCCAGACTCTGGTCTGGCATGGAATGCTGGCTACAGGGCACAAGCTAGCGCAGGTGTGTGGCTGTGCCATGGTAGTTGTGTGGAGCCTGTGAGGTCAGTGGATTAGCATGCCCATTTCACAGATGAGAAACTGAGGCCCAGAGAGGTAGAGCCAGGCCTGTTCTGACCACGAAGCTGGCACCCAGGACTGGCCACTCCAGCGCTTCCGGACCAGCCGTTGAGGACGGCAGCCACCCTCCCCCCCCCCCCCCGCAGCCTGGCGGAGGCTTCCCAGGCAGGCTGTGGCCAGCGAGCCCTCCGGCCGCTGGCTGCCAGGAAGGGGCCATCGATCCCCAGCCCTCCCCGGGGAGCAGCCCGGCAAGGCAGAGATGGAGGCTTCTGCCTCCAGGGAGAGGGCTGGTGGGGGAGGGCGCTGGGCCCGCCTGGCTGGACGGAGGAGCTCCCCCCCGGGGGGGGGCACGGACACCTGCCTCACTGTTGCTTTTCAGGAAGCTGTGGGGGTGAGGGTGGCGCCCCCGGGCTCTGTGCACTCCTAGGAACTGCAGACTGAGCCCCCAGCCCGGCAGCCTGTCCCCCACCCCGCCGCGGCGGGGGAGCGGGAGTGGGTCACACTGCAGGAGCCAGCAGGGTGCTGTGGTCACTCCCACCACAGGGTCAGGCTGCGCCGAGCAGGGGCGAGCCCGTGAGAGCTGGTGGGCACCTGGACCCCGTGCCCGGGCCACGCTGCAGGCGCGTGGAACGTCAGCCATCTGGGTCCGCCCACTGCCGTGGGGAGTGGTGGTGCCTGAGGATCCTGGGGTAGGATCTGGCTGGCTGTGGCCCCAGGGACATGGCGGGAGGGCGGGCGAGGGTCCCTGGCTGCATTAGGGGAGCAGAGGGCGGCCAGGGCTGTGGCAGGAGCAGGACTGTCCTGTGGGTGACAGAACCCCCAGAGGAGCTTCGGGGTGGGGGGGAGCAGACCTGCTTGCTTCCTGCTCCTCTGCATCTGGGGAGAGAGGTGCCCCCCCCAAGGTTACAGTCAGGTCTGTGAGGCAGGTACAGCCTGCTCTGTCCCCCCTGGCCGCGCAGCCTTGTCCTGCCACCTGCAGGGACCATCATGCCCCAGTTCCTTAGAGGCCTGGACAGCAGAGGGGCTGCCCCAGCCCAGAGGACCTGGAGAGACGCGGGGTGGTGCCAGGGGGTTTCCAGAGCAGGGACGATCTGACCCAGCTGCCTGGAAGGCTCGGGCAGCGTGGGAGACGGGGCGGGCAGCTCCACTGTGGCCCTGCCCCCTCTGCGGGTCTAGGCCACCAAGGCCTCCACGCTGTCTCCTGGGAGTCTCTGTGCCCACTTCTCCCTCCAAGCCTGCCTAGGTCCCTCGGCAGGGGCAGGGGCAGGGGCAGGGGCCTGGCCTAGGAGGCTGGGGCTTCTCGCATTCCCAGAATGGCCTGGGAGGTGACGTGGGGTGGAGTCCCGGCTCCGAGCTGCTTTCCTGGAGGGATGTCCTGGTGTCAGTGGGGAGGGATGAGTAGAGAGCAGCTCGGCCCAGAGGCGTGGGTGCCGCCGCCGCCGTGCCCGTCCGCCCTGCGCCTCCCTGCCATTGGACAGCTTCCGAACACGCAGAGAAGGAAGGGGCCCTTCTGGCTGGGCGGGCTGGGTTCCAGCTGGTGGGCGCCCCCTTCAGTGCAGGTGCTGGGGCCGCGTGGCCAGGCCCCGTTTCCTGGCGGGGGAGCTGGGTCCCATCGGGAACGGGCTATGGCCGAGGGCCGCCTCCAGGGCCCAGGGCCCAGGGAAGGTGGGCAGATGCTGGGGCTCCTGCTTGGGCTCTGCCGAGCTGCTGGGGCAGGGAAGGCTCCACTGGCAGAGGTCGCCTCCATGTGCACACGCATGTGTGTGTGTGTGTGTGCAGAGATCAGGATGTGTTTCACGGAGTTGGCTCCCAGGACTGTGGGCGTCTGACGTGTGTAGGGCAGACCCGCAGGGGACGTTCGGCTGGGCCTCTGTCCCTGCCCCTGAGTGCGGGGCTGCCCTCCCATGGCGCCCAGGGCTGTGTGCGACAGCTTTGACATCTGGGTCCTGCCGTAGCCCCTGCCTGGGGTTCCGAGGGGCAGGGCCCTTGCACGGCTCTGCGTGGGTTCCCCTGCTCCACACTTGTTGACCGGCTTCTGGGCAGTGTCCATCTGGGAGCGGGGCGGGCCCAGTGCCCGTGCCCCTGTGTTGACCCCATTTTCAGCAGGCGGGGAAGCCAGGCGGGGTGGGGTGGGAGGGCTGCGATGGGGCCTGTGCTTGGGCTGCTGAGGTGGGAGGGTAGAGGCTTTGGGCCCCTCCCTCTCCTAGAGGAGGGGCTGCCCTGCCTACCGTGGGGGGGGGGTTCCCAGGGAAGCCTCGAGCAGGGCCAGCGGTGGCCAGGCCCCATGCAGCTGGCACAGGCCAGATGGACAGGCCGAGAGGTGCTGTGGGCCGGGTGAGTCACAGGGCGAGCCTGAGTCAGCGCTGTGCTGGCTGGGAGCTGTGAGGACACCTGGGGAGGTGGCCCTGGCCTGAGGGACCCGCTGGCCGGAGCTCCGTGCAGCCCCTCGCTGCCCCTCTGGGCCACCCTTGGAGCAGACACCAGCGTCCAGGCCCATGGGAGGGTCACACTGCTGTTTGGGGAAGTGGCAAGGTGTCCCCACAGCCCCGCTGGCCTGCGCCTGCTCCCGCCCTGCCCTCGCACAGTCTGCTGGGAGCTGCCTCCAGGGGGCGTGTCCACACCACACCTCAGTCCTAGGAGCTGCCTCCAGGGGGCGTATCCACACCCCAGTCCTGATGGAACACATGGCCCTCAGGCTCCCAGGCAGAGTGGGAGTGTGAGACCCTTGGAGGCCTTAGCTCTGTTCTGGCAATGCCTGTCCCCCCGGGAGCCCCCCTGAGGGCCCACCCTCTGTCCCAGTCAGTGCCCAGTGTGTCCCTCGGTCCCAGCCAGTCACCTGTCTGGTCCTCCAGGAGACTGTGGGCTCCCAGGGGTGCTCATACAGCCCACACCCCGTTGCCACGTTGTAACCACGCTGATCCAGGGGGTGACCCCTGCCCGGTCCTTGGGGGAGTGCCGTGGGCCGGGCCTCTGGTGGTGCGTGGGCGGAGGGGGGCGTGTCCATGTGGGCGACAGCCCTGGGGCAGGGTGCTACACTCTAGAATGGAAGGTGGTGGCCCCATGCCCGGGCTGAGCAGCTCTGAGATGTGTTCTCCCGCGGTGGGCGCGTTCTTGCCCCAGACAATGTGGCCCTGTCACGCATGGCTGCGTCCTGGTGCCCGGGGGTGTGGCCTGTCACATGTGGCTGGGTCCCCCGTCATGCATGGCTGGATTGTGATGGCTGGGCATGTGTGGCCCTGTCACGCGTGACTGGGTCATGGTGGTTGGGGTGACATGTTCCCTGTCATGCATGTCTGGGTCACCATGGCCGGGCTGGGTCTTGCAGAGCTGAGAGCGGAGTCCCTGGGACTCCACAGCCATTTCTCAGGCGCCCGTGGTGGGTGTCTGGGCTCCCAGCCATCAGGCAGCTGGGACGCTGGGGCCGACTCCAGTGGCCAGTGATGGTTTACCCGCAGGTCACACCAACCTCATCAGTGTGGTTCAAGAGGCTTCTGGAATGTGCTGTCCGCCCTCCGCCAGCTGGGCGGTGTGAGGGGTGCTTGCCGTGCCTGCTCGACCTACAACCAGACCTTGAGCAGGGCCCTGGTAACCAAGGCCTGGGGGTGAACTCGTCCAGGAGCCCCCGTCCCCACCGTCCGCAGCTCTGTAGAGGAAGGGGCAGAGGGTCGCCGGGGGTAGTTCAGACTCTCCCTTGCACCAGCCCCTTCAGGAAGGAGCTGCTCCCCCCGGGGCAGCCAGCACGGGCCCTCTGTGGCACCTGGGACACAGCTGCACTGGGCCTGAGCCACTGGCAGCCAGCCTGCCCAAGGCAGCTGCTCCCTGCGTGGCGTCCTGCCGTGTGGGGACGTCAGCTCCCTGGCTGGGCCCCGGGCAGGTTTGCATCACAACCTGGAACCCCAAGCCCGGTGCTGTCCCAGTGCCCGCGGGCAGGCAGGCTGTTCACGTCCTCGCCGGCTGTCTCCGTGGGGCCCTGTGGCTGGGGCGCTGGCGCCATGCCTTGTAGGCTGCTCCTCCAGGTGGGGTCCAGGGGCAGCCCAGGGGACCCGCCTTCCCTGCTGTGACCCGAGGAATGAGGCCAGTTCTTCCTGGTCAGGCTGTGATGGCTGCCTCGGCCCCCCTGCTGGGCCCACTGCGCCTCGGTTTCCCCATCTGACAAATGGCTCAGGGTCAGTCCCAGAGTGGTGCTGGCAGGGGTGGGATGTGACCAGGAAGGGCCAGTGGCCTGGCTGCTTAGCCCTTGGCTGTGTGTGACCTGGGAGCCCCTGGTGGCCCCGGTGACAGGGTATGTGCATCTCCCTGCCACAGAGCCCCCTCCCCTCCCCGCACCCCTTCACAGACCCTTGTCTTGAGGCCACAGGGGTCCTGGATGGGGCACCTTTGGGGGGCGGGAGGGGCCCTGGACCTGACACCTGCTGCTGGGGGTGCTTCTGTGTCACAGGCCAGCGCCCGACTGCCGCTGTTTGCCAAGGCTCTGTCTGGCCCGGACCCTGTGCTGGTGGGGCACAGCGCTGGCTCCATGGATGCCTAGACTCCACCCTGGCCAGCGGCTCCTCCCTGCCTGTTTACCTGTGGTAGCCTGCAGAGATGGCTGCCCAGATAGGCCAGGGGCTGGGGAGGGACGGCCACAGGGAGGCACCCTGCAGCCCCAGCGACCGTGGAATGCAGCCCCGCCCCATGCCTTGCAGTCCACCGTTGGGGGACAGCTCTCGCAGGTCAGGTGGCTGGAGCCCTGACATCCTGGGAGCAGCTCAGGCCAACCCCGCTGGGGAGGGGAGCAGGGTCCTGGGGTCTCTCGGCCCCTCTGTGCTCTCCCACTGGATGCAGAGTGGCCCCTGCACCTAGCTCTGACCGTGTGAGGGCCACTACACCTCTCCTGCCCCCTGGCCCAGTGCCTTCCTGGGCACAGCGCTGGTCTAGGGCCGGGCCCCTGGGAGAGCAGCCGCCTCCTGCAGCCTTGCTGTGCTCCCGGGAGCATCCCAGGGGCCCTGGGCATCACCTCACCCCTGCTCCCTGTCCATGCAGCCGTGAGCAGCCGGGCCTGCTGCCCGCTGTCCCTCCCTGGCCCCTACAGCCCCCCGAGTCACGGGGGCTGCATGCAGCTGGCAGGGTGGCCTGGCTCTCCCAACTGGTGGGTTTGTGTGTTTAGGATATTGTGTGTGTGTGTATAAGTATGTAAGTATGGTGTGTAAATGCTTGTATGTGCCTGTGTGTGGTGTATGTGCATATGTACATGTGTGCCTGTGTATATGTGTTGTGTGCAGTGTGTGGTATGTAACTGCGTGTGCATGTATGTGCATGTGTGTGGCGTGTACCTGCACACACACATGTTGGGCGTCCCTCTGCCCGCCGCACCCCAGCCACCGGCCACCCTCAGCCCTGGCGCCGGCTGCAGCCTCAGGGAGCCGGTGGTATGGAGAGGGACCTTGCAGGTCAGGGGAGCTGTAAAACCACTGTTCCCGGACACGGAGCTAATTAAACCCTGACACGGAGCTCATTAAGTGCTCCACACGCACCGCAGAGCCCCGGGCTGTGTGGCCGGCTTCCAAGTAGGTAACGAGATGGTCCCTGGGTTCCGCCTGCACCCTCACTGTGGGGCCTGCGCCTCCCCCCAGACACTGCCACGGGTGTCGAGCCAGAGGTTTCTGCTCCCCTTGGCTGGGGAAGGGGCTTCCCACAGGCCAGAGCTGGGCAGGGCGGGGAGGGTGGGGACATGGGATCTGCATGCCTGACCAGCAGCTGCGGGACCGCCAGCCGGGGTCAGTGCCCACAAACAGGACGTCCTGACGAGCCCAGCCTGGCTGCCGGCTGGTGGTGAGGCTGTGCCTGGGCAGGGGGAGCCCGGGCTGGGCGCCGCCCTCAGAGGGTCTCTGAGGTTAGGATGGTTTGCCGGTGCTAAACCTGACCGTGGCTTTGTCCCCAGAGGCTGGGGTGGGGGCAGGGTGCTGTGCTGGGGCTGGCCAGTGGCCGACCCTCCCGGCTTCCTCTGCCTGAAAGTAGCCTCCTCCGGGTCAGGCCTGGGCCCGGTCCTCCTCCTCGGCCTGGGGAGGGTGGCCGCGGCAGGGTGGCCCCCTCCGGGTCAGGCCTGAGCCCGCTCCTCCTCCTCCTCGGCCTGGGGAGGGTGGCCGCGGCAGGGTGGCCCCCTCCGGGTCAGGCCTGAGCCCGCTCCTCCTCCTCCTCGGCCTGGGGAGGGTGGCCGCGGCAGGGGTGGCCTCCGGGCCCTGTCAGCTCTGAGCGAGGAGGGGGCAGAGCCTGCGGCCGCCGGGAGCTCCCTGTGCCACGTCCTCCCCCTTCCTCTTCCTCCTCGCCTCTGTCCGCCCCGCCCGCTGGCAGAAGTGCTCGCTCAGAAGTGTTTATGGGTTCCTCGTCCAAGCCAAATAAGGCCGAGTGTGCTCCCTGGGAGAGGAGCAGGCTGGTGGGGGGCGGCTGCCCTCGCCGGCCCTCTGCTGTCCCCGGCCTGCACCGCCAGGGGCTGCGGGGACCTGCCTGCTCCTGGCCCCCTGCAGTGGCAGTGCCGTGTGGGGCCTCCTGGGCCTGTTAGCTGCGCGTGGGCACGGAGCCTCTTTAAGGATTACTTATTTGAAAGGCAGAACCGCGGGCAGAGACACACACACGAGCACCCCTTCCCTGGTTCACGGCCCAGAGGGCCACAGCAGCCAGGTCTGAGCCAGGCCGAGGCCGAGGCCGGGAGCCGGGAAGCCCCTTCTGGTCTCGCACGTGGGTGTGGGGGCATCAGCAGGAGCTGGATTGGAAGCGGAGTGGTGGGGGCTGTGCCGCGAGGCGGGCCCGCCGTCTCACTTGGATCACGACAGCCCCTGGTGTCCGTGGCTCGAGCAGGTGCACGGTGCCCTAGTGCGTGGCGCTTGCTTGCCCGGCCGTGCGGGCGCTGCTGGGGCTGCAGCTGGGCGAATGGAAGCGGGGAGAAGGGGGCTCGCCCATGGCCATCTGAGTGCGGCTGAGGGACCGAGCCGTCCACAGAGGGCCTGTGGCCGGTGCCCTGGGTTTGTTGGTGCTGCACCAGGCTCTGTTTCTGGGTCCTGCCTGGCACGGGTGGCGAAGAAGCAGAGCTGTTGAGAAGGTGCTGGGGGCTATGGGTGTGAGGGCCCCAGGGTGGCTGAGGGTTCCCAGGAGGGAACGTGGCTGGGGAGAGGCTGGGGCCGGGGCAGAGACAGGACCCTGGCTCGTGAGAGCCGCCGAGAGCTCCCCAGGCTCGGGGATGCACAGGGCCTGAGCGGGAGGCCATGAACCCCAGACCAGGGGGTCGGGGCGCGAGACCGCCCCTGGAGCTGTGCAGTCGCTGGTTCTGAGGTTCCCTGGCCGTGCCCTGGGGCAGAACCTGCCACCACTGGGACCCAGCCTGGGGCATGGGCGGGAGGGGCCCTGGGCAACTCCCTGCGTGTGGCTGCTCTGCTCCCACCCCGTGGGGGCCGGTGTCGAACCCTGTCCCCCTCCCTGGGGACTTTTGCCCCTCCCCCGTGTCCTCCCAACACCACCAGGCCCTGTCACACACACCCCCCCCCCCCATGCGTGGATGCCAGGGACCAACTGGTGGGCCTGCTGCTCTCCTGTGCGAAGCAAGGCCTGGCCTCCTCCCCAGCTCCAGCCCGCCAGCCTCGCTGTGTGGGGCCATGGAGGGCGCTGGCTTCCTGTGGGAGTGGACTGCCCTGGCCAGCTGTGTGCGCACCCACGACTCTGAGCAGCCCCGCCTAGGCCTCAGTGTCCAACAGTCTGCGCACAGCTGGGTGAGCGCGTGAAGGGTTAAGCCTTTGCCTGCGGAAGCAGGGGGCCCTTTCCTGCCCCCCCAATCCTATTGTCAGTGGCTCAGGAAAAGGTGGGTCAGGCCTGGCCTGGTGTGACCAGCTCCTGGTGGGGAAAGCCTGTCCCCTCCCGCTCCGGAGCCTCGTGGAAGCCTTGACAGCAGCGCCACCTCTTCCAGGCAGTCCACCCTGATAGCCTCCCTCCTGCCCCCACGGACTCTCAGCAGAGGCTCAAGGGGCTTTGGGAGGAGCCTGGATTTGGATCAGGATTGGCCTTGCGGGTTTTGGTGCTTGGCAGCCCTAGGAGGCTGGGCTCTGCCCGCTCCAGGACACTGCACGTCCTCCCGTCTGCTCTGGGCAGGTGGAGCTCCCGGAGCTCCTTTCCCTGCTTGGGGGCTGGGGGCGGCGGGGAGGCTGCAGGCCGCGGGCCCAGCCCTGGGCTCTGGTTTCTGCAGCCCTCACAGGGTCACCGTTTGCTGACCTGGGTGGAACGTCCTCGGATCGGCCACTTTCGGCATGCTGGAGCACTGGTCCTGTGGCATGCGGGGCGGGGCTGGCGCCTCCCTCTGGGGCCCTTGGAGCTTCTCACCTGCCCACAGACCCGGGCTCCGCTGGGGGGCGGCCAGGGACCTCCCGTGCCGGCACCGCCCTCAGGACCCAAGGTTCTGCCCCTGGGAGCCTGTGTGTGTGTGAAAGCTTTATTGTGTTTAGTTACTTGAAACACGGAGTGACGGGAGGGACAGAGCGCTCTCCCTCCCCAAAGGCTAACAGAAGCCTGGGCTGGGCCGGCTGGAGCCAGGAACCAGGAGCTGCATCCTGGTCTCCCACGGGGGTGGCAGGAGCCCCCGCCTGGGACAAGTCGCTGGCTGCGCCCCTGGTGCGTTAGCAGGGAGCTGGGTCAGAAGCAGGGGGGCAGGCGCCCTCCAGCGTTGGAAGCTGGCGTTGCAGGCGGCACAAACCCTGCCCAGGTCCCTGGGTGCTGCTCAGCGTGGGGTGCTCGGGGCCGGCCTGCAGCACGGACACACAGGTCTTCACTGGGGGACGTCACTGGGACGGGTGGCCCAGGGGTGGGCCCTGCTGGTGCAGAGAGAGGCGGGGCCCGCAGCCTGGCAGGTGCCGCCCTGGCTCCAGAGGCCTTTGCCATAAACACGTCTCCTTCTGCCTCTGGGCCCACTGGAGACCGATGCCTTTTTCAGCATTGTCGTAAACCCTTCAGGTCTCGAGGTTTTGGGGTCGCCCAGCTGCGTGGTGGGAAGGAGGACTGCTCCTTGGGGAGTCGCCCAGCTGCGTGGTGGGAAGGAGGACTGCTCCTTGGGGAGCCGCCCAGCTGCGTGGTGGGAAGGAGGACTGCTCCTTGGGGAGTCGCCCAGCTGCGTGGTGGGAAGGAGGACTGCTCCTTGGGGAGTCGCCCAGCTGCGTGGTGGGAAGGAGGACTGCTCCTTGGGGAGCCAGGGGTACAGAGGGCCAGGCCCTGCGCCCAGGTGCAGGAGTGCCCTCGGCTTGGTCTCACTGCCTGTCCAGGCACAGCCCAGTCAGAGGGGGTGGCCTGGCACAGTCTATTCCGGGAGTGCATCCCTGCCCCACCCGCGGGCTGCCCGGAGAGGCTGCTGTCCAGGTGCTGCCGTCCTGGCCCAGCCAGCTCCCAGTGACGGCTGCAATGCGCGGCGCGGGGGACCAGGGGCCGTGGCCCTGGTTGGGCGTTTGGGGTGGCTCCTGCTTGGGCCCAGCCGCGTGTGCAGGACCTGGGAGAGGCCGAGTGAGCCCCCCTCCCCCGGTGGTGGTGGCAGCTGCATTGGGTCCACAGCCCCAGTGTCCTCTGCAGGGGGCGGGGCCCCCACGCACCCTGCATGTGTGTCGTGTTCCTGGTGCCGGCTGGGGCTGTGGCCGTGTGGACAGTTGAGCCTCAGAGGCCCTCGGGGGCCTGGGTGGTCAGGGGCTGGGCCTGGCCTTCGAGGGCTGCTGCTGACCGCCCGTCTCTCCACAGCCTGCCTGCCCCGCATCAACGCGCTCTCGCTGGTCTACCTCCTCTTCCTGCTGCTGCTGCCCTGGCTCCCCGGGCCCTCCCGCCACAGCATCCCAGGTAAGGGGCGGCCAGGGCCGGGCTGTGTATCTGGGGCAGGAGGTGAGCGCGTGCCGTCACCCTTCTCCGCAGTCTTGGGTCGCTGGTTGCCGGGGCTGTCGACGGTGACGGAAGCCAGGAGAGCATGCGTGAGCCCGGGGGTGTCCCCTGCCCACAGGAGGCACAGGTCCCAGAGCGGCCCCAGGAGGCTGCAGCTGCCCCGCCTGCCCCCCGCAGAGCCAAGCCCCAGCTGTGTCCCCTCGCGGTCAGCAGCTCCCTGTCACCCCCGAGCACCCTGGACTCCGTCAGCGTCTGTACCGTGCAGGGACCGTGTCTGACGTTCCTGAAGAAACGGGCGCTGGCGGAACTGGCTGGCTGGCCGTGTCCCGCGGGGACCGCATCCCTGAGGGCCGGAGCCTGGGCCCTTCCAGGGTGGCGGTGGAGATGAGGCCACGGCGCCCTGAGCTCCTGAGGACACGGTGGGCAGGGGCCCTGCAGCAGGGCCACGACCTTCTCGGGGCACGAGCGAGGCCTGCGGGCCTGTAGGCTGAAGCAAGAGCAGCCAGGCCCCCCGACACTGGGTGGGAAACAGCCCGAGGTGGGGCTGGGGGTCAGGCACGGGGAGTGGCCCTCGGCCTCCGTCACAGATCACCGCCAGCTGGCAGCCGAGGGCTCATGGCTTGTTCTTTTTTTTTTTTTTTAAGATTTATTTTTATAATTGAGAGAGAGAGAGAGGTCTTCCATCCGCTGGTTCACTCCCCAGATGGCCATAACAGCTGGAGCTGCACCGATCCAAACCCAGAAGCCAGGAGCTTCCTTTGGGTCTCCTACATGGGTACAGGGGCCCAAGGACTTGGGCCATCTTCCACTGCTATCCCAGGCCACAGCAGAGAGCTGGATTGGAAGTGGAGCAGCTGGGATACAAACTGGTGCCCATAGGGGATATCGGCACTGCAGGCGGCAGTTTTTATCTGCTGTGCCACAGCAGTGACCCCCCCCCCCCGGTTTTGTTTTTGTTTTTAAGGATGTGTTTCTCTTCTTTAAAACAATTGATTTCATTTATTTGAAAGGCAGTGTACAGAGAGAGACAGGGAGGTCCTCCATCTGCTGGTTCACTCCCCAGACGGCCACAACAGCAGGGGCTGGGCCAGGCCGAAGTCAGGAGCCAGGAGCTTCATCTGGGTCTCCCACACAGGTGCAGGTTCCCAAGCACTTGGGCCATCTTCCGCTGGTTTCCCGGGCACATTAGCAGGGAGCTAGATTGGAAGTGGAGCAGCTGGGACTTGAACTGGTGCCCCTATGGGATGCTGTAGGGTGCAACAGAGAGGCCTTGCATCGCTGGTCAGTCCCCAAAAGGCCGCGTGGCCAGGGCTCATCCAGGCCAAAGCCAGCAGCCCTGAGCTCCGTCTGGGTCTCTCCCTTGGGTGACGGGGCCCGAGCGCTCGGCTGTGGTGCGCTGCTTCCCTGTGCGCGGCGGCCGGGAACGGCTGGGACTCGGACTGGTGCCGTAGACGGCTGCGGAGGCCGCGGGCAGTGCTGCTGCGCCACAGCGCCGGCCACTCCGTGTTCCGAGGTGACACAGTTGGCGGCCCCGATTCCACCATGCATCTGCTCCCGTGTGTGCAGAGACCAGGCCGTGAGTGTGGCTGGAGCCCGGCTGTCCCTAGCCCTGGGGGTCCCCACGCCTGCAGGGCCCAGGTGCTTGGAGCAGGGAAAGGCGGGGCGGGGCCGCCAGCACCCTCCCCCACACAGCTCTACCGGTCAGGCAGCCTCCCCTCCCCGGGAGGGGCCTCTGGGCAAGGCCACCCGTGCTCCCGGCCTCACCGTCTCCCTGCAGCTGGTGCTGTCCGTTCCCAGGCCTGGGAAGAGCCGCTTGTTCCATAAACATTTCACGCCCCGGGGGCGATTGGAAACGCAGGGGGAGCCCAGGCTCCTGGCCAGGCCGGGAGGGGTGGGGTGGGGAGAGCTGGACAGCAGCGAGACCACCGGGGAGGCTTCCCTGCCCAGCCCTCCGTCTGTCTGTCCGTCTGGCCTCGGGGCTGGTTGGGGACAGAGACGCCACCTGGTTTTCCAGGCAGGAGAGAGGAAAGCATGGCGCCTGGCTGCCCGGTGCCCTCGTGCCAGCCTTGGCACGGCCCCCGTGGAAGGTCTGACGCTGCCCAGGCCCCAGGGGCACTGCCCGGGCCTTTCCCCTGGTGTGGGTGGCAGCCTGCCTGGGGGTTGGGCGGGAGCCGGAAGGGGAGAGTCATGGGAATGAGGCCGGCAGGGAGGGTGAGGGTGAGGGTGAGGGTGATGGTGACGGTGACGGTGACGGTGATGTTTGGGGCTGGGTTCTTCCTGGCCAGAAGGGCAGCAGGTGGGAGGTGGGAGGGGATGGACAGAGCCCTGGGCCTGGTGGGCAGCCACTGTGTGGGGGCTCCCAGCTCCAGGTCAGAGACCCTCTGTGTGAACTGACCCCTCCCTGCTGCTGGCAAGGTCCACACTTCCCCACTACTTCCTGTTTCCTGTGGGAGTCCCCGCCTCAGCCGGGGAGAGCCGTGCAAAGGCCCTGGGGCAGAAGGAGGGGCAGTGGGCTTCCCCCTGGGTCAGACCCTGCAGCTCCTGCAGCCGAGGGTGGGGCTGTGTGGCGGAGCAGGGCTCTACTTGGGCACTGGGCAGAGCCTGTGTCTGAGCCAGGGCCCCTCCCGGACGCCCCCCTGGGTGGGAGGGGCTGCACTGCAGGGTGGGGGCCGCCTGTCCCCCCTGACTCCCCTGCTGGCGAGTGGATGGCCCCCAGACCGTGGCCCGGGACCTTGCCTCTAGCTGCAGGAGCCCCGCCCCTTGCTTGGAGCAGAGGCCCGGGTTCGGAGCTTGACGGACACCAACAGGAGTGACGGGCGCAGAGCGCCTCTGGTGGGCAAGCCACCCCTGGGCCCGTCTGCAGGACAGTAAGGTGAGGCCACCTGCGGGTTTGCAGCCCCTCCCACCCGGGGGCGTCCGGGAGGGGCCCTGGCTCAGACACAGGCTCTGCTGTCCCCAGGGAGGGCCCTGCTCCGCCACACAGCCCCACCCTCGGCTGCAGGAGCTGCTGAGTCTGGCCCATGGGGAAGCCCACTGCCCCTCCTGCCCCAGGGCCTTTGCACGGCTGTCTGCTCCCCCCAGACCGCCCTCCCCCACCACAGAGCACCCGCTCCCAGCCAGAGCTCCGCTTCTTTGCCCTCCCTGCCCATCCACGTGGTGGCCGGGCAGCTGCCGTTCCCCTGGGCTCGTGGTCTCCCACACGGACGGTCAGGCAGGGCAGTGCCCCTGTGCACGTGAGCCTCTCATGGCCCTGTGATGGCAGTCAGGCCCCCAGGAGAAAGGCAGCGTCCTCCTGGGGTCGCCTGGCACCCGCTCCAGCTCCCCATCTGCCAATGCGCCAGAGGCCGCGCCTCGGGGCCGCTTCCCCTCCCCCGGCTCCGCACCTGCTCCATCCTGGCTGCGGAAGCGAGCCCTGGGTCGGAGCTGGCCCTGCGGTCCAGCCGACCTGCCGTCCACCACGTGCGGCCCTCACTCTGCCACCCGCGCCTCTTCCCCAGCACAGAGCACCGAGCACCTGGACTCCCAGCAGGGCAGGGAGAGCAGAGGCCACCGCCGCAGGCCTGGTCCGCCCTCCGGCTGTGTGGACTGTGGTGTACGCTGCTGTCCGCCCCGGAGTGAGCGAGGCGGAGGAAGACGAGGGGCATGGTGGCACTGAGACGCCCCGGACCAGGCTGTGGCAGCCAGGCTGGAGGCCTCTGGTCGGGCCCTTGCCTCCTAAGCCGGGGTCATGTGCGCAGGGGTCAGGCCTCTGGCTCTAGTTCTCGTTCCTATTTATTGAAGAGTCAGAGTTGCTGTGGCGAGGTGGGCCAAGCCTCTGCCTGTAGAGCCGGCATCCCACACAGGTGCCGGTTCCAGTCCCAGCTGCTCCTCTTCTGATCCCTCTCTCTGCTGTGGCCTGGGAAAGCAGTAGAAGATGGTCCAAGTGCTTGGGCCCCTGCACCCCCATGAGAGACCCAGAAGAAGCTCCTGGCTTTGGATCGGCCCCAGGTCTGGCCATTGTGGCCATTTGGGGAGTGAACCAGCGGATGGGAGACCTCTCTCTCCCTCTCTCTGTAACTGTGCTTTTCAAATAAGTAAATAAATCTTAAAAAAATAATCAGGCCGGTACCACAGCTCAATAGGCTAATCCTCCACCTGCACACCGGGTTCTAGTCCTGGTCGGGGCGCCGGATTCTGTCCTGGTTGCTCCTCTTCCTGGCCAGCTCTCTGCTCTGGCCCGGGAGTGCAGTGGAGGATGGCCCAAGTGCTTGGGCCCTGCACCCCATGGGAGACCAGGAGAAGCACCTGGCTCCTGCCTTTGGATCGGCGCAGCGCCGGCTGTAGCGGCCATTTTGGGGGTGAACCAACGGAAAGAAGACCTTTCTCTCTTGTCTCTCTAACTCTGCCTGTCAAAGATAAATAAATAAATGAATAATGAGTGCTCCCGTTAGCAGTTCGCTCCCCGGATGCTCACAGCAGCCCGGGCTGGGCCAGGCCAGAGCTGGGAGCAGGCATGCGCCGTGCGTCTCGGGCCGGGCCGAGCCCTGGAGCCGTGGCAGCTGCCTCCAGGTGCACACCAGCAGGAGCAGGGCTGGGCCTGGCGCCTGGGAGTCTGATGTGGGGGGAGCGTGGCGAGCGCCCGCCCCGAGTGCTCCTGGCAGCAGCCATGCCTGGGGTCTGCAGGGAGGAGCGCCCGGGTCATCCCAGCCAGAGCCCGTGTGCCTCCTGCCGCCGTGGGCCCCCGTGGGTGTGCAGTGCCGCAGGCGGCGTCCACCGGCTTGGCTGTGGCTGTGCGGTCAGAGGCTGCGGTGTGCCCGCTGTGCACCGCGCTCACAGCCCGGCTGCTGGGGTCGCCCTCCTGCTGCCTGGGCCCCTGATCCTCTGGACTCTGCGGGACAGCCAGCCAGCGCCTGTAGCCCAGCAGAGGGGCGGGGCCCCGGACGGCCTGGCCGTCTTGTTTTCTGCCAGCCCTGCCTCGCTGTCCCTGCTGCCCCGAAAGGTCAGAAGTTAGCGTCTGGAGGGCCCCCCCAAGGGAGTGAGTCAGAGAAGCTGTTCTGGGTCCGACACTGGGGCCCTTCACCTGTCACAGAACCCTTGGCTGGGCAAACTCCTTTGTTCCAACAGGCCCCAGAGCGGGTGAGGGGGAAAGCAGTTTGCGTAACGGCAGAGGGCTCGGGGGATGGTGTCCTAAGCCGAACCCGGAGCCGGGGTCTCTCATGGTATTCACAGGCCGGTCAGCGTCACACCCTCACCTTACGGCACTGGCAGACTCAGGGCCACGCTGCCACTGGTCGGTGGGGCCGGTGTGCAGGGCAGATTTCTGACAGGAGCCACAGGCAGAGCCCAGGACGTGTTCCCTCCTGGAGTGGATCACTGGGAGCGGCAACCTTGCAAGGCTGCGGTGGGGGTCTCTGGCGGGGGCCTGCCTTCCTCCACAGAGCCCCTGGGCCATGTGGGCTGGGACTCACCATGGCCAGGTGGGGCGGGTGATGTGCAGGACCAGGTCTCCAGATCCTCATCCCGAAGGGCAGCCCTCGGCTGGGCACCCAGACGCACTTGGAGCGAGTGGGACACGGATCACCGTGCAGGTGCAAAGCCCACATGCCCCGCGAGGTTTCAGTGCCGGTGACACGTGTGCGCTCTGTCCCTCTAGTCACAGAGGGGCGCCCTAGTTCCATCCCCACTCCCCCGCTGAGAGATGGGCAGAGCTGTGCCCGGTGGGCACGCAGCAGGCTCCTGCGATGTGGCCATTGGTTTCCATGGTGACTTAGCCCCAGACACTCACCCCCCGCCAGGCGGGGCTAGGGCCTCGTGCCCTTCCTGCCTCCCTTCCCTGGGGCCCGCAAACCTGGGGGGTCTCACCCAGCCCCCGCCGTGTGGCCTCCGGCTGGGGTGGGAGGAGTTAGCATAGCCCTGGGACAGCAGGCGTCCACCTGCCTCGTTCTGGGCACTACAGGATGCGGACGCTGGCCGGGGCTCCTGGCTGAGTGCATGGCTCTGGCCACACGGACGTGTCCTGGCCGGGCCCGCCTCACCCCTGCCCGTCTGCCCACAGGCCACACTGGCCGCCTCCTGCGGGCCCTGCTGTGCCTCAGCCTGCTCTTCCTGCTGGCCCACCTCGCCCTCCAGCTGTGCCTGCACACCGTACCCGGCCTGGACGCGCTGCTGCACCACGGCTGTGAGTCGGGCGGGCGGGGCTCCCCGAGGGCTCCCCAGGGCTCTGCAGCTAAATGGGAGTGGGAGTGGGAGGAGCCTGGGCTGCAGGGGCCTCGTCCCCTCGGGGGTGTCTCCCCTGGCTTCCTGCCTCCCTCGTTTGCCCCACGTGGGCCCTCTGGGTGCTGACCACAGTTTGTGTGTGGCCCGGATGCCCCTGGCCTTGTGCCCCAGTGCTGGGCCTGTGGGCTGGGGCGTCCCACTAGGGCTTTGTGACGTGGCTGGGTGCTGTCCCCTGCCCACTCCCCTGTCTGCCTTCTGCCCCTGGATGGTCAGCCCCTCCCACTTTGGCCTCCCCTCCTGGCTCAACAAGGACCCGTGTCCACCCCGTGGCCCAGAGAAGGTCAGGAGCGCTGAGCGCCCCAGTCCTGTGTGGCTCAGGCAGGGAGCAGCCCCGAGAGCCCCACCCTGGCCCTGCACGGCCGGCCGGCGCCCCGTGGGTGCAGGCGCTGGTGGGCCGCTTGGCACCCGTCTGACCTGGGTCCCTGGGCTCTGTCTGCAGGCAGCCCCTGGGAGACTCTGTCTCAGCACGTGGGGGTCACGAGGTAAGAACCTCCTGTGGGGATCCCCTGGGTCCTGGGGGCTCGTTCCCACCTGACACTGTCTCTGCCGGCCCTGCCCCCTCAGACTGGACCTGAAGGACATCCCGAACACCGTCCGGCTGGTGGCCCCTGACCTGGGCATCCTGGTGGCCTCCTCTGTGTGCCTGGGCCTCTGCAGCCGCCTCACCCGCAAAGCCCGGCAGAGCCAGCGCAGCCAGGAGCCGGTGAGGCCAGCGCGGGGCGGGGCACTCGCTGGACCTGGGCCGAGGCCTTGCCTGTTCTGCTGGGGGTGGGGGATGCTGATCTCAGGTGACAGGAGCTGGGGCGCGAGTCCCTCCCCTCTGCATGATCCGACCGCAGCCCCCTTCTCCAGGGCGCCCTGATGGTGGACCCCAGGCCCACGCGCGGCAGAGGCCGGGATGCTGGGGGATGGGTCTCTGTGGGCAGTGCCTGTCAGGCATTGTCTGAAGGGTGGCCCTCGGCGGGGTGTGGGCCACCGGCCACCCCTTCCGGACAGTGCCTGAGCGTCAGGCCCCGAGGTGCATCTGGGCAGCTCTGGGCCCTCCTGGCCCTGTACCCGGGCTGAGGTCACGACCTGGGCCCCTGGTCACGAGCCCAGCCTGGCCTCGGCCAAGACGGATGACCCGGTACCTGGCATGAGAACCCCCTGCCAGGGACACGACCCCGCCCGCCTCACCCCTGCCCCTCTGTCTAACAATTGGCACCTGCCCGGTGCTTGGGCCTCCTAGAGGCCACCCTGCAGCTTGGCTGCAGCTGACCGGGCCTGCTGGCCAGTCGCCCTGCATCGCCTGTGCGGGCCTCCGAGGGCCCCTGCCCCCTGAGCATGCGTTGGCTACGGCCTACCGGCGTGGCTCCCCTGCCAGAACCCCACTTGGTCCTGGTGCCCTGCACCCCCCGAGAGCCTGGTCCGTGGGTGACCCTGGCCAGGCCCCCTGTGTCTCTGAGCCCTGGTCGGGGTCCTCAGTGGGCAGCTCCTGGACAGGGTTCAGAGGGGCACGGGGCACTTGGCTCGCCTGGGCACCGGCAGGACGCAGTTCCGAAGCTGAGCGTGGACGCCCGTGCTGCTGCGGGTGCGCGCGGGATGCCGGTCCGCACAGGTCCCCGCTCACCAGTCACACAAGGACGCGGGGCGGGCTCTGCGGTCGGCCTGGCCTCCAGTGGCCTCGGGGTGCCCCGTGCTCTTCCCACGCCCAGAAGAGCTTGTGTTTGTTGCCATCTCGGCTGATTTCCCAGGGTCTCCCAGGGCCGGAGCCAGGCTGTGGGCGGGGTGAGCTCAGGACTGGCCGTCACAGTTGCCCTCCAGTCCCCACCCCTGCCCCAGCTGGCACCTCTCATCTCCTGGCCAGCAGGGCCATTCTGGGCGTTAGGAAGGTCCCTGAGCCCGAGTGACACGCCTCGTGTCCCACCCCAGCCGTGTGTGTGCCCTCGGGACGCCGCGCTGGCCTCCTGCTGGCCACTGGAAGGCACCTCCTGGGTGCCTGCTCTTGTTCTGCCCAGCAGGTGGGCAGGCTCGTCCCACCCCCTCGGCAGCAGACTCGGGTCAAGCGGCCTGCTGGATCGCACCCGAGCTCTGAGGGGGCTGTGGGAACCTGCTGGTCTGGCTCAGAGCCTGGGCACCGGGGCCACCGTGGCCCCTTGACAGGCGCAGGCCCGGCTGGCCAGAGCTGGGCGTCGGTGCGCAGCGGCTCGGAGAGCACAGGCTGTCCCTCGTCCTGCCGGCTGTTGGTCTCTGCCCCCTGGGGGTTGGGGAGGCCTCGCTCGTGTGACCGTGGCCACCCCGAGGGGCCGAGTTAGTGGGTGTGAAGGAGCTGTGGGTGCGCACGGGAGGCACGCGTGTGTGTCGTGCACGTGGTGCATCGTGCATGTGTGTGCTGCATGCGGGTGCTGCACGCACACGTGTGAGTTGTACGTTAGGTGCGTGCGTGGGTGTGTACCACATACGGCCTGCGTGTGGGTGCTGTGAGTGTGCACGTGTGCACGTGAGCGTGTGTTGCAGTGCACACACCTATACCTGCACTGTCTTCCTTCTTCCTTCCCAAAAGTCCCTCCGGGAGCCGGGCTGCGCCGTGCAGTGGCTTAGACTCCCTGGGGCCTCACGGTGCAGGTGGGGAGGTAGAGGAGACTTGGGGTGTTTGGAACCTGTTGTGGGCGGTGCCCGTGGGACGGTGGGGACAATGGGGACCATGGGGTGCCGTGGGGACAGTGGGGATGGGACGGTGGGGACAGTGAGGACAGTAGGGACGGTGGGGACAGTGAGGACGGTGAGGACGGTGGGGACAGGGAGGACGGTGGGGACAGGGGGGACGGTGAGGACAGTGGGGACGGTGGGGGCGCCGTGGGGACCCATGGCTGCGGTGCCGTGTGCCTGAGCTTGCTCCCCATGTCCTTGGCAGCACGAGAATGAGGTGGATGACGACGCCGGCCCTCTGGCGGGGCCTCAGGAGGCCCCTGTGCTGACCCCCAAGCACCGGTCACGGCTGGCTGCCCGGTTCCGGGTCACAGCCCACTGGCTGCTGGTGGCTGCCGCACGGACTCTGGCCATAGTACTGCTGGCGCTGGCAGGTACCCACTGGGCTGGGGGCAGGAGCCTCCCCGAGCGTCACCCTGGCGGGTGGCCGGGCCTCACCCCACACACCCTGTCCTCAGGCATCGCCCACCCGTCGGCTTTCTCCAGTGTCTACCTGCTGCTCTTCCTGTCCATCTGCACCTGGTGGGCTTGCCACCTTCCCATCAGCCCCCTGGGCTTCAACACGCTCTGCGTCATGGTGGGCTGCTTCGGTGCCGGCCACCTCATCTGCCTCTACTGCTACCAGACACCGTTCGTGCAGGGCATGGTCCCGCCAGCCAGCATCTGGGCCAGGTGAGGGCCCGGTCCTCCCTCTCCCCCACTGGCTGCCTCTCGCTGGGCCTCCAGGGCAGTGGTCAGCAGCCGCCCTCTCTGGACAGGGTGTTTGGCCTCAAGGCCTTTGTGGTGCCCGCCAACTGCTCCAGCCCCAACGCGTTCGTCCTCGACACCAGCCACGACTGGCCGGTGTACGTGAGCCCGGGCATCCTGCTGCTGCTCTACTACACGGCCACCTCGCTCCTGAAGCTACGCACCCTCCCCCCCCCAGGCCAGGTGAGCCCGGTGGGGTCCCGGGGGGGTGGGCTGAGCCTGGACGGGCTCCCAGAGGGACTGTGGGCCATGCCCCAGGTGGGGGGCGGGCTGAGCCTGGGCGGGGCCCTAGGGGGACTGTGGGCTGAGCCTGGGCGGGGTCCCAGGGGGATTGTGGGCCGAGCCCGGGTGGGGGTCCCAGGTGGGGGTGGGCTGAGCCTGGCAGCTGTCCCAGCTATCCCAGGTGGGGTATGGGGTTTTTCCCAGGTGAGTGTGGGCCGAGTGCCTGACTCTGGCCTCCACAGAGGAAGGAGGGGGCCCAGGATGAGGAGGACCGGGAGCTGGAACTGGACCAGCTGGACCAGAGACCGCACGGCCAGCCTGGGGATGCCACCCAGGTGAGCGGCTGCCCAGAGGGTGGGGGAGCCGTCTGCGGCGCTGGCTCACCCGCGGCTCTCCCACAGTACGTGGTGCCCACACCCACTGGGCTGGACGCTGAAGGTGACAATTGTATCGTGCACGATCTGACCGGACAGAGCCCCGTCCGGCAGCGCCCAGGTGAGTACCAGGCGCTCTGCCTTCCTCCATGGCTCCTGACCTGCTCACCCGTGAGCCACAGCTAAGGCTGCCCCCTGGTGGCCAGGACGTGGTCTCCTCCCATCCACCGCTGGGGCTGGCCAGGGTCAATCTGTGGCCCTCTGGGTCCTCCCCCGCTGCCCTGGGCTGACCACCGGGGAGCAGTCACAGCCAGCCCGGGGCTCTGCAGCTGCCTCTCCCTGAGCCTTGGTCTCTGTTCTGCTGTGTGTCCCTGGACAGAGCAGGAGGGGTTGCTGGCCCAGGGAGCAGGTGCACAGAGCTGGGAGGGGGTCGGGGTCATCTTTCCCACACTGTCCTTTCTTGGAAACTGAGGCAGAGGGAGGGTCAGGGTTGTCTAGGGTCAGACCCTGCGCCCACCATGGCTGGTGCTGCTCGCTAGGGGCAGAGGGAGGGACCCTGGGTCCCCAAGTGGAAGCTGACCTCTGCCCCCGCCCCCAGTGCACCTCAGACGGGCCGAGGCGAGAGAAAGGTCCCCACTGCACGGCCTGGGCCACCTCATCCTGGACCAGAGCTACGTGTGCGCCCTGGTGGCGGCGATGGTGAGGATGGGGGCGGGCGGGGTGCTGGGAGCGGGCGCCGTGCTGAGCCGGGCGTCCAGCTCCGCCCACCGGCCCGGCCCCGCAGGTCTGGAGCATCACCTACCACAGCTGGCTGACCTTCGTGCTGCTGCTGTGGGCCTGCCTCGTCTGGACGGTGCGCAGCCGCCACCAGCTGGCCATGCTCTGTGCGCCCTGCGTGCTGCTCTATGGGCTAGCACTGTGCTGCCTGCGCTACGTGTGGGCCATGGACCTGCGCCCCGAGCTGCCCACCACGCTGGGCCCCGTGAGCCTGCGCCAGCTGGGGCTGGAGCACACCCGCTACCCCTGCCTGGACCTCGGCGCCATGGTGAGTGCCGCCCACGCCACCAGGAGGGTGCCCGCGGCCCTGCGCGAGGGCCTCGTGCCGCTGCGGCGCTGTCCCTGGGACCCCGTGTCCCTGATGCTGCCTGAGGCCCATCTCTGCGAGACGTGTGTGTCGGGGTGTGGGGCTGTGAGTGTGCAATGCACGTGTGTGTGCCTGTGTGAACACAAGACCCCGGTGTGCTCCTGTGCGCACACGCGTGTGGTCCTGGGTGTGAGTTGGGCCTGGCCCTGGGTGCCCCTGCCCTGCGCTGGCCCCGGCCGTCAGCCCCCCCACCCCCGAGCTGGCCCTGGCTCTGGTTCCCCCGCCCCGCGCTGGGCCTGGCCATCAGCCCCTGCTCCCCGCGCTGGCCCGGCCGTCAGCCCCTGCTCCCCGCACTGGCCCGGCCGTCAGCCCCTGCTCCCCACGCTGGCCCGGCCATCAGGCCCTGCTCCCCGCGCTGGCCCGGCCGTCAGCCCCTGCTCCCCGCACTGGCCCGGCCGTCAGCCCCTGCTCCCCACAGCTGCTCTACACACTCACCTTCTGGCTGCTGCTGCGCCAGTTTGTGCGGGAGAAGCTGCTGAAGCGGACGCAGGCCCCGGCTGCGCTGACGGAAGTCACCGTGTCGGACGCAGGTGGGTGCGGGCAGAGGTGGGGCGCAGGGGGCTGGCGGGGGGAGCCCGGCCGGCCCACACCTGCGCCTGCCTGCAGAGCCCACCCGAACGCAGACGCTGCTGCGGAGCCTGGGGGAGCAGGTCACCGGCCTGTACGCCAAGTACTGGATCTACGTGTGCGCCGGCATGTTCATCGTGGTCAGCTTCGCCGGCCGCCTGGTCGTCTACAAGATCGTCTACATGTTCCTCTTCCTGCTCTGCCTCACCCTCTTCCAGGTGCCGGGAGGGCCGGGCGGGGCCGCCGGGGCTGCGTGTGGTGGCCCGTGCTGACCCCCACCCCCACCCCCAGGTCTACTACAGCCTGTGGCGGAAGCTGCTCAAGGTGTTCTGGTGGCTGGTGGTGGCCTACACCATGCTGGTGCTCATCGCCGTCTACACCTTCCAGTTCCAGGACTTCCCCGCCTACTGGCGCAACCTCACGGGCTTCACAGACGAGCAGTGAGTCGCAGGTGGCCCTGGGCCGGGGGGGGGGGGGGGGAGGGGGCACGGTGTGCCGGCGGCGCCAGCCCTGCTGAGCGCGCCTCCCGCCGCCAGGCTGGGCGACCTGGGCCTGGAGCAGTTCAGCGTGTCCGAGCTCTTCTCCAGCATCCTCATCCCCGGCTTCTTCCTGCTGGCTTGCATCCTGCAGCTGCACTACTTCCACCGGCCCTTCATGCAGCTCACCGACCTGGAGCACGTGCCCCCGCCCGGTGCCCGCCGCCCGCGCCTGGCGCACAGGTCCCACAGCCACGGGAGGGGCCCCTTCCCCGGGCCACGGGCTGGGGCGGTGGGGGCCAGGGCGCTGCCACATGGCCCACATCAGGGGCTCCCGGGGTGGGTGGGGCCTGCAGCTCTGGGGCAGGGCAGGGGCGGAGCTTAGCGGAGCTTGGCAGGAAGTGACCCTCTGGGCCTCCCAGGCAGGACGCGGCGAGCGAGGCCCCCCTGCTGCAGCAGCGGGAGGAGGAGGCCCCCAGGGACCAGGCACTGGGCACGGCTGACCCCTTCCAGGCCACGCAGGTCCCTGAAGGTAGGCGGGCAGGGCGGGGCCCCTGGAGGCAAGCAGGTGCCGGGCGCCGGATGCCCCCAGCCGCCCTCACCGCCCGCTGCTCCCCAGGCGCGGCCAGCAAGTGGGGCCTGGTGGCCGAGCGGCTGCTGGACCTGGCCGCCGGCTTCTCGGAGGCGCTCACCTCCGTGCAGGTGCTCGTGCGCCGCCTGCTGGAGCTGCACATCGGCAAGCTGGTGGCGCTGTACACCGTCTGGGTGGCCCTGAAGGAGGTGCGTGTGCCGGGTGGCCCCTCCCAGCCCCCGCCTCGCCCGCAGCGAGTCATGCCCCACGCTCCATGCCCGTGCCCACAGGTGTCGGTAATGAACCTGCTGCTGGTGGTGCTCTGGGCCTTCGCCCTGCCCTATGCCCGCTTCCGGCCCATGGCCTCGAGCCTGTCCACCGTGTGGACCTGCACCGTGATCGTGTGCAAGATGCTGTACCAGCTGAAGGCCGTCACCCCCCACGAGTACTCCAGCAACTGCACCCAGGTACGGCCGCAGCGGCCCGTCCCCCGAGGGAGCCACGAACTTCCTGGCGGGGGTGTCCTGGGGCCCGGGGGCTTTTTCACTCCCATGTCCCCTAGCCCCCGGCTGTGGCCTCCCTGTTCCCCGGACACCGAGACGGGACCCGGGGCAGGACCAGCGTCTCTCCTGCCCGGGCGCCGGTGCTGAGCCCGCTCCCTCCCCCAGCCTTTCCCCAACAGCACCAACCTGCAGGCGGCTGAGATCAACCAGTCCCTTCTGTACCGGGGCCCCGTTGACCCTGCCAACTGGTTTGGCGTGCGAAAGGGTTTCCCCAACCTGGGCTACATCCAGGTGAGTGAGGGGCCGGGTGGCGGGCGGCGGGCAGGTGGGTGGGGCCGGCTGCAGCCTGGGGGCTGGCAGCCCGACGCCTCCCCCTCCGCCCCCCAGAACCACCTGCAGATCCTGCTGCTGCTGGTGTTCGAGGCCGTGGTGTACCGGCGCCAAGAGCACTACCGCCGGCAGCACCAGCTGGCCCCGCTGCCCGCCCAGGCCGTGTGCGCCGCCGGCACCCGGCACAGCCTCGACCAGGACCTGCTCAGCTGCCTCAAGTACTTCGTCAACTTCTTCTTCTACAAGTTCGGGCTCGAGGTGAGGCCGGGGCTCCGGGGCTCTGAGCAGGAAGTCTCCAGGGACCAGGGCGGCCACCAGGGTGGCTGCCGCGGTGCCTGGCTCTGTGCTGGTGCCCAGGGAGGCAGCGGGGAGGTTCCCTGTGGGGCCCTCTCCCCGAGCCTCAGCGTCCCCACGTTGTGTGGCCCTTCCAGGAGGGCGCCAGGCTGCAGCCCTCGCCCCCCCCCCACCACCATGGGCAGGCCAGGGGCTTTGGGCGATCATCTTGGAAGATCCAAGTCCCCACGGTCTAAAATCTCAGAGACATTCCAGAGGACGTAATACCGGAAAGAGGCAGAGAAAGCTCCCATCCAGGGGCAACCCCCAGATGCCCACACCGACTGGAGCGAAGCTAGCGAGAGCCAGGAGCTGGAAACAGCCCAGGTCTCCCAGGGTGTGGCAGGGAGCGGGTCCCGGGGCCGGGACCGAACCCAGACAGGCTGGTGGTCCCCGACCCCTAGGCCAAGTGCCTGCTCCGGTGTCTACCATTCTCAAAGGAGCATGGGCACCCTCCATGGCCGCGTCTCGGGCCGAGAGAGGCTGTGGGCCTAGCAGCGACCCCACATCACAGGACGGGTGCACGGCAGCCAGGAGCAGGTGGGCCGTCTCCAGAGACGGCGGATAAGCACTCCCGCCACCCTGTCAGCCTGCACTTCTGACGCCCGCTCTGCCTTGGGGCACGGGACGTGCCCCTCCGCCTGCCTGGACTCCTGGCTTTTGGTTTCCAGGGGGAACCGTGGTTTTCAGGATTTTGACATCTGGGTCTTTTTTTTTTTTTTTTAAGATTTGTTTGTTTATTTGAAAGTCAGAGTTATACAGAGAAAATAGGAGAGGCAGAGAGACCGAGAGAGAGAGGTCTTCCATCCACTGGTTCACTCCCCAATTGGCCTCAATGGCCAGAGCTGCGCACATCCCAACCAGGAGCCAGGAGCTTCTGGGTCTCCCACATGGGTGCAGGGGCCCAAGGACTTGGGCCATCTTCCACTGCTTTCCCAGGCCACAGCAGAGAGCTGGATTGGAAGTGGAGCAGCCAGGTCTCGAACTGGCGCCCATATGGGATGTCGGCACTGCAGGCGGCTGCTTTACCCGCTACGTCCCAGCACCGGCCCTGAGATCTGGGGTTCTAACATCGTTAATGTGATCTTCGGGATTCCAGGGAATTTGACTTGGGGGATTCCACGGGGAGGTCCCACGCTTAGCCCCGCCCCTCCCCGCAGATCTGCTTCCTGATGGCGGTGAACGTCATCGGGCAGCGCATGAACTTCATGGTCGTCCTGCACGGCTGCTGGCTCGTGGCCATCCTCACCCGCCGGCGCCGCAGCGCCATCGCCCGCCTGTGGCCCAACTACTGCCTCTTCCTCACGCTCTTCCTGCTGTACCAGTACCTGCTGTGCCTGGGCATCCCCCCAGCCCTGTGCATCGGTGAGTGCCCGGTCTGCCGGCACCCCTCGCCTGCCCGGCATCCTCTTTTGAACACGTCCAGACATTCAGCTCGGGCCCTCGGGCGGTCTGGGCACTTCCTGAGAGCAGTGGGGACCGCCCTGCACTCTGCCCTGGTCACCTCCCGGCCGTGGCCTCCCCCACGCCAACCCTGTCTGCGCAGGAGGTCCGCGTCTGCTGTCACCGGCGGGTCCAGGGACCCCTGCGACGGTGCCCGCCCCTGCCTGCCACTCAGGCTGGGCCTTTGCCGGCCCCTCCCTAACTCCCACAGCTGTGTGGGGGTGGGGGGGACCGTCTTCCCCCCCGTTTCTCCTCTAATTCCCCCACCTCTGCCTCTGCTGTGGACGGCCCCCCGCAGGTCTGAGGAAGCCCTGGCTGCCCATCTCCCCCCGAGGGACTGTCCAGCCTCAGTCCATGCCTGCCCGGCTCACCTGATCCAGCCCGTGCTCCCTCCTGGGTGTGGGCCCCTCAGCCCCCAGCCTGCTGTTCCCATCGGCTCTGTGGCGGCCACGCTGGTGCCGCCTGTCGGGCTGGGCCCTCCGAGACCCGCAGCACACAGGCACCGCCTGCCTGTGCTCCTCCCACTCTGGCTGTTAGAAATCCGCCCCGCCCACCCCAGCCCCCAGAAGCCCCTCACTCTCCTGCCTGTCACGGTTTACGCCTGAACCTGTGTCCTCGTATCGTAATGCGTGGAGTCGAGTGTGGGATTCCAGGCGGGGCTGACGTGCCCACCCCCTGCTGCAGACTACCCATGGCGCTGGAGCCGGGCCATCCCCATGAACTCGGCGCTCATCAAGTGGCTGTACCTGCCCGACTTCTTCAGGGCCCCCAACTCCACCAATCTCATCAGTGAGTGCCGCCCCCCGCCCCATGCAGCCCGGCCCCCCCACATGCATTCCAGCCCCGCCCTGCGCACTCCAGCCCCCCCCCCCCCGCCCGCATGCAGCCCGGCCCCCCCACATGCATTCCAGCCCCCGCCCTGCGCACTCCAGCCCCCCCCCCCCCCCCGCCCGCATGCAGCCGGCCCTGTCTCCCCCAGGCGACTTCCTCCTGCTGCTCTGTGCCTCGCAGCAGTGGCAGGTGTTCTCGGCCGAGCGCACCGAGGAGTGGCAGCACGTGGCCGGCGTCAACACCGACCACCTGGAGCCGCTGCGGGGCGAGCCCAACCCCGTGCCCAACTTCATCCACTGCAGGTGCGTCCCAGGCGGCCCGCGCCGAGGGCCTCCCCGGGGGCCCGGACACCCACGGTGCGCTCCCCGCCCCGCAGGTCCTACCTGGACATGCTGAAGGTGGCCGTCTTCCGCTACCTGTTCTGGCTGGTGCTGGTGGTGGTGTTCGCGGCGGGGGCCACGCGCATCAGCGTCTTCGGCCTGGGCTACCTGCTGGCCTGCTTCTACCTGCTGCTGTTCGGCACAGCCCTGCTGCGGAAGACCAGCCGGGCGCGCCTGCTCATCTGGGACTGCCTCATCCTCTACAACGTCACCATCATCATCTCCAAGAACCTGCTCTCGGTGCGCCCGGCCCGCCCCGCCCTGCCCCGGCCCACCCCGCCCCGCCCAGCCCAGCCCCGCCCCGGCCCGGCCCCGCCCTGCCCCGCCAGCCCCGCCCCCGCCCTGCCAGCCCCGCCCCGCCCTGCCAGCCCCGCCCCGCCCTGCCCCGGCTGACCCGCGCCCGCCCCCAGCTCCTGTCCTGTGTCTTCGTGGAGCAAATGCAGAGCAGCTTCTGCTGGGTCATCCAGCTCTTCAGCCTCGTGTGCACCGTCAAAGGCTACTACGACCGTGAGTGGGCGGGGCGGGGCCGGGCGGGGCGGGGCAGGCGCGCTGCCGGGCACAGCCTGACGGCGGCCGCGCTGTCCAACAGCCAAGGAGATGATGGCCAAGGACCAGGACTGCCTGCTGCCCGTGGAGGAGGCGGGCATCATCTGGGACAGCGTCTGCTTCTTCTTTCTGCTGCTGCAGCGCCGCGTCTTCCTCAGCCACTACTTCCTGCACGTCAGCGCCGACCTCCAGGCCACCGCCCTGCAGGCGTCCAGGTCAGCCGTCCCGAGCGGGAGCCAGGGCCTGCCCGCCAGCTCCCCAGGCTGCGCGCACGTGGTCTGGGCCCGGGGCGGCAGGTGTCCTGGCACCCAGTGGGTGCTCGGGAGCAGGGCTGCCCTCCGGCCTCTCACACCCCCTCCCCCCCAGGGGCTTCGCCCTGTACAATGCAGCCAACCTCAAGAGCATCGGCTTCCACCGCAAGGCTGAGGAGAGGTCCCTGGCCCAGCTGAAGAGGCAGTAGGTGCCCTGGGGGTGGGGGCCCCTCCCTGGCGTGGCCAGCGTGGCACTCAGCCCTGCCCGCCCACAGGATGGAGCGCATCCGAGCCAAGCAGGAGAAACATCGGCAGAGCCGGGCCAGCCGCGGCCGCCCCCACAGCCTTCAGGACCCCGAGAGCCCCGGCCAGGAGCCAGGTGAGCGTGGGTGGCGTCCAGCGCCCGGGCTTTCCACGTCCAGGCGTCTCTGTGCCTGCTGCTGTGCCGTGTGATGTCCACGAGGGCTCCCGCCCTCTGTCCCGTGCCATGTCGTCCCCCCTGTCCCAGCAGCCACACGGCTCTGAGCCACGCAGCTCCCCTCACTCGTCCGGCCATCCTCGTCCCGGGCAGACCACCCTCACCGCCTGCCCCCCTGCCTCACGCTCACCCCGCCCTCCACAGGGACCTCCTCCCCCCCACAGAGGCAGTGGTGGCGGCCCTGGCTGGACCACGCCACAGGTACCCCGCCCCGCCCTCCCCTGTGCTTGCCGTGCCGTCCTGTGCCTGCTGCCGTCCTGTGCGTGGCCCCCGGCAGGGTCTGGGGGCGGGGTGCAGAGGGAACCCCACGCCACCCCAGGGTGAGCCCGAGGATGGGGGCGGGGCTCGCGCTCACCCCGCCCTGCCCGCAGTCATCCACTCTGGGGACTACTTCCTGTTCGAGTCTGACAGCGAGGAGGAGGAGCAGGCCCTGCCCGAGGATTCCAGGACGTCGCCCCAGAGCGCCTTCCAGGTGAGCCGGGGCCCCGCCTACGGTGGAGACGGCCGTGCTGGCAGTTGGCGCCCAGGGCCAGGCTGCCTCCCTTCAGGGCTCTGGGGGCGGCCGGGAGGCCGGGAGGCGGGCCTCCTGGCTCTGCGGCTGGGCGCGTCCAGGTTCTCGGCGTCTGTCCCTGGTGGTGAGACCGTGGCGGGGCTGTGTCCCCCGACTCCCGAGAGGGGAGGCCCCCAGCCTGGTGGAGAGGGGGCACGACCCAGGGCCGGGCTCCAGCGGGGTTGTCTGTGTGCAGATGGCCTATCAGGCCTGGGTGACCAACGCCCAGACAGTGCTGAGGCAGCGGCGCCAGGAGCAGGCAGAGCAGCTGTCCCTGGGTGAGTTGGGCAGCCGGGGCTCTGGGGGGAGGGCAGCGGGGGTGTGCGATACTGACCAGCTCCCCCATCCCAGGTGGCGGCCTGAGCCAGGAGCTGGAACCAGCGGAGGGCCCGGAGGCCGAGGTGGCAGGTGCGTGGGCCCCGGGCTGGGCTGGGGCCTCCGGCCGCCTGGCCCAGTGGCCGCTCTCCAGCATGCCCCCGCCCCCCACAGGCCGCAGCCACGTGATGCAGCGGGTGCTGAGCACGGCGCAGTTCCTGTGGGTGCTGGGGCAGGCGCTGGTGGACGGGCTGACGCGCTGGCTGTGCGCATTCACGAGGCAACACCGCAACATGAGTGACGTGCTGCGCGCCGAGCGCTACCTCCTCACGCAGGAGCTGCTGCGGGTAAGCCCCGCCCCGCCCGCCCGCCCGCCTGCCCTCCGGGGGCCGTAGGCGGCCCTGAGACCCCTGCCCTCGCCCTGCAGAACGGAGAGGTGCGCCGCGGCGTGCTGGACCAGCTGTACGGGAGCGAGGCCGACGCCCGTGACGTGCTGAGCACAGCATCCAGGTGGGGCGGGACCCCGGAGCCGCTGAGGGAGGGGTGCACCCCACCGCCTCCCTGACCTGGCTTTGCCCCCACAGCGGGCTGGGGCCCGAGGAGCCCCTGCTGAGCGTGACGGACGACTCGGGCAGCCCGCCGAGCACCGGCTACCACACCCGCAGCGGCAGCGAGGAGGGCGTGGCCGAGCCCAGGGACCCCGAGCCGGGGGCTTCCCTGCGCAGCTCCCGGGAGCTCCTGGCCAATGGCCGCACCCGGATGCGCACGGCCAGCGAGCTGCTGCTGGACAGGTGCCCAGGGCCGGGGGGCGGCGCGGGGCAGGGCAGGGCACACCGCACACCGTGCCTGAGGGTCCGCCCCTTCCTCCCCAGGCGCCTGCACATCCCCGAGCTGGAGGAGGCCGAGCGGTTCGCAGAGGGCCAGGGCCGGGCACTGCGCCTGCTGCGGGCCCTGTACGAGTGCGTGGCCGCCCACTCGGAGCTGCTGTGCTACTTCGTCATCATCCTCAATCACATGGTCACCGCGTCGGCCGCCTCGCTGGTGCTGCCCGTGCTGGTCTTCCTGTGGGCCATGCTGTCCATCCCGCGGCCCAGCAAGCGCTTCTGGATGACGGCCATCGTCTTCACCGAGGTGGGCCGCGGCCGCCGGCCGGGGGGCGGCAGGCGAGCGCGGCCTGGCCCCGTGCTGAGCCCCTGCCCCCGCAGGCCACCGTGGTCACCAAGTACCTGTTCCAGTTCGGCTTCTTCCCCTGGAACAGCCACGCGGTGCTGCGGCGCCACGAGAACAAGCCGTACTTCCCGCCTCGCATCCTGGGCCTGGAGAAGAGCGACAGCTACATCAAGTTCGACCTGCTGCAGCTCATGGCCCTCTTCTTCCACCGGTCCCAGCTGCTGGTGAGCCGGGCGGCCGCGGGAGGGCCCCTCCCCCTGCCTCAGGCTGCCTCACCGCCCCACCTTGCCCCACGCAGTGCTACGGCCTCTGGGACCACGATGAGGACCTGCCGTCCAAGGCGCCGGGGGTGGAGGCGGAGCCGGGGACAGCTGCTGAGGGGCTCCCCCAGGGGGATGAGGCCCCCAAGGCCCAGCCCGTCAGCCTGCGGCTCCGGAGGAGGAAGACCAGCCTGGCAGCTCCCGGTAAGGGCCCCACCTCCAGCGCGGTGCTCTGGGGCGGGGGGCGGCGGAGACAGCTCCCAGCCCAGCACCCCGGGCCGGGGGCTCCCCGAGCAGCGGCTTCTTTCCCCAGCAACACAGGACAGGGAGGAGGAGGAGGAGGCCACGGGGAAGGGGAAGCCGGGCCGCTCCCGAGAGAGAGTGAGGGCCGCAGGTCGCCGCCTGCAGCGCTTCGTGCTGTCCCTGTGAGTGGCCCTGGCAGGGCGTGGCCGGGTGGGGGGCAGGGCCGGGCAGCCGCTGAGCCCTCTGCCTGCAGGGCCCAGAGCGTGTACCGCCCGCTGCGGCGCTTCTTCCACGACATCCTGCACACGCGGTACCGCGCGGCCACGGACGTCTACGCCCTCATGTTCCTGGCCGACGTCGTCGCCTTCATCATCATCATCTTCGGCTTCTGGGCCTTTGGGGTGAGGGGGCCCTGGGCCACTCTGGGGCTGGAGCCGGGGGCCGGCGCGCCTGGCCTGGGCGCCGCTGACGCCGCTTTCCCGGCCACAGAAGCACTCGGCGGCCACCGACATCGCGTCATCGCTGTCGGACGACCAGGTGCCCGAGGCCTTCCTGGTGATGCTGCTGATCCAGTTCGGCACCATGGTGGTGGACCGCGCGCTCTACCTGCGCAAGACCGTGCTGGGCAAGCTGGCCTTCCAGGTGGCGCTCGTGCTGGCCGTGCACCTCTGGATGTTCTTCATCCTGCCCGCCGTCACCGAGCGGTGCGTGGAGGGGCCTGGGCGGGGCCTGGGGCATGGGCGGGGCCGTGGCCCAGTCCCAACTGTCGCCCCGCCCGCTGCAGGATGTTCAGCCAGAACGCGGTGGCCCAGCTGTGGTACTTCGTCAAGTGCATCTACTTCGCCCTGTCCGCCTACCAGATCCGCTGCGGCTACCCCACCCGCATCCTCGGCAACTTCCTCACCAAGAAGTACAACCACCTCAACCTCTTCCTCTTCCAGGGGTGAGCAGGGCCCGGCAGGGTGGGGCGGGGCAGGGCGGGGCGGCGGTGGGCGGGGTCTGACGGCTCCTGGCCCTGCAGGTTCCGGCTGGTGCCCTTCCTGGTGGAGCTGCGGGCGGTCATGGACTGGGTGTGGACGGACACGACGCTGTCGCTGTCCAGCTGGATGTGCGTGGAGGACATCTACGCCAACATCTTCATCATCAAGTGCAGCCGAGAGACGGAGAAGGTGCTGGGCCCCTGCGCGGGCCCTCTGGGAGCAGGGGCGGCGTGGCAGGGCCCGAGCCCAGGAGCTCGCAGTCAGCCCGTCTCTGCTCTCGGATCCTCGCTGAGGGAGAGTTCACGCAGCCCCTGGTCCCGCTGCTCAGTGACCTCCCAGGATGCAGTGCACCCGGGCAGCGGCCAGGCGTCCGTGTCTCACCGCAGCCATTGGCCATCCTCGTGGCCTGGGAACACTCCCCCCCTTACCGACATGCATGGTGTCTATGGGTAGGGGGGATTCCTGTCTGAGGAGCTGCCCCCAGTCCAGACCAGAGCAGGGGCTCCAGTGTCCCTACGGCATGTCCACCAGCCCCTGGACACCGCCCCCGGGGCCTGCGTCTCCAGGGTCCCATGTCCAGTTCACAGACCCCAAGTCTCTCCCTGGCTGCTGTGAGGCAGGGCTGCCCCGTGGCTGCTCCCCCGTCAGATCCTCAGTGTGGGGGTTGCTTCTGGCCCCAGGCCAAGGCTCGGGGTGACCGTGTGCCCCCTCCCCACCCCAGAAATACCCGCAGCCCAAGGGGCAGAAGAAGAAGAAGGTGGTCAAGTACGGCATGGGCGGGCTCATCATCCTCTTCCTCATCGCCATCATCTGGTTCCCTCTGCTCTTCATGTCGCTCGTGCGCTCCGTGGTCGGCATCGTCAACCAGCCCATCGACGTCACCGTCACCCTCAAGCTGGGCGGCTACGAGGTGAGGGGCCCCGCCCAGGCCGCGGGCATCGGGGCCAGGGCCACACGCCCAGCACTGTGTCCTGCCTCTGTCCCCAGCCCCTGTTCACCATGAGCGCCCAGCAGCCGTCCATCGTGCCGTTCACGCCCCAGGCCTACGAGGAGCTGTCCCGGCAGTTTGACCCCCACCCGGTGAGCGGCCGCCCCCTGGGCCTGCGGGGGCGGGGTGGGCGAGACCGCCCGCTGAGTGGCCTGTCCGTGCCCCAGCTGGCCATGCAGTTCATCAGCCAGTACAGCCCGGAGGACATCGTCACGGCGCAGATCGAGGGCAGCTCCGGGGCGCTGTGGCGCATCAGCCCCCCGAGCAGGGCCCAGATGAAGCGGGAGCTGTACAACGGCACGGCCGACATCACCCTGCGCTTCACCTGGAACTTCCAGAGGTGCGGGCGTGCGGGGCGTGCGGGACGTGGCAGGCCCCTGCAGGGAGCTCACACTGGGCCCTGCCCCCTGCAGGGACCTGGCCAAGGGCGGCACTGTGGAGTACACCAACGAGAAGCACACGCTGGACCTGGCCCCGAACAGCACCGCCCGGCGGCAGCTGGCCAGCCTGCTGGAGGGCACCTCGGAGCAGGCTGTGTGAGTGGGCGGCCGTGGGGGAACGGCGGGCAGGCCCGAGCCAGCTCTGACCCCCCACTTCTCCCTGCAGGGTTATTCCCCACCTCTTCCCCAAGTACATCCGTGCCCCCAATGGGCCTGAGGCCAACCCCGTGAAGCAGCTGCAGCCTGGTGAGTGGGGCTGGGGGTGCTCGGAGCAGGGGAGGCGGCTGGAGCCTGCTGCGTGCGTGTGTGCGGGTGCGCACGTGGGCCAGCCCCCACATGCCTGCTCTGCTCCGCCCCAGGTGAGGAGGACGACTACCTGGGTGTGCGCATTCAGCTTCGGAGGGAGCGTGTGGGCACGGGCGCCGCCGGCTTCCTGGAGTGGTGGGTCATCGAGCTGCAGGACTGCCAGGCCCACTGCAACCTGCTGCCCATGGTCATCTTCAGCGACAAGGTCAGCCCGCCCAGCCTGGGCTTCCTGGCCGGCTATGGGTGAGTACGGGCGTGGCTCGGGCATCCCGTGGCTCCGAGCAGAGCCCCTGGCCTCCTGGCCTCACTGCCCTGCCTGCCCCCAGGATCATGGGGCTCTACGTGTCCATCGTGCTGGTCATCGGCAAGTTTGTGCGGGGCTTCTTCAGCGAGATCTCGCACTCCATCATGTTCGAGGAGCTGCCGTGCGTGGACCGCATCCTCAAGCTGTGCCAGGACATCTTCCTGGTGCGGGAGACGGGGGAGCTGGAGCTGGAGGAGGAGCTGTACGCCAAGCTCATCTTCCTGTACCGCTCGCCCGAGACCATGATCAAGTGGACGCGTGAGAAGGAGTAGGGGCCGGCGCCCAGGAGGAGCCAGCTGGGGCACGCCCGCCCCGGCCACCCGAGCCCTGACGCTGCTGTCCCGGCCCCTCACGTACTGTAGAGTTTTCTAATTAAAAGTGATTTTATTTATACAAACGGCCACCCCGGCAGCCCCGCCGTGCCCCTCAGCTCTGCCCGTCCTCGCCGGCACCGCCGTCCTCGATCAGGAACTCCTGGATCTCCTGCCTGACCCAGGCCCTGAGGAGGAAGCCACGTGCTGGGAACCGGCCCCTGGCGCCCCGGCCCCCACCCCACGGGGCTCCCGGTACCTCTGGCTGCGGAGCTGGGCCTCAGCCTGGATGTAGGGGGGCAGAGGGTCCAGGGAAGCCTGCGACAGGAGCCAGCAGGTGAGGGACCGCACGGCCTGTGGCGCCAGCCCCCCCCCCCACTCGGAGGGCAGGAGCAGCGGCCACTCACCAGCTCCTTCATGTTCACGCGGCAGCCGTAGCACAGCTGTGCCAGGAAGTGGGCCTGGGCGTCCTGCCTGTAGGAACAGGGCCGGCTGTGGGGGGACAGGGCAGGCCGGGGCGGAGTGGGGGGGCAGGGTGGAGTAGGGGGATGGGACGGGCCCTCACCTCTCGTCAGCACCCGGGGGGCAGCAGGGTGTGGGTGGCGTCCCGGCCTCTGCTGGGAGTGGGGGCAGCTGCAGCGGGGAGAGAGGTGAGCAGCTCTGAGCCCCGAACGCTGTGGCGCTGTCTGCAAGCAGAGAGGGGCTGAGGGGCCCTGGGCCGCACAATGGCCCCCCTGGGCTCCTCCCGGGGAAGCCAGGGCACGTACCAGCGGCGTCGATGTCCAGGGTGCACAGGCAGAGGAGGCAGCGGGGACCGGAGGCACAGCCCTCCCTGGGGGCCTTGGTCAGCTTCTCACTGGTCCTGAAGCCAGGCCACAGCCTCAGCTGGGGGCTTCACTGCCCCGCAGGCCCCGCCCCCGCCCCGCCATGAACACACCTGTACAGGGTGCTGACCGTGGAGGGGAACTGGGCCTGCAGCCTCAGGAGGAATGCCTCCACCAGCCGGTGGATGCTGGCCTTCTCGGGGGCCTGCAGATGAGGAGCTGGGCTGTGGGAGAGCCCCGGGCCGGGCCAGCCGGGGCACCGAGTGGGTCTCAGCCAGGGCTCGCAGGACCCGCCACCTTAGGCCTCGGGACAGGGTACGGGGCGCTGGCTGCCTAGAGCCTGCCCGTGGGCGCAGGCACAGGCCCAAGGGCTGGCTGGGACCGGGGATGGGCTCGCACTGGCGGCCGCTGCTGGGGACAGACGGTGACCTCACGGGAGGACCCACCTTGGTGTCGATGGCGGGTGTGAAGACTGAGGGAACGGCAAACAAGCGGTTGTAGAAGGCAACCTCCTTCAGAGTGTGCTCCCGCATGGGCCGCACCACCACCACGTCCCCATGGCGCTCGTCACAGAAGCCCTGTGGGGGGCAGGCCTGCTTGGGCGAGGGTCCTGCTGCCCTCCATGCGTGTGGGAGACCCCCCCCCCCAGACGCTGCTTCCCAGGGAGGGATGCCGAGGCCTGCAGGCAGCGAGGCTGGCTCACCGTGTCCCAGGCCAGGAAGGCCCCTCTGCCCAGCGCCAGGTTGGTCAGGAGCCTGATGGCCAGGCGGGTGCAGCTCTCCCCGGTCATCACCTTCGAGTAGCCATGGGCTTGAGCCACGTGCAGGATCAGGTGGGTCCTGTGGTGCAGAAGCCAAGGACATAGCTGGAATCTGAGCGCCAAGGGGAACCAGGCAGCCAGTGAGGAGCCAGGGGTGCGCTCACGACAGGGGCTACAGCAGTGAGGGCTGGGGGTGGGCATGGGCTCACCGCAGGGTCTGCAGGAGCTCCTCCCGGGCGGTCAGCGTCTTCACAGACTCAAACAGTCTGCACAGTGCCTGGGTCTGGGCAGCTGTGCAGCTCTGCGGGCCTGGGAGACCTTGGGGGTGGGGGTGGGGGTGGGGCTGGTGCAGCTGCCCCTCCCCCGGGGCCGGCGGGGGGCTGTCCTGCGTGCCCAGCACGAGCTGCTGCTGTAGGAAGCTGTCCACGGCTGCCTTGTAGGCCCCCTGGGCCTGGGGCTCCGCCGGCCCCTGGGCAGGACGGCGCAGCACGGATGGCGGCAGGCTGAACACCTTGAGGGCGTCATGGGACAGCATGAGGCCCACGCCGGCTCAGGCAGCCCCACGGGCACCCCCTCCAGGGAAGCCTCACCTCCTCCAGGGCGACCTCGTGGTGCGGGAAGCCGACGGCCTCCAGGACCAGCCTGGCCTCGCTCAGGGTCTTCGCCCTGTCCTCTGGGCTCCGGCCACAGGCTGCACCCTCTGAGGGCCCAGCAGAGTCAGGCTTCAGAGGGCCCGGGGCTCCGCAGGGACCTGAGCAGCCGGCCATGCTGCTGGGGTCACCACCGGGGCACCTGGCTCAGGCCCCGGCCTCGCTCCTGACTTCCTGACACAGCTGAGACCCGGACAGCGGAGGGAGCTGGGCTGGACACCCCGACCCTCTCATGAGAGCACCCCCACCCGGGCCCCCGCGGGCAGTGCCAGCAGCTCTGGGGGGGTGACAGCGGCCACGTACCGTCCACGTAGACAATCCCCGGCACGAAACGCAGCCTTTTGGCGGAATCTCGGCTCAGGCCCTGGAGGGAGAGCGTCAGGGTCGGAAGCGCAGGCACAGCCCCAGGCAGACCCGGGCAAGGCTGCGCCCCTCTCTCTGCAGGACCCGAGCACCCGCCCAGGCACGGAGGGGGTGCTGCTGGGGGTGGGCAGTGCACGCCGCAGCCCACCTGGAGGGAAGGGCAGCAGAGCCCAGAAGTGAACGCAAAGTCCCACCTCCCAGTCCCCTCCCAGCACCCCAGGGACACCACGGGGCCCACAATGGCCTCCCTAGCACACTCACACTCCGAGCCGGCCCCAGACAGGCCCCACCCACCCCAGCTCCGGGACTCCCCACACAGGCCACTACCCGCTCCCAGGCTGGGCGAGTGACTGGGGGCAGCTTCTGGTAGGAGAGCCCTCGGGTGCCTGCCGGGAGCGGGGCCACCTCAACACTCAGCACAGCACCCAGGGCCCAGACGCACCTCAAGGACTTGCCAGACCATGGAGCTGGACGAAGGCCCCCCAGACCACGCCAAGAGCACCTGGGGAAAAGCACGGTCGGGCGGAAGTGGGTGCTCCCACTGTGTCCACCCACAGGGCCTACGGAGGGCTGCGGGCTTCAGCAGCCACCCTACCTTCTCGCCCGGGAACACGACGCGGCTCTTGCCCAGCACAGCTCGGAACTTGTGGGTGTAGAAGGCCTTGAAGCAGTCCCTGCAACAGACGTGGGGTGGGCGGAGCCCTGGGGCTGCCTCCTGCCACACCCACCTTTAATACACACCCTCACAGCTTTCCGGAGACAGAGCTGGGTCTGAGCTCACAGGCACCCACGGCCCTGGGGGGCACGGAGCTGGGCCTGAGCTCAGGGCACCCATGGCCCCCGTGGGCACAACTGGGGTGCGAGATCACCAGGTCAGAGCCGCTCGGTGCTGAATGCACATCAGAACTGCACACACCGGCCACACCAGGACTCCCAGGGCAGGGACCCAGGGACACCGCGGGGCAGTCAGAACAGAACCAAAGCAGCGGCCCCCACCCCAGTGGAGCGGAGTCTCCCGCGCTCCCTCCCTGGCCCTGTTCCTTGCTCTTCAAGACTTATCTGAAGGCAGTCACAGAGAAAGTAAAGTGTTCCGTCCACAGTCCACTCTAGACGGCCACCACAGCCGGAGCCAGGCGAAGCCGAAGCCAGGAGCCTGAAACTCCTTCCGGGTCTCCCACGTGGGCGGAGGGGCCCAGGCACTCGGGCCATCAGCAGGGGCTTGGATGGGAAGTGGAGCAGCGGGGACTCGGGCAGCCCCCTGTGGCATGCTGGCACCTCAGGTGGCAGCTTTACCCACAGCGCCGGCCCCTTGCTACCCTATGGCCATCAGACACAGTCGGTGACCACAGCCAGCCCTCAGCACCACACTGGCGCCACGTTCCAGGGACCCACTGACCGCCCCCCGTTCTTGACAGCAACACGCTGGGCCCCAGGGCGCAGAGGGAAGGCCAGGGCCAAGGCTGCTGTGCCATCTGCTCCCTGGGGGCCCACACTGACCTCGCGGTCAGGCAAGGACAGGGCACCCACAGGTGCCCTCCGGTCACCACAGCATGGTGGAGAGCCACCCAGGCATGGGAGCCAGAGCACGCCTGGCCTGGCCGCTGAGCTCTACCGGCAGCCGGGACCCCGCTCCAGCAGCGCCTCGTGGGGCTCGCTCTGGTCCTGCCAGCTTACCAGGCCCCAGACGGCGGCCAGGGAGGGCAGTACGGGAAGGCCATCCCCACCCCACGTCAGAGCGCAGAGCCGCCTGAAGGGGGAGGGTCATCTGTCACTCAGCACAGACTGTAGGCAGGGCCTCCAGGACCCCGGAACCGCCCAACTCGAACAGCTTGGTGGCATGGGGGCGCCTGGCGAGGCCACACGAGGCACACGCCATGTCCTAACCCCTGTTGACCCCCGCCCCGAGGGAGCCTGCGCCTTTCCCTCCAGGCCTCCTGACTCCCAGCACCTGCCCTAGTGTGCACCAGCTGCTCCCGAATGCGTCTCCGCGGCGCCATGGCCCGCGCCGGCGCGCGCATCAGAGGCTGGGATCCCAGGGCTGCCTCCCACGCGCGCCTCGGCAAAGGCCAGCGCTCTCAAGGCGACGCCGCGAGCCGGGCTGCGCAGCCTCACCTGCAGAAGGCATCTCCCGCTCGGATCACCACCACCGGCCGGCCTTCCTCGCACTTCACGCACGTGCGCTCGCGGCTGCGGAGACAGGGGCAGGCCCGGCTCTCGCCCAGGGGGGTCCCACGAGGGCACCCCAGCCTGAGCAAGTGCGAAGGCTCCCGGGGCGCCGGGGCGCGCGGGGCAGAGCTGGGAGCGGGACCAGCCACCGGCGCGGACCCACCGGGGCCCTGCTGCGGGCAGCCCGGAGCGCCCGCAGGCCCCGCACAACTTACCTGGGCCGCGGCGCCGGCGGACACGCCCCGCGAAGGGGCGCCGGCTCCCCGAAGTCCTCGCCCACCTGACACATGTCCCCGCGGGCTCCGGCAGCGGGCGGCGGCAGCGGAGGGGCGCGCCCTGATGACGCCCGCGCGGCGCCGTCGCGGCCGTGACGCGCGGCGGGGCGAGCGGGCGCCCCCCGATGACGTCGACGCGGCGCCGTCGCGGCCGTGACGCGCGGGCCGGGCCGGGCCGGGCCAGGACAGGGGGCGGCGGCGGGCCTGGCCCGGGATGGCGATGTTCCGGAGCCTGGTGGCCTCGGCGCAGCAGCGGCAGCCTCCGCCCGGGCCAGCGGGCGGCGACAGCGGCCTGGAGGCGCAGTACAGCTGCCCCATCTGCCTGGAGGTGTACCACCGGCCCGTGGCCATCGGCAGCTGCGGCCACACGTGAGCGCGCTCCCGGGGAGGGGAGACCCCGGGGACTCGGGGCGTCGTGTCCACGCTGCCCTAGGCGCTGCGGCCTCGGCTCGCCCGGGCTCCGGGGCCGACCCCCTCGGTCCCGGCCCGCCAGCGCCCCGGGGCTGCTCACGGCCAGGGCGGGCCCCGGGGACGGAGGGCAGCGGCCGCCCCCGCGGCTCTGCTGCGTGCGTTCGCGCTCCTGGAGCCCGGTGGGCAGCCCTGCGGGAGGCTCGCCGTCAGCTAAGTTAGGAGAGGCAGAGCGACGCCCTGGAGGAGAGCCGCGGTGCCCCTTGCTGAGGCGTGCAGCCGGGCCGGGCCCGCAGTCGCTCCCGCGCCGCGCCCCGGAGCGCCGGCCTGGCTGAAGTCGGACTTGCTGCAAGGGTTCGGGGTGGGGCAGGGTGCCCCTCGCCCGTGGGAGGCCTCGGAACGTTTTGCAAACACAGGCAGCTGAGTTGAGGAAGCGGGAGCTCCTGGTGGGCGGGCGCCTGCCCCGCTCCCCCCAGGCAGGCAGCGTGGGCGCCAGCAGTGCTCTGGCGGGGACGACTTTCTGGGAGTGTGCGCGGGGCATCTGGAGGTGCGCCCTGCTCTGCCCCTCCACTCCGGGAGCCGCGCGGCTCGCCCTGCCTCCCCGCCAGTCTGCACCCAGCAGCGCGCACCCTTCCCTGGGCTCCCGGCCGGGAAACATCTCCCCGCAGGCCCTGACCCCCGGCTTCTCCCGCCTGTGCTGGGCGTCTCAGAGCCCTGACTCCCTGGCGGGGGTCCCCTCCGTAAGCTCAGGCCCCCAGGAGCGCTGTGTGTCCCCCCCGGGAACTGTCACCCAGGAGCAGGAGGCGGGCCGGGTGGGCCTGACCCTGAGACTGCCCAGGGCGCCTCTGCAGCCGGTCCGCCGTGCCCGTGTGGGAGTGGCTCTCCCGGTGTCCTGAGCAGCTTGGTTCAGCCCCAGGAGCAGCTCCCCGAGTGCCTCGCCCTGGACACCGGCTTCCGCCTGCTGCCCGGGGGCTGAGAGCGGACAGCCCCGGCGGCCTTGCCTCCCCCCGAGTTGAACCGGAGCACAGCGGCTCAGGCAGCCCTGCCCACCGCGCCAGCACCCCTCCCCGCAGCCCTGCTGTCTGCTGGACCCGCCTTTGCCCACCCCTGCTGTGGGCTGTGTGTGTGCAAGGCTCGTCTGCATACAGGACGCCGGTACACAGCCCCCGCTGTGGCCTCGTCCCCATGTGGCCCCCGTGCCGCCAGCACCTGCCCTCAGTGAGGTGGAGCAAATCCTGGGCCAGGGTGGCCCTGGGAGTGCACAGCCGCCCATGGTGCCCAGCGAGGCCGCACCATGTGTGTGTGCAGCCAGGCGGCGCCAGGACCTAAGGGACAGCTCCCACAGAAGCAGGGCCGCTCGTCCCCGCCCACGCCCCATTTCCTGCCGTCTGCAGAGCCCTCGTCTCTGTGGGGCCTGAGCAGCTCCACCTCCAGCTCGTGCTGGCCTCTATCCCTCAGTCCCGGGCCAGGCGTCACCGTGGCTGAGCTGGCCCCGTGGCACTGCCCGTGAGCCTGGGCCTGGTTCCTGCTCGCTCTCTGCAGAGGGGACTGTGGGGAGCTCTGTCCTCCCGCAGCTGTGCCTGGGTGGGTGTGCGGCGTGGGCGCCGGCGCACGAGGCTGGGGCCTGGTGCCCAGGGGACAGGGCCAAGGGCTCGGCCTGTGCCGGCCAGCTCAGCAGTCCCCTGTCTGCCGGCTGCCCTGATGTGTGTCCGGGTCCAGAGCCCCCTGGGCCGCGCACTTGCTCTCGCCTTGTTGGTGACGTCACTGCACCCCCTGGGCAGGGCCCACGTGGTGCTGTGCCCCCGGGACGGCAGGCCCCGTCCTCATACCCGTGTGCCCCCCACGTGGCGCTGTGCCCCCGGGACGGCGGGCCCCGCCCTCATACCCGTGTGCCCCCAGGTTCTGCGGGGAGTGCCTCCAGCCGTGCCTGCAGGTGCCGTCCCCCCTCTGCCCGCTCTGCCGCCTGCCCTTTGACCCCAAGAAGGTGGACAAGGCCGCCCAGGTGGAGAAGCAGCTGTCCTCCTGCAAGGCACCCTGCCGGGGCTGCAGCAAGAAGGTGGGGGAGGGGCGGGGCGGGGGGCACCTGCAGGACAGGCTCTGGGCCCTCGCAGATGGATGACCTGGGGGCTGGGAGGTGGGAATGGGTCGTCCCAGCGGGGCCCCAGAGGGCGGAACACCTGCGGCCGCACGCCCAGGGCCTGTGCTGTCGGAGCTCAGCAGCCCCCATCTTCCGTGCTGGCCCCAGAGCCCACCCCCGGCCCCGCAGCCCAGTGCCTGCTATGCTCACTGCGGGCGGTGGCCCTGTGCGTGTCCCTCGTTCCTGACCCAGAGCCCAGGCCCACAGGGGCTGCCATAGTGGGCGAGGGCCAGGTAGCCCGGGTCCCTGCCCTGGGCTGACCCTGCCTGTCCCCCTAGGGCTTGGGAGCACATGTGCCAGCCCCGGCCAGTGTGCAGAGGGAACGGGCGGCACTAACCGTCTGGCCTCTGTGCTGAGTGGCCAGGCTTCAGAGCGTCCGCTGCCCAGGGACAGCTGGCCACGGCGCCTTCCAGGTCTCTGACTGACCGCGCCCTGAGGTTTACTTCCCCGGGCTCGGAGCTGTCCAGCCCTTGTCCCGACTGCCCGTCAGAGACCGGCCTGCCGTGGCAGCTGTGCGTCCACCTGCCTGCCCCCGGTGAGGCTGAGGCCTCAGCGGGTGCCTCGCCCTGGGGGGGGCCCCGTTAGAGGTTGCCCGGGGCCGTGAGCATCTCCGGGTCAGACAGGCGCACAGCCGCCTCTGCCACCTTCCTCGGCCCCCTGGGACTGCCCCTGCCCTGTCTCCTAGGTGACCCTGGCGAAGATGCGCGTCCACGTGGCCTCCTGCCTGAAGGTGCAGGAGCAGATGGCCAGCTGCCCCAAGTTTGTCCCCGTGGTGCCCACGTCCCAGCCCATCCCCAGGTAGGCAGTGCGGGGGGCCGGGGCGCCTGGGGGCCAGGTCCCCTCGAGCCGAGGCGGAGGTCCGAGAAGGCTCAGGTGGTGGGAGCCGGCGCAGCCCCCACGTGCAGCTCACTCCCCCCCCCCCCCCGCCAGCAACGTCCCCAACAGGTCCACCTTCGCCTGCCCCTACTGCGGCGCCCGCAACCTGGACCAGCAGGAGCTGGTGAAGCACTGCGTGGACAGCCACCGCAGCGACCCCAACCGCGTGGTGAGCACCGGGCCCCGCGGGCCGCGGGCCGCGCCGGCCGCCCCCTCACGCCGCCCTCTGCCGCAGGTGTGCCCCATCTGCTCGGCCATGCCCTGGGGCGACCCCAGCTACAAGAGTGCCAACTTCCTGCAGCACCTGCTCCACAGACACAAGTTCTCCTATGACACCTTCGTGGTGAGCCCCACCACCTGCAGCCAGGGCTGCTGGCGGCCACTGGAGGGCGCCCACGGGCAGGCCCTGGGCACAGAGACCCCATGGCTGGGCCTGCAGAGGGTCAGCGAGTGTGCCCGGGCCTCCCAGGACGGGTTGTCCAGTTGTCGGTCACAGGCCTGGCTCTCCTGTCTCAAAGCCTCATGCCAGCCTCCATCCCACCCCACACACACCCTCTTGGGCACAGCTGTGGGCGCGGTGCTGACCACTGGGCCACCCCAGGAGGCCCTTGGGAAAGGCCGCTCCAGCGTCCTGCAGGGGCCTGGGCGGTCCCCGAGGGTCAGGGGTCAGGGAAGCGTGGAGGGGGAGCCGGGGCTCACCTGGCCCCGTGTGTGCCCGGGGCCCCGCGTCCTGTCTTCCAGGATTACAGCATCGACGAAGAGGCCGCCTTCCAGGCTGCGCTGGCTCTGTCCCTGTCGGAGAACTGAGGGCCTGGGCCCGCGCTGGGTGACGACGGTGCTTCCGGCCGAGCAGGTGGCCTGGGGCGGGCACCGGCCCACGCTCTTCCAAGCCATGACGTGCTGCTGGCGTGCGGGGGTCGCCAGCCCCGAGCTGTGCTCGCAGGCCGCCCCCGCCCTGGCTGTCGTGGTCTAGGAGCCGCGTTTTCTACACTGCGTGTGACGACTTCTCACATTTTATAGAGCCGAGAGCAGCTGCCCTTCACGCTGCGATACCCGTGTTGACTAGGAGCATAGTATTTTTATGGAACATTTACAAATTATATTTTTTAAAAAAAAATACTCAAAAATGCAGCACAGGGGATGGGCGGGAGGAGGAAAAGGCAAAGAGGCCGCAGCTGGGCCCTGCTGGACACCCACTGTGGGCAGGGCCCCGGCCGGGGTCTCCTCCTCTGTGACAAGGCCCAGGAGGCGGCCCCAGGCCCTCCGACCACCACTAGCTGGGCCAGGGCAAGGGTCGTGGCTGACTGCGGCCCCCAGCGTGGTAGGACGAGAGGGGCGGGGGGCCGCGCTCTGCTGCCCACAGCACAGCTGGTCTCGGTCTTTAAAGAGGTTTAAATAAAACGCTCAGAGCACCCCAGGTGCCTCACTGTGACTGCCTCTGGGGGCGCTGGGTGCTGCCTCGGGCACGTGTGGGCCCCTGGTGCCCCGCGAAGCGCCCACTCACGCCCCACGTGTCACAGGCAGTAGGCCAGCTGCTCAGGGCTCCCCAAGGGGCAGCCGTCAGAGCCACGGGTCTCCTGTGCACGGAGGCTGGTCCTCACCGGCTCCCAGATGCCCAGGCTACAGCGGAGGGGAGACGGCCTGTGCCGGCGTCCAACCACAGCAGCAGGGCCGTGGGGCGGCAGGTTGTGCCGCTCGCGCCGCCTGCCCACCACACCCGCGCCGGTGCTCACCCCGCTCGCAGGCTGGGAAAGCCGCGGAGGAGACGGCCAAGTGCCTGGACCTCTGCCACCCGACTGGACTTCAGCTGCTGGCTTTGGCCCGGCCCGGCCCAGGCTGTGCGGCTGTTTGGGGAGTGAGCCCGTGCTGGACAGCCACTCCCCTCTCTGCCTTTCCAGCAAATCAGATACAAGAATAAAGGGAGAAGAGAACAGCACAGGGGTGGCTCGACGCCCTGGCGGGGGCTCTCCCCACTGCCGCCCAGGAGGGGCGCCCGGCGCCCCTGGGAGAGCTTCCCCCGGTACCTGGCGGGACGCCCACCTGAGGCTCCCGGCTGCTGCAGAGAGAGGAACCCCCGGGACCTCACAGGGTCCCCACCGTGCCCCCTGAACCTGCTGCTCCCGGGGCCCCGCCCCACCGGAGGAGCAGGTCTCTGCGGGGACTTTAAGTCTACATCGCTGTCCCTTATCCAGCCACAGCCATATGCCTGCCACGGGCACGGCAGGCAGAAGAGGAGCTGACCCCCAGCCCAGCAGCCTCAGTACAGTGACCCCCCCAGCTCAGCAAGCCCCCAGCAGTGACCCCCCCCCAGCTCAGCAAACTCAGCTACATCCCCCCAGCACAGCTACCCCCAGCTCAGTGACCCTTCTGGCCTGGTCTCCCAGGCTTCACTCTTCAGGGCTCTGGGTGGGACGGCCCTGAGACCCCCACCCTCCCTGGATGCCAGGGCTGGGCTCCACGTCAAGGATCCACAGTGCAGCCCAAGGTGGGAGAAGCCCCCAGCGGTCACCACCCAGAGCCTGGGCCTCCCAGGCACAGACCCTGGCTGGAGCAGGTGGGGACCGCCCACCAGGACACCACAGGGCCCCTGGGGGGGGGGGTGCTCACGCTGGCCTGCCCAGGACCCAGACTCCTCTGGGCTGGCTGCTGCACAGGGCACAGGAACCAGTGCTCAGACAGCTGGAGCCCTCAGGGACGTCCTTCCTGGCCACCCCAGCCTGTCCCCCGAGACGGCAGAGCGCCATTGCCGGGTCAGGGCTGCCTGTGACCTCCTGGAAGGTCCTGGGCAGAGGCTGGGGGCCCAGGTCAACCACAGGCCGACAGGAAGTGCCTGGGCCTCTCCTCCACCCGGCGGGGCTCAGCCCCGATGCAGCATCTCAGCGGCCCACAAGCACACACATGTGCATGCCTGCGTGGCGCCACCACACTTGCACACATGAGCACAGCACGAGGTTCACACATGTACACCCACCCATGAGCGTGTGTACACACAGACATGCCCCTGCTACCCCTCCCGGGGCTGTCCTGAGGCATGGCTCCCTCCAGTCCCCGCAGAGACCTGCTCCTCCGGTGGGGCGGGGCCCCGGGAGTAGCGTGGGAAGGGTCACGTGTCCATGCCAGGCCACTTCCCTGAGGTCAGAGTTCAGGCACGGGGTTCAGGCGGTGACCGGGGGTGCCCCGGGGGTGCCCAAGTGAGGATGCATACGGCCACACCCCTGCTCCAGCGGGAGCACCCGTACGGCACCCCGTGCCAGCTCAGGGCTGGGGGCGGACACTGTGCAGGTTCCCGGGGTCCCGGGCAGGGCTGTGGTCCGCACACTAGGGAGCTGGGGGCGGACACTGTGCAGGTTCCCGGGGGTCCCGGGCAGGGCTGTGGTCCGCACACTAGGGAGCTGGGGGCGGACACTGTGCAGGTTCCCGGGGGTCCCGGGCAGGGCTGTGGTCCGCACACTAGGGAGCTGGGGGAGGACACTGTGCAGGTTCCCGGGGGTCCCGGGCAGGGCTGTGGTCCGCACACTAGGGAGCTGGGGGCGGACACTGTGCAGGTTCCCGGGGGTCCCGGGCAGGGCTGTGGTCCGCACACTAGGGAGCTGGGGGCGGACACTGTGCAGGTTCCCGGGGGTCCCGGGCAGGGCTGTGGTCCGCACACTAGGGAGCTGGGGGAGGACACTGTGCAGGTTCCCGGGGGTCCCGGGCAGGGCTGTGGTCCGCACACTAGGGAGCTGGGGGCGGACACTGTGCAGGTTCCCGGGGGTCCCGGGCAGGGCTGTGGTCCGCACACTAGGGAGCTGGGGGCGGACACTGTGCAGGTTCCCGGGGGTCCCGGGCAGGGCTGTGGTCCGCACACTAGGGAGCTGGGGGAGGACACTGTGCAGGTTCCCGGGGGTCCCGGGCAGGGCTGTGGTCCGCACACTAGGGAGCTGGGGGCGGACACTGTGCAGGTTCCCGGGGGTCCCGGGCAGGGCTGTGGTCTGCACACTAGGGAGCTGGGGGAGGACACTGTGCAGGTTCCCGGGGGTCCCGGGCAGGGCTGTGGTCCGCACACTAGGGAGCTGGGGGCGGACACTGTGCAGGTTCCCGGGGGTCCCGGGCAGGGCTGTGGTCCGCACACTAGGGAGCTGGGCCTCAGCTGCGTGTGAGCCGCGGAGCAGACCCCACAGAAGCACCCCGACTTCTTCCCCGAGCCATCCCCCGGGAACCCCTCCACTCTTTGGGTATCTGAGGGGGGCAGAGGGCAGGGGCCTGGCCCCCAGCAGGCCCAGGTGTGGACCTGGACCCCTGTGCCACCTGCCGGGGTTCACCAAGGGGGCTTCTCAGGGCTGGGGCAGAGCAAGTGACCACGGGCAGCCCAGGTGGCACAGGGTCCTGCTGGTGGCTGCGCCGGAGGTGGAGGGCAAGGCTGGGCAAGGGCGAGGTGGCCCTCCCCCTGGGGTCACTGTCCATGGCGGACCCTGCCTTGGGGGCTCTCAGGACCCTGGGCTCCCTGGGGCATCTGTCCCTCCATCACTGGGTTAGAAGGTGGCCCTGCGGGCACACCCAGGGGGTGGGGGAGGAAGGCCCTGGGGGGAGGGTGGTTCAGGTATCTGGGCAGAGTGGGAGGAGGGAGGGAAGAGCAGCTATAAATAGCCCAGGAACAGGTGAGCCAGGAAGGCGGGTTCCTGTGCTTCCAGGCAGCCTGGTGCCTGGTCTCTCAGAACCTTAACATTCTCGTCCATAAGATGGGGAAGTCGCTGTCCCCCCCCTCGGCTTCCTCCCAGACCCACGGCCCCACCTGCCCGCCCCGGCACACAGATGGCCAGCAGCACGGGGTGGCCGTGGGGGCGTCTGCTCACAGACTGCCCTGTCTGCCCCCCAGTATCACAAAACGACCACTCCAGAGGGGCCTGGCCAGCCACATGGAGCCCCAGGGGTAGGAAGGTGGCCGGCTGCATGCTCAGGAGTTCCTATGTGAAGCTTCCCACAGCCACGGCCCAGGGTCCCCACCGTGGAGCTGAGATCCCTGGGGGACAGCCCCTGCCTCCTGCTCTCGCCCAGGGCAGCCCTGGGGGCCCTCGCCGGCCAGACAGGGCCACTCTCCCCTGCCTTCTGGCCAGCTCCAAGGTCTGCGCCCGTCGGTGGTGCCGGGGTGCGGATTGGCAGAGGAGGCAGGGGGTGAAAGGCCAGGGAGGCCGCCCTGAATCCGGGGTTCCCAAGACTCCGGCTCCCAGCTGCGCCCTTTAATCCTCAGCGAAGCGAGTGGGCGGCCCCGCCAGAGGGGTCACTGTGTGACTGCGGCGCGCGCGCCAGCGAAGTCCGGTGGGGAGGACACCCGCGGCCACGCGCCCCCGCCTGCCCCGCGCACCTGTCCTGGGCGTGGCGCCCGCGGCTCCGCCCCGCGCGCGCCGGGTGCTGGTTGGCGGAGGCCGCGCGCTATGCTAATGAGCCTGACCCTGCCCGCACCTGCCCGGCCGGCGCTGCCCGAGGGTGCCGGGGGCCTCGCAGTCGGGACCCGCGCCCAGGAGGGGACCATGCCGCGCTCCTTCTTGGTGAGAACGCACTCGGGCCACAGGGTCCCCAACTACGGGCAGCTGGAGATGCAGAGAGGTAGGGGCTGCCTGGCGTCCCGGCCCCGGCCCCGACCCAGAGCGGACCCTGCGGGGCCGGCAGGGGGTCCTAGGTGGGTGGAGAAGGCGCTGGCTCCCTAGCTCCAGGGAGCTCGACCCAGCCTCGGGGTCGGAGGGAGTGGACTGACCCTGGACTGGCTCTCTGCCTCAGGGGGCTCAGCCCTGCGTGGGAGGGAGTGGGGGGGGGGCTGAGAAGTTGCCAGTCCCCAGGGATCTGCTGCCCACCCCCACCATGACTGCCCACTTGAGGGGGTCCGCTGGTCCTGCGCCCCAGCCACAGGTATGGCAATGGTCCCCCAGGGCGGTGGCGCAGAAGGAAGGGTGAGGGGCTATGCACGGCCAAACATCCTGGCTGGGAGTGGAGAGCACAGGGACCCCAGAGCAGGGCCTGGACTGGCTCTGCTGCAAAGGCCTGGCTCGTTCTGCGTCCGCGGGGCCTCCAGGCCTCCCTCTCGGGCCTCCCCTGCCCTGGAAGCCCGCTGGCTGCTGTGGGGAGACTCCACCCAGCAACATCGGTGCACAGGGACCCTGCCCCGCAGAGGGAAACCGGCCCACCTCCTGCCAGTGCTGCCCCCACCTGGCTCCGCAGCTGCCTGGGATGCAGACCCCCCCCCCTGGGTCGGCAGCCCTTGGTGCCTCTGGGAGGGGGAAGGAGGGCCCAGCCCACGACCCTCACTCCCACTGGAGCCAACCCCACCTGGATCAGCGCGGTGCCCAAAGCTGCCACAAGGTGGCGCCGTGGAGGCCGTGCCTTTCAAATCTGTATTTCGAAATCAATTTTGGGTAAAATAAAACAGAGCCCAAAGCAGGAGAGCGTGCTCAGGCTGCAGGGCGCTGGGGGTTCGTCCACACATGTGTGTAGCCACACAGACTCACACGACCACAGCCCCACCGCTGAGTCCCTCCAGCGCACCCCCTCGCCCTGGTGTGGGTGGGCGGCTGCGGGCAGAGCCCTGCTGACGCCTGTCTCCCTCTTCCAAAACCAGGACGGCCCCCCTGGCCTGCCCCGGGTGGCTGCTGTCGCAGGCAGGGTCTCCTCCAGACCAAGGTCCAGGTCCTGCTGGGTTCACAGATGGACTTGACACAAGGTGACCTCCCCGGGAGAGGCCGGCCGGGGGCAGGAGCAGGGGCGCCCACTCCTCTGCCCAGGCCTTGTTCTTACCCCTCCTGGGAGCACAGAAACCTGATGTGCTGACTTAAAAAAAGGCAGGATGATGGAGGAGAGAGCGAGCTCCCGTCTGCTGGTTCACTCCCCAAATGGCCACGACAGCCAGGGCTGGGCCAGGCTGCAGCCAGGAACTCCGTCCGGTTCCCCACAAGGGTGGCAGGGGTCCAGCTGCACCGGCAAGGACCTGCATTAGAAGTGGAAGAGCTGGGCCCGTGCCATGGCTCACTGGGCTAATCCTCCGCCTGCGGCGCCGGCACACCGGGTTCTAGTCCCGCTTGGGGTGCCAGATTCTGTCCCGGTTGCCCCTCTTCCAGGCCAGCTCTCTGCTGTGGCCCAGGAGGGCAGTGGAGGATGGCCCAGGTGCTTGGGCCCTGCACCCGCATGGGAGACCAGGAGAAGCACCTGGCTCCTGGCTTCGGATCGGCACAGCGCCAGCCATAGTGGCCATTTTGGGGGTGAACCAATGGAAGGAAGACCTGTCTGTCTCTCTCTCTGTTTAAAAAATTTAAAAAAAATTAAAGAAGTGGAGGAGCTGGGTCCCAAACCGGCCCTCACATGGACACACAATGTGGGAGGCAGCCCACAGCATCCACCTGTTTGGTGTGGACTTTATGCTGGGGGGGAGGGCTGGAGCATGGGACCCCTCGCCAATACTCGCTGGTGGCGCTTCCTCCTGGTGGTGGGCATGCCGAGGCTGATGATGAGTGAGTGGGGCGTCTGCGAGAAAGGCCCACGCATGTCCCTGCGGCGTCTCAGCGTCGCCCTTGCCTTTGGCTGTGGAGGGGCGGGCGGTCCAGGTCAGCCTCGGCCCCAGGCAGAGGCCAGAGGAGACGTAACCTTCCCTGCAAACCAGCTTGCTTCCTGGGGTTCCCGCCGTGGCCTGCACCGGAATGCACCAGGACCACAGCCACGTGCCGGAGGAGAGGGTCCGCCCGGGGCTGCGGGAACCGGGCCCCCAGCCCCACCACGGCCACGTCAGCGTGCCCAGGAGATGCTACGGGGTGACAGGGCGGTGACGGGAGGCTCATTAGTTACAGGGGCGAGTGTTACGGGCGGCGCCTGCCTGCCAAGTGCTCTGACCCCGGGTGTGTAGGGGCCCAGGAGCGCTGCCCCAGCAGGGCCGTGTCACCTGACTGGACCGGGCATCCCGGGACGTGGACCCTGCGTCCCACAGCTCCCGGGAGCACCCTGCAGGAGGGCGGGGTCGGACAGGCCGGTGCGACCCTGCACACACCGCCCGGGCCCGGCCGGTCGTCACCCCGTGCCCTCTCCCCCCTTTGCCTTCCAGAAGCCAGCGGCGCCTGCTCAGCCTGTGGGGGGCTGGTGGAGCCGCTCCTCCTGCCCGCCGAGGACGCCCCTCGCATGCCTGCTGACCCTCCCGCGCCCTGGCCCTGCACCGCTGCCCTGGCCTGCCTCGCCCTGCCCCACGGGCTGCACCACCACGGAGCTCCGGAGGCCTCCGGGCCAGCCTCGCTGGAGACCGGCAGGGTGGACCCTCGGCCCAGCCGGGCCCCCGGCGTGCCCCTCAAAGACAGCCTGGACCACCTCCACCTGCCCCCTGTGCTGGCGCTGCCCACGCGCTGGCCCCCGATCCTGGGCCCCGGCGGGGCGGACGGGGCGGCCCGCGCCCCCGGGGCCCTGGAGTGTGTCCGCTGCCGCAGGCCCTACCACACGCTGGCCGGGCTGGCCAGGCACCAGCAGCTGCACTGCCCCCTGCAGGCCGCACGCACCTTCACCTGCAAGTTCTGCGGCAAGCCGTACGGCAGCCTGGGCGCGCTCAAGATGCACCTGCGCACCCACACGCTGCCGTGCGCCTGCGCAGTGTGCGGCAAGGCCTTCTCCCGGCCCTGGCTGCTGCAGGGCCACCTCCGCACCCACACGGGTAGGGCCCGCGGGCAGGGGCCGGGCGGGGGCCCTGGGGGCTGCGCGCCCTCTGAAGCCCCAGGGGAGGACCCCGCCTGCCCCTCCCGCTCCTGAGGCTCGCCCTCTTCACGGGGCGCTGTGTCCATCAGGACCCCCGTGCGTCGTGTGCGGTCAGGGCTCTGCGCACGGCCCCGTCCTCGGGGTGCCGGCAGAGGAGGCGCAGGCGCTGGGCCACGGGCATCCCTGGGGTGGGGGCAGGCCCTGAGCGCTGTGGCCCTCTGAGGTCTCACGGCCGCGATCCCCGGGGCAGCGTGGCCCTGGCCAAAGGCAGGGACTCTGGGTTTGGGAAGCCGGAGCAGCCTGCCCAGGCTGGGGGTGGCAGGGGGCAGACGAAGGGGCAGGGGAATGGCACGGCCGCCAGGTGGGCTGCTGTGCCCAGGGCTGCACGGCGACCCTGCCCGCTGCCCTCGGAGGGTGGGGCTGGGGGCAGCTGTGCCTCTGGCGAGGACCCCATGGTTCCCGCCTCTCGGCCCCAGTGGCCGGGAAGAGCTGCTGGGGCTCCGGTGCCGAGGGCCCCAGGACAGCTGTGGCTGTGGGCAAGGGGGTGCGACCCTGGGCCTCCAGCCACTCCCGCGCGTCACTCGGCTGCCCGCCTCCCTCCCAGGTGAGAAGCCCTACGCCTGCTCTCACTGTAGCAGGGCCTTCGCCGACCGTTCCAACCTGCGCGCCCACCTGCAGACACACTCTGACACCAAGAGGTACCGCTGCCGCGGCTGCGCCAAAGCCTTCTCCCGCATGTCCCTCCTGACCCGGCACGAGGAGGCCGGCTGCCGCCCCGGGCCCTGAGCCGCACAGGTAGGAGGGGAGGCCCAGGGGCACGCTCGGGAGCAGGGAAGAGCCGCCCACCCCCTGAGCCCTGGCGGAGCCCCTGTCTCCCACCTGCTTGCCCAGGGCGCAGCCGTGGGACACAGCGATGGCCACCTGCCCGGCCTGTGCACGCCCATGCCCTCCCTCCTCCCCAGACTGCTCCTGGCTGGGGCAGGGCCAGCAGCGGGTTTGGGCCTCGGGGTCCCATGAGCTCCTAGGAAACACGGTGGGTAATAAAGTCCCCGCCCAATCCCCGGGGTCTGTGGAGCAGTGAACCCCGGGAAATTCTCCAGCTCAGGGTGACTCGAGCAGGCTGGGCTGCAGGCAAGGAGACCGGGGCCAGAGACCATGGATGCAGCTACTGGGAAGAGCCACGGGGGGTGGGGTGGGGGGCCAGTGGGGTGTTGCGTGTGGCCAGGGCAGGCGGCTCACATCCCCGGCGTGAGGGGGCCATGGGAAGGCAGGGCTCTGCCCGTGACCTGGCCATTTAGCCACGTGCCCACCTTCTGTGTGCATGGGAGACACCTGTAGCTTTTCTTTCTACAAACCATGGGTGTCTGAACGGGATTAAGCGTCCCTGACCTTGGCCTGCCCTGTCCCAGGCCACAGTGTCCCCACCAACCCAGTGTCCTGCCCTCACTGCCCAGCTCCGGGGCCTCTCCAGGCAGCCAGCAGCCGGCTGGGCCTCCCACTCCCAGGAAGTCACAGGCCTTGGGCTCGACCCGGAGGGTGACATCCAGGATGGCAAGGGGCTGAGCCCTGTGGCCCTGGCCAAGGAGGGTGGTGGCGGCAGGTTCCCCAAGGGGACACCTGCTCCTCTCTCCAGAGGGCTGGCTGCTGGCTGCCGGCTGCCGTCCGCAGCTCCACCTGGCCCTGGCCCAGGGTTCCCCGCCCTCGCCTGCTCCGCTTGGGGCCCACGCAGTCCCAGGGTGCTGGGGCCACACAGTGCCTGGCTCCACGGGCAGGCTCAGCCTAGGGTGCTCTTAATTGAACAGCTCGCCCCTCGGGGGCTCATAAGGGAGACCCCTCCCCAGGGAGGTACGCCAGGCTGTGCCTCTCCTGCCTGGGAGGTCACAGCCAGCACCCCCGCCCCCGCCAGTCACCCTGGGCGAGGGGCCACCTGCAAGGACCTCTGTCCCAGTGAGGTCACCTTCTGAGGTTCTGGAGGCTGGGGTCGGGGGCACCAGTCACCCCAGCAGCCACCGAGAACAAGAGGTCTGCCCGGCACCACCTCCCAGGCCTGGACTGGCTGCAGGGCAGCGGGTGTGGCCGGTGGGTCACCGGGGGCCGCCTCTCCCACCGCCCTGCTCCCCTGGGCAGGTCACAGGTGGGGAGGGGTCGGCACCTGGGCCCAGCCCCCATGGGTCACTGTTCCCCTGCAGGTCCCCGCCGGGCCTGGGGCTCCTGCCAGCGGCTTTGGCTCGGGGTCTCTGACAGCATCAGGTGCCTTCGGGAGCTGCATTGTAAATTGCGTTCTATTCCTGGACGCCGGCGCTAAATGGGGCAGTTGCACCTGTCGGGCGTGGGGCAGGGAGTCTCACAGGCCTGAAATAACACGGAATGTTTCCCTCGTGCAGCAGCCCATGGAAAATGCTCTGACACTCAGATCCGGGCCGGCCGAGGGCAGGGCCGCGGGGCCAGAGGAAGGCGCGGGCACCTGCCGGGCGCTGCCGGCCGCCGGCCACCCCTCCTCCACTGGGCCACCCCTTGCTGGGCAACCCAACCCAGGTGCTCACGAGTCCGGGGTCCTGGAGCCTTCTGCAGTTCCAACAGAGGGCGTGGGGAGTTCCCCTGGGGACTAGCTGGTACCCTCCCTGGAGAAGGCCTTCCAGGCCCACCGTGCAGGCAGCCTAAGGGGCAGACGAGGGGCCCATGGGAGCCAGACGCAGGTGCGCCAGCCACGCCCCGGCCGTGTCTGGGGATGGGTGAGGATTCTGGCCTAGAGGAAACCAGAGCGCTGCTGGGGGGACACCCCCTCTTACAGTGGGAAGCCCCCAAGGCCCGCCCCAGGAGGGCGCCCTGCAGGCTGTGGCAGGGCGTGGCCCTGAACACCCCATGAGCCCCCAGATCCCCTGACTCATGGGAAAGGCAGTGAGGTCGCAGCCGGGCCTCCTGGAGCAGGTGCGCCGGGGCAGCGCGGCTCCAGTGCAGCTTCGGTGACCCCCCCCACTGAGAGCAGCGCCTCTCTGAAGGCCCGTGGCGCAAAGCTGCCGGCCTTGACTTCCAGGAGCCCGGGGAGTCTATAAATACCAGCGTGGCCCGGAATATTCTGGGGGGTTCTCTGGGTGTTTGAAAATAGCCCACTTGTTACTATGAATACCCGGAGGGCAGGCCGTGTGCTAAGTACGGCAGTCTGGCCAGCCCTGGAGTTTCCAGGCCCGTGAGGCCTCTCCGGCCTCGCCCACCCTTGCCAGCGCCACGGGCACGGGGCTCCGCTCCCACCTGCTCCCTGCATCGGGGGCCTCGAGTCGGAGTCCCGGGAACACCAAGCCCACACGGGCGCCCTGGGGACACCCAGCTCAGCGCAGACCTGCGTCGGGACCCCTCTTGGCATCTGTCTTGGGGCCGCCGGCACCCACACAGACTTCCCATGGCTCCCCAGAGCTGAGATGGTACGAGGGCAGCCAGAGGCGGCGGGAATGTCGCCCGGGGCTGGCACAGCCCCCGCCTCCCTCGGCCTCCCCGGGGGCCAGGGCTGCACCGTTCACCACTGGTGACAAGGCAGGCACTGGCCCACGGCCCAGGGCTCGAGGTCTGAGCCCCAGCTCGGGGGGAGGTCCTGCCTGCGCTTCCTAACCCTGGAGGCTGGCTCCCTCCACGCATGCGGGGACCTGGGTGGGGGTTTAGGGAGTGAGCCGGAGACGGGAGACAAACCGTCAAGACAAATCATGCAGAAGACACGTGCCGGGCCCTCCCTGTGCCTGCAGCACCTGTGGGAGTCCCTTCCCGGGCCCCAAGCGCTCTCCCGTCTGGACCACGGGGAACCCGACCCTAGGCCCACGGCCCACCAGGGACAGGCGCCCTCCTTACCCTTCTCCCCGATTCCATGGTGGCTGGCTCCCTCACATCCAGCCCAGGCCCCCGGACCCCACCTGGCCACAGCCACGTGTCCTCGAGATGAACCCTCAGGAATCACAAACCTCGAAGTGGAGCCCCTTCCCGCTGTACCCCGCCCCCCAGAGCAGGAAGCAGCCGGCGGCCAGGACCCCCCCCAGCACAGCTGGGATCCAGGACAGGTGGGCCGGCTGCCCCTACACTGCTTCCTAAGGGGGGGGGCCTGCAAAGGGACCAGGACCAGACCCGCCCAGGGCCGAGCCTGCGCCGGCCTCGGGGAACAGTCGGGGCCGGCGATGCCCCAGTGGGGCCAGTGCCCCCGCCACGTGGTGACAGCCATGCCGCCTCCCTCACACATACCCCCCCTTCCCCAGGCCCATCTTGTGCTGTGAGTGACGGGGACAGCCTTGGAGCACAGAACCGCCGGCCTGTGGCCAGGTCCCTCCCTCTGAGCCCTGCGGTCCGGTAAACCTCGCACACACAGCCCTGCCTGGCCTGCGGAGCCGCGCCCCGGCGGCAGGAGGGACTCGCCTCCCCGTGGGGGCCCTCAACGACCTCGCGCCGTCTGCCCCCGTCCGCTGCTGGAACCCACGGGCAGCCCTGGACCGGATGGCCCAGTACAGGCCCTGAGCTCACCCCACAAAGGACCAGTCCTTTGAGAAGCAAAGCCAGAGGCGGGGGCTCCCACCTGCTAGTTCACGGCCTAAAAGCCTGCCACGCTCAGGGCTGGGAGCCAGAACCTCAACCCCGGCCTCTCTCGCGGCGGGGGGTGGAGGGGGCCCGGGTCCGGAGGCCTCGCCCCTGCCTGCCACCACCGTCAGCCCCCGGCCCTGTGCTGTGGGACGCAAGGGTCCCGGCCCTGGAGCAGACCCCCCTGCAACCACACACCCACTGGAACTCTCGACAGAGACCCCAGCGCTGGGCAGAGACGAAGGGGCTGCTGCCCCTGCGTAGGGACCACGGGCGCGGGCGGGGGGGTACTGGTCCAGGACCAGCAGCCTGCCCTGCCCCCTCAGCTCTGGGCCCACCGTCTCCTGGTGGGCACGGGTGGTGAGTTTTGGGAGGCTCCCAGGTGACCACAGAGCACACGGGCAAGGCAGGGCAGCCAGCCTGGCGTGGCACCGTGTGTCCACAGCACAGGTCAGAAGCCGCGGCTGTGTCGGAAAACAGCTCAGGCAGCACCGGCCCCAAGAGCCGGGGGCGGACAGGACCCAGACACGCACGGGCTGGAGATCGGGTGAGCCCGGCACCTTGGCACCTCACGTAAGACATCAGCCATCACAAAGGACACGCCGCACGGCACACACAGCACGTCTGCGCTCTCGGAGACCGGGCCAAGGCCACTACCTGCGGCACTGGCATCCCATATGGGCGCCAGAGAGAGATCAGTCTTCCATCTGCTGGTTCACTCCCTGGACGGCCCCAACAGCCAGGGCTGGCCAGACTGAAGCCAGGAGCTGCATCCGGTCTCCCACGTGGGTGCAGGGGCCCAAGCCAGGAGCGGCATCTGGTCTCCCACGTGGGTGCAGGGGCCCAAGCACCTGGGCCACCTGCTGCTGCTTTCCCAGGGAGCAGCCGGACTTGAACCTGCACCCACGTGGGGGCCGGCGCTGCGGGTGGTGGCTCAGCCGTCCGTGCCAGTGCAGCGGCCCAGATCTCGGGGCTGGGAGCACGCCGGACATTGCTGAGTGTCCACTTCATGGCCAGAGTGCAAATTCCGTGCTGTGGACATTTTACCACGAGAAAAGGCACGCTGACCTGGAAACACCACGTCTTGGATCCAGCACCTGAGCGCGGCACCCCACCCACTCCCGCGGTCTGACGCTCTCCCTCCACCAAGCCACAGGACGCACGAGGCCAAGGACAGAGGCTGACCCCGTGGGAAACAGGCTTGGCACAGCGGGAGGGGGGAGGGGGCGTGGCCAGAGTCAAGGCTGTGGGAGGGGGCGTGGCCAGGCAAGCCTCAGGGAGGGGGTGTGGTCGGCCAGGCCTGGGGAGTTGGGCAGAAAGAGGGACAAGCGAGGGAGGTGGGGAGTGGCCTGGGGTGATGTGTAGACAGCGGCCGAACCCCTGGGTACCACGAGGGGCTACGGCCCAGGGAGGCACTTGTTCCTGCTGCTTCTCCCCCTCTGCGGGGGCTGGAGCCCCCTCCCCCACTGCTGTGGACCTGCCGCCCACCACAGCCCCCCTCCCTGAGAGGGGTCCTCGGGCCATGCTGCCCAGCCCGTCCAGGCCGGCTGCTCTGCTGCCCGTGTTTGACTCAGATGCCCCGGTTCCCCGGGTGTTTGCCCTGTGAGGACCACCTGGGTGGACCCCGGTGTGGGGGGAGTGGGAGTGGGAGTCAAGCCGCCCTCCGCCTGGTACGGGGCTCGGGGACTGCACGCTGGCGCCCCCTGGCGGCCGGGCCGAACCCAGGCACGCGTCCCCAGCCGCCCCACCTGGACCTCCCCCAACCCCCGCAGGGCTGCAGCGCCCAGCGCCTCCTCCGTGGTCTCCAAGGCCCCCAGCCCACGCCAGAACTCTTCCCTCGCAGGCCCCGTGGTTCGCACAGAGCCTGACAGGACCCCAAGAGCTCCCGCTGGGGAGGGTCCCAGTCCTGCACCTCTACTGTCAGCACTTCGGGGAGCCCCAGGGACACCGGGGGCCTCCAGCACGGCCGGCTGCTCGTCTGCGCGCGTGGGCGCCGGGCGTCCAGGGTCTCGGCACGCGGCGCGGTGCCTGATGAGTGTCCCTCGCTCCCTCGAGAGCCAGAGAGGCCCTGTGCCTGGTCCACTCCCCAGGTGCCCGCAGAGGCGGGACTGAGCAGGCAGAGCTGGAGCGGGGGAGCTCACTCTGGGTCCCCACGTGGGCGAGGGGGGCCCAGGGTCACCTCAGCAGGACCCGGGCGCTCCCCACGGACCCCAGCGTCCCAAATGGCCGAGGCTCGGGGGCACCTGCAGCCGTGTCCACCCCAGGCGGCTCAGGGAGTGAGCGCTTCGGAAGTCAGCTCCTCGTGGGCACCGGTTCGAGTCCCGGCTGCTCCACTTCCTATCCCGCTCTCTGCTATGGCTGGGAAAGCAGTGGAGGATGAGCCAAGTGCTCGGGCCCCAGCATGGGAGACCTGGAAGAAGCTCCTGGCTCCCGATTTCGGATCGGCGCAGCTCAGGCCGTTGTGGCCATCTGGGGAGTAAGCCAGCGGATGGAAGACACCCCCCCTCTGGCTCTACCTCTAATTCTGTGTTTCAAATAAATCATAAAAAAAATAATTAAGTACGCGGACACCCAGCCCTGACAGCTGGAGTTCGCCCTCGCCACCCCATGCGCGCGCACGAGCAGACACCACCGGGACGCGGGACCGACCGCAGCGGCCTCGACCCACGCGAGAACCCGCGCCTCGCACGTGCCGACCGCGGGGGCGGCCTCCCCGCAGCGGCCCCAGGAGACCCCGGCCCCCGGCACGCTTTGACCCCGGGCAGGCCCACAGACCCGCGGGTCTGCAGCGCCAACCCCTCGGAAGACCGTCGCCCCGCGCCTGCGCAGGCCCCGCCCCGGCGCAGGCCCCGCCCCGGCGCAGGCCCCGCCCCGGCGCAGGCCCCGCCCCAGCGCAGGCCCCGCCCCGGCGCAGACCCCGCCCCGGCGCAGACCCCGCCCCGGCGCAGACCCCGCCCCGGCGCAGACCCCGCCCCGGCGCAGACCCCGCCCCGTGCACGCCGAGCGCCTGCGCAGACGCCCTCCGGCTAGAGGGCGGGCTCAGCAGCGACGGCCGATCGTCCGATCCCGCCCATTGGTTGAGAGTTGAAGCGTGGCCCTGCCCGTCGCTGATTGGACCCCGCGCCGACAGCGGGCCCGTGCGGGCCAATCGCATAGCGGCGCGTGAGGCGGCCGAGCCCCCTGAGGCGTGGCTCTGCCACAGCCTGCCGGCGTGGGGCTGGGGGCGCTGGGCTGCGCGGCCATGGCTTCGGGGAAAACGCTGGCGGCCGTCACTTGCACGGCTCCGGTCAACATCGCGGTCATCAAGTACTGTGAGTGGCGCGCGGTGCCGGGAGCGGGGGTCCGTGCCGGGTTTCCTTTTGCTGCGGGGCGCTGCGACCCTCGCTGCGACCCCGCTGCCGTCGGCCGCTCGTGCCCCGAGCCCTCTCGTGCGTGGCCCCGCGTGGTGGGCGGCGGCCCGGGGCTTCGCGAGTCCGCTTCCAGGCCGCTCCGCGCGCGGCGCGGGGTCCGCCACCTGCCCGGGCAGCGCGACCCCTGCGTGGGTCCCAGTGGACAGGTGCCTGGGGCGACGTGGGGCGCCGGACGGACAGTGGCGGCGGCGGCGGCGCGTTCCTGGCGTGTGGACCGCGCCGGGGCCCCGCAGCAGCCCGTGCGGGCGGGAGCGAGGCGGACGGCTCGGGGACGGGGCGCGGGCCGTGGGGGGAAGCTCTCCCCCGGCCGGGCTGCCTGCCCCTGCCGGCCGCTGGGAGCCCCCGGCGCCGGCCCCCCGCCCGCCCCAGGCCTCGCCGTGGGAGACACGCGAGAGCTCCCCGCGGGCAGTGGCCCAGCCCGAGGAGGGGGCCGGGACACCCACTGGCCGGCCCTCGCCGTGTCTGTTCCAGGGGGCAAGCGGGATGAGGAGCTGGTGCTGCCCATCAACTCGTCTCTGAGCGTCACCCTGCACCAGGAGCAGGTGGGTCTGCTGGCCCCACGCCGGGGGGCCAAGCCCCAGACAGTGCCAGCGCACACGGCCCCGCCCGCAGCTCTGGCCGGGCTCTGCCCCACGCCGCCCGCCCTGGTGCGTGGCCCTGAGGTGGCCCTGTGCCGTCTTCTAGCTGAGAACCACCACCACCGCCGCCGTCAGCCCGGACTTCACCGAGGACCGCATCTGGCTGAATGGCCGGGAGGAGGACGTGGGGCAGCCGCGCCTGCAGGCCTGCCTGCGGGAGAGTGAGTCTGGGACCCCTGGGGACGGTGCCCCAGTGCCCGAGACACGTCCCCTATCGCTGGTTCGGGGCTGAGCTCCGGGCTTTCTGGGAACGGTCAGCCGTGGCAGGTGTGGCCCCGCCTCTCACCCGCAGTCCGCCGCCTGGCCCGGGAGCGGAGGAGCGCACAGGATGGGGACGCGCCGGCCCCGAGCCCCGGCTGCAAGGTGCACATCGCCTCGGTGAACAACTTCCCCACCGCCGCGGGTCTGGCCTCCTCAGCCGCCGGCTACGCCTGCCTAGGTGGGTGCTGTGGCGGCGGCAGGCTCCTGGGCAGGGCCTCGCCGATCGGCACAGGGAGCCCAGCGCCGGCCCCTGTCAAGTCTTCCCGGCCCCAACGTGGGCCATTTGGGAGCCACCACACACTGCTTTGTGGCTCGGGGAGCTGGCCTCAGGCGCAGCGTCGCCCGGAGTCCACTCCTGTGCATCTCAGTCTCAGCTCCCCACAGCCGGGCGGGTTCATGCCCTCTTGTCCGAGACCTATGCCCTGGCGTGGCCCTGCTCCCCCACCCAGGCTCCCCAGGTCGCTGGCCGCTGGCTGTCCAGGTGCCAGGTGGTGGGTTCCGTCCCCCAGGGCCTCCTCTTGGTCAGTGAGCATCTGGGCCTGCAGGCTGTGACATGCTCAGGGTGTGGATGGGAGGCCGGCCATGCTGACTGTGGGGGCCATCTCAGAGCCCAGGGGTTGGGGAGCCCAGCCTGGCTGCCTTTCTGGCCCCTGCCCCCCTGGCCTGCCTCAGTCCCCTGCCCGTCCCCCTGTGTCGTCTGCAGCCTACACCCTGGCCCGGGTCTACGGGGTGGACAGCGACCTCTCGGAGGTGGCCCGCAGGGGCTCGGGCAGCGCCTGCCGGAGCCTGCATGGGGGCTTCGTGGAGTGGCAGATGGGGGCACAGGCTGACGGCACAGACAGCGTGGCCCGGCCCGTGGCACCCGAGTCGCACTGGCCGGAACTCCGCGTCCTCATCCTGGTGGTGAGTGGGTGCGGAGGCTTCTGGGCAGCAGGACCGGTGCCAGCCAGGCTGCTGAGCCGCCCCCCCCCCCCCCGTGGCCCCCGCTGAGCCATCCCAGACCCTCGTCCCTGTCCGTGACCCCCGCCGGGGAGGGCTGGGGGCTGCGTCGTGGGGCCCAGCACTGCCGCTCTGGTGCAGGTGAGCGCGGAGAGGAAGCTGATGGGCAGCACGGTGGGCATGCAGACCAGCGTGGAGACCAGCGCCCTGCTCAAGGCAGGCGGGCGGGCGGGGCTGGGGTTATGGGGGGCGGGGCTGCGGGGGGGCAGGGTTGTGGGGGCGGGGCTCCATGGGGGCGGGGCTTCATGGGCGGGCCTGGCCCGAGCCTCAGGCTGACAGTGCCCGTGCCCTGCAGTTCCGGGCCGAGGCGGTGGTGCCAGCGCGCATGCGGGAGATGACCCGCTGCATCCAGGAGCGGGACTTCCAGGGCTTCGGCCAGCTGACCATGAGGGACAGCAACCAGTTCCACGCCACCTGCCTGGACACCTTCCCGCCCATCTTCTACCTCAACGACACCTCCAGGCGCATCATCCACCTGGTGCACCGCTTCAACGCCCACCACGGGCAGACCAAGGTGCCGGGCAGGGGGCGTGGCCGCGGCAGACCCGGGGGCGGGAGGGGCGTGGCCGCGGCGACCCTTCAGGCCCTCCATAGACCCGCCCGGGGGAGAGCAGTCTGAGCCCTGCGGGCCCGTGTGAGTAACCCGGCCCCCGTGGCCCGCAGGTGGCGTACACGTTTGACGCTGGCCCCAACGCCGTGGTCTTCACACTGGAGGACAGCGTGGCCGAGTTCGTGGCTGCCGTGAGGCACAGCTTCCCCCCCGAGTCAAATGGCGACAAGTGAGTGGTCCCCAGCCCCATCTTGTGGGGACAGGGTCCATGTGGCCCCCATCCTGGGCCCCCACAGCCACAGCCCCACCCCATCGGGGGACGGGGTCCGTGTGGCCCCAGGCCCATGCTATGGGGAACAGGGTCCCTGCAGTCCCCACCGCCCCAGCCTCATCCCCATGCTACTGGGGGACAGGGCCCCCGCCCCATGTGCCCGACCCCGTGCTTCCTCGTGTTAGGACACGCGCCATGCGCTCGGTGGGCGTGGCAGAGCCCTGGCGCTGGCACCACCACCTGTGTTCTGTGTGAGCGCACACCCGGGCTGGGGAAGGGGCCAGGTGTGTGGGGGCCGAGAGCCGGGACAGCCGCGGGCCGCACGAGACACCCTCGGTGGGAGCTCCGCCCACTCACACCCGCTCACCTGTGCTGCCCCGTGGGGCCAGGAGCAAGCCAGAGCCTCCTGGTTTCTGGGACCCTCCCCTAGGGGACCCCGGCCAGGTCCTCGTGAGCTCTGCCTTGTGTCTTGGTAGAGTAGGCCTAGGGCTGACCGGGTCAGCCACAGAGGGGCCGTGGGGGTCCCGTCCCCATCACCACCATGGCCGCTGTGCGTCCAAGGACTTGCCTGCTGTGGATGCTGCCTGTGTGGACCTGCACACGCGTGTCCCCGCCTTGTCCCCAGGTTCGTGCAGGGCCTGCAGGTGGCGCCTGCAGTTCTCCCAGACGACCTCAAGGCGGCGCTGGCCCTGGAGCCCACGCCCGGCGGCGTCAAGTACATCATCTCCACCCAGGTGAGGCCCGGCCCTCTGCGTGACGTCATCGGGTGGAGGGGACCGAGTGGGCGGGGCTAGGGCGGGGTCCACCCTGAGCCTGCCCATATTGGCCAGTGCCACGCCCCCTGCTCAGGGTTTCCTGGCCTTGCGGAGTGCTGACCTCGGCTCCTGGTCGACTCGGGAGGTGGGGCCTGCACCTGGTCCCCGACCTCCACCCTCCGACCTCCGCCCTCCCTCCCTCAGGTGGGGCCGGGGCCTCAGGTCCTACGGGACCCCGACGCGCACCTCCTGGGCCCCGACGGCCTGCCGAGGCCCACTGCGTGACCGGACCCCCTCAGCGTGACGGGCGCGTCGGCGACCCCCTGCAGCTGCGTGGCGTCTGGGCGGAGGGGCCGGGCTCCCCTCAAGCCGCAGCACGGCCCTGGACGCTGGCCCGGTGCAGGTGGACTGGCCCTTCCCCAGCCGGCGGGGCATGTGTCGGGTGGAGCTGTGGTGACCGCCCCGGAATAAAGCCAGCATCGCTGACCGCCTGCCCCGCACGCCTTCTTCCCCAGAGCCCCGGCAGGCCCTGCCCCGTGGCCAGCCCTCGGCCTGGAGGGCGGGCCCAGCACGGCCTGCGATGCCTGCTCTGCCCTGGGCCGACCCCGCCGAGGGCCCGAGGGTCCGCCCTGTGCACGGGGGTGGGGGGGTGGTGTTCGTCAGGGCGGGCTCTACCTGCTCAGCCGCCTGCCTCACCCAGGGCTTTGGCCACCGCTGCTGGGCATGTCCAGGGCCAGGGGCACATCCGCCTCCCCAGGGAGGGAGCCCGGCAGCCCAGGGCCGGGGACCCCTGGGCGCTGCCCTGTCCTGGGGCGGCACAGGCCGGCTCCTTGGGAGCCCCGGGCCACACGCGGGAGGGGCACAGCTAAGCGCCGGGGCCGGGACAGGAAGCCGTCCGCAGGCCAGCGGCCCAGCTGCGGCCTGGGGGGCGGGGCGGGGCGGGGCGGGGGCGGGGCCGACCCGGGCGGGCGGCGGGCGGCGGCGCGGGCCTCAGTGAGCCTTGGCGACCGCGATGGGGCAGATCGAGTGGGCCATGTGGGCTAACGAGCAGGCGCTGGCGTCCGGCCTGAGTGAGTGCGCGCCCGGGCCGAGATTCCCGACGGTGTAGGCGGGCGGCGATCGTGGGGGGGGGGCAGGGCGGGGGTCCTGCAGCCCGGGGAGCAGGGGGAGCACGCCGCCCCCGCCCCGCAGAGGAGGAAGCTGCCGGCGGAAGTGTTGCTGCGCCCGGTGGTTCCGGGAGCCGCGGCACCCCGCCTGGCTGGGAAACTCCCTGGGACGACGATGCGGGGTCACGGGGGAGGGTCCCGAGGCGGAGCCAGGCAGGGGTCCCCAGCGGCACGACCCCTGCCGGGTGCCCGGCAGGGTCAGCGGGGTTAGGGCTAGGCCGACAGTGACCCGCCCAGAGCGCCGTGCTGCCCGGGCTGCCTTACCAGGGGCCTGGAGCCCGGTACTGCGCGAGCCCCCAACCCGTGCAGGCCCAGCCCCCAGGAACCGCCCAGCTGCGACCTCGAAGGGCGCATGTGGGTGGGCGGGAAGGGTCCCAGCTTAGGGCCGCGCCCTGTGCACCTCGGACAGTGAGCTTGTAGGGTCACACCCTGGACGGGCTTTGGGGCAGGCGCCCACGGCCTCCTGTTCAGCCCCATGGCTGAGAACATGGCAGGTCAGTGTAGGGAGGCCCCACAGGACCCTCACCTGCTGCCCCTGCTCTGTGCCAGACCCCCTGTTCCCTCCCAGGATGCAGACAGCATGGGAGGGGCTGGTTCCGATGCCTGTTAGAGGGGCAGTGACCCCAGGCGCCCGCTCCCATCCAGGCCAGAGAGGTCACGAGGGGTCAGCGGGACACCTGCCCTGCCCCTCCTGGGGCTGTGTGGGGCTGCCCGGGCCATCTGGGGCCGTCGGCAGCTCGCTGGCTGTGCTTCTGCACCTCTTGAAGCTGCACAGGGACGACCACCGGGGACGGAGCAGCTCCGGCCCTGCCAGCCCCTGCCTCCCTCCTCACCAGCGGCACAGGGACCCCGCCAGGAAACCGCTTCTTCTGCCCATGTCCCCTGCTCCCAGGCCCCACTGCTGTCCCCTGTGCCCCGCTCTGCGCCAGCCCACAGCCTGGGCGCTGGCTTCAGTATCCCCACGCGAGACCAGGAGCCCCATCCCTGCCAGCCCACGGCGGTGCCTCCGGTCACTGCTGGAACTGGGTTAGCTCAGGGCTGCAGGTGCAGCCAGCGGCTCTGTCCCATGGCGGATGGACGGGAGGCCCCGACAGGGGATGTTGCGCCCTGGAGATGAGTCAGCCACACCGGGTGACTGGGTGACCGCACGGGGAAGCTGCCCCTCCTCCCCAGCACAGGCTCGAATGCGCACCAAGAAAGTTAATATGTAGCCAAGCTCGGGACCCAGCTCAGCAAGTCTGCATGGACGAAAATGGGGAGACCTGGGGGGGAGAATGAAGCCGAGACCTGGGGCTGCCCTCGGGCACGGGCCAGAGGGCCCCGGGCGCTTAGGCAGCAGATGTCCAGGGTCTCAGCCAAGGCCCACTTCGGGCAGGATGTTGGAGTCAGACCAGGAGGGCAGCTCGGGGCTCTCCCGGCCAGCACAGACCCCAGCCCTCGGCCATGCCATGTGTGGGCCTGAGGGCCAGCGAGCACCGCTCCGACAGGCCTCACAGAGCACTCGGCAGGGGACAGCCGGCCCACGCCATGCACAGAGGCGCACGTGTGTGCAGGAGCGGAGCATGTTTAAAACACCCCCGGAGCGGAGGGTCTGGGGAAGGGGGTAGGAGGTCTGCCTGGCCACAGGTGCAGTGAAGGAGAGCCCTCTCGGGCGGCCCGGCCGCTCCACTTCCCACCCAGCTCCCTGCTGTGGCCTGGAAAGCAGCTGAAGGTGGCTCCAGAGCTCGGGCCCCTGCACCCACGTGGGAGACCCGGAAGAAGCTCCTGGCTTGATGTGGCCCAGCCCTGGCCATCGTGGGCATCTGGGGAGTGAACCAGCGGACGAAGACCTCTTTCTTCCAAATAAAATGAAAATAAACTTTTCAAAACTGAAAACAACAAAGCGAGGAAGAGGCAGTGGATGAGCTGAGCTGGGAGCCTCACAGCGCGGACGCGGGCGCAGCGTAGGCACTGCCACACGTGTGGTGACAGCTCCAGGCGCGTGGCCGAGGGTGACAAGGGCGAGCCAGCGTCCTCCGTGTGGACACGCGGCCCGGAGACCACCGCAGCACATCCGGAACGCTCAGCGGCCAGTGAGCTTCCCATCAGGCGCCCAAACACAGCCAAGGCCCCCACGGGCCATGTGGCCACCACACCCACTGCCCGCACAGGAGGCCACGTCCCAGCCAGGCGGAAGGGGACCCCAGGGAAGCGGGGGTGTGGGGAGGAAGAGGCTGTTGGCTGGGGGGACTGGTGGAGGTGGACACCAAGGCCGGCTCTGGAGGGGCTGTGACATCGCAGGGTTGTGTGGCCTGACGGGCGGGCAGGCAGCGGGGCACGGACACTCCGGCCCCTAGGGTCGGCCAGGTAAGCCCGGGGCGGGCACTCTGCTCGCAGCACCAGTCTCTGGGACCCTGCTGCCAGGACAATGGGAAGGACACTCACAGGACGGAGCCAGCAGTGAGCGCCGGGGCCGATCGCGTGCGCACAGCGGGCACTGCCGCTCTGGCCGGGGCTGCGGGGAGCTCCAGGCGCTGAGCGCCAGCTTCTGTCTGATGAGGACAGCGCCAAAGCAGAACCAGGAATGGCCACACCGAGCGGGGACAGGGCGAGCTTCGTCAGGCCAGGACACCGCCGCCGACCGACGCCGTCGGAGCACCGCGGTCACCAAGCACGAACGCGACGCTCGCCGCCTCTGCCCGGCTACACCAGCCCCGTGCCAGCAGCGTCCAGAGTGGAGATGGACACAGAGCACCAAGGTGCCAGGAACGAGCTGCCGGGGCGAGGGGCGCCCCGGCTCCACGCAGCCAGAGGAGCAGACACGGTCCAGGGACCCAGAGGACTGAGAGGACAGGGCGTGGGGACTTTCTGCAAGGTGACTTTAAAAAGAAACTTAGGCACCGGCGCTGTGGCTCAGCGGGGGAAGCCCCAGCCTGCAGCTCCTGCTCCCATATGGGTGCTGGTTCGAGACCCGGCTGCTCCACTTCCGATCCAGCTCCCTGCTAATCCTGGGAAGGCATCGGGCGGACCACGTGCTCGGGCCCTGCACCCGCGTGGGAGACTCGGATCAAGCTGCTGGCTCTGGATCAGTGCAGCTCCGGCCGTTGGCAGCCATATGGGGAGTGAACCGGCGAGGGAAGCTCCCCGTCTCTGCCTCTCCCTGTAACTGTCTTTCAGATAAATAAATCTTAACAATTATTCCGAAGGCAGAGTGACAGAGAGCTCTCCCGTCCCCAGCTCACTGCCCAGCAGCCTGAACAGCCAGCGCTGGGCCAGGCTGAAGGACCCAGACTCCATCCGGGTCTCCACGTGGGCACTGGGGCCGAGCGCCCGGACTGGCTTCCGCTGCTTTCCCAGGCCGTGAGCAGGGGCTGGATCAGAAGCTGGGCAGCCGAGTGCCGACACGGGGTGTACATACGTGTGCCGTGGTCACCCTGACATTCACGGGCAGTGCTGTTGTTCTCAGATGCCTGCAGGAATTCTGGGAGTTTTGGGGAGGGGGGAGGGGTGGTGATGGCCACACGGCCTCAGTGCCCTCACAGGAGCCACCACGGATGTCGTGTCACGTGCACCTCAGCACCAACCAGACGTCGCGTCTGTGCAAGTCCCAGGGAGAGGCGTGCACACGTGTGCTGCTCCCAGGAGACCCCGCAGAGCTACCTGAGCCGGGAGCCAGCAAGGGGTCGGCGCAGCTGACCCCCACCCAGGATCCAGGGCAGGGACCACCAGCGTGGGACAAAGCGGAAACCCGGAGGGCATCCGGGGTCAGGGCCACCTCTAAGCCCAGGGCAGCGACGCCAGGCAGAGCGGCCGGGGTCCAGCCGGGCCTGCGGCCTGGGCTCCAGGGAAGCGCCCACTGCGGGTGGAGGAGGGCAGGGGCGCGCCCGGAGCCTCCTAACCATCTCCCCACCCCCGCAGTCCTCGTCACGGGAGGCATCGTGGCCACGGCCGGGCGCTTCACCCAATGGTACTTCGGCGCCTATGCCATGTATCCTTGTGCGGGCGCGCGGTGGGGGGCGGGGGGGGGGCCGCCTGCCTGGGACCCGCAGCTCCTTAACGGTGGCCCAGCGCGGCGGGGGGCGGGGGGGGGCTGCCTGCCTGGGACCTGCAGCTCCTTAACGGTGGCCCAGCGCGGCGGGGGTGCTGGTCTGCCTGCTGGAGTACCCGCGGGGCAGCAGGGCCAAGGGCTCCACCCTGGAGCGATGGTGAGTGGGGCAGAGGGCGGCGGGCGGGGCGGGGTGGGGCGGGGCGTGTCCTGAGCCTGTGTCCACCCGCAGTGGACAGCGCTACCTGACCGCCGGGCTGAAGCTGCTGGGGCCGATCACCAGGAACTACTACTTCCGTGCCGCGCTGCACCTGGCGTGAGTTACAGGCTTGGGCCGCGGCGGCGGGGGGGGGGGGGCACCCCTTCTTCGGCGGCAGAACCCGGTCCCGCTCTGGCTGAGCTTAGCTTCCGCGTCTGCTCCCTAACAACCTGGGGTTCTGGGGTGCACTGGGCTCCCCTGGCTGCCTGGACCGTGTCCTCACACAGGATTCATGCGGGGCGGGGCAGGAGTGGGGGGGACTGCCCCTGCGTGGCCAGCGTGGCCACTGTGTCCCAGAGCAAGTGGCCCAGGGCTGTGAGGGTTTAACTCAAAGCCCGCGGCGGTGGCCAAACTCAAGCCACACGTGGGCAGAGCCGGGCCTTGGCGTCCGGGGGACGGCGCTTCTGCCTCCGACTCGTCCTGAGACTGTGTGGCGTTGGCCCCAGGCCCAGGGCTGCAGACCCCCGACTGCCCAAGCCCCTCCCCCCAGGTTGTCGGTGCCTGCAGGCTTCCTCCTTGCTACCATCCTGGGGACCGTCTGCCTGGTCTTCGCAAGCATCATCTACCTGCTGGTGAGTGCCCTGACCCCTGGCTCCGCCCCCCCCAGCCTCGGCCAGGGGCTCAAGGCAGGCCCAGCCGCACCTGCTGTTTTGTGCGCACCTGATGTGGGTGGGGCCATCTGGCTCGATCCACCCACACCACAGCCCCCACTACAGACACAGGCGCTCATAGCGGGGACACGGCTGGCCTGGGGGGGCACACGGTCAGCTGAGGGCGAGCCTGGGTCCTCTCATCCAAACCCTCTCTGCCCACATGGGACATCGTCGGGGCGCCCAGGGGCTCAGCTGCTAGAAGGGAAGGGGAGGGGAGAGGCATCTTCCATCCGCGGGTTCACTCCCTAGATGTCCACAGCAGCCAGGCTCGGCCAGGTGGACGCTGGCCAGGGCCAGGAGCTCCATCCTGGTCCCCCCATGCTGGCAGGGGCCCCCTAGAGAAGGCCCGGCAGCTCCTGGGGTCTTGCAGTCTGTGCCTGGCAGTGGCTCCCGGGCATTCTTCCAGAAACCCAGAAGTCCCCAGCCTGTCCTCCCTGGGCCCCCCTGGCGTGCAGAAGTGGCTCTAGGCCATGGCCGGGCCAGGCGCTGGGTCAGGGGCTCTGGCTGGCCCAGACAGCCCTCCTCTGCCCCCAGGCGGCCGTCCGAGGCGAGCAGTGGATGCCCATTGAGCCCCGGCCCAAGGAGCGGCCGCAGGTCGGAGGTACCATTAAGCAACCGCCCAGCAACCCACCGCCCCGGCCCCCCGTGGAGGCCCGCAAGAAGCCGGGGGAGGAGGACGCGGCCCCCGCCGGGGGTCCCCCAGGAGGCCCTCGGGTCAACCCCATCCCCGTGACGGACGAGGTCGTGTGACTGCCCCCTCTGACTGCCCCTGCTCCCCCGAGCAGCCGCGGCCACCCGCAGTAAACACAGTGGACATCACACGCGTGTGTGAGTGTATGTGCTTCCTGGGGCGGGTCCGGCCTGTGACAGGGTCCATCGGACCCCTGGGGGAGCCACCACCACATACTGCGTACCCCAGGAAAGGTGGACCCACATTCCACACACGTGTTTCTACACAGAGGCACAGTCCTGGCCTGGGCCCAAGAGCCTGGGGCCCCCTTCCACTGCGTTTGAGTTCTGGGGTGGACGGGGCCGGCACCCCCATCTGCTCCTCTCCAGCCACGCATCAGCCAGGGACCTTGGTGGGTTCCCTCTTCGCTGGCCTCCCGCAGCCAACATCCAGCCCCTCAAGAGCAATGCCCGCCCTCCGGTCAGCCGCGTCCCGGGTCTCCGTGCACCCCCACTGCACACCCAGCCTCAGCCCTCTCCCCAGCATAAATCAGAATCCGCCGCACCTGCGCCCGCCCGGCTCACCTGGCTCTGCCCGGCCCCTGCAGACCACGCCCCAGGATTCGCCCCACAAGCCGGGCTCCCTGCAGCCCCGGCCCACCGCCCTGACCCCACTGTCACCCCCCCCCGGCTCCCCGACACACTGACCTCGCTCTGGCCCTCGGACACGCCGGGCCCCAGCCATCTCAGGGCCCCTGCCCACCACTCTGACCCCACTGTCACCCCCCCCCCCCGGCTCCCCGACACACTGACCTCGCTCTGGCCCTCGGACACGCCGGGCCCCAGCCATCTCAGGGCCCCTGCCCACCACTCTGACCCCACTGTCACACACCCCCCGGCTCCCCGACACACTGACCTCGCTCTGGCCCTCGGACACGCCGGGCCCCAGCCATCTCAGGGCCCCTGCCCACCACTCTGACCCCACTGTCACCCCCCCCCCCCGGCTCCCCGACACACTGACCTCGCTCTGGCCCTCGGACACGCCGGGCCCCAGCCGTCTGGGGGCCTCCGCACAGTCTCTCTGCTGCCTGGAACACAGCGTGGCTCTGCCCTCCCCTTCTCTGGTCTTCTCGGCTCAGACCTCCCGGCCAGTCCTCCCTTGCCCTGTGGGCAGTTTCGGTGCCCCTTCCTCGCCGTGGACGGACTGACGGCCAGTCACGGGCCAGTGGGGAGGAAGGCAGGGGTTAGTTTTGTTCCCGGTGTGAGTAGTGCCGGCACTTAGTGGGAACTCGGCAGGTGTGTGTTGAACAGGCTCTCGACAAACGCGCCGCCTCCAGGAAGCCTTCCCTGAGGTTTCTTGTCTGGGCTCCTGGGGGTGACCCCTGGTTTCTTCCAGGCACTCGCACACAGCAGGCGTCAAATCAGTGAGGATGGCTGGCCGGCCACGGGAGGTGTAGACAACCGCCCGGCAGGGAGCCGGCGGTCAGGGTGAGGGGCTGAGGCCGAGCCCGGGCCCCCTCTGCACCAGCGAGGCCTGTTAGGAAAACGGCGGTGGGGGCGGGGAGCGCAGGCAGCGTGGTCCTGGTGGCCCGGGTCTGGGGTGGCCAGCACGAGGAGTCCAGTGGAGACGCCGGCCCTGCACCGGCGCCCTGGTGGACGCGGGCCCAGCAAGCCCGGCCCCGGGCAGCGGGTGGTCGGGGCTGATGGGCCACACCTGTGCCCCTCGTCTCCGCCCCCACCTGCCGCTCATGCGCGCGGGGTCGGCGGCGTGGGCGCACGAGGACGTACGAGCCACGGGACTTCCTCTCCTGGGTGCTGATCCGTTTACTAACACGCACGTGTGCGCAGAACAGTAAACATGGAAGCGCCGCGCGCTCGTTCTCAGGGGCAGGGGGACATAAATAACCAATAAATACACATAAATAGGAGGGAGCCGCCCACGCCCCGTCACCGGGCCGACCGCGGCAGGACGCAGGTGCAGCCGACCGGCACGCGGATGAACTCGGCGTGGAAGGCGAAGGCCCCGGGCGTGGGCGGCCCCGAGCCGGCGCGGGAGCAGGGCCGGCGGCGCAGCACCAGGAGGCTCTGGTGCAGCTGCACCGAGCTGAGCGCGGCCGTCTCGCGGCCCGTCCTGGTGCTGATGCAGCCCCGGCACAGGCACTCGGCGAACGCCAGCTTCTGGGGGTAGCGGTTCTCGTCCGTGTCCACGCTGTGGGGAGGCCGGCAGTGAGGCCCCGGCCCCGCCCAGCTCAGCGTCGAGGCAGCCCGCCCGCCCCCACACCGCCCGTGCCCCTGCGCGCTCACGAGGGGCCTGGGGGAGAGCCGAGGACAGGTGTGGGAGGGGACGGGGTGTGGCCTTGCAGGGGCTCAAGGGGGCCCAGGGTCTTCCCTGGTGCTGGGCGAGGGACAGCAGCAAGGACAGGCCCAGCTGGCGGCCAGCCGTGGACAGAGGGTTGAGGGCACCTGCTGCAGGGACCCAGTGCCCAGAGGGGGGAGCAGGGACGGGACCGCCCAGCCCCGCCAGCAGACCCTGCAGCCCTCACCGGTACGTCCAGGGCGAGATGGAGCGCTGGTGGGTCTCTGCCTCCAACACCTCCTCCGGCCGCAGCACTGGGCACTGGGGCCCAGCCGGGAGCCCCTTGTGCCGCCTCTGGTGGCCTGCCGCCTCCAGGCTGGACACCAGGGCTACAGGCAAGGCCTGCTCCCACCGGGCACCTCTGGCCAGCAGGTGCGGCGGGGGCTGGCTAGAGCCCAGTTCTTCAGCCGAGTAGCAGTGAGGGGCCCCCCAGCTGTGGGTGTGGGCGCCTCTCCAGAGTGGGGGGCCGGGGTGGGCCAGGCTGGCGGGCAGCCAGGTCAGAAGCAGAATTCCAGGGAGGATCTGGGGGACAGCACAGGCAGTCAGGGGGGCCTTGCTCCCCCCCGAGCCTGCAGGAAGACGGGGACCGAGCTTAGGGGCTCGGAGGCCTGGGGGAGCCAGCTCCCCTTCTCTCGGTGAGGGGGCTTCATCCTCACCCCGGCCCTTCCTGGCCAGGCCGCGGCATCCTGCGGAGGGGCGGGGCGCTGGGCTCACCATCTCAGTAGCAGCGGCAGTGGTGTCGCGTGCACCTGGCGGCAGATGTGGCTGCGGCCGGCTCTTTATACCTGGGGCCACACCTGGGGAAAATCCAACAGTTTGCTCCTTGGGAAGTGCCCAGCCGTGAGCGCTTCCGCCTCCCGCCCGTGCACCCCCACCCTGCACCTGGCCGGCCCGGCCGGGTCGCCCCTGCAGCCGCTGCTCCCGGCCCCGAGTGCCTGTGAGTGGGGGTGCACGTGGGGAGATCGGGGCTGCCGCCTGCAGGGGGGGCTGGGGCCGGGCCTCTGCGGTTTTATTTAAAGATTATTTTATTTATTTGAGAGGCAGATTTACAGAGAGAAATCTCTTCCATTTGCTGGTTCACTCCCCAAGTGGTTGCAATGGGCAGGGCTGGGCCAGGCGGGAGCCAGGAGCCAGGAGCTTCTTCTGGGTCTCCCACGTGGGTGCAGGGACCCCAGCACTTGGGCTGTCCTCCGCTGCTTTCCCAGGCCACAGCAGAGACCTGGATTGGAGGTGGAGCAGCCAGGACTCGAACTGGCGCCCATATGGGATGTCTACCCGCTGCGCCATGGCGCCGGCCCCTGTGGGTTTATTCTAACAGGAGTTCAAGCTACAGCGTTTGGGGTGGGGGCAGACATTCGCACACTGGGGGGGCTGCTGCTGGGGACCCGCGTCCCATGCCAGAGGTGCCTTTAAAACTCAGAGGTCAGACCTGGGAGAGGCGGCCTCCATCTACCACCTACGGCTGGGGCTCACCCGGTCTCCCACGCTGGGCGGCAGGGACCCAAGGACTTGAGCTGCCTCTGCTGTCTCCCAGGATGCAGAGGGGGGACCAATGCCCAGGCACCCCAGGCCACACTGCCTGCTCCAGCTCAGCCTCTCAGAGGGAACTCCAGTCTAGAAGTTAGGGCCGCCGGCCCTCGGGGTGCTGGGTGCCCTGGCTGAGCAGCAGGGAGCTGGGAGCCTCAGGGGACCTGCCCAGGCCGCTCCCCCCGCCTGCAGGTGCTGGAACGTCCACCCCGTCGGTGCCCCTCTGAGCTGCGGCCCTCCGCTCCCGGCGCTGGAGCAGGCAGCAGAACACAGCAGTGGGACCGGTTTGAGGCCACCTGAGCCTCGGTGGCACAGGGGACGCTGTCCCAGGGCCTGTACTCACTGGAGTGAGTCCTAGCGCGGCTCCTCTCCACGCCCCTGCTTGCATACTTCCTGCCACGGGGAGCTCACCCCCTGTGTTCTTTCCTGGGCTGTCCTAATACAGTACGGCCAACGGGTGGCTGGAGGCACCATGAGTTGGCTGGCACGTGGTCTTGAGGCTGGTCCAGACTGCAGGGGGCCCGGCTCCTCCTGGAGGCTCCCCCAGGCCTGGGGCCCTGGCCTCCCACCCCATGCACAGGGCTTCTCATGGCCTCTGTCCCCTCCTGGGTCCTCCAAGGATCAACTCTGCTCAAGCTCCTCCCACTCATGTCTGCAAAGCAAAGACCTCCCGCTGGGACCTGGGGACCCGGGCGGGGCCAGACCTGCGCCCTCTAAGGACCGGGCTCCCCACCTCCCTGCAGGCGGCTTCCAGGCCTTCGTCCCCCCCAGACAGTGTGGGTTCCCTGGGGCAGGGGCTGTCGTGGGGCCCACTGTGCCCCCGGCACCAGAGCAATGCTGCCTCAACAACGCAGGAGAGGACGATGGGGGAGGGGGTGGCGTGGAGCCCAGCCAGTATCACACACAGCGTGGGTTGGAGTCCCGGCTCCTCTGCTTCCGATCTGGCTTCCTGCTGATGGCCCAGGTGCTTGGGCCCCCCCCTGCACCCACGTGGGAGACCCGGATGTTGCGTCTGCGGCAGCCCGAGCCGTCGCAGCCTCTTGGGCAGTGAACCCGTGGACGGGGGAATCTCTCAAAATGAGTGAATGAAGAAGGCGGGAGAGACAGGCAGAGCGGCTGGGGCCCAGGACGGGTGCCAGGCCCAGGCAGCATGGCTGTCTTGAGACAGGGTCCCTGTTCCTCCTCGGAAAGAAGCCCCGCCCCCGCACCCCTGCATGCCAAGCACCCCGCAGAGCCCACCCTACTGCCACAGATGGTTGGGGGCCTGGCAGGGCAGAGCGTACCCGCTCCCCGCCCACCCAGCCCATGGAGGGGACCGGGCACACCCGCCCTGCACTGGGGCTCCCTGCTCCACCATTCTGAGTGGGGCACGGGGTCTCCCGGGGGGTTCCCTGGGGCAGGCAGGCCCCTGTCAGGGAGGGGCGGTTATTTTTTTTAAGATTACTTTATGGTAGAGACAGATCTTCCATCCGGCAGAGCGGAGCGGATCCTAAGCCAGGAGCTTCCCGGCCTCCTGCGCGGTGCAGGGGCCCGGGCACTTGGGCGGTGGTCTGCGGCTTCCCCAGGCACACGCTAGCAGGCAGCTGGGCCAGAAGCGGGGAGAGGCGTCCGCGTGGTGGGCGGCACACTGCGCAGCGCAGGTACCAGGGAGAGAGCTGGGTGGACGGTGGACCCGCGGGAGCCCTCCGCGGGGCTGCCCTGCGCCCCCACACGCGGCAGCTGCACAGCGCCCCGCCCTGCGCACCCCCAGCCCCAGCTCCTTCACAAGGGGCGGCGGCCGCGCGGGGCTGCCCGCGATGTCGCCACCCCAGGGTGGCCCGGAGCCTCCCCGCAGCCCCCAGCTCCGTCCGCAGAGGCCGGAAGGGCGCAGGGTGGGGCCCGGGCCTGAGGGCGCTGAGGCAAACGCGGAAGTCCCGGGTTGGGCAAGACGGGAAAGGCGCGAGGAGGAAGCTGCCGCGGGGAGACCCCGCCCCCGCCCCGCGGCCCGGGAGCAGGAGCGCCCAGCCTTACGCCCCCCCCCCCACTGCTCCGGAACGCAGGGGTCGCCCCAGCCCAGAAGGGGCTGCCACAGAGGGGCAGCAAAGGGCGGAGCAGCAGTCACGGGGCCGCCAAGGCCCTGTGCCGAGCATGGCCGCTGGTCCCCTGCACCGGGAGAGCAGTGCGCCGTCCGCCAGGCCGGGCCCAGGTCACCGCCCTCCCCTCCCTGCACACACCGCGTCCCACCACCACGCGCTCGTCTGCTCTCGTGGGAGGGGAGACCCGGGGCCACACTCGAAGCACCTGCTCCACCGCGGCTGCCCGGCCCAGGGCCCACGGCTCCCGCCCCAGGCAAGTCCCGGACAACAGGTGGGCGGCGGGCAGTCCACAGACAGGGCAGCCGAGGCACCGTGCGCACGGGGGCTGGGGCGGAGCCGGGCACAGACACCTCACCACGGGCTGCTTATCAAAATATTTTATTTTAGGAGAACCCTCAAAAAAAGACCCTCCACATCAGACGCCCCAACAACACCCTTGGCCTTTTTTTTTTTTTGGTCTTTTCTGAAAATTTTTTTTCTTTTTTAAATCAACTAAAACAATTTGATGCTTAAAATAAGAGAGGAAATCGTTCCCAACCAGACTTCAGCCAAGAATATATATGTATTTCTGACCCTGGGGAGGGGAGGAGGCCAGTAGTCACCCAGTGTCCGGTCTTCGCGGCTCGCGGCAGGGAGGCGGCTCCGAGGGCCTGGCCGGCTACCCAGGCCTGCCCAGGGCAGGAGATGGGGGCGGGGGGCCGGCGGGGACGTATAATTTACAGAGAATCCGCGCGGCCCCCCGCCGCCTGCCAGGACTCGGGGAGGGAGGTCTGGTGGGAGCTGGGATTCGGCGTCGCCTTCATCTCATGTGTGGCTTCTTTCCGGCTGAGAAACACTTTTCTTTTCTTTTTTAATTTTTAAAAAGACGCAGCCTTAGGAAGAGGGCCCTGCGCGGGGGCTACACCTTCCCCGGGATCTTGGCGCGCTTGCGCGCGATGGCGTCCTCCACCGCCTTCAGCTGCTTCAGCAGCTCCTCCCGCCGGGACAGCGTGCTGGCCTTGCCGGCCTTCCCGCCGGCCGCGCCCGCCTCCGAGCCTTTGCCAGGCACGCTGGTGACCTTGCTGGAGCTCTTGGACTGGGGGGACAGCTGGCGCTTCCTGGAGGGGCGGGCGGAGCGTGAGGGGGCAGCCCACGCCCAGCCCTCGGTGGTCACACAGCCCGCCCCCATCTCACACGCCCAGTTCTGCAGCGCAGGCCTCCGGGGGCCAGGGGCTGCCCCTTCCCCACCCCCCCCACTGGGCACAGCACCCAGGGCACGGGCAGGGACTCACCTGTCCGCAGGGGCCACAGGCGCTCGGGAGTTCTGGCCTCTCTGCCGCTCCGGCTTTGGGGAGCCTGGCCTCCCACCTGACTTCCGGTCCCGAGACCCTGGGCAACAGGGGCCGCGTCAGGACCACTGTCGCCAGCCGCCCCGGGCCCGGTTCTGAGGCGACTTCGCACCTCTCAGCCCTCAGACACCAGCAGGAGGGTGCAGTTCAAGGAACCCCCGGAGGCCCAGGACGAGGGGCCCGGCCAGCCTCACCTTCCCACTGGGGGTCGGCGGCGGCAGGCCCGTGGGCTTGAGGTGGACGAGGGTCAGTGTGACCTCCTCAGGGGAGCTCCCAGGGGCCGTGTTAACAACTGCCACCCAGAGACCCTCTGTGTCTCCTGACAGCTGTGACCCTCCCCGGGCTCACCTCGGTCCGGGGACAAGTTGGCCCGCTTGGCTGGGGGGCTCTGCCTGTCCTTGTCAGATGGCTCGTAGCGCTTCCGGCTTCCTTTGTCGGCCGCCTGAGAGGACACAGCGATGAGGATGGGGGCAGGGAGGGCCGGACTCCTCAGCCCGGCACCTGCCTGCCCTGCCCCCCTCAGCCCGGCACCTGCCCGCCCTGCCCCCCCAGGTTCCTCCTCTGACCCCCGGGCCCACGGGTCCGCCCGCTCTGGCCGGGCGTGGCCTCCAGTGGCCACAGCACTACCCTGCTCCCTGTGCGCAGCCAAGCGGGCGGGGCGTCCGGCTCTGGGACAAGGACTTGGGTGGTCTCCTGGCTCCCTCCCCGCGGGGGCGGCTCTGAAGGAACCGGCACAGGGTGTCCACAGCCTCAGTGGCACTGTGCTGTGTGTGGCTGTCGGTGGCTCAGGGACAGGCGGGATGGACAGAGGTGGCCTCGGGCCTCACCTTGTTCAGCAGAGTCAGCTTGATCTCCTTGTGGGCCACGAAGGAGCCCTGGGGGGGCTGCCCGGGGGGCGCCTGCTGGGGCGTCGTGGGGGGCTGTGCGGACTTGCCACCTGCCAGGGCTCTCGTGGACTTGGCTGGCTGAGTGGCCGAGTCCCTCTTCCGCTTGTCCTCTTTAGCCCCGTCTTCTCTCTTTGATTTTCCTGCCGAGGACAACGCTCAGGCACGGCTCTCTGGCGCCCGAAGGCAGCCACTGTGTGGCCCAGAGCCGCACCCTGGAGCAGGGGGCCCACGTACCTTTCTCCTTCTTGGTCTGGGCTGGGGTGGGGGACCTCGAGCTGGCCGAGGACACGGGGCTGGCCAGATCCGCGTACATGTCATCCGAGTCCACACTGCGCGCTGAGCTGCTGCTGGAGGTGGCGCTGGACACCGAGGAGACGCTGCTCACGCTCAGGGACCTGGACACACAGACACACAGACACACACGTCTGCACTGAGACAGGGACCTGGGCGCGAGCGCGCACACACACACACACACACACACACACACACACACACACACACACACACGTCTGCAGCCCGGGCTGGCCCAGGGGCCGGGGGGGGGGGGGAGGTCTCCATGCTCCATCAAAGCGGCTTAGCCAGCGGTGGTGACAGTCTGTCAGCAGAGCCCCAGAGCCGAGTGGGGTGCGCGTGAGCTCAGGTGCCCCCAGGAAAGGGCAGAGGGCGACGCACACAGCAGCCGTGTGCGTGCTGTGCAGTGTGGTGGGTGCCCCGCCCTGCCCACGCGGAGATGCCAATCTGCACCGCCCAAGGCCAGCAGGCTCGGGACCACTTCTGCCCGCTGCTTAGAGGCGTGCCAGCCCACTGAGCACCTGGGCAGACGTGGAAGCCCCCTCTCGGAACGCGGGTGAGCCTGCTGCACGGCAGCCAAGGCTGGAGTCAACGCCCCCCGCCCAGCCGGGGTGCGCGGGCCCATCCTCCCAGGAGCGGGCATGGGCAGGGCGTCTGGTCCACAGACAATCCCGTACGTGCACACGTGATCACTGGCCTCACAGGAGCCACTAGCATGGCCACACTGCCCCAGACCACGCCCCGAGGGAAAGGCAGACACACGTGGAGGGGCCCAGGGAGGGCCGGGTAGTGACCTGGACCGGGAGCTGGAGCCGCTGTAGCTGCTGCCGCTGCCGCTGCCGCTCAGGGTCCGCCTGCAACAAGCAGAGACCGCTCAGGGCCGGGCGGAGACCAGGCCCACGGCGCCGCCGCCACCGCAGTGTACCCGGGGTGGCTCCACCTCCCCGGGCGCGGCTCCTCCTCAAAATACAAAAGCAGCCCAAGACAAGGTTGCCGTGCGCCAAGCAGCCTCCTCCCATGGCTGCAGGCTCCGCGGGGAAGGGGCCCCTGCCCCCCATAAGCTCGCTCTGGACACAGGCGGGCTGGACATCTGTCACTACCTGCTCAAGGTAGCACAGAGGACACAGAGCCCACGCTGGCCATCGGCTGCCGCGCTCACCTCCTGGGGGGGGTCCTGGCTGGTCGCTCCTTCCTTCTGACTTCCCGAGGGTCTCCAGGCTTGGTGGGCTCAGGGGCAAGAGCAGTGGCTTTCGTGGCCTGTGGTGCGGCTGGGGGTGGGGCGGGCTTCTTCACAGACTTCTCTCTGCAGGGCAGGGAGGCCCCGTGCACGCCTGTGGCCCTCGTCAGCTGGCACAGGCGTGCTCCCGGCGCCTCTGGGGCCACGCAGCACCATCCCCCCGCCAGTGCGCCCCATCTGCACAGCAGAGCTCCGTCCGCCCCAGGAGCTCGGGGTCCACCCTCACAGACGGGATGCAAGGGAGCTGAGCAGGAGCCGCGCGGCAGGGGGCTCCCCAGGGAGGCCGGCGGAGGACTGCGCCGAACCCAGGGCCGCCCCTGCACCGCCCAGAGGGAGCCTCAGTGTCTAAAGCGCCCTGAGGCCGGCAGGTAAGGCCGCCTCCTGCTGGGTTACACAGTGCCCTGGCGCCACCCTAAGGAGCCTCCCAGCTCTGCCTGGTCCTCCTTGAGGGGCAGACACCCGCGGGGGTCCCACGCCTAGGCCCCCTCCACCTTCCCAGGACCAGGCGCACACTGTGGTCATGGGCTCACGTGAGAAGGAAGACGGAGGGGCTGGGCCTTCGGCCTGGCACTTACCCTGCCTTCCCGGGAGGCGGGGCCGGCTCCCCCTTGGCCCTGACAGGCCTGTGTGGGGATGGCGTCGGGGACGGGGATGGGGACGACGAGAAAGACCGGGACCTGGGGAGCGAGGAGAGGTGTGAGGGAGGAGAGCCTGTGCCTGGCGCCTTCCTTCAGAGCAGGGCCAGGTGCAGCCCAGACCCCGGACATGGTGACAGCGCCACAGACTGCAACGTTCCACTCCCACCTCAGCCTTCTATGTGGCTGTAGACGGTCCTGTCAGTGGCTAAAAATTCCCCCTCCCCCCCCCAGAAGGGAGAGAGCTCAGGGCAGCTGGACCCGGCACACGCCGCTGGGCCCCCTGGAGGTGCCATGGGCAGACGGGCAGGTGGGTGCGGCCCTGGACGCCACCAGGCCACCGCGCAAGGCCGGACTGGCCTGGGAGTGACGGCTGCCAGTCGTGGGAGGGAGCAGGGGTGCAGCCGCACCGTTCTGCCTGGGAGCACTCCACCCCTGCTGCAGCCAGCCTGTGGTGTCCCCCTTAGGGCTGCGGCGTGCCTGTGGGCACCACCACACAGGCCCGTCTCTGTCTCCCAGGAAGGGACGAGCAGCCCCAGCGCCCACACCTGTCGGGAAGGGAAAGGTGAGGCCCAGCCAGAGGGAACTCCCAGGAGGCTCCTGCCGACCCCGTGCCCTGCTGCCCGGTCCCCAGAGGGCCTCAGAGCCTGGACAGGACGGCCCACACCAGGCGGCCTGGGGAAGAAAGGCACGGCTAGCTGTGGTGGTGGCCAGGAAGTTCACGTCTGGGGGCGGGTGGCACCTCCACAGTCTGTCCCTGTCACACACCAGTGTCTCGGTGTGCAGTCCCCGCAGTGCTGGGTGGGGCCACACAGCACCACCTCTGTGGGCGGCGTGTGCACGCACGTGGCCTCTGTCCAAGGACACAGCTGAATGCGTCCCCCCACCCCGCCCTGCAGGGAGGGCCCAGCCGGAGTGGAAGGTGAGCACCTGGCTGGCTGTCCTGTGGGCAGGGCAGGCTGGGGTGGCCTGCTGCGCCTGCGCCACTGGGACAATCCTCTTTACTCCACTAATGACAGCTATTTTTCCTACCCAAAGGCCAGCTAAGAACTAAACAAAGTGTCGTTTTCGATGGAGAAAATCCACCAAGTTGTCTGGACCCCCAGAACCTTCTGGGATGACAGCAATGTCCCATGTCACCCGTACACGTGGCTGCCAAGTGCCTGACATCTGGCTTGAGCACACTTCAGCCAGCGGCCCTGCAGGGGCAGTGGGGTTCCTGTGTGCGGAAAGGCCCCGTCAGCTAAGCACCTCTTCCACGCCTGTCCCACGGCTAAGGACTGCTGGGTTCCCAATGTTTTCCACCAGGCACCACACGACGGTAGCTGCTGAAGCACTTCAGGGGAGGCACCCGGCAGGGGCAGCCCTGCCGTCAGGCCCGAGTCGGGGCTGGGGACGCACCTGGAGCGGCTGCCCGAGAACGAGCTGTGTCTGGAAGAGCGGCTGGAGTAGGAGCTGTAGGAGGAGGAGCGGGAGCGGGAGCGGGACGAGCCCGAGCCGGAGTAGGACGAGGACCGCGAGGACGACCTGTGAGGCCAAGGAGGGAGAGAGGCGGCCCGCTGGGAGGGGCCTTTCGACAGCCCTGCAGAACCTGCCAGCCCTGCGCACAGGCACAGGACACACAGGCACAGTCACAGCAGGTCTCCACGCTGCAGCGCTCAGAGCTGGGCACGCGTGTGCACACGTGCTAACTCTTGCCCGTGTGACTCGCTGTGTCCCTCTGCACGCACTGAGAGCGCCCTGACTTCCTGCCAGACCTCGGTCCTACTGAGCACAGCGGGGCTCACCCAGACCCCCATCTGGACCTCCTCTGGCGGGCAGCAGCCTCGCCTCCTTGCGTGTTCACACACAGAACACGCATGCAGCCCCGAGGCAGACAACGGGGCTCGTGAGTGGCGTGAGGTGGCGGTGGCGCCCTCTGCATAGCCCTGCAGCACTGGGAGGCCGAGCAAGGCTCCTGCACAGCAGGCCGCAGGCTGGCCGAGCTGGCGGGTGCTGACCAGCCACGGACCCGGGCCGGCCTCCTCACCTGGAAGAATTGGAGGCAGAGGCAGACGAAGCGGATGTTTTCCGCCGCCTTCGTGCGCGGCTAGGGGACACCGACACGCCGAGTTTCTTCTTGGGAGACTTGGATCGCCGCCAAGGGTCCTTCCACTCGTCTGCTCGCTTCACCTGGGGCCCCGTGGACGCAGCCTCCTTCTTGGGTGGCTCTGCTTGACGGCTGCAATCAGACAAGGGTTAGCAACGCTGCCGCGACGGGGCTCTGACAGCCGGCTGGTGTGGGAGCATCCGAGGACGTCCACATCCGAGATGTGCGACGTCCTTCACTCACAACCTTGTCCACAGACAAGCAGAGCCACCTCCAAACTCAGCCGCAACTCACAAGTCACTGTGAGTGCTGACGTTCCTGGTGCCACCACTGCACCGTCAGCTGTTGGCGGGACGGCACGGCGCCGGCTTGATCCCACACTCTCTTGAGTGCAGCCACAAATGCATAATAATCTTTTAGAGATCAGAGAGGGGCCGGCTCTGTGGTGCAGCAGGTTAAAGCCCCTGGCTGCAGTGTCGGCATCTCATATGGGCTCGTGTTTGAGTCCCCACTGCTCCACTGCCGATCCAGCTCCCTGCTGTGGCCTGGGAAAGCAGTGTAGGATGGCCCAAGTGGGAGACCGGGAAGAAGCTCTTGGCTCCTGATCGGTGCAGCTCTGGCCGTTGTGGCCATCTAGGGAGTGAACCAGCAGATGAAAGACCTCTACCTCTCTCTCTCTCTGTGTAACTCTAATAAAGAAATAAATCTTTAAAAAAAAAATCAGAGAAACAAAAATTTTTTGTCTTCAAATGCAATTAAGAAGTTCATAAATGAAGACATCTGTGGCTCAGAGTGTCTCTGCTCTCTGGTTTTCGTTAAAGGAACTGGCTGACCTGCAGCTGACAACATCTACGGGTGCCAGGCCTCCCCCAGCGTCCAGAGTGAGGCTGGTGGGCGGGAGAGGCGGCCCTCAGTGAGGCTGGGTGGACGCATTCACAGGAGCGCAGGCGACTGGAAACGAGCACAGACCTGCCGTGTGCGACAGCCAAATTCTGCCTCGCTCCGCGGGCCACACGGTGTCACCCGGAAACCTGGCCCGAGAGGCCGCCAAACCCCTTGTCCACTCTCAGTGGGGCGGGTGCAGCAGGGTGCGAGGAAGCCGGCCAGCCCCGTCCTGACCTCAGGCCCTGTGCTGCTCGCCCGAGAGCTCACAGTGGGGCAAAGGACGAGATGCTCCCCGGGCTCCTGATGAGCCGCCAACGGTTTCACCTGGAAGTAAACCACAAGGCACTGTCTCACATCACTCTCGGTTATACTGGGCTGTGTCATCAGCTCCAGTCAGACACGAACAAACCAAGAATTCCGGCCCCTGCAGAACCAGGGCGTGGCTTCAGTTCTCAACAGCATCTCTGAAGGCTGTCGAGCATTCTCTCTGCCTCTTGAACGCTGTCATCTGAGCTTCCTGCCTGAGCCACCGCCAGCTGTGTTGTGTGTAGTGCTGCCCACACGCCTCCGCGGCGTCCAGTCCGCTGCCCACACGCCTCCGCGGCGTCCAGTCCGCTGCCCACACGCCTCCGCGGCGTCCAGTCCGCTGCCCACACGCCTCCACGGCGTCCAGTCTGCTCCTCACTCTCTCCACTGCCCGGTCAAACCTGCATTTCCTTCCAGCTGCCGTCTCAGTGCCTCACAAAACGCAGGGCCCAGGGAGACCAGGAAGAAGCTCCTGGCTCCTGGCTTCAGTCTGGCCCGGCCCAGCTGTTGCAGCCATCTGAGGAGTGAATCAGTGGATGGAAGACCTCTCTCTGTATCTCTTTCTGGAGCCAGGAGCTTCTTCCGGGTATGCACGCAGGGCCCCAGGACCTGGGCCCCCTTCCCAGGTGCATCAGCAGGGAGCTGGACCACAAGCGAAGCAGCAAGGACTCAAACCAGCAGCCTTATGGCTCCTTCCTTCTCTCCCTCTTTTTCACAAAGCTGGTATTTAAAAGAAAATGTTTTCTTAGGTTGACCAGAACACTCAGAACTGTACTGTACTGACAGTGTCTCAGCACCGTGCCGAGAAGGGGACCTGCACTGCCGGGGCTCCTCCAGCGGCACAGCTGCCCCCCAGCGAGGGGGCCTCTGACAACGCGCTCTCTGCTGGTGCCAATGGCAGACACCGGGCTGCATCGTCCCCAGGACAGCCCAAGAACCCCGAGGTGGCAGTCGTCACTAACCAGACCTGGGAGAACAAGGCAGACAGCTAAACTAGAACACAGCACAAACCACGGGCTGGCCACACGCCCACGGGCGGCTCCGCGACCTAGGGCTGCAGGAAACGGCCTCAGACTGGGCAACGTCAGACTTGGAGTTTGCACAAACACTTCCAGCCAGAGGCACACATCCCTCCCGGCAACCTCTGACCAAGAAGGTGGCTCCCCACGGCCTGGGCCATCGGCGTGGATCCTCCAGGCACCACCCTGCTCACACAGGAGGGAGGCCGAGGGGCACGGGTCCGCTGTGCGCCTGCGAACACACAGGGAGCCAATAAAAGGCAGGGCCTCAGGTCTGCCCACACGCGCCCGCTCCCAGCTCTCCGGCGCTGAGGAAGGCGAGGACCTGCCACCCGCGTCTGCTCAGCTGACCTGTGCAGCTGCCAGCTCAGGTCAAAGACAAGGAAGGAGAGCGACCAAGGCTCCTCGCGGCAAAGGCGGAGATCAGTGAGGAGGGAGCTCCAGGCACACAGGTCAGATCTGGAATGAACCTGCTCACACTTGTTCCAGCCCCCGTGCCCTCTGCCCCCTGTGCCAGCCACGTGCTGGCGCAGGGCTGTCTCCGGCTCTCCTGGGCTCCCAGAGCCCCCCAGCAGATGCCTCAGGGCACGGCTCCTGTCTCAGCACCTCCTGTCTCACCCCTCACATGGCTCACAGCGCACACTTGCCTGGTGCATCAAGAGCTCAGCCTAGTGGCCAGCGCTGTGGCGTAGCAGGTAAAGTCGCCACCTGCGGTGCCAGTATCCCATGTGGGAGCTGGTTTGAGTCCCGGCTGCTCCACTTACAGTGCAGCTCCCTCTTGTGGCCTGGGAGAGCAGTAGAAGATGGCCCAAGTGCTTGGGCCCCTGCACCCACGTGGAAGACCTGGAAGAGGCTCCTGCAGCCATTTGGGGAGTGGACCAGCAGATGTACAACCTCTCTCTGTGTCTCTGTCACTTTCATATAAATAAACCTTAAAAAAAAAGAACTCTCAGCCTCTGACCCACCCCTGGGCTAGGACGCCTCCACCCCCACCCCGTGCGGTCACTCACGGCCCTGCAGTCACTTCTCTGCTGTCTCTCCAGGACACGGTGTCCAGCCTATGTCCAGTGCACAGAGCAAGAGCCCACTGTGTGGTCACCTGAGTGCCCTCACCCCCACAGGAGGCCAGGGCCCAGGGCCTGGAACAGAGGACTCTCCTGGGGGCAGAGATGACCTGGGCGCCCCTAGAGTGGTCATGGACGTGGGGGGCAAAGGGGGGGCAGACCCACAACTCCCACCCACAGACTCCGAAACGTACGTGACATGCAGCTGCCAACGCGGGGACATGCATTCCCAGCCTCCTGTACCTCCCCTCCTGGAGAGCAGACAGGAGAGCCTCATCTGCGCCCCATCCTGGTGGTGGAAGCCCCCCAGGGTGCGTCTGCTGACCCGACAGCACTCCGCTGTCCCTGGCTTCTTTCATCTTTGCACCCCTCACCTGACGCCCGGTGACAACTGGGCTCAGCAACACTTTTCTGCCTCACGCCCGCACCTGCGCACCTGCGCGGATCTAACCCCTGCAGACCCCAGGTTTCTGTACTGAGATCTCCATCCACCGTTCACCCCACAAGTGGCTGTGATGGACGGGTGGGACCAGGCCGAAGCCAGAAGCCTGGACTCCATCCGGGTCTCCCACACGGGTGGCAGGGACCCGAGGACCTCTCAGGTGCACTAGCAGGGAGCCCGATGGGAAGCAGAGCAGCCAGACTGGGACAGGTGCTGCCAGCAGCCAAGCCCCTGGGGCCCAGTGCAGGTCCTGGGGATGACCCGGCACGTGAGGGCTGGTCTCTCTGCGCCTCTTAAATGAAACACCCAGGATGGACTACATGAGAGGTCAGAGGTAAAACAAGGTTCATTCAGTTCTCAGAGGAGCGTCTGTTGGATCAGTGGCTGCACTGATGACGTCCTGGGGGTGGACACCCTGCGTCCAGAGGGTCATGGACACCCCAAGGAAAGCTCAGCCGCCATGTGTGTCCTGGGCGGCACCATCTACCCCCACCACACTGTAGGATAACCAGGGGATGCCACGGGGGGGCAGCGGTGCAAGCCGGCACCAGGGCTGGGGGCGGGGCAGCTGCCAGGAGGCCCAGGGACACTGTGCCACCAGAGGGGTCTCGACCCTCGATCCTCACCGAGGGTTCCGGCCAAGGCGCGCCCGAGTGCCTTGCTGTTCTCCACACTCCGCACGGCCATGTACCCCGCCCGGTCAGGGCAGCCAGCCGCGAGTCCAACTTCTCTCCCAGCACAGCAGCTCTCGGTCTCGCAAGGGGCCCCTAGGCCCCAGGGCTCCTGATGCTGGTAGGCGAGGGGCGTGTTCACCAGATGGGGAGGCAAACGGCGTGGCCTGGCTGGGATCCCCGGCAGCCAAGTGCTCAGCCTCAGGCCAGCCCACCTCGCGGTCAAGCCCCAAGGGCACCCAGGGCACCCAGGGTAAACCTCGACGCAGCCTAGGACCAGCTTCCAGGAGAGCAGCCAGACACTTCCTGTGGGGAGGGCCCAGTGCACCTCACGCCTACAGCCACAGCGATTACTGTGTCTGCTCCAGGCCGGCCCAGCCGCCACGGGCCAGTAAAGATGAGGAGTTTGCACGGAAGGGACTTCCCCTCGTTGCACTTTACACAACTGGGGTAAAGGTTCTGCTCTTAGCTAAAAATAGCCCAGGGGCGTGGGCGGGAAGAGGTCCCAGAAGGCACAGTCACAGGAGGTCAGCGGCGCTGACCCTGGACGGGCCGGACGGCAGGTGCTCAGAAATCCTGCCGGGGGCTCCAACAGAGCTCCCTGAAGACCCTTGCATGGCACAGCACAGCACAGCACGGCCGGGAGGAAGAACAGACAAGGGGGCGCCAGGCAGGGAAGAGACACAAGGGCATCTCAAGACCAGAGCTGAGCACCTGCCCCGCAGGGCTGGGCCTACCAGGCAGGGCTGGGGTTCCTGGCCACCTCTCCCTGGGAGAGGCCCAGAGAGAGGCCCACTCCCCCTCCTGGAGCTCAGAGGAACTGCATGCAGCAGCTGCAGTCCAGGTCCCACCGTGGAGCCTTGTAGAGCTTCTTCATCTCCCTGGATGAATTATGGAAGCATTTCAAAAACTTCGTGGAAAATGGGACGAAGACGAGCCACGGGCGACTGCTGGGTGTCCCATCAGCACAGCAAAGCTGCCTTGCTCTGATGCCAGCTTCCCACTGGGGGCAGCAGCGACAGCTCCACTAATGGCTCCTGCCGCCGGGGTGCCTAGACCAAGTCCTTCGTTCTGGCCTTTGGCCCTGGTCCACCCAGACTGCTGCAGACACTGGGGAAGTGAACCACTCTGATTTTTCTCCTTAAAAAGTTAAGCTTAGGGGCTGGTGCTGTGGCTTCACTTGGTTAATCCTCCGCCTGTGGCACCGGCATCCCATGTGGGCGCTGGGTTCTAAGCCCGATTGCTCCTCTTCCAGGCCAGCTCTCTGCTGTGGCCGGGAGGGCAGTGGAGGATGGCCCAGGGGCTTGGGCCCTGCACCCCATGGGAGACCAGGAGAAGCACCTGGCTCCTGGCTTCGGTTTTGGCGCAGTGCACCGGCTGTGGTGGCCATTTGGGGGGTGAACCAACGGAGGGAAGACCTTTCTCTCTGTCTCTCTCTCACTGTCTATAACTCTACCTGTCAAAAAAAAAAAAAAAAAAACTTTTTAAAGCTTATTTTACACAGAAAGTTCTGAAATCCATACACAGCAAGGGGTCAAACACCACACCACCTATCGGGCCGAGTCCTGACCCAGCTCCTGGCCGCTGTGCCTGAGGAGCAGTGTGAGGGCTCAAGTCCTTGAGCTCCTGTCACTCACACAGGATACGTGATGGAGCTCCTGGCTCCAGCCTCACTCAATCCTGGCTACCACAGGTGTTCAGATAGTGACCCAGTGGATGGATGAACTCTGCATCTGTCTCTGCCTTTCAAATAAACAGAAAATATATTAAAAGAAAAACTTTCAATCCGGGAGGATGTTTGCCACAGCAGTTAAAATGTGCTTTGGGTCGGCACCCTGGCTCACTAGGCTAATCCTCCGCCTATGGCACTGGCACACTGGGTTCTAGTCCCGGTCAGGGCGCCGGATTCTGTCCTGGTTGCTCCTCTTCCAGTCCAGCTCTCTGCTGTGGCCCAGGAGTACAGTGGCGGATGGCCCAAGTGCTTGGGCCCTGAACCCGATGGGAGACCAGGAGGAAGCACCTGGTTCCTGGCTTCGGATCGGCACAGCATACCAGCTATAGCAGCCATTTTGGGGGTGAACCAACAGAGGGAAGACCTTTCTCTCTGTCTCTCACTAACTCTATCTGCCAAAAAAAAAATTACTATGGGGGAAGGCATTTGGCCTGGGGGGTTAAGGCTCTTTCCACAGTGAGCCCCTGCTCTGGCCAGGCCCTGGGAGTCAGGGATGATGGCTCAAGCAGTCGGGTATTGCCCACATGGGAGACCCAGATTGAGTTCTAGGCTCCTGGCTTTCGCCTGGCTCAGTCCCACCTCTAGTGGTCATTTGGGAAGTGAAACAGCCGATGGACGATCTCATTCTCCTCTCTTCCTTTCAAACAGAAAAATAAATAAATCTCGAAAAAAAAAAAAAAAGATGGAAAGGCACTCGTGTTACCAGTGCAAATGCTGCTGCTGTTAAGATGGAGACAGCGCCAAGCGGACGCACAGATGCAAGGTATCCCAATTAAGCTTCATCTGTGGGGCCGGCGCTGTGCTGTAGCAGATAAAGCCGCCACCTGCAGGGCTGGCATCCCATATGGGCGCTGGTTTGAGTCCTGGCTGCTCCACTTCCCATCCAGCTCTCTGCTGTGGCCTGGGAAAGCAGCAGAAGATGGCCCAACTCCTTGGGCCCCTGCACCCGCATGGGAGACCGGGAAGAGGCTCCAGGCTCCAGATTGGTGCAGCTCCGGCCGTTGTGGCCACTTGGGGAGTGAACCAGAGGATGGAAGACCTCTCCCTGTCTCTACCTCTCCTTCTGTGTATCTCTTTCTTTTTCTCTCTTTTTTTTAAAGATTTATTTTATTTATTTGAAAGACAGAGTTACAGAGAGAGGTTGAGACAGAGAGAGAGGTTTTCCATCTGCTGGTTCACTCCCCAGATGGCTGCCAACAGCCGGAGCTGCACTGATCCAAAGCCAGGAGCCAGGAGCTTCTTCCAGGTCTTCCACGTGGGTACAGGGGCCCAAGCACTTGGGCCATCTTCTACTGCTTTCCCAGGGTACAGCAGAGAGCTGGATCAGAAGAGGAGCAGCCGGGTCTAAAACCAGCGCCCATATGGGATGCCGGCGCTTCAGGCCAGGGTGTTAACCTGCTGTGCCACAGCGCCAGCTCCTGTGTATCTCTTTCAAATAAATAAATAAATAAATCTTCAAAAAAAATAGAATGGTGCTGGCCTAAGAAAGACAAAGAGATGAAAAGGAACTGATCCAGAAACAAATCTTCAATTGTGTGATCACTATATATATATAATTTTTTTTTTTATTAGACAGGTAGAGTTACAGACAGTGAGAAGAGAGAGAGTGAGCAAGGTCTTCCCTCCGTTGGTTCACTCCCCAAATGGCCACCATGGCTAGCACTGCCTGGTCCGAAGCCAGGAGCCAGGTGCTTCTTCCTGGTCTCCCATGGGGTGCAGGGCCCAAGCACTCGGGCCATCCTCCACTGCCATCCTGGGGCACAGCAGAGAGCTGGCCTGGAAGAGGAGCAACCGGGACTAGAACCCAGCACTCATATGGGATGCCGGCACCACAGGTGGAGGATTAATCAAGTGAGCCACGGTGTTGGCCCCATGATCACTAGAGTCTGACGAGAGTGTCAAGGCCAACTGATGGGCAAAACTGTCTCTTCAGCAATGATGCCGGAACAACAGGAGAGGCACGTGCAGACCGTGGCTGACCCCTGCTCACACACACACACACAGGGAGGCTGACCCCTGCTCACACACACACACACATACACACACACAGGAGGCTGACCCCTGCTCTCACACACACACACACACAGGAGGCTGACCCCTGCTCTCACACACACACACACAGGGAGGCTGACCCCTGCTCACACACACACACACACACACACACAGGGAGGCTGACCCCTGCTCACCTCACACACACACACACAGGGAGGCTGACCCCTGCTCACACACAGGGAGGCTGACCCCTGCTCACACACAGGGAGGCTGACCCCTGCTCACACACACACACACACACAGGGAGGCTGACCCCTGCTCACCTCACCTCTCACACACACACACAGGGAGGCTGACCCCTGCTCACACACACACACACACACACAGGGAGGCTGACCCCTGCTCACCTCACACACACACACACACAGGGAGGCTGACCCCTGCTCACACACACACACACACACACACACACAGGAGGCTGACCCCTGCTCACACACGGGGACGACTGTGACCCTCACACACACACAGGCTGGAACAGAACCTCTTACTGCACACAAATTAACTGACATGCTTGGAGGCCTGAATGTGGGAGTCAGAACTACAAATCTCTTAGAAGAAAACACAGGAGTAAATGTTTGTGACCTTGGATTAGTTGATGGTTCCTTAGATATTATACTAAAAGCAAAAGCAACATAATGAAGAATAAATTAGAATTTTAGGTTTCTAAGGACATCATCGAGAAAATGGAAACAATATCCCACAGCATATGAAACTGTATTTGTAAATCAGAGATCTGATGAGGCATTTCTATCTAGAATACATAAAGGATGCCTACAACTCAATAAAAAAAGACAACCAAATAAAGAACGTGTAAAGGATCTAAACAGACACTTTTCCACAAAAGATGAGCAGTCAATGCTCACAGAACACGGTTCAGCACCACGGTTACTGCGGCTGCAGGCTGCAAGCACGGGCTGATCTGTGTCCGCCATCAGCCTGCTGAGCCGCTCCGTGAGGACAGACGCGAGCTTGGGCACTGCTGGTGGCCACGCAGGCGCTGCGGCCACTTTGCAAACCAGGCTCAGGATCCAGCAACTCCTCTTGGGGCATACTCAAGAAACAGAAACCTCGTGTCTATACAACACCGTACACCAATGGGCACGTCCACTGTAGTGCAGAGGTGTGATCAACCCCTGTGCCCCACCAGCTGCATGGACCAGGCCAGCACCTGGCAGTGACTGCTGCGGCCCGGAAGAATGTGTGTGGGGGGGCTGGAGTCACCCCAGGGGGCCCGGCTGGAGACACTGGGGGGGGGCTGGGCTGGAGCCCTGCTCCTCTCCTGGTTCAGCCCTTGCTCACCTGCCCCTGGGAGGCAGCAGTGCCGGCTCCAGTCCTTCTGTTCCCTCCCACCCAATGGCAGACATGAAAAGAGCTCCAGGCGCCTGGCTTAGAGTAAACCAGTGGAGGACTCTGGTGTCTGCCTTTCTAATAAAATAAATTTTAAAAAGATGAGTGGATACATTCAGACTATTACTCAGCCTTAGAAAAGAGTGAGGTTCTGACACAGGCTACGAATGAATAGTGAAAACATTCTAAGTGAACGAAGCCAGACGCAGGGGCTGGCACTGTGGTGCAGCCACCCATGCTGCCATCTGCGATGGCGGGACCCCACGTCAGAGTGCTGGTTCAAGTTCAGCTGCCACCTACAGGGAGACCCCGATGGACTTCTGGGCTCCTCGTCTTGGCCTGGACCAACTGTAACCACTGCCGCCATGTGGGGAGTGAGCCCGTGGGAGGAAGGTGTCTGTCTCAGGGCCACAGAAGCTCTCTGTGCTATCTGTGGCACAGCAGGTAAAGCCACCACCTGCAGTGCCAGCATCCCAGGAGTCCCGGCTGCTCCGCTTCTGATCCAGCTCCCTGCTGTGGCCTAGGAAAGCGGCAGAAGATGGCCCACATGCTTGGGCCTGCTCAGGAGACCCAGAAGCAGCAGCTGGCTCCTGGCTTCAGACTGGCCCAGCTCTGCCTCTGCAGCCATTTGGGGAGTGAACTAGAGGATGAAAGACCCACCCACCTCTCTGTCTCTCTGTAACTTTGTCTTTCAAATAATAACAAACTTAAAAATAACCCCCCAAAAAAAATCTTTCAATTGTGGGGGAGGCTGAATCCGGAGAGGCCTAGAGGAAACTTCCTGAGCCGGCCTTTAAGTTTAAAATCCCTGGTAGCAAACACCCCAGCCCCAGGGCGCTTCTGCCTAAGGATCATTAAGGTGGTGTAATAGGAGTGGCTAGGACCGTTTTGCATCACAACACCCCACCCCTTGCCTGCATCTGCTGCGCATCTGCTCAGTACCTCAGCTATATATACACCTCCCTTTTACAATAGTGAGACCCTGCTTCCACTGGGCTCCACACCGTGCTGCGCCTGATTGTCCCCTGGGTTTGGGGAGGCTGAGTGGCGGGTGGTGCACTTCCCCTCCTCGGTCAAGGCAGGCTGCGGCAGCCCGCCTCATTCTCCGGCGGTGGCGAGGAACAGTCACTGCACTTAATTTGTGGTTCTGCTTTTCAAATAAATAAATCTTAAGATGCACACACGCACAACCAGACACAGAAGCCCCCATCTTGCATGGATCTGTTTACGTGACTTCTGGAGGGCCGTGGGGGAGTGATCACCAAGGGGTCTGAGGCCGAGTTGACACAGTGGTGAAGGCTGCACAACTCTGACTAGACTGAAAACACTGGCTTCATCTTCATGCTGCATGGTACACCACCTATCTCAGTAAAGCTGCAGAAACACACACGTCCACTTCGGTCCACTGTCCAGCGAGGACCACCTGCTCTGTGCTAGTGGTCAAGTGCGGCCCACACGGCTGTGCTAGACCCCGGGCCTGCTCTGCGCTAGGGGTCAAGTGTGACCCACACAGCTGCGCTAGGCCCTGGGCCTGCTCTGCGCTAGGGGTCAAGTGCGACCCACACGGCTATGCTAGGCCCCGGGCCTGCTCTGTGCTAGGGGTCAAGTGCGGCCCACACGGCTGTGCTAGACCCCAGGCCTGCTCTGCGCTAGGGGTCAAGTGTGGCCCACACGGCTATGCTAGGCCCTGGGCCTGCTCTGCGCTAGGGGTCAAGTGCGACCCACACGGCTATGCTAGGCCCCGGGCCTGCTCTGTGCTAGGGGTCAAGTGTGGCCCACACGGCTATGCTAGGCCCCGGGCCTGCTCTGTGCTAGGGGTCAAGCGCGTGCCACACGGCTATGCTAGGCCCCGGGCCTGCTCTGCGCTAGGGGTCAAGTGCGGCCCACACGGCTGCGCTAGGCCCTGGGCCTGCCCGCCCCTCAGGCCTCTGTGAGCTCACCACGACGTGCACATGAACTCGCACAGTGCTCAGCCACAAAAGGGACCCCAGTCCTGCGTGGAGACTCCCAGCAGGCCTAGCGTTGGTACTAGTGCCGGGGCCATCTGTGCTGACCACAGGCAGCACCCGCTGGTCAGCTGTGTGCGTTCTCACCTCAAGGGGGTCGGGGAGGAGAGGCTGACAGCCTGGGGCGGGTCTGTCTTCAGGGGGGCTGGGGCCTGGGCGCCTACCTCGGCGGCTGTGGAGAACGGGGCTTCGGCTTGTCCCGCTCCTTGTCCCGCTCCTTGTCCCGCTCCCGGTCCCGCCGGTCCTTCTCATCCCGCTTGGCGCGCTCGCGCTCCCACTCCTCCTTGCGCCGCTGCCGCTCCTTGTCGCGCTCGCGCTCCCGCTCGCGCTCCCGCTGCCGCCGCTCGCGCTCCCGCTCGCGTTCCCGCTCCCGCTCGCGCTGTCTGTTCTCCCGCTCTCGGTCCCTCTCCCTTTCCTTGTAGGAGAGCCAAACACAACGTGGTAATCAGAGAAGCGTCCGCGTCCGCGTCTCTCCCTGAAGCGCAGCAGCGAGAGTGGAGGAGCTGCTGCTCGGGGCCCACGACCCCACTGCGGCCACTGCAGCCGCCCACCTCCCCTCTGCCCGCCCCGCTCCTTACGGGGAGCAGAGGGCATTACGGCTGCCCCACGGGCATGGCACGGCACCCACTGGTGTCCAGAATGGGGTGGGCAGCCCAAGAGGCCACTCCTGCTTTCTCACAGTCCCTAGCACCTCCGGACTTTCCCTTTGCTAGTCACAACCAGCCCTAGACTGGGCAGGTCAGGGCCGCAGGGCGCTGGGAGGCAGAGCAGCTGCCCTGTCCAGGGAGCAGCAGGACAGGGGTGCAACATGGCCACCTGCGGGCTGGGCAGCTCTGGGACAGGGACCCTTTCTCCACACTCCGCCCCTCTCCCCCTCAGGACTGCCTCCAGCGGGTCCTCTGCTGGGGCGGCTTGTTCACACAGCTCTAGCAGCTGGGACAGGGACTCCCAGTGGGGGCACGTGCTCCTCAGTCCACCCAACCCTGAGGGTCACACCGACACCCAAGCCACATGGCCTCCTCGACGCCCTCGCCGGCTCAGACAGGTGCCACGTCTGCAGGCAGCATCAGAGCCGTCACTCGAGGGAGGACACAGGCCCTGCAGCCTCCCCAGGGATCCGACTAGTCCTCTGTCAGCAGCCGCTACGGGCCTGACCTGACGTGAAGACCGAGCAGACGGGGTGACGAGGCAGGGCCCCACTTACGCGGTAGCTGTGGTACGGCTCGGCGTCCGTGTACTGCACCCTGAAGTTCTCGTACTGCCCGCCGCGCCAGAACCGCTCAATCTCGTAGTCGTAGTAGGGATCCGCGTAAGGCTCAAGTCTGCAAAGACAGCCAGGAGAAGGCGGCCTCGTCCCCCGACCAGTGGGAGACCGCGGCGTGCGGTGCCGGCAAGCACGGCCTACCGCCGCCGCAGCAGCACAGCGGCCGTTCCCCAGATCCGAGTCCGCACAGGAGCCCCAGCGCGCCTCACACAGCAGCACACGCAGAAGAAGGCACGGGCTTTGTGCAGGACCCGCTCTGCTGAAAACACAAGGAAATTTCAAAGTGCTCCTGGAAAGGTGCCTGACAGAAAACTACGCCTGCACTGGAAATAAGCACACAAAACTCCTCCCAGGGCGTCCGTACAGGGTCTGCGTGAGGCACTGGGCAAGGCTGTCGGACGGAGAGCCTCTGTCGAACCAATACGGACGCTGCTAAAACAGAAGCAGGCACAAACAATACGTTCAGGGAGAGCCCTAGGTAGAGGTGAAGTCATGATGCTTGACACAGTGTATGGCAGGGCACATGGGTGCCGGCATCCCATATGAGCGCTGGTTCTAGTCCCAGCTGCTCCACTTCTGATCCAGCTCTCTGCTATGGCTGGGAAAGCAGCAGAAGATGGCTCAAGTGCTTGGGCCCCTGCACCGCGTGGGAGACCTAGAAGAAGCTCCTGGCTCCTGGCTTCAGATTGGCACAGCTCTGGCCATTGCAGCCAATTGGGGAGTGAACCAGCAGATGGAAGACCACCCCCACCCCGTAACTCTTTCAGATAAATAAATAAATCTTAAAAAAAAAAAAAAAAGCGTATGGGAGAAAATGCCCCAAAGAAATAACTGGTTTCAGCCGGCGCTGTAGCTCATTAGGGTAATCCTCCACCTGTGGCCGGCACCCCGGGTTCTAGTCTCAGTCGGGGCGCCGGATTCTGTCCCGGTTGCTCCTCTCCCAGTCCAGCTCTCTGCTGTGGCCCGGGAAGGTAGTGGAGGATGGCCCAAGTGTTTGAGCCCTGCACCCCATGGGAGACTGGGAGGAAGCACCTGGCTCCTGGCTTCGGATCGGCGCAGCGCACCAGCCACAGCAGCCATTTGGGGGGTGAACCAATGGAGGGAAGACCTTTCTCTCTCTCACTAACTCTATAAAAAAAAAAAAAAAAGGGAAATAAGTGGTTTCCAAATAGTAACCTGGTTTTAGGAGGCGGAAGCCGAGGACGGAGTCTGCATGGTGGTCTACTCACACCCATTTGTGAGGAAAAAGCAGCCCTGCTCACCCTCCCACTGAGCGGCTCAGAGAAGTAACACCAACAAACCACAACTGGGTCAGCCAACACCATCCCGAACGCAAACTCAACGTGCAACCAATGTCCTCTTGGTGGGTGTCAAAGCCGCTGCACCCACGTCAGCTGCGGACGAGGGCAGAGATGGCACTTGAAACTTCCCCTAGTGGGGTCAAGACCCGGAAGCACTTCTTCAGAGCACAGCAACGGATGAAGTGTGGCTTCCCTAGGACCATTCTGAAGACGAGCGCGACCAGAGCTACGGGGAGCCGGCAGTGGCCCAGCCACGAGCAAAGGTCATGGCTGTTTTGGGGCAGGTTCACGGCACTCTGCTTACTGACCTTCCCAAGGCCCAAAGAGCAACAACCGCTGCTTTTCAGGTGTTTCGGGAAGTCAGCAAAGCTCAGTTCAGAAAACAGCGGGAGAGCTTGCCCAGGGTCCTCACACAAGGGCGATCCTGTCACTGTTCTCAGGGGGTCAACGGGCATCCGCTGATGGTGTTTCCCAGTGTTAAAAAGCTGCACTGGGGGGCCGGCGCCGCGGCTCAATAGGCTAATCCTCCACCTGCGGCGCCGGCACACCGGGTTCTGGTCCAGGTCGGGGCGCCGGATTCTATCCTGGTTGCTCCTCTTCCAGGCCAGCCCTCTGCTGTGGCCCGGGAGTGCAGTGGAGGATGGCCCAGGTGCTTGGGCCCTGCACCCCATGGGAGACCAGGAGAAGCACCTGGCTCCTGCCTTTGGATCAGCGCGGTGCGCCGGCTGCGGCGGCCATTGGAGGGTGAACCAACGGCAAAGGAAGACCTGTCTCTCTGTCTCTCTCACTGTCCACTCTGCCTGTAAAAAAAAAAAGAAAGGCTGCACTGGGGCCAGCGCGGTGGCGTAGTGGGTAAAGACACCGCCCGCAGTGCCAGCATCCCATGTGGGCACCGGCTTGAGTCCCAGCTGCTCCTCTTCCGACCCAGCTCTCTGCTACGGCCAGGGAAAGCAGTGGAAGATGGACCAAGAACTCAGGCCCCTGCACTCACATGGGAGACCCAGAAGCTGCCGGTTCCTGGCTTCAGCCTGGTCCAGTCCTGGCCACTGAGGCTGCTTCGGGACTGAACCAGCAGATGGAAGATCACAAGGACATCTTTGTAAGTGACTTTTGAATAAGTAAACAGATCTTAAGAAAATCAAACAAAAACTGCGATTCCAGTTCCGAGGCAGCCGGGCAGTGGCACTGCCTGGGCAGGGCGGGGTCAGGCACCCTCTGCACGGCGCCCTGCCCGCTGGACACTGACAGTGAAGAGGAGGGTCCCGGGGGCTCGCCAAGGACCAACAGCACAGCCGCCCTCTGCCTCCCGCGGGCTGTCCAGCCCCGCCTCAACACCCTCACCTGTGAAATGAGCTGTTACACCGCCTCCCACCTCCCCTCTGCAGCTGCTGCTGGGAGGGGCGAGCACAGGGGACGCGGGCCTGTGGCCACCGCATCGAGAAGGGCCTGACTCGTTCTTCAGGCAGCCCAGCCCCCTCCCCACTAAGAGGCCACACAGCACCCAGTGCAGCGCGTGCACTCGCGGTGGCTCCGGGGCCAGGGTGACAACACTGAGACCGCGGAGGGGAGACTATGCTGGGGTCGGACAAGGTGCTGTCAGGAGGCGGTGGGGAAGACAGGCGGAGGGAGGGGGGAGGAGCAGCGGAAACTCTCCACAGCGCCCGGGGCAAAGCAGGCACTCAGCCAGCACAGGGCATGCCCATTACCTGAGGAAAAACACAACTTTCTGAAACCCAGGCTGGTTTCTGGGAATCCCACCAGGATGCACAACGCCAAGGGGGAGAGCAGCCACGTGGGACTGCCCGCACTGAGGGTCGGGGGCGGAGCCGCTGCTGACCTCACTCCGCGGATGGCCCTGTGCAGCTGTGAGTTCCCACGGGTCGGCTGGGGTCTGAGGGAATGATCCACCGGGTGACTTCTCATTCCAGAAGGGGAACGAAGGGACGATTTTCTCACCCTTTACGACTTGAGTCAGAGATCCCGACACACCCCAAGCCGCTTCCCCTCGGCACAGCTTCCAGGCGCTGTCCCAGTCAGGACACGGAGGGCGCCGAGGACCGATCCTGCGGTCCTCCACCTGCTCTGCCCGACGCACAGTGACGGCATCCACACAGCGCTCTGTGCCGCCGGCAAGCAGGGCGCATGGCAGCCCCTGCGACTCTCGCGGACACCGTCCAGGCAGGATCAGCGCTTCAGGATCATCACCCGCACCTCACAGAGAAACCCGCGCCCTTCCGAGGTGGCCACGCACGGCAGACGGCAGAGCCAGGCCTGGTCCCAACTCCACCGTTCCTGTCCGTCACAGGACAAGGGCCACACACACAACCCAATCAGAAAACCTCCACGTTCTCACTACACTGTGCAGGGACAAGTCCAGGACATGGCCTGGAGGCCTGACGCCCTCTGTGGTTCAACTTGTAACACAACAGTGTGACTAACACCACACGTGGTAGACATCACTCAGCTCTCATCTCTGGAGTTCCCATTCAGCATTGCAGACCAAGACTGACCCCGTCCCACCCCTCCACGCTCTGTGCTGTCCCAGCCACGACAGGCGCGGGTCCCCCAGAAACCTGGAGGGGGCACCCGGGGGACAGGACAGGACCTGGGGCCTCAGGAACACACCAGAGGGCCACGCTGAGCACCAGACCCTGAAACAGCAGCACAGGCTGTGCCTTCGCATCTTCCCCCACTCCCTCGGCCAGAACCCCACGGCCGGCGGCTTTCTAACGGCAGGCATAAACAAACCAGGAGTCCCAAGGAGACCAGGACAGGGCTAGAGCTGACGGGAGCGGCCCCTCCGGCTGTGCAGGCCGAGTTCTGCAGGGCTGTGCTGCGCCCCGGGTGGGGGCACACAAGCTCTTGAGATCTGCCCGTCGTCCTGCAACCCCACGCGTTTCCGAATTAGCTGTTAACCGCGGCGGAGAAACAACAGATTTACAGAGAGGTCATGCTGCCACGCTCTGACAGCGGCGACACCTTCACACACCTCCTGGCTCCTGCGACAGTGTCAGGAGGGCTCTGGCTCTGAGGGCACACACCCTCCCCCACAGGATCAGGGAAAAGGCGGCTGCCCGTCAGGGAAGCCCCAGCTCTGCCTCCGGATGACCCAGCAACCACGTGGCAGTGCCCCCCCTCCCCGGGCCCTGCGCATGGCTGCCACACAGGGCCCGAGTCTCTCCACGGGGTGGGGGTGGGGGGGCAGGCATCCTTACGCTGTGTCTCTGACATCTCTGGGCATCCGAGAATTCCAGTCTCGGAAGACTTCATTTTCTTTGTCAAACTCCCGCTCGTCTTCGCCGATGGTCACTGTGAACCTCTTTTCTTCAAAATCAGGCTCCTGTTCTTTTCGAATGGTTGCTTTTTTCAACACCTACCATTGGGAGGAGAAAGAAGTCAACGTGAAGCCAGGACACAGCATGACTGTCAGGCGGCCCCTGGGGACCCTGGGGGGCTCCACTGGAGCAGCCCTGGGACGACACAGACTCGAGGATGGACGTGGGATGGACACAGGACGTCAGGTGTCCCTCTGGGGCGCGGCCTACGTCCACGCAGAGTTAGTTGCACCCAGGCACTGCAGTGAGGCGCGGGGCAGCTGCTCAGTCTTCAGCGGCGGGATGGGACTCCTGTGTGCAGGGCGCCGGGATGGGACGTGGCTGACTTTGTCATTTCCCTGAAGAGAAACCACCCCTGCAGGCCAGGAGAGCAGGGCTGGGTGCCTGCAGAGCCTGGTCACCAGGTCACAGCCCAGCGTCAGGGGCCACAGTGGGCCTGGAATGAGGGAATGGGCAGTGATGGGAAGCCCAAGACAGCACTGGGGCCTCTCCAGGGAGAGCAGACGCTGGGCTCAGGACGGCAGGGAGGGCCGTGGATGCACTGTGGGCTCTCCCAGGCCCTCTGAAGAGGCTGCCCCGAGTGGCAGAGCTGGCGCCCTTGCTGCGGGCAGCACCGACTGCGGCCCCACACCACCCAGCCACGTGAAGAGCGGGCCTGGTCCTAGCTGGGCTGCCCTGGCTTGCTGCGGAGACAAGCGGACTGTGCTGCCACTGGGAACTCCTGAAGAGAACACAGGAATCCTCCCCAAGTCCAGAGGCCTCGCTAAGGTTCCCACGAGTGTCCAGACGAAGGGCTGCGGGCTGTGTGGGGCACCACTGCCCTTGGGTTCTCTCCCGAGTCCCGTTACCTCCTTCGCGTGCCGCAGTCCGCGCTCCCAGGCACTCTCTGTTGGGGGCTCTGGCGGGGGTGGAGGCAGAATCTCGTCCACTGTGGGCCCTCCCTGTCAGAGTGAGGAGGAGGCACTGAGAAAGCACGGAAAATGCTAAACCTGAGCAGAACAGGGTGTGCAGACGACCGACGCAGTCACACTCCCGAGCCGTGCGGCATCCCCAGGGTGCATCTGGGGCGCTCCTGGGGGCAGCACAGGGCCGGGGAAAGCGGCTCTGTGGCCTCCCCAGCACGGCCCAATCTGTCAGCAACAAACGAAGAGGCGTTCACGCACCCAAGGGTTGGCAGGCATCAGTGGGTGAGGTCCGAGAGGCGGGGCGCCGTTAGGCGGGAAGGGGTCGGCTTTGGTGATCAGGGAGTAGTTCCCCTTGTCGTTCACTCCAGGGTGTATAAACCTGCAGTTCATGCCCCAGGTGCAGTTCCCTGTGGAAACAAAAGGTCAGAAAGGGTCTCAGAGATCCTCACTGCCTGAGGGCGGCAGCACCCACTGAGAAACAGGGCGGGCTGTGCTCAACGCGCACCAAACGCCCTCACGGGTCAGGGGTTGGCAGGGGACAGGCCCAGGCCGGGAGAGGTGCGGCCAGGCAGCTGCAGCCTGGCTGCCAGCCCTCTCTGTGAGGCCAAGGAGCACTCCCAGGCTCAGATGGGACTAGAGGGTCTCAGTGTCCGGCTCAGCCAGGGAGCACCCGCCCCGAGCGAGCACCTCCTAGGCAGCTAGGCCAGGAGCCCTCTCACTGTGTAGAGGGTGCGCCCGTATCAACAGCAGATTCCAAGGCTGGAGACGGACAAGTGGCAAACAGGGGCTGACCCCCCCACCCGCCCAGGGCCCATGCAGAGGTGGTGCTGTGGCTTCAGGCGCCTTTCCCGAGCGCGCACTGGATGTTTTTACAACTCTGCTTCCAAAAACACTCTTAGAGGTTGGGCGTCTCTAATTCTGAAACCTGAAATGTGAAATGCTATGAAACTCAGAATTTTTTCAGCACCAACATGACTCTCAAAGATTTGGAACTGTGCGGACCAACACGGTGCTGCCACGGGTCAAGCCGCTGCATGCACACTGGGGTTCCGTATCCAGGGACTGGTGGGAGCCTTGCCTGCTACAGCACCCAGGTGACTGCCCGAAGCCCAGGCCCCTGACACCCGGCGGGGAGACCCAGGTGTAGTTCCAGGCTCAGGGCTTCAGCCTGGCCCAGCTCTGGCTATTGTGGCCATCTGGGAAGTGAGCAAAGATGGAGGATCTCGCTCTCTCTCTGCCTTTCAAACAGAGTTCTGGACTCTGAACCTTGGGATTAGGGTGCCCCACTGGAGTCTGCGCAGGCATTTCAACAGCTGGCACTCTGGAACGTCAGACACTGTTTCCAAGCTTGGTGGGAGGGGCACCCACCCACACGGAGAGAGATCAAGGAGCAGCTGCCCGAAGCCGGAGCCCGGCAGGTGCAGTCCTGCGGGCCCACGTGCCTCTCACCAAAACGCACACCAATCACTGCAGGATGCTACTGGTACTTTAAGTCATCTTCGGCAACGCGACGTCAGACTAATGAAGGACAGCACTTGATTTTCAGTGTACATTGAAAGATGCCGGAGCTTTTAACCCAGTTTAGAGTAACCACTTTTTAAAATAAAGATTTACTTGAAAGGCAGAGTAACAGAGACACAGAGAAAGATCTTGCATCTACTGGTTTACTCTCCAGAAGGCTGCAACAGTCAGGCTTGGGCCAGGTCCAGACCAGGAGAGCCCAGGAACTCCCTCGTGGGTTCAGGGGCTCGAGCACTTGGGCCATCATCCACCGCTTTCCTAGGCACCTTAAGAGGGAGCTAGATGGGAAATGGAGCATCTAGGACTCAAGCCCATGCTCCAATATGGGATGCCAGCATTGTAAGCAGCAGATCAACTCACTGCAAAACAACACCAGCCCCAAGTGTATCACTATTACTTTAAATTCAATTTTCTGAATAGCCAATATGAGGTGTATATAGTTAAATATGGCATACAGTACCTAAGTAGGTTCGAGAAACATTTTTAGTGGGCTAATACATAGATTTTAAATCATTTAAAAATATACACCGATACACTGAAGCTTAAACACGACATTCTACTTGAACATTTCCATTAACAAATCATGTTTTCCCTTTTACAACATAAACAAATGATCACTTGGTATGTAACAAACTCTACCTTTTAGCAACGCGGAATACTTCAGCGTGCGACTGAACACAGCACAGCAGCGTGCAGATCAAATTAGAGCACGGGAGCTGCTCCAAACACTCACACGCGAAAGTGACAACGTAATTCCCGAGTGTTTCGGAGACCACATGACTTCAAGACCAGGCCGTGGGATTCTGCAAGGGTTCAAAATCCCGGAGCCTCACAGATTAAAACAAAAAAAACCCCAAAAACCTATGCAACCACAAACTCAAAAACCCAAGCACTGTTGACTTCAGAAGTTCATTTAGGGTATTCACAGCCAACTTCTCTTGTGCGTTAAAGTTAATCAAAGCTCTCGCACAACATTTGCAAGTACAGCCGAGCACTGACAAAATAAACCACAGCTTTCTGCCATGTTTTCACCTAACATATAGATTTAGGCAGCAGGTAAGTGGATATTCTTCTCTGTTTTTTCCGTATTTACAAACACTAAAAATAACCTCAGGGGCCGGTGCTGTGGTGCAACAGGTAAAGCCGCCGCCTGCTGTGCCGGCTGCTCCACTTCTGATCCAGCTCTCTGCCATGGCCTGGGAAAGCAGTAGAGGACGGCCTAGGTCCTTGGGCCCCTGCAACCGCATGGGAGACCAGGAAGAAGCTCCTGGCTTCAGATCGGCCCAGCTCTGGTCATTGCAGCCATCTGGGGAGTGAGCCAGCTGATGGAAGACCTCTTTCTCTCTTTCTGTCTCTGCCTCTCTGTAACTCTGCCTTTCAAATAAATAAAAATGCTTACAAACAAAAACCAAACCCAAACATTATGTATGAGCTGTCAGAAAAGATCTTTATCATTCATACCAGCAGGAGAGAAGAGAAACCGGCACAGGTGGGGGGGGGGGGGACCCACGTGGAGCCCAGGGCATGCCCCTTCTGGCCCTGTTGGGCGACACAGGCAGCACTTCTGGGCCCTGCCACATCCCAGGGGCTACATCAGTGATGGGGGGAGCTGTTTGGGACAGTGGTTAGAGCTGCGCATGGGAGGCCTGCACACCACAGCGGAGTGCCTGATTCAAGTCCCAGCTCCTCGGCTTCCACTCCAGGTTCCTGCTGACGCACCCTGGGAGCAGGGTATCTGCCACCCGCAATGGAGACCTGGACGGACTCCCAGGCTCCTAGCTTTGGCCTGGCCCAGCCCTGGCTGCTGGGGCCATTTGGGAGCTAACTAGCAAATGGAGGGTCTGTCATCTTTCTTTGCTTTCAGATAAAATGGAAATAAAAAATTAAAAAAAAAAAAAACTTATCTATGAGACAGACATGTCTCGCCTGTTGGTTTACTCCCCAGATACAATAACTGGAGATGGGCCAGGCCGGAGTCGGAGCCAGAGTGCGATCTGGGTCTCCCAGGCCAGTGGCGGGCTCTGTGGCCTCCTGGGTCTGCCCTGACAGGAAGCTGCAGTCCGCAGCTGGAGCTGGAAATCAAACCGGCTACAGTGATGTGGGGGGAGGGGCGCAACCATGATGCTGAGCACCTGCTGCCGGGCGGTTTTTAAAAGATCGTTTTCTTTATTTGAAAGAGGCAGACAGACACACACACACACAGAAAGAGAGAGGGAGAGGGAGGGAAGGAGGTGTCTCCTATCTGCTGCCTCACTACTGGGAAGCCCATAGCACCTGGGGACAGGCTAGACTGAAGCTGCAAACTCCATGGGACTCCCACAGGGCTGCATGAACTCAAAGTGGAGCCGCCACCTGCAGCCTCCCAGGGTCACACTAAGGATGCTGGACCGGGGGCGCTCAGGACTCAATTCAGAACTGCGGGATGGGGTGTGGGTGTCCCATGTGAGGTTCTGATCGCTGCTACTGCCCCTGCTCCTGAGTGGTATTCTGATCCCCGGCCACCAGAGCAAAGTGGCAGACGCAGGGAGAGGGCTGACTGTTCTGGAAGCGCAGGGCGCAGACAAGTCCAGCCGTATCAGGCCCCTGTTCAAAGCGCACTTTATCCACAGACCGGAGCCTGGGAGGGCAGACACCGCGCTGCTGGGCTGCGGAGAAGCACTGGTGCCCTGACTGCCAGCGCGTATCACCTCCGCCCGCAAAACTGCAGTCTGTTGGGAAGAGAGGGGAAGCACGCAAGAAACGGAAGCCAAGCTGAAGGTTGGGTTGTAAATGGTACAGCTGTGCTTCCCTGCTTCCAAATGTGTCTCTTGCTTTGATAGAAACAGGTTTACGAATAACTGTGCAAGGACAACCGACAGGAGTGCGGGGCCCTGGGCGGGGGAGGGGCCCTCAGGCGGGGCAGGGCTACAGCTCCTTCCTCTCAAAGGTGCAAGGCGCACTGCTGGCCTGAGGGGCACAGGGACCGCTGCCGCCTCATTCACCGAGGCTGGGCACCTGAGCCAAGCACTCTGCTCTCCTGTTCACCTTCATGCCTGGGTACATACTGCACTCCAAAGAAAACCAGCAAGAATAGTCACAGAACGGTCTGTATGGGGGCTGGCGCTGTGGCGCCCTGGCCTGAAGCGCCGGCATCCCAAATGGCGCCGGTTCAAGACCTGGCTGCTCCACTTCCGATCCAGCTCTCTGCTGTGGCCTGGGAAAGCAGCAGAAGATGGTCCAAGCCCTTGGGCACCTGCAGCCACGTGGGAGACCCAGAAGAAGCTCCTGGCTCCTGGCTTCGGATCGGCGCAGCTCCGGCTGTTGAGACCAACTGGGGAATGAACCATCGGATGGAGACCTCTCTCTCTCTGCCTCTCCTCTCTGTGTAACTTTCAAATATATAAACAAATCTTTTTTTTTTTTTTTTTTTTTTAATTTAAAGGGTGAGGTCTTGCTCCTACCCACTCCTCCCAGGGCTCCAGCAGTATCCGACCGTGTCTTCCCACACACATTACACCTGCTGTGCTGAATGGCTGCAAAGCAGTCTGCAGGCTGGGCGGCTCCCACGGCAGAAAGCGAGGAAACGGACACACTGGGACACACTGGCTGGGACACGCGTCTGGGACACACTGGCTGCCACCGCTCCCAAGGTGTGGAGACCACGACCACCGGCACAGGGCAGCACTGGCATTCACGCACCTGTCTTGGCCAGCCATAGCAGGACCTTCCCTCCACACCTGCGTCACACTAGGAGCCTACAGACGTCCCACAGAGGCCTCTCATTTGCATATTCCTTGGTTCCCTTTCCAGTCTTAAGAAGGTCACAGATGTAGGGACAGCCAAGACTAAGGTGCTTCAAGGTCTTTAAGACAGTAACTGACGAGAGAAGGCAGAATATACAAAAACAGTCCTCAGCCCTGAGGATGTGAACCCCAGCAGGCCAGGTGCCCAGCCAGCCCGGCAGATGGGCGCCGCTCCCTTCCCCGCTGGCAGGAAGCAGGCCCACCCAGGAGGCTCCCGGCTCTGCCTCCTCAGGGGTACACCAACCACTGGAGAAGGCAGGGGAGTCTCAGCGGCCTTGCCGGACATGCGGACACCTCGGCACCCAGCTAGGGAAGGTGTTCTGACAGCGAGTGGCTGTGTGGACGTGGCCCGGTCTCCCGTCTGCGGCACTGAGACGCACTGCTCCGTCCTGCACCTGAACACCATCTCTCACCCAAGCACCACGCAGCAGTCACAGAAAAGGCGCCACCCACTGGGCAGCTGCTGGGTCCACCAGGCCCACTCTCACTTCAGTGTGACCTTTAACCCTGCCAACACGTCTGTGCAGCTCTCCTGGAACTGGCGGGCTTGTCTCAGGCCTGTGGAGGATCCAGGTCCACTCCCGTCATGGCGGCATCTGTCAGTCATTCTCTAGTTCGGCGCACAGGTTCAGGCATCGTCCCTGGTCCCAGGGACGAGCATGCAGGCTGGGGTCCATGTGAGATGCTACCCACCACGCAGAGGGGTCTTACTGGGCTGAAGGAATCCCCTATAGCAGAACTGGGATGGCTATGCAACTCGGTAAATTTATTTTAAAATCACTGAACTATACACTGAAAGTGGGTAAACTTCATGGCATGTCTATCGTGCCTCCATAAAGTTGTTGATTTTCATTTATTTGAAGGGCAGAGTCAGAGAGAAAGAGACACGACAGAGCCCTTCCACCCACTGGTTGAATCCCAGCAATGGCCAGGGTTGGGTCAGGATGAAGCCAGGAGCCAGAACCTTCTTCCAGGTCTCCCACATGGTTATGGGGGCCAAAGCACTTGGGCCATCTTCTGCTGCTTTCCAGGCACATTAGCAGGGAGCTGGACTGGAAGTGGAACAGCTGGGAATTGAACCGGCGCCCTATGGGATTCTGGTGTTGCAGGCTGCAGTTTTAGCTGCCATGCCACAATGCTAGCCCCTGAAGTGTTTTTCTTTTTTTAAAGACCCATACCAAAGTGTAACATTTAATTGAATTGTAATCCCTGATGCTTTTAAAAATGAGAAGGTGGGTGGTACACACCCGATTACCACGAAAACAGCCCAACCTTCAGGGTCCCTGTCATAAACCCTAAAGGGAACACAGGACTCAAAAGCAAGCAAAAGCCTTTCTCCAAGGATGACACAGATGGCCACCACCACCAACCGCACGGGGCCCGGCTGCACAGCCATGGAGACACCGTCACCGAGACCGGCAGCAATGCTGGGAGGCGCGCCCGGGCACTGCTGGGGGGGGGGTGCTGTCACTCTGAAGTCGGCGTGGTAGCAAAACACTCCAAACAGAACGGCTTATACGCAGCAATCCCATCTCTGGGGATGTCCTCAAAACTGGAAACAGGGTCTCAGAGACACGCCCCTCCCGTCCCCACAAGGCGGCGGCAACCCAGTGAACGAATGACTGAGCAGGTGCTAAAGTGGAAAGGTATTCAACACTAAAAAGAAAATTCTGCCACGTGTCACAGCGTGGCGCACTGAGGCCAGGATGCCAAGTGAACCGAGACGTCACACGAGGCACCCAGGACAGGACCGACAGCTGTGGCGGGCAGAGGAGCTGCCGTTCAGCAGGTGGGGTGCTGCGCTGAGACGGCGTGGGCGTGGGCGGTGGTGACAGTTCACGTCAGTGGACTTTCCACCACTGAAATGGTGGGTGCTGAGCAGTTACGATGCCACGTGAGACACCTGCACCCCATCAGAGTGCCGGGACTTGCATTCCAATTCTCCACGCCACTTCCGGATAAAGCGCACCCTGGGAGGCAGCAGGTGATGGGTCAAACCCCTGGGCCCCTGACACGTGTGTGGGACCCCAGACGACTTCCAGGCTCCCTGCTTCAGCCTGGCTGTTGCAGGCTATTCGAGGAGTGAACCAGCAGACGGAGAGCTAAGTGTTTCTCTCTTTGCGTTTCAAATTTTTCTTTTAGGGCCGGCGCCGTGGCTCAACAGGCTAATCCTCCGCCTTGCGGCGCCGGCACACCGGGTTCTAGTCCCGGTCAGGGCGCCGGATTCTGTCCCGGTTGCCCCTCTTCCAGGCCAGCCCTCTGCTGTGGCCCGGGAGTGCAGTGGAGGATGGCCCAGGTGCTTGGGCCCTGCACCCCATGGGAGACCAGGAGAAGCACCGGCACCTGGCTCCTGCCATCGGACGAGCGCGGTGCGCCGGCCGCAGCACGCTGGCCGTGGCGGCCATTGGAGGGTGAACCAACAGCAAAGGAAGACCTTTCTCTCTGTCTCTCTCTCTCTCTGTCCACTCTGTCAAAAATAAAAAAAAAATTAAAAAAAAATTTTTTTCTTTTAAGAATGCAGTTAAGATGGTGTATTTTTAAAATGATTTGAAAGGCAGTTACTTACACACACACACACACACACACAGAGTCTACAATGGCCAACTCCAAGCCAGAGCCAGGAGCCAGGAGCCAGGAGCTCCAGCTGGATCTCCCATGCGTTAACAGAAGCGGAGCCCCAGGAATCTACCCAGTGCTCCGACGGGGGATGCTGGCACTGCGGGGAGCCACAGCAGTACCTGCGGCTGGGCCACAACAGCAGCCCCCAGGATGGTAACTTTTATATTCTATGTATTTCACCAGCTAACTGTAGGAGCAGAGGTGAGGGCGTGTGCCCCAGACAACTCTGGTGCTGCTCACAGAAGGATCGATCAGGAGACAAAGCCACGCTACTCATTTGTGTCCTCTGTGGACACAGCTGCATGTCCCGATTCGACAGACACACAGCAGATAAGAACACGCCACCAAGGGCTGAGCCCGAACACCTCTACCAGCTGCGCGCCCAGTTCTGTTGCCAACGCTCACGACAGCAACGTGTGCCCCTGCACGTGATGAATCTACACTCACAACTTGCCGTGGAATTAGAGCTGGAAGATTTTTCCCATCGGAGCCTGTGTTGTGGCACAGCAGGTTAAGCTGCCAGCAGCAAGGCCAGCATCCTGTGAGCGCCAGTTCAAGTCCTGGCTGGTCCACTTCCTTCAGTACCCTGGTAATGCGCCTGGGAAACTCGAGCAGGATGGCTCTGCTGCCTTCCCGGCTGCTGCAGCAGGGAGCTGGACTGGGGTGGAGCAGCCAGACGAACCCGTGCCCACGTGGGATGCCGGCACTGCCGGCGATGGCTGGACCTGCTGTGCCACAGGCCCCTCAGTCTTGTCCTGAAGGCGCCCTCCCTTCCTGCTCCGGTGGTCTTGCCCTGTAGACAGACGGCTCTGCCCACTCAGGCACAGCTCTGCAGACGCTTGGCTGCTTCCTCTTTCTGGGCCACCGTGACTGTGCCGTGAGCTGGCCTCATGCTCTAACTCCTCTGGGACAGGGGCCACAGTGGAAGGACCGCTGGGTCCCAGGCGGTGCTTGGCTGAGGCGCGAACAACCCGCCAGCAGCTGTGTGGCGGCTAATACAATCATTTTATTTTGCTGTAAAAATATTTTATTTTTATGCATGTATGTATTTACTTACTTATAAACGTATGAGTGTATGCCTGTTTGGGAGACAGAGATGGAGCGACGTCTGATCTATAGGGTCACTCCCCAGATACCTGCAGAAGGCCTGGACTGGATCAGAGCAAATCCAGCAGCCAGCCAGAAACTCAAGCCAGGCTCCCACCTTAGTGTTGAGCCGGCCCCTGGTGCCCCCCCCAGGGCACACAGCAGCAAGAAGGCAGAACTGGGGGCCGGCTGAGACGCGAGTGCAGGTGCTCCGATAAAGCAGGCGGGCAGTGTAACGGTTATGCCCAGTGCCTGCCCCTCACTTTATGTTTAAAGCAATTTCTGGGGCTGGCGCTGTGGTGCAGTGGGTTAACGCCCTGTCCTGAAGCGCCAGCATCCCATATGGACGCTGGTTTGAGACCCAGCTGCTCCACTTCTGATCCAGCTCCCTGCTGTGGCCTGGGAAAGCAGTAGAAGATGGCCCAGGCCCTTGGGCCCCTGCACCTGTGTGGGAGACCCAGAAGAAGCTCCTGGCTCCTGGCTTCGAATCGGCACAGTTCCGGCTGTTGTGGCCAATTGGGGAGTGAACCAGAGGATGGAAGACCTCTCTCTCTCTCTGCCTCTCCTCTTTCTGTGTAACTCTGACTTTCAAATAAATAAATCTTAAAAAAAAAAAAAAAAGGCAATTTCTCTGGGGTTAGTGCTGCTGTGCAGTGAGTTACGGCGCAGCTTGCAACACAGGCACCCACACTGCAGTGCCGATTCCAGCCCCGGCTGCTCTGCTTCTGATCCAGCTTCCAGCTAATATGCCTAGGGAGGCAGCGGACGATGGCCCTAACGCTTGGGCCAATGCCACCCATGTGGGAGACCAGGGTGTAGCTCCTGGCTTCAACGTGGCCCAGCCCTGGCTGTTGCAGCTACTGGAGGAGTAAACCAGCAGACGGAAGAGATCTCTCTCTCTGCTTCTCCCTCCCTGTCAACCTGACTTTCAACAATACATATGCAGTGTGGCAGAGGCCATTAAGCAGCTGCCTGCGATGCCAGCATCCCACATGGCTGCCAGTTCCAGTCCCAGCTGCTCCATCCCAATCCTACTCCCTGCTAATGTACCCAGAGGAGGAAGGCCAAATTATTTGGATCCCTGCATCTATGTGGGAGACCCGGATGGAGCTCCTGGCTTCAGCCTAGCCCAGCCCTGGCTGTGTGGTTCTATTGGGAGTAATCGAGCAGATGGAAGATCAATCAATCTCTGTCTGCAACTCTGCCTTTCACATAAATAAATAAATCATTAAAAAAACCTTTAAAGTGGCTTCTCTTGTTATTGAATTCATGTCAATTTAACACTAGACTGTAGAAAGCAAAAACTTCCACATCCAAATAAATCTTATTTCTGAAAAAAAAAAAAAAAAAAAAGGGATATATTCCAGAACACTGGAAGAATCACCCATTCCCACTGGTTCTACACCACATCACACTACAGACAGCAGAGAAAGGTGATTAGGTTCAGAAATGATGCTGACCTGTCCCAAGTGAGCATCAAAGTGCTGCCCGCCCTGGCTTCACGCCACCGTGGCAAGGACCGTTCCACACGGCTGTCACTGCAGCCCAGCTCAGCACTGGTCTAAGGCAGAGGGCACAGCGCCAGCCCGCCTGGCCGAGACGCCCGCAGCCCCCGGGCACCTCCCGGACTGTCCACCTGCAGCTCCTCAGAGGTTTCACTCCTGTTCTGTGCTTTCGTCGGACTCTGGGGCTGCTTCAGTAGTGTGGCCTCGGGCTGCTGGTGCGGAGCCCGTGCTCCGCCGGTCAACACTGCGGCCTCCGTGGTGAGGGCTGCGGGCCGGTCCTGCGGCCAGCCACACTTCTGGGCCATCAGAGCAGAGCACACGGCAGCCTGCGAGCACTGCTGACCGAGATGGCTGCAGACGCGTGTGTGCGCGCAGGGGCTGTCCCCAGCACTGGCTCTGATTTAACAGGCTGATGTAATTTATTCCCGCACCCTCACGGAAAAGAATCTGCTTAAAGACTCTGAAACACCGCACCTCACACACTGACGCCGGGAGCTTCCCGAGGGGCTGCGTGCGCCTCTGCAGCCTCGGGCGGTCCTGATCTTCAGAGCAGCCGCACACCCACCTCGTCGGCTCTGGGTCCGGGGCCCACGCAGGCCCCCCGGCCCCGGGGGCTCAGGGCAGGCAGCTGCACGGCAGGGCCCGCCACACGCACGTGTGACTCCCAAGGCCAAGCGACTGCTTCTGAAGCGCCCTGGAGAACGGAGCCCAGCGCAGCACTGGCTGCAGGACGGGCCTCCACCGTGCCCAGTGCCTGTCCTCTCCCTGAGCGCACGTGTGGTCTCGGCCTGCGCCTGCTGGCTGGGCTCCCGGGCTTCCAGGGAGGAGGGCTCCAGCAGCCCCTGCCCCTCGGAGCCCTCCTCCCTGGCTGCCCCGTGGAGTCTGGATCCAGGACAATCACGTGTGGCCTGGGGCTTGTACCTTTAACCTGGCCTCTGAATGGAATGGAATTGGACAGTGGTGGAGCAAGAGTGGGCAATGCTGTCACACCTGGAAGAGAAGCACAGGGAGCGCCCGTGAGCTCGGCTGCAGCAGCGCAGCGAGCAGTCACCCAGGGCTCTCGCGGCCGGGCGGACACCTCCCTGCTCCGCCGGGAGAGCGCCGAGTTGCAGGAGAAGCGCATGGCAGACACCCCGCAGCCAGCAGTTCTCGTCTGTCTCCACGTCTCCTAGGGCCTCAGGAGACAGCACCGGCCTGCTGAGGCTCAGCACACGCTCTGGTCACTCTGTATTCTCAAAGAGCATCGCACCGAACTGCCGCCCGCTGTGCCGACCTCGCTCACGGCGTTGCTCCCAGGAGTGCCTGCTGCCTCCCGGCCTCCCTCGGCCCTTCAGAAACCAGTTCGCAGGAAGGGTGTGCTTCCGCTGCGTCTTGCAGGTAAGTGGCCACCGTGCACAGGCGGGGAAGGGCAGCACGGCACCCTGGGCGCATGGCCTCGCAGGAAGGATCAGCTACGTCCCACTCACAGGTCCACCACAAGTGGTGTGCCTGGAGCCCAGCGAGGCCAGGCTGGACAGCTCCTCGCCACAGCAGCCGTTGAAGTGGGGGGAGGGCCAGGGAAAGGGCCCACTGTTCAGCTCCCCTCCCCGCCCCTGTGGCAGCCTGCCCCCAGGAACAGCCCTGCACAGTGCAGGGCCCAGGAAGGGCCAAGCCAGAGGAGGGACAGGACATAGTTACCTTTCATGAAGAACCGGCAGGTGGGGCGAGGCCTCACCTTCCTGTCGCTGGGGTCTTTCACTTCACCTTCTTCCAGGTCATCGTCCTGCAACAGGAACACCGTCTCAGCAGGGCGGCGCACATTCACCAGGCCCTGGACATGGGCACTGCGGTCTCCCAAAGACCACGACCAGCCCTCACCAACTCAAGCGTTTGCCCAGCCAGGCTCGTCCTCTCCGTGGCGGCGGTGATTTCAAAGCTGGTCCTGGGCTCAGGGGCATGAGGACACTGAGTGGGTTCAACCGCCCGAGAACCAAAGCACTTTCCACAGGAGGGCTTTATTTTAGCTCTCTCAATAACTTACAGCAAATTTACAGAACCTGATACTTTGTATCCCTCCAAATTAAAGACAAACTCCTGGAACTTAAAGTCTTGAGGGAGGGGGAGTCAGGAGACCCGGAGAGAACACGGCACCGTCAGCGAGGTGCGCAGAGGAGTGAGGTCCCGTGGTCCAGTGCGCCCACCTCTGGCCATCAGGTGCAGAGAACAGGAGCTTCATCAAGTCCAAAGCCTGGGTCGCACCCAGGGATTGTAATGAATGGCCAAGAACTTACTCTCGCTAGGGCCTGGCTCCACTGATCCACAGCCAAAAATGCCACACGTGCACCGGCTGTCCTCCCGACAGCCCCGGCTCTGGGCAGTGTAGAGCTGGCACATCCAGGACAGAAGCCCCGGCCCAGTCAGCACTGACTGGTCACGAGGGCAGAGGCTTGGGGCCATCCAGAGTCCTCTGTCCCCGTCTCCCGAGTGCAGCCCTCAGCCAAACCAGTGCCCAGTCTCACCTGGTGGTGAAACCGCCTCCTACGTGGTCTCCTCCTGTTCTTGCTGAGCCCCTCCATTTGTTCCCCACCGTACAAAGCAGCCTCATCAAACCGCAGCCTGCATGCTGTCCCTCTCCTGCCCCTTCCAGAGCTCCTGTCACGACGGCTCCTAGCAGCATGCGGAGGCTGCACACGGCCATCCCTGCGCTGACCACCCCACCGGGCGCCTGGCTAGACCTCACGCCCCAGCAGAGAAGCACCATGTCTGCCTACTCACCCCAAATCCTGAGCGTAGGCAGTGCCGGCTGGCTACAAACACTCGAGAACCCTTTGCCGAATGAAGAAATGCTGGAGTTAAACCCTGGATTTATGCTGACTTAAATGTCGGTATGACTTCTTCCGTGAAATTACCTGGCTTTGGAGGTATCTTATAATAGAGTCGGGGCGTGGTCAGAGACCCTCTGCTCCTGCCACACGCTTCTCTCACTGCTCTCCCTGTGGGAGTGGCCAGCCCACTCGCCCGCCATGTGCTGCCCCTCAACAGCTCAGAGCCACACTGACAAGTCCCTCACTTGTTCCCACTCGGAAAAAAGGAAAAAGCCCATTCGTTTGGAAAGCTCTAATCTCAGGGGCCAGTGTTACAGCCTCCGCTTGCAGCGCCGGCATCCCACATGGGCACCCGTTCCAGACCTGGCTGCCCCACTTCTGATCCAGCTCCCTACTAAGGCACCTGGGACAGCAATGGGAATGCCCTGCACCTACAGGGGAGACTGGAAGAAGCTCTGGGCTTGTGACTTCAGCCTGGCCCAGCCCCAGCCATTGCAGCCATTTGGGGAGTGAATCAGAGAATGGAAGACCCCTCTTTCTCTGACTCTGCATTTCAAGTAAAACCAAACCAAACCAAACCCTCCAATCTTCCTGCCCCACAGGAAGTTAACACCCAGGAGCTGACATGGCGAGTGCAGAACAAGGGAGAATTCCACCCCCCCACCAGGCCAGACGCAAGCAGCCGGGTGTTTCTGCAGCACCCACTCAGGCTACACAGCAGTCCCTGAGCATCCCTGGAGTGTGCACGTCACGCAGACCACAGGGGGCACAAGGCGGCCACTAACAACCATCAATAAGCACACCAGAGACGACCAGTGATGCACACAAGACAAACGGGGGCTAGCACTGTGGCGCAGCGGGTTCAGCCAGGGCCTATAGCACCAGCATCCCATTTGGGTACCACCTGGAGTCCTGGTTGCTCCACTTCTGATCCAGCTCCCTGCTAATGTGCCTGGGAAAAGCAGTAGAAGATGGGCTAAACACCTGGGAGCTTCTGTCATCCATGTGGGAGACCCGGATTAAGCTCCTGGCTTTGGCTGGCGCCGCGCCTCACTAGGCTAATCATCCGCCTAGCGGCGCCAGCACACCAGGTTCTAGTCCCATTTGGGGCGCCAGATTCTCTCCCGGTTGCCCCTCTTCCAGGCCAGCTCTCTGCTGTGGCCCGGGAGTACAGTGGAGGATGGCCCATAGTGCTTGGGCCCTACACCCCATGGGAGACCAGGAGAAGCACCTGGCTCCTGCCTTTGGATCAGCGCAGTGCGTTGGCCACAGTGGTCATTAGAGGGTGAACCAACGGCAAAAGGAAGACCTTTCTCTGTCTCTCTTGCACTGTCCACTCCGCCTGTCAGAAAAAAAAAAAAAAAAAAAAAGCGCAGCTCCTGGCTTTGGCCTGGCCCAGCCCCAGCCATTGTACCATTTGGGGAGTGAACGAGTGCATGGAAGACCCCTCTGTCTCTTCCTCTCTTTCTCTGTAACTCAAATAAATAAATAACTCTAAAAAAGAAAAGAAAAAAAAAAGACAGAGGTGGGTGTTTGGCCTTGGTTAAGGTGCTGGTTTGATGCCCACACGCCATCTATGAATGCCTGGGTTAGTTCCCAGCTCTGGCCCCCAATTCCAGCTACCTGCCTACGCAGCAGGCGGCTCAGGCAAGGAGTGCCTGCCACTCACAGGAGAAATCTGGCCTGACTCCCCGGCTCCTGGCGTGGCCTGGCCCAGCCCCTAGCAGTTGGGGCACCTGGAACAACCAGAGGATGAAGCGTCTCTTATCTCTGTCCCACCTTTCATGTACAATGCAGCCTCCGGGGCAGGCACACACCACGCCTCGCGCAGAGCAGGCCTGGGAAAGCGGTCCCTGTTCTTCTAATGGAAAAAGGCCAGACAACGTCCAAACACACTCTCTGAGCAGGCAGGGCTCGAGACAGCCCCCCTTAGCACGGCACAGCCCCTCCCCCGAGCAGGTAAGCACAGGACCACGCACAGCCTGCAGCGGCTCCGGAGAGCTGTGAGGACAACCCTTAGTTCTCAGGGCTTCTGGGTCTCAGAGCCACGCGGGAGGACCGTGGCCCACACTTTCGCACACGGCTGCAATGAGCACTCGCCGTCCGACAGTGTTTCAAGGGCTTCTGCCCCAGTGCAGGGGACTGCAGTTCACGCCCGGCTCAGCTGTCCCAACGACCGACAGGAAGGCGCTACTGGAGCTGGAGCTCCAAAGGCTTTCTAGATTCTTCCACCCAGCAGTTCCAGCCATCAGAGGGCCAGGATGGCTAGGGAAGGACATGGGCGGCAGCAGGTTGGGAGGAGCCTGCGCTGTTCCACTGACCAGTGAGACTCTCTGGAAAACCAAACCTGCTAAGGGCCTTACGCCGCCTTTCTGAGAGCCTATGTCCAGCGGCGTGATTTCTCCACGGGCTCGCCCAGCAGAGCAGAGCCTGTGTGGGAACGCCAACAGGGCCGCTGAGAAGAGAACGCGCAGCGTGTGAGCCTGGGGGAGACCCGCAGACCCCAGGCTGAGACCAGGCTCTGGGAGCAGAAGCCAGCACCAGCACAGCACACTCCTGCTTCCGCGCTGGGTCCCTGGAGCGGTCCAGGGAAGACCCCGGCCACGGCAGCTCTCACTTCACAGTATTCGCTTTAACTGTCCCAAAGCAAGTGGGATGCATCTACCACACGCAGTACCGAGGGACCTGCCTGCAACACACCATACACAGGCACATACACGCATGCACCCACATGTGCGCGCAAGCCCGTCTGCTGGGAGCAGGTGCACACAACAGAGGTGCTAAGGAGGCGGGCAGCAAGCCTGCAGGGGGTAACAGTGAGGCCGATAGGATGGGGAGCGCTGGGAGAACAGGGACCCTTTCGCAGGGCTGGAAACACCTGCACGGCTAAGGTCTGCTGTCTCACGCAGGGACAAGCTCTGGTCCGTCCCGCTGCCCTGCAGGTTCCAGGCAGCCCAGCACACAGCAGCCCACCCCCAGCAGGGCCCGCATGTCAAGACCCAGCCCGAGAGGGAAGCGAACGGCCTCCCTCCTGCTGAAGAAGCTGGGCTGGGGTCTCCTCAGCAGCTGGCAAGGGGCCGCCATGCACAGCACACGCTGCAGGATAAGGGGCAAGGTTCTGCGGAACCAGCAAAACAAGACCCAGGGTGCTGTCCGCGCCGGGGGGCTCAAGCCACACCACAGCCCAGGCTCGGTGAGCAGCTGACGCCAGGTCTGCGGTCAGTCGTCCTAGCTGGAGCAGGGCGCCCAGCACCCCAGGGGCCCTGAGCAGGGACACGGGGGCTTTGTCTCCAGAACCCCAACAAACCGAACTCGTCTAACTGCAATCCAACAGCGTCACCTCCGCCCAGACCCACAAGGCTGTCTCACAGCGTCACCTCCTGTCCCAAGGCAGAGGGTGCCCCAGACGGCAGCAGAAGGACACTCGTCTGAAGTCCAGCCGGCAGCCTGGCGAGCCACCTCCTGATCCTGGCTCCCGAGTGTGCTCACGCCGCGTGGCGGCCTGCTCTGGGGAACCGCACCAGCACTGCACGGCCAGCGTCTGTCACAGCAGACGGAGCGGCTGTGTGAAGGCACTGGGCGCACAGGAACCAGTACCAGGAGGGACGGCGCTCAGGGGGAGCCTGCGGTGAGCATCCAGCTCGCCACTGCCCCCCACATCCTCGGCTCCAACAACACGCAGGAGCACAGACCCCACCCACCGAGCACGGAAACAGAAACCCAGTACCCTTCAGCCCGCTGCCCCCAACTCCTCTGAAAAACACCGTGCTGCACTCAAGCTGTTTCCCAAAGCCCCTCAAAGCTCTCCCAGCAGAACCAGCTGCCAACAAAGCCCGCCCCACCCACGGCCAGGATCACGCACGGGACCACCTCCTCCTCGACCTGAGAGCCAGAGGCCCACAGGCACAGCAAAGTCCAGACGTATCCCGAGAAGCCTGGGCCCCACTGGCACACCCCCCAGAGGACAGACGACAGGCCGTGGGGAGAGCTAAAGACGTCCACAATCAACAAATCTACAAGAATCTGGTTCTTCTTCATCTCAAGAACCAAAGAAGAGCCAAAACTCACGAGGGCTCCAGTTCAGTGCCCACTCAAATATGAACTAAGGAACACAAGAAGAAAACTCCAACCCAAACACACCGGGGCCAAGCACGGGGGCACAGGCCATGGCTGCCGCGGCCAGGGAGGGGAGCCTGCCGCGCCTCCTCTGCTCCCTGACCCCTCACCCCGGCGTGGCCCTCCCTCCCCTGCCCGCACACTCACGTCGATCTCCCCGTCGTCGATCTCCCCGTCGTCGTCCTCTTTCTTCTTCTCCTTGGTGGCCTCCAGGGCGTCCTTGTCGCCCACGCTGGGGGCCCCAGGCGTCCCCGCCCCCCCGGGAGCACCGGCGCCCTGCTCCTCCGCCTCCTCCTCTGGCACGGCCGGGGCCGGCTCCTCGGGGACCTCCTCGTCATAGTCCAGCTCGTGCTCGTCCAGCTCCCTGGTGACCGAGGAGGCTTCGTCCCTGAGGTCACTGGTCGGGTCTTCGTCCCCATCGTCCCCCTCCTCGCACGGCGAGTGCATGGGGCCTCTGCTCAACACATTGGCCTCGCTCGCGCGGTCCTCCTCATCAGAGGGGTCCTCTTCCTCCTGGCCTGGTGCCCTGGCTGCCCCTTCCTCATCCTCCAAGTCAGAGGTCCTGCCCCCAGCCCCGTCCAGATCCTGATCGGACCCGCTCTCCCTCAGAATGTCGTCGTCCGAGAGCCCCTGCTGCTCCTCTTCTTCCTCGGGAGAGCGAGGACCCCGTTCAGGGCTCTCGGCCACATCCATCAGGACCCACAGTTCTGCAAGACAAGAACACGTGTTCACAGCAGTTAGCCAGTGGACAGCAACCCCGTCCTGATTCCTGACCTAGCGGGGCAGCAGGACTGCACCAGCGTCGGCACGCCATCCCGCGAGGCAGTGCCTTCACAGTCCCGTGGTTTCAGCCATCGTGACCGGCTGGCCCCTTCCCTTCCTCCTGCCGGTGTCATGCCTGCAGGTTAGCGCAACGTGGGCAGTGAGGTGTGGACTGCAGGGGACAGTAAAGCCCGCATGTGGACCAGCATCACGGGACAGCTGGAAGCGCTGTTCTGGAGTCAGCCTGAGGGACCTGGCCGCGCGCAGCCCCTCCCGGAACCGAGCGCCCTTCCCCTCGCACGGTTCCCAGTACAGACTGCAGACCACACGGCAGGCTGGCGCCCCACTGCAGCCACTCTCAGCAGAGGCGTGCACTGCTCCACGCGGTACTGGCTGCGTAGTCTCTCCAGAAACAAGTGCAGGCTCACAGAGACCCACAGTCACTCAGATTCCAGATCCATGTTTACAAACCCAGATTTAGTGTGAGTGAGGTTTCTATCTCTGCGCTCAGTATCTGAGAAGACAGTGCTGTGCTTAGGCGGTGCACGTGGGGAGAGGACACTGCCACCAAATGGTCTATACGCGAACCTGCCCTGCACCAGGGTCTGGGGTGACAGGAACTGTGCCGGCCTCGCGCTCGCTGGCTTCATTCTGCAAGGCTGTTTGAAACCTGCCTGGATCCCAGCGTGCTCCTGGATGGTTCAGTCATCCCAAGACAACCCTGAGTTTAGAGGCTGCAGGCCACACACACACACACACACACACACTTCATGTGTGCATATGTGCTGATGATAAACACACCTAACAGGGCAGGCTGTTTAGACACACAGTGTCCGGAACCAGGATCTGAACCTAATTAAAAGGTTTCATTGCTGTTCATGGAAAGCACAACATGAGGTACACATGAGGACCAAACACTCCCCGTGCACTTCAGAAGGTGAGCAATAATGCAAACTCACATACCACCAGCCCCTCCTGAGAGGCGCAAAAGCAGCCACCCACACAACTCATTTCTGTCTTCTAACTGCACTATGCAGAGGAACAACCATTTTAAAAAATACTTAAATCTTTTACTTATTATTTATTTTCATTTTATTTGAAAGGCAAAGAGACAAAGATTTTCCATGTGCTGGTTCAGTCCAAGTGTCCACAGCAGCCCAGGTCTCCCATGTGTGTGGCCGGGGCCCACGTGCAGGAGTGACCACCTCTCCTCCCAGAGCGCCTCAGCGGGAGCCGGAGTGGAGTGGGGCCGGGCCCCACGCGGGCACTCTGGTCCAGGAGCCAGGGGTTTCAAGCAGTATCTTTAAGAGAAAAAGATTTATTTATTTATTTATTTGAAAGCAGAGTTACAGAGAGAAGCAGATCTTCCATTTGCTGGTTCACTCCCTAAGTGGCCGAGGCTGGGCCAGGCTGAAGCCAGGAGCCAGGAGCTTCCTCCAGCTCTCCCACGCGGGTGCAGGGCCCAAGCACGTGGCCCATCCTCCACAGCTCTCCCAGGCCACAGCAGAGCTGGGTTGGAACTGGAGCTCTTGTGGGACGCTGGCACTGCAGGCGCTTCTTTACCTGACAAGCCACAGCGCTGGCCCCCCAAGCAGTGTCTTAACTGCTGTGCCACATGCCTGCTTTGAGAGGATTACTGGGAAGAATTACTTAAAAATCATCACGAAAATGGCGTATTCTGCTGAAAACGAGAACCGAGGAGGCCACCCGACAGCTTCGGGGAGAGTGCTCCTGCAGCCCCAGGCAGGGGCGAGGGTGAGGTGGGCACTGGAAAGGGGGTGCTGGCAGCCTGCTCTGCAGTCACGGGTACGGGTGGAACACCCGCGATGCCAGCCCCTCTCTGGGCACCTATTCCAGCATCTCCTCCACAGAAGGGCACAGCGCCTGGCACCAGCAGAAAGCTGGCTGGCTGCCGGCACCACGGCCTGAGACCTCACACCGTCCAGCTAATGGTGACCCTGCCGAGTCCTGTCTCTCATCAATCAACTGGTACACAAAACAGAACATCTGGGGGCCGGCGCTGTGGCATAGTGTGTAAACCCGCCGCCCGCAGTGTTGGCATCTCATATGGGCACCAGTTCGAGTCCCGGCTGCCGCACTTCCGATCAGCTCTCTGCTGTGGCCTGGGAAAGCAGAAGATAGCCCAACTGCTTGGGCCCTGCACCAGCGTGGGAGACCCGAGGAAGCTCTTGGCTCCGGATCGGCACAGCTCCAGGCGCTGCAGCCGTTTGGGGAGTGAACCAGTGGATGGAAGACCTCTGTCTCTCCTTCTCTCTCTGTAACTCTGCCTTCCAAATAAATAAATAAATTTTAACTCCCCCCCCAAAAAACCCAATATGCCCCAAGGCCAGTGCTGTGGTGCAGCAGGTAAAGCAGCAGCCTACAACGCTGGCATCCCATGGGGCACTGGTTAAAGTCCCAGCTGCTCCACTTCTGATCCAGCTCCCTGCTAATGTGCATGGAAAGCAGTGGAGGATGGCCCAGGTGCTTGGGCCCTGCACCCACACGGGAGACCTGGAAGAAGCTCCTGGCTCTGGCCTGGCCCAGCCCTGACCAGCACAGCCATTTGTGGAATGAACCAGCAGATGAAGATCCCTTTCTCTCTGTCTCTCCCTCCTCCCATGACTCTGCCTTTCAAATAAATAAATCTTAAATACAGAAATACTAACACTTCAGTAGATTTTATAAAAAAGTCCCCTCAAACAACTTAAAATAACCCATGCTCCGCAGAATGCCGCCCGCCCTGCCGCCCGCTGCCCTGCGGCCGGCCGGCTCCTCTCAGGGGCCCAGCTGGACTGTGCGCACTTCGTCCTCCATCACGACAGCTGCGCAGCCACCTCTCACAGTCTGGCAAACTGAGACTGAATTCCTAAGCGGAGAAAGAGGAGAGTCCCACCTCAGACACCAAACAGCGCTGCTCTCCACGGGGCCGCTTGGGGCGCTATCGGTCAGGTCTAGGGTACTCCAGCCTTCCTCCTCCGGGGAGCGGGAAGGCAGTGGACACTCTGAGGTTGTTACGAGGCAGAGATGACGAGCAGAGGACGCCCTCCAGCTATAAAAACCGCACCTCTGCAACTCCCGAGTCCAAGCGCCCAGGCGTCACTCAGCGACTGCTTCACTGGACAAATGTCCCAGCATCCACCACTCACAAGACTGCAAAGCGATTTCTGTGATGGAGCCAAGGGCCAGGACGTGCCGGAGACCACAGTCAGGCCCCACACCACTGTCAGGCCGGCCCCTGTCCCTGCACACGACCTTCCTGACCAGTGCTGCTCCCTGTCCCGGACGGGGAACCCGAGGCCCGCGGCCGTGCACGCTCAGGCCTCTCTGGTTGCCTGCTGGGCACGGCACCCCCACTACGACGGAAGGAGCTACTGCTCCCATGGGGAATTGAGCCCCTCTCCCCCACTTCTCCTTCTTCTTTTAAAGATTTATTTATTGGAAAGGCAGAGTTACACAGAGAGAGGAGAGGCAGGGAGAGGAGAGGTCTTCCATCTGCTGGTTCACTCCCCAATTGGCCACAACGGTCGGAGCAGCGCCGATCCAAAGCCAGGAGCCAGGAGCTTCTTCCAGGTCTCCCACGCGGGTGCAGGGACCCAAGCACTTGGGCCATCCATCCTCTACTGCTTTCCCAGGTCATAGCAGAGAGCTGGATTGGAGGAGGATTGGAACCGACACCCATATGGGACGCCGGCACTGCCGGTGGCACTGTAGGCAGCGGCTTTACCGGCTACGCCGAAGCGCAGCCCCTCCCCCTACTTGTAACCACCGTTTCGACAGCACAGGAGGACCCAGTTCGAGAGTGGTCTGCGGAGCTCGTTTTCGGAACCCAGCACAGACGTGTTTTTCTTCTGTGCCCCTCACAGCTCTGCACTGTCCCTCGCGCAGCCTCTGACACGCTGCCCACACGCGTGATGCTTGCTGATCTGCAGACTACAGTGACAACTTCACGGACCGTCAACACACGACATCACTCAGTCTGGCATTCGAGACCTGTCTCACGTTCAAACATTTGTCACAGCAACACGAGTCCAATAAAGAAAACCCAAAGAAGTTATCTGCGCTGAGACCACAGGAAGCGCTGCTTGAGTCACCCCAAGGGGACGGCACGCTGGGCGTTAACCGAGGGTCCCCAGGGCACAGGCGGCTCTGCCCGACCCCTGCGCGAGGCCGTGAACGGACCCAGGCACCTGTCGTTATCCGAGGCAGCCCAGCCCCTCCATGCAGCCCCCCGGGGGCCTGTCCGAGGGGAGCACGACTCCCTGACCTGTCCGTGCCCCCGCGCTGCCCCGGCTCCTGTGTGCAAAGGCTGCCGCGAGACCCTCACCCCACAGGACGCGGGCAGGGCCAAGACCCACTTCCGTGTTCCCTAGGCTCACCGTCCAGACCGGGACACCTGTCAGACAGAAAGGGGCTCTGTGGGCGCTCAGCGCCCTCGACACACGGCCCCCCAGGAGGCCCCGACCGGCTTCCCCGGGAAGCGGCCGTAGGGTCTTCTCGGCCCCTCCTGGGACTGTGCTGCGGAGCAGAGGCTCACGGCAGCCAACCGCCATCAGGAGCAGCCCACGCCACACCTTGCTGGCGACGGGAGATGGCGCGAGTCCCGGGTCCTTTCTCTGGGCATCAGCGTCCTGTTTTGAGACGAATGTGGCTTGGCGGGTACCCAAGCGCGAGCTGCACGCCCCACGGCCTGGGAGGTGTGAAGCACCCGGCGGTCTCCTCAAACCTCGGTCCGCGCCTGGGGTCTCCCACCAGTCCTCTGCAGACACCCGAGCAGCAGGAGGGACGGGAAGTGCCCGCGCGTGGACAGCACCTTCCTCCTCGGGGGGTCTTCCTCCCTCTAAGAAGCTGCAGCGCACCCGTCCACAGCCTGGGCGGGCGGCCAGCAGTCACCAGCGCACAGGTCCGGCGGGCTGAGCCCTGAACGGGGCCGCCCCATCTGAACCCCTGCCTCGCGTTCTGACCGACCCCACGCAGGCACGGGGCCTACAGGACGGGGGCCGGTGACGGACGCCAGGGCCACCGACTCCGGCCTGCTGCCCGGCGCAGGGCCACAGCGGCCCGTCTGCTCCGGGGAGAACCCTCGAAGCCGCCTCAGCAGCGTGGGGCATTTCCCACGGAGACTGTGGGGCGCGGACGCGCTGGGGCGCGCTCAGACGACGAGCGTCAGGGCAGACTGCGAGCCGCCTCCACCGGGGCTGGGAGGCGGGAATCAGCCAGGTCCCGGCCGAACTCTGCGAACGCCGACCTCGGCACCGGGAAAGCGACGGGTCAGAGTCCCGCACCCCAACGGGACCCCCGCACTTGCGAAGCCGAACTCTCCGTCTGTGCAAACGGGTGCGGGGCCGACGGCCCTGGCGGAGCAGCCGGCTCCGCGAGTCAGGAATCGGGCTCCCGCCAGGGCACGGCCGCAGGTCGCGAGGGCTGAGGTCCCCCCAGCGCCAGCGTCCCCGGCGCCCCGAAGCCGCGGGACCGAGTTCCACGGGCTCCGCCGGGCTCAAAGTTCTCCGAGCGCCCGCGGGCGACGGCGCCGGCCACTCCGGGCGGGCCCGCGCGCCGCAAACATGTGCCGCGCGAGTGGCCCGGAAGGGAAATGACAGCTCCGGCGAAACGCACACCGCGGCGCGGCCCGGCCCGCGCCGCCCCGGCACCCACTTCCCGGCCCGGGAGCCACGCCGCGGCCGCGGCTGCGCACCGCCGGGCCCCGCTCCCGCCGCCGCGGCCTGCCCGCCGCCCGCCGGCCGCTTACCTCAGCGCGAGGGCGGGGAGGAGGCCACGGCGCCGCTGGAGTCGGGGCGGCGCGGAGAAGACGCTCCTTGGCCCTTCCGCTTCTCACAGGCTCCGGCTTTCGGGGCGGCGCGGGCGGAACAAACGGGCTCCACTACCCGCGGAGTACGGCCATTGTGCGACGTCATCGGGCCGCGACCGCCGTCCGGCCGGCCGGCGGGCTTCCCTCTCTGGCCCCGCCCCCCGCCGCTTCCTTCCGGCCTCGGCGCGGGCGCCTCGGCGCGGCCCCGCGCGGCGCGCTCCCGCCGAGCCGCCCACGGCGCAGGCGCGGCCTGGCGCCCCGCCCCTCCGGGGGCGGACCCGGGCCCGCGCTGCCCGACGGCGCCCGCGCGGGGGACTCCCCGCGCCGCCCGTTCCCGCAGGGGCGCCGGGTGCGGTGAGTGGCTGCGGCTCGAGGCGTGCTGGAGGTTCGTCCCGAAGCTTAAAGCTCTTTTATATTTGAAAGGCGGAAGGAGTTCCCGGCCCACCCCAGGAGAGCGCGCGCAGCCACCGGGAGCCACGCCTCCCCCCGGGCGACCCGCAGGGCGGCGGGGGCTTGTGAGGCAAATCGGCTTTTCCCCAGAGGGTCTTGCCCCTGGTCCGAGACTTTCCAGGACCCCCCACGATTACTGAGTTGGCCAGTTTCTGCCAGTTTTCCTGTCTCCCTCCGCCACGTCGCCCGCTAGGTTTGCCACGCCCCCATCCGACTGAGCCTATGAGCAGCGGGGTGGGCTTGTGCCTCCACCAATCAGGACGAGGGGGCGTGCCCACCGCGCCGACATAAAAGGGATCGGCCTGCGGGCGGCTCCCCGGGGTCCCCGCCGGCTACACTGCGTGCCCTGGGGTCTCTTTGAGGCTCGGTCCAGGATCCCCGCCCTCGGGTGCGCGCCGAGCCGCCCCCTCGCCGGGAGGCGCGGGTCTGCCCTGCGGCTGCCTCGGATCGGGGTCTTCCCGGGGGCGGGGGCCTCGGATCGGGGTCTTCCCGGGACTGAAATCCCAGCCGCGCGGGCTGGGCCCCGGCCCGGGCCAGGACGCCGTCGCGTGACGCGGCCCCGGGTGGTCGGCACGTCCCGGAGGCGGCTGGAAGGAACGGGCGTGCGCGGCGCCCGAGCTGGAGAGGCGCTGGGCCTCCCGGCCGCCTCGCTGACCACGCCCAGCAGCCCGGCCACGAGGGTCCCGACAGAAGACGCCTCCGGGAGTCGGCCCGACGACGAGCCGCAGCCGGTGAGGACTGGGTCTGGCAGCTGCCAATCCGGCGTGTGCGACAGGACGCCCTCCCGCTGCTCGCTGCTCGGACGGGAACTGCCGCAGCGTTAGGGGTGTCCGGAACCAGAAAGGCCAGAAAGTGCTCCCCCTGCTGCGGTTCCCGGGGGCGGGGGTACTGGGTTGGGTAATGCTCCTTTGACTACTTCTGAGCTTCGAGAGCTCAGAAGAAAATTAAAGGACCTCGTGGAGGCCCCCTGGGGTAGCCGATCAAGTAGACCAATTTCTGGGCCCCAAATCTATGCCTGGATTGAGCGCGTGTCTGTGCCAGGAGTCGCAGTTACAGACAAGAGCGGGGCACGCATTGGAACAGGAGCGGCAAATAACGTCCGGCAGAGTCCAGCCGGCTTCCGTAGTCGGTGCTGTGGTAGGTTAAGCCTCCAGCTGGGCCGCTGGCAGGTTCGAGTCCCGGCTGCTGCACTCCCGATCCAGCTCCCTGCTTTGCCTGGGAGAGCAGTGGAGGACGGCCCGAGTCCTTGGGGTCCTGCTCCCGCGTGGGAGACCTGGAGGAAGCTCCTGGCTCCTGGCTGCGGCTGGCCCAGGTCTGGCTGTTGTGGCTATGTGGGGAGTGAACCAGCGGATGGAAGGCCTCTCTGTAACTCTGCCTCTCAAATACATAAATCAGAAAAAAAGCAAATGAGAAAATGTTCTGGCTTAGATTGAGATGCCCCTTTAGGTCAGGGAGCTAAAACTCCACTTTGCCATGGCCACGTGTTGCTAAAAAGTTACAAGAGAGACACAGTGGAAAAGACCAGGCCTTGAGCTCTTAGGAAGAGAAGCACAGAAGTGTGTTTGGAAAGATGAAAAACAAAAAGCAAAACTTCGGCCAGCCACTACGGGACAGTCTTCTCACGGAGACAGCAGGCACCGCCCACCTGCCCTGGCCCGCTTCCAGTCTGGTAGAACCCGGCCTGGGGGACCCCCACCCCAAGTTCGAAAAGGAAATCAGCCGCTCTAACTAGAAAACTGGTCATCCAAAGGGACGCCCAGGCGGGAAGGAGCAGCACGTTCCCCTGGGACCTGGGCGAGAGCTGGGGCAGCCGGGCTCCCGCAAAGAGCCAAGTGTGAAGGGGGACCCCATGGCTCCCACGCTTCCTGGGGGACTCGGGCTTTAGATCTCGCCGAGCTGCCTCCCCCCAGGCCTCGGTCCCCATCAAACCCAGCGTACCTGGGGAGGCTTCCTCGGGGCTCCAGGCGCTGGGACAAGCTCACCGGCGGGTGTTTGATGATCCAGTGAGATATCCACCTCGGAGTGAATCAAGTGCAGCTCCGGGCCCCCTTAGCCTCTGACTGCCTCGGCACAGAGCCAAACCTCCCCAAAAGTCTGGGCCCGCGGGAATGATCGACGGAGGCATCAGTCCCTCGTCTTAGGACCAAGGTACAAACCCCGGGAAACCAGTAGCGAGAGAACAGAGCGCCATGCCACTTGGAGGGAGGACAGGGGCCGGCTGTGACAGAGGCACTGGGAGCCAGGGTTCCGTGCCCCCGTGTCACCTTTAACCCCCGTTTGGCCTGCTCGGGAAGGAGATAGGATGTAGTGATTAGTCCAGGGTCTCACGGACAGTAACGGTGTGGCACAGGCATCCGCTAGCCCCAGATTCCCCCACCTCGTGCGGGGCTCAAGGACACCCTCTGGGCCTGGCCTTTGGCCCGAGAGAGCAGAGAGCTTGCTGCTTTCGAATGGGGAATCCCCGAGGGGGAGGCGCTGGCAGTGCCCATGGCTGTCCGGGGCCCCCAGCCCGGGCAGGGCCCAGAACAATCCGAACTCTCCTTCCCTGGATAAGCCTCTTAGGGTGTGGAGGAGGCCTCCTGTTACCCCGACTCCCAAGAGTGAGACGGCCAGAGGCCTAGGGGAGCAGCCCCTGCCCTCGGCCGAGAGCCCAGGAGATGCTGGGGCTGACAGGTGCCCTAGGTCGCGGGCAGAGCCCTCTGCCTTCCACACCGCGCCCTTCTGTCCTGAGCCGGCAGGGGCGAGCCCCGGGGGCCTGGGGGAGTGACTGACCTGCGTCCTGCTGCTTTGACTTTACCCCTGCTAGAAAACCCTTTCACCTCTCTAACTACCGAGCCCGCACGGTGACTCAGGAACAACCCAGCCGGCCCACGGCAGAGGGCGGCTGGAGGCGTGTGGGCTGCCCACCCTGGGGCACAGAAAAAGTTAGCAAGCGCCCCAGGCCCAGAGCGCACCACAGGAGACAGGAAGACGGGGACCCCAGGCCCGGAGCGCACCACAGGAGACAGGAAGACGGGGACCCCAGGCCCGGAGCGCACCATAGGAGACAGGAAGACGGGGACCCCAGGCCCGGAGCGCACCACAGGAGACAGGAAGACAGGAAGACGGGGACCCCAGGCCCGGAGCGCACCACAGGAGACAGGAAGACAGGAAGACGGGGACCCCAGGCCCGGAGCGCACCACAGGAGACAGGAAGACGGGGACCCCAGGCCCGGAGCGCACCACAGGAGACAGGAAGACGGGGACCCCAGGCCCGCAGCGCACCATAGGAGACAGGAAGACGGGGACCCCAGGCCCGGAGCGCACCATAGGAGACAGGAAGACAGGGACAGCTCGTGGAGCTGCGCAGCTGTGGAGCTCTGCTGGGTGGGACGGTGCGCCCTGGGCAGAGGGGCTCAGTGCAGCCGAGTGGCTGGGAGGAGGAGATCGGAGCCGGTCTTAGCTTCCAGCAGAAGCCAGCGCTGGCCTGGTGGCGGCTGAGGAAGGCTGTCCGCGTTTGCTAGACGGGCCGTCGAGCACGTGGAGGGGAGACAGTGGGGCCCAGAACTTCTGGAGCTGCTCTGGGAGTGGCAGAGCAGGAAGGCCCGGGAGCCGGTCAGCCCGGACCTGACTTTGCTGTTCTTTAGAGGGAAGGAGGGGACAGTCCACGCTGACCGGAAGTGTGCCTCTGAGGTGGCACACGCCTTCGGAGAGATTGGACTAGTCCATGGCAGGGGTACAGGCCCCGACGCCTGCAGTGCCGGCATCCCATGTGGGCGCCTGCTCGAGTCCCGGCTGCTCCTCTTCCGGTCCTGCTCTCTGCTGTGGCCTGGGAAGGCAGCGGAAGATGACCCAAGTGCTTGGGCCCCTGCACCCACGTGGGAGACCTGGAGCTGGCTCCTGGCCTCAGCCTGCCCAGCCCTGGCTGTTGGGCCTTCTGGTGAGTGAACCAGTGGATGGAAGCTGTCTGTCTCTATAACCCTGCCTTTCAAATCAATCAATAAATCTTTTTAAAAAGAGTATAGATTTAGATCATGAAGAATTGTCCAACTTCTGGACAGCCTCCTGTTACCTGGGGAGAGTGCCGTGCCCACGTCCCAGGGCACGCGCCCCTGCACCCCGACAGGCCCGTCCCGGGGCACCCACCCTGCACCCCAAGGGGCCGTGGTGCAGAGCTGCCAGAGCTCAGCTCCCCTCGCCCGGGAGCCCCATCCCCAACGGGACCTCCTATGCCAGGAAAACGCAACTCGATAAACGGGGGCCCAGCTAAGCAAAGAGGCGGAGTGGATTCTTCCCGGTGGAAGCAGGGGCTCCCGACCCCGTCTGGCTGAACTTAAGGGGAGCCCCTGGGGGGCAGGCTCTGGTGATCTGGCTCTCAGGGTCTTTGTCCCGGCACCGTCTCCATGGCTACGCAGGTGACGCGGCTGTCAAACAGGCTCGAGGGGCAGTGGGGTGCCCGCGTCCCGGCCGTTACACCCGGTCACCCACGGCTGCTCACTTAAACCACACGGTGGCTGCTGACCGGTTGACCACCGGGTTGAGGCTGCTCCTCTGCTGAGCGCAACCAGAGATGGATGGTCAAAGCATCGCTGGAGCAAGTACTCCTTGATGTGGACTCTGAAAATACAGATTCCGACCGCGAGAGTCACTTCACAGCCACGGTTTTTAAAGACACGAGGGCTCGAGTGGGAGGCCCGCCCTCCGGCAGTGTGCAGAGTGAGCAGACCCTTCACAGTCGGCCACGCTCCCCCTGGACAGCAGGTGCTCGCCCGGCCCTTTAAGAATCAGGACAGCCCCTCAGAAGGCCCCGGGCCCTCCTGCTTAGGGCCGGCCACCCAGGGGACCACCTGTGAAAGCCAGAACCTGTCCTGCGAAACTGTGTCCCGGTCCCTAGAGCCCGTCAGCGCAGAGTCCGCCCCTTGAGTGCCTGCACCTCCGTGCCAGCCTGGAGACCCCCTGTCAATCAGAAGTCGGAATCCTGAGAAACTCCCACCTGCCCAGGGAGGGCCCCGCTACGGACGCCTCACCCCAGAAACGCGGTCCGGACAGCAGGGAGGGCCCCTCGTCGGGGGGACGGACGTGTTGCCCCCGGAGGCTCCGAGTTGACTTGGAAACCAGTGTCAGCACTGATCGTGCACACGGAGCGTTAAGGTCCCCGGGCAAGTGGCCAGCCCGCCCACTGACTCCCTCTGCCGTGCCCGCTGTGGAGCAGTTAGCCCGGCCACGTGTGTGCACCACAGACCTCCCCCGGGCGTGGCCGTCGACACGGCGCCGGAGGTTCCTGCTCAGAAGGAGAAACGAGCACGCGGGACTAGGCACCCTCGGGGCCCTTGGTAGTCACATGTGGATGGAGGGGTTGGACCAGCTCAGCTTGTACCAGTGGAAAATTCCAGAACCTACAGCACAGGGTCTGACTGGTCAGAGCCAGACCCCACCGCTGTCAGACGGCTCGGTCAGCCCTCTCCCACCACTAGAGCACACCCTGCCAGGAGCACCCAGGGGTCATCCGCAGGTGCGGGCACCGATCCAGGGAGCTCCAGCCATTCCTCACCTTCAGCCCCGGCCAGGCCTGGGCTCCCTGCCCAAAGCCCGTAAGTGCAGGTGAGGCCCAAGGTCTGCGGCAGCGTCCACGGAGCTGGTTATGGGGGTGCAGTGCCTCTCCCATAGGACAGCCTGAGACCTGTGTGGTGGCCTCGGCTGTGCAACACCCCACCTGCTCGCCTAGGTCCTCGGGCCACCCCACCTGCTCGCCTAGGTCCTCGGGCCACCCCACCTGCTCGCTAGGTCCTCGGGCCACCCCACCTGCTCGCCTAGGTCCTCCGGCCACCTCGGCCACCCCACCTGCTCGCCTAGGTCCTAAGGCCACCTTGGGCCTCCCCGGCATGGGCAACAGCGCAGCTTTCTGGGGAGCATCTGTGGGTGCAGTGAGGGGTCTGTGTTTGCAGTGGCCGAGCCGGGTCCGGTCGTGGAGAGGTTTCTGTACTTGGCTGTCACCTTCACCTGGCGTCCCAGCACCCCCAACCACCTCAGCCTCCCCTCTCGACGGCTCCTGCGTCCCTCAAGTCTGCATTGAGGCCACTGGGGTCGGTCTCTGTTTTTCAAAAAAGGAGACGGGAGAGGTGGAGAGTGCAGGGTAGCAAGGGGGAGGGGGAGGGGAGGGGTCACCCCCTCGTCCTTGGCCTCCTGCCCTGCTCCCCACTGCCCGCTCCCCTCCCGTGCCAAGTCGCAGTCACCGCTGTCCCCGCTCCAGCGGCTCCCTGAGGCCCACAGACACCGAGAAGCCGCCCCAGCTCCCACTCCGAGCCGGTTTGCTCTGGGTTCCCCCAGCCCGGTCTCCCATGGACCCACTGGCTGCCTGGAGCATGGCGCCCACTTTGCCTGGTTCGCAGCTAGTTGTCTAGTCACTGCACTCAGCACCCTCTGACCAGGGCCTCGGGGCCACCTGCCCGTCACCTTCGGGGCTGGCCTGCTGCTCGTGTGCAGGGAGGGGGTCCTGAGGAGGGAGACGTGACGGGGGGCTTGTGGGGGCAGCAGCACCCCGCAGCTCAGTGCTCCTGTTCTGCTGTGTCCCTGCAGAGGGGACGGACGCATGTTTGCCCAGCGATTCTGGGTGGCCCAGGCCGGGCTGTCACTGCCCCCAAGGCAGCCTCCCCGTCGAACGCAGAGTGCAGCCAGGGAAGGAGGGGCGGGCCCGGGGGTTCAGCCCAGCGTCAGCGCACGGACCCCGAGCCCTTTGTGGCTGAGCGAGGCTGTGTCCAGACCACACACTCTGGGCTCCGCTGGTAGAAGAGGGAAATGAGCACCTGTTACTCATCCCCAGTCTCTCAGCCACTGCCAGCAGCAGCCACGCTGGCTCAGGCAGGCACGTCCCTGGCCAGCCGGGGCGACAGCCCCTGGTCACACACCGATCACCAGCTGCCACGGGCGTCTGCCTGGCGATGGCCGGACAAGTTTGCTCAAGCAGCCCAGCTCACTGCCTCTGTCAGACAAGCTGGCGCCACCGCAGGAGGTGGCTTGTGGCCGGCAGGGTGGGGGGCAGGACAGCGCCTCTGAGCCCTGTGTTTCCCGGGCCCCGGGGGACTCCGATGCCCGCTGGGCACAGAAGAGCTTTCCACGGGACCTGAAAGGACCCAGGCCGGGGAGGGGACCTGGGCAGGACAGGGTGGCTGTCACCAGGGCTGCCGCATTGGCACTGTAGCCCTACAGTGGGCACTGGGCAAGGTCCGGCTCTCAAGTGGATCACAGTGCACACGGAGCTTCAGGCAGCTGCTCCTCGTGGACCTTGGGTTCCTTCAGGGGAGCTGGGCATGGTCTCTCACGGCATGCGAAGACCAGGCTGCACGGGCCACGTAGAGCCCAGGTGGAGTCGGCGTAGCGAGGAATGAAATCGGCAGGGGCCGGACAGCGGGGGCGCCGCGCTTACGTCAGTTAGAGCCAGGAGTGTTTTCTGGCCAGGACCCACGGCTGTGGGCTGCCGCTGGTGGCCGTGTGACTGACACAGCACAGCTCTACCTGGAGCTCCACCCCTTGGGGAGCCCAGAGGGACACTTCTGGGTGTGCAAGAGGCAGCCCTGGGGGCCGGCGCTGTGGCATAGTGGGTAAGGCCGCTGCCTGCGGTGCCGGCATCCCACACGAGTATCGGTTTGAGTCCCGGCTGCTCCACTTCTGATCCAGCTCTCTGCTGTGGCCTGGGAGAGCAGCAGAAGATGGCCCAGGTCCTTGGGCCCCTGCACCCACGTGGGAGACCCAGAAGAAGCTCCTGGCTCTGGATTGGTGCAGCTCTGGCCATTGTGGCCAATTGGGGAGTGAACCATTGGATGGAAGACCTCTCTCTCTCTCTCTCTCTCCCCTCTCTGTAACTCAGACTTTCAAATAAATAAATAAAAATCTAATACAAAAATTTAAAAAGAGGCAGCCTTGGTCACTGTGCCCCGGACAGCTCTGAACTACGAACCCCGACGTGCTTGGCTGGCAGGATGGCCGAGGACCTGGCTGCGCTGGGCTGGCGCAGCGCCTCCGCCCAGCGGCAGCCAGCCCCCCACTGTCACTGCCTGGACGCCCCGGCAGCCGGCCCCCCACTGTCACTGCCCAGACGCCCTGGCAGCCGGCCCCCCACTGTCACTGCCCGGACGCCCCGGCAGCCGGCCCCCCGCTGTCACTGCCCGGACACCCCGGCACACACCATCAGGGGCTTCTCTGCTGCTGCTGGGGGCGGGGCACCCGGGGGGACAGAGACAGCAGCAAACCTGGGGCGGGGTCTGCTGTGGGCTGGCTGGGGGCACGGGAACTCTGGCCAATGGCGGGAGTCCCTCTGCATTGTGGGCGGGGTGGGGCAGGGCCGGTCCTGCTGCCATGGCCATCACCTTCCCGTCTAAACAGAAGGAGCCACCAAGGACACCATCAAAGGGAGTGGCATCGAGGGAGGGCCCAGAGCGGGACAGGGCCGGGTCTCCCCTCCAGCCTGAGGCAGCTTCGCCCTGCAGTCAGGTTTGCCGTGTGTGTCATGGGCAGACGGTGCCCTGTGGGGGGAACACGGGACACCTCAGCTGTCACGGTGGACTTCGCTGGTTGTGGCCGGAGCCCCGTGGCTTGCAGCAAACCCACCACCTTCACTTCCACGTGAGGAGGGCTCGGGAGAGCCACTCCTGCGGCACCAGCCACACCACTCGGCTCCGCTCCCTCCGGCCCCAGCTGGTGGCCTGGCTGCCCCGCACGGCAGAAGCACTGGGGTGGTTTAGGCACCAGGCGCTGTCCGTGGGGTGGAGCCCACAGGGGGCATCCAGGTGAAGGCGGGGTGGCCGCCGGGACGTGGAGGGGACCCGTGTCCACTCCCCAGGCCTCCGTGGTGAGCTTCCCCTCATTCCAGCAGGGCGTGTCAGCTGGACGCCTGGGCCCAAGCCCGCCGGGCAGCTGTCCCTGCTTGCACCCCTCCCCTCCCAAGGAGCCTAACCCCTCCCCGCACATCTCTGTGGTCCTGGCTTCAGCCACAGCCTGAAAACCGCAGCCGAGCCGAGCCGAGCCGACACCAGCAGCCTCATCCCAGACCCAAACTGGAAGTGACCCAGAAGACTCGCCCAGCCTGGACACGGTCACGCTGAGCGGGGCGAGCCGATGCGCCACGCGGTCACAGACGGGGCGTGTGGCGTCGGCACGCACGTCCTCTGCTGGCACCTTCCCGACCTGCCCAGGTGCTCCCCCGCCCCGTCAGTCACGTTCCACAGTGAAAACGCAAAACTGAGATGGGTGCTGGGCTCTCTGGGGGAGGGGCTGTGAAAATTCCCATGCGGGGCACGGCCCCAGCGCAGTGAGGCCCGGGTGCGGCCCAGGAGCCCGCATGGCCGCCGGCTCCCCCACCACAGGCAGCCCTGGCAAGGCAGCCCTCAGGAGAGACGGGCGTGGGGATTCTGCTCGGGACGCCGGGCCCCACGGAGGGGGCCTGCTCTGCTCGGACGCCAGTTCCTGCTCACCGGCGCCTGCAGGCACAGGGCCCGCCTCAGGTGTCCACCGGGACTCCTCAGAAAGACATGGACGGGGCCTGGGTGGGCACAGAGGGCTGAGCAGAGAGGCAGAAACTCGGGGGCCACGGCCCTGCTCGGGAGCGGGGCCCTGGAGTGTGTGAGGCCCGACCGCGGAAGCTGGGATGTGACGCTGGGATCCTCCGCCGGCAGGCGGCGCCCGGGGCCGTCCCACAACCACCCCACTCTCCGCCTGTGTGGGGCCGACTCTCAGGGTGAGGACGTGGCCGGTGCCCAGCCCCCAGGCTAGCACAGGCGCCTCTGTGCCTGACCCCGGCCCCTGTGACTTCCCTCGCCAGGCGGTGGCCCCAGAGGGCGATGGTGGGCTCTCTGCCGCCTTTACAGCAACAGGAGGCCTCTCGGCGCTGCCTGGGCTCAGGCCGCAGGCCACGGGCCACAGCCCCCACCCGGTGGCTGCCGAGGCCTGAGCAGGGCCGTGGGGCGACGGAGGGCTCTCACCGGCGCCTGAGTGGGTGCCCCAGTCAGGGCCGTGGTCCGAGGCAGACAGAGCCCGAAGGTTGCACCCCAGAAGGGACAAGGGCGCCAGCCACGGGAGGCCCTGGGATCCGGTTTGTATACAGTCGGTGCCGACTGTGGGCACAGTGCCTTCCCCCAGATGCAGCCTCCATTTGAGCCGAGCCCTCCCGCGCAAGCCAGGGGCAGCCCGCCCAGGCCTCACCCACTCTGGCCCCAGAAGCCCACCCTGTCTCGCTGGCCAGGGTAAAACCTCCAGCAGCCCTGGACGCCAGGGGCCTCCGTACCTGCGCGGCTGCTGCCGTCCCTGTCGGTGCAGTCACCGCGGCGGCCCAGTCGGGCTCACCAGATCTGCCGGCTGGCGGGCGCCCAGGTGGGGCTGCCTACCCGAGGGCTCCCGGGTGAGGAGGCGGCGCCCGCAACACCTGTAGGCAATCCGTGTGCCGTGCGCGTGAGCGCCAAGCGCCTGTTCCCTTTGTGAAGCTGCACGGGACACTCCAGGAGAGCCACCCGCTGAGCCGCACAGGCCACTTCCTGGGTGTCCCCGGGACCAGAGGCGGCCCCGTGGTCACCCCTGGCAGACCCTCAGCCCTGCCCCTGGCATCGGGTCAGAAGGGGGTGCAGGCTCTGCACTGTCGGTCTGGAGCCCCCTTCCTGGTGCTGGGTCCAGGTCTCTGGGGGGCAGGGCCTTGGCGAGCCCCCTCCTCTGGGCTCCAGTTGGGGGGAAGCCGTCAGCAGGCCTGGCAGCTGCGGCGGCATTCGGGGAGGCCAGCACCGTGATCTGAGGACCCTGGGCCAAGCCACCCGGGGCCCCTGGCTCCTGTCCTCTTCCTCTGAAAGGCAGAGAGCATTTGCTCCTGTCCACTGGTCACTCCCGGACGCCAGCAGTGGACGGGGCGCAGGCGGGAGCTGGGAGCGCCACCTGGGTCTCCCAGGTGGGGAGGGACCAGGTACCTGAGCCACCCCCCCATGGCGTGTGCATCAGCCAGGAGTGGAGCCAGGACGGGACCCACACAGGTGTCCTAACTGCCCACGCACCGCACCCTGCAAAGAACCTGAAGCCAACACGCCTCACAGGCCACCCGATGACATGCAAACACACGCGAATGACACGCAGCGCCACAGGCAGTATGGACACTGCCTCCTGTGGACGCACCTGCGTGCAGGCTCAGCTTCGAGAACCTTCTCAGGTCACCCTGACAGCTGCTGCCTCCCCCACGCAGACCCCCAGGCAGCGCCAGGCTCCTCGCTGCCCAGCGCCTGGCCCATCTCCGCGGCTCTTCTGCGGCCAGGGCTGGGAGACCCTCCCTGCCTCCCTCATGAGCCCAGGTCTCTAACCCTTCCTGAGAACCCAGGGACCCGGCCAGCATGGCGGCCAGACCCACCTGTGCCCAGGAGGTGTGGCAGCTGCCACCAGGCACCCACGGGGAGTGGGCCTCCTGCAGCCAGGGCCTGGGCGGCGCCAGCTGTGACCAGCTTGCCCTGACAGGGGTCAGCTGCTCCTGGAGACCCCAGCGATGGGGGCGTGAGTGGCCACTCCTCCCTGGAGTACAGCACGTCAGGTGTGGCGACAGGTGTGGGCGAGCCGCTGACTGTCCCTGCAGGCAGGGCTCTCTGGGACAGAGACGGAGAGACAGACCCTGGGGTGGGCGGGAGGCAGGTGCCAAACACAGGTGGGTCCTAGGGTGGCGGTGTCACCGCGGGTCCCTCAGCACGGCCACTCTGCGGGCTGGCCCCAGGCTGCTGGTGCGGAGAAGGCCGTGCGGCTCCTCTTCCCTGTGCAGCTGCACTTCGGCCCAGCCCACAGCCGAAGGTGGGCGCCCAGCGTCCGGCCCGGCACAGCCCAGGGCTGCTCTTCTCACCCGCCCTGGTCTCGGCTTTCACTTTGAAAACTGTTAGTATCTCTTGAAACACTGTGTGTGTGTGTGTTGATACGTAATGGGTTCATTCTTATTTTTTAAGATTTATTTACTTTGAAAAAGGCAGAGGACAGAGAGGCAGAGTGAGAGAGGGAGAGATCGAGAGAGCGATCCTCTATACGCTGGTTCATTCTCCAAGTGGCGTGATGGACGAGGCCAGTCCAGACTGAAGCCAGGAGCCGGGAACTCTATCCAGGTCTCCCACGCGGGTGCAGGGCCCCAAGCACTTGGGCCATCTGCTGCTGCTTTCCCAGGCCACAGCATTTGGCGCTGGATCGGAAGTGGAGCTGCTGGGATGCCAGTCACACAAGCAGTGGCTTAACCCACTGTGCCACAGCACGGGCCCTTTGCTTGGCACTTGTGCATGAAACACCGGAAGTCTTGTCCCGGTCTAAGTGTCGGCTGTGGTAAATACGGATCAAGCCACAGAGGTAACCCACGCAAAGCTGTTTTCAGTCCTCGGCAGTTTTTACAAATTACTGATTTTCATTTTATTTGGAAGGCAGGGAGACAGGTTGGTCCAGGCTGCAGCCAGGAGCCAGGAACTCAGCCCATCCCAGGCGGGCGCCCGTCTGAGTCCTGGCTACTCTGCTCCGGATCCAGCTTCCTGCTAATGACCCAGAAGCAGCCCAAGCGCTTGGGCCCCTGCCCCGCGTGGGAGACCAGGATGAGGACGCTGGCTGTCGCGGCCACTTGGGGAGTGAGCCCTCCGTCTTTTGCCCTGCCTGTCAAATACATACACGCAGCTTCAGAGATGATGGCTGTGGGGATGGGGATGGGGATGGGGTGGAGTAATCAAATCTGCCCTCACCCTCCGCTGTGGCCTGCCCTGCGGGCTCCTGGAGTGGACCCACGCGGGTTCCAGGGAGCCAGAGCTGCTGCCTCCTTCAGCTGTCCCTGTTTCCAACCCCCCTGTGTGGTTTTCAACAGCGGCTGTGAGGGGCTGGTGCTGTGGCGTAGCGGTAAAGCCGCCTCCTGCAGTGCCGCCATCCCATCTGGGCGCCGGTTCCAGTCCCGGCTGCTCCTCTTCCGATCCAGCTCTCTGCTGTGGCTGGGAGAGCAGTGGAAGATGGCCCAAGTGCTTGGGCCCCTGCACCCACGTGGGAGACCTGGAGGAGGCCCCTGGCTTCAGATTGGCGCAGCTCCAGCCGTTGCGGCCATCTGGGGAGTGAACCAGCGGATGGAAGACCTCTGTCTCACTTTCACATAAATAACTCTTAAAAAAAAAAGCAGCCATGAGGAAACGTGAGGCCAGGCCAGGCCCTGCACTCAGCGGGCAGCGGGCGGCCCCGAGCAGGCTCCTGCGCCCACACCCGCGACCGCTGGTTTCTTTCTTGTCCCTCCCACGCCTGTCCCCTGAGCTTTGGCCTGCTGACTGCTCAGCGCCCACCCACCAAGGCTCGGGGCTCGGAGCACCTCCCCCTCTGACCACAGTGGCCATCCGGGCCCCTCCGCCTCTCTGCCCGGCCTGGGCGCCCACCACAGGTGGCCCCCCCAACACCTGAGAGGCTGTGCCGGAAGTGGCGCTGAGGCAGCAGCCAAGCCAGGCCTGGCAGGGGACCCCAGAGCCTCCGTGCACCCTGGGGGGACTTCCCGCTGGCCTTTGTCACAGGCCTGCCTCCCACAGTGACAGGTGCTGCATGCGGGCAGAGCCCGGCGCCGCAGTGCAGGGAGTGCTCCTCCCAGAGGCCCAGGCCCCTTGGTTAGCAGAGCCCAGCGGCTGCAGCAGGCCGGCCGGAGGGAGGGAACCGTATACAGGAACTCCCTCTGGGGTCAAAGGAGCTGGCACAAATTCCCAAGGCAACACAGGGGCACCCAGGTAACAAGGACAAACACACCTGGTGTGGAGCGAAACAGAGGCAGCCGGCCCGGACGCCCTGGCAGGCGGCTGCTGTGTGCAAGGCGGAAGCAGCTGGGATTGGCTCAGTGTAGGGCGTGTCCTGGTGTCCTGAGCCAGGTGGACCCAGCGAGCCCCTCCCGGTGGCTGGGCCCCTCCCCTCGCTGGGCAGCACCGCTCCCCGCCCCGCGACATTCTTCCGGGACAGGCTCTTGTCTCAGGGCACCAGCCTCAGTGTGTCGCCAGCAGAATCGTGGCCCGCCGCTGCTCTGTTCTGTCTCCCAGGCCGGGCGGGGCTGGGATTGCAGCCAGCGCGCTCCGCACAGGGTAGCCCTGGGTGCTAGCCGGTGCCCGCGGCGGAAGTGCGAGCAGCCTCCTCACCGCCGCCTGCACCCGCTGCTGCGCTAACCTACAGGTGCCGGCGCTAATGAGGAGGGTGCCTCAGCTGCGCCCGCCCTGTGGCACGGTGTTCCGTCTACCCTGGAGAACCGGCCGGAGCTTACAAAGCGCAGCTTCCCAGCTGGCTCACCAAGTCGACCTGGGAGCCCTGGCACGGCTGCCTGTGCCGGCGCCCAGGACACACGTGCTGGGCCCGCTCGCCTTGACCCTTGCTGCCCAAAGCGGCCAGGACAGGGGCTGGGAGCCAGGGAGGGCCCTGAAGGAGGACGGGGCAGGGCCACCTCACGCCCACCCGGCTTCCTCCTCCTCTGGCAGAATCCATGCAGAGGTGGGTGGGCACGCCCCCCCTCCCCGAGCGCCACATTCACAGGCCACTGCTGCCCCAGTCTCCACCTGTAGTGACTCCAAGGGCTGCCCTCCTGTCTGCGGGGTGGGGTAGGGGTGACTGGATGGGCCTGCCGGGCGAGGGACACTGCAGAGCAGTGTGGGACCGCGGGGGTGCTGTGGCCATGGCCCAGCTGATCTGCAGGCGCCTGGGGCAGGCGGCATGCTCCAGCCACGGCTGTGGGTCACCCCTGGAGTGCACCCAGGCCACAGGCCCCCTGTGGGCGGGGAGAGGGGCTCTAGAGTGACCCTTGTCGTGAGCCTCGTGCCCCCGGGTGGTGTGGACTGACCTGCTGGGTGCCGCCAGTGCCCTCAGGGAGCGAGCCCCAGCTGGCACTGCTCTGGGAAGCGGGTGCAGACCAACGGGCGGCCTTTGGGGTGTCTCGGGGTGGATTTTGAGGGCAAGGGGGGCAGCAGAGAAGCTGAGCTGCACACTCAGGAGTGGCCGTTCCCGGCTCGCTCAGAGGCGAGCAGCACGGGGAAGGGAGCCGGGGGCGGTGCCACAGAGCAGGCTGTGCCAGGGAACCACTGACCACGGATGCAACCGCGGTGGGAGAGCGGCCTGGGCAGGGCCAGCGCTGCCTGGAGGCAGCGGGTGGCTCCCTGACCCAGGCCCAGCCGCTGGAGCCTTCAGGGTCTGTGCGTGTGGGTCACGAGGGGTGAGGGTGGCCGCCTGCCCCCATCTGCCTCCGGCTTCTCCCTCGGAGCAGCTGCTGCCTACGGGAGACCACGTCCCCGACGCTCCCCGCGCCTTTAGAAATTTATTGTTTCAATGCACACGTGAGCGCCGGGCGGTGAACGCTGGGACGGCGGCGGCCTCAGCTCTCCATGCAGACTCATGCACAGTGAGAAGCCGGCTGGGGCCCGCGGGGTGGCTGTCCTCCTCGCCGCCCAGGAGGCCCAGCGTGGCCGGCGGCGTTTACTCTCCAGGGGAAGCCAGGCAGCTCCGCGCCGGCGGGGCTCACTTCACGTGCTCGGCCACGTGCGAGGCGCAGTAGTACTTCTTGTGCGCGATGAAGGTGGACAGGCTGCTAAACCTGATGTTGCACAGGCGGCAGTACCGGGGGTTGCCGCTGGGCACCGGCGGCGCCGCGCCCTTGTCCGCGGGGGCCGGGGCCGGGGCGGGCGACTGTGGCGCGGCGGGCCGGGGGCTGCCGCTGGCCGCGCGGGGCGGCTCCCGCGGCTCGGAGCCGTCCGGGGGGCCGCGGTCGGCCGGCGTCCGAGCCTCGGCCCCCAGGCCGGCCGGGGGCTTGGCCACCAGCAGCCCGTGCGCCAGGCGGAAGTGCTCGATGAGGTCGCCCCGGCCCAGGCCGTTCGGGGGGCAGTAGGGGCAGGCGACGGCGTGCTGCTCGGGCGCGGGCCGCGGCGCGGGACACGAGTACTGCTTGTGCGCCAGGTAGGCGTCGAGGCTGTGGAAGCTCACGCGGCAGGCCGTGCACTCGTGGTAGTCGGCCAGGGCGGCCAGGCCGGGCGCGGGCGCGGGCGCTGGGGCGGGCGGCGCGTCCGGGGGCCGGCGCCGCGGCTTCTTGCTCAGGTCGATGGGGCCGTCGGCGGCGGGCGTGGGGCCGGCGCTTCCGGGCAGCGGCGACGCCGGGCGCTCCGAGTCGGGCGCGGGCGCGGGCGCGGGCGCGGGGGCGTGCAGCTCGTGCAGCTTGCGGCGCCTGCGCGTGCGCGCGTGCGGCGCGGGCGGCGCGGCGGGGCTCGCGGGCGGCCGGCGCGGCGGCGGGTCGTGGCGCGAGGCGCAGTAGTAGCGCTTGTGCACCGAGTACGTCTCGTGGCGGCTGAAGCGGATGTTGCAGGCCGCGCACAGCGTGCGGCTCGGGTCGTCCTCTGCGTCGTCCACCGAGCTGCCCGGGCTCTGGCTGCCCTCGCTGCCCCGGCCGGCCGTGTCCGCCTCGGCCGCGTCCGCGCCGCCCGCCTCGTCCTCGCGCTCGCCGGGGCCGGGCGGGGAGCGCGCCGCGGCGGGCTCCGCGGCCGGGCCCGGAGGCGCCCTGGGCCTGCGCGCGGCGGGCGCGTCCTCGGGCGCGCGGCGGCCGGAGCAGTAGAGGCGCTTGTGCACCAGGAAGTTGCTGACGTTGTTGAAGGTGATGTCGCAGTCGAAGCACGTGGCGCCCTTGGGCGCCCCCGCCGCGCCCGCCTGCAGCCGCCCGTGCACCAGCTCGGACATCTTGGCCAGGATCTCCGAGGCCTGCGGCGCCGCGGAGCCTGGCGGGGCGCCCGCGTCGGGTCCCAGCACGTACTGCGGCAGGAAGAGCGTCCCGGCCAGGCCCAGCTCCCCGGGCACCGGGCTGGAGCCCGGCGTGGGGCTGGACAGCTCGGCCTTCACGCGCGCCGGGGCCGGGCTGCGTGGGGATGGCGTCCGCGAGGGGGCCTGCGGGGCGGGCTCGCCGGGGCCCGGGGCGCGCGCCAACTCGGGCTCCTCGGCCGCCTCAGCCTTGATGGTCCTGGGGGCCACGGGGGGCTCGTGGCCGCCCCCGTTCTGGGGGTCTGCTTTGGCCTCTCCGTTGGTGGCCTCGGCCTGGACCTTCCTGTCCTTGCCTGGCGATGAGGTGGGCGTCAGGCCCAGGTCCGGCGTGGCTGGCGGGCGGTGAAGGGCCGCGTGGGGCTGGAGGCCGGCCAGAGCGTCTGTAAGGAGACCGGGTGTGCGCCTCAGGCCGGGCCGGCCCCAGGGCGCCGAGGGGAGGCTGCCCTCCCCCCCGTCCTCACCTGCGGGCAGCTTGGCCGCCGCGTGGCCGGCCCCTGGCGAGTAGATCTCCCCCTTGGAGCCGGGCTGGCACACCATGTGGCTGGTCACCAAGTGGCTGTAGAGGATGTCCCTCGTGGTGGAGATGAAGCCACAGCTGTGACAGACACCTGTGGGCCACGTGCCGAGGTCAGGGCCCTGCCCCTGCCCTGAGGGCGCCCCCACTCGCACGCCCCCGCAGCCCCCCATGCCCCGCAGCCCCCTGCCCATGCCCCGCAGCCCCTGCCCTGAGGGCGCCCCCACTCGCACGCCCCCGCAGCCCCTGCCCTGAGGGTGCGCCCACTCGCACGCCCCCGCAGCCCCCCATGCCCCGCAGCCCCCCATGCCCCGCAGCTCCCTGCCCATGCCCCGCAGCCCCTGCCCTGAGGGTGCGCCCACTCGCACGCCCCCGCAGCCCCCCATGCCCCGCAGCCCCCCATGCCCCGCAGCTCCCTGCCCATGCCCCGCAGCCCCTGCCCTGAGGGTGCGCCCACTCGCATGCCCCCGCAGCCCCCCATGCCCCGCAGCCCCCTGCCCTGAGGGTGCCCCCACTCGCTCGCCCCCGCAGCCCCCCATGCCCCGCAGCCCCCCATGCCCCGCAGCTCCCTGCCCATGCCCCGCAGCCCCCTGCCCTGAGGGCGCCCCCACTCGCACGCCCCCGCACCCCCCCATGGCCCCACAGCCCCCTGCCTGTGCCCTGCCCATGCCTCATAGACCCCTGCCGGTGCCCTGAGGGCGCCCCCACTCGCATGCCCCCGCAGCCCCCCATGCCCCGCAGCCCCCTGCCCGTGCCCTCAGGGCGCCCCCACTCGCACGCCCCCGCAGCCCCCCATGCCCCGCAGCCCCCTGCCTGTGCCCTGCCCATGCCTCATAGACCCCTGCCGGTGCCCTGAGGGCGCCCCCACTCGCATGCCCCCGCAGCCCCCCCATGGCCCCACAGCTCCCTGCCCATGCCCCGCAGCCCCCTGCCCGAGCCCTGAGGGCGCCCCCACGCGCATGCCCCTGCACCCCCCCATGGCCCCACAGCCCCCTGCCTGTGCCCTGCCCGTGACCTGCAGGCCCCCCCACTTGCATGGCCCCACAGCCCCCTGCCCGCCCCTCCCCATGCCTCCACAGTCCCCTGCCTGGTCCCGCAGCCCCCCGCCCACCCCTTGCAGCCCCTCTATGCCCCCACAGCCCCCTGCCCACGCCTTGCAGGCCCCTCACCCACATGGCCTTGCAGCCCCTCCATGCCCCACAGTCCCCCCCATCTACACAGCCCTGCAGGCCCCTGCCCGTGCCCTGCAGGCCCCCCACTCCCATGGCCCCCACAGGTCCCTGCCCATGCCCCACAGCCCCCCATGGCCACATAGCCCCCCCCACAGCTCCCTGCCCAGCCCTGCAGCCCCCCATGCCCCCGCACGGCCCCGAAGCCCCCTGCCCGCACCCTGCAGCCCGCTGCCTGCCCCCCGAAGGCCCCTGCCGGCCCTGCAGCCCACCTACCGCTCAGCGTGTCCGTGTGCACCTTGAGGTGGCGTTCACAGTTGGCCTTGGTGGTGAAGGCCGACAGGCAGATGAGGCACACAAAGGGGCGCTCTCCTGGGACAGAGATGGGCGGAGCCAGGTGAGCGCGACCCCACGCACGCATGGGACGTCACGCCCGCGGGGGGGGCCTTCAGCCGGGCCCACGCACGGGACGCTGCGCCCGCGGGGGGCTGGGGGGCGCTCAGCCGGGCCCACGCACAGGACAACGCGCCCGCGGGGGGGGCTCACCGCTGTGGCTGCGCATGTGGATCTCCAGGGAGCTGGCGCTGGGGCAGCTCTTGCGGCAGTGGGGGAAGGGGCAGACGCGCTCATTGGGGTAGGGCTCCTTGGGCTTCTCGTCGGCGGCGGCGGCGGCCGGGGAGCCGCCCTGGCGGCTGGCGCAGTAGTAGAGCAGGTGCGCCTGCAGGTTGCGCTCGCTGCGGTACCAGATGCCGCAGTCCTTGCAGGGGAACACGTCCTCTGGGGGGCGAGGGGGTGCTGAGGCCGGCGCCCGCCTGGCCACGCCAGACCCCCGCCCCGCCCGGGGAGCCCGCCTCATAGCCCTGGCTCCCCTTCCTGTAGGTTTCCAGGGTGCGGGGGCCCCAGGGTGGCCCCGGGAGCGGGCATAAGCAGGCAGGTGGGCAGCCCCGCCCCCTCGGGTCAGCTTCTGGCTCTGGCGGGGCTTGCTGCAGCCACACGGTCGACCCCAGGGGCGGCCGGATGCCCTGGGCTGGAGGCTGCCAGCAGGCGAGGGGCCCCGGCGTGCCTGGCCGTCCTTGCCTTCAGAGGACGCTCTGCGCGGCCCTCTGACCCCGGGGAAGAGGACGGCTCACCTGGAGCCCGGCCGTGCTTCCGACCCTCCCCGCTTCTCGGCCATCTGAGTGCACGGTCACCGGGGTGGGCCTCCGCCCCTGGGAGGCCCTGGGGTCCCGGAAGCACCGACGGTCTGGGGGGAGGCCCCGGGGTCCCAGAAGCACTGACTGACTGTGGAGGGTCCCAGAAGCACTGACTGTCTGTGGAGGGTCCCCGGGGTCCCAGAAGCACTGACTGGGGAGGGTCCCTGGGGTCCAGCCCTGCCATTGTGACTCCCTGGGAGCCACCTCCTTGCTTAGGTCGCTGCTGTCAGCTGAGGCCCCGAGGGACCCACGGCCAGCAGGGGACGTGCAGTGACGGTCACCCCCGCTGTCGACCAAGGCTGTGTGCTGGGCAGGGCAGTGGGAGACACCTGAAGACCCCTCCCCTGGCAGCACAGGTGAGACTGAAGCCCTGGACGGCGGCTCTGCTGCCGGAGAGAGCCAGGCAGGACTCGAAGGGTGACAGGGACGTGGGCCAAGGGACAGAGCATCGGAGGCAGAGCTCGTGGGCCGGGCCAAGACACTGGCATCCCACGGGGCAGAGCTGGGTCCAGGTGCAGCTGCTTCCAGTCCGGCTGCCTGCTGGCCCACGGGCTCGGGTCCCTGCCACCCACGAGGGCGGCCTGGAGGAGTTCCGGGCCTGGCCCAATGACCCGGTGCATGGACCTCGGTCCCTCTGTCACTCTGCCCTTGCAAACATGTGAACCTTAACCAAGCGCCCGGCCCGTAGAGGGGATACGGGGCCCAGGAGCCGCCCATCATAGCAGCCACAGGAAGTGTCCCTCGAGACCGGAAGTGGCCTCTGCTGCTGCAGGACCATCTGCCGGACCCGGGCCTGCCGCCTACTATCCCCCTGTGGCACAGTCTCCGGCACACAGGGATGTGGCCGTCCAGCCTCCTGTGCCCCAAACCCTGATATCCCCTGCCACCCTCTCTGCTAAGGGAGAGGAGAAACAGGGCCCCCCTTCTTGGCCCCCACGGAAGCTGGCTCTCAGCTCCCTGGGGTGGGGCCCATGCTGATGTCACAGTCCCGGCAGCACACAGAGCACCAGAACCGCCCACTTCGCTGGCGTGGTTTTGGTCAGGGTCTTGGTGAGCACCATGCCGCCATTTAGTGGTCACTCGTCTGCCTTTGGTCCTGCCACGGCCTGGGCATGGCAGACGCCCACTCTGACCGGCGCCTCCAGCCCTGGGGCGCTCTAGGCCTTGCACGCTGGCCGTGTCCCCAGCTGCCCCCAAGGCTCCCCAGTAGCATTGCTGGGTGAGGCCGCTCAGAGCAGGGTCTGCCCCAACTCCCAGGCAGCGCCAGCCCCGGCCAGCGTCCCTGCGATGGCCATACCCAAAGCCCCAGCCCCACGTCTGCTGCCGGTGGACGCAAGCTGACCGCCCCTGCCCCCATGGGCAGGCATCTGGAAGGGGGGCTTCCCCCTACGGCCCTCAGTGGGCAGTGGGCATCCGGGGTGGACTCCACGTAAAGCCCCCGGGGGCCTGGCGGGGAAGTTGCTGGCTAAGCCGCCCAGGGCCCACGTGACAAGGCCTGGGGCTTCACCCCGACCCTGCCCCTGACCGCTTCCTGCCTGGCTCAGGTCACTGGGGCCCTGACACCCACAGGGAGGACCTGATTGGAGCTCCCAGCTCCCAGCTCTGGCTGCTGCAGGCATTTGGGACAGAGGGCAGGGAGGGGCCTCCGTTTCTGTCTCAGATAAATGAGAATGCCTTTGGTGGAGCCTGCGTTCCAGAGGAAACCCAGGCGCCCTGCATGGCACCCCAGCCCGACCAGTGCTGCCTCGGGGGCCACAGGGGGCAGCCTGGCCACGTCTCGTGTCACCGTGGGCTGAGTGGCGGCTACCTGCGGGGCAGGCCTGTGCCACCGACCTGCTGTCGCCCATGGGGCTCTGCTCACGGTGTCACACGAGGCTTCTGGGAGGAGGGATCCTGGATTCTCACAGCTCCCTCTGTGTCCCCCAGGCGCTGGCCTTGTCTAGAGCCCCTCCCCCCAGCGGCAAGGTGGGCATGGCACCTAGTGCCATGCTGGACCACGCCACTGTGGGCTCCACCCCCACGCCCGTGGCAAGCCGCCCCCCGCCCCCCGCTCGGGCGTGGCTGGCACAGCGATTGTCACAGGCCTGGGGCTGGCTACTCACTGTTGACGACGGCCGTGGCAAGGATGGACGCCATGCCGGCCTGCTGGGGCAGCAGCCGGATGTCGCTGGGTGTGGGGACCGGGCCCTGGGGCTCTGCGGGCTCCTTCTTCACGGGGTGGCTGGGGACGCCGCAGCGCTCGGCCACGAGGAACACGCTCAGGAGCCCACCCGTGGGCACCGGCTTGGTGACCCTGCACCACAGGGCTTCATCTGCAAGGACACAGCCGACTGTGACGCTGGCGCCGGCAACGTGGGCTCACGGGCCCAGGCCAAGACGGGGGGCGGCCGTGCCCAGGGCCACAGCTGTCCCCCTCTGCTCCTTGGGCCTCCCCGTCCCGTGCACAAGACCGCACCGTTTTCCGAGAAGGAGAGACATTTGGGACAGGTGCAGCGGCCCTTGGCCCCTAGGGAAGGTGGTGGCTGGACCTGCGGCTGAGGTGGACGCTCTACGCTTGCTAGTTGGCAGCGCGGCTATTCCTGTGGTGGCCTGCAGGGGGCAGCCCTAGCCAACAAAACCCAGGGCCAGCGCAGCCAGCTTGGTCTACGGGCGGGCTGGCAGCCAGGGCTCTGCCGGCCTCAGGGAGGAGATGCCCTGTACCGAGCCCTGCCCCCCCAGGGTGGGTGCCGTGTTCCTGGCTGTGGTTCTGCAGGACCCGGTCACTCTCACAGTCCAACTGCACGGAGCCCTGCGCGTCCTGGCTGGCCACATGGCCGCCACACGTGGCCGGAGCGGGGCTGCGCCCGCGAGCCAAATCCTGAATGCAAACCACAGCTGACCTCCGCCGGCGGCGCCCAGCCCCCATGCTCTCTGAGCGCTGGACTGCGCCTGGTGAGGGGCTGCCTAGGAGCTGGGTCTGCACCTGCCCCTGTTCCAGCCCTGGTTCCCCGCGGCCTCCGGCCCTCCCACCGCCGGCGTGCCACCCAACAGGCTGCAGGCAGAGGTGATGCTGGTGGTGGTCTCAGAACATTCTAGCAAGACACGCTCCCACCTGCAGTTTCTGGACTGAGGATGGGGGCCCTGAGAAGACCCCTGTCCTGCTCCCACTACAAAGGCAGGAGGGGCGGGCTGGGCAGACACGGGGTGAGCTCTCGGTGCCCGCACGTCCAGGGGCACGGCCACACGCACCCAGGGCTGACCCCAAACACACGGGGCCGCCCCTGGTCCGCGTGGCCACAGTGGGTGCTAACGAGGGCACTGGGTGTAGCCCAAGTGCCTTGTTACCCCCGCCCGCCCCCACCATTCAGACTGGTTTCCCTTTAAGGGCCAGCCCAGGGAGAGCCTGGTGTCCCCACCCCCGGAAGGCCACTGGATACCAACCCTTCCTGTAGATCTCAGAGTTGGCTTCGGCCTGGGTCAGGGCCTGGGTCAACGTCTTCAGCCAGCAGGCCTCGTCCACCCTCAGCAGGGGCAGGGCTCCATCCTGGGGAGAGCAGGAATGGGGGGCAGGGGCGGTCAGCACAGGAAGAGGCGGGCGCTGCCGTCCAGACAGGCGCTGGCCTCTCGGAGACCAAGGCCCGGCGAGGCCAGCCCGTCTGCTCCACACACAGCCGGGCCCACCTCAGGCTCCTCCCCACGGCCATGCCCAGGAGGAGCCCCTGGGCCTCGTGTCCCCCCCACGGCGGGGGGGGGCTGCCTTTGTTCCTGGGGACAGGCAGTATTGTCCCCCACACAGCAGGCACCTCCTGGCCATGTGACGGGGGAGGAAACGGGCGCAGGGAGGGGAGGGTCCTGCCGTCCCTCTGCAGGGGGCCTGGGAGTGGGGAAGCCATGAGCTCTGGGCTCTGCTCCGGGGACTGCTGCTGGCCAGCCAAGGCGCCCTCACTTCCTGCACCCCTGGTGCCCAGAGAGGGCTGGGGCAGGCGGGGGTGGCCGTCGCCCCGTCAGCCTCAGCCCCTGTCCCCTCGCTTGCAGCAGCCACGGCCCAGCCCTCCTGCCTCGTGTCCCGCGGCCAGGGGTGTGCGGGGCCGTCAGTGCCAGCGGCAGCGTCTCCAGGTGACAGCTGGTGACTCTGGCTTCCGGGAAAGGTGTCAGCCTGAAGCAAGGAGTGAGCGGCTTCCCAGAAGGCCCCCGTGGCGGCAGCAGCCGGACTCTGCACAGCGCAGTGGCGTTGAAGGATAGCCGGTCCGTGGGGCACGCAGGGGCCGGGACCTCCTGGTGACAACTCAGCGAGGCGCAGTGCCACGCGCACCCCGGCCCGGGCTTCCCAGGGGCGCGGGGCTCTAGGCCACCTCCCGGCTCCGAGGCCGCGCGGCGGAGCTCCTGGCCCGGTGCCTGCTGGGTGAGTGGCCGTGCTCGCCCTTGCTCTCCCGGGCTCAGCAGGCGGCGGCCTGGCGGCACAGGCGGGGCCGCCGGTGGGGCCCCTGGGGGGGCCATGGCCGGGGAGGAGCCCACAGCAGCGGCCAGCTGACCCTCAGGGCTGCAGGGCAGGCGCCTCCCCAGAGTCTAATGAATATTAACGAGTGGGGGAGGGTGAGAAAATGACTCTGCCCGATCCCGCGATGGGCTGCGGCGACGATATGAAATCTAATTATTCGTCCCAATATTTCTAAACCTCAAACTGAGACTGACAGGCTCCCGGCCGGTTCAGCGCTTATCACTCCCAGAAGCAGCGTGTTCGCAGCGTGATAAAGCGGCGGCGGCTGTGCTGACGCCGCAGCAGCCCCACGTTTCCGCAGGCCCCCACCCCCATCAGCGCAGGCTCCCTGACACCCTGGGGCTCCTGCCTGGCGCCTGTCCTGGGTTAGCACAGGGTGAGGAGGAGAGGGGGTGAGCTGGGGGGGACAGCATGGGAGGAGAGCCACCTCCCCCACCCAACCAGGATCCCACCAGCCTGCCCAGGGACCTCCCTGCCCTGGAACCCAAAGGGCCTGGCCCCCGGCCCCTCCCCACACAGCTAGACCCCGAAGTCAGCCCGGGGCTTTCCCGTCTCCCACCCTGGGGCAGGAAGCAGCAGCCGTCAGCCAGAGTGGCAGTCCCACCTCCTCCCCCCATTGGGGTCCAGCCCTGTGCTGCTGTGGGCACAGCGGGAGCCTGGGAGGGCCCGACTGTAACTGCCCAGCCCACCTCACGCTTCTCCCTTGACCCCTGGAGACCCGAGGCTGCGCCACCTCCTCCGCTGGCCACCCCAGGCTCAGCACTCGGCTGGGCAGGTGTGCCCAGTGCCCCCCGCCCCGGCATAACGCCGGCCACTGCAGCTTCTTGTGTGGGACTGAGAGTGCTCCTTGTTTCCCCCGACAAAGGGTCAGTGTCTGTCTGACCAGCCCGGCTGATAACCATCGGAAACCCCACCTGCAGCGCATCTGCTGTGACAGCTCCATTGGGGTCCCCAAACCTCGCTGGGCAGTGTGGGCGGCTGGGAGGGGGTGGGGGCCCCCAGGGGTGCGGCCTGGTCCAGGGAGCCAGGAACTCCAGCAGCCAGCAGGCCACCTCGCCTTCCCCGGTCATCGCAGGGCATGGGGGGGGCGGTCAAGGCCGAGAGCGGCCGGGGCAGGGGACCCGATGAGGCCCCCATGTGCCATTCGGCCACAGGCCGTGTCCTCTCTGGCCTCGGGTTCCTCCCACTCCCAGGAGCCTTCGACGAGCCTGTGCACGGGCGAGAGGACCGAGGCCCCACGGGAGGCTGTGCACCCCAGCCTGTGCCACTGCAGCGCCAGGAATGGGAGCGGGCCGAGGGGCCGAGGGAGGCAGGGCCCGGCGGGGCGGCAGGGCGAGCGGCGGCCAGGCAGCTGCGGGGTCGCAGGCCCGAGGGCCTCTGCACCCGTGCCGGCCCCCACTTCATGCCGGGCAGGAAGCGGCAGGGAAGGAAGGAGCAGCCACTGCTGTCCCCTACTCTGGGCCCCGGCCAGTCTCACACAGCAGGACACAGCAGCCAGCAGCCCGGCCCTGTCTGGGGCGTGCCCAGCTGGGCTGCCTGTCCGGAAAACCAGCAGGAAGTGGGCACGGTAACCAGCTGGGGAGCTGGGAGGGACGCTGAGTCCTTCAAGCCATCACCTATCCCAGACAGACAGGAGGGCACTCGGGGGAAGGGCCCTGGCCAGGGTTTGCCCCGCGGCGAGTCTGGGCGCTGCCATGCCCACGAGCCCTCGGCTGGGGAGGGCTGCTCAGACCCCGTGGGTCAGGGGCGGGGAGGCGGGGCCTAAGGCCTCTGCACAGACCCGGCCTTTGGGCAGGGCGCTGCCAGACTCAACATGTGCTTGCCAGCCGCAGGCCGCAGGCCGCCCCGCGCTGGAGGGGTGCGGCCCGCTCAGAAGGAACAGGCTGGGCCATTTGCGTGTACATCTGTCCATCCACCTCCTGCACCTGACTGCACGTTTTGGGTCCCTAAGATCCTGGTGGGAGGGGGAGGGTCACCAGCAAGTCGGTGGCAGGACCAAAGCCCCGCCTCCACGCCTGCCGCAGGGTGTGCAGGGTGTGCGGGAGCAGCGCTGTCCCGCGGCAGGGGCAGGGTCACTGCATCCGACCTCGCTGCCGCTCACTCCCTCTCTCTTCCCTCTGCAGCCCAGTGCTGGCGGCTGAGGACGTCGCGGGGGCCCGCGGGAACCAGGCGTCTGCCCCAGGCATCCGCAGCCTCGGCGCCTCGCTGGGCAGATAAGGGTTAATCAGGACTGAGTTCTGCAGGAGATAGGGCAGGGTGGGGGCAGGGAGCGCTGCTGGAGGCTCTGGGTGGGCAGATGGGGGTCCCACCCTCCCTCTGTGTCTGATCTGGGAGACCTGGGCAGGGTTCTCAGTCTCCCCACCTGTGAAATGGGGGAATGGGTAAGGGTCCCGTGTGGGGGTCAGCAGGGGTCTGCAGCACAGGCCTATCTGTCGAAGGGGACATGGGGGAGGGAGCCAGCTCGCAGCCTCTCCTGCCGTGGGCCTCGGGCCTCGTCACCACCACAGGATCCCTTGACACAGAGTGCGGAGGGGCGGAGCTCCAGGCCAAGCCCTCAGCCGCCTACCATGATGGGGGGCCTCCCTCCTGGCACAGCTTCCTGCCCACCATGCCCACGTGGGGCCCCCAGGCCGAGGAAGCAGAGGCGCAGGGTACGGCACAGTGGGCAATGGCCTAACGCTACAGACCCCAGAGCCTGCGCTCTGTGCGACAGGATGGCCTGGACACGAAGAGGGACGCCTGTGTGCTGGGCCAGCCCCCGCGGCCTCTCAGCTGGACCCTTGGAGGCCCCGGCAACATCGGCGGCCAAGGCCAGCACAGGCCCTGCCGCAGGGGTGCGTGGAGTGAGGGCCACGGGCATGGGGTCCCAGGGCCTGCAACCAGGGGCTCTCCTGCAGCCCCCCACCACGGCCGCTGACAGAGCTGCCAGCGGACAGCTGCAGGGCCCAGGGGCTGGGGCAGCCAGGCCCAGAGCACCAGCCCTGTGTGTGCCGGCCCAAGCCATGGCTATGCCCACCCAGAGGGCACTGGAGCCTGGGCCCAGAGGACCGAGCCAGAGGCTGCTTAGGAACGACACGGCATCTCCCAGCCCCTTGACGCTGGTGTCGTGTAGGACAGGTGCTGATGGTCCCCCCATGCCCCCGCCAGAGGGGAGGAGGCCCTCGGAGTCAGCCAGCAGTGGACAACAGGACGGGGTGGTAGCGATGGGCTGCCCAGGTGGGGCTGCTGCTCACAAAGGCACCGTCCCCAGCGCCGGTCTCCCAGGGCCCGCGTGGGCGACCCCTGCCCCGGGCACTGCCTCTGCCCTCCTGACCCGGCAGGCCCAGCCCCGCCGCCCCGCTGCTCCATAAGGGCCGCATCAGGAAGCCCTCCGTGGGCCCCTGGGCAGGTCCCCCCACTTCCCGACATACCACAGCCAGTGTTCCCAGATGGGCCAGGGCTCAGGTGGATACAGGTGGGCAGGGCCCTGGGTGGGGCTCCTTACCAGTTCTGCCTGCCGGGGGGACGAGGCTGCGGTCTGGATGCTCCCCGGGAACGGACCCCAGGCCAGGCCCTGGGCGAGGGCACGCCGAGCCCGCACGCGCCTCTGGCCGTCCTGCAGCAGCAGCTCCAGCTCGTCTGTGGAGAGACGCGGAGGCGTGAGGCAGGGCAGCCGCAGGGCCTGGGGCCAGGCCAGCGCTGTGGTGAGGCCTTCTCAGGGCTCCGGCGGGCTGCAGGTGCCCCGAGACCTGGGGCAGCTACTGTCAGTGGGGCTGTGGCCAGAGCCCACGGGAGGTGCATGGCGGGACGCCCCCGCTGCTGCCCAGGGCGAAGACAGCCGTGCAGGGTCACTCAGGATCTCGAGGGACCGCGTCCTGCACGGGATGGGCCCTGGCTCCAGCAGCAGTGTCCTCCTGAGAGACACAGAGCGAGAGGTCAGGAGAAGACGCGGGCAAAGGCTGCCGGGAGCTGCCAGAGGCAGGCAGAGCCTGACCGAGACGGGGGGGGGGGGGGGCGCCTTCTTGCCTCCGTGGCTGCCTCACGCCCCAGGGGCGCCCCCACACCTGGCCCTCAGCTGCCCTCCGTGAGCCTGGGCGACTGCTCCTCGGGCAGTGCGGAGGCCGCTGGCCACTCCCTCGGAGGCTGCTCCCTGCCAGGCCACCGCCAGGGCTCCCCAGGCCCACGGTGGCCTCACGTGGTCTGGCCTGGCCCCACTTCCTGCAGCCCCATCGCGCAGGCTGTGGCCTTAATGGGCCCGAGGATCAGATAAAAGCCCTAATGGCGGAGATAGCATGCAAATGCCCCTGGAGGCTGCCGAGCCTTGGCGGGCTTTGTCCTCCCGGGCAGATAAGATGGCAGCAGCCCAGCGCCACGGCCACGGCCACTGGCTGGGGCCGCCTCCTCTGTCAGCCCAGGGCTCTGTCCCTGGCCTCCCTCCCTCCGCCCCGTAGGGCCCAGCACCAAGCATGGCCCATGTGGGTCGGGCCACCCTCAGCTCGGGATGGGGAGTGGCCTGGTGAGTGATGCAGTCTAAGCAGCCAGGACCTAAACCCCAACGCCCGTGAGGGCGATGGGGCTCACGTCCTGGATAGATGGTGTCTCTGGTCCCCACATGGCTGCCCTCTGCAGTGGGCACCCATTCATCTCCCAGCCTGCGAAGGGCTCCTCCTAAGCCCCTCCCACCCCAGCTCAGGGCGGCCGGGCCGTGGGGTGGCACCCAGAAGCTCCAAGCTTCGCAGGAGTGGGCCCCGCCCCTGGGCCGCTGGCTTCCTGCTGCACCTGTGGGGCACGCTGGCCTCTGGCTGGGATAGACGGAGCCACGTGGCCATGCCACCCTCTTTAGGGGAGTTGGGGGTCCAGGACCTTTATGGCAGCTCCCAGGCTGGGTGGGGCACGGAGCCCCCAGTAGGAGCTGGTCACGGCTGAGTCAAGGGCTTTCGCTGGAGGGCAGGAGCCCCGCCCCTCTTTCCCACTGGAGGCCACCCAGGTGTGGGGAGGGCCAGGGCAGCCCCCGCCAGTCAAGCTGGTGCCGTGTCCCGGCCCACCCCCCCCACGGCCAGCTCCCGGCCCCACTGTGCACCCAAGGCAAACGGCCCCATGTGCTAATCGGCACTCACGGCCGTGACCCGAGCCTCCCAGATAAGAGTGTGGCTGGCACTTCCCTGGGTATCGGGCCGTGCCCGGGAGAGGGCTGGCTCCTGATAGAGGCCAGCGTCCTGTGCTCCTGCACAGCCCACTCCTGCGGGGTCTGCTGGGGACCAGGCATGGCCACGACAGCCACCTCCTGGGCCAGCGTCCAGCATCACTGTCCCCGAGGGACTGGACAGCAGAAAGGGCACCTGGCACGGTGCTTATGAGGCCACTTGGGACCCCCGCATCCCCAGGCTCTGCTTCCAATCCTAGCTTCCTAAGGAGCCCCTGGGAGGCACCTGCCACCCACACGGAGACCTGCACCGGGTCCCAGGCCCCGCCCTTGGCCTTGTCCAGCCTGGGCGTCTGGGGAAGTGAACCAGCAGATGGATGACCACAGCCTCTCTCCTCTGCCTTTCAAATAAATGCAAGGAAATAAAGATTTAGGAAACAGAAGGAGCGCCTGCTCTGGGTGGATGTGGGGCGTGGCTGGGGAACGGCCCCCCTCAGCCCGCTTGCCCCGCCTGACCTGGGCAGCTGTCCACAGCGGCCTGACAATGACCTCTCGTGAGCTCCCCTTTCCTCCTCGGCCCACACGGGCTCACCAAAGCCCGGGCGGCACCGGCTGAGACCCTCCCCCAGCGGAAGTCAAAGCGCACAAGCAGTGAGGCCCCGCTCCTGGCAGGCCCAGCCAGGCTGGGGAGGAGTGTCCCACACGGGTTGGACGCACGGTGGCGGCCATGGAGACAGTGGCTCCAGCAGGAAACCTGGGGCCCTGGGGCGCGGCAGCCCCCGAGCTGTGCCCAGAACTGGGGGGGGGGGCACCGGAAGCTCCGTTCCAGCCTGTGGCTCATTGCTCACTCAGTCACAAAACCCCACGGGGACGCTGGGGACAGGGCTGGCCCTGGGGGCTCCCAGGGATCCCTGCGGTGGCCGCACAGGCTGCTCTCTGTTCTTCCTGGACCCCGGCTCCTGGCCTCCACCTCCCCGGGAGCCCCATCCTGACAGGGACGCAGGGAGTCCTCCCAGAGCACAGCAGGAGGCGCTTGGGGGTTCATGCAGGGAGCAGGGGGCTGCACAGCCTCCTGCCCCCCCAGCTGGCTCCGCCCACTCTCGCCTCAATGTCCACACTCAGACCAGCCTCCCCCGGGGTCCAGGTTGCTGGATGGGGGCCATCACCCAGGCGAGCACTGGGATAAGCTCCCACGGCGGCGCCGACCTGTCAGTCCCCAAGCGTCTACAGCGGAACCAGAGGAGGAATCGCTGACTCTGCGGAAACCGCTTCGGTCTCCACCCCCTGAGCAGTCCCTTGGGGGCCAGGGCAGCTGGGATCAGGCTCAGGAGCCACACGAGGGCCATGGGTGCCCTGGGTGGAGAACTGCGTCCCGGAGCCGAGAGGCCTGTGGTCAAGCCCCGCCTCTATCCGGCCAGCTCTGAGCCTCGGTTTACTCATCCGTGCGAGTGGGCACCTCCCACGTTGCAGGGCACACATCCACCCGTGTGGCCAGCACTGACCTCTCTCCCCTCAGCACCGCCAGGTGACGGGACCCCTCAGGACATGGGCAGTTGCCAGCCCTGGCCTCTGATGTGGGTAGCAGGCCCTGAGGGAGGACGAGAGGGCTCGGCTACCTTCGCAGAGGCCGCCCCAGGCGTTTCCCTACTGCAGGAGCGCCGGGGGCCGGGCTCCCCCTGCACCTCCACCCCAGCTGTGGTCTGTGGTCAGCATGCGGGTGCCCACCCTGGGGTCACCGCCAGCACCCACTTATCTAATCGGCCCATCGCTCCGCCCGGCCCGCCCCGCGGCTCTCCCAGGCCAGCTGGCCCAGCTCTGCTGGGAGCTGCCCTATCTCGAGGATCGTGCTGTTTGCCTTTGATAAGTCACAGAAAGGGAAAGAAGAGGCAGCAGGGGAGGGGGAGGAGAACCCCAGCCAGGCAGGGTTCTGGAAGTCTCTGCAGCCACAGGGCAGGCCGACCGCCTGGGCCCTGAGAACACGTGCTCCCCACACATCTGCGCAAACACAGCAGCCGGGCGGGAAGGGCCAGCAGCTGCCCCAAGGTCACCCCGCAGGTGGCGGGGGCCCGGGAGTGCTGCGGGGAGCCAGGGCCTGGGGCCTGCCACTGGCTCGCATCTGGGACCAAGTGCTGAAGGGACGGGGCTGACCCCCAGCTTGGGCCAGGCGGGCCCATTCCTCTTGCTCCCTGTGGCCGACAGGGGACACAGCAGGCTGGGGCGTCCCAGGGCCAGGACCCCAAACGGCACCCTCCTGTTCCATGGGGCAGCTGCGAGGGTCTCCCCCGGCCCCTCTGCCCTCCTGGCTCCTGCAGTGTCCGGCGTCTGCTCCCTGAGCCCTTGTGCCTTCTCACGCCAGGTCAGAGGTTATCAAGCGGCTCCCTGCTCCAGAACCTTCTCTGTGTGTTTCCTCCAGAATCCGCAGCATAGCGCCTGCTGCACCTGCCCGAGGGCCCATGTTCCAAGTGCCCACCCACCGTGCACGGCGCCACCTCCTCTCCCCGATGCCGGCATCTGCGCTCCCTGGGGCGGACAGCAGAGGGGCTGTGCGATGGGCAGCAGGGACTCTGCTGGGGATGGCCGGGACCAGTGAGTGCCACCCAGAGTGTCCACTGCAGGCCTGTGCCCAGGACATCTCCAACAGTGCACCACTGCACTGTCCGCAGAGCACTGACCACTTTCGGGCACCGTGTCCCCTGGGCACAGGGCCTGGGCCAGAGTGGCATGAGCAAGGCCAGGGCCCCTCTGGCCCCGCCCCCGTGCCCACCTCGGAAAATGTGCACAAGCCAGAGCATCCCAGAGGCTCAGGCTCCCCTCACAGCACGGCTGGGGTCTGGGTCCCCTGGAGGGGCCCGCCTGGGGCCTCCAGGGGCAGGGGAGCCGGCCCCCAGGCTCTGGAGGCCCCGCCCTGCCCCACCTGCCAGCTGGTGTCTGTGAACTTCTCTCCCTATCGCTAGGAACATCGCTGGGATTATTGATTTTTCGACACAAAACAACAGCCCATCTTTATCGGGCTGAACCCTGGCCCCGGCTAATGGCAGCGCTGGGACTGCCTGGGAGGGCAGGCAGTGCAGGGTGGGGCCCAGTTCCCCCCAGACGGGTCCTAGGTGGGTGGAGGGGACCTGGGGGGCTGCGCTGAGCCCCAGAGTTCAGGGTAGGAGACGGCCTGCGCCCTGCAGGGTAGGAGACGGACTCCTCGGGGTGGGGTGTCTCCCACACCTGCAGGCGAGGCAGGAGCTCTGCCCAGAGAGAGCCCCGTCCCTACTCCCCACCCAGACAGCACTACCCCACTGCCCCGAAGTGGGCCCCGCTGGAGCCCTGAGACTCAGGCCGCGCCAGGCCCCCTGCACAGCTGAGTTCCGGGTCTGGGAAGGTGAGTGAGCCCCGTCAGCTCCTGGCCCCACCGGAGCCCCGAGGCGCGTCCTCTGCAGCGACTCGGCTCCTTGCACAGGGAGGCATCGGTGAGGGGAGGGCCTGGGGCTCTAGATGGGGCACCAGGCCTCAGCCCCAGGCCAGCCTCCCATGAAGTGAGTCCCCGAAAGTCAGGTGGAGCCCACAGAGCCTGCTTTCACATCCGGGGTCGAGACCAGCTCGGGCACAGACAGGATACCGAGGGTGAGGGAGGACCCGGCCACACGGCCGAGACCGACGTTTGCAGAGAGCGGCCATGCACTGAGGCAGGTGACACGGGGCCCAACCCGGGCCCTGAGCCCCTGCTGTGCCCAGTCCCTCCCCTCGGGGAGGCAGGGAAGAAGACAGAGCCTCACAGCATGACCAGGAAGGGTTCCCAGCTGGGCCTCTCTCTGGAACCTCGGGCCTCCACTGGGCCTGGCTCACTGTCCTGCCACACAGCCAGACCCAGGTGCTCAGTGCCACGCCCACACCCTCCCCACTGGCCACCGTGACCCTGCCAGGGCCTGGGTCTCCAGCGCACTCAGGGGTGGGCGGGGTTTCAGGAGAACCAGCCGAGGCACAGGGCTGGGGAACCTGTCACCGCCCCCCCCACCCACGGCCAGGACGCACACGTGGGCCTCTGTGTGGCATTTGCTTCTGCTAGAATCACGTCTTCCCTTCTCGCGGAAATTCTTAGGACCCAAAAACAAACCAGAAAAAGCCCCAGGCTGCTCTCCTGTCCGGCCTGCACACCCCGGGGCGGGGGGCCGCTTGGGGACAAGGGCCCTCGCACATCCCAGGACTGCTTGTCCCCGAGCCCGGACACTGTGGGGACTACACGGCGGAAGGGGCTCACAGGATCCCACCGCATCCGGCGGAGCTGGTCAGACAGCACACCGAGGCCCAGGGAACTGTGGGACAAGCCCCAGAGCCCTCGACGCCCGCAGGGCACTGGGCATCCCTGGGGCAGGGGGGCTGGAGGGGGCAGGGGCAGGTCCTGGGCTGGCCTGGCAGGCCCCTCCTGAGACAGTGAGGCCCGCGATAGCATCTCGCCTCATCCCAGGCCCGCTCGGCCCTTGCGGGCAGGATATGACCAGCCCTCGAGCCGACAGCGGCCCCTTTGTCCTATCTCCCGGGACCGATCTTATCGGCCACGTCCACGGCCGCCGCGATGGAAAAACGCAGCGAGGGAATAAAAAGTTGTGCAGAGACAGAAGAGTAATAAATAAATAAAGAGGGGCTGGAGCGGGCGCGTGGCAGGGAGGGGCCGGGGCCCGGGTCACCCACTCTCCAACCTCAGTTTCGTGCTGGGGCTGACCGCGTGACCGCTGCCTGTTCGCCACTGCCACACGCAGGGCCAGCCGTGGTGCCCCGGTTTCCCTACCTCCTGGGCAGGGGAAGTGGAGAAGCCAGGCCAGTGGAAGGGAGGCTGGCCCAACAGTGACCCAACACATTGCTAGCCAAGTTTGTACCCCGGGGGCGCTGCGCCCTCGGAAAGCGGGGACGGAGGTGCCGCCGCCTGCCGCCCAGGCTCCGGCCGAGGTCTCCAGGGAGGGGCCAGCTGGACGCCAGGTCTGCCCTCACGCTAAGCTGACCTGTCACCGACACAGGGGCGGCGGGTGGCGGTGTTACCTGAGCACCAGTGGCCCCAGGGACAGCCCCTGGGAGGTACCCAGCGCGTGAGACAGCACTCACCCGCCTGCCCGAGCGCCCCTGCTCATGCCGCGCACGCTGCCCTGGGCCCCGGCTCCTCCCCCACACACTGGTGGGCACTTCACCAAAGAGGCAACCGGTCAGGGGTGAGCTGTCACACCCCAGGACGCACAGCCAGGCCCGGGGGAAGCTTCTGGAAGGTGTTTCCAAGGCTCCCCAGGTGGGAGGTGCCGGCAGGCGCAGGCCGGCCGGGCAGGAAGGGTGGGAGGACCAAGGAGGAAGCCGCTTGATTAGCCGTCCTGGCCGCAGATGGTCGCACCCGGAAGGCGGTAAGGTCAGTGGGCAGTGTGCGGCCGGCGGCTGGGCTGGGCTCCCACCCGCCAGGAGCCCAGAGGACCCCGGCTCTGGCTGTGCCCCTCACAGGACACCCCTGTCCGGCTGCCCTCTGCCCACAGTGCCCGCATCCACTGGGGAGGGTGCTGAGCCTGAGAAGTGGGGGCCCAGGCAGCTGGGCTCAGGCTCGGGCCTTCCCAGCCCCCGACGTCAGCTTGCCTGGCTGCCCGGGAAGGCAGGGGCTAGGCCCTGGTGTGTGAACGGAGCACCGGGGCCCTGGGGACAGGGTGATGGAGCCCATGGCCCCCTTGCTCCTCCCAGAGCCTTTGTGGGAGCTGTGGTGAGAGCCAGGCCAGAGAGGCGGTGTGGCTGTGGGTCCAGCAGTGTGAGGTACAGGGCCGCTGACCACAGCCAGGGGGCTGCCCAGGGCGAGGGGGCCTAGGGAAGCCCTGCCCCAGTTCCGGGGTGTAGGAAGAGGCTCTCGGCCCCCTGCCCGTCCCCCCGAGGGCTCTGGCTCTGTCCACAGGGCCTGGCTGGGAGGGCTGTCCTGAGCTTTGGGGTGGACCCCCACTACAAAGCCTGCCTCCAAGGCAGCCCCCACTCTGGAGCCCTGTGGTGAGTTGCCCCCTCCTGCTGCACACCGCCTGCCATCCTGCAGGCCCCTGGGCCTCCGGGCCCTCCTGAGGCTCCGTCTGCTGGCCGGCCAGGCCCACCCTGGCTCATGCACAGACCCGCTGCCACGTCTCCATGTGACTCCCTGGCCTCTCTGCCTCCTCGGGCCTCTTCCCGCCATGAGGTCACGCCCACGTGCAGGAGACCCAGGCCCCTAACGCAGCCGCAGCGTCCCTGCAGGGGCTCGGCAGACATCAGCTCCCCCTGGAGGGGGCGGTGAGGCCTCCCCTGGGGATGAGGAGGGGGGGCTCTTGCTCCAGCGGCTGACCCCAGGCTGACCCCGTCATCTGCCAGCGCCCCCTCCCCCACCTGTTAGTCTAAGACAAATAGGTCTCGGACTGCAGCGCCAGCCGGCCGATAACACAGAATCCCGGAGTGATGTTCCCGCCCACACAGGCTGTCTCCCGGCTGTCCGTCAGCACAGGCCGTCCTGCCTCGGCCGCCGCCCAGCGCACGATAACTCGGCCCGCGCTGAGTCACAGGAGCATGGCCCGGACGGCCTGGCCATCGGCCCCATCCAGGCTCCACGGCCAGGGCCGCCAGGCAGCATCTCCGGCCCCTCAAGCCACCTCCTGCACATGCGCCCAGGGTGCTGACCACAGCCCCCACGCACGTCAACAGCCCCATTCCACGGCCAGGAAAACCGAGCCCGGCCCTCCCAGGAGCCCAGCGTGAACGCTAGAGCCCCGGGCCGCACCCTCACCCCCCACCCCAGCGTGTGCCAGGCCTGCCTTGCTGGTGTGGTCTCTACGGCTGAGGCCGACATGCAGGGCTGCAGGGAAGTGGAGGCCCCGTTCTGCCCCCAGGACTCAGGACGGGGCCTGGGACAGAGCCAGGGACAGGACGGCATCCCTCCGCATCTGGCCGACCCACTCTGTCAGGAGGGGCACCAAGGAGGAGCTCCAGACCTTGAGGGGCTTCAGCGGAGGGGCCCCCTTCCAGGCCTCCGAAGACCAAGCACCAGGAGGGAGCAGGTGCCGGCTCCCAGGCTGGGGCAGCGACTGGAGGGCCGAGCAGGCCGGGGCGCGGCACCCTGCTGGGCCCGTTTCCCTCAGCAGGGAAAGGGGCTGACTGCAGCCCCTCGTAAGAGGAGCTCAGCGCTCTCACACCGACCCGAGGCCACTCCGCTGTGCCCTGAGCAAGCAGTCAGGCCCTGGTGAGCTCCATCTGGAGGTCCTGTCCCTTTCTCCCCCCAGGCAGGGGCCATGGGCTCAGGGGGGTCTCCCCGTCTTAGCTCTGGGGAACCCCAGCCCCTGACACTAGGTGCCCCTGTGCCCTGGAGTCAGGGTGAGGGCAGGAGACCCTGGCCCTCACGAGCCAGTGTGTGGCAGGCAGGACCCGACAGGCAGGGGCACCTGCAGCAGGCCAGGGCTGCCAAGGTGGGGGTGAGCCTGGCCCAGGCTCGCCTTCTGTCCTCACTGTAGCCTGGGCCCGAGGTCAGCGGCCAGCCACTCCCCGCACCCCGGCTCGCCCTCTCGTCCCCCCAGGCCAGTCCCTGCTCCCCACGGAAAGCTCTTCTGGGAGGTGGGCGCCCACACTGACCCCCAAGGACAGTGGCCGCCTGGGTAGGGGTGCAGGCGGCTCTCCTGGGCCTCCTGCTTGTCTCCAGGGAGTTCCGGAGCCATGAGCCCTGCCAGGCCTGGGATGGCAGCAACCGTCAGGGTGCTGCGCCGTGGGGCGTGTGCACAGCCAGGGTGGTCTACGCCGCGGCAGCCGCTCCCTGCCCTGGGAGGTCTCCCCGCGGTCTTCCTGCTCCTCACGGCTGCCCCGGCCAGGCTCTGCCCAGCTGGATTCGCTTTGTTAGCATGGTGACTGCGGAAGAGATCCTGGCCACACAGTGGCACGGCAAGTGCTGGATGGGGGCCTGAGCCCGAGAAGCCCTCGCCCTGGGCTCGAACGCCCGGGCACTGCTGCCTTCCCGGGCCGGCCGAGGGCTGCCCTTCGCCACCCCACACCACGGAGCCGGGAGCCCCGGGCCGCCTGCTCGCCTCCCTGTCTTGGGCACCCGCATTGCCTCCCGGACAGAGGCAGGCCGGCCAGCTGGGAGGCCTCACTTGGTGCTGGGGACACACGGGGATGCGGGGGCTGCTCAGGGGAGCGCAGGCGGCTGGCCAGCCCTGACGGCATCAAGGTGGGGTGAACCCCAAGTGCCAGCTCCCCTTCCCCCGGCGCGGAGGCCGGCCCGGGGGCCAGGGGACCCCACAGCACATCTGGCTGCTCCCATCCCTGCCTTCCCCTGCTTCCTGGGCCCAGCGGACACCACACGTGGCTGTGAGGTGGTCGACAGGCCTCGGGACCCCGCAGTTGGAGGAGCCGTGGCCCCGAGGTACAGGCCTCCGTTCTCGTGCGGCTGCCGTCTGCCCAGCCACCTCCCTGGTGACTAGACCATGAGGGCGGCCATGAGGACGGGGCAGGGCACTGGGGCGTCCCCTGCATACTGTCGCAGCTGCTGCCCCGGTGAGCAGCACAGGGCAGTCCCTCTCCCACAGAGCTCCGGGTCAGGGGCAGACAGGGAGGGGCTGTGGCCCACCCAGGCCTGGCCAGAGGCACTGTTCAGGCAGCGCTCGCCACGCACTGGGACCTCCGCGGGCCTCTGCTCCAGCCTGACCCTCCAGCATGGCTGGGACCTGGGTCTGCCCCCGAGACAGAGATGGGCGAAGCCCCTCCTCCTCCCCTAGACAGAGCACAGAGGCAGGAGAGGCCAAGCAGCCGGCCCGGAGGCGCTCGGTGGGGCTGGGTCCCCTGGGGAAGCAGCAACCCCAGAGCAAGGCCACGGCCATGCCGTCCGAGACCTCGGGAGGCGGAGAACCCACCGAGCCCCCTGGGGCTCTTGCTGAGTTCTGGGGCAGTGGGCGCCACACGGGGGGAACCCTGACATGGCGCCCACGGGAACGAGCGGGGCTGGAGTCACGTGGGTGCCTCCTGGGGTCTGTGCCCCCTCCTCTCCTGGGCTGCCGCTGCCCATCTTCTGGGATGGCCATCTGAATGGGGCAGTGGGTGTCCGAGTGGGTGGCTGGCGCTGGCTGAGCACATGCAGGGCTAAGCCCTGGGTGTCAGCTCCGTGCTGTGGGGGTCCCACCCTCACCCAAGACAGGGCCCAGTCACCTCCCCAGAGCAGACGGTGCCGGGCGCACTGGGGCCCAGAGAGGCAAGGCCTCGTGGCAGGGTCCCCAAGGCAGGCAATGAGGGGCGGGGCATGTACTCATTCCCAAGCCACTGAGGCTGCAGCCCAGAGATAAGGGAACTGGCTCAGAGAGACGGGGGGAGAGAGGGAGAGAGAGAGAGAGACGGGGAGAGAGAGAGAGGGAGAGACAAGGGAGAGAGAGAGAGAGAGAGGGAGAGAGAGAGAGATGGGGAGAGAGGGAGAGAGGGGGAGAGGGAGAGATGGGAGAGAGAAAGATGGGGGAGAGAGAAGGATAGAGAGAGGGAGAGAGAGACTGGGGAGAGAGAGGGAGAGAGAGAGAGAGAGAGACGGGGGAGAAAGAGAGAGACAGGGAGAGAGAGAGGGAGGGAGAGGAAGAGACGGGGGAGAAAGAGAGAGACAGGGAGAGAGAGAGGGAGACGGAGGGAGAGAGAGATGGGGGGAGAGAGATGGGGAGAGAGAGAGAGAGGGACAGGGAGAGAGAGGGAGAGAGATGGGGGAGGGGGGAGGGGGAAGAGATAGGGAGGGGGAGGGGAGAGAGACAGGGGAGAGAGAGAGAGGGAGAGAGACAGGGGAGAGAGAGAGAGATGGAAGGGAGAGAGAGAAAAGATGGTGGGGAAAGAGAGAGAGACAGGGAGATGGGGCGGTGGGGGAGACAGACACAGAGAAACAGGAGCCAGAGGGGAGGAGGAGAGAGGGAGTGGGGGAAGACGGAGGGGAAGAGAGACTGAGCGAGAGGCCAGAGAAAGAGATGGGGAGGGAGCGGAGAGGAGGGCAGAGTCTGGCCCCATGGGGACAGCAGCTGGGATGTGCAGAGCAGGGGGGGGCTGCATCCCTGCCACACCCCGGCCACCATGCGGGTCACTGGGCGCCCTGCTGTTCTTGGGGCCCCGATGCCCCGCCCCCGGCCTGGGGCCCCCAGGAGATAAGGGCCGGCCTCCCCGTGATAAGTGCGGCCTGCGTGGGGTGTGATAGGCGGTGGCTGCCGTGGCGGTTGCCCGCGGCCGCTTATCTAAGCCCATCGCTGCCCACTGCACAGCAGCTCCTCCGTGGAGCTGACGGGTGCCCCAGCCCCCAGGCACAGGCAGCGCAGGAAGCTGGGGGCACGCCCTGGGCCCCAGCCCCCAGGCCCCAAGCCGCTGCTTCTCCGTCTCAGGAGTAGGAGGACCGGACATCTCGGGTGACCACGGGCGATCGTGGATGCTGACAGCAGCAGGGGCTCTGCAGCCCCTCGCCGACCCTGGACGTGGCCCTGCAGCCCCTCGCCGACCCTGGACGTGGCCCTGCAGCCCCTCGCCGACCCTGGACGTGGCCCTGCAGCCCCTCGTCCGACCCTGGACGTGGCCCTGCAGCCCCTTGTCCGACCCTGGACGTGGCCCTGTTGCTCTGTGCGGGGGTCACCATTGCGCTGGTCTCGTGAGCACTGCCCAAGGGGGTCCACAGGCACACGGTGGTCCCTGTGGCCCCAGCACCCACTGACAACACTGGGATGGGCGGCTGACCGCTGTGGAGAAGCTGAGTGCGGAGCAGGGCTGCGGGCCCAGAGCCCGGTGCGGCCAGCGTCAATGCTGCGTTCCCCCGCCTGTCACAGGTGCTGGAGGACCCCCACACGCCCGCAAGCCTTCCTGTGGCGGGGGGTGGCCCCGAGGGCCCGGCAGGCCCCCAGCGCCGGCTCACCCAGGACATTGGCTGAGTGCAGGGGCTCAGTGGACCCGGCGCCATGGTCTGGGGTCACCATGTGGGCTGCGGCCCCCAGGCGAGCCCTGCTCTTGCTGGCTTCCGTCCACGCCACAGCGTCTCCCTCGACACCTGCCGCAGACATCACTAACGGATCGCTCACTCCTCTCCAGATGCCTGGGGCTGCACACATGTGGCCCACAGGGCAGTCAGGAGACCCGGGGGACCCCAAGGGAGAACGGGACTCCTTCTGCCCCGGCAAGATAAGACCCCAGCACGCAGCTTCCTGGCACCTGTGTTTCGGCACAGACTGGAGTCTCACTGGCGTCCTTAGCCCACAGCAAGCTGCTCCGTGGGCTGGGTGCTCAGTAAGCGCCCATGGTGTACGACACGTCCTGGCGCAGGCGCTGGGCCTCTGTCCCACCTTCCTTCCAACAGGGACCAGCGGCGCCCCCCACCTGCCTCTGCTGGGACAGCCTCCTCCCCTTGGCCTCCAGTTCTGGCTCTCGGCTCTCGACAGAGCAGCCTGGAAAAGCCTCCAGGGCGGCCTGCGCTCCCTGGGTGGAGCTGCTGGCCAATGAGGAAAGGCAGAGGCACCTGGCGCCCGCCCGCCCGCCCGCCCCTCACCCCGGTCCCCAGGGAGGTGGCCGTGTGGAACCTGCATTCGGGCCAGCCGCGAACTCGGGGGTGACAGGCCGGACACCATGGCCCAGGGCTGACCGGGTGGGTCAGCACAGAGCCCTGTCCCTGTCTCACACATGGCTCAGGAGCACAGGGGTCCTCTGCTGCTCCCCAGCACTTGCCCAGGGCACCAGGGGCATGGCCGGGACGGCCCCGCGGCTCCTGCCAGCACGGCACCCCCAGCCACCCCGCTGGCTCCTTCCGCCTTGCGGGCAGGGATCTTCCGGAGGCGTCGGCTGCACACGGGGCCTGGGGCGTTGCACACGCGTGATCCTACTGCTGGCTGGACCAGCGGGTCTCCGGCCACCCAAGCCCCTAGGCGCCGCTCCCAGCAGTCGGGGCCCCGGGGCACCTGGGTGGGGGAGACGCTGGTGGACCCTGGCCCCGCCCGATGGTTACCTGGCCCCCTCCAGGGGCTGCCGCTCTCTTGGGATGCCGTCTCTGGCTCCGGCCCCTCCATCTCCTCGGGGCCTCCTGGGGACATGGGGGCTGCTGGCGGTGGAGGCAGACCAGTGTCTGTGGAGAGGAAGGCAGCGTGACCGCCCTGCTGGGCCGCCCTTGGGCCGGGGGGGGCGAGTGGGCAGCCCCAGGTTACCCCCTCCTGGCTCACTGGACCAGGAGGGGCTGGGGGAGCCTCTGCAGGGCCCCCCGGGGCCTCCGAGAACCTGCAGCCCTCGGTGATGGTGGCAACGGCTGCTCCAGCCGCTCGCAGGGTCGGAGCGGCACAGGCTGTGCGCGGCACACCCAGGCCAGCGGGCACGCGCATGGCCTCGGCTCCCGGTCTCCCGCGCCGGCCCTGCACCAACTCCAGCCCAAAGGGCATATTTGCCTTCCCGGCTGGGCTGATAGCCACAGCGGCCCCCAGTCGGTGAGCTCCCAGCAAAGCCCCTCGGTGACGTCACGCGCCCCGCAGACTATTAATACCGGAGATAAGGCCCGCGATTAACATCAAATAAATCAATCGCGCAGTATAAAAGTCCTATTATTTTTGGCTATAAATCAAAGTGGCTGGCATGTGAGCCCCGGCCACTGCGCAGGCCGCGCTGGACCCGCCTGGGCTGAGCGCCCCCGCGCCGCCTTATCGCGCCCATCAGCTATCACCGCGGCTGTGCCAGGTGCGGCCCCGGCTGTTCTTTCCAGCTCCTTCCCTGGCCCCACCCCCGCCCCAGCAGCCCCGGCTCCCAAATCAGATAAAGGGCCTGGTTCCCCGGGAAGCTGGCTGGTCAAAGTCCACCGGCACACACCACCTGCCCTTTGGCAGCCCCGGGCCCCCAGGAGCGCACCCCCCCATCACCCATGACACCGCAACAGCCGGGGGTGGGGTGGGGGCATAGGCGGCCGCCTCCCCGCTCGCTCTGCACAGCCACCCACTCGGCAGAGGCGGGAACTGGGGCCCAGACCCTGAGGGCAGAGGGACAACTCCTGCTGCACCCTGGGCTGTGTAGACTCCTGGGCCGGAACCACAGCCGCCCAGGCCCTCCACGCCGGCCCGGGAGCTGGCCGCCCTCCTGGGCCGGGGATGAGGCTGTGGGTTCTGCAGTCTGTGGCTCCTCCAGCAGACCCTGCACTCAGACGGGAAAGTGCTGGGTGGATGGGGGGCCAGGAACAGAGGCGCCCTCCTGCTGGGCCCCCCCCCCCAGCCCCAGACCTCTCTGTCCACCCTCCATCCCGCCCCAGGGCGTCTGCCCTTGCTGGTGCCACCGCCTGGCACACCTGTCCCTGTGGACCACCCTGGGGTCTCTGTCTCATCACTGCCCACCTGTCCCTCCTCCCACATGGCCTGGCCACTCCACTAGAGAGAGTCAGACTGTGTGCAAAGGGTCTTAGGTACAGGCGTGGGGCCACCCCCTGGATGTGAGTGGAAGCAGAAGTGGGAGGAGCCCACAGCCAGCCCGAGGCACCCCGGAACAGGTGCTGTCCCCCAAGACTCAGCGTCCCCATGGAAGACAGGGGTGAGGGTACTGCCCCCCCCAGCGCCTCCATCTCAGCAAGGCTGCTTGTTGCAGGGTGTCTGGGGCATAGCTGATTCCCACAGGGACCTCCTGGGGTGAGGGTGGGCACTCCCGGGACTGTTCTCAGCCCCGGAGGTGCTCTGCCCCCAGGAGGGTCCCAGGAGAGCAGAGAGGTGCTGGGGCGGGGGAGGGGAGGCAAGATGGCCAAGCGCCGCTGGGTGCAGCCTGGGTCCCATGCCCCCGGCGACGCGCCCATTGTGCGACCCTGGGCCAGTCATCAACCTCACGCTGTGAAACAGGTCAGCGCGGCCCACCCAGGAGGGGGACCTCACTGGCCCCATCCCACAACTGTAAATGGAGGCCGGAAGACCACTCCCTGTGAGAGCCTGTCTGTCCACGGAGGATGCCCACCTCCTCCCAGGACACCACCATGGTCCCCAGGGAACAGGCCACCCAAAGATGGCCACTGTACAGGAGTGGCCACTGAGGCCCAGCAGGGAGGAGATCCTGCGAGGCTTGGCTGGGGAGCAGGAAGGGTGCGAGGTGGGCTCTGCCCCACTCACCTGCTCCAGATGGGCTTGGGGGCTGGGGCTCCCCCAAGGCCGCGGGCTCTGGCTGTGTGGCCTCGCGCTCTGTGAGAGTGGCGTCCGTAGCCTGGGCTTCCTCTCCGGCCTCCATGTCTCCGAGGGAACCTGCGGACACAGCCGGGGGGGACCCATGAGGAGCCCCCACCCTCCCAGTACAGGCCCAGGTCCGTGTGATCTCAGACTTGAGGTGCAGCCGTTCTGAAGCTGGGGTCTCCCCTGCCCCTCCCTGCCCTACAAAGGACCTACCACCCCCCGGGGTCCCAGCCCTTCTCTGGGTTGCCCCCCAACACACTGGAAGCCGTGGGAACAGGGGTGGGGCCCTTCTAGGCTGGACATCCCTGGGCTCGCCCCCGCCCTCCAGCCCCTCTCCATTCCAGTGGCGTGGTCAGGCCAGGGGAGGGGGGCCCAGGCCAGCGCCCAAGTGGCTACTGATGAGCCGGGGCTAGGGGCTGCACCCCTGAGCACAGCTGGGTGGCACCCGGCCACCAGGTAGAGGAGGCAGCGCCTTCTGGAGGCCCCCAGACCTGGGGTCGGTCCCATCTCAGCAGGGGCCTGCCACCCCCCCCAGCCTGGGTTTGTAGCACAGGGGAGGGGCAGAGCCTCCTGGCTCAGATGCCTGCTCAGGGAAGACAGAGCCCAGGCTGAGAATTCCCGGCACACACAGGTGCCTGGGGTGGAGGAGCCAGAGGGAGGGGTGGGCTGGGAGTGGAGGGCCCCTCAGAGCGGAGCTTCTGGGGCCGACCTTGTTGCTGGGACCCTCTGGGAGAGCCCCAGGCCCCCGCGGAGGCAGCCTGTCTTCTCCCCAGCCCTCTGCAGGTGCTCCCAGGAGAACGAAGCCGGGCATAGCTCAACGCGGTTGTGGCTGGTGGCCAAGGGGACACTGGGTGAAAAATGGACACTCCCAGCGGGACACAGGGCACAGCAATGTGCCCCAGCCGAAAACAGCGGCGAATCCCACAGTGTGGTGGGGGGGTGGCAGAAAGGGGCGGGGCGGCCAGGAGGGCTTGGAGGGCACCATGCTGCTGGCACAGAGGCTGAGGAGGGCAGGCTTGGGGCAGCCCAGAGCGTCCTGCCAGGGTCACTCTGCAGCTGGGGTCCTGCCCTGGGCCCAGCCCTCGGCCCCCCAGGACCCCTCAGCGCTCGTAATTCCGTAGGGGCTGGGCTCACACCACGGGCCCCAGCCTCCTGCAGTGTGCTCCCATGGGCAGGTGTGGCGCTGCGGGGTGACCCGCCCCTGACTGCGGCGGGAAAGCCGTGGCCGCAGGGCCAGCCCTCGGGGCCTACCCTTTCTGGAGGCCTTTCTGCCTCCCAAGGCCCATCCAGAGCTGACAGCGGCGTGTGGCTGTGGGGCCTCGAGCCTCAATTACTCGCCCTGGCAAATGGGTACGAAGCCACCGCCTTCAGGGAGGCCGGGCCTGGCTGATGCTAGGGGGCATCCGTAAGCCCCCCACCCCCGCTGCAGCCCCAGGAAGCTGGCCCCGGCTCTCGGGGTCCCACCCAGGTGGGCCTCAGACGCCCAGGGAGGCCTGAGTGCGCGCTGGAGCCGAACAAAGACGCCAGCCCCGCACCAAGCCGAGGCGATGAGCGCGGAGAGCGCCGCCGCCCATCTCAGCACCAGCTCTGATAACGCAGGAGGCTGCCGCTGCCAGCGCCAGCGCAGCCCGAGCCCACGCTGGGAGGCGGCCCGGGGCAGCCCGCCCGGCCCGCTGAGGCCTGCGCTCAGAGATGCCCGGAGCCCCACTGGGGACTCCCCTCTGTCCAGGCCCCGGGGACCGGGCCAGGGGGTGACACATGCACACATGGCCCTCGCTGTGCGGCCACTGTGCCCAGCCTCCTCCTCGCAAGTGGCAGCCGTCCCCGTCATCAACACCAAAGGCCCAGCAGGCTCCGAGAAAGGCGGCGACGGGCAAGTGCCGTTATTAAGCGCCGACTGAGTACAGACCCTGTGCTCAGCACAATTGCACGATGTCCCCCCGCCACTCCTTCTCCCATGCAGCCGTGATGCCTCCTTCCGATCCACATGGCAGTCGGCTGGGGGCTCAGGTCTCAGCCAGTGGGAGTGGGGGGCCACGACTCTCCTTCTGAGGATGGGCCTAACACCCCCCGAGAGCAGCCTGGGCCATGCCCACTTTATGGGTAAGTAAAGTGAGGCCCAGCAAGGCAACCGACCCGCTCCCAGCCAGTGGGGGTGGCGGGGGACAGGCTGCCCTCCCCAGGCTGGTGTGGCCGGGCCCCTCCTCTGCTCTGCCCTGGGGGCTGCGCTGTAGCCTGGCCAGCTGGTGCCCAAGGCCGTGCACCTGCCTGGGGGCGTCCAGGGGCCAGGCCGCTGTGGCCGGGCCGAGCCAGGCGCAGCCCCCACGGTGCCCAGAGCCCCTCGGTTATCAGGGTGCACAGATGCCCGCCCGCACGTCCATCCCCTGCTCATTAAGCCGGACGCCAGATGGAAACGGAAACATAATAGCTATTTGATTGGGGGTGAGATATTTTGCATATTGGCTCAGCACTGATAGCGGAATTTCATCAACTCCCTTTTTTCATGCTTTAAACTGAATTACCGAGTCTGGCTCTGCGCGGCCGGAGGAGCCCCCTCCCACCAGAGCCCCCGCCCCTGTTCTGACGGCCAGGCGCTGGGGGCTTCTTCTGAGCCCCAGCCTTTCAGAAAACTGGTTCCTGGGGTGGGGTTGGCCGGACGGGCCTGAGGGCCCCTCCTGCTGGGGCAGGGGGCTCAGGGCGCAGCTCCCCCCATGCCCGGCCGGCTCCTAGGAGGCCCCTCTCGTTACTGTTCCACAGGGAAGGACACAGGCGCAGGCACCCGCCCGGGCGATTCAGAACAGGCTGAGCCTCCGGTCGGCCTCCTCCCGTCCTCCTGTCCACTCATCCGCTCAGCTCTGCAGCCACTCATCAAATCTTGCTCCAGTGTCCCACACCCAGGGCTCGAGGCAGAAAGCTGAAGAGTGTGATGCGGTCAAGGGGGGCTCCCTGGAGGAAGTGGTGTGTGAGACTCGCACGGGGCGGCAGCGGCGGCCGGCACGTGGGGTCAGGGCTGCTCCTCCCCACGGCCTGCTTCCCCGCACTTTGTCCACAGCTGCGACCCTTCAGCCAGCCAGGGTGGTGAGCGCTGGGGGCGGGACAGGGGCAGGCAGTGGAGAGTGCCCCTCCGCTGGCAGAAGGCCTGGGCCTCCTGGCCGTGCTGACCCTGGGCAGCGGGTAGATGGGTGGGGCCCGGCCCTGCCAGGGAGCCCCTGGCCCCTGGGCGGCACACAGCGGCCAGATAAGGTCCTGAGAAGAGACAGAAAATAGCAACAGACCCCAGCCTTCCCCCAGGCCGCAGCCGCCGGCTACGGCGGCGGGGACAGACGTGGGGAGGGCACCACGCTCCCTGTGGGGGCTGGGCCCAGGTCCCCAGGCGGACTCCGTCAAAGCCCCATTTCTGGGCTGGCAGGCAGGGCGACCCTGGCAGAAGGGGCCACGACCCCTCCCCGTCCACACTGGCACCAGGGAAGTGAGGCACAGGAGGAAGCTGGCTCGCTGGCCGCCCTGGCCCCAGCCCCCAGGCCACAGCCACCCCCGGCCGCCCAAGCCCTTAGGACAAGAGAAGTCCTTTGTACACAGTTCTACCGAGGCCTGGTGCCCCCGCCCACACAGCAGGACCCCTGGGCGACGTCCCCAGAGCCAGTGCCCAGCTCCCACTCAGCTGGTCACACCCTGCCAGTGCCCTCGCCCGTGGTGGCCCACAGGATGCCGCCAAACCCACCCCCCGCACTGCGCCGCCCCCTCTCCACCTCCCCCAGACACGGGGTCACGGGCTAGGGCGTGGGCGCAGGACAGAAGGCCTGGGCAGCGTGGCCGTCTCCACTTGCCCGCCACTGGCCCCAGACGGAGCTCACGTCCTCCCCACAGCGGGGCCCTCACCACCCCTCTCCTGAGAGCGCACAGCTGGGCCTCAGGCCCTGGCGCCCTCTGCTCAGGCCCCCGTCTGTCGGTGTCGGCTGGGACGCTATGGCCCTGGGAGCTCCAGGAGGACCAGCCCTGGAGCCCAGCGAGGGTGCCGGTGCCGTCCGGGCCGGCTTGGGGGTGGCTGCCCTGGGGCAGTGCCGACGGGAGGGACCCAGGGTCTGATGAGCCGGAGCTGCTGTGGCTCCCCCGGGCTTCAGAACCTTCTAGACACAGCCAATCGCATCCGCAGAAAACAGGTGTGGCACAGCTCGCAACCCCAATAAAACCCACGCCCTCCAGCTGACCCCACCAGGAGGCAAGGGCGGGGCTGCCAGCTGCCCCACGCACTCCTGGGCTGGCCCAGCTGTGCCCAGGGCCCACAGCCGGCTGATGCCTCGCTGATCTCCATACCCACTCCCTGGGTCTCCCTCCAGGGACTGGACGAAGCCCAGAGGAGCAGAACTCGCTGGACCCTGCATCCCTGTACCTGGGGAGCCCTGCCATCCGCCTGCTCAGCCCGACGGAAGGAGTGGCTTTCGGGTCCTCTCCGCCCCGGACGCCGGCAGTGCGGGCTCCCCAGCAGGCAGCGCGATGGGCCGTCCACACCGGTCCCCCTCGGCCTTGCCGGTCCTGCTCACCGAGGAATGCCCACTTCTCTGTGCCAACGCCTCCCACAGCCAAACCTTCCCGGGCCCCGGCCGTGGCCGCTGCCTCCACCCAGACCCTTCACCTGCTCCCCCCAGCGGGGGCTGTGGTCAAGCCCACCTCCTCTTTGCAGCACCCGCGCCCCACAGTGGGGTCAGCATGCCACCGCCTGCCCAGTGCCTGCAGCTGTGCTGGCCAGCACGCAGTAGGGGCTCCCGAGGACTGGGCCTGAGAGGAGCCTTCGGGCCTAAGCCCCTGGTTTAGGGGTGTAAGGGGCCATGCTGACCCCCATGGCCGGAGGCACCCGTGACCCTGCGCCATGCTGCCCATCCCAGACGGCCTAGGCTGGCCCTGAAGGGTCTCCGAGGCCTGGGTAGGCTGAGATGAGGAGAGACAGGGGCCCCCTCCTGGGCCCAGCCCCTCCCCAGTGAGTGCGACTCAGTGGCTCCAGGGGGCCTGGGGTGCACCGGACCCCTGAGGTGGAAATGACCCCAGAGGTGCTGGGGCCTCTTGTTTGCCCTTGACTCGGGCAGCAAGACCTGGCGGCTGCCCTAACCACCTCCCCAACCCGGCAACGCCCATTTAACAGATGGGGAAACTGAGGCAAGGGGCTGTAACCAAACGCACTGAACGGCCCTGCCCTGGGCCGGCCCTGCAGCCCCTTCCTGTTTGTGACCCCTCCGGCTGTTCCCGGGCTAGGCGCCCTGCACTGGGGGGCAGGATGAGCTGTGGGGCCCTCGACCCCCAGCACCAGCTCTGCTGGGCACAGGGGATGGAGGCCATTGCTCACATGCCTGCTCAGGGCCAGCCGAGGGGCACAACGGACGGCTCAGGCCGCTGGCACTGCCCGTGGGCTGTGAAGAGGGCAGGCCCCAGACATCAGCCCCTCCAATGACACCGGGACTCCTCTCGTGAGCAGGTGCTGCGTGGGCTGGGCTGTGGGGGGTGGGCTGGCCTCACGCAGGGGTCACGAGGCCTTCTTGGAGGAGGCGGCACGCAGGCCTGGCCTCGGGAGAGTGGGAAGGCAGGTGGGCTGGGAGGCCTCTGGGGGAAGCACTGTCAGCAGCGAGTGGAGGACGGGCTGGACGCTGGGCCCGCAGCGGCAGACCTGCCACCGCCTCCAGGCAGCCCCCCAGCTCCAGGCAGGGCTCCCCCTGCCCCGAGCGTGCCCTCTCTCTCCGGCCAGGGCCAGCAGGCTGGGCCCCCGTCCCGGTCCCCAGGGGCAGGGGCTGGGCAGGGCAAGGCCGAGGAGAGGGAGAGAAAGCGAGGGCCTGAGAAAGCAGGCTGATAGGGAGATTGGTTTCAGGCGGCGCGGAGCCTGCCAAGCCCACATCCTATCGGGGGCCTGCGCTCTCTCCACATTCATCACCGCTCAGCTCGGGAACTTTATCAGCGCCGAAGCTTGGCGCCATCTCTGGGCCTGGCCACTCCCGGCCGCGATGGGCCTGATAGCGGCTGATAGATTACACACGATTGCTTCACTCCGAGAGCCGATTACGGGTGCCGGGGAGGGCGGGGGCTGCCACGAGGCCCACCACGCACGTACTTGGGGCACACGTGGGCCAGGAGGAATCCACGTGAGGAGCGGGCGCCGGGGACCCTCCAGAGGGCTGGACGGAGGCGGATGGCTGCCCCGGAGGGGCCGGGCCCCAGGGTGACAGGCCCTGCATCGGGTAGGTGGGGGCGGCATGGGACCCTGCGGTGGGCACCCAAGGCCTCCTCACTGCAGGCCGCGCAGCTCTCGGCCCGCCGAGGTCCGGGGCCCCCCGGCCACTGGGAGAGGAGCCCCTGGCAGCCCCCAGTGGCAGTGAGCCCAGGCAGGGCTGGGAGGCGCCAGAGCCCCGTGGGCAGGAGCAGGATTTAGGGCCTGGGGGCCTTAGCATGGGGAGAAGGGCCCCGTGGCCATCACCCGTCCTTCCTGACTGGGGCCCGGGTGGCGTGGGTTGGGGGACAGGGACCAGTGCCACGCTCGGCAGAGTCTGAGCCCAGACCTCCTGCCCAGGGTGCCCCCGTCCCCACAGGTCCCCGGGCAGCTCTGGGCCTCGGGGCACCGTGCACCTCCTGGGACCTGGGCCTTCAGAGCAGAGGCGTGGCTGGGAAGGTGGGAGGCTCTGGAGAGGTCACTCACCGGCCCTACCCCGGACACAGCACCCAGGGAGGCGGGGCCCCTGAAGCGCACCAGGGTCCCACTCTGCTGCTCTGTCTGCCAGGGCCCTGCAGAGCATCTGTTCCCACCAACACTGGCGCCAAAACCCGCCCTCTGCCACCCTGCACAGCCACCAGACCCCCCTCCTGTCCTCGGCTCCCACAGACCTGGACATCCCCCCCAGACCTGGATGCCCCTCCCCCCACTCCCACAGACCTGGACGCCTCCCCCCCACAGACCTGGACATCCCCCACAGACCTGGGCGCCCCCCAGACCTGGATGCCCCTTCCCCCACTCCCACAGACCTGGACGCCCCCCACATACCTGGACGCCCCCCAGACCTGGATGCCCCTCCCCCCACTCCCACAGACCTGGACGCCTCCCCCCCACAGACCTGGACATCCCCCACAGACCTGGATGCCCCTCCCCCCACTCCCACAGACCCGGACGCCCCCCAGACCTGGATGCCCCTCCCCCCACTCCCACAGACCCGGACGCCCCCAGAAACCAGCACACCTGGAGCTGCCCAGAGCCCTGGCAGTGCTGCCCCGTGAGGTGCCTGTCACCAGCAGGGGAGGGACTGAGCTCTGGTGTCAGTGACAGGGACCAGCAGCCTCAGCCCTCAGCAAGAGCCAGGCCAGGCCAGGCCAGGCCGTCCGGGACCCCCGGGAGGCAGAGGCTGGCCAGGGCAGTGCAGAGGGGAGGCAGGGGAGGCCCAGCACATGCAGGCCCCGCCCAGAAGGTGGCGAGGGGAAGGACACTGTCCCACAGGCGGGACGGGGCCCGTGTGGGTCCTCGCGTGGTCACAGCTGCTCTTCCCGGCCCACCCGCGCCGCCAGGAAACCGCTCCCCTCCGCCACCCTGGCCACTTGGGCATCATGCCCGCTCCTCCACATCACGAAGCCTGCAGCTCCCTGGGGTCCCCCCGCGGTGCCGGGAGCTGGGCGGGAAGCGGAGCCCTTCAGAACCAGGGACTCCCCACTCGGTGTGCACTGAGGCCCAGGCAGCGCAGGCTGGGTGCTTGCAACGTGGGGACCGCGGAGTGGACGCCCAGCGGCCTGCCCATCACCCTGTTCGCAGGCAGGGGGCACTCAAAGCCCAGGGTGGTCCCAGCCTCGAGGTCGGCAAGGAAGGAATCCCACTGGGGAGGGGGTGCTCCCCAGGGCTCACGCCCTCTCCCCTCGGGCCTCTGAGACGAGCAGGGAACCCACGTGGGGACTGGAGCCGCCGAGGGGGAGCGAGGCCCCCCCAGGGGACGCTGGTCCGGGAAGGGGTCACTTTCACCGTCAGGACCACCGGGGGGGGGGCCGCCGGCACTGTTCTGTGGGTGGGCTGAGGCCCAGGCAGGTGAGGGGACTTGGCCAAGGTCGTGTCTGGTTCTGGTCCGACGGCCCCTCCCCACTTCCTCCCCTTAGATCTGAGCACAAGCTCGGAGCTCCTGGCCCCTCCACTATTTTCCACTTACGCATCTGAGAACGCCCACGCCGGTGGCTGATTTCTGGTTGGGAGCCCTGTGGGTGCGGTGGGCGATCGGCCAGGCCGGCCTCAGCACCAAGCCCCAAGGTCTGCAGCCAACGGGAAGACCCCAGGGTTCTCCAAGAACCACAGCCGGACGGAACCCCGAGAACCTGCGGCCTCGGCTGCGTACGTGGGCAGGGGACAGAGATGGCAGACACAGAGGCCTCAGGCGGGCAGCTGGGCGGGCACCGTCGGGCCTGGGGGGGCGCTGTCGTGGGAGTGGCACGGGTGCGTGGTGCTGGCAGCCTTGGCCAACCCTGCCCTGGTCTTGAACTTGGGGTTCCCTTCTGGGAGCCAGAGCTGTGCTAACCTCACGGACGCCTACGTCCTGGCTCCCCACTTGGGCCTTGGGCTCTGAGGGTGCACAGGGTCACCCTGGGGCAGGCCGGCCACTGGGGGCGGGGGCACAGCAGCCCCGCTGCAGCTCGGCAGACCCCAGCCTCGCTCCTGCTGCTCCGCCCTCCCCTCCCCACTGGCCGCCAGCAGGCAGGTGAGGACAGTGGCTCCCTGGCACAGGGGCTGGCCTGGGGCGCCGAAGCCTGGGGACCTGTCCCAGCCATGTGGTGAGGATGGCGGAGCCGGGACAGACTGTGGGGCCTCCTGGGCAGGCCATGATGGAGACCCCGGATCTCGGGCAGTGGGCTCGTGGGCGTGCCTTTGTTCCTGGCATTTTGGTGGGCTGAGATAAGGGGGCAGAGTCGCGGCGCAGGCAGATGGATAACGGCGATGGCTCCACGCAGCCTATCGGCCTCCTTATCTCAGTTCCCTTTCTTTCCCTCTTATTAGGGGCGAGGACAGGAGGAACGCACCCCCATCTCCCCAGTCCCAGCGTGGAACTCGGCCCCCCCACGTCCCCGCTAGGAAGGGCAGCGGTGACACCCAACCATCCAGCGTCCGGCCCAGAGACCCCGACGGGCAGTGAGCCGGGGGTCCCAGGGGCCCTGCGGGCCAGGGCCTGTGCTCCTGGCCACCCTCTGAGGGTCGTGGGCCCATTCTGTGGGTGAGGCCAGCACACAGCTAGGACCAGGGATGAGCCTGGGCCCCTGGCGCCCAGCTGCTGCTCAGCGGCTTTCCAGATGAGCCCTGGGTGGGCCCGCGCTCACAGGGGCCGGGGGAGCTGGCCGCGCCCCACAGGCGCAAACTGAAGCTTGGAACTGGGTCGTGCCCAGGACAGAGTCACAGGTCAGCCTCTCTGCTCTCTGCTTACTCCCACGCTGTCCATCTGGGAGACCCTGGCGACGGCGGGGGCTGTCCGGGGCAAACACAGGGGCGCCACGTAGGGCACTGACAGGACAGGGCCCTGGCCTCTGAGCTCAGAAGGCCACATGCAGTCACAGCCCCCTGACAGAGGCGCAGGCCCCCGGGGGTGGGGGCCACACTGCAGACCCCCAGAATGTCCAGGCCCTGACCTTGACTTCCAGACTCCCTCCTGCAACCCCCATCCTGTGCTGTGCGACCCTGGGGAGTTACCCAACCTCTCTGAGTGTGCAGAGGCCCCTCCCGGGGCTGCTGGGAACACTCCACGCCACAGCGCACGCCAAGGGCTCCGTGAAGGCAGCTGTCACTGCCCGCCCCCCTCCCCCCCCCGCCGGCCCCTGCCCTGGGGTCCCTGAGAATCTCATTCCTCAAGAGCTGCTTAAACACAAACCCCGGGTTGGGGTGCCCGCGAGAGCCCCCGGCGGCGCCTCCGCCCCCGGCAGGATTAGCCACACGCAGCCCTAATCGCTGCTCATCGCACCATCAGCGCCGCATCTCGGATCAGCTCAAGGAGGCAGCTTTATCCAGACAGACGCGCGCCGGCACCGAGTCCCACCTGGGGCCGACTGTCACACGCAGCGGTTGTGGCGGCTGGGCCAGGCCTCGGAGGTGGGGCAGCGGGGCACCAGCGGAGACGGGCTGGGTAGCCTGCCAGCCCCCTCCCTCCGCACTGGCCACTGGGCTCTGCTCAGTCCCCTACGGCACAGCCAGGCCCGGCCCTGGGCACCTGGGAGCCGACAGGGACCAGAGGGGCACAGGCCTGCCCTCAGCTGACGTATCTGAAAGAGACAGAAACAGGCAGAGAGGTCTTCCATCCACTGGTTTGCGCCCCAAATGCCTGCAGCAGCCAGGGCTGGGCCAGCCTGGGGTCAGGGCCCAATCACCCGAGCCAGCGCATCCGCAGGAAGCTGCCCAGAAGCAGAGTCGCTGGGACTCACGCTGGTGTCCCAGGGGACGGCCCACCAGCTGCACCCGACACTTCCCGCACCCTCTGTGCGCGAGGGAGGAAGGCACGCTGCGCGTCTGACGCAGGAGACCAAGGCGCAGCAAAGGGCCCCAAAGGCCCACCCACGGAGGGCACCCCCCAGCCCGGGGCCCAGCGCGGGCCCCTGGACACGGTCTCGTCCGCAGGCCTTGGGCATGCCGGTTGGATGCTCTGGTTCCAGCCGGGTCCAAGGGCCAGGAGAGGCTGCCAAGGGCTCCCCGCCAGGGGCCCCATCCTCCCCCCCTCCCTACCTTCTTTTTCAAAAACATAATTTATCTGTGCATTATCAAGAAATCCAGACACTTTAATCAGTGAGCTATGAAGTCAGAATTTCCATTCTTATCTGCGGGAGGAGTGGAAATGGAGGAGATAGTGGGGAGGATGCTGGTGGGGAATGTTAACGGGCGGAGCGGCTGGGCCGCGGCCACCGAGACGCTGTGATCTCCATTATCAAGGCCGTATCTCGCCAACCATCTCAGCGCAGTAATGGGGCCAGTTCAACTTTCCGAGTTATCACAGGAGCTGAAACCTGCGCCCGCCGGAGGCCCGGACAGGAGACAGCGCCGGGCAGACCGGCCTTCGGCAACCGCGCGGGGAGGGCCCGGGTGCCCACCGACCATCAGGGCCGCCTCTGCGAGCTCTCTGGGCACACGGCTGGTTGCTCAGGAGGGGAAACTGAGGCACGGGCTGGGCGGTCCCGGGTTCTCCCAGGCCCACGTGGTGGAAGAGGCAGGTGGCGGTGGGTACAGCTGGGGCACTGCCCAGGCTCAGGGCAGACGCCCTGCTGGACGGCGCACCCCCGCGTTCCTCACCCAGGGCCCCTACACTCTGCCCCTGGGGAAGAAGCACCTCAAGTCGGCTTGCTCCAGCACCCTGGGGTGTGCAGGACGAGGGTCTCACCAAGGACCCAGCTGTGGCCAGCTCAGCCGTCAGGGAAGGGCCTCGCCTGTGTCCCCCTGCCAGGGAGCAGCAGGAAACAGGTCGACCCCGCCGCGCTGGCCTCCAGTCCTGCGCCGGGACCCCTGTGGCTTCCCTGTCACCACCTGTGCCCAGGGCTTGTCACAGAGCTGCCTCGGAGGCTGCCAGAAGGCGCAGGGTCCCGGCTACAGCGCCCGAGGCGGGCGCCCAGCACACGGTGGCGCCCCTCGGGGGAGCGCACAGAGAGGAGGCCGGGTGCTGCCTCCGCTGGCCCTCCCATCACAAGGGCTGAGCACCGGACGCCAGAGAAGCCGAAGCACAGCTGAGCGGCAGCAGGCCAGTGGGCCCCAGGCCGGGCTGAGAACCCGGCAGTGCCGCGTGCAGGCCCCACGCCACGCTGAGGGAAAAGCTAGGCTTCGAGGCAGGTGCACAGACAGCTGGGGGCTGCAGAGTCTGGGGAGGGGCTGGCGGCCCCTCCGGCCCCCTTCCTTCCACTGTTAAACGTGGGCCAGAGGTGACTCTGCCCAGGCCACGTGCCCCCGTCAGGGCTTAGGACCCCCACCCCTGCAGCCACCGCAGGGCCCAGGCCGCTGTCCCACAGAGCTGGCTGGGGGGCTCGGGGCGGTCACTGCCACACAGCCCTTGCTCTGAGCATGCGCGCACCCCCACACACCCACAGGCCGGCCTGGGCCCTCACTGTGTGCAGGACAGTCCCCAGAGTGTCCATGTCCAGCGGCCCCTCCTCCAGGGACAGACCCCTGTTTCCAAAGCAGGGCCATCGCGCCTGTGCTTGGGACCTGCCGCACCCCCAACTCTCTCTCCAAGAGAGCGGGCAGGCAGGAGCCGCGGCCCCAGCCGGGCTGACTGACACCGGGGTGAGGGGCTCCGGGAGCCAGGGGCAGCCAGGCCAGGCCGAGCTCTGACCACCTGTGGGCTCCCAGAAGCCACCCGCCCACCCGCTACCCACTGTGAGGTGGGGAAGCCAGCCCGGGGAGGGGCCGCCTATCTGTCAAGGTCGGTGGCCACATTCCTGGCCCCCTGAGGGGCCTCTGCCCTTTCTCAAACAGGGGCTGCCGGGGAGGGAGTGCAGGAGGGAGAGGGCAGACTGCACAGGCCTGGGGACCACACAGGACCACGAGGCTGGCAGCCGGGGCTGGGCAGGACCAGCCCAGAGACACCTCTGCCCACCCCTGGGCTCCATGGGCTCGGCCCCCATATCATGGGAACCGCTGAATGACCCCCGTGGCAGGGAAGCGATGATGGCCGAGGCCTGGGGCCAGCCCCACCCCAGGCTGGCACACACAGGGAGCTGCCTTCAAGGGCCCCTGGAGGAGGATGGGAGTGTCCACTCAGAGCCCTGGCCAAGGCCAAGTGTCCACAAAGCAGCCAACAGCGCCCAGGGCGGCTCCAGGGCCCTGGGGGGCGCTGTTCCATGTCCGCCTGCAAGGCAGACACCGAGGGCCAGGAGAGGCCACTGCCACGGGGCGGGGACCAGCCCCGGGCCAGGCAGTTGGCGACGGGCTGGTCTCCAGCTCCTGCCTGAGCCCCTGTGGCCTGGAGGGGCCCTGCAGGAGCAGGTGGGGCTGTGACCGCGCTCCCTCCCCAGGCCCCAGGCGCTCACCGAGCCCACGGCACCTGTCCCAGGACCCTGGGCCTGCTGGGGCCTGGTCTACAGGCGGGACACACGGCATGTCCGTGGTCAGGCCGTGGGCAAGGGTGAGAAGCTGGGCCTGCCGCTCGGGAGCAGGACTCGGACCCTGGGCTCCTAGGCCTTCTCGTCGTCGTGTGGAAAATGAGCACCGGCCCCGGGCTCCCGCTGAGCCACCCCGCTGGCCACCGCTGCGCTGTCCCCGGGAGCCTGTCCCGGCCCTCCTGGCCCCACCCAGTGCGCTCGTTATCCCCATTCTGAGGATGGGAAAGATGAGGTTCGCTCAGGGCAAGGCCTGCTCGGAGTCCACAGCCGCTGAGTGGCAGAGCTGGGTCCTGAGCCACCCTTGCCTAATGCCAGGGTGCGCTCGGCCAATTGTCTGACAGAGTGCTGCGGCAGGCCCACTCTGGGGGACAGGGCTGGGCAGCTGGGGACAGCAGAGCCCACGAGTGGAGACCTGACCCGCACCAGAGCATCCGGAACAGCCCCGAGGCCGGCCGAGGGCACAGAGTACGGCGAGGAGCCGGGTGAGGCTGGGCCAGGACACAGGCCTGCAGCTGTGGCTCGCCCTCGCCCAGGGGGTCCTCCACCCCTACCCACCCAGCCGGGGGCACCGAGCCCCGCCAAGGCGGACTGCCCCCACTCTGGGGCCCACCTCAACCTGAGAGGGCAGCTGGAGACAAGGGCTGGAGAAGGTCTCGTGACTGGCCTCAGCTTCCCCCTCTGTGAAATGGGGACAGGAGCCGTTGGGCGCCTCCAGGAAGACCAGGGGCACGGCCGCTGGGAGCCTGCGTGGCCCAGGCCTGGGTCTCGGGGTGGGCGATACCATCGGCAGGGCCATCGTGCCTCCAGGAGGCCTGTCGGTGGCAGATAGACCCGCGGGAGTATTATTCACAAGCCCAGCAAGCCCCAGGAACGTCTGGTTGGCATAGAAACAGGAGATAAGGGGCACAATTAATGGCATCGCATTCCCTCCTCCTTTCTTCCCCAACTGACCCATTTAAATCCCCGGAGCCTGGTGCCACGCTGGGTTCCCGGTGGCCCCCGGGGAGGGGCTGGCCAGCCCACAGGACTGGGCCTGGGGCGCAGGCCCCGGGCAGGGTGGGGGGAAGCCTCCCCAGGGGCTGTGTCTGATCGGGAACAGTTCAGGAAGCAGGCAGAGCCATCGAGGGCAGGGCGAGGGGAAGGCCCATTTCACAGATGTGGAGACTGAGGCCGGAGACGGACGGGAAACAGCCTGAGGCCCAGGGAAGCTTCCTGCCTTCCAGCTCTGCGCTGCCCCCGAGGGCCTGGCAGGCGGCCCCAGAGCCCGAGCTCTCCTGGGCAGTGCCGAGCCACTCCGGGAGCGGCCGCCCCAAGGCCCGAGCACCAGGCTCCGGAGGAAGGACCCTCACCCCTGCTGACCCTGGATGGCAGACCCAGCTGTTCTGCTTCTCCGAGAGGGATGCCGTGCACAGCACCTGCCCGGGCCCCGCAGGTGGGTGGTGGGCCGCCGGGAGAGCGGGCGGGTGGCTTTGATGCGGGAGCGAATTAGTCATCCTGTGGCTACCAATAATTTGTTTAATCAAACTCTGAGAGTGAGTGAAAAACACCCTCGCCTCACACGGAGCAGCTGCCGGGGCGGGGACGGAGGCCGGGCAAGTCCCCAGGCTCCTGCCGGAAACCGATGGGGCCTGGCTTTCCACCGGGCATCTGGGATCCGGTCCCAGGCCCATTTCACAGACAGGGAAACTGAGGAGCCCTTCTGACCTCATCCTCACCTCCTCCCAGCCATACCCCCAGGGCAGCCCGGAATCGTCGCCCATCTCTCAGAGTTGGAGACCAAGGCCTAGCCAGCCCCCGAGTGGCCACGCTCCCCTTCGACCTGGGGGCAGCAGCTGGGACCCTGTGCTGCGCACAGCCCTCCCCCTTCCCACCTGACTTAGGGCCCCCAGAGATCCCACACCCTAGGCACCCCCAAGTCAGAGGAACCACCTTAATTTTCTTTTCTCCAAGAAAACCCCAAGCTGCTTACTCCTGCTGCCGGCCGGAAGGGCCAGGAGGGGGAAGGGAAGGAGCCCGCTCCCCTTCTCCAGGTGACAAACCCCCACCATCGCCAACGTCTGGGGGAGTCCTCCCCTCCCCCTCTCAGGCCAGCCAAAGTCCGCTTTCTTTCATTTTGACGGACCGTACCACCCGAGGCAGGGGGGACCAACTTCTTGGCAACTCAGCGTGTTTGGGGGGAGCTCTCCCAGGACGCACGCTGCTCCCGGTGCGCACTGCCGGTCCCAGGCCCCCTGGCCAGTCCTGCCCCAGCCGATAGCCCCCCCGCCTCCGTCCCAGTCCCCACCCCGCTGCTGTTGCCTCGGACCCGGCCGGGCCTGCTGGACGCAGATAAGGCCTCTTATCGCTCCTGGCGATCGCCATCGGCCGGCCGGCCAGCGCTTATCAGAGCTCACATCAACCGGGAGGGAGGAGAGCCGGGCTGGCCGGGGGGCGCCGGGGGTCCGGGGCTGCGCCCTGCCGGGCGGCGGCCTATCGCAGCAGCCATCTGGCCGGCCAAGGCCGCGCTCCCGCCTCGCCCTCCCCCGCTCCACGTTTGAAGTTAATAAATGGAAGCGCCTATCGCCGCCGCCATCGGTGCGCGCCCTATCAGCGCGGCACATCTATCTGCGCCGAACAAAAGGCGCTGGGGGCGCGGGCAGCTGCGCCCGGCCTCGGAGCGGGCGCGGGGGGCGGCGGCCCCAGGGGCTCGGCCCCTCCCCTCCGCAACGCCCGCCGGGTCGCAGGTGAGGCCCTCGGCGCGGGCAGCTGAGCGCGCGCACTGACCCGCCGGGGGCGGGGCGGCGCCCGGGGCCACCTTCGGCTCCGGCCCCTCCTCTGCCAAGGTACCCGTCCCCAGCGCCAGCGGCTCGGCGACCCAGTCGGGCTGGGCTCTCGCCGCGGCGGCCTTATCGGCCCTGGCGATCGGTTCCCAACCCGCGCTCTCCCTGCCCGCCCTATCTGCATTTCTCATCAGCCGAAACACACGAGAACAGACCCGAACACGGGCGCCCGGGGGGAGGGGGGAGCCGAAACCCGAGCAGGCGCGCAGATCGGACCTGTGGGTGCTTCCAGACTCGCGCGGACTCGGTGGAAGACGACTTTCGGAAAGCCAGTCCCACCTGCACCGGGGACCGGGACCGGAGCCCGCGCCGCCGCTCCGGACAACCCTGGCGCAGCGATCGCCCACGCGCGGGCACGCGGGGTCCCGCTGGCAGCGGCCAGGCGCCAGAAGCCGGGCAGCCGGCCTGCCCCCCTCGACGCCTCCCGGCGGGTCTGGCCCCGGGGAGGTGGCCCTGGCTGCAGAGGCGCGAAGTTGTTGGGGGCGTGGGGCGGGCGGGGCGCTTCCTGGCGCAGGGCGCCCTTATCTGTGGGGCATCAGTAACGCGGGGGCCAAGCGGCCGCCCGAGAGAGGACCGCCCGCCGCTCGACCCGCGAAAAACTCGGCCGGCCCCAGTCCCCGCGACCTGTCCCGGGCTCCGCGCAGCCCCCGCGGTCGCCAGGGCCCCGCGTGCCGGCTGCGCGGCCGAGACGCTCCGGGGTCGGGGGCCTCGGGCGCGCGGCGCCAGGGGAGCCGGCGGCAAGGGGCCCCGCGCCGGCCTCGGGCGACCGCCCCCCGGGTCCCCCTCTGGATACAAAGCCCGGGAGAGCCGAGCGCGTCAGATAAGATCACAATTTCTGCCCGTCCCGACGGGGCGATCTTATCGGGACGAGACTTGCAGAATGGAATATTTTAAACTTTATCGGCGCCCAGATCGGGGCGGCGCTATCGCCGCACCATCGCGGTGCGGGCCGGCCCCCCGCCCCACCGCCGCCCGGGGGAGGGGACAGCGGCGCGCCCCGCGCGGGGTCGCGGCCGTGGGACTCACGCTTGATCTGCCGGGGGTTGCTCTGTTTCCTCCTGGACATGTCTCCGGCGCCGCGCGCCTCCAAGGCCGTCTCAGCCTCGGGCGGGCGGCGGCGGGCGGCAGGCGCGCGGCAGAGCCGTGGGGCGGCTCATGCCCACGGCCCCCGGCTCCGCAGGCGCCACGGCCCGCGGCCCCGGCCCGCCGCGCTCGGCCCAGGAGCCGCCGCGGGGGCCGGCGGCCACGGCCTGCTGCGGGCGCAGCTGTCGGCGCACGGGGCCGGCTCCTCGGCTCCGCGCGCGCCGCCACCGCTCGGCTTTTCTCAATGGAGCCTGCGGGCGGCGAGCGGCGGATCCGGCGGCCGCGGCCACGGCGAGGGCGAATCCCGGCAGGCGGGCCCTGCGCGTCGCCGGCCACCGCGCCTCCGGCCCCGCCCCGCTGGGGGCCGCGCCTCTCGTGGCCCCGCCCCCGGCCTGACAGTGCCTCTCCCCGCGCTGGCCCCGCCCACTGAACCAAGGTCCCGCCCCGTAAGGCTGCGCCTCTCCTCCCATAGGTCCCGCCCCGTCAGGCTGCGCCTCTCCCCGCGCCGGACCCGCCCCTGACCTGGCGGCGCCTCTCCCCGCGCCGGCCCCGCCCACGGCACCCAGGCCCCGCCCCTGACCTGGCGGCGCCTCTCTCGCGCCCGCCCCGCCCACGGCACCCAGGCCCCGCCCCTGACCTGGCGGCGCCTCTCCCCGCGCCGGTCCCGCCCACGGCACCCAGGCCCCGCCCCTGACCTGGCGGCGCCTCTCTCGCGCCCGCCCCGCCCACGGCACCCAGGCCCCGCCCCTGACCTGGCGGCACCTCTCCCCGCGCCGGCCCCGCCCACGGCACCCAGGCCCCGCCCCTGACCTGGCGGTGCCTCTCGCGCCCGCCCCGCCCACGGCACCCAGGCCCCGCCCCTGACCTGGCGGCGCCTCTCCCCGCGCCGGTCCCGCCCACGGCACCCAGGCCCCGCCCCTGACCTGGCGGCGCCTCTCTCGCGCCGGCTCTGCCCCCGCGGCCCGGGCCCGCCCCCGCAAGGCCTCACTTCTCCCGGGCCTGGCTCCGCCCCCCACTCTGAATTCCCGCCACGGCCCCGGGCCGGTCACGCTGAGCCGCTCACCGCGCTGCCTCCCGTGGTGGGTTTCCTCCTCACCGCGCTGGTCCGCCCGCTCTCGCCGCTCTGACCCCCTTAGCCTCGTTCGACCCTCACCGCTCTGGCCCCACCCCTTCCGGCTCCTCCCTCACGGCCGTGGCCCCGCCCCCGGCTCTGGGAGTCGCCTTCTGGCCTTCTCCGTCTCTCCTTGGGCCCTGGGACATTTGTCCCCGGCCCGGCTGGGACGTGCCAACCTGTTCCGTCCCGCGGGACGCTAAAGTGCCTCAGGCCCCGCCCCCAACCCGACCCGCGCCGTCCGGCCCGCCCCGCCCCGGACTCCGCGGCCCCTCCCCGCCCTGCGGCCCCGCCCCGCCCCCCGCGGCCCCTCCCCGTCCTGCCGCCCCGCCCCGCCCTGCGGCCCCGCCCCGCCCCGGCCTCCGCCGCCCCGCCCCGCCCTGCGGCCCCGCCCAGCCCCGGACTCCGCGGCCCCTCCCCGCCCTGCGGCCCCGCCCAGCCCCGGACTCCGCGGCCCCTCCCCGTCCTGCCGCCCCGCCCCGCCCTGACGCCCCGCCCCATCCTGCCACCCCGCCCCGTCCTGCCGCCCCGCCCCGGCCTCCGCGGCCCCTCCCCGCCCTGCGGCCCCGCCCCGCCCCGGACTCCGCAGCCCCTCCCCGTCCTGCCGCCCCGCCCCGTCCTGCCGCCCCGCCCCGGACTCCGCGGTCCCGCCCCGTCCTGCCGCCCCGCCTCGGACTCCGCGGTCCCGCGGCCTCCCAGCACCTGCGCGTACAGCCGAGGCGTGATGCTCACTTTTGCTACGCGCAGCTTGCGGTGCGGAGCGGGTTCCGGCCGGGCGGGGGCTTCCGTATGGCGTTGGTGCCGGCAGCGCCCCGGGGCCCGCCTCTCCGGCGGCCGTGAAGCTGAATGGGCTGTGCTCGGTCCCTGGAGCTCAGACCTGGCCAGACACCGGGGAGGGGGCGCGGTGTCCCCTCTTGTTCCCGGGGTGCCAGGCGCGCCCGGCCATCCTCCCGTCGAGGTCACATCCCCCGGCGCGCTGCCCCGCCCCTGCCTAGTGGGGTCACCTTGTCTTCCCCACCGCGTCCCTAAGGCCTTTGCGGAAAGATCCGAGCGCCAACCCCTGCCCCGCCAAACCCCTGCCGCCCACCTGTGGCTCCTGCTGCAGCCCAGGGAGAGGAGGGAAGGGCTCTGTCCCCTGAGGGGCCGCCCACTTAGGGCAGGCTACTGGGCAGGAGAGTAGGGGCCGGCCAGGAGGCGGCGGTCCCCCGGACCACTGCCCTGATGGACCGACAGGAACCGGCTGTGTTCCGGGGAGGGAGGGACCCTCGTCTGATGGGCTCGCTCAGCCCAGGGTTTCCAAACCCTGTGTGCGGGTCGGGCCCCAGCTGTTGGGGGGTTCTCACGGAGACTGGGGCGGCGAGCTCTTGAGGGAGGTGTCCAGGGCTGGGTCTGGGGCTTCGAGCACAGCCAGGCTGTCCGTGAACAGCTGAGCCAGGTGGGTTCGAGGCGCCAGGGGAGACAGAGTGGTGTCTGTCCCAGGTGCAGCAGGGGCGGATAGGGCCCCCGCCGGGCGCTTCCCCGCTTGTCTGCAAGCAGAGGAGAACCCTGCAGCCCGGGGAGACTCCGGGCCCCACACACACAGTCTTTGTGTCCAGAAACAGAAGCCCAGTCGCCGCCGGGACGCTGGCATCCGTGGGAGCGCTGGTTCCAGTCCCGGCTGCTCCCTGCTCAGGCGCCCTGGTGGCCCAAGGGGCTGAGCTCCTGCCACCCACGGGAGAGACCCAGATGGAGCTCCCAGCTTCTGCTCAGCCTGGCCCAGCTTGAGGAGGGAGCTGGCCAGCAGAGGAAGCCAGCTCCCTCCCTCCCTCTCCCCTCCCCACCACGCCTTCCAAATCAGTCCATCCATGCATCCTGCGAAAGAAAAGAAAAGGGACCCTAGAGCGCGCTGACCAGGTGGGTGCTTCGCCATTCCAGCCCCGGGCGCCCCGCTGGTCACAGGCCCTGGAGGCCCGGCGGACCAGCAGTTCCCGGTGCCTTCCTGTCTCCTGCACTTTGCTCTTCTGCCGGCCCGGAGGGAGGCGCCCCCCAGAGAGGACGGATTCTGGCGGGGTTGTGGAGCGGGGCCTGCTGCTGGCCGGGCAGGCTCCCAGATGCCGGCCCTTGTGATGGGCGCCCGCCAGGCCTCGCCCCGAGCACCGGCTGCCCTGGGGCTGCATCTCTGTGGGTGGAGGAAGGGCCCGGCTGTGGCACGTCCCGGGCTCTGTCCTGGGGCTGGGCTGTGACTGACAGAGCCACAGAGGTGCAGAGACTCACATTGGGCCCTGGACGAGGGACAAGACGCTGGAGAGAGGCTGGGCAGAAGGTGAGCACAGGTGCATGGCTGGGAGGTCCGATCGAGGGCCAGCAGGGCCTGGGGCAGAGGTCAGGGGTCAGGCCTGTGCGAGCCGGGTGGCACCTGGCTCTTTGGGGCTGCAGCCCGCACCCTCACCTCGCCTCCTTGAAGCGCCAAGGTGGCCCCTGAAACACTACCGCCACGGCCCTGGCTGCTGCCCCCTGCCCCGGCCAGCCCCTCCAGCCGCTCTTGCCCCACTGCAGGCTGGAGCCATGGAAACACCTGGAGCCCGCTGTGTCCCCTCAGGCCTGTCCAGCCCGCCCTGCCTCCATCTCTGACCTGGTGCGCGGCTCCCACAGTGCAGGCAGGCGCACGCGGCCTGGCCCGGCTCATGCTGGCTGCAGGCCTCACTGGTGCCCGGATGCCATACGCTGGCAGAGACGGGGGAGCACCCTGGCAGGTTCCTGGGGGGCAGCCCCCCCGGGAGTATGAGTGTGAGCACTGTCTGCTCCTCGTGTCGTGGACGAAGGGCCTGGCACATCGTCCACTCGCCAGATGGACAGAGACTCAGAGAGGCGAGTGATGGGCCTGGCGCCGCCTTCAATGCCCCATCCACTTCCCATCCGGCTCCCTGCTGTGGCCTAGGAGAGCAGATGGCCCAGGTGCTCAGGCCTGCACCCACGGGAGACCCGGAAGAAGCTCCTGGCTCCTGGCTTCGGCCTGACCCAGCTCTGGCTGCTGGGGGCACCTGGGGAGTGACCAGCAGATGGAGGACCTCCCTCCCTCTCTCTGTAACTCTGATCTACAAAATAAATAAATCTTAAAAAAAAAAAAAAAAGGTGAATGAAGTCACTTGCCTGAAGCCACAGAGCTGGGGACAGCAGCACTAGACTCACGCTGGCAGTGGAAGGGAGCCAGGGAGTCTGTCCCCACAACTGCTGTCCCCACCGGGGAGTCTGTCCAACACAGCTCCTGTCCCCTAGCCCCTGTCCCCCAGCCCCTGTCCCCACATCCCGTGTCCCACATCCCCTGTCCCCCAGCCCCTGTCCCCACAGCTTCTGTCCCCCAGCCCCTGTCCCACAGCTCCTGTCCCCACATCCCGTGTCCCACATCCCCTGTCCCACAGCTCCTGTCCCCCAGCCCCTGTCCCACAGCCCCTGTCCCACAGCCCCTGTCCCACAGCTTCTGTCCCCCAGCCCCTGTCCCCCAGCCCCTGTCCCACAGCCCCTGTCCCCCAGCCCCTGTCCCCACAGCCCCTGTCCCCCAGCCCCTGTCCCCCAGCCCCTGTCCCACAGCCCCTGTCCCCCAGCCCCTGTCCCCACAGCTCCTGTCCCCCAGCCCCTGTCCCCCAGCCCCTGTCCCCACAGCTCCTGTCCCCCAGCTCCTGTCCCATAGCCCCTGTCCCACAGCTGCTGTCCCATAGCCCCTGTCCCACAGCTTCTGTCCCCCAGCCCCTGTCCCACAGCTTCTGTCCCCCAGCCCCTGTCCCCCAGCTCCTGTCCCCCAGCCCCTGTCCCACAGCCCCTGTCCCATAGCCCCTGTCCCACAGCTTCTGTCCCACAGCTCCTGTCTCATAGCCCCTGTCCCCCAGCCCCTGTCCCCCAGCCCCTGTCCCCCAGCCCCTGTCCCACAGCTGCTGTCCCCACATCCCCTGTCCCACAGCTCCTGTCCCACAGCTCCTGTCCCCCAGCCCCTGTCCCCCAGCCCCTGTCCCCCAGCCCCTGTCCCCCAGCCCCTGTCCCATAGCCCCTGTCCCACAGCTGCTGTCCCACATCCCCTGTCCCCCAGCTCCTGTCCCCCAGCCCCTGTCCCCCAGCCCCTGTCCCCCAGCCCCTGTCCCCCAGCTCCTGTCCCATAGCCCCTGTCCCACAGCTCCTGTCCCATAGCCCCTGTCCCACAGCTTCTGTCCCACAGCTCCTGTCTCATAGCCCCTGTCCCCCAGCCCCTGTCCCCCAGCCCCTGTCCCACAGCTCCTGTCCCCCAGCCCCTGTCCCCCAGCCCCTGTCCCCCAGCCCCTGTCCCACAGCTGCTGTCCCCACAGCTCCAGCTCCAGCCAGGCCTTGCTCCCCGACAACCCCCCCCCCTGTTATCCTGAGGCCTGGAGCCACCAGGCAGCCGCAAGGGGCCTCTGGTGACATTCTGGTGACATCTGTCACCACCGGCTCTGTGAAGGGTTTAATTAACTTCCTGTTTGGGGCAGGGGGATAATGAGCCCGGCGCACCACGTGACCGTGCGGAGGTCACGCAGCAGCAAGGATGTCAGGATGAATTAAGCGCCAACTCGCCAGCCGCTGCGGGAGGGCCCCCGTCCTTGGCCACCCCAGGCGGGCGGGTGTGTGGGCAGCTGCTGCCGCCGCCGCCTCGTCATTTGGCCATTTGGCGGCTTTGGACACGGGGCTCCGACAGGCCCCGCCCTCTGCCGGGAGAGGAGGGCAGCTGGCCAGGGACCTCGGTGACTAGCTGAAGGTACTTCACGAGTTTGCGGAAAACGGGATTGAAAGACAAGTTCATTTCGGAGCAAAAAATGGGTGAGATGCGTGGCTTGAAGACCCTCGCATGTGCCCACGGAGAAGTCTGTGGATCCAGACAAGCGTGTCTTCATTGCGACCTCCTGTGAGTGCTGGGGGCCGGAGCACTCCCGGACCCTGCGTCCCACGCAGCCGGCCCGCAAGGAGCTGCCCAGGCCGCCTCCTGGTCTCCGAGGGCTGGGGGCCTGAGGGCGGCCTCTTAGCCAGGAACAGCTCCTGCCCTCGTCCCCTCCTTCCTTCTCCCTTGCTCCCTCCTCAGCCCTGTGGGGCCCCTTGCCCACTTCCCTGTCTCCCGGTCCACAGACGCATGGAGGCCGCTGCTCCAGCCCAGAGAACCTCGCGTGCAGGAGACCAGAGACGAGGGTGGCTAGCAGGTGGCACAGGCCCCTGGGGCACAGTGACCATCCCGTCCCCAACCAGGAGACCAGGCTGGTGGGCCTGGGGCCTCGAGACTGCAGCCCCCTCCCCCAGCCACTGCCACCTGTCTTCTGGGGGTCTCGCAGGCAGGGAGTGTGGCCAGAGAGCAGCTGTGCTGTTTCTGCGGCTCAGCTCCCAAGTGCCTGGACGCCCCTGCTCAGCCCAGGGAATACGGGGAGCCACCTGGGCCGGCTCCCAGGCTTCCACACTGCAGACGGGTCCCAGGCCGGCGCGGCCGCGGGGGGGGGGCATTCGAGACCCACTGCCAGCCAGTGTTCACACCAGCCGTGTCCGGGAGCCCTTCGTGACGCCAGCCCAGTGCCGTCCTCACCAAGCCCTGTCCAAACCGTTGACTTCTGGGCAAAAAGCCTGAGGTTGTAAGCCACGGACTGCAGGGGCTCGCCGGGCGGCAGGCATGATGAAGATGACGGGGTCAGGGGTCACAGCAGGTCCTCAGAGCAGTGTCCAGGCCACGTGGACCCCACAGCCTCGGCAATGACTGCACCTGTTGCAGCCCAGACGCCATCTCTCTCCGTCTCTCCACCACCCCTGGGAGCCCATGGAGCCCATTTCTCACTGGGGATGCAGAGGCAGGGGTGTGCCATGCAGCTGGGTCCTGCGAGGGAGCTGCAGGGTTTTGGTGACTGATGTGCCGGTTCACCGGGTGGGGAAGCTGAGGTGCCGAGGGGACGGCGGCAAGCTCAAGTCCCTGACCCCGGCCCTGGCCCCCTGCCCCACGTGGCCTTGCCGGGCTGGCAGAACCCACCGGCCTCCCCACAAGCCCCAGGATCAGGAAGTTCACTCACCCCCTGCTGGGCCTTGGGAAGGGCCTGCTGCGCCTCCTCCCTCTGCTGGGGCCCTGGTGGGGACCAGGCCAGTGGCCTTGAGCTGCAGTCCACAAGTCTGCACAGGGACAGCCACACAGGACGTCCACACAGGGACAGCCACACAGGCTTCCGATCCCATCACCACTCAGGGACATCTCAAGGAGCCCTGACCCTGGCCACCCCAGGGTCGCAAGGCCACAGCGGCCTCCTCAGCGCCACCACCCCTCTGAAGCTGCCTGGGGCTCCTGGCTGCGGCCATCGATGGCCCACGGCCCCAGCCCAGTGCCTTCTATGGCGGCTTTTCCAGGACGTGGCCCAGGAGTCAGGTCTCCGAGGTGGGCATGCGCTCGCCCACCTGGCCCCAGCTCCTCTTCTCCCCACCTCCACGGACGCTGTCAGCCTTGGGCAGCCCAAGGCCCTCAGTCTTGGGGGCGGGCCAGGCCTCAGAGCCCCAGGGCTGGAGCACAGGGGCACTTCTGTGGGGACGAGGCCACGTGGGCCTGCACGCAGAGCCCCCCCGCCCTGTCCAGCTCACGCTGCTCCTCCCCTCAGCCCTCGAGGGCCCGGCCGCACGGCTCCCGACACACCAGAGTGCATGCCAGTGGTGTGTTGTGCGTGGGCAACACCTGGTGTGGGTGAGGCCGCGGTGCACCTGCATGTGTGTGCCCGTGTTGGCATGTGGAGGGCCCCAGATCTGCCCGCCGCGGACTGCTTGGGGCCAGCTGTGCTGAGGCAGAGCCCTGGATGGGCGAATGCTGCCACCTAGTGGCCAGGCGAGAGCTATCCATGCTGTGGGTCTCTGGGTGGGTTCAGGGCCACAGGGGTGGAGGGGTATGTGGACGGCGAGCAGAGCTAGCTTACACCATCCCCTGAGTGACAGCCTCACACGTCAGCCCTAAGGGTAGTGAAAGGGCAGAGTGCCCCCCCCACCCCCTGTCCCCAGCCCGCGGCCCTGGCCAGCTTTCCATCCTTTCCCTGGTGGTGGTGACGCTGGGGCCAGGGCCCTGCTGAGAGACGCTGGCCTGGAGCTGGCGCCCAGGCCTGTGGGCCTGGACAGGGTCCCATGGGGGCACCCGAAATCCCACCATATCGTTTCCCAGATGTGGCTCAGACGGCTTCTCTGACCCACTCCCGCCCAGCCCTAACTTGGGGCCCTGTTCAAAGTCAAGGCCGGAAGTCCCACCCTTTGTGCACCTGCACCAGCCTCCATCCCAGGATCCTCCACAGGAGACCAAAGCCCCTGCTCACAACCCCAGATGTGCCCTGTGCCCCACCCAGGGCAGCACGGGCCCAGCCGGTGAGACCTGCGGGCAGATGGTACAGACTGGGCCCTGTCCCCCACTCGAGCCCTGGGCACATGGGAGAGCCAAGGGCAAGAACGGCGGACTCGGCCAGGTCAGGAGGGGCCTTGGGGACCTGGGAGGGCACTGCATGGACAGCAGGGAGGCCCTGGAAGCGTCGAGGGAGGAAGGAAGCCACAGCCTGGGATGGAAGAGGTGAGACCCCAGGGCCACTTTCCCACTTAGGAACCGGTGGCCCCAGAATAGGTGGAAACGTGGCTGGCGCAGCTTCCCTCCCACTCCCCACTCGTGTGCCTGCAGCTGGGGTGCTGCTCACCCCCGCCCCCCCACTGTCCACCCAGGTTGGCCCAGTCTCCTGTGCTCACCCCTGCCCCCCCACTGTCCACCCAGGTTGGCCCAGTCTCCTGTGCTCACCCCCCCACTGTCCACCCAGGTTGGCCCAGTCTCCTGTGCTCACCCCCGCCCCCCCCACTGTCCACCCAGGTTGGCCCAGTCTCCTGTGCTCACTCCTGTCCCCCCACTGTCCGCCCAGGTTGGCCCAGTCTCCTGTGCTCACCCCACACTGTCCACCCAGGTTGGCCCAGTCTCCTGTGCTCACCCCACACTGTCCACCCAGGTTGGCCCAGTCTCCTGTGCTCACCCCCCACTGTCCACCCAGGTTGGCCCAGTCTCCTGTGCTCACCCCACACTGTCCACCCAGGTTGGCCCAGACTCCTGTGCTCACCCCCCACTGTCCACCCAGGTTGGCCCAGACTCCTGTGCTCACCCCCCACTGTCCACCCAGGTTGGCCCAGTCTCCTGTGCTCACCCCCCCACTGTCCGCCCAGGTTGGCCCAGTCTTCTGTGGCAGCCCTCACTGGACAGGGTCTCTGAGGGGCTCTTCAGCACCCTGTGGGCCCCGGGCACTGGGCTTTGGTGGGGGAGGGCCCCTGTGCCCCACCCCTTCTCTGACAGCTCACTTCTTCAGGCTCTGTTGGGGAGGGAGTGCTGCCAAGCTTCGGGAAGAGGTCAAGCCCCCTGCAGTCACTTGTTGGAGGCGGGACCCCTGCCCAGCCCCCAGAGCGACAGCCCAGGGGAAGCCTCCGGGTCAGGGGTGGAGAGGGCAGGACGGAGGCCACACAGGCAGTGCTTTCCATGAAAATACTGGGCATATATTTGAAGAGGAGTTGGCTGTGGTTTTTACAGTACGACCCCGAGCCCTGCTCCACCCACACGAACGAGGCCAGCAGCACCTTCCAGAAGACGGTTTGCACCCAACCTGGTTTCTTAGAAAATGGCAAAATAAAGACTTTTGACATACACATTGCACTCAAGGTAAGGACTCCAGAAGAGGACCAGACAGACCATGGAGCTCTACACCTACGAAGACCAGGAGGCCGCCCCGCCCCTTCGCTGGACACGAAGCCCAACGGGACGTGGGCGCCGGGCGGTCCCGTCAGTGCAGGGCATGCCACCCTGAGGGCTGCTGGGACCTCGAGGCCGCCGCCAGCCCCCCTGACACAGCCTGCCTGGGGCCTCCCTCCTGGACCCCGGGTCCCCTCCCCCAGGTTAAAAAAAATAAACAAAAATCCCAGCACCCAAGGAAGCCTGTATTCACATTACGACATGAAAATAGCACCAGGACTGCGAGCAAAGTTGCCGGTCCTCAAGCGGAGAGCCCTGCGCGGGGGAGGGCTGCCGCCTGAGCTCTCGCCCCGGCCTCCCCAGGTCACGGGTGCTGGACACAGGCAGCAGGGACAGCGGCCACACAGCCCTGCGGTCAGAGGGAGGAGCCTGGCTCTCGGGGACCAGATGGCTCAGAAACGGCCCTCTGGGCGCATGGCACTGCCCTCGTGCCTTCCGGCCATGCGGCACCAGCAGCCCCAGTGCAGTGTCGGCCGCCCTACGGTACTTCCCTGCTCGGGGCGGCGTCCTGTGCAGCCCCTGCGAGGCCAGGCTCTGCAGCATATGGGGCCGGGGTCCGAGGGCGTACTTGGTACCCAGAGAACTGCTGTGTGGCCTCAGAGGGCCTGCGGTGGGCCCACCTCTCACCATCAGCCTCGCGGAGAGCACCACGTTCACAGCCCGCACACCCGCCCCTGCGCATCAGCCGGATGTGGCAGGTGCATTGGCGCAGACGTGTGGCCACATGGAGAAGCTTCCGGGAGACGCGGCTACGGCCAGCGCCCCAGGCATGTGCCTGTTACTCGCAAGTGTCCCTCTTTAAAGGGATCTTGAAACTTGTTATCCTCTGCCCGAAGAGCTGGCTGAGCAGGTCACTCTGCGACTCAGCGGTGCGGTGGTCGCGGGGCCCAGGGGGCTCAGCCCTGTGGACAGCTCTGCCCCTCTTTAGGGGCCTGGCCTTCCCCGGCAGGTGGCCGGGCTCCCCCTTCAGCCTGTCCGAGGACTGCGGCCTCCCCTTGCCGCCGGGTCTGGGCTGCACCGGGAGCACGCGGCTGGGGACGGCCTGCTTTCGAGGGGCCCTGCCGCCAGCGCCTCTGCCTGCACCTTCACTCCTGCTCGGCCCCGGCGCCTGGCTCTTCTTCCTCTTCTCACTGCTCTCTGCCTTCTCCCCACAACCTGAGCCCCCCCGGGCCCCCTCTGTGCAGCCTCTAGGTTGGGTGGGGATGGGCTTGTCTGGGGCAGGGATGCGGCCAGGGCTGTCCGGCTTGGCTGGTGTGGTGGCTGTCTCGCTTTGGAGCTGCCCGCTGGCCGGCTGGGGCTGGCTCCCGCCCCCGGTCTTGGTGCCTGGGCGAGGGCCCCCACTGCCCTGGGAGCTGGGGCCCAGCCTGGCTCTGGGGGAGGGGAGCTTCAATCTGCCCTCTGCGCCCTGGGCCGGTTCTCGGGGCACCAGGACCCCCGCAGCCTTCCTCGGGTGCCCTGGGAACCCGGGCCCTTTGCTGGGGGCGGACATCGCTGGCCTGTCCTTGGGTGAACTGTGGCAGCCCCCAGGCTTGGTGGCACTGCCCTTATGGGAGGGCCTCCCCATGGCCCTCTCTGGCGCAGTGAGGCCCCTGGACGCTTGCTTCTTCTGGGGTAAGGAGAGACCTCCTGGAGAGTGCCCGGGGGCACACCCGCCATGGGGACCCAGGGTGCTGTGTTTCCCTGAGAAGCCGTGAGGAGCCCTTCTTTGCTCCAGGTCCTGCAGGGGCCCCGGGCCGCCGGGGGAAGCCTCACCCTCAGGCCCCTCCAGGGCTCTGTCTGGCTCCAGGCCACCTCCGCGGTCCACCGGGACCCCGGGGAAAGGAGGCAGGGGGTCTGCGGGCGTCCCCTCGGTGCTGCCCGGAGCCGTCTGGGCTGGGAGGGCCCCCTCGCTTGCGGCGGGACGGCCCGGGGAGGGGGCCCGGTCCTCGCCCTCGGGCCCGGGCCCCCTGCGCCGTTTGCGGGACGGCGAGGCCTCGGGGACTCCCGGGCGCCTCACGCGGCGCACGGCGAAGGGCTGCTGGCCGCGCCGCAGGTGCTTGTCCATGTGGCGCTCGAACTGCTCCTTCTTGGCGAAGGTGTAGTTGCAGGCGCTGCAGACGAAGGACCGCTTGATGACGTGCAGCACGTCGGCGCACAGCTCGCAGGTGTACAGCGGCGTGTGCGGCGGCTCCGCGGCCCCCGGCTCGCCGTGCGCTCCGCCCAGGTGCGCGCGCAGCTCGCGCGGCTCGCGGTAGACGCGCGGGCATCTCGGGCACAGGTAGACGCGCTGCGGGCTGTGCACCGCCAGGTGGCGCTGGAGCTTGAAGGGCTTGGGGAAGCGCTTCCCGCAGTGGTGGCAGTCGCGGGAGGGGTCCCTGCAGTGCTCGTGCACCGACTCGACCGGCAGGAGCGGTCCGCGGCCCGGGCAGGGCGCGGGCGGCGGGCCGGGGGCCGTGCCGGCGGAGCAGTCGGCGCGCACCCGGGGCCGAGACCTCTCCCTGCCGCCGGCCCCCTCTCGCGCCGGCGGCTCTGCGGGGCTGTGGCACGCCTGGCTCGCCGCGCGCTCGCCCCCGTGGGACCCGTGGAGGAGGCGCGGGACGGCTCTGCGCGCCCGGCCCTGGCGGGCGAAGCGCACGGCGTGCTCTCGCAGGTGCTCGTTGTACATCCAGACGCCGGCCACCTCCTTCAGGCACATCCCGCAGGCCCACGGTCCGGCCCGGCTCTGCACGTGCTTCTCCTGCAGGTGCTCGCGGAGCAGCTGGCGGGACCCGAACCTGCGCTCCACGCACATGTAGCAGGTGGGGGGCGGCGCGGCGCTGTGGGCCAGCCGGTGCAGGTCCAGTGCGCGCAGGCCGTGGAAGCGCTGGAAGCACACTCTGCACTTGTGCGAGGCCCTCTTGCCCTTGGCCGGTGGCTCCCCGCCTGCTGCCCTTCCTGCCCCCGAGGCCTCCGCAGCGGTCCGCTTGCCGGTGGTCTCCTGGGCGAGCTCTGTGAGGCTCAGGCTCTGGCGACCCGTGGCGTCCTCACAGGGCCCCTGGAAGCACAGGTCTTGCATCTCAAACTTGGTGCAGAGCACATCAACGTCCAGGGCCTGCAGCTGGGGTGGGGGCCGGCCGGCAGTCCCAGGAGGCCCCGCGTCGCAGTGCTCCCTCTCCAGGCTGGGGGGCTCGGGGCTTGAGGCTCCGGGGTCAGAGGACACCTCCCCAGGAGGGGCCTGCGGCTCCGGGCCGCGCCAGGCCACTGGGACCATGTGCAGCTCGGGGATGGCTTCTGAGCCATCGTCCGTGTAGCCATCGCCCCTGTCGGGCTCCAGGGCCCATAGGCTGAGGCCAGGGGCCCAGGACTCAATGCTGGGTGGCTGGCCACTGAGGAAGCCGTCCAGGAGGAAGGGCCCAGGCAGCCCTGGGGCCTCATCGTCCCATGGGTCCTCGTGGGAGAGGCAGAGGGAGCCGGAGTCACTGAGGTCCGTGGGCAGGCTGGCGCACGGTGGTGTGGCGCCTGCTCCCGTGGCGCTGCTGGGCTCCGGCCACGGCAGGCGCTTGGGCTTCTCACCGCGCCTGCCATACACGCGGCGGTTCTTCTTCCGAGTCCAGCGGCTGCCCACGGGGAAGAGCTGAGCAAAGGAGTCGTCGTCCTCGTCACACAGGCTCCGAGGGGCCCCGGGACTCAGATGGGCGGCGCCCTCGGGCCCCTCCGGTCCACCCTGAGCTTCTGAGCTGTCCAGGAGGCCCTGGAGGCAGCTGCTGCCCGGAGTCTCAGGAGGGCTGTGGGGGGCCGAAGCAGGCTGGAGGCTGTCCCCAGGGCCACCGTCCTCTGTGGGCCCGGGCCTGACGGCCTGCAGGGGCTCTGGGCAGACCCCCGGTGCCCTGGTCTCTTTCGGTCCCCTGAGGCCCCTTGCGGAGGCTCCCTTCGGCCCGGACAGTTGTTGGCGAGGGGAGGCCCCCTCCAGCCTCCCTGCACGGCTTCTCCCACCACCTGGCGGCTTCTGGACCCTTGCCTCCTGCACACATGGGGCCCCTGGGCCTGTCTCTGCCACATCCCCTGTCATCCTGGGCCCCACATCAGCCTCTCCCCGTTCCTCTGGGGAGAGACAGAGGCCTGGAGTGGCCACATCCTTGGCACTGGCGGTGGGCGGACTCGGGGCATGCCCATGTGAAGCCAGCGCGGCCGAGACGGCAGGAGTGCTGGCGCCCCGGAGCCTTCTCTGGCTCAGCTGCCCCACTGTCCTCTTTGACTCGCCCGGGCAGCTGGTGGGGGAGCCCCGGGGCTCCTGGCCCCGCCCCCGGCCTTCCCTTGGCTCCACCTGCCTGGGCTGCCCCTTGTCCCCCTCCAGCTGGTCTGGCCTCTTGGGCTTTGGAGCCAGAGCCCCCGAATGCACGTCTTGCTCGGTTAGGGCTCGGGGGTGCAGCTGCGGGTTGGAGGGAGGGCCTGGTGTCTTGAGACCCCCAGAGGCTCTCCTGGCTGCCTGCGAGCTCCCAGGACCCAGGGCGTTCTCAGGAGCTGGGGGGCGCGGGGCGGGAGGTGGCCCAGCTGTGTGGCTTGGGTCGGCCTCTGGGCGGCGGAGTCTCTGCTTGCCGGGAGTGTTGCGGCTTTTCCTCCCCGGTGGCCGGCCTGCCTGGGCTGTGGACGCTGGAGGCTGAGGAAGGACTGCTGGGCTGGGCTGGGCGGCAGCTCCCTGGAGCAGCCCATGCTTCCTGGCTCTGTGCCGGCTCAGACCAGGCCCCGAGCGGAAGGTGGCAGAGCAGGTGGAGCAGGTCACAGCCCCCGCCTCTGGGGCTCGGCACCCACTCTGGCTGCTCTCCGTGGGCTTGGGCTTCCTCTTAAAACCGCGAGGCCTCTGTCTGCAGTCTTGGGGACTGATGGGGCCCCCCTGGGGTGCCTGGTGGGGGACCTTCCTCTGGCTCTGGGGGGTGTCGGGCTTACAGGAGGCCCTCAACACCTCTGTGACGCCCGAATGCTCAGCCTCGGGTGGGCCCTGGCCCTCACTGCCAGCCCCTGCCTCACCCTCCTGGCGGGTGTGGGAGGCGGGCCCTGTAGCTCCCAGTGTGCAGGAGGCATCGCGCGGGGGGCTTGTGGAGGAGCCTGTGGGTGTCCCGTCAGGACTGGGGTGGGGCGGGGCTCCTCCGCAGTGGGCCCCTGGCAGCCTGGCTGTGTCTGTCTCGTGGTTGGTGGGAAGGCTGGACAGGCCAGCAGCCTGGAGGGGCAGTCCTGGGGAGATGGTGCCCCCTGGGGGAGGAGGGGTGGCAGAGGTAGGAGACCCCCCCCGCCTCTCCTTTCTGGAGTTCTCCAGCATTCGCAGCATGCTGCCTTTGGGGCTGCCCCCACCGTGGGCAGGGCCTGAGTCCCTGGTGAGGCCTGGCTGGCCAGTGGGAGGGTCTCCAGGACGGCCGCTGTGCTCCGGGGGACTTGTCGCCGGAGCAGGGGGAGCTTCTGGGGCTGCGGGGGCTTGGATGCAGCTGGCCCCTGCTGGAGGTGCCTGGCCAGAGCAGGCTGGCAGGTGCTGGGGGCTGCTCAGCTCACCGCTGGCCCCTGGGTACTCCTGGGCCAGGTCCCGGGCGGGGGGTGCTGGGCTCTTGCTGGTCCGCAGCAGCTGCGTGCTGAGGCCTGGGCTGGCCACCTGCCCCTGCGTTCCGTCATCAGGCCTGTTCTGGGTGTGTGCCACTGACAAGACTGGCACCGAGGGGTCTCCAGCAGGGGAGGTGGGGCTCGGGATGGGCCACAGCGCCTCCCAGAGGCCGGCGACTGCCCTGCCTCCCTCAGGCACCACCCCGGCTGGCCCCGCCAGTGCTGCTCCAGGGCCGGCATGGCCAGTGGTGAGGTTAGCTGGCCTCTCTGGGATCCCCCAGTGACCTGACGGCTGCTGGCTGGGATGTCCACCTTCCTCCAGCTCCAGTTGATGTCTGGCCACTGCAGCGGCTGCTGCCGTCGGCACGCCCTCCAGGGTGGGGCTTGCGGCCACACCTCCACCTTCCACACTGTTGCCTCCTTGCTCAGAGAACTTCCCGCGAGGCTGGCCGCTGGGGCTGGCAGGGGGCAGCCTCCGTTACCTCCAGACGCAGCCCTTGTCTTCAGCTTCCTCAGCTCCCTGGAGCTGGGCGTCACGGAAGGGGCTGGAGGCTGGGGTCCGGGACCCCTCAGCAGGGGTGACGCTGTGTACAGTGGCAGGGCTTGGCGCAGGGACAAACTGAGCCTCTCTGTCCTCAAGGGCAGTGGTCAGGGAGGGCCCGGCCGCTGCAGATGCGTTACCCTCCAAGCCAGGCCCCTCTGCCGTGGGGGACAGCAGCCTGGTGTCCTTGGGTCCTTGGATTCTGTCTGCCGGGTGTTCCTGGGAGGCATCGGTGTGACTGGTGCCAGGAGATGAGATGGCATCCAAAGCCCTGCCACCATGATGTGCCAGGTTAGGGTCTAGGTGGGCAGAGGGACTGCCATCGGCCAGCTGGGGCTCTGGGGAGCAGCCTGGACTGGGCAGCGGCCGCGGGCTATTGCCATTCTCCTGTGTCCTTGTGCTCTTTGCATTTTGGGGCAATAGACGTTCATGGCAGGGGCTCCGCTGTGCCGAACTCCCAGCATCCAGCAGGGGCTCCTGCTGCTCCCTGGGGTCAGGCAAACAGGCCTTGGGGGCGACTCCACAGTCCACTTCCACACTGGAGGCTCTGGCTCTGTGCTGCAAACTGAGGTCTCTGTGGGGCCCGGGGGCAAGGCCTGCATGGATGGAGGCTGGGCAGGACCACTCTCGGGGGCTCCCGCGAGCCTCTTCCCTGGAGGCCGAGGGTGTACCGGAGTCCCCGGGGCCCATGCCCCCATGGGGCGACCCGGCCTGGCTGGGGGGCTGCTCAGGGTCTGAGCACCTGGCGGCTCTGGGGTCATCCGGGGCCCTGTGTGGGCCTCGGCCCCGCTGCAGCTCACTTTCCAGCTCCGTGACCAGGCGCTTGATCTCCAGCTCGTCTGCCGACATGCTGCTCCCCTTCCCTGGTACTGGGCACAGCCCGGGGGCCGCCGAGCCTTTGCGGGGACACTTCTGACTGAGGGTCTTTCCCCGAGAGAGCTCAGGAGAATGGACGTGCAGGCTGGGGGCCCCCTCCTCCAGCAACAGGAGCGGGTGGCACAGCGGCTCTGCCGGGGGCTTCTTTGGGGGTGGGTCCTGGCTGGCAGACAGGTGATCGTTGAGTGGCGGGGCGTCGAATCCGTCCAGGGGCAGCTCCAAAAAGAGGGATGTGGACTCCAAGGTCAGTGGTGATTCAGCGGTCCTGGGGTCCACGACACCCGTGTAAGGTGGATCCCCCTGCGGTTTGGGCTCCAGGACATTGGCGTCTGAGATGTCCTGGCAGAGGGCGTCGGCCACCAAGGGCCTGGGACACAGGTCTCCTGGGAAGCAGCCGGCCAGGTCCATGGGTCCGAGGAGCAGCTCACTGGCTAGGCCGCTACAGGGCAAGGCCCCCGCGGGGCGCCCATTCAGGGCTCGGTCGCAGTCCAGGTTAGAGTCCTTCAAAATGGAGACGCTGGGCGTGGGGCCCTGGGGGGCACCCCGCGTCATCGCACTCTGGCTGGGCCCCGGTGGCTTGGGGCTGCTGCTAGTCCAGGGCTGCTCTGGGTGTGGGAGCCCGGGGCTCACACCAGGGGTTGCAAACGAGCTGGACCCCTCTCTGCAGCCTGTGCCGTCAGGGGGTAGCCCTTGGGCGACTTCAGGCTTCTGGGCCTCTCGGGGGATGCCCGGGGATGGGAGCTTCTCCTCTGAGGTATTGGGGTCGGTGGAAACCTGCGGGGGACAGTGGGGGAGTCCAGAAGCGTCTCCTGTGTCTTGGTTTTGCGCCGGGCCCTGAGCCTCGGGACTCCCGCTGAGGCCTGGGTGTGGCTGCTCCGGGCTGGGGGTGCCCCCATCCTCCCCGGCTTCCTGCAGCTTCCCGCCCTCTGTCAAGTCCCCCTCCTTCCTCTTCGGGCCACGCCGCCACCGCCGGCCTCTGAGGCCAGAGCCTCTCAGGGGGCGCTCGTCGTCCTCGGACTCCGAGGCGCAGCCGCACTCCCGGGACCGGCCGTCTGGCACCTGCCGCTTGTTCTTCTGCTGCACGATCTTGTGGATGAGCTCCTTGTTCCAGGTGCTGCCCCGGGCCTTCCGCTGCCTGGAGCCCCTCCTGGGGGGCAGTCGGAGGCGCCTGGAGCTCCTTGTCTCTGCTCTGGGGACCCGGCTGTCGGGATCTGCGTGGCCCTTGGAGGCCTGAGTCCTGAGGTCCCGGGGGTGAGGTGGGGGCCGTTTAGCTCTGTGGCTCTTCCTCCTCGGCCTCTGGCGGGTGGCCCCTGCGGTCCTGCCCAGCCCCTTGGAGGTGCCGGCCGTGTCCAGCTCTTTCCGGAACAGGTGAAGCCTCTTGCCTCTCCGTTGCTGCCTGACCAGGCTGGTGGCATCTGCCTCCGTGGGCGCCAGGCCTAGGGAGCGGGTTCTGGGCCTGCTTTGGGCCGAGCAGGCCCTGTCCCCGGGGCAAGGAGCACGAGGCTCCGGCGGGGCGCCTGTGGCTGGGGGCAGGGGCTGGGCTCTGTTCTCTGGAGCTGCCCCCACCCGGGTTTTGGGGGCAAGCCCAGCACCGGCTCCCCTGGGGCCCGAAGGCTCCTCGTCGGCAAAGACGTCGATGAAGCTGCTGTCGATCTCGGGGGTGTCTGAGTGGTACTCCATGCCGTTGAGCGCCTCGGTGATGAGGCTGTCCAGCTTGGCCTCGTCCTCCATGTCCAGCTCTGGGCCAGGAAGGGGGAAGGGGGTGGCGGTCAGGCTGGACAAGAAGCTGGTCCTCAGGGGGTCGTCTCTGCTGTCGGCCTGCACTTCCCCAGCTAACAGGAAGGGGATGGCCTTGGCGTGGTGGAGCAGGCCCGTGTGCACGTCAGCAGGGGTCTTGGGGGCGCCAGTGGGTGCGGGGAGCCCGGGGGGCAGCTGGGGACTGTCCTTGGCCCTCGCCAGGGGGAGGCCGCAGAACTGCCGGTGTGCCAGGAAGGCTGCCAGGCTGCTGTAGTTCCGGTCGCACTGCCTGCAGGTGAGCAGCACGTCCAGCTGGTCCAGACTGGCGCTGCTGAGGGGGAAGTGGTGGGCGGGGAATGGGGGCGGCTCCTGGGGGAAGGGGGCCTCCCCCAGGCACTCAAAGGGGCCTTCGGCCCCCAGCCTGTCTGCAGGGAAGGCGAAGGCCTTGGCTGGCTCAGGCTGGTAGTGGGTGGGGAGGGGCTGGGAGGGCTCCGGCGACAGGAAAGGGCTGCGGGCTTCCTGGGGGTGGGAATGGGGGTGGAAGAAGGCCGAGGGCCCCAGGGCCCCAGGGAGCTGGCCCTCCTCCGAGCTGGGGTTGGCTGGGCTGCTGGACGGCGGCGACAGGGAGGAGCAGGTGCTGCTGCCGGCTGTGTGGGTGGCCGGCGAGGGCAGCGGGGACTCGGTGGGAGAGGCTCCCACCACCCTGGGTGGGGGCAGGCTGGGGGTCCCACAGGGGGAGACCTGGGGCTGAGTCCCCCCAAAGAACAGGGGCTGGGCCACGGGGTCCTTCAGCCCGTTGTAGGCAAACAGCCCCGGGGGGCCGCCTGCCGGCTTCTCCCCGGGCCCGGGCACTTTGCTAGCAGCACCTGGCATGCCCTGGCTGCCTCCCTGCCACTCGGGCCCCGTCCCTGGGAACGGTGGCCGGCTCAGCACGTCCCTCTGGTGGGGGCTGGGCCTGGTGGTTGGGAGCACCTGGGGCCATGGCATGGTGGGGCTCTGGGGAAGACAGAGCCCCTGGCCTGGGCTGGGCTGGCCTTCGTACAAGGTACTTCTGGCCATGGCTGGGGGTGGCAGGGCAGGCGTGGGGTATGGGGCTGTGGGGGGTTCCCACAGCTGGGGCAGTCTGGCAGCTGGGGGTCCTGGGGTGGCCAGCTCACTGTCCAGGGGACCCGGGCTAGTGCCCACCCTGCTGGCCCTGTATGCCTGCTCTGGGAAGTGCCCCTGGGGGGGAGGGTCCAGGGGCCTCCCAGGGCTCCCCAGTGCATCATGGGCTGAAGGGGGTCTTTCGGGAAGCACTTTGGTTAGGCTCTTGTGCAAACTGTCGGGGAAGGGGCTTGGGGTCAAGTGAGCAGCACCAGATTGGGGGAGGACCCCACAGAGGTCACTGGGGGCATCAAGGCTCCCAGGCTGGCCAGGGTAGCAGGGCTGGGGCAGTGGAGCAGGCTGGCTGGGCGGTGGGTAGGCGGGGCCCGAGCCCACGGCCTCCTGTGGCCACACCCCAGGCGGCTGGTGGAAGGGGAACACGGGAGCCCTGTCGCCGTACTCGTGCCTGGCTGTGTCCTCGGGGAAGGGGTACGGGAAGGGGACCAGCCCAGGGCTGCGGGGCCTGCTGCCTTCTGGAAAGGGCTCCTGCTCAGCAGCTGGGACGCTGAAATTAGCACCTGGGAAGCTGTTGTCAGCAGCCGGAGGCCAGGGGTGGGTCCCACTGACCTGGAAGTCGGGGTAGGAGGCCGGCAGGCAGGGGCTGGCGCTGCGGCTCTGGGGGGCCCGCAGGGGCGGGGGCCCCGGGGCGGCGTCCGCTGAGGTAACGTTGCTGGAGGTAAAGGCCAGGGCGCGCTCCTGGAAGCACCGCGGGAAGCTCAGCTCCTCAGGGCCAGGCCTGGGGCCCTCGGGGGTCTCGTCCAGGCTGCAGGGCCGCGGGGGGCTGCTGTCCGCCCTGCCTGCTGGCAGCGCGTGAGCCTGGCAGGGGCCCCTCCCTGCTGGGGCTCGAGGGCTGCCCCTCTTCCCAAGGGGGCTGCCCAGGGCCTGGAGTCTGTGGGGCGGGCCCTTCGGCTGCAGCCCCTCGGGGGACTCCCCAGCCTGAGCCCTTGTGCCCTGGCTGGTCCTGCTGGCCAGGGCGTGGTCCTCGTGGGGGGGCCCGAAGGGGCGCCCCAGGCCGCTGGCGACTTGGCAGGGCAGCAGGTCTCTGGTCATGGCTGGGGGCGGTGCTCCTCGGGGCTGCTCCCCCGGCATGGCCCCGCCGTCCCGGGCGCTAGGATGCAGTGGTCCGGGGGGGCCCCTGGGTGGCCATCCTCACCCCTCGGGGGCCCCACGAGAGCCTGGTCTCATGGTCGTGACAGGAGCCTGCAAGGAAAGGGCAGAGTGAGTGAGGAGCTGCACGGGCTGGGGTGGCCCCACACTGCAGGAGCTCCCGGGCGGCCATGGCAGGAGCCTCTGCTCTCAGGGGAAGGGGCTGCTGGCTCAGTAGCCCTGGAGGAACCAGAGAGGGGAGGGGTTCTGAGGGTAAGGAGAGAGAGCCATTCCTGTCGCTGAGCTTGCCCGGGTTGGAGTAGACTCAAGCTCTGTCACGGAGACCCTGCTGCCTCCTCAGACGAAAGGGACCTCTGCAGGCTCCAGGTCCCCCGAGGACACCTGGGGTGCGGCCTGTACCTGGGCTCCTGGCCAGTGCCGAGCAGGCTGGTGCCCATGGGGCGTGGAGGCTTGCTGCAGCTGACCCCTCTCAGGAGGGGTCCGGTCTGCCTGCTGGTGGAGGTGGCTCCCAGGGCCCCACTCCTCCACTGCCCCCATGGAGCAAGCCCAGGGCAGGGATGGGTACACCTCTGTCCAGTGCGGTCACAGCTGGGCCTCCTCCCCAGCCCAGCAGCCTGGGGAAATGGTCCCCTCCCTCACTCTGAGCCCCACTGTCTTGGGGCAAGGGCTTGTGGGTAACTTTGTTGAGTGAAAAGTGACACTGTCCACGACAGTGAGAGCAGCTGAGGATTGTCACCCCAGACTCAGGACTCTGAGGCCTCCGAGCTGGGGGGTAGGGGGGGTGCCTCCGGGCCTGTCCTGATCTCACCCACATCACATGGCCACAAGGCCACATGGGGCCAGGCTGTAGGTCTGGGGCAGCGATGGCCAGGGCTCCTCACTTGAGGAGAGGGCAACACCCACCTGCAAGGCTGGGAGCCCCGGGCTAGGAGGCTGAGGCGGGGGGCACCCAGAGTGGGGGCCCCAGGAAGGCCTCCTGGAGCGAGAGATGTTTCCAGGAACCACAGTTGGCGTGGGGAGAGCTGGGTGGAAAACAGCTGTGCCCGCCGGCCTCTGTCCAGGAAAGGAGCCTGCATGGCCTGACCAGGCCTTCACTGCGCAACACCACCCGCCCACACCCAGCTAGCCATCTTCACTGCCGCCCAGAGACGGCAGCCAGCCCCGTGCCAGCTGCCCTCATCGTGTACCTGGGCAGTGGGGGCTCCCGGGCCGGGTCACCGCACAGCTTCCTGGGCAAGGAGGACCTCGGGGCTGCAGAGAAAACGGACAGTGTGTGAGAACCGTGTGGGGCGGGCACCAGCACACAGCCAGGGCAGCGAGAGGTGGCGGGAGTGGCTCCTGCGGCCCTGCCGGGGGGTGGGGTGGGGGGTGGGGTGGGGTGGGGGTGTGTGTGTCTGCAGGGAAGGGGCCCATGGAGGGAGCAGCGCTCGCAGACCTGTGCCTGGCTTCAGGGAGCGCAGCCACAGCCGGGCACCGTGGTCACCACCCTGGGGATCACCCACCTCCACCTCATGTGGAAACCCCAGGCGCTGCAGCCCCGCCAGCGAGCCGCCAGCCGCCAGCCGGTGACGGGCAGAGAGCAGCAGAGGCCGCCCGCGGGAGACTGCGATGGCGCCACAAGCCGTCCCATTTCCTCACTCTTTTTTTTTTTTTTTTAATTTATTTGACAGATAGAGTTACAGACAGTGAGAGAGAGAGAGAGAGACAGACAGAGAGAAAGGTCTTCCTTCTGTTGGTTCACCCCCAAAATGGCCGCTACAGCCAGCGCTGTGCCGATCCGAAGCCAGGAGCAAGGTGCTTCTCCTGGTCTCCCATGTGGGTGCAGGGCCCAAGGACCTGGGCCATCCTCCACTGCACTCCCGGACCACAGCAGAGAGCTGGACTGGAAGAGGAGCAACCGGGACTAGAATCCGGTGCCCATATGAGCCCAAGTGAGCCATGGCGCCAGTCCCCCACTTCCTCACTCTCCACTCCCTCATTCACTCACTCCCTCCTCATTCCCTCCCTCCCTCCCTGCCTCCCTGCCTCCCTCCCTGCCTCCCTCCCTGCCTCTCTCCCTGCCTCCCTCCCTCCCTCCTTCGCTCCCTCCCTCCCTCATTCACTCTTCCCTCCCTCCCAAGTCTTTACAGTTCTGCCAGAGGCTGGCTGCACGCTAGGTGGAGGTGATGGCCAACGACTCTTGGCCTTAAGTTCCTGGAGAAGACAGGGGGTCAGGGGCTACAGGTGGGGAGAATGGGGCTCACAGGGAGGTGTGACTTTGCCTGGGATCTGAAGCTTGCAGCTGCGCCTCCCCACTGCGGGCCCCAGCGCCTACACCCTAGGGGCCCCTGCACCTTGGGGGCCCCAGCCTCAGGGGCCCCGGCTCACCCTGGCTGCCTGGCCTGTGGACAGCACTCAGGCACCCAGTCCACCACCTCAGTCCCAGGGCAGCACCCCGGGGTGCCAGGTGCTGGCTTCCTTCCCAGGGTCAGCGTGTGCCCTGGGTCTCGGCCCCTCCTCCAGCTCTTGGCTGAGCCCCCAGGGCCCCCGTGTTGGTGTGGGTTTCAGCTGGGGGCTCCTTTGAAGTCCGGAGATCCAATCCCCTGGACTCCGCCGGTCCCAGGAGCCCCTGGAGGAGAGGGACACTAACTTTGCTTGCTGCTCGGGTAACTCAAGACCCCGGTGGGGCAGGCAGGCTCTGCCAGGGAGGAGGGTGAGGGCCGGGGTGTGGGCGCCCGCTCCTGACCTCTCACCCAGCCCTGCGCCTGCCCTGCCCACTTCGGAGTCCCTGCCTCAGCGTCCCTCAGCCTGGGCACCCGCTTCCTCCTTCCCGTTTCCCGATGCCCCCCGCCTCGAGAACTGTGCAGAGTGGGCTTGGGGGCCAGCCAGACCTGGGCTGGCATCCTGGCTCTGGGGCTACCTGGCCCTGGAGCCTGAGCCGGTTTCCGCACGGCGGTGGCCGCATCCCTGACCTCACAGGTGACATCCGGAGGCCGCGAACAGCACATGTAGGCCACTTTGGGCTGACCAGTGCCCCGTGAAGCCTCTCCAGCCTCTTCTGAGAGCCCCCTCGGCCAGGGCCTCTGGGAGGGCGGGTGGCAACCTGGCCGCAGTTACAGATGATCCTGCGACTCCTGGGGCGGGCGGACAGCCGCATCCTGATGGCTGTCCCCTGGGCCTCCCTGGTCTCTTTCCCCTGCGGGGTGGGCTTTGTCCCCAGGGGCCATGACGAATGAGGGGCTTCTGCACCCCGCGAGGGGACAGCCCCCTGCTGGACTTCCTGGTGCCAGCTCCCCTGGGAGAGGGCTGGATTGCACACACCCCCCCCCCCCCCCGAGAGAGAGCTGCTGGGTGTGTGGCTGAGGCACGGCCCTGCCGCTGCTCTGCCCACAGCACTCCATGAGGACCTGCCTTCTGGACCTGCTCTGGGCAGGGCAGCAGGGTCCAGCACTCTCAAGCTTCCTGGGCCTTTAGCTAGTGTGGCGTCCACCACGAGCCGGGCAGCCTCGGGTGAGCCCCCCTGCCCCTCCCCACAGTGTCTCCTTCCCCTTGGCGGCCCTTCCTGGCTCAGTTCTGGCTTCGGCAGCTCTGGCATCAGAGCAGCACCGAGGGGGAGGGTCAGATGGCAGCACAGGCAGACAGGTGTCGGGGTCGAGAGGAGTGAGCAGGTGGAACAGGGACGGGAGTGGCAGGTGGACACATCGCACCCAGCCTGGGCAGGGCTCCTATCCCTGTCCTGTGCACCTAACAGCAGAGAGGAACCAGGGGCCACCAAGGCTCAGAGAAGCCCAGGGCTGTCTAAGGCCACACCACGAGCTCGGACGGCAGAGCGTGGAGCAGAGTCACCCTCCACACGCCATGTATGGGAGGGGCACCGACCTGTCCTGGAGCCCAGCTCCACCCACTCAGACTGCTGATCCCTGCCCCGGCTTCCAGCTGTCCACCCTGGATGGCGCTGCTGTCCTGGGCACTGTCCCCTGTTATCCTGGCCTCCCGTGCTTGGCAAGACTGCCCCCCTACTGGGCGTGGCCAGTGAAACTGTACGCCCTCAGTGCCGGGGCGTCCTCCCAGGTCAGCCGGGATCGCTGACACTGGACGAAGTGTGAGGACCCCGGCCACACCCACTCGGGGTCTGAGCCCCTGGTCTAGCTGCCTCGTGACGTTCATTTCACACACACCCCCCCCCTTCCCTCCGCTCCAAACGCTGCTGCTCTGCTGAAACACTGTCTGTCACCAGAGCACTCAGAAAACATTTACGGGTAAAACTATATCTGAGATACGGCCCAGAGGGCATGGCTAAGAATACCGTGCAAATTATCAGCTGCATTTATCTTAATTACTTTTGGGGAAAGTGGAGGTTGGGTGGAAGGGGCTGGGGAGCAGGTGTTTGCCCCGCCTTAGCGGGCTGCGCATGTGAGATCAGTAGGAAGAGCAGCTGGGGGAGAAAATGACGGGGGGCAGGGGTTTGTGCTCAAGCCCCGGCCACTCCCTCGTCAGCTCCTTTGGGCCTCGAAGGCCGATGCTCAGAGGTGTAACACTGCTCCTGATGGGGAGTGTCCTTGCCCGGACTCCACACCTCAGCTCTCCAGGAGGACCACATCCTGCCCAGGCCCCTCCCGAAACCCCCCCCACCCCAGCCTTCCAGGACAGCGGCTCTCAGATCCAGTTCCTGTGCTGCCTCCTCCTGGAAGCCCTCCCTGACCACAGGCTAGCAAGGCCACTGCCTCTCCAAATGCCCATGCTCCCCAGCTTGTGGCTGACCTCTGGCTGCCCTGGGGAAGCTCCACAGCCCCTGTGACTCTAACCCACCTCGACAGCCTCACAGAAAGGGGACGGGATGGAAACTGAGGTGGTGTGCAAGTCATCCTGCTAGCACACGCACATACACACTTGCACACGCCTGTGGGAGGCTGCAGGTACCGTATTTCCACAGGAAGTGCCTGCACTGGGTATGCCCTGGGAAGGGGGTGTGGGGTGCAGAGGCAGCACCCGTGCCCCACTCCCCATCTCTCGGCCACAGGACCCACATCCAGAACTGTCTTGCCCCGATGTCGACAGATGCCAGCAGCTTCCTGGCGGGCTGGGAGCCGGGAGCAGTGGGGTGGCCGTGGTCCCCGCAGCGGCTCCACGAGCCCGCCTTGCGAGCACAGGTGGCCTGCGTGTTCCTCACATCAGTCTGCCGGGCATGCAGCCTGGAGTGCTCCAGGAGGAGGGTCTTTGGAGTGCCTTGCTTAGCACCCTCACCTCACAGATGGGAACAGCAGCTCAAGGAGGGTGCTGGCTAACCAAGGCCACCCAGCGGCCACCCCGAGAACGGAAGGCACCGTGTGCACACTGGGCAGTGGTCCAGGCCATGGCTGGACCCACCTCAGCCCCACCAGGCTGAGGGGGAGACTGCATGAGGGGCAGGGACCCTGCAGAGAGCCCTGCGGGCACAGCCGCCAGCTGGAGGCCTCCTCGGACTTGGCCCAGCCCCGCGGGAGGCACGGAACACAGCTCCTTGGGCCTCAGCCAGCCTGGCCCTGAGGGGCTTGGGGCGACGGCTCCGTGTGCGGGGGTCAGGCTGAGCAGGCCTCCGGAGAGCAGAGGGTATTCACGGCTCTGTGATACTGCGGCACTGACGCTACCGCCCCTCCTTCCAGAACCACACCCGTGGGACGCCGCTGCTGCTCCGCGGTGGGTGCCGAGGTCCCGAGCGCACCTGCTCACAGTGGCACTGGCCCTGTCTGAAGCAGCTCTTCCAGGGGCCTTTCCCCTGGCCGGAGCCCCGGGCAGGTCCCGGGAGGCCGGAGGGGACACCCTTCTCATGGCCCAGCCAGCCCTGGAGCAGCCGCGTCAGGCCCACTTCACACATGAGGCTGCCGGAGGGCAAGTGGATCGGGCACTGGCCACCGGGAATCCCCTGTGCCACCCCAAGACCCCGGAGAAAGCCACCTCCCTGAGTTCCAGAAGCTGCTCGCGCTCGCCGGGACGAGGCCTCACCTGAGAAGCGGGGACAACGTGGCCCTCAGGCCCTCCAGGGGCCTGGCTGTGCCTCCCTTCGGAGCTCAGCAGTGGCCACCGAGGCGGCTTAATGAGCTGTTTCCTGAGTGACAAGATTAATGAGCTTCCTGGGAGGCCTGGTGGCAGCGTTAATTACTCCCCTGCTGCCATCGGGTTCAGAATCCATCAGCTCCTTTTTCAATTAAAAGCGATGATAACTGCTTCGGGAGGACACGGAGATTAGCGGCGCGGGGGCTGCGGGCACCTCCGGCCCTGCTGAGTCATCCGAGGGGCTGCACACCTGCTGCCCGGCTCAGAGGGAGGTTCCTGAGTGCCGACTTCCCTGGGAAGCCGTCCCGTGAGCACACAGGAGGCACCCACTGCCTGCCGGGCCCTTGGAAGCAACCTCTCTGCCCAACTTACAGGCGGAAAATTGCAGCTCAGGGTGCAGGTGCCGGCGCCAGGTCACAGGGCTCATGCTGGACTTGTGGCAGCTTTGCCACTGCCAAGCTCTGCTGGTTGTCAGCCAGCCCCGTACCATGCTGGACAGTCAGCGGCCGGCCTGGAATGCCGGCTGCTATCCCATGGAAACCCTGCAGAGGGAGCCCAAGTGGTCAGAGCCCCACAGTGGGGCAGAGGGCAGGGGAGGGGCTGCCGGGGGCTCCACGCCTGCTGTGGCCCTGGCCGGACTTCCAGCTCAGCTCAAACCCTGCATGGGCCCCCTTACCCCGTGGCCACTGCCATGGCCCTGTCGGGGGGAGGCTGCACGGCTCCGCTGTCCGGTCGGAGCGGTCGGGAGCCTTGGCCTCAGTGTGCGCCGTTGCGAACGGGCATTTGCTTTCCTGGGCACAGGGCCCTGGAGCAGCTACTGCTGGCTGGATGGGGAGCAGAGTCTTGCTGGTGTCTGAGGAGGGGCAGGGAGGGGCTGCCTCCTGAAGTGGAGGTGGGATGCAGCCTCCAGTCTGGGCTGCAGGCTGGAGCGGGCAGAGCTATGACCAGGGGCTGACCTTCGACCAGGCTGTCTCTTGAGGCCCTGGGAAGGAGCCCGTTCGGCCAGCAGTTACCTGGGAGACTGAGGCCCGGGGGGAGCGATCAGTCATGGGCTAGGAGGCTGCCAGCGCCCACCCCGCCGTCCTCAGTGCTATGTGGCCTTGGCCAGTCCCTAGGCTGCTGGAGGCACTGCCTGTGAACCCGCCCCGGTCTGGCTGACTGAAGCCCTCTGAGCAGCGCCCCCAGGACACCCATCCCTTTGGGCGGGTGATCCCAGCTGAGAATGGCTGGGCTTGGCAGCCGGCGGATGCCTGGGCAGGGCACTCAGCGCGTGGACCTCTGGCCACAGCGGCCTGGCAAGGGGCTGCTCTGCCCCACCCTCATGTCAAGAGCCTGGTCCCAGGGTTCCCAGGGGTGGCTGGAGGTCCTCCCACTAGAGCACACCCTGGGTTTAGCTAGTTTTGGGGCAGAGGCTGCAGCCTGGGAGGGCAGAGGGGGCCTCTGGAGGAGCCTGGAGGCCTGCATGCGGCAGGCCAGCCAGCTGTCCCCTCTCTCCGGCCTCCTTGGCCCTGACCCTGCTCCACATCGCACAGACCCTGTCCTGTCCTGCCAGCTCTGCCAGCCACAGCACCTTTGCCCGGCGTGCTCCTTCTGGGCACGGCCACCTGGCACGTCCTGGAACCTCATGGTCGCCCTGCAGCCTCCCCGGCCTCTGGGGCTTCTGTGTGGGGGCAACAGGGCTATGGCCCCCTGCTGGCCCCGCCGGGGCCCGGGCAGAGTTCGCTTCCAGGTTTGCCGCCAGCTCCCATGCCAAGGCCCAGTTCCTCACGCACATCTCCCTCCAGGGCACTCACGGCAGGAGCGCAGCCTTGGGCTGGCCGCCCCGGCTGTCCTCAGAAGCTGCCGGCGCCACGGCTGCTGCCCGTGCTGACGCAGGACGAGGGCAGCATGCCTTTCTGGTGCCCGTACGCTCCAGACAACTGCAGCTGCCACTGCTGCCATCACCCCTCTCACAGATGGGGAAACTGGGCCCATGACCCACATCCAAGCACAGTGGCAGGACGGACAGGCCCTATGCCTGCAAAGCCCTCCCTGTCGACCCCACCTGCAGGCGGCACTGCTGATGCGGGTACACAGGGTGATGGTCGTCGTGGGCCTCCTCCTGGGCTCTGGGCTCCATGCTCCCTCCTCCCACAGAAGACCCGGAGACCACCCATGCTGGAAGGGGGGCAGCCAGGTCTCCGCCTGTGGCCAAGGCGCTTCCTCAGGCTCCGTGGAGGCCTGTAATCCACTGTCTCCTCGTGCGGCTCTGCCCACTGCCCAGCAGGGAGGAACCTCTGTGCCCAAAGCCACAGACCTGTCATTTGAGGGGCAGGACCATGGCACCGCCTCCACCCGGCCTGTCCATCGTCTCTGCACAGCTGGCCCCTGCCTGGCCACGCACAGAGGCCCCTCTCCAGCCCCGGCCCCATGGGGGAGGAGCCTCTTCTTGGTTTTGTTCACGGCTGTGTCCCCTGTACCTAGGCAGTGCCTCGGATACGGCTGGGACCTGAGGAGGCCGTGGCGAGTCCTAGGCCCTCATGCCTGCAGCGAGATGAGTAGGCAGCATGGCCTGGGCCGTGGGGGCTGCCTGGACGTTGAACACAGGGGCAGCTTTCTGACTTTCCTGTGAAAAACCTGGACATCCAGGTTTTAAAGCAAAATCCCTCAATTTTAAAAGTCTAGCATGTTCCTCATCTCCTCCCGCCTTGGTTTGTTCGAGATTCCTACTCCCTTTGCTCCAAGCAGTACCAAATTGCCCCGCTCCTCCCCAACCTCCCCAGGCCAGGGGATTAAGCCACAAACCAGAGACCAAAAGCCCCGAGCTCCTGGCCACCATGGCACAAAGGGACAGGACACGGGGGCTTTGCAGTGGGGTCTCTCCTCCAACTGGCTGAAGAGCAGGGAGCCCAGCTGGGCCCACAGACCACAGCTCACAGCCCCGGGAGACATCAGAAGAGCCGCGGCTCTCACATATCATGTCCCTTCCGTTTGTTCCAGGCGGGGAAGCTGAGCCCTGGGGAGGCCCATGCAGGGGGATGGCCAGTGCCAACTGGCCAGGGGAGGGGCTTGTGGCCACGGAGCCGCCTGCACCTGACTGTGACAGACCCTGTGAGCCTGGGGGACACCGGAGGCCCTGATTCCTAGCCGAGGGGCACAGGCCCCACCATCCAGGGTCCTGCCAGCCCGGACCGTGGGGTCTTCTCAACACGTGCAGGGAGAAAGAGCAGACCTTCCAGGGCCTGCAGGGTCAGCGTCAGGGAGGGAGGGCGAGGCCCTGGGCTCTGGTGGGACTGAGGGGCCTCGGGGGGCTGGGGCCACCTCTTCCGGTTTCTGACACACCCCACCCACAAGACTGTGCCTGCTATGAGTTTCCGGATCCAGGCAGCTGTGGGAGGCAGTTGTCAGGGTGTACACATGGGGGAGAGTGCATGCGTGCAAGTGTTGAGTGTGTGGGCACATGCATGAGTGTGCCAGCACGTGTGTGTGCATGTATGAAAGGAGGTCTCCTATTCCTGTCTCACTCAGAGGCGAGCAGACACCAGCAGGGGCTCTGAGAAGCCTGTGTGCTGGCAGGGCCTATAACATTATCACCCCAAGATTTAAATGTGGAGACCATGGATGGGCCTGGGGCGTGGCAGGGGAACACCTTACATCGCACACACAGCTTTAGGTGTGGCCACACATGTGGGCAAATGATGCCCCTTTTCAGGGACCACGATGATGACTCCCCACGGACCTGCACACAGAGCTGAGAATTCCCTGGGGTGAGTAAGGGGCTTGTACCCTGGGGAGACCCCAGCAATCCCTGGCTCTTGTGGGAGCTCCAAGCCGCTGTTGTCCCTTGGTGCTGGGCTCTGCGGGCCAGTTCCAGCTTCTTTGGGGGTGCAGGGGTGGGGAGCAAGGGTCCAGAGGCCATAGTCAGGTAGACCGGCTGTGGTGCCGGGAGGGGCAGGCCACTCACGGCTCTGTCTCCTCTCTGGGGACAGTCTGCTTGTGTCTGTGCCAGCTTTTAAGTACAAAACAGTCATAAATTAAAAAAAAAATGCTCATCTGTGGGTTTTGGCCAGGCCATGGTGTCCAGGGCAGGGAGGGGTCCTGGGGGCTGACAGGGATGCCACCCTGTGTCCCCTGCTGGGATAGTGCCATGCTCACAGGACAGGAGTGTACCCAGGCATGTGCCACAGGAGGACCTGACACCCAGAGGCAGGGCTGGAGGGTGTGGGCTGGGTGTGGCTGGTCCCCCTCCCTGGTTAGCTCCCGGCATCCAGCAGGTATTGCTGTCAGAGAGGAAGAGCCCAGGTGTGGGATTGGGAGCCTCTAGTGCTCTGTGGGGCGGGCACATGGGTGCTGGCTCCACCCAGGGCCGGTGCCGGCTCTGTCTGGGGGAAGGCCAGGGTGCTGCAGGCACCCTCGGAGAGGTGAGAAAGCAGGCACACACCCCGGGCTGCTGCAGGACAGACGTCACATGTGTGCACACACTGCTGCTTGGAGACACACATGTGGGCACATGCATCACACATGCCCACAGAGCCTCTCTAAGACACGTGAGCACATGCATGCACCCACTGCTGCCCTGAGGCACAACACACACTCAAAATGTTCAAACTGTCCTGAGTCCCACGCGTGTGCACACACATCACACATGCACAAGCACATGCGTGTCCGAGTCACACACATGTGCACACACATCACACGTGCACAAACACATGCGTGCCCGAGTCCCACGCATGTGCACACATCACATGTGCACAAGCACATGCGTGCCCGAGTCCCACGCGTGTGCACACACATCACAGTGCACAAGCACATGCATGTCCGAGTCCCATGTGTGTGCACACACATCACACATGTGCAAGCACATGCGTGCCTGCCCACCCTGCTTCCTGCGCTCACGCAGCCCTGAGTCCCACAGAAGGGTGGTTTCGTAGCCTGTCCCAACTCTGGCTGGGTAGGGCAGAGTCCCTGCTGGACACAGTGGCTCACAGTGGTGTTGGACTCTGTGCAAAGTGTCGCTGGCTCCCGCCACCTCCAGGCTTGCACCTCAGCTGGTTATAATTTCTCTGCCCCCATGGCCCTGGAGCAGCGAGGTGCTCGGGGGTCGGGGTTGGGGTGCTGGAGTCACCCTGTCGCCCAAGGGCAGGGGTTTTTCCACAGCTCCGCCAAGAGGGAGAGTGGGGCGGCCTGGAATAGGGACGAGGCCGGGCTGCGCTGGACCCACACCTCCTAGGGGCTCTGTTCTGTCTCCACTTAGGTCCAGTGATGTCCCCCTGTGTGGCTGCCCTCTCTCTTTCCCCTCCAGCCCGAGACACAAAGGCTGTGTCTGTGTCCAAGTGGCAGGTAGAGACAGGCGAGGCAGGGGGCTGTGGCCAGCAGGGAGCCCGCCCCTTCTGAGGGACAATGGTGGGGTGTGTGTCCTTTCCTCCCGCTTCCAACTAGGGCTTGTGTGTCTCTGGGGACTTCTGATATCTTCAGAAACAGCCTGGGATTAAACTGGACGCTCTTGCTGGTGGCCCAGGGGCTGCCAGTTTGCAATCCCCGAGGGCCAGGGCTCAGATCCTCGTGCAGACATCACTGTCTTACTGCGGCAACACACACATCACACACACAAACACATGCGTGCCCGAGTCCCATGTGTGGACACACACATCACACACACAAACACATGCGTGCCCGAGTCCCACGTGTGGGCACACACATCACACACACAAACACATGCATGCCCGAGTCCCACGTGTGGGCACACACACACATCACACACACACACACACACACATGCATGCCAGAGTTTCATCTTCCCTTCTGGCCCCTCTGTCCCTGGGGTAGTCTGACCCTCCCCTGTCCTGCTGGCCCAGGTCCCTGTGCTGCTGTTCGAATGCCTGGATTCACCCCTACCTGACGTCCCCAGGCCAACCCGCTGTGACAGCAACAGTCTCTGCGGGGGTGGGGCTGGTGGGGCCTGCTGCCCTGGGGTGTGCGTCCTGACAGGCGATCCTACTGGCCCCTGATTAGCCTCAGCCCTTCTCTGCACTCAGATGCCCACACACCTCTCTCCGGTGGTCTGTGCCTCCTCTGCAGGCACCCCCCAACACCAGCTCGCCAGCTCTGAGGGGACAGACCCCTGCAAGTGGTCACTCATACACATGGGCATGTCTGGGGACGTCCAGACTGTGCTTCCCGGGACCGGGTGACGTCCCACTGCGGGCTCCTCCTCTCCCTGCCAAGGGGGCCTTGTGGAATGTGACTGAGGAGGGGGCGCGGGGACGGGACGAGACCCTTCCTGGCATGGCCTCCGTGTTTAATGCGCACAGCAGGGATGGGAGTGGGGGCCCAGGCGGATGGCAGCCAGGGCTGTGGCTGTGGAGCCTCTGGTCGCTTTGTGCCTATTTAACAAGACTCACAATGAGAACATGAACTCGATCATCTCACAAAGCAGCCACCACCACCAACGTCCCATCTGTCTCCCTCGGGGTCCCAGATCCATGGGGGAGCAGACCCAGCGGGGGCTCGGATCCTGTGTGGTGAGACCCCATCCACACTATCAGGGTTGGGGATAGGTTTCGGGGGAATCCTCCTTGCCCCTTGGGGTGGCCACGGAATGTGCGGATTCTCCAGCTGAGGTGCTTCCAGAAGACTGGGGAGGGTCTGGCAGAGGTGCGGCAGTGGGCAGGAGGGGGTGGGGTGGCACGGGGCCAGAGGAGCCATCATGCCTGCTGGGGCACTTGTGCAAGTACGAGGGAGTAGCACGACCGGGCTGTGTTCATGACAACTGCAGCATCAAACAGGCCCGTCAGTGAGACGCCAGCAGCACAGGCTCGTGTGCACATGGTGTGGAATGTGGGGCGGAGGGCGGGGGCGCCATTCCCTGCTCCAGCGTGGCCCCTCACCCTCCATGGCAATGGACGCTGCTCCCAGTGCCCACTGTGGCCTCTGACCAGTGGCTCAAGGCCAAGCACGCACAGCACCTGCCCCTGACGTGCCTCTGTTCCACCTGCTGTTCCCGAGAGGCACATGGCTCTGGGGTCCTCGCTGCCCACCTGCCTGAGTCCACTGCTGTCAAACAGGAGCCACCCCACTCCACACACCCAGACCTGGCCAGTGCCACAGAGCCCACTGAGGGTGTGGCCATCACCGCAGCCATTCTCAACATCATGCGGAATCACGAAACCCTGGGTACCCACGCAGCCGGGTAGGACAGGGGACAGACTTGGGGACACGCGAGGGTGTGGCCTCCCTGCCTGGGCCCTGGCTGCGGACTGAGGGGCGTCTTCTCACTCCTCCCTGGTCCTGACTCCTGGTGCCTCAGGTCCCTCCCCACCCGCTTGTTTTCCGCCCTGTGAGGTCCAGGTTCTGGCTCTGCACATACCTCCCACACTGACACATGGGCTGAGCTGGCCTCTTGAGGGAAGCTGGACTGGCCGATGGCCTTGCCTCAATTTCCCCACTGGTAAGATGAAAGGGACAATGGCCCCAAGAGAAGGACAGGTGACCAGAGGTGGACATGGAGCCCGGCCCTTCTCTCCACTCCCGGCTCCTGGCAGCACTGGCCTGGTGGACACCCGAAAGGGCTGAGAGAGGGCGGGGTGGTGGCCTGGGGGTCACACCCAGGTCAACCACAGTGGAGTCAGGGCTGGGCTGGGGCCGGGACCATCTGCCCTCCCAGGAGGCAGAGTCCTCCGCAGACACAGAGCCATTGTCCACTGGGCCCTTGAGAGCAATGCACCCCAGCTCCCGTCCCCACCCCACTGGCTCTTCCTGCCACTGTGCACCTGCGTGTTTAAGATGCTGTGATGGCGCCTGCTGCACACTGAGTTCTCAGTCCTTGACCTTGCGTTAGATAGCAAACCCCAGAGGGTGGGGCTCATGGCGATGGTCACTGCTGGGTTTCTGGTGCTTGCTACAGTGCCTGGTAGCAGCACTCACCCTCCCATCCACCACCCATCCACCACCCATCTGCCTGACCCACCATCCACCTGCCTACCCATCTGTCCCTCCATCCACCATTCATCCATCTGCCTTTCTGTCATCCATCCATTCATCCCCCATCATCCATCCACGATGCACCCACAACCCATCTGTGTACACGTGCCTCTCCCTCCAGACAGGCCTAAAATTCTGTCTCGGGGCCCCAGGGCTAGGATCCAGTCCCGCTACTGCAGGTGAGGTGCTGCCGTGTCCCCAATGAACACATCACCTCGCTGGCCCCCAGTGCCCCTGCTGTGGCTGGAGAACACCCAACTGGCCCTGCTGCCCCAGTACTGCCTCTGGCTGCTCTGTCCCTAGGCTGTCCCTGGTCAGCACTGGGGCTTGGCAGGCGGAAGGACCTTACTCAGCACTCTGGGCTCTGCACCCTCTGCCTGAGATGATGCAGGGCTTCAGAGCTTCATGGGCCACAGCGCTGGTGAGGGGTGGGAGCAGGGGAGCTGAGCCAGATGGGGGCCACGCTCCCTCCTCCTCCTGACAGTGGGTGCCCCATACCTCTCCCCACTGCCCCAGAGGGAGACCCTGGCCTGCTGCCTTCTCTGGCCTCTGATTAGTCCCTGGTGGCAGTGACCACTGTGCAGGGGCCCTGGGTGCAGGGCCCATTCTGCTCGTCTCCCCTATCCACCCAGGGACAGCTGAGGGGCAAGAAGCCTGGGCTGCAGCCCCAGCTCACCAGCAGCCTCTCTGACAGGTGCCTCCAGCCACATGCTGGCCTTGGCCTACATGGGCAGAACTGAGCCTGGGCTGGCTGTGGCTGATTTCACAGCGGAGAAGAGGGGCAGGCTGGGAGGACCAGGCACTTCGCCCTGAGGAGGCAGTTATAAGGCTGGGCCGAGCACACCTGTTTCAGGGCCATAGCAGCCCTAAGCTTGTGCTCTTACTTGGTCTGGCCAGCTCTCCGACGGCCAAAGGAATCCTAAAAGGCCTGAACAAGGGCTGGACACAAAGCAGGCTCCGTGGGGAGCCAGGCACGCCCTGCGTGTGATGTGGGCAGGGCAGTGGGGCCTCTGACCTGTGGCCTAGTGCTCACAGCCACTAGCGAGTGCATGCTGGCTCCTTCTGCAGCAGGGTGGGGGGCCTCTCCCTGCATGGAGGATGACCCCAAGGCTTGCCCGGGACTCGGGGTGTAAGGGCAGGCACAGGGCCTGTCTCAAGGCAGAGTGCATCTCATTCACCAGGGCCAGAATCGTGGTTCGCCACACACCGTGTCCCTGCTACGTGACCACTACGTGAGCTGCAGCTCTCTCTGGGCTGTGCTGCAAAAGAGCACGGACTGAGAGGACCTGCTGGGGTCCACATGCGCCTTCCCGCCTGCCGACTGTGCAGCTGTGATGGCTGAGTGCAGCTTCTCAGCCTCAACGGTGGCTCCGATGCTACAGGCCACCTGCCCGGCCGCGGGCACAGCGGATACAGCAGTGTGCTCTCCGCCACCATGGGACCACGTGCACAGCTACAGATCACACTACCATCGGTAACACAGAAGCAGGCCCAACTCCTCACACGCGTGTCAGTAATTACTGCTGTAACGCACAAGTGTGTGCAATGCACCCTAACACCTGTGTGGACGTCAGTGTGTGTCACAGCTGGGTGAGGTCTGCACAGTGTGTGCACACAGGAGCGTGTGTGTGTGTGTACCTGAGTGTGTGTCACAGCTGGGTGAGGTCTGCACAGTGTGTGCACACAAGAGCGTGTGTGTGTGTGTGAGTGTGTGTCACAGCTGGGTGAGGTCTGCACAGTGTGTGCACACAGGAGCGTGTGTGTGTGTGTACCTGAGTGTGTGTCACAGCTGGGTGAGGTCTGCACAGTGTGTGCACACAAGAGCGTGTGTGTGTGTGTGTGTGTGTGTGTGAGTGTGTGTCACAGCTGGGTGAGGTCTGCACAGTGCATGTATACAGGAGCGTGTGTGTGTGTGTCTGAGTGTGTGTCACAGCTGGGTGAGGTCTGCACAGTGCGTGCACACAGGAGCGTGTGTGTGTGTGTGTGTGTGTGTGTCTGAGAATGTGTCACAGCTGAGTGAGGTCTGCACAGTGTGTGCACACAGGAGCGTGTGTGTGTGTCTGAGTGTGTGTCACAGCTGGGTGAGGTCTGCACAGTGCATGTACACAGGGGCGTGTGTGTCTGAGTGTGTGTCACAGCTGAGTGAGGTCTGCACAGTGTGTGCACACAGGAGCGTGTGTGTGTGTGTGTCTGAGTGTGTGTCACAGCTGGGTGAGGTCTGCACAGTGCATGTACACAGGAGCGTGTGTGTGTGTATCTGAGTGTGTGTCACAGCTGGGTGAGGTCTGCACAGTGTGTGCACACAGGAGCGTGTGTGTGTGTGTGTCTGAGTGTGTGTCACAGCTGGGTGAGGTCTGCACAGTGCGTGCACACAGGAGCATGTGTGTGTGTCTGAGTGTGTGTCACAGCTGGGTGAGGTCTGCACAGTGTGTGCACACAGGAGTGTGTGTGTGTGTGTGTGTGTCTGAGTATGTGTCACAGCTGGGTGAGGTCTGCACAGTGTGTGCACACAGGAGCGTGTGTGTGTGTGTGTGTCTGAGTATGTGTCACAGCTGGGTGAGGTCTGCACAGTGTGTGCACACAGGAGCGTGTGTGTGTGTGTGTCTGAGTGTGTGTCACAGCTGGGTGAGGTCTCACAGTGTGTGCACACAGGAGCGTGTGTGTGTGTGTGTGTCTGAGTATGTGTCACAGCTGGGTGAGGTCTGCACAGTGTGTGCACACAGGAGCGTGTGTGTGTGTGTGTGTGTCTGAGTATGTGTCACAGCTGGGTGAGGTCTGCACAGTGTGTGCACACAGGAGCGTGTGTGTGTGTGTCTGAGTGTGTGTCACAGCTGGGTGAGGTCTGCACAGTGTGTGCACACAGGAGCGTGTGTGTGTGTGTCTGAGTGTGTGTCACAGCTGGGTGAGGTCTGCACAGTGTGTGCACACAGGAGCGTGTGTGTGTGTGTGTCTGAGTGTGTGTCACAGCTGGGTGAGGTCTGCACAGTGTGTGCACACAGGAGTGTGTGTGTGTGTGTCTGAGTATGTGTCACAGCTGGGTGAGGTCTGCACAGTGTGTGCACACAGGAGCGTGTGTGTGTGTGTGTGTCTGAGTGTGTGTCACAGCTGGGTGAGGTCTGCACAGTGTGTGCACACAGGAGCGTGTGTGTGTGTGTGTCTGAGTGTGTGTCACAGCTGGGTGAGGTCTGCACAGTGTGTGCACACAGGAGTGTGTGTGTGTGTGTCTGAGTGTGTGTCACAGCTGGGTGAGGTCTGCACAGTGTGTGCACACAGGAGCGTGTGTGTGTGTGTGTCTGAGTGTGTGTCACAGCTGGGTGAGGTCTGCACAGTGTGTGCACACAGGAGCGTGTGTGTGTGTGTCTGAGTGTGTGTCACAGCTGGGTGAGGTCTGCACAGTGTGTGCACACAGGAGTGTGTGTGTGTGTGTCTGAGTGTGTGTCACAGCTGGGTGAGGTCTGCACAGTGTGTGCACACAGGAGCGTGTGTGTGTGTGTGTCTGAGTGTGTGTCACAGCTGGGTGAGGTCTGCACAGTGTGTGCACACAGGAGTGTGTGTGTGTGTGTCTGAGTGTGTGTCACAGCTGGGTGAGGTCTGCACAGTGTGTGCACACAGGAGCGTGTGTGTGTGTGTGTCTGAGTGTGTGTCACAGCTGGGTGAGGTCTCACAGTGTGTGCACACAGGAGTGTGTGTGTGTGTGTGTGTCTGAGTATGTGTCACAGCTGGGTGAGGTCTGCACAGTGTGTGCACACAGGAGCGTGTGTGTGTGTGTGTGTGTCTGAGTATGTGTCACAGCTGGGTGAGGTCTGCACAGTGTGTGCACACAGGAGCGTGTGTGTGTGTGTGTGTCTGAGTGTGTGTCACAGCTGGGTGAGGTCTGCACAGTGTGTGCACACAGGAGTGTGTGTGTGTGTGTGTGTCTGAGTATGTGTCACAGCTGGGTGAGGTCTGCACAGTGTGTGCACACAGGAGCGTGTGTGTGTGTGTGTCTGAGTGTGTGTCACAGCTGGGTGAGGTCTGCACAGTGTGTGCACACAGGAGCGTGTGTGTGGACGTCAGTGGGGGCAGAGTTTATCTGTTTCTCTGTCCCACACAGCCACCAGAGCACACGGGAGCTCACGGAGGCTGAATCAGCTCCCGGTGGAGCTGCAGGTGTGCTTTGAGCCCTGGCTGCCTTGGACCAGCCCCACTCTGCTCCTGGCAGGGGACCTCCCCTCTCCTGGACACATGCCCCTGAGTTGTGGTGAACACACATGCATTCCACTTTCATCAGGACTATGGTAGCCACAAGACAGGTGGCCCAAGGCCTGTAAAGTACTTTCCCACGAATCACTGGGCTGCAGGCAGGACTCACGGTGCAGGGTGCAGGTGGAGAAGTCAAAGCTCACAGGAGCAAAACACCAGGACAAGGCTGCGCTGCCTAGCTGCCCTGACCACGGGTCCCATGCCGCACCGCTGCCCTGACCATGGACCCCACCGCTGCTCTTTCTTTGACAGTCTCTGGAGCCAGGCTCAGAGGGGTCTCCGGGCCCAGCACCCACTGCCGATGGCAGGCAGCCCCTCCAGAGACTCTAATTATTCCCCCGGGCACCAGCCCGGCATAAACACAGCCCAGACAGCCAAGAAAAGCAGGCTGCGGCCCAGGAGGCTTCCTCAGCACTAAATGCAGCCTCCGAGCACTGGGCAGGCTGCGCGGGCACTCAGATAACGACTGGATGCGAGGGCCCTGGGCTGACCCCGCGGCGGGCACGTACCCCCTCACCGGCAGTGACTGTGCTGCTGGCAGTCACCACGGCTGTCCTCCTTCCGCGGGAGGCACCCTGGGCGGCGCGGCAGGAACGCTGGCGTATTTATAGACTGGCCATAGCTGCCAGAGCAGTGGAGCCCACGAGGTCAGCTTCCTGCTGTGCCCTGTGGCCAGATGTTTACTGAGATGGCAGAGACCAACCCACCCATCCATGCCTGGACATATCCCACGTCCATGCCTGGAGGCTGAGGGGAGGTGACGGTCTCAACTCTGTCCAGTTTCAGCGCTCTAGGCCACGGGTGTGCCGACGGCAGATCCAGAGAGGAGAAACAGGGGTCCAGGGCGGGCACGGCCGCTGCTCCAGCAGGGACGCATGCTCAGAGCCAGCGCCAGGTCAGGGCTGCTTCTGGGGGATGACAGGGGTCTCGCTGGTCCTGGGTGGGGGCCGTGAGCTGTGGTGTGACTATGGCAAGGAAACAGTGGCCTTGGCTGACAAGGGCCTCCAACAAACACGTGAGTAAAAATCTGGGGGCTTGCACTAGGCAGACCCCAGACCCACCGCCAGCAAGTCGGATTCAGCATGCCCAGGTAACGTGGGGCTGGCCCTGAAGGAGAGTGACCCAGGGCCCTGGCCCCATTGTAAGAAACTGGGTCTCAGAGAAGGCAGGGGTCTGTGATGGCCCCAGAGGTCTGCACACACAGCGCCTGCCCCTGACGTGCCTCTGTTCCACCTGCTGTTCCCGAGAGGCGCATGGCTCTGGGGTCCTCCCTGCCCACCTGCCTGAGTCCACTGCTGTCAAACAGGAGCCACCCCACTCCACACACCCTGACCTGGCCAGTGCCACAGGAGCAGACTCTCAGGCGTGAGCGGCCTGAGTAAGGGGTTCTGTGTCAGGAACGCACAGCTTCAGAGCGCTCAGAGACCATGGAGCGGGGCTGAGCCACGGACACAGAGGCCACGGACATGGAGAACACCCGTGGCCACTGGGAGCTCACAGGCCCCATGTGCCGACCTCAGGTGGTACATCAGAGAGATCCAGACTGCTTCGACTGGCTTCACATCACACCCACACTGAAGCTCTCACGGACACACTCCACTGAGTCAAATTAATTCCACCTCTTTGTACATGTGCCCACCAGAACATCTAAAACTACCTGCATAGCTTGCATTGTATTTACTTGTATCATATCACGCCACGTTAATGTATCACATTTTATGTTACTCTGTTTTTTTTTTTTTTTTTGACAGGCAGAGTGGACAGTGAGAGAGACAGAGGGAAAGGTGTTCCTTTTTTCTGCTGGTTCACCCCCTGATGGCCGCTGCAGCTGGCGCACAGCGCTGGTCCAAAGCCAGGAGCCAGGTGCTCCTCCTGGTCTCCCATGCAGGTGCAGGTCCCAAGCACTTGGGCCATCCTCCACTGCCTTCCCAGGCCACAGCAGAGAGCTGGACTGGAAGAGGAGCAACTGGGACAGAATCCGGTGCCCCGACCAGGACTAGAACCTGGTGTGCCGGCACCACAGGCGGAGGATTAGCCTATTGAGCTGCAGCGCTCTCTGAAGTACGTTTTCGATTACGCCATACGTCACACCATCTCCTCTCCTGTGGGACACGCCATGCAGTTCAGTACAGCGTCTGTGACATGGCACTGCCGTACGAATGTCTCCCCACATGTGATACAACACTGCACCACCTCACCACGTATGACATGTCTCCCATACATGATGGCCTCTGGTTGGCGGTATCATGTTGCATACATGCCCACAGAGGCGCCGCCCCCGTGGCTGTACACGCAGCCCGTGCCGGGCTCCCACTACTCCTGGACTGGCCCAGCTGCCCACGTACAAGGGGCTCCACCTGAGAGTCAGGTCGTGCTCTTTCTCGAGAACCCCATGCCGCCAAGCTCACTGCTCCCTCAGCCTCCTGAGCCTCGGGTCCCACGCTCCTGGGCAGGATCTGCATGCACGCATGCATTGTGCACATGCACGGGACACAAGCACCGAATGTGCGGCAAAGGCCGGCAAGATGGTGGCAAGAGCAAAGGGATCGCAGCTTTACTGCAAACGTACTCATTTACCCACAGCAACAGCTACATTAGATCTACAGCGACATATCACTCATGTACGTCCCAGCGGCATCAGTTAACGCTCACAAGCGAGCATTCGCAGATGACTGCCCAACAAGGATTCTCAGCAAATCAACCCCATCAATAACCGCCCAGGTGTGCGGTGTGCACTCGCAGGTGGATGCTGGCACAGCATGGATCGTGTTTACGTGGCTTCCTGCTGTGCAGCACAGCTAAGCTGCAGCCACACCAGCGTCTGGATTCAAATGGAGACCCTGGGCTGCATCCCACTCTGGGGCAGGCCTCCCCTGCTGGCCACTGACCAGGCCCCCAGGGGGCAGGCATAGGCGCTGGGGCCCTGCATGCAGAGCCAGCCCCGTGTTGGGGGCTCCGGAGCCGGGGGTGGCCGCCTGCATGGAACAATCAGATGACAGCTGCTCAGAACCAGGACCCTCGGCTGCCCCGGGGGTGTGAGTCTTGGGTGGTCCCTCACCTCTCTGAGCCTATCTCCTTACCCGCAAGACAGGGCAAGGGCACACACAGAGGGCAGCTGATGACTGCAGGGCCCCACTGTGCCCACAGACCCTGGCCACACACCCCATGCTGCGTGGTCCTCCTCAGGGCTCTGGTCAGGAAGCCAGTGTGGGTCAGTGAGAAGGGTGGACGGCCTCCCTTGCCCCCTTCTCCCCCAGAGCAGGGCTGGCCGGATGCCTCCCTGCTGCCTTCGGGGTGGGGATGGGGCTGCCATGCAACACCTTGTCGTCCTCTGGATCACCCTTGCCCAGAGACCCAGGCAGCTGTAACCACTACGGCTCCTCTCCTGTCCTACAGTGGTTGCCCCCAGCCAGACTCTGTGCCTGGGCAGTTGGCCCCTGCACTGTGGCTCCTGCCTGGTCCCGTGGCCAAAGCCATGGGGATGCGACAGCCAGAGCAGCCTGGCTGCTGGGCGCAGTGGCCTCCTGTCGCTTGGGGTGGGGAAGGCCTGTGGCGCACACAGCCCCACGGGGTCAGGCAGCCTGGCCAGAGTTCCCCCAGGGCCAGACCTCTCCCCCTGGGGTGGGCCGTGGGGCGAAGTGGCTCTGCCAGCTGCTGGAGGAAGCAGCACAGGACGGGACCCAAGTGAACCCCCCCGGGCATCTAGCCCCTGATGAGTGGGCACAGGGACGCGGTCTCCTGGAACGGGGATCCACTCAGAGCCTTGCCCAGCAGTGCCCAAGAAGCCAGGCACATCCTTTCCCAGAGGCTGTGAGAGGGACCAGAGGCGTCTGGTGTTGGCCACATGGTAGGCGGGGCTTCCTCACAGGCACCCCGTCTCCTCCAGAGTTCGTTCAGGGCCACTGGGCGGAGGTCGCCTGGCTCCCCAGGTGGACAGTGGGGCACAGGAGGCAGTGCCTGCAGAGGGGACTGTCCACGCGTGTGGCCTCTGGGGGGCGAGGCTGCCTGTCTCAATTCCCATGCCTGGCAGAGTTTGACTCCAGGCCTCAGCGGTAGCCGTGGGACCCCTGCCCTGCCTGTGGCTGGGTCCCTCACATATGGGCAGGGGAGGCCATGGAGCTGTAGACACGGGCCATAACCTGGAGGCTCCTCCAGGTGACAACTGCCAGGGGTGCAGTGGGGCCTCCCCAGGAGGCCTCAGTGGGATGTGTACAGGGTTTCTTGTGGGGTGATGGAAGGTTCTAGAAGTAGATGTCAGGGATTGTGGCACGATCATGTGAACAGCGCGCCCGGAGAGACCCCAAGTGCTGCCTGGAAGGGTTGTATTGGGGTTGGCACCCTGGCCCTGCCCCTGCCCCCAGTGGCGAGAAGCCCCTCTCTGCAGCCTCCCTAGGACAGTCCCCAGCGGTGGCTATGTCCAGAGGCCGCAGGGGCAGGCTCTGTTTACACTCGGCCACCTTGGCACAGCAGTCCAGGAGGAACGCGGAAAACGCCGCCCGGGACGCTCCCAACGGTCACATTGTGCTGGCGCCCGTGCCCAGCCGGTCGGAAAGCCTCAGTGGCCGTCATGAATGTCGGCTCTGTCTGGCCGCTGGCTGGGACGCCGGCCTGGGAGCAGCCCCAAGACAGGACAGACGCTGTCAGCAGAGCCAGGGACGCTGGGGCACGGAACGTCCCCCTCCTGCACCGGCTGCAGCCTCTCCCCTGGTGGGGGAGGGGCGGGCCATTCAGACACAGCTCATTCATGCCCGGCCCTGTCCCCCACTCAGGAGTCACCCAGCACCCACTGGGGCACTCTGACATCACTGGGGCTGTCACTCAGCCCTCACTGGCTGCTTCTTTCACTGGTGACCCCTTACAGCCACCGTGAGGCCCCACGATGACCAGGTGGGGACATCCATCCCCTGCCCGCTTTGTAAGGCAAACCCAGACCCCTCTGCAGCTCGCACGGCTGAGTGCGACTGGGCCCAGGGTCCTGATGTCCCCAGGCTCACCTTCTCTCCTGGGAGGGACCTGGGCTGTGGGGCTATGGGCGGACAGGGAGGCTCCCAGCCCCGGTGGTGGCCACGGGGCCCCTCTGCTTCAAGCACTGGGTGGCAAGGGCCTGCACCAGGCTTTGCAGGTGGCCCCACAGTTCCCAGGCAAGCCCCGCCTTCCAACCCACCCCCGGCCACTCCCCACAGGGCATCAGCAGAGCATGTATCTGGAGCTCCACACCCCAAAGCCGGCTCCATTTCAATAGCAACGTCATCCTCAGCAACCCCAGGCAGAGCGCGGCAAGTGACGGGCAGGAAGCTCAGAGCCCCCGGAGTCCACCAGAGCAGGCCCTTCCCTGGGACTAGCAACCGCGGGCCACTGTGGGAGGGGTGGGGCCCGCGGGCTTTCGGGAGCATCTGGAAGCAGGAACGCGCAGAGCTAACTGCAGCCAGCCCAAGTCTCCCGGCACCCCTGGGGTGGGTCCCTGCTGCCCGGCTTCCCTCTCCTCAAAGCTGGCGTGGCATGCGCGGGCCAAGGGGGAGGTGCAGAGTGATGTCGACTGGGAGGAATGCCGGGGTGGGGGGAGCCCTGGACGGGTGACAGCACCTGATGAGGGAGGGAATCCCGAGTCGGAAATGACAGATGCCTCGGCTCAGGCCTAGGGGGCGGCTTCCCGTGTGCTCACGTGACGGGCTGCGTGTGACGTGCTGGGAACAAGGCAAGCAGGCCACATATAGCACACGCATGTCAAAGCTGGGGCAGCCACTGAGCTCTGGATGCCTCCGAGGGCCCACAGTAAGGCTGCCCTGGGTGGACACAGCCCTGGGGTATGTGCAGGCCTGGTGTGCAGTGCATGGGTTGGATGTCCTTGTCAGTCAGCAACCTGCCCAACTGTACTGTTCTGCCTTTCCTTCTGCCCAGGGGAGTGGCAAGTCCTCAACCAACTTCACGATGGGACTGAAGTGCAAGATTGTGGTCAGTCCCTGAAGACAGCGGAGGGCCAATGGTCAGGAAGGCTGGGAGAGGCCCGAGAAGCCAGTGTGGGCACACCTAGCCGGGTCTGAGCACAGTCCCCCCCCGCTCAGTTCAGACCCCAGGGCAGTGGTCAGCTCTCAGCGAACGGGCGTGGCTCATTTAGGGGTCATTCATGGGCCAGGAGCAGGGCTACGTGGAGGTGGGCTCCACTGTGGTGCTGGTCTGTCTGGGTGTGGGTGGGGCTGTGTCCGCTGAGCCTCCGTGGCTCTGGCAGGTCTGCAGTTCAATGGAAATGGTGCTGCTGGGAGGAGGGCAGCGTGGGGGCCAGGGCTCTCCAGGCAGGGGAGCGGCAGGATGGGGGTATCCCAACAGCAGGCAGGAAGGGTCTGGAGAAGGACCTGCAGGGCTGGGGTGGGCGAGGAGGCGGTGCTGCGGCCAGCGGAGGTACCTCCCCCCCTTCCCAACCTGGGCCCTCTGGAAGGAACCAGAGCCAAGGAGGACCAACCCTCCCAGGGGGAGACGGCAGGAACCTGCAGGGCCGGGCCGTGCCTGACTGCAGTGCACAGCCCCCCCACCCCGATGTTCCACCTCTGTGGCCAGCTGGCACTTTGCACCCTTTCTATGACCCGGTAGGGCCCCCACCTGCCATACCCCCACCTGTGCCCTGTTATGCCGAGGGCACTGTTTCCATCGGTCAGACCCAGGAATCCTCGGGGCAACTACCTATTTATCTGATGGGAAAATCAAGGCCCAGAGAGGTCTGGGGACTTGCCCAAGGTGCACCCTCCCCTCCTCAGCCCCTTGTCCTGGGTGCAGCAGCAGACAGGGTGACTGCCCTCCCAGGAAGCTACGGGAGCCACCGACTTGGGCACTAGCCACGGCGGCAAGGTCCCAGAGGAGGGAGCGAGGGCCGGGCTCTGCGTCCAGGCCTCCCTGGCATTTGGATTTACTCCTGTCCAGCAGATGTGAGAAAGGGCAGAGGCCTGCTGGGTTCCCAGGGGAAGGCGGCAGGGTGTGTGCAGGGGAATCCCGTCTCCGGGCAGTTCCTAGGGCGACGTGTGCTCCCAGGTTGACGGGACCAGCACCGACAGGCACACAGGTGGCAGGCCTGAGCCTTGTCTGCCTCAGTGACTGCTGTGCTAGGGGATGAGGCCCCCGTCACGGGAGGCATTCAAGCAGCCTGTGACCTGGAGCTGGGGTCCTAGGGAGTCTGGAGATAGGACTGAGGTTCGTGACCTCTAAGTCCCCTTTGATCTGAAGCCCTGGGATTGGCTTGGTTAGTCCCTGACTGCCCAGGGAAGTGGCCAGCTCTCCCGGGGGGTGACCCTGCGGGAGACATCCCCTGCCTTCCTATTGGCCGAGTCTCCGCCTCCTCCCAGCTTGGGCAAGCCCTGTCCTGTGGTCTGGGGTCTGCCAGGCTGCCTTCCCCACCCCTCACCCAGCCTCCGCTCACCCATCCTCGCAGTGAGCCGACTGCACTCATTTTCAGGAAGGCAGAGGCCCCAGCACACCCTCCCCAGCCTGCTGCAGAAGGGAACCAGAGCCCCCCTTGTGGGATGCGGGTGGGGGGGGCTGCACCACCGGCAGCAGCGCCAGCCGCTCTGAAGTCGGATTAAACAGTAACACGTGGCACAGTCACTACACGGCACCCAGAGAGGCTCAAGGTGGGAGTCCAGGCAGCTAACGGCTTCCGCCTGTGCCCAGCGGCCTCACTGCCCCCAGCCCAGGGTACAGGGACAGAGTCTCAGTGGCTGGCAAGTCCATGGAAGCCCCGCTGGCCTTCCCTTCCGGCCATTGCCACGCGGGGCGCCCCCGCCCCACGGGTTCCTCCACCCAAATTACCCTGGCCTGGCGAGTCGGTGGGGGTGCAGGACAGGGTGGGGACACGGTGTGGCCCCCACTCCCGGCAGGAGCCCAGCAGCATGGAACCCCTGAGTCGGCCCAGACAGTCCCCACCCCCACCCGGGAGCTGCCACGGCAGCTGCCCAGTGAGCCGAGGTCCGGCAGGTCCTGGGACTGACCCAGGAGGTAGCACCCGGCTTGGGGACGAGCCGCGGGGATCCACGATGAATGAGTCCGGGGGCCCCGCTCCCGGGCCCGCTCGGCACCCCAAGCACTGCAGGAACTGCCAGGCGGGGCTCCTCAGCGCGGCTGCGGATGCGCCGGGCAGGGCTGAGCGAGGCCGGCCCGCGGCCACCGGCAGGGCGAGTGGGGCCGGGAGCTGTCGGGGCGCGAGCGGCCAGGTGACACCCCCACCCCCGCCCAGCCCTGGGTCCCGGGGGCGCCGCCGGTGCAGGCCGCCCTGCCCCGGGCCGCGGCGCACGTCACTCACCTCCTCCTCCGCGGGCCGCTCTGCTCGCCGCGCTGGCGGCCACGCGCGAGCCCCCGAAACGCGAACGGGGCCCGGCGGCGCCCGGCCCGCGCAGCCCCAGCGCTCTGCGGCGCCGAGGCTCAGTCCTCATCCCCGACCGCAGGCCCGCCCGGGCCGCCCGCCCGCCGGGCACCGAGCCCCCGCCGCGCGCTGCGCCTCGGGCGGGGTGGGAGGAGAGGAGGGCGCCTCCACCCTGCCCAGGTCCGCGCGAGCCGGCCGGGGGCGGCGCGCCTCGGCCGCGTCCTCGCCAGGCCAGCGCCCCGCGGCCGCGGCGGGGCTGGGCGCTCGGAAGGCCGGGCGGACGCCGGCCGGCAGCCCGCGGGGGCTGCCCCAGGAGGCCCGGGCCGGCTTCAGTTACAAACTTCGCCGCCCTCCCCCGCACCCCCCCCAGCTATTTTTAGAGCCACTTTTCCTAGGTGTTCCGCGGTGGGATCCCCGTGCACGGGGCCCCTGGTGGGAAAGGTGTTACCCACCCACCCTCTCGCTGCTGCTCCCTGGCCAGCCCACCCCCACGCCGCGGCTGCCCCGCGCTGCTGGGACGGAAGCGCCGGGTAAGCACAACTTTCAGAAACGCGCCAGAATTCTGCCCCTGCCGGATCCAGCCTCCCGGGCACCAGCGCAGCGGCCAGCTTTCCCTGTGCTCCTGGTGGGGAGGGCGTGAGGGTATCCCAAAAAGTGTGTGGGAGGAGGGGCCCAGCTGATTCCCCCCCCCAGCTCAGTGCCCTCACCCTCAGACTGGCTGGTGCGTTCTGGAAGCATCCGGGCCCCTGGAGAGGATGAGCTGTCTCCCCCGTCCTGCACCGGTGAGGGAGCCGCGGTCAGCCACACAGCTCTGTTCAGAGCCGAACCAGGCCCAGCGCGTGTGACGCCCCTCCAAGTTCAGGGCCCGCACACTCTGGGTGTCCCCGGACAGCGTCCCCTCCTGAGGTTCTGAGAAGTGCAGGGGGCGTCCCCTCAGAATCAGCCCCAGGGCCCTAAATGAGCAAGTTCAGGTTTCACACCCTTTGGGGAGCACCTTTCTCATGTAAAGCGAGGGCTAGCACCAGTGTCCAGTGAATGGGCTGGCCCAGCCCCCTGGGCATTCCTTTCTCCACGCGCCTGAGTCCAGTTACTGCCAATCAGACGCGAGCAGAGGGCCCAGCTCAGCTGGAATGTGAATTGACAGGGGGCCCAGGGGCTGAGGCCCCCACGCCCCACCAAGAGCCCCTTGGTCCCCAGCCCCGCATTACGTTTCCGTGGCGTCTCAGGGGTCAGAGGGGCCTGGGATCTCCCTCTCCACACAGCACAGCTGGGGAGGGGACCAGGAAGCCCCCCACAGTCCCACGGGATTCCCCTGGTGTTTGCTTCCTGGTTCCCTGCACCAGCTCTGTTCTTGTTGCTGAACGGCCACGGTCTCAAGACCCATGTGTGATGGCGCGCGCATATGTACATGTATGGGAGGGTGCACCTGTGTGCATGTGAGTGTGTACATGCGCAAGCACACACATGTGCAAGTATATAGTGTAAACATATCTGAGTGTGTACACATGTGAAGTGCATGTCTACATGGGGGTGCACACACATGAGCATGTAAGCATATGCACATCAGGTATACACTGAGTCATGCACACGCAAGTGTATATGTGCACATGTCTGAGTGTATACAAGTAGGAATGTGCGTATGTATGTGTACATGTGTATATGTGTGCAAGTGTGGAAATGTGTGCGTGCATATTACTGTAAGCGTGAGCACACACATGTGCAAGTGTGAATGCTTGTACACACACGTATGCACACATGGACACACACGTGAATATGTGTGCCAGGATTGTGTATGTGTGTACTGAATGCATACACGCGTGAGTGCACATGGGTGTGCACGCGCACCTCCCCAGCCCTGGTGCACCTGACACGTGGGTATGAGAAGCAAGAGGAGCTTCCCCAGCACCCCCCCACGATCCTGCGCCCCCCAGCTGAGCAGCCCTGTGTCTTGGCTGGGCTCTGGCCAGAAGGAGCCGGGCTGCGCTGTGCGCGCTCTTCCTCTCTCGCTCCCCCATGCCCCGGCCCGCAGCCCCCACTCCCAGCATGTGACCTCGTGTTTCTCCACACCCAGCAGTGTCTGGGGACCTCCCAGCTGAGGGTGGCTCTTGGCATCTGCCAGGAGAGATGACACAGAATGACCCACAGCGCACAGGACGGAGTCCTCGCGGCAGTCTGTGGCCCCAGATGCCTGTGGTCCAGAAGCCTGGGGTCAGCACTCCCCAGCTGGCCGGTGGTACCTTATACCCCAGGTTCCTCAGCTGCCAGTGCTGGACAGAGGAGCGAGATAGTAGATATGAGCCCCAGCTCCTGCCCCCTGCCCTGAGCAGGGATCAGAGCTGGAAGGTGCCTAGGGCGCTAAGCCTCATGGGGGAAAATGGCCCAACAATGGCTACTGTGTGCACTCACTCACAGCCTCCTGCCCAGCCAGGCCCCAGGCCCCGAAGGCTGGAGGTCTGCTGCGGGCCACCCTCAGGGAGAGGCGTCGTGGCCCCCAGTGGGTGTTGCCAGAGTGGGGCAAAGCTCCTGAGTCACCCCCCTGACTCTGGCCTCCTGCGAAAATGAAACCGCACACAGCAGGGGTGGGCCGAGGGGAGGAGCTCTGGCAGATTCCAGGGACATCTTGTCACAGGGCCACTCCAGCGTGGCCCTCACAGCCTGGAGGCAGCCTCCCACCCCTGCTCTGGGTATGGATCCACACCTGACCAGAGAACAGCCCCATGCACCAAGACCCTCCACACTGGCCAGCCTGTGTCAGTGGCCATGGTGCGGATGTTGAGACCTAGCTGTTTGAACCTTCCCAAGCAAGTTTTGCTGGTGACCTCCTTAGCCCCATCTTCCAGAGGGGGAAACTGAGGCTGGAGGGTGCAAAGAGCCCATTCTAAGGACATGGGAGTCAGGGTAGAGCCGGTCCCGGGCACTGACCACTGCTGTTGCCTTCTCCCCGAGGCCAGGGTCAGGGCGAGGGGAGAGCTGCTGCCAGGGCCTGGGCTGGGAGCAGGGGGGAAGGGGCAGACTGAGCGTCTGTCCATGCTGGGTGGAGCAAGGGCTCCGCAGTGGGGTGCGGAGGCTCGGGGGCCCCCTTACGTCACCAAGTGCAGAAGCACAGGGCACCTCCTGGGGCACATGCTGGGGGCCACACCAGGGCACCTCCTGGGGCGCGTGCTGGGGGCCACACCAGGAACGTGAGTGCATCCGTCAGCCCAGGTTCAGGACGTCGGCTGCACCTGATGGGTGTGCCAGCCCCTCCCTGAGTTTCCACCTGGTCTTCTAGGAAGAGGCAGCAGGACGGCCACTGCCCAGGAGGCCTTGGTGCCGCACGTCTGCCCTCCCTGGTAGTGGCTTGGAGCCTCTCGGGGTCCAGGCAGCTGGACGTACAGCAGAGACAAGAGGAGGTGACTGTGAGGACAGACCCTTGCCAGGGTTGCTGTCTCTGACCCTGAGGCCAGGCCCCTGCCCACTGCCCACCATGCCCCTTAGGCATCTGCGTAGGACAAGAAAGAAAGAAACCACATAGGCTCTGGGGCAAAACAGGGAATGGCTGAAGCCCAGCATCCCTGACTGCCCACCCAGAGTGCAGTGCTGATGTGGTGCCCTGGAGGGCTCTGCTGTACCTGGGGTGGGGGGGCTCACCCAAAAAGTGTAGTAAATGGGAGAGGAGGGACACAGGATGGGGCGGGGGACAGGGAGGAGGAGGAGGAGGAAGGGGCCCATGGCTAGGCCAGAAGCCCGTGTGAGCTGCACCCGACGAGTGCTCCAGGCTAAGTGGCTGTGACTTGGGCGGACTGGGTTGCACCTGTCCCCTGTGCAATCAGACGGCAGCATGGCCAGGGCTCCCTTCCCAGGGTGTCTGGGACATGAACCTGTACACACGTGCACCTGCTCCCACATAGCTCTGCACCTGCGAATGCCTCACCTAGTCTCCTGGACTCACAGCACTGAGCACAGCTCCACCACCTCCAGGAAGCCCACCTTGCTCCGCACAGTTACTGGCTCGAGCCACCTTGCAGTTACAAGGGGGCTGAACCAGTCCTGGCCACGCCCCACCTGTGCCCCCAGCTCTGTTGAGTCCTGGGGCCTGAGCAGATGTGCCCCTCCCACTTCACAGAGGAGAAGGCGGGCCCCTGGGGGCTTTGGGGTGCCTGTGAAGGAGGCCTGTGGCCCCTCACACTGGCTCCACGCTTTCTGGACATGCCTCTGGGTGACCCAGGTGCAGGCAGCCTGGGCGCAAACCCCAGATGGGCCCGGTGCCTGTCGTGTGACTCGGCTGCCACACTGGGCCTCGGGCCGCTCGGCTGTGTAAGCCTGTGCCGGCGCGGGGTCCATGAGCAGCCGCCCCCGCGGACACCCAGGGCCGGGGCCTTTCTGACTCAGCCCCCTGCAGGCCCTCACGATGGGAATCCTTCCCCGGAGAAGGAAACAGGCGGCCGCGTAATCCAAGCTGCCGCCTGGGGCATGAATGGGCCCTTTCACAGGCAGCTGCAGGGCCAGGGCCTGGGCGGAGGCGGCTGGGCAGCGCCCAGGGCAGGCGCGGGGCAGCGAGGAGAGGATCGTGGCCTTCAGCTCTGGCCTGTGGCCCTTGGGCCCCCTTTCCCTCTCCCCTTCTGGATGTCCCCTCGCACCGGGCCCTGCAAACCCCCACGTCCCTGCTGCCCTCTGGTGATCACTGGCCATCCACGTTCGGCTGGGCTCCGACGCTGAGCCGGCACCCGGCAGTAAAAGGCACACTGAGGTGTTTTCGTGCTGCTGGGGGTGACGGCAAGGGCGGGCGCGGACAACTGGCCCTTGTAGCCAGGGCCGCGCAGTGAACAGCGGCGCCCTTCTCCCCAGCACCTGGGCCCGAGGAGACGCCCCCGCCGCGGGCCCCCTGTGAATGGCCTCAGTGTCCACAGGTTTTCTTTCCGCATACCTGGCCACTGAGGCTTCCAACATTTTTCTGGAAAAAATGTGGCTCGGCTCCCTGGGAGCGTTCTCTGTCCAATGGTGTCTCCGTCCCAGGCCGGCCCTGATGCCAGCCATGCCTTCCTCCTCTCCATGACACCACAGAGAGACCTGGTGTCTGTGGCGCCCCCTGCTGCAGAGCCCGGATGACAACGCCCACTGGGCAGTCCCAAAGAGGCATCTCCATGCCGGCCGCGTGGCCCCCTTCTGGCTCCGGCAGTGCCAGGCCATGAGCTGGGGGCAGGGCACACTTGTTGAGTGCATGGACGAACAGCACAGATGGAGAGAGACTGGCAAGGAACAAGCTTTGGCCTGGAGGAGACCACGCCCGGCACCCTCACCTCGCTGGCCGCCCTGCCCCTGGCACTGGCCCTGCCTGTGCCGAGCCGTCTGGTCCCAGCGCTTGCCGAGGGGCAGCTCTGCGCCTGACCAGCAGCCCTGGGCAGCGAGCCTGCGCCCCTCTGTGCCTCTGCTTCTCCAGCTGTGGCTGTGGAGGGATTCAGGACAACTTGGTCAGGGGCTCTGAGCTGGGCCTGGGAGCTCGCGGCGCCCCTCTCTGGGTGTGTCTGAGTGTCTGGTGTCTCGTCTTCTCCTCACACTGTGCAGTGCACAAGGGATACGGAGGCAGCCCCACAGAGGTCACTGTCCACCTCCCTCGGGACTCGCCTGGCTGTGTCCAGGGACCCAGAGCTAAGTGAAGAGGCTTCTGCTCCAGGGCCCTGTGTGGCCCAGGAGAGCCACAGAGACTGCTGCGCTGGACACAGCCTGCGCCTGTGCAGAGTATGTGAGATGCCCATGCACGGGTGAACTGTCCGAAGCCAGGCACGCGCACAGCCCGCAGGCGCCCCCAAGGGCAGGCGTGGCGCGCAGAGCACAGCAGCTCCCGACGCTCACGCTGCACGGTTGCCAGCAAAGCTTGGGTTGTGCTGTTAATGGCACGAGTGGCGTAGGGTCCATGGTGAAGCAGTGCCCCACCCATCACAGAGACAGCCAGGAGGACAAGGCTCGCTCGGCTGGGAACCCACAGCCTTGCCCGCTGGGCCCCACGCTGCCATGCAGTCCCCGCACCCATCCACCCCCGCCCCGCTGACGCAGGTCACGCTGGTCTGGGCAGGCTGCCATGAAGACCCCCTGGTCTTGTGCATTGGTCGCTTCTGCCACCTAGAAAGCTCCCCACTGCTGACGGTGCCAGCCCAGCAGACCCCGCCTCCTCCAGGACTTACTTAGCTGTCACACACTCGGTGGCCCATTCTGCCCACCTGCATGACATCGTCCGTCTCCCTCACTATTGTATGCTTCACGCCCCAGACACCCCATGCAGTGTCTACGTGCCCATAACACCTGGCATGTTTGTTCATGTCCACTCCTGAGCCTGCAGAGCTCAGATGCCCCCACCTCCGGGGGGGTCTTTGTGTTCAGTCCACTGCAGAGTGGGATGGGCTGGTCTGCGCTTTCCATCTTATAGATGAAGCAGCTGAGGTCAGAGAGGGGGTGTGGCATGTGGGGAAGCCAGGGTGGCCCTGAGGCCACCGGCCCAGCGGAGTCCTCTGTGGAGCTCAGCCCTCTCCTCTGCCGACCCGTCCACCTCCCTGTCCCACCGGCCCAGCGGAGCCCTCTGTGGAGCTCAGCCCTCTCCTCTGCCGAACCGTCCACCTTCCTGTCCACAGCTGCTGGGTTGGGGTCATTTTCTTCCTTCTACTGCTGCTTGCACGCCTCTTCACTCATCTCCATCGCTGCAGGCGGCACCCTCGCCCCACACCCGGCTTGCAAAGGGGACTGTGGCCCCTGGGGCAGGTGGCCTTACCAGCAGCTGGCCATGTGGCCTTGGTGGCTTGCACTGCCTCTTGGATCCTCAGTTTTTTAAAAATATTTATTTATTTGAGAGGTAGAGTTACAGACAGTGAGAGGAAGAGACAGAGAGAAAGGTCTTCCTTCTGTTGGTTCACTCCCCAAATAGCTGCAACAGCCAGAACTGTGCCCATCCGAAGCCAGGAGCCAGGAGCTTCTTCCCAGTCTCCCACATGGGTGCAGGGGCCCAGCACTTAGGCCGTCTTCCACTGCTTTCCCAGGCCAAAGCAGAGAGCTGGATCGGAAGACCGTGCCCATAGGGGATGCCGGCGCCACAGGTGGAGGATTAACCTACTGCGCCACTGCGCCAGCCCCTCCAGTTTTCTCTTCAAGTGGTGGTCACGAGCACACAACGATGATACAAGGTGTTCCAGGGTGCCTGACAGGGCTAGTGGATGGTCATCATCATAAGGACAGGAAAGATGGCAACGATGGTGAAGAAGATGAAGATGATGGTGATGATAGATGGTGAAGATGACGGATGATGGTGGGGACAGTGAGGCCCCAGGGTAACACTGGAATCTGCAGGAACCCCATATCAGGCAAAGAAAACACTGATGGGAATGTGGATCCCAGACACGCCTGCTTGGAGTCCTACTGTGAGTGCCCCACCACAGCACGGCTCTCACACCTGTCCTGCTCCGGTGTGGTGTGAACGCCCATCCGCAGCAGGGCTCTCAGTTCTGTCCAGAAGACCTGGACTCGAGCTCTCTGTGTCCCGAGCATGGCTTGGACATCCAGCAAATCCCTTCCCCTCTCCGAAGATGTTTCATCTGTCACGTGGGTGAAGACACCAGCAGTTTTTGTCTTGTGGTTCCTAGGAGGATGGCTGGTACCTTGGGCTGAGGCGGTTGCCATGTCTATGAGGCCTTGTCAGTGAGTGCTGGCTGCATGAGAACCCACCCTAAAGGCAATGCCTGAGCGACGCCGGCCCCTCTTGTGGCACAAACAGCTGCCAGGGAAGTTTGTGGGCTTGGGTTGCTCGCTGATGTCTGCATTCTGCAGGCAGCTTGGGGGCCAGATGGTGTGATGGTTGGTGTGTGGTCAGTGTGGTAACAGGATCCATGTGGTCATGGGCCTCTTGACCTCTGGTAGTCAGACCTGGGTGGGGTCAGGGGTCACCCAAGTGCAGGAGAGCAAGGTTTTTCAAGTTCTTCTCTGTGAGCATGTTGGCAAAGATGATGGTGGTGTGAGATGTCAAAGCTGAGGGGTGTACAGAGGACCGGCCTTGAGGGGGAGCCTCAGAGACACCTTGCGCAGGACCAGGTATGGGGTTGAGTGGAATTTGTGGCCACTGTGTCGGCTGACCACTGCGAGGGTAGATGACAGGGGCTCGTGGCTGGGCCCACTGGGGGCCTGGAGCCAACTGCTTTGCTTTCTAGGAGCCTCAGTTTGCTGATCTGCCAAGTGGGGAGGCAGAGAGCTGTGCCGTTAACACTGGAGGAGACACGGTGCTGCCCTGTGCTCCTGCTGTCACGGTTGTTCCACACAGAGCCAAGAGCATGCGCTTCCTAAAGAACAAGGAAGGGCAGCGATAGCCTCAGATGCACAGTGGCTCTCGTCCCGTCCAGCAGATGTTCGCAGCACAGTCCGGCGTGCAGACTATCCATCAGGGGGCTGTCCTCAGGCACGTGTCTCTGGTCCCACCTGTGTCCCTGTGGCAGAACCAAGGGAGCTGGCTGTGAAGGGTGACTGACCAGATGTCTCTGGGGATGCACGGGGCTCCTCGGTCATGGGGCCTCCCAGGCCAGTCAACATGGTACCATGCTGACTTGCTCCAGCTCTGGGTGATGGGTCTTTAGATTTATTAAGGTTGGGGCCAGCGCTGTGGTATAGCACACTAAGCCTCTGCCAGCAGCACTGGCATCCCAATTAGGTGCTGGTTTAGGTCCTGGCTGCTCCTCTTCTGATCCAGCTCCCTGTTAATGTGCCTGGGAAAGCAGCAGAAGATTGCACACGTCTTTAGGCCTCTGCGGCCACTTGGGAGACCTGGAAGAGGCTCCTGGCTCCTGGCTTTGGATCTGCCCAGATCCAGCCACTGTCGTCATTTGGGGAGTGAACCAGCAAATGGAAGACCTTTCTTTCTGTCTCTGCAAGTCTGTCTTTCAAATAGATAAAAATCTTTTTAAAAATTATTATTATTTCTTAAGCAGGGGACTGACTATTTCACGGCACACAGATATGTACAGTCAGAGTGGCTACAGGAGCTGTGCACAGGACGTCCAGTATGCGTGGGGTCGGGCCCTCCAGGGGCTGCAGACAATGATCTCAGGGGCTGTGGGTCCTGCCCAGGCACAGGGGCACCAGGAAGGCTGGGCCATAGGAGACTGCGTTTCACATGGGGGTTCCTGGCTATTGGGTTTGGAGGGAGAGCTGCTCCCCCAGGGCCTGCAGTCAGTGGAGTGAGGTGCTGCAGCACCAGCCATCTGGGCCATCTCAGTGAGACCTGGGCAAACCACGTGGGCCCCAGGAGCAGAGGAATTTGTCCGAGGCTGGGACCTGGGGTCACAGCACTGCCCTGGCCTGCGCAGGTGCCTGCTCTAGTTCCAGGCAACACCAAGCAAGGCTGTTGACCTGTGGGCCTCAGTGTCCTGCTTGGTGGGACTGTCCTTCTCTCGAGGCTGTTACGAAGGACGTGAGACAGAGCCTGCTCCAGGGACTTTGGGGGCACCATGCTCTCTGCTGGGCACAGCTGCTGGGACACGGCTGTGCACGGGCAGACGCTGACCGCTCTTCTCTCTCAGGGGATGCTCAGTCCCAAGGCCCTGAGCCAGGTGGACGTTCCTTTCCTTTCACCAAAGGACAAGTGTGGCATGGGGGCTGAGCTGTGTCTTCCCCACACTCACCCCTGCACCTGTGACTGTGACCTTGCTGAGGAACAAGGCTTTGCAGAAGTGATGGGGAGGGGTCGTATGGGATGAGGGTGGGCCCTAGTTCTCACCTCATGTCCTTATCAGAAGAAATGGAATAAATTTCAGCAGGAGACATGGGGGCAGGGTCTGGAGCACCACAGCCACGAGCCAAGGCTGCCTGGAGCCCCAGGAGCTGCAAGAGCAGGAGGGGCCTGCCCTGAGCCTTCACGGGGAGCGGGAATTTGCGCTCACCCCTCGTGGTGACGTGTGACATGGCTGTGGGAGACGGATGCTCCTAAGGACCCACGACCCATGGGAAAAACAGGAAGCTGAGGGAGAGCTGAGGCCGCTGCGCTCAGAACGTCCCCAGGAAAGGAGACGCTTGCGGCACCACCCACGGCTGCTCCTTAGGAAGTATGGACATAACCTGTGCAGAGCCCAGTGCCGTGAGAACTCAAACGTCACTCTGTTCTGGAACATTCTCTGACTCTTGAATGTATCCCGAGGAACGCAATGAGACACACATCGTGGTGGCACCCGCCTCGAGCCCCTCGGTGGTAACTTCCAAACCGGAAGGGATGTCTGGAAATGCCCACAGAGAATGGCTCCAAGAAGTGGGCTGCAGTGGGAAGAGCCCACGGGGAGCGCGCTCAGGGCCGCCTGAGCCAGGACGCTGCTGCCCGCTGCTGGGCTGGCTCGTCAGCCGGTGAGTGCCAGCTGCCGTGGAATCGGGTGACCGTGATGCTCCCTGGCTTGGGTTTCCTGTCACTTCCGGGCCCTCTGCGGGCACCTGGCACCGCTTTCCCAACAAGGTCCTTTACAGCAGTGGTCTCAGCCCAGAAAGTCAAGCTCCTGCTGCCTGGGCAGCCAGCACTGGGGGTGGGGTGGGGGTGTGTGTGGGAACGCTGCCACTGTCCCTGCAGGGTGGGCCCAGCATCAGCTAGGGGCTCTGGGACTGACCTTTGCCTGCCCCTCTCCCATACCTGTGTCCACGTGAGGACTGGGGCTGTGGGGACACCCTCAGCAGTGCCATGAGAACATGCATGGCTCAGGGCCTCCTGGGAGAAGCTGACTTCGGACGTGACATTTTCACTGTGCCCCGAGCTCAGAGAGAGGTGCTCAGAGAGGTGAAGAAACCTGCCCAAGGTCACACAGCAATGGGCCATGGGCTGACACGGAACCTCGCCGGGTCTGACTTTGGCCTGGTTTGGCCATTGCTACCATGGACACATGGACCCCCATTCCAGCCAGCTGCTCTATCCCACAAGCCAAGGAGAGCCAGGGGCCCTCGGGGGGAACAATGGATGCGGCTCAAAGGCTTGGACTGTGTGGCCTGGGATGCACCAGGCACTGGGGCAGGGGAGGTCTGTGCTGGACGTCCTGCACCTGGAGGGACCAGCTCCCTGGAGGTGGCAGTGCCGCCTCCTGCCCTAAATGTGGACTTGGCCCCCCTGCCCCACAGGGGAGGTCTGCCACTCAGACGGCCTCTGCAGGATCAGGGAGCCCCTGGCCGTGCCGTCTAAGGGCCATGCTCCTGCCCGGAAAGGACTCAGCCCTGTGCCCAGAAAGAGCCCCCAGGGCAAGGTCAAGCCTGCTGCCTCCCAGACCCCTTTAGGGTCAGAGGTGAGGCTGCTGAGGAGGAGGCGCCGCGGCCTGGGCCCCTGGGAAGCCCCCTGCATATTCTGCCCCCATGGGGTCTCCTGCCCCTGCTGAACAGCCACCTCGGTCCTGTCTTGCTCCAGGTCCTGATCCAGCCCTTTCCTGCCAAGCTCCCTCCCAGGCAGCGGTGCGGCCCGAGTCAGATGCAGGAGCTGCTTGTTTGTGTTTGAGATAAGAGCTGGACTGTTCTCTACCCTCACCGGCTATTATGCAGAGGCCAGTCCTAAAATAATATTGAGCTTCCTCTCGCCATTTGGAGGCAGGATACTCATCTGGATTCAGCCGGCCTGGGGATGCTTTCATCTGTGGGCACCGGGGCTTCCGTGCCGACCCCCGGCGTGGCAGGCAAGAATGCAGGGCTGTGTCTGCCGTGGGGCTGCAGCTGACGGGCCTGGCTCGCCAAGTCCCTGGTGGAGGCTGTGCTAGGAGAGCACTGCTTTTGTTTTTGAATAAACATGGCTCTTGGAAAGTTGGTCTTTTCATTGCATTTTTCCGAATTCCAGACGGGGCTGTGAGCCCCGGACCCTGGAGACCAGAGCCCCGGACTGGCTGGCGACCAGCTGCGTGTCAGGCTCCTGAAGGCGCCCCTGGGAGCTGGCGGAGCCTGGCGCATGGTGGGTGGTCGGTGCACGCACAGGTTCACTCCGGCATCAAGAACACACGCAACAGCCTTGCTTCTGTGGCCGCGGGGGCCCTCGCTTGGACTCCTCGACGCCTGCTCCAGCTATCACAGCAGCTGGGACGCATGCGTCCTTGCAGAGCCCCGGCCCATCTCTGCACTCGCTCTCCAGCCAAGGGCTCCGGGGCCCTGGTGCCAGGGGGCATCCAGGTGACAGGAGGCTGGCGCTGGAGCCTTTAGATCACATCTGAATCTCACCTGCACAACTTGCTAGTTCTGGGACCTTGGGCTTCACCTTCTTGTGCCCTGATTTCCTCACTGGGAAGGAATGCAGAGAGCACCGGGATGAGAACACGGGGCCCAATGCCTAACAACACACGGTTACTGGTGCGAGGGATATGGGGACCGTCAGCGCTGTTTCCCTCTTCACTCAACAAACATTTGCTGAGCAGCACATCAGCCAGGCTCCACAGCAGACGCCAAGGAGATGCAAAGAGGGAGAAGACCCTGGGTCTGTCCTCAAGCAAAACAAGATGTTGACAGTGATGTGACGATGATGATGGTGGTGAAAGAGCTACTACCGAAGACGGAGGTACCAGGATGGTGATGGCAGAGAGCATGTTATGCTAATAGGGTGTATGACAACTGATGTGGTGATGTGATGGTGGTGGTGATGATGGCGATGAGGGTGATGATGGTGGTAGTGGTGATGGTGAAAATGAGGGTGATAGTGTTGATGAAGGTGATGATGGTGACCATGACGGTGCTGGTGATGGTGGTTGTGGTGATGGTGATGAAAGTAATGAAGAAGGTGATGATGGTGATAGTGGTGATGATAATGGTAGTGACGGTGATGGTGACCATGATAGTGGTGATGGTGACAACAGTGACCATGATGGTGGTGACAGTACGATGAGGGTGGTGAGGGTGGTACTGGGGATGGTGGTGATGAGCTCACAGGTATTACATCTACTTCACACCAGGGTTTTCCCTAGACTTAGGATCTACACCATCATGTTTAGTGTAGTACACAATGGACAATGCTGCAGGTGTCTGCAGAGGAGGCACGGCCTACACAGCCAGTTGGGAAGAAACGCAGGAATCTCTTGAGATGGGGCAGGACGTGGACACGTCAGGGTGCAGGGGCTGTGTGGGTGCAGGTGCACATTCATGCAGAGGGTCCCTGGGTGAGGGATCTCTGCTGAGTGTGGCTGAGGGGACACATGACCAGGGAGGTACCTGTGTGGCACAGGGGGTGGGGGGACCCACTGGTTCCTATTCCTGGTGTCTTCCCTGAGGACGACAACAAGACACAGGAAACGAGGCAGGACCAGAAAGGGCAGGAGCACCCAGAGAGGACCAGGGAAGTCCTGAGTGCCGTCTCGGATGCTGTGCTGGCCGCCCTTTCTGGGGTGTGGTCAGAAGAGAGCTTCCCCAGGTATGTGCCAGGTAGCTGCAGGGGAGGGGACGTTTACGCTGTTGCGCCCAGAGCCAGTGGCGACTGTACAGTCCTGCATTTTCTTGTACCCTAAGCCTTAGCCTGTGCTATGCCCTCGGCCTGATGTGTGTCTCCCAATATCTAGTTACACAACCCCAACTCGCCCCTTAAGGCTTAGCTTCCCCTGGGGGCCCTCTCCACACCCCAGGTGGGCTCAGGCAGCTGGCTCAGCCTGGCTGCCCCTCTGCCCTTCTGGCCTCCTGGGGCCAGAAGTCATCACATTCTCTGACCATGGCTTTGTGATCCATCTCTGCCCGGCTCTGGTCTCTGTGTCTTCGTAGCTGGCAGCACCGGGTACACAGGTGAGCAGAGCAGAGGCACTGCACTGTCATCTTCCAGAGGGAGGGTGCTCCCTGTTTAAGAGCAAGGGACTGGAGAGTGACAAATTCATTTTCAAATTAGCCCTGGTCCTGGGGGCGTGGGGGAGGAGAGAAAGAGCTGAGCGGCTCTGGGAGACTTGTTGGTGCCGAGGCCTTCTGCCCCACCGTCCCTGTCGCACCTGGGTACCACCGGCATCCTCACACCTGGGCAGGAGCAGCAGGGAATCAAAGCTCATCTCCCAGCACCTGGTGGTACACGGAGCAAAGCCAGGGAGGTGGCTATAGCAGCCAGGCACAGGTGGGCCTGCGTGGACCCTCTGGCCTCCCTCAGCCCCACCCACCCCCAGCCAAGCCTGACTGTGCTGTTGGGGGAAGGCTCAGGGACAGCAGAGGCCTGAAGGGCGACCACACTGCCGGCACGGGCGGGGCGTTTTCAGGTTTAGGGAAGGAAGGACTTGCTGCTGACGGTTCCGCCGACAGCCCCTGACCTGCATGACACGATGGGGCATGTCGGACTCCCGGGGTCCGTACCAGCACAGATTCTCTCTCGGTCGGAAGTCAGGAAGTCAAAACGGGGCTCCCTGAGCTGAACTCAGGGTGTCAGCTCCTTCCAAGGCTCTGGGGGAGAGTCCACTTCCTGCCTTTTCCGGCTTCCAGAGACGCCCCAGCCCAGCCTCCATCACGACATCACCTCGGACCCTCCCTCCCTCCTCCACACTCAAGGACACATGCGGCGGCATTTAGGGAGACCACCCCAAGTGCAGATCACACCCTGGGGAGCTGTGCAGGGAACAGGGCCCCAGAGTCAAGACAGACAGACGTGGGGGCTGCGGAAGGGGCCTCTTTCACAGTCCCAGTGTTTTATTCACCGCGGCCTGGGACAAGGGGCACTGCTTCTGTTGGCCGTGACTGTGCAGGATGATGGCAACGCCCTACCATCCAGTCTTGCTGGCCACAGGGGCCACCAAAGATGGTGTCTGGAGGGCTAGCTGCCAGGGAAGCGAGGGGGATGCACACACGTGGCTGCTGGCCTGGGCGGCTGGGGTGACGGTCATACAGCTCAGCACCGGCTGCCTTCCAGCCTTGAGGGCGCTGTGAGGGGTGAGGGCAGAGCGGTCAGCGCAGGTGAGGCACGGTTTAGTTTTGCCCAAGGACAGCAGCTCCGTGCTGTGGGGCACCCAAATGGGGCCTCCAGATCCCCCTGCCTGCTGGCGTGGTCCCTGGGGGTGCTGCCGGCTTTCTCCGAGGGGTTGCTCATGCCCCCGGAGTGCATGGGCCCAGCATCAACACAGCCATTTCTGCTGGGGCAGCCGTGGAGCGGGTCTGAGGTGACAGGCAAGGCCAGGGGTGTGGGACAGTGTGGGCTAAGGCAGCGGCAAGAGAAACAGGCGGGGGTGGCTGGGACACATAGGGCAGCCACAGAACCTGCTCCATAGATCAGTGGGCGGGACCGTCTGTGGGAGGGCGGAGCCCTGGGGGAGCAGGCAGTCACACTGGCCACAAGCATGTCCCCACCACACCTGGGCCAGGGCCGAGCCAGAGCCCATAACCAGAGCATGCACAGCCACAATCTTGCCTCAGAAACGTCGACCAAGCACTGAGGGGCACGGCAAAGCTGTGGCCACTGAGGACGGGACTGTCCCGGATGGGAAGGGACTACAGGACTACCAGACGACAGGGCACTGGGATCGGCCAGCCTGGGAAGGACGTGGGGGGTGGAGCGGAGGCTGTGCAGGGGAAGCCGTGTCAGGTCAGAACTCTGTATCTGTTTCACGATCAAAATTATTACAAAATAAAGTAAAAGGAACAAAGCAGACCTGGGCCAAGCACTTCATAAACCCTGGTAAGCACCTCCCCGTGAACTCAGCACTGTGCCCCTCCTGCCCCCCAAACCCTGTCAGGCCCATAGGTCCCAGAAAAGCCTGAGGGGAAGGTCACCCTCCATGGGGTCCCCATGCCCAGGACAAGGCCTGCAGCAGGACGGAGGCCCTCCCCTCCCCTCCGAGCCCCCAGAGCCTGAACCCCTGGAGCCTGTGCACCCCCGGCTCCCATGTGGACGGGGGCCCTGGAACGCACACACTGCCGAGGGGCGGTGATGGTAACGACACATGCTGGGCTTGTGTGCTTTCTGTGTCCTGACTTCACAATCCCCCAGACTCGCCCATGCACAGGCAGGGCACCTGGGGACCGCAGACGGTCAGTGCCCACCATGGCATCAGGGAGACAGGACACGAGAGGCGGGGACTTAGCTCAGCGACCTGACCCTAGTCTCCTCCTGGTGGGCCAGGCCATGGCAGGCGCTGCTGTACACGCTTTTTCTCCGAGCACAGCTCTTGTGTGCCCAGGGTTGCCAGGGAGATAAGCACAGCCACAACGACCCGGGACTCAGTCCAGGCCCCCACTCCTGGTCAAGACCCTCCGGCAGCCGCTGACAGAACTGGACACACATGGAAGTAAGGAAGGGACTGTTGGGCTCACACAGCTGGAGAGCCTGGCAGCCATGGCCTGGCGCCAAGACCCTCCCTGGCAGTTGGGAACAGCCACCCATGTCCTCCAGGCTGCAGTCCTGTGGCAACGCAGGCCCATCCCCTCCGACCTCCTCGGGAGACGTGGGCACCGGCTGCACGTGGGTTCACTGCCAATCATCATGGCTGGCGGATGGGATGCTGTGATGGGAGGGGCGGAGCCATGGGCCTACCCCAGAGCCACCGGTGGAGGTAACACTAGGTGGCCTCCAGAAGACGAGAGTACTGGTTTAGGGCAAGATAGACTGAAAAAGACGGCAGCAGGCTGGCCGTTGGGAGAAGCACACAGCCAATGCCGAGCGCGCGCACACAGCTGCCCCTCTGCAGGCAGAGGACTGAGGCCTGAGGGCTACTAGGGTTGCTCGAGGCTGCGACTCAACGCACGGGTACCCAAACGGCGCTACCTCAATGTCCCCACGTGCTGCTGCGAATAGGTGCCGGCAGAAATAATGTCACCTATCTGGAATAAACTGTCCAGAAACATATGCAAGACCTCGCTACAGAAAACCAAAGACGTTGCTCAAAGAAACGAGATGTAGGACTTTCATGGACGGAAAACTCTGGCATGGAGATGTCAGTTCTTCCCAGCTGGGATATGGATCGAAGCCAGCCACAGTCCAAATCCCGGCAGGCTTCCTGAAATCCATAAAAGGATTCTAAAATGCAAAGGATTAAGAAAATCCAGGACAATCAAGGAAGAAAGCTGGGAGGCTCACTCCGCCCTGTGCTGTCACTCACTGTGACTCCGTCCTGTACTGTCACTGAGACTCCGCCCTGTGCTGTCACTATGACTCCGCCTTGTGCTGTCATTCACTGTGACTCCGCCCTGTGCTGTCACTGTGACTCCACCCTGTGCTGTCACTCACTGAGACTCCGCCCTGTGCTGTCACTGTGACTCTGCCCTGTGCTGTCACTCACTGTGACTCACCCTGTGCTGTCACTCACTGTGACTCTGCCCTGTGCTGTCACTGTGACTCTGCCCTGTGCTGTCACTCACTATGACTCCGCCCTGTGCTGTCACTCATTGTGCTCCGCCTTAGCTGTCACTCACTGTGAGGTGTGAGGAATGAACAGGGATGTGCAGAGGGACAAGCTGACTGAGGTAACAACACCTGCAGTTCAGAAAGAGCCACGTGTGTTCCAGCAAAGAGAACCCATGCAGTACCCTGGTTCGGGCTGAAGCTCCACTGAATTGTAGGGGAGGGGACACTGCTGCATCAGCTCATTGCCAAGGCCTGCCTCACACCACACCACACAGTCAGTCCCAGAATTGGAGCTCTCCATGGCAAGGTCGCGAGACTTCCAGAGGTAACACTTAAGAATGTGCCTGTGGCTATGGGGATAGGCTCTGGTTTCTCGAACAGGACACACAAGCATTGAATGAGGGGTGGATGGATTTGCCAGACTGCGCTAACACCAGAACCATCTGTTTATCAGCAGGCACCATTAAGAGAGGAAAATGCAAACCAAAGTCACACTTCCTTTCGACCAATCCTCTGGCAGGGAGTCACTGCAAACTGACAGAACATTGAGAAACAGCTCCCTGCAGGCACTTGAGGGGAAGGCAGGCCAGCAGGTGCTGCAGGGCACCAGGGAACCACAAACAGGAGACAGAACTGGTGGCACTTCCTGTTCTTTTACCATCTTTACTCTGAGAGCAGCCCCTTGTCTGCGCCATGTGGGGTGGCAGGTGCAGAACCTGGGTCAAAGGCCCAGAACCCCGGAAGTCGGGGTTCAGTGGGTCCTTGAATAGAAGAGACCAATGCAGGTTTAAACCCTGCCAAAGGGGGCTGGCACTGTGGCACTGTGGCACTGTGGGTTAAAGCCCCAGCCTGCAGGGCTGGCATTCCATATGCGTGCTGGTTCGAGTCCTGGCTGCTCCACTTCTGATCCAGCTCCCTGCAAATGGCCTGGGAAAGCAGTAGAAGATGGCCCAAGAACTTGGGCCCCTGCACTCATGTGGGAGATCCAGAAGAAGCTCCTGGTTTTGGACTGGCTCAGCTCTGGCCATAGTGGCCATTTGGGGAATGGACCAGCAGATGGAAGACTTATCTCTCTCTCTGTCTCTACCTCTCTCTGTAACTCCTTCAAATAAATAAAATAAATCTTTAAAAAATTAAAAAAACACCCTGCCAAAGGGTGAGTGTTTGGCATGGTAGGCAAGCCACCAGTCCCGTGTCAGAGTGCCTGCTTCAACTCCCATCTCCAGCTCCTGCCTCCAGTTTCCACTGATGGGCACCCGGGGGCAGCAGGTGATGGCTCAAGTAGTTAGGTCCCTGCCACCCATGGGGAGACCTGAGGATTGAGCTCTGGCCCAGCCCTGGTCTGGTGCAGTCCTGGACATTGAGGGCATTTAGGTAGGGAATCAGGGGGTGAGAGATCTCTTTTCCATCTCTCTCCATAAAATAAATAAATCGGTACATTCTAGACTCTGCCTGAAGGTCTGGCTGACCCCGCTGAACCACACGCAGGGGTACATCCCGGGGAGTCCAGCTGGAGCAGAAAGACTGGGCAGCAGCGGGCATGGAGTTTCCAGTGTGAATGCTGCTCTTTGGAGGGACAGAGCAAACGCAGGGCTTCTGGCCCGTGCTGTTCCCAGCGCCCGGGCTCCACGGCCTTGCCGCGTGGATAGAGGAGAACGACGCTATCTCGAGAGCAGGGAGCTCACAGGGCTGGGCCAGGCCCGGCCCGGATGTCCGCCTCATCAGAGCTCTAAAGCAACCCCTTGACTGCGCTCACTGTGAAGAACATTACCCTGTGGTAAGTGGAAAGACAGGGCCACTCGGAGAAACACCACAAACAGGAAAGGGGTGCAAATTCTAGCTCTCAAACCTGTGATGCTTGAGGTGGAAGTTCACGAGAGGGGCTCCACATCAGAATGGGGATGACAGAGGTAAAAATCATGAACCCGGGCCGGCACTGTGGCTCAACAGGCTAATCCTCTGCCTAGCGGCGCCGGCACACCGGGTTCTAGTCCCAGTCAGGGCGCCAGATTCTGTCCCGGTTGCCCCTCGTCCAGGCCAGCTCTCTGCTGTGGCCCGGGAGTGCAGTGGAGGATGGCCCAAGTGCTAGGGCCCTGGACCCCATGGGAGACCAGGAGAAGCACCTGGCTCCTGCCTTCGGATCAGCGCGGTGTGCCGGCTGCAGCGCACTGGCCGCGGCGGCCATTGGAGGGTGAACCAACGGCAAAGGAAGACCTTTCTCTCTGTCTCTCTCACTGTCCACTCTGCCTGTCAAAAATAAAAAATTAAAAAAAAAAAACCAAACCATGAACCCGAGCACAGATGAACAGAAACAATTCAATCTGAAAGTAGAGAAAGGTTGAAGTGAAAATGACCAGAGGCCAGTGGCACAGCAGGTTAAAGCCCTGGCCTGTGACACCAGCATCCCATATGGGCAACATTTCAAGTCCCGGCTGCTCTACTTCCTAGCCAGCTCCCTGCTAATACACCTGGGAAAGCAGTGGAAGATGGCCCAAGTGCTTAGGGCCCTGCACCAACATGGGAGACCTGGAAGAAGCTTCTAGCTCCTGGCTTTGGATTGGCTCAGCTCCGGCCTTTGTGGTCATTTGGGGAGTGAAGCAGTGGATGGAAGACCTCTCTCTCTGTCTCTACCTTTCTCTGTAACTCTATCTTTCAAATAAATAAAATAAATCTTAAAAAATCCCAAAGCCTCAGGGACCTCCGTGACAATATCACAACATCCACGTGTGACTGGAGTCCCCGCGCAAAAGGAGGTGAGAATGGGGCAAAAAAGAACCAACAGCTAAGAATCTGCTCCATTTAGTAAAAGACAAATCTACAGATACAGGAAGTCCCTGGACACTAAGCCAAAGGAAAATGGAGAAAATCCTAGAAGGCGTATTGGAACCAAGCTTCTCAAAGCCAGAGAGAAAACGCACTGAAAATTCAGGGGAGTGATTGTCCCGAAGACAGCCCGACTCTCATTAAAAACAAGGCAAATCATGGGATTGGCGCTGTGGCTCAGTGGGTTAACGCCCTGGCCTGAAGAGCCAGCATCCCATATGGGTGCTGGTTCGAGTCCTGGCTGTTCCTCTTCCGATCTAGCCCTCTGCTATGGCCTGGGAGAACAGTAGAAGATGGCCCAAGTCCTTGGACCCTGCATCCGCGTGGGAGACTGGAAGAAGCTCCTGGCTCCTGGCTTCGGGTTGGCGCAGCTCCGGCAGTTGTGGCCATCTGGGGAGTGGACCAGTGGATGGAAGATCTCTCTCTCTCTCTCTTTCTGCCTCTCCTCTCTCTGTGAAACTCTGACTTTCAAATAAATAAATAAATAAATCTTTTTTTTTAAAAAGGCAAATCAGCCATGGTGGCAAAGCTGTCAGGGGGCACGAAGTGAAGACACTTCACACAGAGCCTGCTAGCTGTCCGGGCGTGCGGACACCAGACCAGGCTCAGGGCTGAAAGGGAGCCAGACAGAAATCCAGGACTTCAGGGAGCCTCAGAATCGGCCGCTGTATGGGTGGATGGCCTCGAAGACAGGTGCAAAACTCTCCAGACTTCTACATCCTCTGCACAAACCGTGAACTATCAATGGATCTTCAAATGCATGTAGTCCCAAGGGGATTTTTTTTTTAAAATATTTATTTATTTATTTGAAAGTCAGAGTTACACAGAGAGAGGAGAGGCAGAGAGAGAGAGAGAGAGAGAGAGAGAGAGAGAGAGAGGTCTTCCATCCACTGCCAGCAACTGCCGGAGCTGCGCCAACCCGAAGCCAGGAGCCAGGAGCTTCTTCTGGGTCTCCCACGCAGGTGCAGGGTCCAAGGACTTGGGCCATCTTCTACTGCTTTCCCAAGGGGACTTTTATAAGAATGTCTTGGTAGAAAGTGACAAACTGATTCTAAAATTCCGAGGGGAAGGCAGAGGCCCAGGCACATCCAAAAGTAACCTTAATGGGAACTCAAGGCGCCCCCTGCACTCACCGGGGCTGCTAAGGCCGACAAGGAGCTCAGCGGCGCGGAGGTGGGGCTGGGGCGCAGACCCCTGTGCACATGGAAGCCCTTTTCCAACAGCAGTACCAGTCACAGAGCACAGCTGCAGGCTTAAACCATGAGGCCATCAGAACAGAATTTAGATGAACTTCTTCACAACTGGAGGATTGGTGAAAGTTTCTTGGGACATAAAAGCAATAACATATAAGAAAAATATAAGCTAGAATTCAACAAAATACAAAGTCTGTGCTCATGAAGTCATCATGAAGAGAGTAAAATGGGAGCCGGCACTGTGGCGTAGCTAGTGAAGCCATGGCCTATAGTACCGGCATTCCATGTGGGCGCTGGTTCAGGTCCCGGCTGCTCCACTTCGCATCCAGCTCCCTGCTAATGGCCTGGGAAAGCATTGGAAGATGGCCCAAGTCCTTGGGCCTCTGCACCCGCATGGGAGATCTGTCTTTGGCCTGGCCCAGCCCTGGCTATTGTGGCCATCTGGGGAGTGAACCAGCAGTTGGAAGGTCTCTCTCTTTCTTTCTCTCACTCTGTAACTCTGTTTTCAAATGAAATAAAATCTTAAAAACAAAAAGAAAGTAAATGGGCAAGCCACACACTGGGAGGGAATGTTCGCAAAGCATGCTTCTGACAAGAGGCTGGGACAGGTGGATACACAGAACCAGAACAGGAAGAGTTGTCAGATGAGGAGAGGACTGGAGGGGACTTCCTTACCCAGGGAGACAGGCAGACGGCCAGTCAGCACACGGAAGCCGTCTGTGTCATCAGTCACCGGGCAGACAAAGCCTCTTGGGTGCAGTGTTCTAATGCTTCACCACAGGTCAGCTGCCTGTCCAGATCTCGACGCATGGGGACTCACACAGTGTGTACCCCGGGGGACGTCCTGCACCCCCCAGACTGGGGTCCACTTCTGTTGGGGCTCCTTCAGCGACATCAGATGGTACATGTAAGACTTTTATACACAGAATCTGACCTCCAAGTTGCTGACACACGTGTTGAAGTATTTGGACCAGCACACACGGAGTCTGCAGTGCGTTCTGAAACACACCAAGGAAGGAAGGTGGAGGAGCAGCGGGCTAAGCTGCCACGTGTGATGCTGGCTTCACGTATCACAGTGCTGGCTCGAGTCCCAGCTGCTCTGCTTCCAATCCAGCTTCTGCTAATGTGCCTGGGGAGCAGCAGAAGATGGCCCAGGTGCTCGGGCTCCTGCCACCGAGTGGGAGACCTGGTTAGAGCTCCCGGCTGTGGCCTGGCCCAGCCAGGTACTCCCTGGGTGTTGGGAGCACCTGAAGAGTGAACCAGCAGGTGGGAGATCTCTCTCACTCTCTGTAACTCTACCTTTCAAATAGCAATTTTTTTTAAAAAAAGAAAGAGAGATGATTGATGGGCAGATGGATGGAAAGATCGCCAAGCAGGCCTGGTCAGGGCTGGCTACAGAATCTGGGTGGTGGGTACTGGGCGGCTGCCACAGGCTCTTCGGAACTGCGTGGGGATTTTCCTAACAGCCTGGGGCAGAGCAGAGACAACGCAGGCCACTGGACCACACAGCGCCTTTGCAGGGACCTTCCCCACAGAGAACCGGTGTCCTGACAGTGTCATTAAATACTTCTAAAACCACAGACAGATGTGATGTACCTGGAGTAGGCAAAAGCTGAACAGCCATGTCACAGAAGAGGATGTCTTAGGAGCTGGGGAGTTCACAGCATTGTCGCTCGGGCGGGGCCCCTTCCCACGCACACCCAAGGGCCAGAACAGAAACCACGAAACCCAGCGCCAGACAGTGCCATGAGCTGGCAGGGGTGCAGGGGCCCAGAATACTCACAAGCTGCTGCCACAAAGACTCTGAACATCGTTTGGCCGCGTGAACAGAGACTGGCCCCCATGCAGATGACTCCTGGCAGTGCTACCCACGGGGAGTGCTCTGTGGGCACCCAGGATTGGCCGAGAAACAGGCATCACACCGCAGTCACGGCCAGAGCATGAAACACCCGATGTCCAGCCCTGGCTTGGTGGGGGATGAAAGGAGGTGCGTTTGCCCATCAAAGACCTGGTCATCTCAAGACATGGGCGGACCTCAGAGATGTGCCAGCTTGACAGATGGGGGTGGGCATTCAGAGCAGTTAAGCTGTCCTCGGGACGGACACACCCCACACTGTGGAGAGCTTGGGATCAAGTCCCACCCCTGCTTCCGGTCCAGCTCCCTGCTAATGCACCTGGAAAGGCAGGGCACGACGGCCCAAGTGCTGGGACCCCTGCCACCCATGTGGGAGGCTCAGATGGGGTTCCTGGCTCCTGGCTGCAGCCTGGCCCAGCCCTGGCTGTTGTGGGCACTTGTGGAGTAAAGTAGGGGACAGAAGATCTGTTAAACCAAGGGGTCAGCAGGATCGCACCCTCTCCGGGGGCTCTGTGGGAGGCCCCTTCCTGCCCTCTCTAGGCGTCCTTGGCTCGCTGCCTGCGACTCTGTCTCTCTTTTCAGGACACTGGGTTGGATGTGGGGCCCACCCGAATCCAGTATGCTCTGCATTTTGATCCTTAACGAGTTGCATCTGCAAGGACTCTATTTCCAAGTAAGGTGCATTCTGAGGTTTTGGGTGGACACAAATTTTTGGAGTTCTCTGTTCAACCCACTGCAGGTGGTATGGGCTCCAGAGAGGAGAGGCAGGGTGGGGCTCGGAGAACTGGAGGGGGACTGGGGAAAGGGCTCTCCAGCCGGGCAACCGTGGGCTGAGCTCTGGAGGAAGGAGAGCAGGAGCCTACTGCTGGAGTTAGGAAACGTGAAGAGGGCCAGTGGGGGGATCGAGGAGGAGGCGACGGGGTGCAGCTCAGAGAGGAGGTACGAGCCAGGCCCAGGGTCCTTCTCAGGGACCACGCAGTAGGTAGGTAGAACCGTGCCCCCACAGCATCCCAATCTGGCGGCTGGGACCTGTGAGAGTGGCCCTGCCAGGAGGTGAGGGGAGTACAGAAGTGACTGAGTTAAGACAAGGTTGGGCTAGGCTAGAGTGGGCCCTAAATCCTCCACCTGGTGTCCTTATAAGGCAGCCAGGTGGATAGAGCCACGGGGCGATGGGAAGACACTCAAGTGACCCTAGAGGCAGAGACTGGAGGGAGGCAGTCATGGTCCAGGGTCGCCAGGAGCCACCAGGAGCTGGAGGTGGTGAGGACACTGCCCTGGAGCCTTGAGAGGCCTTAAACTATGAGCCCCAGGGCTTCAGGAGGCACCTGCCTGTTTTCCTGGGGACACCCCACCCGCCGCTCGTGGTCCTTTGTCAGGGTTGCCAAGGACACACCTGCAGATGTAGAGGCCATGTAGGGCTGCCCCTCACGGTTCTGCTTCTGTCTCTCTTGTGAGTAGGCTGGGACGTGACCTCCTCAGGAGGATGACCCTGGGGTGAAGTGCCCTCTGTGTGGAGCCCCTTACTGACCACACACACGTCCCAAATGGGCTGTCTGTCCGCCCTCCACCGTGCTCTCAGTGAAGCAGTCACCTGAGGGGCGGGGTGACGAGTGTCCCCCTGTACTGCCGGGGAGCGATCACTCTTCCTCCCCCATGACCTGGTCACTGAGTGATGTCTTCACAGAGCCAGGGCTGACCTCCGTCACAACCCCATACAATGCTTGCACTAGCTCTCGCGATGGAATTGGCTTTGGCTGGTTCCTGTGCCCCGTGCCACTGTTGGGCACTCAGACTGGTGGCCCCCATGCCCAGCCCTGCGCTTGGCCGAGGTGAGCTCACTGCTGCTCGGGCACCATTGCCTACAGGCCCCTGGGCTGACAGAGTGAGCATTCTCGGGTCAGGCACACGCAGCCAGACACGCTGCCATCTCTCTGACTCTGCACTTGCGAGAGCAGACCTGGGGTTCCCATGATGTCCCCAAGTGTCACCCATGGCCCTAGGGGTCTTCGCAGCCCCCTCACTCAGCTGTACCCTTGCGCCTCCCAGGAAGCAGAGAAGCAGGTCCGGGACCGATGGGCCCATGACAGACATCCTCCCCAGGGAGCCCTGCCCGTGGCTTCACTCGCACTCCCGCTGAGCTCCTCACGTCTGAGCCCTCCCCGCCTCCCATGTAACGATGGGACCACAGCTACTGCTCATGCAGACAGGAAGCGGAGGAGCTGGTCCACACTCTGGGCCACCCCCTCCAGTAGCCTGGGCCTCTGCATGAGTACGTGCACCTGCGTGGGTCGTGGGGCTGGGACCCTGCCAGCCTGCACTCCCTGCTACTTTGGCGGGGACCGGGACAGGACAGGACATGAGAAACCTGGCCAGAGGCCACCAGGACTCAAGCCCGGGCCTTGCTGCACCCCAGTCAACGCTTTCTGCCCACACACCCATCCCAACTGCAGGGGAGGGGCGACAGGACACCGCAATAAGGCACAGAGGGCTGGGACGAGAAGGCCCGAGGCTCTGCAGAGTGGGCTAACGGCCCTCGGTGGCATCAGTGCGAGTGCCCAGGGCAGTGGGAGAGGGGAGAGACCACGAGCTTCCCCGAAGGCTCCAGGAACCTGCAAGATGCGTAGGCCCCAGACAGAAATCCACACCACAGCCAGTCCCCATGAACTCCCTCTGGTGGGTCATGTTCCTGCCAATCGAGAGGTGGCTGCAAGGAAGCCCCTGCTCTGCGGCCCCTGGCCCTCCCTACGTCTAGTCTGGATGCCCCCACACCCCTGGCACCCAGGCCCACCCTCCCCTCTGTCCTTAGTAGCCAGTGCCCCATGCCACACTGTTCCTCATGCCCTTGTGCCCCTGTGCTGCCAAGCCTGCTGGGGTCACCTTGCCTGGCTACTGCCCGGCCAAACCAACACCGGCCAGGTCCTAGTGGATGCTCTTTGACCACACCCTGACAGCCCTGGGCCTGCACACTGCCCTTGGTTCAACCTCACGGCCCACATGCCCAGGACTGTCCACACCTCACCCATTCTGTGGGAGGTGTAGCTTCCCCACCCTGGCAGGGGGCAAAACTGGAACACAGAGTCCAACCCCAGATGGGCCCAGCCCCGTCTTGTCGCGGGTCCATTGAGGGCATTGGAGATGCTAGGAGACAAGGGATCTGCCTTGCGGGGGAAGCTGGGAGTGGAGACACAGGGAGCAGCAGCCTGGAGCAAATCCCGTGGTGGGTCAGCGCTGGGCAGCCCTGTACCTACTCTCGCCCCGCTCTAAGTCTCTGGGGAAGAAATAGTTTCCTCCTTAAACACATCAACCTCCTAAGCCTTGGGTCACACACAGCTCCACCTCTGCTCACAGCACCCACAGCAGAGGCAGGGACCGACTCAGTCCTTCTGTGTGCTCCTGGGTCACGGCCCAGACAGGGCTCCTGCAACACCCGGTGTATGTCACAGGCAGTCCCTATGTGACCCGGATGGGACTCCATGTGTGGAAGTCCTGGCCTGTCCCTGAGATGGGCCCGAGTGCTGGCCACTCTCACTGCCTCCAGCTGCCTGAGGGGCAGATGGCGCACATCCCTCCCGTGCTGGGCCCGGAGCCCAGGGAGCAGGGCCACTAGGCTGCCCAGGCGCCCACGTGCTGCTAAGTCAGCCCCGTGTTTCCTTCCCCAGCCCTGAAGCCCTATTTGGGGTGGAGGTGGGGGTCTTCTGACTGCCAGGGAGGGAGAGCCTGAGACCAAGGGTCCTGTGGTTGGCCGGGGGCAGGAAGCATGTGTGTTGACCACTGGTGACTTTGCCTCCTGCCGCCAGGCCCTGGGTCCTGGGTTCTGAGGATGAGCTGGGTCTGGGGTGCTGGTGGGGAGAAGGGGATCACCAATGAAGGTACCTGAGGCCCAACTGTCCCATCAGTGCCTGGTCAAGGGGTGCCTAGCAGGCAGCAAACACTCAGAGAATGGGCGGTCCAAGCTGCTGGAGGTACCCCACTAAGTGTGGCTTTCCCGTGCCGAAGGATTGTCGAAAACCAAACACGGCGACAGGGGCCACCTGAGCCCGCAGTCTTCATGGGAGCCTCTGGGGTGTGGGAGAAGAGCAGCTTCTCAGGGGCCTGGGGGCTGGGGGCCCTGAGCTGTGTTTCCAGCCGCAGCCCAGCCCCCGGCCCCTGCTTTATGGAGGCCCCTCCCAAGCTCTCTCACAGCCTCTCAGAGGTGCAGCCACCCTCGCACCCTGTAGACCGGCTCCCCCAACGCCTCTCACATCTGGCTCCCAGCAGCCCTCTGCCCCGGCCCGCCCACCTGCTCCCGGCACCGAGCTGTGTGGCCCTGAGCCGGTCTTCCTCCCCTCGGCCTCAGTTTCGTCACGTGCTCCGTGAGTGGGTTGCAACCCACCCTCCCTGGGGCCTTTCCTGCTCCAATCTGGCATTCCCCAGCCCTCCCACACTCTGTGGACCACCCAGAGCTCATGAATGTGAGGTGGGAGCACTGTGGGGCCTTGAGGACCTGTCCTGTGACACCTGACCCATGACCCTGGCCCACGTCACCTGGCTTGTTACATCTGGCTCACTTTCACCTGTGAGGTACCCCGACCTGCACCACAGTACCCACCGTGTGTGCCAGCTGCATTCACTGGCGGGGCCAGCCCAGACCCCTGTGTGTGGAGGGGCCTCTGTGATGGGTCAATGACATGTCTGCTGGCTGGGGGACAAGCGAGACAGAACCGCCGTGTTGGGAGCAGACTCTCAGGGGACAGGACATGAGGCTAGGCGAGGCCTAGGGAGGACCCTGGCTACCCCTTGCAGCTTCTGGTGGCAGCCAGAGTGCTTGGTGTTCCTGCCTCTGCCCTGGTCATGGCACGGTCATGGTGGGACTCTTCCCACCAGCCCCCTCTGACATGGACAGTGGGGCACTAGCACTCTGACTTCACCTGCAAAGGCCCCTCAGGGCAGAGCTGTGCACTCAGCTCCCGTGCCCAGTGGATCACCCAGGACAGGCTGTGCTGGCCCAGGTTCCCCTGTGCTGACAGCAAGGAGGTAGCCCAGGTGAACTGCAGGTCTCAGAAGACAGTCTAGGATCCGTGAAGGGAAGAGCAGTGCCCTAGGCATGGAGGGAGCCACGAGACAGAGCAGCAGGGAGAAAGGAGGCAGCCTGCAAGCTGCCAGGGAGGACAGCACCGGTCAGTCCCAGAGCCCCCACGCTCAGGGAAGGCAGCAGCGGTCAGTCCCAGGGCCCCCACGCTCAGGGAAGGCAGCAGCGGTCAGTCCCAGGGCCCCCACGCTCAGGGAAGGCAGCAGCGGTCAGTCCCAGGGCCCCCACGCTCAGGGAAGGCAGCAGCGGTCAGTCCCAGGGCCCCCACGCTCAGGGAAGGCAGCAGCGGTCAGTCCCAGGGCCCCCACGCTCAGGGAAGGCAGCAGCGGTCAGTCCCAGGGCCCCCACGCTCAGGGAAGGCAGCAGCGGTCAGTCCCAGGGCCCCCACGCTCAGGGAAGGCAGCAGCGGTCAGTCCCAGGGCCCCCACGCTCAGGGAAGGCAGCAGCGGTCAGTCCCAGGGCCCCCACGCTCAGGGAAGGCAGCAGCGGTCAGTCCCAGGGCCCCCACGCTCAGGGAAGGCAGCAGCGGTCAGTCCCAGGGCCCCCACGCTCAGGGAAGGCAGCAGCGGTCAGTCCCAGGGCCCCCACGCTCAGGGAAGGCAGCAGCGGTCAGTCCCAGGGCCCCCACGCTCAGGGAAGGCAGCAGCGGTCAGTCCCAGGGCCCCCACGCTCAGGGAAGGCAGCAGCGGTCAGTCCCAGGGCCCCCACGCTCAGGGAAGGCAGCAGCGGTCAGTCCCAGGGCCCCCACGCTCAGGGAAGGCAGCAGCGGTCAGTCCCAGGGCCCCCACGCTCAGGGAAGGCAGCAGCGGTCAGTCCCAGGGCCCCCACGCTCAGGGAAGGCAGCAGCGGTCAGTCCCAGGGCCCCCACGCTCAGGGAAGGCAGCAGCGGTCAGTCCCAGGGCCCCCACGCTCAGGGCCCTCTGACAGGACAGCTCTGCAGGCAGCAGCCCACCCCATCCTTTGGGACCCAGGATCTCTAGGGATAGAAGGTCTCTCCCCTGTGATTCAGAGGCACCAGCAGGGTGCCAGCAGCCTGGGGGTCATCCTGGGGTGTGGTGAGAACACGGAGCTGCCAGGAAGTGCGGGTCAAGTGACAGTCATTTGTGCGGCTATGACGTCTAAAGCACAAGCCACCAAGGAAAAAACAGATACACACGACCTTCGTCAAAACTGAAAACATTTGTGCTCAAAGGGCACCATCGGGGCGAAAAGGCAGCCCGGGGAGTGGGAGAAAATTTTTGCAGACGGTACACTGGCTGAAGGCGCGGCGTCTGGACCCCACAGGCATCCCCCTCCCGCCAACTGAAATCACTAAGGTTACACTGCAGATACAGCCTTTACTGCAGTCTGTTGTAACGATGCTGTACTTTATGACTGTTGTCAGTGGGTCCAACAGGCTTCAGCATAGGTGTGAACACACAGCCGCACAGGGCTCCAGGGCTCGGGAAGGTCTGCTACCTCGGGCCCCACCCCAGGGTTCTTGGACTGCATGCCCTGCAGAAGTGTAGTGGACGGGGTGGGCGACACGCCAGATCCGGACTGATGTTTCTGTGACGACACACAAACGGCCGTCCGCACAGGATGAGACACTAAACCTCACTAGTCATGGGAGAAATGCGAGCCAAATCACCATGCAATACACGTGCACGTGGGCCTGGCCAGAGGCAGACAGCACCCCAGGGTGCATGCACATCGGGCCCTCACCCTTCACTGCCAGGGCTCTGGAAGACAGCCTAGCGGGTCTCTGTGCCCGCAGCTGGGAGTCGGCCGTGACCCCACCGCAGCCTGCCGGGGCACCTGGGAAGTGGGGTTAAGAGAAAAGCTGGGGTCAGCTCTGTAGTGTAGTAGGTTACGCCTTGGCCTGTGATGCCGGTATCCACATGGACACCAGTTAGGGTCCCAGCTTCTTCACTAGTTTCCTAGTAGTGGCCTGGGAAAGCAGCAGGATATGCCCCAAGGGTTTGGGGCCCTGCGCCCATGTGGGAGACCCAGAGGAAGCTCCAGGCTCCTGGCTTTGGATTGGCCCAGCTCTGGCCTTTGTAGGGATTTGGGAAGTGAACCAGCAAATGGAAGACATTTCTCTCTGTTTCCCTCTGTCTGTAACTGTGCCTGTCAAATAAATACAAATCTTTTTTTTTTTAAAGAGAAAAGCAGGATTTAGAGCACAGATCTTTGAAGCCCACACATTTTCATTTGCTTTGTGAAGGTTCCCTATGTGCGCGAACTTGAACAAAGTTATGCACCAAAATCCAGGCGCTCTGAACCTCACCTTCCAGCCCAAGCAAGGACAGAAACGTGTGCCTGCAGCTCCTGGCCGCTCACGTGTGGACTCAGCCCCAGGCGCACAGCATGGACGCACGGTGAGACGTGGTCCATCCCGAGAGCCAGGAGCTGTCTATGCAGGTGACAGACTCGGAGAGAGCTTAAGCCATCCCACGGGGTGAGGGGGATATCCGGGCGCATGTTGCAGGGCTCCACCCCGTGAGAAGGCCAGGCATGCCAATCCACAGACACAAAGGGGGACTGAGGGAGGGGCAGGGGAGGGCAGCGACTTCGAACAGGGACCGGGTGGGTGTGGGGCATGCGGAGGTGCTTTGGCCGTGTGGTGGCGGGGACAGCTGCATAACTGTGTGAGTACACAGAAAACCCCGCACTGCAGGTGTCAACAGCACATGCATGTGGGGTATGAACAGGACCAGGACAGCGGTTCTCCCACTTGGACGGTGCCTGTCTGCCCTTAGTGAGTTACTTAGTTGAACCAAGTTGGTCCCAAGCAGCCACACAAAGTGAGGAAACCCATTTGCTCAAGGCCATTCGGAGGGGAGCAGGGATGAGCTGGGCTCCAGCCTACATGTCCTGACATCAGACCGCAATGTGTCCAGGTCTTCAGTTGTCTGGGCCTGGGCCGGGCTGGGGCACACACAGAACATCAGAGGACACAAACCCTGGACAGGAACAGGCTGGGAACCAGCTACAAAGCGGAATTCTGGGCTTTTACCACTGTGGCTGGCAGAACCAGGGCCCTGCACGAGCCAAGCCCCAGGAGCAGGTGGTACCGAGGGACCCTCAGGGATGACTTCTGGGGGAGGCTGGAACCTGCTGCTCCAAAATGACCTCATGCCAGAGACCCCTCCCCCACAGAAGCCTTTCTCACGGCTTCAGAGCAGCCAGGGCACGTCCCCCATGGCCCGGGCTCGCTCCAAAGGCTGCCGCCTCGTCCTAAGAGCCGCCTCCCACTTTGTGCTTCTCAGGGCCTGCTCGGTGCTGAGGTGTCTGAGCCACTGCTGGCATTTCACCAACATGCGAGGGAGGGGTCGCCAGCTGAGCTGGGGCAGCCGGATCCAGTTCTTCCTGAAGCTGCAGCCTAGCACCGGAAACCTTGGGATCCTAACCCTAACCCTAACCCTAACCCTAACCCTAACCCTAACCCTAACCCTAACCCTAACCCTGCGGCCGGCTGAAGTTGGGTATGAGAGAGCAGCCAGGGCCAAGAAACGCTCTCTGTCCCTGGGAGCAGGGGCTGGGGTGGGGACAACTTCCAGACAGAGGAGCTGAAGCCCGAAGCAACACAAGACGCCGAGCACCGGGCTCAGGGGAGGAGGGAAGGAGTGAGGAGGTGTGAGCCAATGCCGAGGGGCCCCGAGAGGGCTGCAGGTTCTGTGGGTGCTGTGCCGCACCCGCCCCGGGCATGTTCCGCTACTTTTCCTGTCCCAGGACTCACTCTGGGGCTGGGGCACCATCCTCTGGGTCCACACCCTGGAGGCCCTCTGGGACCTGGGGTTGGGCGCCTCGGCCTCCTTCTTCCGCCGAGGGAACTGGGCACTCTGCAGCTGCCCCACCAAAGCGGCAGGCACTTGGCAGAAGTCGCTCCTCACAGTCCCACGCCACGGTGCAGGCAGAGCTGTGCCCCCCGCCAGGCTCCAGGCAGGATCCCCCCTTGCTCTTCCAGCTCCTGGGGACGAGGTGCCCCTGGGCTGCAGATGCGAGCCGTGGTGTCTGCTCTGGGTCTCAAGCCTCCCTTTCCTGTCTTTTTTTTTTTTTTTTTTTTTTGATAGGCAGAGTTAGACATTGAGAGAGAGAGAGAGAGAGAGAGAGACAGAGAGAAAGGTCTTCCTTTTTCTGCTGGTTCACCCCCCGATGGCCACAACAGCCAGAGCTAGACTGATCCGAAGCCAGGAGCCAGGTGCTTCCTCCTGGTCTCCCATGTGGGTGCAGGGCCCAAGCACTTGGGCCATCCTCCACTGCCCTCCCAGGCCACAGCAGAGAGCTGGACTGAAAGAGAGCAACAGGGACAGAATCCGGCGCCCCGACCAGAACTAGGACCTGGGGTGCTGGCGCCGCAGGCGGAGGATGAGCCAAGTGAGCCGCGGCGCCGGCCCCTTTTCCTTTCTTTGACAAGGATAACTGTCATCAGATTTTGGGCAGATCCTTAACTTAACTACATCTGCAAGGAACCTTATTCTAAATGTGGTGACACCCAGGGGCTCCAGGTGGACGTAGGACTGGGGTCACTGTCCAGGACAGAGGGGCCGCTCCCAGCTCTGCGAGCAGTGTGCACCCCGAGTCCCGACACTTTCTACACCGCATTGCATGATTCCCTGTGGTCTCCCAGGACACTGTCACCCTTCCTCACCGCTGCATTCACTCCCACCCTGGAATTCATTCAGATGGGTCCGAGGTGAGCTGTGATGAACGGACCTGCCCCTTCCCCATCCCCTGCTGCTCTGCGGGACGTAGGCTGCACACGAGCGGCTTTTTCAGATCCACCAGCACGGTGCAGTGAAGACCCTCGTCCCATGCCTCCCCCACAGCTGCTCCATGTGGCCACAGGTGTGCAGGTGTCAAACGCTGACACAGGATCCCACTGCAGCTGGGAATCCTGGGGGTGGGGGGAGCAGGCACAGAGAGGCCTGCTGCAGTGCTCTCTACAAAAGTGGACGACCCGAGGCAGGGGCAGTGCTGGGCAGCGCTGGGGTGGGGAGAAGGCTGCCCTCCTCGGTGACGCGGAGGCAGCCCTGGGAGTCACATTCAGGGGTGCTAGCAGTCAGCAGGGGATGTTGCGTGGAAATGCAGAGGGTGCAGGACCCTGCTAGGAGCTTGTGTACGTGATACTCGCACACGTGATCCTCATGAAGCAGGTGCCACTGAGCTCAACGAGGCTCCGCCCAGCAGCCCAGTGTAGCTGAGCAATATCCTGACTCAGTCTCTTAGGGAAGGGGTGGCGGCTGTGACCGACTCAGACCTCTTCCTTACACACACACACACACACACGCACACGCACTGCACCTGCCGCAGCAGCATCCAGCCCTCCAGATGCAAGCAGTCTCTCATACTTGGTGTGGGCAGATGCTCAGTCTCCTGGTTTGCTTCTGCGCTTGCTCTGGGATCTTAGTTACAGATCCAACCTTGCAGACCACGCCCATGTTAAGAGCAGAAGCCCCTCCCACTCTCAGGTGGGTACAGGCTGTGAGCAGACTCTGTCCTCCTGATGGTTTGCTCTCTCTCCATGTACATCACATTGGAAGGAAACATGCCAACTTTGTAACTGAGAGTCCCGCGTGGACCCCTGGCCCATGGCACTACAAATCCAGAACCTCCTCTTGGCTGGCTGTGCCTACCAGGACAGAGAGCAAGTTCAGGGCTGGTGCCCTGGCTTCTTTACATGAAGGGCCCTGTGGGGCCAGCGCTGAGAGTGCAGAGGCCAGGCAGACCATGGATGTGAGGATGAGGCTGGGGCGTGGTGAGCAGCGACGTGAGCCCAGCTGGGCCCATTGTTGCTATTGAGCAGCAACAAAGCCACAGACTGGGTGTGTCCCACGCAAGGGCTGTGATTTCGGGTATCCCAGGAAACTGTGGCAGGGACATCACTGAGGGGGCAGGCAGGGCTGTGGGCTAGAGGGCAAGACCACTGGTCCTTACATGCTAACTCTAGGGGCAAGCCTAGCCCTCAGTTCTCCTGTCTGGGAAGTGGGCAACAAGCCCCCGTCACAGCGGTCCGTGCAGACCTGGAGGAGCACACCTCTGCAACCTGTGAGGTGTGGCCCCGATGGCTGCTGCTCCTGGAGGGGCCCACCACGGTCGGTCCCCAGCACGTTGTGTTCCCAGCACCGCCCTCCAACTGCCCCTTCCCCACCAGGGGCTCCTAGACCCCAGGGCAGGCCCTGGCTGATTCATTCAAGAGGTGTCTTCCCGTTCCCGGCCCACCACAGCCTTAGCCAGGCACCGCCGATGCAGAGGGCGGCTTCTGAGGATGGCCACAAACCCGCAGCTTGGATTCGGGACGGAGGCAGGGCGCGACAGCCAGTGATGCCTGCAGGGACGCTGCCCTCGGCTGCTGCCAGCTACGAGGCTGTGCCCGGTGGGATGTGGGCACCGGGCATGCGCTGAGGGCCAAGTCGGGGGTTCCCACGGGATGTTCCCAGGCCTCAGGCACGCGTGCCAGCTCCCAACACCAATGGCATCATCTGCTCTGGAGCCGCAGCATTCTTGGACACTGTGGCGAAACCTGACCCGCTCAACACCTAACTTGGAATGCTGGTTTCCTGTGAATCATTTTCCATCCCTCCTCAGCTACGCAATTTGTTTACTTCTGACTCTTTCTGTGGCTTTACAGATGGAAACAACACAAAGGAAGGGTGGCACGGCCCCTGCCCCACAGTGCTGGTCCCCAAGCTGCTCAGTCCCCTGTGAGAGAGAGGTGGGGACCAAGATCAGGGCCATGCCCAGCTCTGCTCTCAGCACAGCAGCCTGGGCAAGTCCCTGCCTCCCTGGGCTCTGAACGAAGAGGGAGCTGAGCTCCCAGGACTCATGGGGATAATGGTGAGGTTGATGATGGTGATGGTGATGGTGTTGTGGTAATGGTGATCACAGTGATTGTGGTGGTGCTGGTGGTGATGTTGGTCATGATGATGGTGCTGATGGTGCTGATGGTGGTGGTGACGATGATGGTGATATGATGGTGGTGGTAGTGGTGATGGTGCTGATGGTGATATCAGATGGTGGTGATGGTGGTGATGAGGACGGTCATGGTGGTGGTGGTGATGAGGACGGTCATGGTGGTGGTGGTGGTGGTGATGAGGATGGCCATGGTGGTGGTGGTGATGTGGTGATAAGGACGGGCATGGTGGTGGTGATGAGGATGGTCATGGTGGTGGTGGTGATGTGGTGATGAGGACGGTCATGGTGGTGGTGGTGGTGGTGCTGAGGATGGTCATGGTGGTGGTGGTAGTGGTGATGTGGTGATGACAGTCATGGTGGTGGTGGTGGTGGTGGTGATGTGGTGATAATGATGATGGCAGTGGTAGTGATGGTGGTGGTGATGGTGATATGATGGTGATGGTGGTGGTGGTGATGGTGGTGATGGTGGTGATGAGGATGGTCATGGTGGTAGTGGTGATGTGGTGATGACGGTCATGGTGGTGGTGGTAGTGGTGATGTGGTGATGACGGTCATGGTGGTGGTGGTGATGTGGTGATAAGGACGGGCATGGTGGTGGTGATGAGGATGGTCATGGTGGTGGTGGCGATGTGGTGATGAGGACGGTCATGGTGGTGGTGGTGGTGGTGATGAGGACGGTCATGGTGGTGGTGGTGGTGGTGATGAGGATGGTCATGGTGGTGGTGGTAGTTAGTGGTGATGTGGTGATGATAGTCATGGTGGTGGTGGTGGTGGTGATGTGGTGATAAGGACGGCCTGGTGGTGGTGATGTGGTGATGAGGATGGTCATGGTGGTGGTGGTAGTGGTGATGTGGTGATAAGGACGGGCATGGTGGTGGTGGTAGTGGTGACAAGGACAGGCATGGTGGTGGTGGTGGTAGTGATGTGGTTATTACTCAGTGTATAGTGAGCACCACTGCATGTGGGGATTTTTGTGGACATGCTCTCAGACCACACAACCCATCTGCTCCCTTTTTGTGGATGAGGCCCTGATAAGTCCAACGGCCAGCTCAGGTAGCAGAGCAGCCAACAGGTATGGGAGGGCATGGCTTCTGTGGCTGTTGCTCCACAGGCAGGCTTTGCCAAGAGAGCCCAGTGAGCTAGGAGAGGAACTGCCCCTCTCCTCGGGCACAGGTCCCTCCTCTCTCATCCTGGCTGGGGGCAGGGTATGGGCCGTGACCCTGCAAGCAGCAAGTGGGGTGGGGGATTCTTTCATGACTTCGCAGTCTGCCAAGTGGAGGTCACCATCCAGCCAGTGGGTGCCACAGAACAGCAAGCCCCCGGCTACCCATCATCTGGAGAGGGTGGGAGCGCAGGTCTGCTCAGCACCTGGTAAAAGCCTCAACTGCCTGCTTCTTGGAAGGGCTGCCCTGGGCACCAGGCTCTTATGCCTCACTACCATGACCCAGGAACTCAGCCTATAGCCCCTCAGCACAAACGCTGGGCAGAGACTTTACACCAATACTGGGACAAGAGGCTTTCTGCCACAGCCGGCAACAGCAGCACTGGAATACCAGTCCTTGAGGGACTTGGCGAAGGAGCCAGTGCAGGCCTGCACAAAGGAAGCTCGGGGCTGGGGCCATGGGACAACGTGTGAAAGAAACACAGAATTCCATTCACAAGGATGCTCCACATCCACCAGCCCCATGGCATGGAAACTTCTGGAAGGCTACACACCAACGTGTTCCTGTTAACCACCTCTGCTGAAGAGGACCTGGCATTCACAAACAGCTGTGTTAGCTGAGTGAATTACAGCGGGGCTCAGAAGTGTGTGCCAGGATGGATCCGAGTGTGGGGAGGGAAGTGGGGGTGGCTTTGCAGCGACCTAGACAAACCCAGCTGTGCGGTGCCAACCATGGCCGGGTTTCTCCTAGGATCAGACTCAGGAGGTGGACACTGACATGGGGGCCCTGGGGGCCTGGAGGCAGACACTTCCCACAGAGCCCCAGTGTCCTGCTCGATGCTGGAACACCATGGACTGCAAGGGGCATCTTCTGAGGGACGCCTCCTCCCTCAGCTCCCAGAGGCTGCACTGCCCACCTCCCAGACAGGACAGCGGACGTCTGCTGTGGGCTGCACAGCCCATGAGCTGGGACCACAAAGCCAGGGTGCCACAGACAATACCCTGCCCCTCCTCCTCACAGGTACACACAGTAGGCCAGGTAGAGTCCTTGGCTTGGCGAGGCAGGTAGGGAAAGCCCTCAGTCCCTCACTGGCTCACTGCAGGCTCCACTTGTAGGAGCAGCCGGCTGAGCGCCGCCTCTGGCCCCTGGCTGCAGGAGGAGGTCGTCTCTGGCTGCCATGTGTGGCAGGTCCACGTCACACGTCACAGCTCCAAAGCCTGCCCTGTCCCACGGGTGTCCCCAGCATCCCCAATACCTTGCCCTGGGGACCTGCTGCCTGCCTTTGGGGCTCTACTTCAAATGTAGGCCTTTGGACAGGAGCTGATCCTTGCCAGGCCTGGCACAGGCTGGGCTGAAGATGAGCCGAACGCCTGTACCTGCCGGGTGCCCTATGCCTAGTGTGGACTGAGGGAACAGCTAGGCGGAGGAGGGTGCACACAGCTTTCCAGCCAGACACTTCAGGCGAGGCACTGGCCCTCAGCCTCAGTTTACCTTTCTGTAGAAGGCCCCTGCTTCTGAGGGGCTGTGGGAGATGGAGTCAGTGTCAGTGGACGGTGCTGTCCCCTGCAGCTCTCCGCCTCCCAGCACTTCCTCTGTGTGTGTCTGGGTGGGGGGGTGTCAGGGAAGGATTCAGGCTGGAAACAAGCTGGAGAATGGGCAGGAATCAAGGCAGGGCCTGGGCTCCCCACAGGCAGGGCCCCATCCTGGCACCTCTGGCCAAGGCCAGCGAGGCCGAGGAACTGAGCACACAGAGGTGGATGTACGTGGGAAGACAGGCAAGGGGGCGGGGTGGGGGACCTGGAGACAGGGGCTGGCCTAGGCTGCCTGGGGAGGGGGCCGGGACTCCGGAGGCTGGGGTTACTGTGGGGTGCCGCTTGCCTCGAGACCTGCCTGTTGGCTGGAGGGGCAGGGTTAGGTTGTAAGGACCCTCTGAGAGTCGACCTGGCCCCTGGAGTCCAGGTGATGACCTTGGACCCCTGGGGCCAGGGTCCCAGAGGTGACAGGAGGCAAACCCACAGGGAAGATTCCATGCCAGAAATGGGTGGGGTCCAAAGGGCCCACTTCCTCAGGCCCTGTAGGCTGTGACAGCTGCTGGGCAGAGTGGAGGGCACGCAGGGCCAGGAGGCCCATGCCCATGCTTGGGGCTTGCTAGCTCTGCCCAGTTCCAGGGGCCGCTGTCGTTGGCCAGGGGTGGCTTAGCTTTGCTGGAGGCTGGAGAGACTCCATGAGAATCCATGATCAGCCCCCACGCTGCCCCTGGAAACCCCTGCTGGCACCTTGGAGGGTCCACAGGCTCCAGGCATGTGGGCCTCACCTCAAGTACCCCAGTCCCACCCTGGAGGCTGAAGCTCCTGCATTTCCCATGGGGGAGGGTGGGTGTCCTAGAGGAGTCAAGAGACTCCCAGATGCAGCCCCTCAGATGCAGGCTGCTCGGGGCCCCCTCCTCCACTCTGGGCCCTGGAATTTTCCTGTCAACTTCTGACCAAGCCAGCCAAGGTCCCTTTGCAAAGCAAACCAAAGGCAAATGACCGAGAATCACAGGCCCTTGGGAGGCTGCCAGAGTGAGCAAGTCTGGCCCAAGCAGGAGTCGACGGAGCCCAGCCTGGCTCTCGGCCTGCAACCAGGTCCACCGCAGAGCCACCTGGGGGAAGCCTAGGGCAGGGCCTCTTGCTCAGTGCAGTGGCATCTGTGCCTGAGAGGGCTGGAGGAGGCTGGGGCAGTGGGGAAAGGGACAGGAGTGTGCCCAGGAGGGAGGCCCTGGAAGCAGAAGCCAGTCCCATACCTCTGCCCCATGGGGCCTTCCCCACAGTGGGCACATAGGCCTCACTCTTTTGGCCCTGGGGGGCTACGCTTGGACCCTGGGGCAACATATACGATGGCCCCCCTGTGTGGGCTCCAGCTGTTTGCTGACCTGGCCGCTGCAGCACTGACAGGGACAGGCCAACCTTGGTCACCCTCTGGGAGCTCAGAGCCCCAGCTGACCCCCTGGAGAGCGCCCCTGTAGCAGGTGGTCAGGTCACCCACCCCAGAAGAGGGAAAGGCACAGACTTGATCTGGACTAGAAATCCCTACTTCCTGGAATTCTCTCCTCCAGCGGAATTCCGTGTCTTTTGCCAAGACAAAGAGTCAAGGGGAGGACGCGCTCGGTCCCTGTGCCTCCGGGAGGCCCTCGCTGGGCGGGCGCGGGGCAGCATCCCCTCAGCTCTGCCCGGGAGGAGGCCGTGGCCAGGCCCCGTCTGTGAGCCAGGCTCCGGGGGTGTTGCTTCTCTGGAACTAGACCCTTTTACACTTGAAGCATCACCAGAACTGCGTGACTTGATTCAGGGCAGGAAAAAGGCGACAGCAGGAGGGGACCGACATGCGACATGGCCGCACACGGGCCTCAGGTGGCTCCTGCTGCAGCTTCTACAATCCCCTAGGCCCCGTGTGTGCTTGCGGAAAAGAGACCCCTGCTCAACGGGGAGGAGGGGGTGCTGGGACAGGCCACAGAGTCTGCAGGGTGGGGCCCTGGGAAACAGCACAGGGCCTGCCAGGTCTGGGCAGGGATGTGGTTTCCACCTTAAATATTTTTGGTTTGTTTTTTATTGAGATAAGTTCATATGCCATGAAATTCTCCCTTTCGAAGCACACAATCCCGTGGTTTTCAGTGTATTTACAAAACTGTACGAACATCACCACTATCTGATTCCAGAACATTCTCATCACCACAACGGAAGCCCCGCCCTGCTAGCTGTCACTCAGCTCCTTTCGGTTCTCTTCCTTGCTGCTCCCTGACTCTGTGGTTGCGCTGTCTGGGACGTTTCACTGGAGTGAAGACACACACATGTGGCTCTGAGACCAGCCCCTTCACCGAGCAGCCCGTGTCTGAGGCTGGTCCGTGTTGTAGCGTGTGCTAGAGCTGCCTCCCTTCCTGTGGCTGAGTCACCTCTGTGCGGCGGTCTGAGGGGGTCTTCCAGCTGCAGTGGGTGGTGTCATGGGCTTTGAAAGCATCTGGGGTAAGGCGTCCACCCCTGCTGGCCTTGGCTTTGCATCCCATCCCTTCCCTCGGCCCCCAGCCCCACCCCTCCACAGCCAGGCCACACACACTCATTCAGGACCTGGTGAATTTTAAGCCCAGACATTGTCAACAACTTTCTCCTCACCCCCACCCACAGCAGCCAAGATACCTCCGCGTGGGGCTTTTGGGGCTGGGGATGTGTCCTGGTACATGGCTGCTGAGACATCTCTCAGCACAGACACCCGAGAGGAACCTGGGTGCAGCCGGCTGTGTCTGCTTCCCAGGACACAAGCCCCAAGAGCCATCTCGATCCTCCAACCCAGTCCTTGGACTCTGGAGATACTCGGCTGGGCAGTGAGTGGCCAGCAGGGAAAGCCATGAAATGCGGCCGCTCGCTCTCCTTTCTTATCTGCCAGTGGCAGCCAAAGCTGGATGAGCACGGACTCCCTGGGCAGAGGCTGCTCCCTGGCATATGTGTGGGGCAGGTGCCCCAGCGAGGCACAGGGCACCCTCGCAGGGGGTTCTAGAGCCCTCTGGCAGGCTGGGTATCAATGCTTCGCTGCTCCACGGTCCCTCCCCACACCCTCAGCCTCCCACAGTCGCCGTGGAGGACTGCCCCCAGGATGCCAGTGTAATTAAGGCTCCCTCAGTCCCGCAGGGAGTGGACATGAGCCGGCAGCCACACAGCTGCCCTGGCCACAGGAGCCCCAGCCTTTGTCAGGGCTGGCAGGGAGGGGAGCAGGGGCTGCAGACCCCAGGGTAGCAGGAGTCAGTGAAGACAATGAGTAGAGGCGAGGTGAGGTGGACAGCCTTCCACAGTGACCACAGAGGTGACCGAGGCGGGTGGGGGCTTCATCCCCAGGGGGCCATCCCCAGACGGCCCAGAGGGCGGAACCAAGAACACAGGACACCGAGCCTCGGCTCACCACATGCACACATGCACTCACAACCTTGTTCTGGACTCACTCAGGCCCAGGCCCAGATGACCCAGCCAAAGCTTGGCCCGGGGTGGGGGTGGGGGTCATCAGTGACCTTGACCTCCGCTTCCCAGCCCAGACCCTGGATCCTGAGGGATGAGGTGCCCTTCAGGCCTGGCTTCTTAGGTGACTGGAGAGCACAGTGTTGCTTTTTAAAACTTCTGTCCACAGTGAACAGAGCTGGCGCTGGGGCAGGATGCTGCCCAATGATCTGTGACAGAAGGTTATAGATGTGGGCTCTGGATTTCCTGCTTTTAAGGAATGGGAATCCATGGTTCACAGCAGGTGGCTCATGTGCACCTCAAGGCACCACGCTCACCTCGAAGTGAGCAGTTGAGCCGCTGCAGGGGAGAGCCTGTCCCAGGGAGGTTTAGTCTTTCAGGGCAGCTGCCAGGCCATGTGAGAAGTGTGCAAGGTGCCTCTGAGTGTCTGAGATGCCCCAGAGCAAGGAATCCCACACACGAGAGGATGTCACTCACTCAGGGACACAGCGGGCGCCACCTCGGACCCACGGGGATGGTGCTCAAGAACCAGCCAGTCGCGAGCGGAGGGGGCAGTGCGAGCAGGGCAGCCTGGCACTTTCACGGGTGTGTGAGCCACGGGCGGAGGGTGACCTCGAGGACACCACATGGAGTAAGACAGCCCAGTCTCAAAGGGACAAACCCTGGACGGCCACAGACAGAGGTCCCTGAGGAGCCAGAATCCTAGAGACAGGACCGGAATGGGGGCTGCCAGGGCCGGCGCAGGGGTAGCTCTTGGTCCTTGCCTCCCTCCCAGATCTGAGCCTTTGGGACACAGTGTCTCTTGCTGGAACGGAGCTGGGACAACTGGGCTGGCTGACACAGCCTCATACCTTCCACTGATTTGATTTTATGTTTAAAAGGCGACAGATGGCTTCATGTAAACCAGGAGGGGGCATGCGGTGCTGTCACACCCAGCTGGCGGGGGCCCCAGGCCACCAGACATGCAGCAAGTACTCTGGAGACAGGATGGGAGCTGAGGATGGCCCCCAAGGAATGCCCTGGCCCTCTCAACACCTGGGAAGCCACCAGCCAGTTCCTGTGGTGAAGGTGACACCGCAAAGGACAGACCGGGTCCCCTCCCCACCACAAGGAGGGGCTGGGAGTGCGGCCACGAGTGACCCCAGGAATGCTCTTTTCAACAGGCTCCATGTGCTATCCCCCCGGAGGCCCCGGTCCCCCCAAAGCTGTACTCAGTGCCTGCCTTCTCGAAGTGTCAGCGGGCACCTGGAGATGCATGTCCTGTGCAGTCACACGGCGGGAAAACAGGCTCAGAGGGTCCTCGGGACCCAGCTGACCTGAAAGCAGCCCCAGGAGGCGATCAGGAGGATGCGCCTCAGAGCAGGGGAGTACGCCGTGGCTCGGCTTGCCATGCCTACACCCTGACTAGCCACCGAAAGCATCGGAGTCCGAGAAGCACGGAGCACCGCACCCCCTGCCCACGCTGGCTCAGGACGCGGTCCCGCCTGTGACCACGGGGCTGATAGCCCCCCAAGAGCATGTGGGACCAGGCATCCACCCCCACCTGGGAAAAGATCAAAATTCAAAACTCCAGGTTGTTCCTGCTGAATGCACTCCACTTTTGCAGCATCGTAACATGAAACAATCCTTAAGTCCAGCTATGGTCAGACAGCCTGCTGCGGCCAGGAGCAGGGTGTGGGGACAGGCACCAGGGGACTCGACATCTGGTCCAGCCCCCATCCTCTCACTGGTAGGGAATGGAAGGCCCAGGGGATGGCAGGGAGCCGCGCCCTGACCCTCAGTCTGGGGTGCACCTGTCGGGAGCCAGCCCCTGCAGCCATCCCGGTTGGGGGGGGGGTGTCTGGATGTTTCCACTTGTTGGAAGCGATCTGCAGAAGCAACACTAAGCAAAAGTCTGGACCCCACCCCAAGAAGCTGGCAGCTCCTACTTCCTTCCGCGGGAACACTGGACCCTGGGCCCGCCCCCACAGAGAGAAGGTCTCCCGCCAGCACCTGGGCCCACCTGAAGAGGGTCATCCAATCCCAGAGCAGCTGCCCCAGCTGACGTCCTAAGCACTGCTCACTGTGGATCTGAGAGAAACACAAAGAACTCCAGTGTTCTGGGACAGGGTTGGGGCGCTCTGCTCCACAGCACGGGGACTGCAGGGGTGAGATGCACTCCAAGCCGGGACGGCAGCTGCAGCTGCTCGGAACCTGCTGTCCTCACGCTCGGGGACCATGACGCCCTGTGCCACTGGGGATGGAGGCGAGGGCCTACCTCAGGGCTGGCCGACTATGTAGGGCAGAGGGGCTGCAGGTCTGTGGTGACTTGGTCATTCCAGCCACAGACAGGCTGCCTGAGGGCCTGGCCTCTCACTGCTGCCACCCTGACCCCACATCTGCAGCAGGACAGGAAAGGCAGAGGTTGGGGAGACATAAGGTCACCAAGAAGGCACGTGGCACCCCAAGGGGCCTGGGCTTCAGGTACCACTCCCTGTGAGGGGGCCACCCAGACATGGAACCCTTCCTTATAATCCGCAAAGCTCTCCCCAAGAGCCATCCAACACAGATGTAACTGAGCCAATGAGGTAGGCGGGCCTCAGACCTGTAGCCAAAGTTCCAAGCAGGCACAAGGGCCCAGACACAACAGCCGGGTCTGCAAGGGCAGCAGGGGCCTTGTGGAGAGCAGTTGGGGGGCAGCACTGAGGACAACGAGGGGATGGGCAGAGGCTGCCTCACACTCCAGTGCTTGAAATTTTGTAGTATTCAGTCACCCGGGAAGGTGTGCACCCACAGCGCAGTCACCTGGGAGGGTGTGCACCCACAGCGCAGTCACCCAGGAGGGTGTACACCCACAGCGCACAGTCACCAGGAGGGTGTACACCCCACAGCGCACAGTCACCCAGGATGGTGTACACCCCCATAGCACACAGTCACCCAGGATCCCACACTGCACAGTCACCCACGAGGGTGTACACCCCACAGTGCACAGTCAGCCAGGATGGTGTACACCCTACAGTGCACAGTCACCCAGGATGGTGTACACCCCACAGCGCACAGTCACCAGGAGGGTGTACACCCCACAGCGCACAGTCACCCAGGATGGTGTACACCCCACAGTGCACAGTCACCCAGGATGGTGTATACCCTACAGTGCACAGTCACCTAGGAGGGTGTACACCCCACAGTGCACAGTCACCTAGGAGAGTGTATACCCCCACAGTGCACAGTCACCCAGGATGGTGTACACCCCCACAGTGCACACTCATCCAGGAGGGTATACACCCAACAGTGCACAGTCACCTAGGAGGGTGTACACCCCACAGTGCACAGTCACCCAGGATGGTGTACACCCCACAGCACACAGTCACCCAGGATCCCACACTGCACAGTCACCCACGAGGGTGTACACCCCACAGTGCACAGTCACCCAGGATGGTGTACACCCCACAGTGCACAGTCACCCAGGATGGTGTACACCCCACAGTGCACAGTCACCTAGGAGGGTGTACACCCCACAGTGCACAGTCACCTAGGAGAGTGTATACCCCCACAGTGCACAGTCACCCAGGATGGTGTACACCCCCACAGTGCACACTCATCCAGGAGGGTATACACCCAACAGTGCACAGTCACCTAGGAGGGTATACACCCCACAGTGCACAGTCACCCTGGAGGGTGTACACCCCACAGTGTACAGTCACCCAGGATGGTGTATACCCCACAGATCACAGTCACCCAGGAGGGCATATACCCCACAGTGCACAGTCACCTGGAGGATGTACACCCCCACAGTGCACAGTCACCCTGGAGGGTGTATACCCCACACTGCACAGTCACCCACGAGGGTGTACACGCCACAGTGTACAGTCACTCAGGAGGGTGTACACCCTCACAGTGCACAGTCACCCAGGATGGTGTACATCCCACAGTACACAGTCACCCACGAGGGTGTACACCCCACAGTGCACAGTCATCCACAAGGGTGTACACCCCACCATGCAAGTCACCCAGGAGTGTATATACCCAACAGTTCACAGTCACCTAGGAGGGTGTATACCCCCACAGTGCACAGTCAGCCAGGATGGTGTACACCCCACAGTGCACAGTCACCTAGGAGGGTGTATACCCCCACAGTGCACAGTCACCCAGGATGGTGTACACCCCACAGTGCACAGTCACCCACGAGGGTGTACACCCCACAGTGCACAGTCACTCAGGAGGGTGTACACCCCACAGGGCAAGTCACCCAGGATGGTGTACACCCGCACAGTGCACAGTCACCTAGGAGGGTGTATACCCCCACAGTGCACAGTCAGCCAGGATGGTGTACACCCCCACAGTGCACAGTCACCCAGGATGGTGTACACCCCACAGTGCACAGTCACCTAGGAGGGTGTATACCCCCACAGTGCACAGTCACCCAGGTGGGTGTACATCCCACAGTGCAGTCACCTAGGAGGGTGTATACCCCCATAGTGAAGTCACCCAGGAGGGTGTGCACCACACAGTGCAAATCATCCAGGAGGGTGTGCATCCACAGTGCAGTCGCTCAGGAGGGTGTACACCCCACCGTGCACAGTTACCTAGGAGGGTGTGCACCCCACAGTGCACAGTCACCCAGGAGGGTGTACAACTCACAGTGCAAAGTCACCTAGGAGGGTGTACATCCCACAGTGCACAGTCACCCAGGAGGGTGGCACTCATGTTTCCAAGGCCTGAGTCTGGTAGGCTATGTGGGACCATGATCAGTAAGCCTGGTCTTTGAACACACACAGGGATTCCTGACGCCCTGCATTTATGAGGAGTGGTTGCTCTCATGTGAGATTACTGCACTCTCCTACCACAGAGGGAAACTGAGGCTCCCCCTGCACTTTCTGGGCACACACAGACAATAATGGCTAAGATCCACAGGTGCTCATGGTCAGGTGGCTCAGTGCTAAGAGCCCAGGAAAGGGCACCATGTGCCCTTAGTCTCCCCACTGTTTATATCGAGCATCTCCTGGCTCTGAGGTCACACGTCTGCTCTGGCTAGCTTGACTTGGGAGCAGGTCTGAACCTCCGGGTCCCCAAGCCTGATCCAGTGCCCAGTGACGGTCCTAACCCACCACAGCCTCTGCAAGAATGGGTGTGCATGGGGACAGGCGGGTCACTGCTCTGAACTTTACACGTGCCCCAAGGTGCTGGAACAGAGCCATGTGGTTCACGGCTGCGAGGCGGTTGCCCTGTTCCTGCAGGCCCCAGAGACCCTCGCCCAGGCAGCGGCTCTGGCCACACCTCTGCAGAAACCCTCGGGGCAGTGCTTCCACCTCCCAGGCTGGAGCCAGCAAGCTCTCTGATAGGCAGAAAGCTGCCAGTGGCACCCCGTTCACGAGCACAGTTGTGGGGCTGTCACACACGTCAGGGTTATCACGTGAACAATGGGGAGAACCAGCCTCATGGACACCATGAAGACAAGCAGACGGTCAGTTCCCAGGTCAGCTCTTGCACTGTCTCTCGGGCGACAGGGACAGCAAAGTGCTGCCCAGGCTGCCCAGAAGCGGCTGTGGGGCCTCAGGTGGATCCTGCCCTGCAGCTTTGGGAGACGCTGCTAGAAGCCAGCAGGGACGCGCTCTTGCCTGTCAGCGGAGCCGAGTGGTCCAGGGTGCCTCCCTGGCCTTCATCTGGCCCATGAGGTGAGATGGCCAAGATTTCTACATGGCTGGGCTCCATCCCCAGTGACAAACTCAAACCCAAGTCTGGAGGTGGTCAGCATCTGAGTCGGGGACTTGAGCAAAGCCGGAGACCCTGAGGCACGCTCTGGGCAGGCGGGTGAGCAGAGCTGGAAGTCCCTCCGAGACGAGGTGCTGCCTGAGGCTCTGGCCGGCGCTGTGGCTCTCGGGCCTGCTCTGGAGGGACCCAGAGAGACACCCAGCTTCCAGCCCAGGGCCACAGAGGTGCCACGCCACGCCACAGCCTTGCACGAGGAGCCTCCCCTTGGATACAGCCCATGCTGGCGACCTCCGTGAGGATAGCAGTCACGTGAGGGGCGGCTGTTCCCACCCGGAGCACGCCTGTCAGCTTGGAGCCGACACACTGGGCGTTCTCCCACTCAGCGTTCAGTTCGGGTTTGGCGCCCGGTCCTCCTGGACTGGACTTGCTGCTTACACACTTTCTGGGGACGAGTTCTGGACAGTGTTGCCAGAGAGGTGGCCTGGGGTGGGGAGGGTAGGCTTAAGGGAACCAGGCCTTGGGGCTAGCGGGCCCACACCTGCCTGGGGCTCTGCAGTTCATGGCTAACCCTAACAAGAAGCCACTTCCATGCCATGGATGCCCATGGAAAACACACAGCTTCTGCCTACCCCAGGCTGGGCTTGGCAACTCAGGGAGACCTAGGTCACGATGGGGGAGCTGCCACTAGCTGTCTAAACTTAAGCCAAACTGGAGGGGGCCAGAGCCCACAGCTCCCAGGGACAAGAGGGCCCTCTGGCCACAGGTGGGACAGTGGGAGGTGGCAGAGTCTGGGGCAGGAACAGCAGCCTTGGGACAGGGCTGTGGTGAGGCCACAGCACAGGAAACCTGGGCTCCTGGGTCACGGGGAGGAGGATCACGTTGAGCGCTGATGGGCTTGGCTTGAGGGCCCAGAGCCCAGCAGGGATGAGCATGAGCCCTTAAACAGGACCAGATGGGAGCTAGGAGATAAGGGGGTGGTTCTGGAAGGCTCCCGAGAGTCCCTGGGGACTGGGGAGGTGGCCAAGGCGAGACGCTGTGGAAACACCCGTGGATGGTGGCTGGGAAACGTGGCTGCAAGTGGGGTAGGGCAGACAAGACTCCCACAAGCACAGCAGCCAGGAGGCGGCCTCGGAGCAGGGGTGCACAGGGCAACAAGGACATGAGCTGCCCCTTAGCCCACACCCCCAGGCCCACTTCAGGACAGCCCTCGCATTCATCTGGAGGAGAGCACAGGGCCTCCCAGGACGACACACCCACCCTACCCCCGCTCTATGGGGCACTGCCCCTGCCCGCAACTCCCCCTGGGCCCACCCAGCATGGAAGGCAGACACGCCTGGGGCTGGGGGACTCAGGCCCTGCCTGGGGCAAAGGCAGCAGGAGCTCTGGGGTGGCGCTGCCTGGCTGGGGCTGACGGACCAGCAGCAGGCCACAGGTGGGAGTGGCCGCTGGACCTGCTCCTGCTGCCTGCCGGTCCTCCCACCTGGCCGGGAAGGGCTTAGTCCCGAGATGGGCTTGATTCTATCACAAAAGAGGGCACGGGCTGCCCAGTGAGCTAACTGCAGGCAGTCTAGGTGCCACGTCCAAAGTCCCCATCCCACCTGGGCAGGTGTGGCTCTGCCCAGGCCTCCCTGTCCCAGGTCCTTTTCTCTGGGTTAAAGGTCTCCCCTTCCAGCCTGGCTGGGGAGGAAGCTACCCACACTGCATGGAGCCTCAAGGGTCTGGGACTTCACGGGGTGTCTGTCTGCTCTCAAGGGGGCCCTCAGTGTCCAGCAGCACCAAGTGAGGGAAGTGGGTACGTTGTGGCCACGCCCATGCTGCGCCCTCATGGGCCGAGTGGACACACAGTGGCTGAGTGACCGCGTGCCCAGGCCTGGTGCCCATGCTGTCAGCTCGTCCCAGCTCACACTTCCTGGGGCAGGGCAGCGGAAGGATCCCCAGGAAGCTGAGTCCAGCAGAGCTGGGGTTCCAGTCCCCGAGTTGGGGGCTGGCACACGCGCTGGCTGAGGGTCAGCGATGTGTCCAGGCCCACCCTGTGATTCCAGTCAGGATGAGAGCGTCAGAAAAGCAAGACAAAGCTGCCCAGGAGATCCGGGAGGGAAGGCCAGGTCTGGGCAGCCTCCCTGCGTGAGGTGGCCGCCGTGTCTGCCCACGCGGTCCATGACTGGAGCGTGTGGGGCCAGTCAGAGCTTCAGGTGCATGGCTCCCCGCACGGAGCAGCTGTGCTCCAGCCGTGGCCGTGTGCTCTTCCAGGTCTCCTCGGCAAAGTCCGGGGCAGGCGTCCTGGGATGAGGAGGTCACATGTGTGGAGGCTCCGTCCCAGAAGGCACACCCGTCCCTTGGTGACTCAGCAGGAGGGGCAGGACCCAGAGGACCTCGGGCAGCAGCTGCTCTCGCTTCCCTGCCCGGCATCTCCACCCTTGGCCTCCTAGGACCCCAGCCTGGTGCCTGTCGCTGGCTTGAGAGCCAGCATTCCCAGCCACGAGGTGTCCTCTGCAGAAGCCGAGATCCCAGGAGAACGTTGTTCCTGTCTGCCTCCCTTCTGCAAGATGGACAGTGCTATCCATTTCAGTACGGAGGGTCTGGCCCCAGGGAGCTCTCCTAGGCCCATGTGCTCACTGGCAGGGACTCCAGCCATCCCCTGGGCTCAGGGGGACAGTGGGCCCAGCAGAGAGGAAGCAGCAGCCTGCCGAGCAGGTGCACACACGCCTGTGGTTGTGGACGGGAAGGCGGCGCCGGAAATGCCCCAGAGCCAATGCCTGGGGAGAGGAAGAGGCCGATCTGTGAAACCAAAGCAGCAGAAGAAACCATGAAAGACGCTTTAAGAACACTTCCAGTGTGCATGGTGACCCAGACACGGGAACCCTAAGAGAACACTGGCATTTAGCCACCTAGTCAAGTGTCTTAGCGTCCAACGAACAGCACACACTCATGCAGGAGGAGACCTGGCGACTTGCAGGAGGATGCGGGAAACTGCTGAAACCGCTCGTCTGTTTTGCGTTATGTGCACTTTCCACGAACGCTCTAAAGACCTGTATATGCATGGGTTTCCAAAAATTTTGCACCAAAAAAACCTTACTTTTTTTTTTATTCCATTTTCCATGAAGTTTTTGAAGTACTCTTGTGTTTCAGGAAAAGAGAATTAAAAATTGACAGAAAGAGTAAGTCGGAGACCAACCCAGGGAGACAGAAACAAGTAACCAGCGGTGTGGCCGGCACTGACGGGCAAACCAGGCCAGGCACTTCCATTTCCACTCACGGAACGGGGCTAAGTGCGCAGGACCAGGGCGGCGGTGGCACCCAGGCTTCCCCTGGCAGGTACTCCAGATCAGTGCCCTGAAGGGGCGGTTTGGGGAAGGTGCGGAGACGTCCATGACAGCCCCAGCCACCGCCCAGCCGGCTCGCTGGAAAGTCGTTTAGGATACCCAGTCTCGAGGTCAGGTGTGGTCCTCCTAGGCATCCACCCGACGGGAACAGGCAGAGACGCCTGGCCCAGGATGGCCTGCAGCACAGCAGCACGGCCCGGAAGACCACTCTCCCACCCGACAGCCAGAGCACGCAGCACAGCCCGGAAGACCGCTCTCCCACCTGACAGCCGGAGCACGCAGCACAGCCCGGAAGACCACTCTCCCATCCGACAGCCAGAGCACGCAGCACGGCCCGGAAGACCGCTCTCCCACCCGACAGCCGGAGCACGCAGCACGGCAAGTGGTGAGCATGCCCAGCAGGACAGCAGTGGGGACCACGCCCTGTCCACTGCCTCCACTCCCCCAGGAGCTCTGACCCCTGCTTGGTGGTGCGCCCGGGCCATGCGATGTCTTTGCTGCGTCGGGTGAACATTCCAATTTCTCGGAATCAGCAGCAACAGCTCCAACACCTGCCCAGGTCCAGGTCCCATCACCTGCACGTGGCCCCAGGGGTGCCGCTGCCAGGGCAGGTGGGTGCCCGAGGCCGACCTTCCTGGCAGCCTTGTGGGTTCTGCGGAGATTTCCACCGCTGGACACCACCCTCCTGGGCCACGTCTGGTGCACAGGACACCCCGGGGAGGGCCCTGTGCGCAGTGGTCTGGACCGTACCCATCGGAGCCAGATCCAGGGACCCCCAACTTTGGACAGCAGGCTGTCTGTGTCCCAAGCCCCAGGCTAAGGGAGAATGACCTAGGACCCCTGCCCTGGTCTGGCTCACTCGGGCACAGGGGCCTCCTTGGTTCACTCTCCGCTGCTGGTGCCTCGACTGGGCCCACAGCAAAGCAGCAACTGCAGCCCCGCCACCTGTCTTCACGGTCTGAATGGCTCTGGGGAGGGGCAGGACCTGGGCGCCCTGGAGCCTGATGAATCGTACAGGCACACGCTCACTCTCTACACAGAGAAAACACACCGTGGAGACCAGGAGGACGGTGGCGAGGCAGCACCCACCGCTGCCCAGCAGGGAGGGCACAGGGACAGAAGGAGTCAGGCACCGCCCCCAGCAGGAAGCTTCTCTCTGAGGTGAGAGCCGACCTCCTGCCTCCTGCCCTTGACTGACAGGGCCTCCCGGAGAGCACCTCCAGGGTCCTCTACACCCTCTGCCTGTGGACATGGACGTGGACCCGTCTCCAGGGGTCATCCACTGCCTTCTGCTTGCATGGGGGCCCTGCCCAGGTGTGGCTGCACATGTGGCTGCCAGGCGTCAGTCAAGGGCAGGGGCAGGCCCGGGGCTCAGAGGCCGGGCTGGGGCTGCATCCCGGGTGGGAGACCTGAGAGGCGTAGTCTCAGGCCCCTGTGGTCCCTTTCCCTGGGGCTCCTGGAAACCAGCTGTGTCTGCACCCTGGCAGACCCTGACGTGGGTCCATTTCCTCTCCTAGTCCCTGGCGGCTCACCCTGTGAACTTACTCTGCTCCAGGCACTGGAGGACAGTAGAGAGAAAGAGGCAGAATCCCACTCAACGACATGAGCTCCAGCAGGCAGAAGGCGGAGCCACGAGCTCCTTGCAAAACTCAGCAGGGGTGTCAGTGTGGGAAAAACACAGCCTTTCAACAAGAACCCAATGTTGGTGGAAGATTTTCAAGAACAATTAAAAAAACTCGCAAATGGGTTTAAAATATTCATTTGATATGACTCACTGCCTCACGATCTCAGCTGCCTCCTTGCTAAATCACCAAGCTGATCTGAAACTCATGCGGAAACGCAATGGACCCGGATGACCAGACCACTACTGACAAGAAGGGCAAAGCTGGAGGACTCGCGCGGCCTGGAAAGACAGCAGTCAAGGCAGAACTTTCGCACGAGTGCAGCTCAGGCCGTGGCACGGACCAGGAGGAGTCCAGAATAAACCCTGCCACCCACAGTCAACGCCTGTTCACCAAGCCTTCTGAGGCCATCTTAATAAGGGAACAGCTTCTGACCCACATGCTGGGACCGGGAGACCACACCACACACAGGGACGACTGCAGCCCTACACCAAGAGTAGGCTGACCCCTGCTCACACACACAGGGAGGCTGACCCCTGCTCTCTCACACACATACACACCACACACAGGGAGGCTGACCCCTGCTCACCCCACACACAGGAGGCTGACCCCTGCTCACCCCACACACAAGAGGCTGAACCCTGCTCACACACACAGGGAGGCTGACCCCTGCTCATCCTACACACAGTGAGGCTGACCCCTGCTCACACACACAGGGAGGCTGACCCCTGCTCTCACACACAGGGAGGCTGACCCCTGCTCACTCCACCCACACTGGAGGCTGACCCCTGCTCACCCCCCACACACAGGAGGCTGACCCCTGCTCACCCTACACATAGTGAGGCTGACCCCTGCTCTCACACACAGGGAGGCTGACCCCTGCTCACCCTACACACAGGAGGCTGACCCCTGCTCATCCTACACACAGGGAGGCTGACCCCTGCTCACCCTACAAACAGGAGGCTGACCCCTGCTCTCACACACAGGGAGGCTGACCCCTGCTCACCCTACACACAGGAGGCTGACCCCTGCTCATCCTACACATAGTGAGGCTGACCCCTGCTCTCACACACAGGGAGGCTGACCCCTGCTCACCCTACACACAGGAGGCTGACCCCTGCTCATCCTACACATAGTGAGGCTGACCCCTGCTCTCACACACAGGGAGGCTGACCCCTGCTCACACACATAGGGAGGCTGACCCCTGCTCACCCTACACACAGGAGGCTGACCCCTGCTCACAAGCCACACAAAATTGCCCCTAAAAGGATTAACAATATAGATATAAAAGCTAAAACCATGAAACTTTTAGAGGAAAATATAGGGGATCTACAGAGGCATACTATAACAGGTAAAAACCACCATCGTGAAAAAAACAAAGAAATCAATGAATATCTCCACAAATGCTGAATAACCAACGTACCAATTCAAGAAACAAGGATAAGGAAGACAACATGATGCCCCAAAGAACACAACACGTCACCACTAGGTTGTGAAGATGATGAGGTTGAAGAAATGCCAGAAATGGAATTCATAAGATCACATAAGGCCGGCGCCACGGCTCACTAGGCTAATCCTCCGTCTGCAGTGGCGCCAGCACACCGGGTTCTAGTCCCGGTCGGGGCGCCGGATTCTGTCCTGGTTGCCCCTCTTCCAGTCCAGCTCTCTGCTGTGGCCCGGGAAGGCAGTGGGGGATGGCCCAGGTCCTTGGGCCCTGTACCCACATGGGAGACCAGGGGAAGCACCTGGCTCCTGCCTTCGGATCAGCGCAGTACCCAACCACAGCGTGCTGGCCGCGGCGGCCATTGGAGGGAGAACCAATGGTAAAGGAAGACCTTTCTCTCTCTCTCTCTCTCTCTCTCTCTCTCTGTCTACTCTGCCTGTCAAAAAATAAAAAAGATCACATAGAACTAATCAGAAGCAAATGAATGAACTACTGAAATCCGATCAGGACATGAAGGAAAATTTCTCTCATGAGATTGAGATCTTAAAGAGAAAACAAGATGAAATGAGGAATTCAATAGAATAAATAAAAGTGCAGTGGGGAGCCTTAACAGCAGAACTGGGAATGCAGAAGACAGAATATCAGACTTAGAAGACAGAGCACAGGAAAGTATACTGTCAGACCAAAGACAGGAAGAGGACATTAGAAAACTAAAAAATGGCCGGCACCGCAGCTCACTAGGCTAATCCTCCGCCTGCGGCACCTGCACCCTGGGTTCTAGTCCCGGTTGGGGCGCCGGATTCTGTCCCGGTTGCTCCTCTTCCAGGCCAGCCCTCTGCTGTGGCCTGGGAGTGCAGTGGAGGATGGCCCAAGTGTTTGGGCCCTGCACCCCATGGGAGACGAGGAGAAGCACCTGGCTCCTGACTTCGGATCAGTGTGGTGCGCCGGTCACGGCGGCCATTGGAGGGTGAACCAACGGCAATGGAAGACCTTTCTCTCTGTCTCTCTCTCTCACTATCCACTCTGCCTGTCAAAAATAAAAAAAAATAATAAATAGAAATAAAAAATAAATATAAAAAGAAAACTAAAAAACACTGTTGGGATCTACAGGATACTATCAAATGATCCAACATATGGTTCCAGGGGTTCCTGAAGGTGTGGAAAGAAAGGATTAGAAGGCCTTTTCAGTGAAAGGGACATCCAAGCATGGGAAGCACACAGAACGAACTCCTAATAGACATGACCAGAAAGATCTTCACCACGACACATACGATCAAACTCTACACAGTGAAACATAAAGACAAGATTCTAAAATGTGCACGAGAGAAACACCAGGTTACTCTCAGAGGATCTCCAACTAGACTCACAGCAGACTTCCCATCAGAAACCCTACAAGCTCTGAGAAAACGGCGAGGTATATTCCAAGTCTTCTTTTTTTTGATATTTATTTGAAAGTCAGAGTTACACAGAGAAAGGAGAGGAACAGAGAGAGCGAGAGAGCGAGAGAGAGAGAGAGAGAGGTTTTCCATCAGCTGGTTCACTCCCCAACTGGCCACAATGGCCAGAGCTGTGCTGATCTGAAATGAGGGGCCAGGAGCTTCCTCCGGGTCTCCCATGTGGGTGCAGGGTCCCAAGGACTTGGGCCAACTTCTACTGCTTTCCCAGGCCACAGCAGAGAGCTGGACTGGAAGAGGAGCAGCCGGGACTAGAACTGGCGCCCATATGGGATGCCAGCTCTGCAAGGGGCAGCTTTACCTGCTTTGTCACAGCGCTGGCCCCTGTTCCAAGTCTTTTTTTTTTTTTTTAGCAATTTATTTACTTGAAATTCAGAGTTACACAGAGAGAGAGAGAGAGGGGTCTTCTATTTGCTGGTTCACTCCCCAATTGGCCGCAATGGCTGGAGCTGTGCCGATACAAGGCCAGGAGCCAGGAGCTTCCTCCAAGTCTCCCATGTGTGTACAGAGGTCCAAGGACTTGGGCCATCTTCTACTGCTTTCCCAGGCCATAGCAGAGAGCTGGATCGGAAGTGGAGGAGCTGGAACTCAAACCAGTGCCCATATGGGATGCCAGCACTGAAGGTGGTGGCTTTACCCACTTCGCCACAGTGCCGGCCCCTATTCCAAGTCTTAAGAGCAAAGAACTGTCAATCCAGAATACTATACCCTATAAAGCTCTTACTTATGAATGAAGGTGAAATAAAGACCTTCCATAACAAACAGAAATTGAATTTTTCACCACCCTTCTAGCCCTACAAAAGATGCTTAAGGATGTGCTGCACACAGAAACATGGTCATCACTAAAAAAGAAGGTAAAGGAAGAAAATCTCCTAGTAAATGTTCAAAGGAAATCCAAAGTAAAAAAATAGGAGTATTTTTGGAAAAATGACAGGGCAAAGTCATTACTTTGCCTTCAACTCTCCAGTTGAAAGACAGAGACCGGCTGAATGGATTAAACACAAAACTCCTCTATTTACTGTCTACAAGAAACACATCTCACCAACAAAGATACACGCAGACTGAAAGTGAAAGGATGGAAAAAGACAGTCCATGCCAACAGAAACCAAAAAGAGCTGGTGTAGCCATCCTAATATCAGACAAAATAGACTTCAACATGAAAACTGTTAAAAGAGACAAAGAAGGGCACTATGTAGTGATTAAGGGGTCAATTCAAAAGGAAGATGTGACTATTATAAACTCACATGCTCCTAATCACAGGGCACCTGGATGTTTAAAAGAAATGTTAAGGGATCTAAAGGGAGACCTAGGGGCTGACATCGTGGCACAGTAGATTAATACTCTGCCTGCGGAGCTGGCATCCCATATGGGTGCTGGTTCTAGTCTTGGCAGCTCCTCTTCCAATCCAGCTCCCTGCTGTGGCCTGGGAAAGCAGTAGAGGATGGCCCGAGTGCTTGGGCCCTGCACCTGCATGGGAGACTGGGAAGAAGCTCCTGGCCCCTGGCTTCAGATGGGCACAACTCCAGCCTATGCGGCCACTTGGGGAATGAACCAACAGAGGGAAGACCTTTCTCTCTTTCTCTCCCTCTCACTGTCTATAACTCTACCTCTCAAATAAATAAATAAAATATTTAAAAAAATAAAAGGAGACATAGACTCCAATACAATAGTAATGGGGGACTTTAATACTCCACTTTCAGACATGGACTGATCATTCAGACAGAAAATCAGCAAGGGAACAGGAGCTAAAATCGACACTAAAGACCAAATAGACCTAACAGATACCTACAGAACTTTTCATCCTACAGTTGCAGAATGCACATTCTTCTCAGTAGTGCATGGAACTTTCTCTAGGACTGACCACATACTAGGCCATAAAGTGAGTCTCAGAAATTTCAAAAAAATTAAAATCAAACCATGCAGCTTCTCAGACCACAGTGGAATGAAGCTGGAAATCAGCAACTCAGGAATCCCTAGAGCAAATGCAAACACATGGAGACTGAACAGCAGCTCCTGAATGAACAGTGGGTCATAGAAGATCAAAAGAGAAATCAAAAGCTTCCTGGAAACGAAGACAATACAACATATCAAAACTTACGGGAAACAGCAAAAGCCGTGTTAAGAGGAAAGTTTATAGCAATTGGTGCCTGCATCAAGAAACTGGAAAGGCAACAAATAAACGAGCTATCAATGCATCTCAAGGATCTAGAAAAACAACAGCAAATCAAAACCAAAACTGGTAGGAGAAAAGAAATAATTAAAATCAGAGAATAAATAAACAAAATTGAATCAAAAAATACAAAAGATCAGCAAAACAAAGAGCTGTTTTTTGAAAAAATAAATTGACACACACACACACACACACACACACACACGCACTACAGGAGTGAATATTTGTGACCCTGATTTAGCAGGTCACAAGGAAGAACTAAGGTTTGTGCTGCAGGCCATGCCATCAAGAGCAAGCAGGGAAACTCGCAAGGGCCTTGGCTGGAGAGCACCCAAGAACCCTTGTGACAAGAACAAGCAAACACATAATTACAATGGTCTGAATGGAGGTTTCTCCAGAGAGAAGGTCCCCGTGGACATTTCTGAATGTGAATGGACAGTGAGTACAGGACACTCGTCATGGGGGACTTGCAGCTCCAGTCCAGGATGCGGCTGTCAGGACAGACACTGGCAGGTGTGGACGAGGAGCCCTAGTGGCTGGGGACACAACAGACAACAGCCTGCAGCTCCTTGTGTTAACCATGAGCCTGGGCCAGCGGTGGGGCACAGCTGGGACGCTGGTATCCAGTACTGATGTGTCTGCTCGAGTCCTGGTCACCCCACTTACGATTCAGCTCCACATTAACGCACGTGGGAAAGCAGTGGGAAGATGGCCTGAGTACTTGGGCCCCTGCCAGCCCGTGGAGTCCCAGATGGGGTTCCTGACTACTGCCTTCAGCCTGGCCCAGCCTTGGCTGTTGTAGCCATTTGGGGAGTGAACCAATGGATGGAAGATGTGTGTGTGCGTGTGCGTGTGCGTGTGATTCTGCCTTTTGAATGAATAAATCTTTAAAAAAAGAAAAACCACCACAGAGGCAGTATATCTTGCAATCCCATTTCTAAGTATATACAGAAGAAAAACAAAACTTTTGTCTGTAAAAACGTGTACACAAATGTTCTTTATTCAGTTTCAAAGTTGGAACAGCCAAAACTTACAGCAATAGGAGGACAAATAAACAAAATGTAACCGTAACTGGCCACAAAAAGAACAAATTCCGTGACACATGACTGTGTGGGTGAACCCTGCAAACTTGATACGCAGTGAGATACGCCAGGCACAAAAGGAAGCTACTGTGAAAGGCTGCCCACTGCGGGCTCCCTTCTGATGGGGTGTCCCAGACACTCCCTATAACAGAAAGCAGAGTCGCGGCTGCCAGGGCAGGGCTGGGGGTGAGGAACCGGGGAGGTCAAGGGCAGAGGTTTCCCTTGGAGATGAGACAGTGTCCTGGCATCAGACAGCAATGACGGCCGCACAGCTCTGTGGACAGCCTAAAAACCACCGAGTCGTGCACTAGACAGACAGATTCTATGGACTGCGGACTGCGTGTAAACGCAGAAGCCGCCCACGAGTCACTTCTTCACCGCTCCACCCCATGGATGAGGTGGGCACAGAGTGGCAAGGCCCGGCGAGCCATTCCTGAAGGACAGCCTCGAGGCTGGATGGGGTCCCGGGGCCACTCTGTCCTGTTCTGTGGGTCCCGCCATTGTCCACAGCAGCTGAGCTGTGGGACCTCACGCTGCCAGTGCTGGCCAGGTGGCCGCTGTGCTCTTGGCTGCTGGCCTCCTGGGTGCTGCGTGAGGCAAGGAGGGACAGAGCGCCGAGTGTGGCAGGTGCTCAGAGGAAGGCCGGGCAGGCGCCTCGGCCCGTCAGCTCTTCTCCGAGAAGGAGAGAGTCCAGAACGAGGGATGGGCACAGGGAGGGAGCACTTGAGGGCGGCCGACACAAGGTGGGTGCCTTGGTGGGGTGGCCGAGCCTGAGCTGTCCTGGGAGCCCTGCTTCATGTCTTCCTTGAGATCTCGCGAGGACAGCAACTCTGTCCACAGCAAAGGAAGAACCAGGGATCCAACACTCTCCTTCCCGTGTGTGGGAGGGGTGAGGTGTGTCCCTGTGTGAGCATGTGTGAGTGGGCACGGGGGTCACGTGTGCAAATGTGCCTGGGTGTGAGTGTGAGCAAATATGTGCATGTGTGTGACAACTGTGACTGTGCATAAGCCTGCTGTGTGTGAGCATGAATGCAATCACATGTGAGTGTATCTGTACATATGACGTGTCCAACCAAGTGTTCATGTGTGTGTGAGCAAGAGTGCATGTGTACGCATTTGTGTGCATCTGTATACTTGTGAACACAGGTACAAGTGTGCACGTGACTGCATGGAAATGTGTGACCATGTGGGTATGTGTGTGTTGTGACCATGCACATACATGTGCACATGTGAGCATGCATGAATGAGTGCATGTAGGATGGTATACACATATGTGTAGGTGTGTGGCTGTGTGATCAGGTGTACACATAAGCTTTGTGAGCATGTCTGTGTGTGGGGGACGGTTGGCACATATGTGCAGGAGTATGCATATGTGGCCATGTGCACACATGTGCATTGTGAGCATACATGTGTGTGTGGGCACAATTCAACTTCCTGGACTAGCAGGAATCCTGTGCTGGGTGTGGACATCAGGCCTCAGCAGGACTGGGAGCTATGCCAGCAGGTCAGGTGTGTGGATACCCACTGCTCTACATGCACTTGGAGTGACTGTCAGAGCCCACGCTGCCCCAGATCATCCAGCCGTTGGTGGGGCCGGGGGCGGGGCTCCTTGATGGGTGTGGCTTTTAGAACCTCAGGCAGGAACTCAACCAGTGCCTCCAGCCTTACTGGAAAAATGGGTTCTCTGGCCTCAGAGCATGAGCAGCACCGGCTGTCTCCTCTCCAGCCAGACGAGACGGCAAGGTCTCCTCCCAGAGCTGCCAGGAATGTGGGTCCCAACGCGAGCTCGGGGGGCAGAAGCCACCTCAGCACAGTGTGGGACGAGCTCTCCAGGAGGTCTGCCACCATGTGCTCTTCGGCTTCCCGATTTGTAAGGCCGCCACAGGGACCGAAGCAGCTGGCCAAGCCCCCAAACGCGTGTGGGAATATGCCGGCCCCGCTGTTCCAGGGCAAGGATGACTCAGGCGCCAGAAGCCAAAAGCCCTGCCGGCAGCTCCCTTGGCTGGACGGGCGCCCAGTCCCTGCCAGACCCTGGTGCCTGGGCCCTTCCGCATCTGCTGTCTCCAGGCTGCCGTGCTGGCCCTGTGCTCCTAGCAGGCGTGATGCAGCCGCGCAGATTCCACTGCCCTTGCGTCATGCGTGTGGGAGGCTGGGCTATCCAGGCATCGCTAACCTCCAGATAAGATAATCAGCTGCAAATCCAGTCTCACTCCCTTCCCAGGCCTCGCCCACACCCCGGCATGAGCTTGCTCAAAGCCCCCATTGAGATCCATACTGCCCCTGAGGGTCAGCAGGAGCTCCTCCCAGATGGCCCTGTGTGCATGCCTGGGGTGTGGCCACCCACTTCTCCCTGGGCGCCTCCCCCCCGGCTGGCAGCCCCTGTACAGGCACCTCTCCAGGAGGAAGCAGGCCCAGCCCGCAGCATCAGAGACCTCCGAGAGCAGAGACGCTGGCGAGGGCTGGCCTCTGGCAGCCCTGAGTGCCCTTTGCGCCTCTGCTTCCCTTCGTGCACAGGACACCCTCCCTGCATGGAGGACGTGCCTGTGCCCACTCTGTAGATGAGGAACAAGAGGCTGAGGACAGGCCGGTGGGAGGACGCCGGAGGAGGCAGTCGAGGCAAACCCAGAGCTGGACATGGATCGAGGAGGCAGAGCTGCCCCGTGCCCTTCGGGCATCCTTTCTGACTTCACGGCTCTCAGATTTTCTCCTGCGACCCCTCAAAGCAGTGCACGCAGGAGTCCCCTCCTGGGGCTGGGGTGGGCTGAAGCGGGTGGGAACTGAGGGCCCAGAGGTCTGGGCACAAGGGGACAGGCAGGGATCCGGGGCTGAGAAGACAGTGGGTGGGAAGGGGACCCGCGCACAAGGCCTCAGAGCAGGCAACTTCTCTTCAAGTCCAGGCCTGAGCTGCACCAAGAGCCCTGATGGGCAGGCACTGGAGCGGTGGCCTGCCCACATGTGTGGGGCCGGGGGTGCGGAGCCCTTCCCACCCCAGCCATGTCCCCCTCCTGGTTCTGGGATCAGTGCTGCCCCTCCCCCACACAGCCCCAGGCTGCCCCATGGCAAAGGGGGATGGGGAGGTGGGCGGGAGATGTGGGCAGATGGGAGATGGGAGAGAGGGCAGTGGATGGGGCAAGGACATTGGAACCCAAACAGAAGGTCACCTGAGACGGGGAAGAGAAGCCACCTGTCCACTCTCACCCAGGGAGCATCTGTGCAGCACCGTCTGTATGCACAGCCTGGCCCAGGTGACTGAGAAACCTCTCCATACAAAGGCCCAAGTTGGCACAGGTGTGGGAGCTGAGTGAGTGGCTGGGGACAGACCCGGCCTGGGTGCCAGGAGTCGGCAGGGTAGGCCAAAGGAAGAAGCACTGGCACGGACATCGTGTCACACGGATGACAGGTAAAGTCCTTGTTGTCTACTGACAGGGACGGGTTTTCTCGAGAGACCCAGTGAGCCCGCCTCGAACGGAAACCTGCTTACCACCGACCTTGGCAGGGATGGCAGGTCAGACTGCAAGCGGCAGCCACGCCCTTCCCTTCCCTGCGTCTGCACGGTGCTGGTCACTGCCTGGCCCCCGTTCTGACCGCCGGCTCTGGACTATCCTGAGGTGCTTGCTCTTCCCAGGAGCCTGGGGGGACGGCACCCGGGTCTGGCTCGCCCTGCTTGGGGAGGCCTGGGCTTCTCTGAGCCCGTTTCCTTGTCCTTCAAGTGGGTGCACGTGTTACTGGGAGGACCGGGGGGATGGGTCTGGGCAGCTATTGGGGGTCACTACCCTAGTAGTAACCCCCATGGAGGGGCCTGGGACGGGAAAGCTGAGCCCAGGCTGGGGCGGCTGGGCGGAGGCAGAGGCACAGGGGCAGAAGTGACTGGCCACACTGGTCACTGCCAGAGGTCAGTTTCCCACAGTCACGTGCTGCAGAGTCTCGAAGGAGGCCACAGCCAGCACCCCACCAGCTGCTGCAGACCCCCTCACCAACGCCCGCCTGCCCAGCCCTGGAGGTGTGGTCTCTGCCCCTAGCCCAAAGGGACCTGGGGCGGCTGCTGAGCGAGGGTCCCGCTGCCTCCCAAAGCCTCGCTGAGCCCTGGCTGTGGACCTGACACCAAGCTCCCAGCACCAGCCCTCGCCTGAGCCAGTGCTCAGGACATCAGGGAGCCCCCAGGTGGCACGGGGTTAACCACCAGGCAGAGGCTCGACTTGGTAATCACCACAGGGGAGCCAAGTCCCCATGCGTGTGTGGAATGGCAGCCGTGTGCCAACGCCCAGGGCTCCCTGGTCACGTAGGTGAAGCCATGGGTGCCAGTGCAGGGTAGTATGGGCACTGAGCCACAGGTGCTGACAGGCTCAGCAGAAGAGATGCCTCCAGGGATCTGGACAAGACCGCTGCCACAGTGCTGGCTTGCGGGGGGTGGTGGTGGGGCTCTGAAAGGGTCTCCTAGCCACAGGCCCAGGGCCCACCCACAGTCATCCTGTCCCCACCCCTACCCCCACCCGAGCTGAGTCACTGAGTGCTAGGGAAGGGTTCTCAGTGTGACTCGGCTGAGGGAAGCCCCCAGCCACACAGAGGGGAGAAGTTCCTACTTCTTTCTCCCAGGTCAACCAACCACAGTCAAACGGCGTGAGCTGGGCAGCCTGGAGCTGAGCCCTTGTCAACGGCGCCCGGGACCCCCAAGTGCTGCCAAAGAAATCAGGTCTCGCCACACCAAGCGCTGCCCCCCAACATCACCTTAGACTCCACAGTGAGAAATCCAGCCCAGGTGCCACGGCACTGCTGCCACGTGGAGGTAGGTGCCGCCTCATCCAGGTGCCACGGCACTGCTGCCACGTGGAGGTAGGTGCCGCCTCACCCAGGTGCCATGGCACTGCTGCCACGTGGAGGTAGGTGCCACCTCACCCAGGTGCCATGGCACTGCTGCCATGTAGAGGTAGGTGCTACCTCACCCATGTGCCACAGCACTGCTGCCACGTGGAGGTAGGTGCCACCTCACCCAGGTGCCACGGCACTGCTGCCACGTGGAGGTAGGTGCCGCCTCACCCAGGTACCGTGAGCACGCAGTTCTATCCAGGCATGCTGTCCCTGCTAACCAAGAGAGGGTCCTCCGGCTGGGCAGCTTGAGTGCTGCTGGGAAAGCTGCATGCCTGGGGCTGGACATCGTGCTGGGAGCAGAGGAAGACGCCTGGACTCTCAGCCTGGCCCTCCACTCACCCAGGGACAGCGTGGGAAAGAGACAGACCATGGGGGCTGGGCAGAGCTCACCTGGGGCCCCAAAGGCCTCAACTCACTTAGGAGAGAGTCGAGGCTGGTGCCCTGCTGGGTGGGCTCCCACAGGATCTCACCCACACCTGCTGCCCACGAACAGAGACCCCCACCATCCAAAACCCTGGCTCTGGCCCCAGACAGCCATGGCGTCCAGGTTCAGGAGGAGCCCGAGGAGGTGATGGAAGCATGGCCTGCTCTGCATCCCCGTGGCGTCCAGGACAACACGGCCCAGCCCGCTGCTGCTCAGCTCCTTTCTCCCAGGGCCGATCTCTCCACCACCTCGGACTCACCTCTTCCAGAAAGCCTCAGTCCTGACCTCAGCTACGTGCCATTCTGCTCCAGGAAGCCCTGGAGGCCAGGCCTGGCACCTTCTACTTGTCCAGCACCTGTGGCCACCTCAGAGCCTGCTCTCAGGGAGCTCACAGCCAAGAGCACCCATGAAGGGGTGGCTGTGATGTGGACTGGGGTTCCTACATAGGGCCTTCCTAGCAGGCCATCCATGTCGGGCTGGGATGTCCACCTGTGTGTGGCCCTAAGCCCTGTCTCGGAGTTGTCTGCAAAGCCACTGGGGAGAGGGAGAGGCAGGGCCCTTACCTCTCAGGCTGTCCCTCCAGGTCCCAGATCTCAGCACATGGCCAGCAGCGTGAGACGTGTGAACCCGGGACAGCAAGCACTGTAGTGCCCACATCCCGTCCGCCGCACGGCACCTTCTGATATGCAACAGTAACAGCTGGAGTCCCCGGGGCCTGTGCTGTCATCTCCCACCACAGGCATGCCTTAGTCCCACTTGTGAGCAACCGCTGGAGTCGGGGCGGGCGGGGGGAGCCCAGGGGACCCACGGTGCTGCACTGTCTCTAGGGCTGAGGCGTCTCATCAGAAAGCTTCCACTGCCATCTCGTGAGAGCCCAATCTGGCAAGTGGACAGATCAGGTGTTGCAGCCCGGCCTGACCCCTCGGGTGAGGGATGGAGCTGAGAGCTGAGACCCAGGTCCCTGGCTCTGCTCTCCTTCCCCACTCCTCCCACAATCATGCTGCTCAGACGGAGCCGAAGCTTGGTGTGTCTGGCCAGGCAGGCACCATCCTCAGCAGGGAGGTGCCAGGTGGGACCATGGCAGGCCACACGTGTGGGGGTTGATGGGACTGAAGGTGGGGCAGACACATGAAAGTGTTATGGCCAAGGGCAAGCAAAGCTGCATGAGAGGAAGCAGAGGGAAGGAGCCGTGGCCACAACCTGACCACGTACATTCAGTGCCCTGGGCACGGCCTCCAGCGGGACCCTGCTCAGTGAGGACCCCAACCTCATCTGGGAAGAGCCTGGAAACTTCTCCTCTGTCCTACATCCCTGTGTTTCTGGGACTGACTGAGGCAGCCCAGGTGCCATGGGCAGGGGCTCTGACAGCGTCAGCCCCGAATCTGGTCTGGAGAGGGCACAGGGGAGGTGCGGGCAGAGCAGTGCCCAGTGCTTGACATGAGTCTAGGTCACTTGTGACCCAGTCTCCCCAGTGTGGCTCCAGTCACAGCCAAGTGGCTCCTGAGAGCCGCTGCTCTGCAATGGGTGCAACAGTCCTGTGCCATGTGCACATACATGGCCACGTGTGTGTGGTATATGTGCATGTGTGAGTTCAGTACACCTGTGAGACAAGCCCGACTCTCAGGTTCCCTACCCCCAACCCCGCCCTGCCCTACTCTCCTGGGGTCGGGAACTGAGCCCTCCTAAGAGGTCTGGAACAATCCGGGCCGCGCTCAACCCCACGTCTAGGTCTGGGAGCAGTTCCAGAAGCCTAACTCCATGGCCGGGGGAGCATGGGCAGCAACACATCAGGGCTGTGCTCAGGGGACAGGATCTGCAGAGGAAGGAGCCGTGTGGGGGCGTGGCTGGGCGGGCTGGCTTCCTGCAATATCCTGGGCTATGCCGTGAGCCCCAGGGCGCGGCTTATCAAAGCCAGGCTCCAGTGGGAGGTGACGCCCCCACTCCTGCTGCTGGTCATGCAGCAGCCAAATGCAATCTGCGTGCAGGGAGAATGGCCGGCCACTCCTGGCACATCTGCTTCAATGTCTTGGGGGAGTGATTTCTCCGGAACCCAGCCGTCTGTGCAGGACACAGCACAGTGAAGGGAAAACAGCTGGCTGATCTTGTACCAGCGAGTGCGTGGGGCAACGCTGACCACAGCACCAGTGTGCATGGAGACATGGCCCGTGGCAGACTCATGTCCTCTGGTCAAACCCACAGAAGGCACAGACCCAGCACCACCACCCCCAAACCTGCTCAACTCAGCAGGGGGTGGGGGCATCAGCCACAGTACCGGACATCCTGTGCGGAGCCCCACCATGCTCTGGGGACCACAGCGCCCCAGGCCCCAGGGGTAACGTGCCTGATGACAAGCACACCCTTGCCATCACAAAGGCCTGGGGCTTACTCTTTGGCAAACAGCTTCCAGGGTCTGTTTCCATGCCTGTGGCATGGAGGGAGACCTGTGCAGGAACGCTCAGTGCCTCCTCTGCCTTCCACCCTGCCAGCCGGCACCCCACAGGCACTGGCTCACAGGTGGCCAAGCCCCAGGCTGGCGGCCGTTGGAGGATGCAGGCGTGTCCGCCTGTAGTGCCCACTCTCATGGTGCCCAGGGCACAGCAGTCGGCTCTACCTGGAGAAGCCTGGTTGGGCAGTGGCCTCTTCCATCACAGCAATGCACTGGGGAGCAGGGGCCAGGAAACCAGCAAACCGCCAGGCAGAAAGACCTGAGTGGATGCTGGATGAGCGCTTTGCAAAATACTGTGGAGCCTCCATGGTGCTGTGGACCATGGGAAACAGTCAGAGAACACCGGGTATCTTCGGGGGAGGGAGAGAGGGAGGAAGAAGAGGAGAGGGAGAAGGGGATGAGGAAGTAGGCAAAGCTTAGGCTTTTTCTTAGGGTCCAAGGCCAGGACCTGGCAGGTAAGCCCCATGGGGAGGGGCTGGGCATGGCGCATGGCTGGGTGATGGCGACTCAGGCCCACCGACCGCTGCTGCTGGGTCAGTGCCTCTTAGCCATAAGCAGTTTCTAGCCACAAAGGGACTTGGCCAAAAGTTGTCTAGGAGGCCACGGGCACAGAGCAGCCCAGTCCCTCCTAGGGGGCGGTGAGCAGGGAGCAGCCCAGTCCTTCCTCCATTCATCTGTTAATTTACTGCTCTATGTACCCACCCACAAACACAATCCTAATCCATCTATCCACCCATGGACCCACCCATCAACTGTCCGAGCATTCCCCTCCTTCCTCCCTCCCCTCCCTCCCTACACCCTCCATCTCTCCCTCCTCCCCTCCTTCCTCCATCCTCCCCTCCTTTCTTCCTCTCTCTGTTCCCTGAACCCCTCCATCTCTCCCTCCTCCCCTCCCTCCTTCCCTCCATCCCCTCCCTCTACCCCTCCCTCCCTCCTTCCCTCCTCCCCTCCCCTCCCTACACCCCTCCATCTCTGCCTCTTCCCCTCCCTCTACCCCTCCCTGTACCCCTCCCTCCCTCTGTAGGCCTCAGTGCAGACCCTGTGGACACTCCTCTGGCGCCGACAGGGGTCTTCCCACTGGTGCCCACCTGTGTGTGTGAAGGAGGAGCAGACCCAGCCTCCCCGGCCTCCCCCCCGCAGGTGTTTCACTGACACTGTCAGAGCTGGGCTCCTAGACGAGACTGCCCAGTGGGCGTGGACAAGTGTTCAGTAAAGGGTCAGAACACAGGGGTTTAAAGCTCGGAGTGAGCTGGAAGCAAATCAAATCCTGCTAAATTTTTTTATATAACACAGGCTGGAAGAAACTAACGTAGGAAAAAGTGACTTAGGGCAGGGACTGGAGAGGCCTGGCAAGGCCACCGGTGGAGGGGGCACGGCTTGTCCTCATGGCAGGCGCAGCAGGGGTCACACTCTTCCAAGCGCATGGAGACCCGGCAGACACCGCCATTGCCACACCCGTCTTCCCTCCCCCCTCCCCCAGTGTCGCTGAGACCCAGTCCATCTTTCAACCCCCTGCTGTGCCCGTCCCACTAGTTCCTGTCGAGCTCCCCAGGCCCCCACCACAGCCCTGCTGGGGGCCCCAGGGGTCCCATTTCCTCTGTAGGAGCACTGAGGCCTACATCCAATAATTCATCCGGGATATAACCAGCACTCGTGGTCAGGCACCTACCCCAGCCTCCTGCCTTCCACACCCTCACTGCCCCTGGCCTCCCCTCCTTGGCTGAAGCTCATTTTCCACTGCTGGCATCATGGGCATCTGTCCCTGCATGGTTAGCACCCCCACTGGTGTCACGTGCACCAAACCAGTGTGGGGCCAGGTAGCTACTTGCATACCACAGGTCTGCCTCTGCCCTGGGGAGTCCTTGCTGCTCCACCCCTACACCTCCTGCTGTGCCCCCTTGGCCAGAGCTAGGAGCCCCTTCCCAGGTCCAAACTTCTACTCAAGGCCAAAGCCTGTCTCCCCACGACAAGTGCCCCTGTTCCATCCCCCTACATGTAGGCCCAGACCCCTTCTACTTGGAAAGGAGGACAGGCACCGGCGGCTCTTCTGTCCCTAGAGTGGGGCCTGGGACTCAGGATGGCTCAGGAACTCGCCTAAGCCACCCAGACTCAGAGGACTCAAGACGACAATGTGTCATTTCCTCTCTGCCAGCTGTTACTGCCACCCTGAGCCCGCTGCTTGCAGGTCGGGTGCTGTGGGTGGGGGTGCCCTGGGCATTCAAGGATGGCCTAGTGGGGAGGTGGGCAGAGTCTGCATCTAGGCAGGCAAGTCAGACTCTGGACCCTACTTCTCATTACCTGGGAGGCATTGGGCAAGGGTGTGACTGATGGGAGACTTGGTTCAAGGCCGCTGTGGAATGGAATGCCCTGGGAGTAGCGGAGCCACTGCTGAAGAGCCCAGCACTGCCCATGCGGGCGGTGACAACTGGCAGATGAGAGCTAGATTTGCACATTGCACACAAGCAGGACATGGCCTGCAGCCTCCCGCTGCCACCCCCGATTCTGCTCCATATTCCCCGAGTCCCTGCCGAGCCTCAGACCACGCTTGTGCCGTGCAGTGAGACGCACTCACAGACGCCGGGTCCCACAGAGAAGTCTACACAGGGAGCTTGTGGCTCCTGCCTGCCTGTGCTTCTATGGATATCTTGGGTCTGTGAGGGTCTGCAAGGGTCTGCGAGGGTCTAGATGGGCAGGGGCATGCCTGTCTGCCCTCTGTGTGGGCTGGCATGGCCTGGCCAGCTCTGGCCACCTCTCTCAGACATTCACTGAGGTGTGTTGGAACAGAGGCACCTAAAGCCACCTGGTCACTTGCTGGCATTTCCCGGGTTCTTCTTAGCTTGCGGGAATCATCCTGGGCATTTGGCAGGGAGTAGGGGTCAAGACTGATGCAACTCAACCTTGGGGAGAGTCCAGTGCGGGGCAGAAATGTGAACAAGCACCCACATGGGGAGCAGTGGGTTAAGCACCTGGACAGCGACAGTCCTGGAAATGGGGGTGCTTGGAGTCCCAGGTGAGCAAGTGCCAGCGGGGTGCCACTTCTCTCCATCAGCAGACGTGAGTGGAGAACCCACGTGTGCTGCCTCTGACAACCAGAGTCGAGTGAGCAGATCCAGTGTGGGGGGTGTGGGCCTGCTGTGGGGTGGTGTGGACGTGGGAGCGAGGACAGCTGGAGAAGAACCAACTTCAGAAATCCCACCTCATGCAAACGTTCAGAGGCATCTACACTGCACTGTGTCTACAGGGACAGAGGGGGCTGGTGCTGTGGCGCACTAGCTTGATCCTGCACCTGCAGCACCGGCATCCCATACGGGTGCCGGTTCTAGTCCCAGCTGCTCCTCTTCCAATCCAGCTCTCTGCTACGGCCTGGGAAAGCAGTAGAAGATGGCCCAAGTCCTTGGGACCCTATACCCACGTGGGAGACCTGGAAGAAGCTCCTGGCTTCGGATCAGCGCAGCTCTGGCCATTGCGGCCATTTGGAGAGTGAACCAATGGAAGGAAGACCTCTCTCTCTGTCTCCTCCTCTAACTGTCTGTAACTCTACCTCTCAAATAAATAAATAAAATCTTTTAAAAAAATAAATAAAAGGACAGAGGACTGTGTGTGCGTGTCCCACATCACAGGGCCCAGCTCCTGACTCCAGCTTCCTGTCTCCACCCTGGGAGCAACAGGTGATGGCTCACATGACTGGGCCCCTGCCACCCATGTGGGAGACCTGGACTGGGTCCCAGCTCCTGGCTTCAGCCTGGCCCAGCTCTGACTGTTGTGGGCTTTTGGGGAGTGAATCAGTGGATGGAAACTTCATCTGTTTACCTTTTTGCACCTCAAATAAATTTATTTTTAGAAAAGACTGGAGCCCTGGAAATTTCAGGAATCCCTTAGGAAGGGAATAACTGGCATCTCGTGTGTGATGCTGCTGGGGGCCCTTTTGGTCGACTCTCACGAGTTAATTGTGCGAGCCTGAACGTGGCCGTGGAACGTCACAGCCAGACGCCGACACAGGGGATGAGTTGGTCTGAGGCAGGGGCAGTCACCCTCCTGGCCAGAGGCAGGTTCTGCCAACAACTTGCAGCACCCACTCCGTTTCTGCCCCTTCGTGGACACAGCTTATGAGGAAGTAGGGAGTCCAAAAGACAATTTTGAGATCAAGGGCACAGGAAATTTTGTCTTTCATCCGAAAATCCCTCAGCTGCGGAGGAAATCCAAGGCGAGGCGGAGCCACGGGAGTCACGCAGCGCACGTGTCGGCTCCTGCCGCCGTGAGTGGGCTGCGCCACTCCCAGCGCTGGGCAGGCTGCCTCTCGCCGGGCCTGGACAGCCCCAGCACAGCTGCCTGCACGTCTGAGCTCCGGGAGCTGTGTCACACTGAGTGCCGCAGCAACTTCCCCAAGTGGTGCAGACAGGCTCGGTCGCCCGCGTGCTCCAGACGCTTAGGAATGTCCGCTGTCCTGGATGGCGGGGCGGGGTGTCCTGGCCAGGGAGGGCCATTCCCTGGTTAGGCAATGGTGCCGCGGATCCCACCCCTATCGTGCGAAACACATGTCACATCCCATGGTTAGTCCACAAACCCTACTGTGCGCATCTGCTGGTTGAGTCTTTGTCTATGGCCAGGATCCCAAGGCATGTGGACGGAGATCTCAGAGCACACTCGCCCCTCTGCACCTCCCTAGGAAGTCAGACCCCCAGGCGCGACCCCACGCCCACCACTGACAGGCCACACACTCCTGTGCCTCGGCCTCCAGTGAAGAGTGAGCAGCACTCATCTGGCACGGAGCGGGGGTGGGGCTAGACGCGCTCAGTGTGGCACTTGGCAGGTGGCCGCCAGCTGCCGCCACTCCTCACGTTGTTCTCTCCACCATCACCACCGTCACTGAATCGCCATGAAGCCTCACCTCACGCTCTCCATCACTGAACAGCTGTCTGACGCCGCCGTTCTCGGTGCTCCCGTCACAAACTCTGCCGAGGCTTTTATCTGTGCTTGGCAGCCCTTTGTGTAGGGGACCCTCACCAAGGGAGGAGCAACAGACGGAAGCCAGGGCGGAGCGCTGTCTCTCGCTCTACACCTCCGCGACAGGGCCTCCCTGGGCGCCCTCCATTTCCAGTATCCTAAGCCTGTCCCTGTCGCCAGAGCTTGCTTCTGATCGGCTGTGAAGGCTGCCAGCACGGACAGTGCTGAGGAAACGAGTGCCGAGCTAATCAAACACGATGCGCACAAACGCCCAAGGGGTCATGCAGTCAGGACCAAGAGGCCAGGAAGATCCTGGGAAGAGCCCGTAGTTGAGTTTGGCCTTGGCAATGGATCAAGATCTGGATGGGTAAAGATATGGAGACTATGCCTGCAAGAAAAATGTAGTGAAAAAGGCACACACAACACATCAGGAACAGGTCCATCAAGGGGCCTGAGTGAGAGTCCAGTGATCACATGTAAAGACAGGCAAGGTCTTGGCCGGCGCCACGGCTCACTAGGCTAATCCTCCGCCTGCAGCCCCCGCACCCCAGGTTCTAGTCCCGGTTGGGGCGTCGGATTCTGTCCCAGTTGCTCCTCTTCCAGTCCAGCTCTCTGCTGTGGCCCAGGAGTGCAGTGGAGGAGGGCCCAGGTCCTTGTGCCCTGCACCCGCATGGGAGACCAGGAGGAAGCACCTGGCTCCTGGCTTCAGATTGGTGCGCTGGCTGTAGCAGCTATTTGGGGGGTGAACCGACGGAAGGAAGACCTTTCTCTCTGTCTCTCTCTGTCTCTCTCTCTGTCTCTCTCTCTCAATGTCTAACTCTGCCCATCAAAAAATAAATAAATAAAATAAAATTAGATAGGCAAGACCTTAACCAACGTCCCTCCCTATCCAACATGCACATGAGGACATGCAAGACCTTAACCAGTGTCCCTCCCTATCCAACATACATGTGAGGACATGCAAGACCTTGACCAGCGTCCCTCCCTAGCCAACATACACGTGAAGACACGCAAGACCTTGACCAATGTCTGTAGCCTCTCTCTGGAAGCCACCGGAGGACGTGCTCCATGAAAACTGGAGTAAACTGAGGAGGCCAACAATGTGGACCCAGAGTCCAGGGCTCTGATGAAAGAGCTGCCCCCTGGGAGGACAGAGAGAGGAAACTGCCAGGACTCCGCCTGGTCACAGGGCGTGGGAATCACCTTGCCCAGACTGGAGCAACAGGAAGAGAAGGGTTCTTCGTGGAGGTGAAATGGACTGCCTATGTTGGCAAGTATGGAGAGCAAGCGCATAACCGGGGACAGCACCACGCCCACACCGCAGTGGTGAGCACAGAGGACCCGGCCGAGCAACACGACCAACTTGCACTCAACAGGAGGAGTCACAGGTCGCAGGGCGCTGGCTATGAACCGTGCCCGACTGAGCCTCGTGGTCAGTGCTGACTGTGGACCGGCTAGGCGAGGGCCACCTGGAGCATGAGCACACAGTGTTAAAAGCAGAATTCTAGGAAGCAGCACGATACCAACGTTATGGAGACACAGACCCGAAAGGCCGAAAGCCGATCTAAGCAGTTGGCTTAGACCCTGAGGGATAAGCAATGGCCTTGTGGTGGGGCTGGACCTGGCTCCTGGCGAGCCCTGCAGAACTGCTGGCACTTGAAGTGATGTGTATTTATGACTGCGATGAAAGGCCAACCAAGCACAAAATGAAATGCATTCTTGCCACCGCTAGATAGAAGGGGAAAACAATGGAAACCTTCGACAAGGTGGTGAGCACCTGGAGCTGCGGTCGCCCTGGTGGGTGTGGGCGGAGCTGCAGTCCCGGGGAGATGGTGGCTCCTACTGGTGCGGTTGCATCCACGCCCTCGGCAAGGCAGTGTCTGTGTGCGTGTGCACTGGAGAAACCACCAGACCTGCACATCAGGAGAGCCAAGACGCTCTTAGCAGCTTCGGGACGGTGACGCCAGGACACCGGGGACTCTGCGGTGTCCACGGTGGCAGATGGGGAAACCATGGTGGTGCATTCCCTGGAGGAAGTGGTAGTTCAGGAGCAGTGGAAGGGCCCAAGCGGCACCACCGAAGCAGAGCCCTTCTTGGGCTGAGCAGGTCGCAGGAGACGGGTGAGCTGGACAGCACCACTCCCACAAAATCCAGCATGAGCAGGAGCAGTCCCCGTGTGCGGGGGAGCATAGCCATTACAGTGGAAGGAAAGGCAAGGACATGAGAGCGACGGCAGGAGCAGTCCCCGTGTGTGGGGGAGCATAGGCATTACAGTGGAAGGAAAGGCAAGGACATGAGAGCGACGGCAGGAGCAGTCCCCGTGTGCGGGGGAGCATAACCATTACAGTGGAAGGAAAGGCAAGGAGATGAGAGCGACGGCAGGAGCAGTCCCCGTGTGCGGGGGAGCATAGGCATTACAGTGGAAGGAAAGGCAAGGAGATGAGAGCGACGGCAGGAGCAGTCCCCGTGTGCGGGGGAGCATAACCATTACAGTGGAAGGAAAGGCAAGGAGATGAGAGCGACGGCAGGAGCAGTCCCCGTGTGCGGGGGAGCATAGGCATTACAGTGGAAGGAAAGGCAAGGACATGAGAGCGACGGCAGGAGCGCGGGCACGAGAGCAGGGTGGGGAGGCGGCTGGCGGCAGCAGGCAGTGGGCAGCGGCGGGGGACGCTGCCTGACGGCTCCCGGCTCTCCCCTGCTGGAGCACAGCAGTGCGAGGTGGGCAATGAGCAGCCCGGCTCGAGTGCTTGTGGAACAGCAAGTCCCCCTGCTCAGGCACCAAGGGCACCACGCTGGCCGCCCCCAAAGTAGGGAGCCGCCATCTTCCCCCCTTTGGGAGTTCTCTGGGGGCAGCATTGCCTGATGCTGATGGATGCAGAGCTGCGTGGGAGACCAGGCAGCCAGGACAGGGCCGCGGCAGCCCTGGGACAGAGGGGTTTCATCCCTCCCAAGGCTCGTGGCAGTGCACCTGTACATCAGGTGTCCCTCCCAGTTCAGCCCAGTTGAGTGATGGCACTTCACCAGCCCTGACAGCCCACCTCCCCCTCTGCAATCCCAGCCGCAGCTGCCCTGACAAAGGCCTGGCGGGGGTCCAGGCCAGGGGAGGGCCCGGCGGACAGGACAGGCCTCGGCCTCTCCTGGCATAAACAGCTCAGATCTGCAGCCAGAGGACAGCGTGAAGGAGCTGGCTCCCGCCAGCAGGTATGAAGGGATCAGTATGTGGCTTTCAAGGGACAGAAGAAGGGGAGGGAGAGGAATGTTCTGGAGAGCTCGCAGCAAACAGGCAGGTGCAGAAAGCCCTGGCAGCCACCTGGACACTTAGCCCTCTGAAGACAGCAGGTGTCTGAGGCCAGGCCACAGCTCCCGGGCTCCAGAGAGCAAGTCCACTGCTGTCCAACCCTGCAGGTCTCCGTTCATGAGGGGCAGGGGAAGGAGGGGGCCTCTCAGGGAAGCAAGGACCCACCCACGCACTCTACCCCTACCCACTCACAGTGCCCCCAGCTCATCCACACCCTGTACCCCTACCCACTCACAGTGCCCCCCGCTCATCCACGCCCTGTACCCCTACCCACTCACAGTGCCCCCCGCTCATCCTGGGAGGACCCACCCACACCCTGTACCCCTACCCACTCACAGTGCCCCCCGCTCATCCACGCCCTGTACCCCTACCCACTCACAGTGCCCCCCACTCACCCTGGGAGGACCCACCCAGGGCTGTACCCCTACCCACCGACAGTGCCTCCCATTCACTCTGGGAGGACCCACTCAAGGCTGCAGGTGGTGCTCCTGGAGCCTTGTCCATCTGAGCCTGGGGCTCACTGCTGTGACAGAACCCAAGGCAAATGCTGGACACAGAGGTCAAGTGGCCTGGGGAATCCACAGCGACCCAAGTGCCCAGTGGATCACGAACGTTTGTGGTTCACAAAGGCCTGGAAAAGAAGGCTGTGAGTTCCCATAACCCAGCATTTTCTCAGGGGAACCTGCAAGTGCTCAGACAGGTAGACACCCTGGCTTGCTCCGTGGTGTGTCCTCGTGTCCCTCCATCGCCATCACCTCCTGACACACCGCAAACTCAATGGCACCCCCCCCCCTGCTTTGCCACAGGAGATGGCTCAAGGGCTTATTTCTGTAGTTTATCCCCGGGGGACACACGCCCCCTCAGGGCCACAGCCCGGTGGGGGGTGAGTCTGTCGGCCAACATGGCTTCTGCCACCCTAGAGGCTGTCTGTCCACTCCCTGCCCACACACCGTCTGTTCCAGAAAAGGACAATGCCACACTGACCGTCCGTGCAGCGACGCCTTCGATGGCTACATGTACGAGGGGCCTTCCTTCCAGCTGGTGCATCCTGGAGGCAGCCGTGTGGGCTCCTGCTCGTTCTGAATTGAATGCCATGAGGATGCTTTGTGCTCCGAGTCTGTTCCCTGGCCCGAGAGCTCCTGGGAGGGGAGGCACTGCCCGCCTGGGGCGCGTTGCTCTTCATGTGACCTCTCAGAGACCAGCCCCAAAGTGACTTCTGAGGGCGACTCTTACAGACAGTAAACGGCACAGCTGTCACGAGGGCCTGGGTGGCTCTCACCCACATGGGGACACGTGGTCAGGGTTCCAAGGAGCCTTTCTGGCAGGGTCCCTGCATGCTCCGCGCACTCCCTCCTCTCGCACGCGCTCCCCCGTGCACAGGCTGGCCCCAGACGGTCCCTGCAGCACCTCTGGCAGGGGCAGCCGTCTGGGCAGAGCAGCTTCCGAGGGAAGTGGAGAGGTGGGGACTTGGCCATTGCTGTGAGCTGCCCCCCCTTCCCTGGTTTGGGCGGCCCGCCCTGTCGTCCAGGCCTGACCGTTGCTCTGAACTTCACTTCACTCCAAGTGTGGTGAGCACACACCCAGGACGACCTCCAGTCACCATGTGTGGGGTGCACACCCTGACGGACATGACCGGCACTGCCCTCTGAACTTCTTGCACAGACAACATTCCTGGCCCGTCCATTCTGAGAACCACTTCAACACCTGGGCCACACCTCTGTCCAATGCTACCCCTTCACACCACCGTCAGTCCAGCGCTATTCAGTGTGCTGGCACTGGTGCCACCCTGCATACACGCGCACATGAATGCCATCTGATGAATCCACATGCTGGCACTGGTGCCATCCTGCACACACACGAGTGCCATCTGACCAACCCACACGCTGGCACTGGTGCCATCCGAGTGACCCACGTGCTGACACCGGTGCCAGCCACGCCTGACATCAGCACTGTATTAAGAAGCACAGAAGCATCAACCAGCACAAGCTAGTGCACTGTGCACTGGCACAGCACCCACCACGCCAGAGACTCAGCACAGCTCTGAGGAACCACATACTTAGCCAGTGGCCGCACGTTCACAGCCCGTGCACCCACGCCACATACTGGTGAGCGCAACAACAAGTATGTGCAAAATGGCAGGACCTGGCGCCAAATCGAATCCCAAGAGAAGAGGAAGCTGCTCTTACCTGTGTGATGCCAGGTCGCAGCTGATGGGTCCATCCCGCAGGAGGGCCGGCTGCCCAGAGCTCCAGCCTTGCTCAGCCCTGGGCTGCCATCAGACCCTGTGGATCACATGGGACAGTTCAGAAGGTGGCCTTGAGAGCAGGACCAGGCAGTACTTGTTGGGGGCCGGCATGGGGCAGCCCCCAGAGGTGAGCAGGGTCGGTGGCCATGCAGGAGAGGCCCCCACTCACCAGTGTCGGTCTGGGATGTGTATGCACCTCTCCCTGTTCCATGTCCCCCACCCCCGGCCTGCATGTGGGCCTGTGCTGCTGTCTGCACCCTCAGCCCCAGACACCCTCGTCCCACCTTCTGGGATTCCCCCTTCACTGTCCTCATTTTATCCCCCAAGGGCCCCCCTAGGGACCCCTCCCGGACCAGGGCATTCTAGTCACCACACAGCAGCCCAGAGAGGGTGTCCCCTGCCAGCCTGCACTAGTCAACTGGGGAACTCAGGGGCCCAAGGTGGGGGTCACTTCCAAGGGCTTCTAGAAGGAACCCCATCCTGGATCCCCACCCCACAAGTCCCATAGCTCAGGCTGGGAGGGCAGGGCACTTGCGCCTCTCAGGGGTCTGTGGCTGTGACCGACTGGTCCCTTCCTCCCAGCAGTGGAGGAAACAGCCAGAGCTGATGCCCCCAGGCCACTTCCTTCCCCATGCAGGGTCCAGGTGGGCTTCGGAGGAAGCGAAGAAATCCAAGCCACAAGGCAGATGCCTGCTCAGAAGCTGCACTGCACGTGAAGCCCAGTGCCCGCCCTGTCTTTCAGTGCCTTTGTGTCCCCTTAGGACACGGAGAGAAAGTCCCAGAGGCTCAGCATGACGGCGAGCAGGGGTAAGGTGGGGAGCCCGAAGCGCAGGGTCTGTGACTGCTGGGAGACCCCAACCCTCATCTCCCGAGCAAACTCTTATCTGGAGTGGTCCCCAACACAAGCCCTCTCTGCATGGTTGGGTGTAGAAGTGTGACGGGAGGTGGTGAGGGACAGCACGGTCCCAGCTGAGAGCACGCAAGGCGGTCAGCTGGCCTGGTCCAGTCGCTTTACCTGCACCGTCTGCATGGGCTCCTGTCCCACCGCTGACAATCACTTCCAGGTCACCACGGCCCTCAGACAGGGAGCAGGGTGCCCTGGCTTCCCAGAGACCACCCTCTCACACTCACTCCTCTTTCCAGAAAAAAAAAAAAGACTTATTTATTTGATAAGCAGAGAGAGAGAGAGAGAGAGAGAGAGATTGAGAGAGAGAGAGAGAATGTATCTTTAAATCTCCAGTGTACTCCCCAAATGGCCACCAACAACCTGGGCTGGGCCAGCTCAACGCCAGGAGCCCAGAACTCCATCTGGGTCTCCCACTTGGGTGCAAGGGCCCAAGCACTTGGCTCTCATCTGCTGCTTTCCCAGGCTCATTAGCAGGGAGCTGGGCTGGAAGCAGAGCAGTTGAACCAGAGCTCATATATGGGATGCTGGCATCACAAGTGGAGGTTTAACCTGCTGCACCACAACGCCAGCCCCCCAGCTCTGCCTCTAAAGGAAATCTATTCCGTTTCACTCTTTCCTTTTAAAGATTTATTTCTTTATTTGAAAGGAGGCAGAGACAGAGAGAGAGAGAGGGCTTCCATCCGCTGGTTCACTCCCCAATTGGCCGCAACAGCTAGAGCTGCACCAATCCAAAGCCAGGAGCCAGGAGCTTCTTCTGGGTCTCCCACATGGGTGCAAGGCCCCAAGAATTTGGGCCATCTTCCACTGCTTTTCCAGGCCATAGCAGAGACCTGGATTGGAAATGGAGCAGCCAGGACTCGAACCAGTGCCCATATGGGATACCGGCACTGCAGGTGGCGGCTTTACCCGCCACACCACGGCGCCAGCCCCTTGTTTTACTATTTATGCCCACCCGCAACTGAGAGAACCTGCCACATCCAGCCCCACCTGCGCCCCTCTGTTAAGTTACAGATGCTTTTTTCTTCCCCAGCCTTTGAAGGTCACTCCCACTGCCCTCCACCTGCACCCACTGGCGCCCACCTGCACCCACCTGCTCCCACCTGCTCCCACTGCCCTCCACCTGCTCCCACCTGCTCCCACCTGCTCCTACCTGCACCCACTGCCCTCCACCTGCTCCCACTGCCCTCCACCTGCTCCCACCTGCTCCCACCTGCTCCCACCTGCTCTAGTGAACCCAGCTCATCTGCCCCTCCCTAGTCCTGATCCTCAAGGTCCTCGGAGCATCCTGGGACTCCCTGCTCCCTATGCAGCCCCTGGCTGATCTGACCTTGGATACCATGTGACCAAGCAGTGCCGATCACCACGCCAGGCAGCTTATCTTCCAGGGCTACACAAGCCCCACTGCTAGGCCCTGGGGCCCTCTGCAGCCCAAGCCGGGCATGAGCTCTCAGTGCCCCAAGCTTCATGCCCTGTGCTGCTCCAGGCTGGGCCCTTCCCTTCACGCCTTTAAGCCGGAAAGAGCCCGGGCTGCCCTCACCGCGCACTTCATCATAAGTCCACTGCAGTGGCTTTCCCACAGATCTGTTCTCAGTGAAGAGCACAGTGCCTGGGCTGGAACACTCCGGCCACTTTGGGGAACACTCTGTTATCCTTGCCTTATGGATGAGGCCTCGGAGGCTTAGAGAGGCAGAGTAACTAGCCCAGGTCACACAGCACGGCAGGGTCCAAGCTGGATTCCTGCCCGGTGGTGACCCCTCAGTGGAAAACGAGAGCAAGTGCACAAGCGAGAGAGCCAGTGGGTGTGTCCTGAAGCCAGGCTCCCAGCGGTCAGTGCTGTACCCGCGGTGAGGGCAGCACCACAAGAACAAGGTCAAGCCAGGAGCCCTGCACAGCAGCCCCCAAGCACCCCCAAATGCGCCCAGCTGCTTGCGTGCTAGGATTCTGCATGCGGCTGGGCAAGGGTTGGGTTTCTCTCGCTGCTGGCGGGGAGCCCCAGGTGTGTCTGGAGCCACTCAGGCCCTCCGAAGTAGCCAGGGAGACACAGGATACGGCCCACACTCAGGCACTTGTACTCAGGGCTCTGAGCTGGGTCCTCCTGTGGAGCACCCCAGCACTGCTGCAGCCCACACCGGGCAGATAGCAGCTGACCTACACCCCTGCTGCACTGTCCCCGCCGGAGCTGGTGGAACTGGGGGGCCGAGGTCAGGCACTGGAGCTGGGGTGGGGCCTGCGGGACCCTGTGCCCTGCTCAGAACCAACAAGACTGCACAGTGGGTGCAGCTGCCACCCACCACTCTCCGAAGGAGCCGTCCCCACCCCCAGGCCCTGGTCCTTCTCCTAGAGAACACTCTGTCCATGAGAAGCAGCTGACTCCAAGCTGGGCCAGGACTGGGACGGGCAAGCCTGAACACCGTGCCCGGGTGTGGCGTCAGAGTGTCTCAGGGGCCCTTGGACAGCAGGGAATGAGTGACCCACACGCACCACGAAGCCCCCTGGGCACAGGCAGTCTCGGGAGGGAGGCGGCCAAGAGAACTGGAAGGAGGGCGGGGTGGGTGGGAGGGGCACCGGGGGCAGATGCTCTGTGTGCAGCCTTTCCAGTGAGCTCCTGGGTGAGGGGTGGGGAAAAAGAAAAGGTGAGGACCAGGAGGAAAACAGGAAAGCAGGGCACTGAGCCCCGTCGGAAGCACCGTGAGCACCCAGCTGCCTGGGGCCTGTGATGGGGCTCTGCACGCAAGGCTGGGGCTGTGGGCAGCAGTGGGAACGCCTGGGCTCTGCCCGGCCTGACCCCAGGAGTCTGTTGGTTGGCCACCTGAGCAGGAGAGGCCCCCACCACGGGGCTTCCAGCCGGGGGCTGGCACAGGCTGCCTCAGTACACAGAGGGGTTCACGGCCAAGGGGTGCGGCCTGTTCCAGAGGTCTGCCAGGTGGCCCAGCCCCAGAAAGCTGCTCCCAGGGTGGCTGAGCCACCTGCTCTGTCAGGATTCTGGCTGTGCCTGCTTTGTTGTCTGGACGTGCAGGTTCAGCCATGTCTATAGGAAGGAGGCTTGGGACAAGGTGTCCACTTGTGGCCAGGCCACAGGACAAGGTGTCCACTTGCGGCCAGGCCACAGGACATGGGGCCCCACTTGTGGCCAGGCCACAGGACAAGGTGTCCACTTGCAGCCAGGCCACAGGACATGGGGCCCCACTTGCGGCCAGGCCACAGGACATGGGGCCCCACTTGCGGCCAGGCCACAGGACATGGGGCCCCACTTGTGACCAGGCCACAGGACAAGGGGTCCTACTTGTGGCCAGACCACAGGACATAGAGCCCCACTGTGGCCATGCCCCTGTTCTAGATGCTTCCAATTTCCTGAACCATCTGCCTTGTTACCCTCGTTACCCTGGAGTCCCTGTGGTGATACTGCTGGGACCTGCAGGGCCAAGGCAATGTCCAGCAGAGGACGGTGGCTCTGAGGGCCTGCAGCCTTGGAGGTGGCCAGTACCATGTGCCATGCACACCCCTGCACCTGCAGTCCCACCAGGCTGCTGCCTCAGGAAAGCGTTCCTAGACCTGTCACCACCACGAGGGGGGCAGTCCCAGGTGTTCCTGACCCCTGGTCCCTGCACTGACAAGGGCAGCCAGTGAGCCAGGTCTGCGCACCTTTGTCATTGGGTCAGACAGGAGCGAGTGCCCTGGAGGGTGAGTTGGTCCCAGGGCTGCCCTTCCTTGGAACCCTCTCGCCCTCTCCACCCCGCCCCGCCACGGCTCCCACCTCCCTCAGAGTCCCTGTGACCCCGATGCTGCTCAGATGTCCCCTGTTTGGTGTCCCGCTGGGACCCTGGGCCTACCTCCCAGGGGAGCGACTCAGCACCTCCTCCTCGGGAGAGCGGAGGATGCGCCATGGGCACCCTGTCTTGGACACGCAGGAAGCGTCCGCGCTTGAGGCTGGCTTCTCCCTCCTGCCCCTTGGGCTGGGCAGGCTCAGAAGGGGAAGAGTGCAGACAAGCAACTGTCAGTGCCACTTCTTGTCGTGGTTCCTCTCACTCGCTCGCAGCATCCGAGGGCACACGGCTCTGCGTGGCTGCCCTTGCGGTGAGCGACGGCAGGTGCGAGTGCTGAGAACCTTGAAGGCACAGGGGCAGCCACGTGGCGGGGTCTGCTCCAGCATGCAGGGAAGCCAGAGAGGGCTGGGGCGAGGCTGACACACCTGTCCCAGCCTTCCTAGGAGGTGAGCACTGAGCTCCTCTCCGGCCACTGCTGGACGCGGAGTAGACTGACCCGTGTCACACACACGCACACCCCGCTCAGGCTGAGTCTGAGAAGATGCAGACAACTTTCCTGGGTGTTTTTTTTTTTTTTTTCTGCTTCTCAGCCTCTCACACTGTGGTATCCTGTGGCAATGGGTGGGGAGGGCAGACCCTCTCCCAGTGGTCACAGCACAATTCCAGTGGGTGCCACACTTTGGTGCTGTGGCACCCCAGCTCTCTAAAATGACCTTCTGGCTTCCGTTAAGCTTTGGCTGGGGCCGGCACTGTGGTGCAGCAGGTGAAGCTGCTGCCTGCGACACTGGCATCCCCTATGTACACTGCTTTGTGTCCCAGCTGCTCCACTTCTGATCCAGCTCCCTGAGATAGCCAAGGTGCTTGGGCCCCTCACCCATGTGAGAGACCAGGAGGAGGCTCCTGGCACCAGCCTGGCCCAGCCTTGGCTGTTGAGGCCTTCTGGGGATGAGCCAGTGGGAGGATGACCTCTCTGGCTCTCCCTGGCCCTCTGTAACTCTGATTGCAAATGGATGACTAAATCTCAGAAAAGAGAAAAGAAAAGCCGCTTTGGCTACAGAGGCCATGTGAGCCAGCCCATGGGTCTGGTGACATGAGGCCCCGTCTGTCCACACAGAGCATGTGACTTCTTGTCCTGCACTCGCTGCGTGAGCCTCAGGAGCAGGGGACATCGGCCCCGGCTGCTTCTGCTCACAAGACCAGGGTCCCGGTCAGCGTCCGTTGGACACACTGAACCAAAAGGTAGCAGGTACTTCCGGTGTATTCAAGAAGCACACAGAATCGACCAGAAAAACAAGAGAGTGAGGCTGCCTGCCAATGGCTCCCAAATATGTGTAGGCCCAGCCTGGCTCAGCAGGGCTCTGCACAAGGAGCTGCGGTGCTGGCTGAAGGTGGAGGCGCAGCAGAGGGACCCGAGCATAGAGCTCGGAGTCAGGCCCGTGGCGGGGCCACCAGCTTCAGCCCCTGCTGCACAGCCAGCTCCAAGGGCGGCATCAACCGAAACGGAAAACACAGAAACCTAAGATTTCCTGAAGGTGACAAGCGAAAACCTATGACCTTGAGCCTGTCAGTGACCTGTGACCTTCTGCTTACCAGCAAGCATCCAGACACAGCACCAGAAGTGCAACCCAGGAAAGAAAAAGCTTGCCCCTGGGAGGCTGTGGTCCCAGTGTGAGTTGTCCCTATAGGCTCCTGGGTTGGACGCTGGGTCCCCAAGGCAGAGGCAGTGAGGGGCACGGGACCTTCCACGTGTGGGGCCAGGGTGGGGGCGGGGAGGGACTGAGCAGGGCTGGGCGTCCAGGCTCGTCCTGCTTCCTCACGTGCCATGGCATACCCCATGCACGTGCTCCCACCACACCATGCCCCTGCCACCCAGGCCACCCTGAGGGGCCTCACGGAAGCCGATACTGGTGCCGTGACTTCTTATATGAAAGACCTGGCCTCGAGCATCTTGCCATTGTAACACTACACAGAACAAGGCAGCGGATTTTATCAAACATAACATTCGCTCCGCGAAAGGTGCTAAGAGAATGAAGAGATAAGCCGTGAAACAGAGAATACTTCAGATTACACATCTGCTCAAGGACTCCCATGTAGGATACATGTACTGTGAGACTCGATAGTCAGAGAACAAGCAACCCGATGGAGAAACAGGCCAGAGCTCAGGGCTGACACGCCAGGACTGCAGGTGGCAGAGTAGCTGGTGGGAAGAGGCGCCGTGCCCCTCGGGCCCAGGGAATGCAAATGAATGCCAGGACAAGACCTAGCTGCATGCTTGCGAGGACCACCCGCCCAGCACTGGGAGGGACAGGGACTCCGGTCAGTCGCTGGAGGGGCGGGAAGGGTGCAGATGCTCAGGCGGCCGCCAGGCACACCCTCGCTGCAGGGCCCGCAGGCAGGCTCTGAGGTGTGTGCTCCCGCGAGCCCAGCACGCAGAACCTTGCCTGGGAGTGCACTTGGCGGCCGTGGGCACAATCACCCTGGAAGCAACCAAGGCGCCCAGGGGAGACCCACAGGACGGATGGCAGGAGAGGCTTCCGGCGATGGGACAGTCCCGGGCTCTGTGTGCCTGGCTCCAAGCCTTTCTGAGACAGAGAGCTTCAGCCCTCCAAGCTGTGCCTGACACTGGTATCCCCTAGGAATGCTGTTTTGTGTCCTGGCTGCTCCACTTCCCATTCAACTCCCTCCACATGCACCTGGGAAACAGCGGAAGATGGCCCAAGTGCGTGGGCGCCTGCACCAATGTGGGAGACCTGGGGGGAGTTCTAGGCTGCTGGCTTCCTCCTGGCCCAGCCCCGCCATTGAGGTCATTTGGGGCGTGAACCAGCAGATGGAAGATCTCTCCCCCAACCCTTTCTCTCTCTGTAACTCTGCCTTTCAAACAAATAAATACATCTTTAAAAAGAAAAAGAGGAGCTGCATAACACACACATTAACCACTCCACCAAATGTGGGGATCCCAGGATGGAGTGCTGTCTGTGACGGGGAACACGGCTGGGTCTCACTGGTGAGGGGTGACTGGGGCGCCGACCTGAGGGACTCTGGAAAGTGGGGCTGAGGCCGGACCCCCACGGTGAGGACAAAGGTCTGAGCTGGGGGACACAGCTAGTGAAAGTGATATTCTGCCTGCTGCCTGTGGTGGTGGAACAAACACGTGAGTGGGGGCAGACTCTGGAGCCAGGCGTCTTATGGTAGACAAGGAGCAAATGGATCAGCAGGTGGACGGGCAGGGCATACCGCGTGAGGTCGGGTCACAGGCATTGATGTGGGCCTGACTGTGTAGGGGCTCGCTCCAGCTGTGTTAGTGTGTAACACACCTGCTGGCACACACGTGGCTCTCTCATGCCACTGTGGAGAGGGTCTAGAAGCAAGGGCCCGGCCCCCGGCAGCAACCTCATAGTGCCATTCCATGCCCCCTCTCTTTTTTTTCAGGATTTACTTAATTGAAAGGCAGAGTCATAGAGAGGGAGAGGGAAGGAAGGAGAGGGAGAGAAAAGGGGGAGGGAGGTCTTCCCTCCAGTGTTCCACTTCCCAAATGGCTGCGGCAGCTAGGTGTGGACCACGCTGAAGCCACATGGATCTCCCATGTGGGTGGCAGGGGCCCAAGGACTTGGACCATCATCTGCTATCTTTGCAGGCCATCAGCAAGGAGCTGGATCAGAAGCAGAGCAGCCGGAACCCACCCTCCTGTAAGGAATGCCGACATCACACCTGCAGCTTGGGTCGCACTGCACTGGCCCAGCCCTTGGTTATAAATGTCACCCTCCAAAGGACGGACCAGTGAATCCTGAGGAACAGTCGATTCTAGGGCTGGGATGCAGAAAACACAAGATGAGCCTGCAGCAGCATCTGGTGCCAGAAAGTGGGGCCAATGCTGGAGCTACTGAGCGACAAACAATGTGGTGCTGGACTGGGACGCGCAGGCGACCACACCAGGGAAACGCATGCGAGAGAAGGGTCCATCAGGGGCAGCTGAGGCCCCGCCCTTATGGAGACAAGAGGCGACTGGCACCTGCTTGTGAAGAACTTGGCCACTTCTCTAGAGGGACTTGACGGCCGACCCAGCCGGGTGATGGGGTCAGCAGCACAGACCGGACCCTGGGTGCCAGTGCCCAAGGACACCTCATCCCCTCGTCTCAGTCTGACTGCGAGAAAAGCATGGGGCTGACCCCAGTCAGGGACACTCTGGGAACTCCCTGGCTAGTCCCCAGAGCCTCAGGGTCATCAAAAGTAAGGCACAGTCATGGGGAGGCATGGGTGACCAACTGCCCTGTGGTGTCCTGCATGGAATCCTGGGACACAAGAAAGGCACTGGTGGGAAAGCCGCTGACACTGGGGCAGAGGCTGGTGCTCCGTGCAGTCAGTGGCTGGCACTGCTCAGTCTTTAGGAGTTATTAAAATTCATTTTTATTTTACTTGAAAGGGAGGGATGGAGGGAGAAGGGAAGAGAGGGAAGGAGGGAGAGAAAGAAGGAGAGAAAGAGGGAGAGAAAAGAGGGAGAGAGAGAAGGAGAGAGGGGAGAGAGAGGAGGGAAAGAGGGGGGAGAGAGGGGAGAGAGAGGGGGAGAGGGGGGAGAGAGAGGGAGAGGGGGAGAGAGGAAGAGAGGGAGAGAGAGAGAGAGAGAGCGGGAGAGAGAATATCTGCTAGTTCACCCTTCAAGCGCTTGCCACGGCCAGGGCTGGGCCAGACTGAAAGCAGGCCCTGGGAACTCCATCCAGGTGTCCCATGTGGGCTAGGCAGGGACCCAGGTGTTGGAGCCAACCCTGCTGCCTCCCAGGGAGCACATGAGCAGGACGCTACAGAGAGGAGCAGAGCCGGAGCCTGCACCCAGACTCTCGGATGAGGGATGTCCCCCGCCCCGTCCTCGGCTTTAACAAGTGCACCATGTTACGATGCTTATAAGGGGCTCTCAGAAACCCCCGGGAATATTTTTTGCAACTTCTCTGAAATCTGAAGATCTTTCCAAATTAAAGGCTTATTTAAAACAATGGGCAAGATATTTGTAGGCGTGTTCCCTGGAAGACAACACAGAAACAGCTAAGTTAGGACAAAGAGCCGAGCCCAGCCTCACTGACTATCAGGAAATGCACACCCAAACCCCTGGGAGACGCCATGGAACAGCCCCAGTCAACAGCCAGACCACGCAGGAGCCTCCCATGCCACGGGGGCCACCAGGAGATGGAGCCAAGCCTTCCTCAGAGGGACTGGGCATGGGGCAGCTGAGCTGCACTCAAAACCCGCGGCTCTGCTCCCAGGACCCAGCCCAGCAAGTGACACTTGCATCCACGCAAACGTCCCATGCGAGCATTCACTGCTCACCATGGCCTCACGTGGGAAACACCCCCAAAGCCCCTCAGCTGGCGAGAGGGCCACAGGACACACATCCACGTGCAGTGCTGAGAAGGGACCGGCAAAGAGGGCAGGTCCTGGATGGCCTTCTTGTGCACATGAGGTTACCAGAGGGGGACAGGACTGACGGGGAGCATGCGACAGCCACATGTCAGGGCTGCTGGTGGCCTGGGTGCCTTCACCCCACAGTCCCTGTGTGAACGTCACATGGAGCAAGTGATGCCTCCACAAAGCAGCTCTGCAGAAGGGGCAGCGAAGGAAGAGGGGCCGCCCTGGGACGATTCCGTCCTCAGTGGCTTTCAGACAGGAGCTGGTGGGCTATCCCTGGACCCTTCTGAGCCCTTCAGGAAGGGGGCTACAGCCCCCAGGGCAGCCCACACTGAACAGAACAAAGCAAGGCAGACGCCACGCCAGGAGCTACGGTGCGGCTCGCAGCTTGTCTGAGTCCTATAGCCCGAAATGGCTCCCAGCATGGGGCAGTGGCTGTTCCCACAGCCCCTCCCTGTCTGCCCCTGCACAGACCCTCCACTCACCCCAGCCACTCCCACAGGCAGGAGGAGCTGGGGAAGGCGGCTCTGCCCTCCCAGAGGGGAGGGGTCTGGTGCTGCCCAAGCTGTCTCCGGCTCCACACCACACTTCACACACTGGGCTTTGGGGGCTGGATCCACTGCTGGTCCCGCCCTCTGCTTGGGGGTGGGATGGAGAGGGGAAGGCCCACAGTCTGTGTCCTTACCCCATGGCTGCAGCTGCTTGGTCGTAGGATGGGTGTCCCCTGCAGGTGGCATCAAGGCCCCGCCCTCAGCCCCCGAGGAGGTTGGGAAGCCCTGTGCAGGTCCTCCTCCTCTCTCTCTGAGGATGTCTGGGCCTCGCCACCGCCCAGCACTCCCACCCCAAGGTCGGGGACACTGGAACCACGCCCTACCCTGACTCCCTGCTGAGCAGGGGCCCCAGGGTGGGAAGGACAGAACTTCTAGAGCTTCCTCAGGGCCCTGGACAGCAACTGGGAAGAACTGTCTCCTTTACCCCGCATGACAGACGTGTTCACCATTCCCAACCCTCAAAACGCAGTCAGGATGGGGGCTGCTCCCCACTCCAGGGCGGCCCTTCCAGACCAAGTGTGTGCCTGCTGTGGAGCGGTGGCCTGGGGCCCCTCCCGGCCACTGGCCCTGCTCACGAGGGGCGCCACTGCCCGCCAGCACTGGCACACCCAGGCCTCTGTTACTTCAGGTTGTTTCACTCCCAGCATGGTTTCCATTCCTGGTACCACCAGGGTGGAAAAGTCCTCCTCCAGCCGATTCCCGCAACCCCAAGACCCTGCTCCTTAACTAAAACCGGGTACAGCTGGGGCAGAAATAGCCTCCGTGATGGCAAAGAAAGAGTGGCGGGTATGGCTGGAGAGGCCGGCCTGGCATGCAGGTCCCCCGCCAGCTCCTCGGCAGCCTGCACAGCTGGCTCCTGCAGGGGAGTGGTCGGGGGCGAGAAGGCAGGAGGGGGAGGGTCCGGGCTTCAGGCCTCCGCCCAGCCCTGGCTCTGCAGTGTGCTAACTCTGCCTCCCCCAGCACACAGCCTGCCTGGAGTCCTTGTCCCCCAGCAGCCTGTGGGGACACACAGAAGCCTCCGCTGCAGCCGGCAGGAACCCCACAGGGACAACCCGAGGGCAGCTCCCCTCACCCTCCAGCCCAGACCATACTGGGCCAGGAACTTGCTCTCAGCATCTGGGGGAGGCAGGACCGGCGATTGTGGACTTGGCCAGTTGCTGCCCTCTGTGCACTGATTTTCCTGCTCTGGGCTTCAGGCCCTGCAAAGCCAGGGTCTCAGAGAGGCCAGGACAGAGGTGCAAAGTCCAGAGCGTGACTCAAGGGAGTGGCGTGAAGGCCAACGGCGTGACACCAGAGGAGCCCGACAGGCGGCCTGGCTGTGGGTGAAGCTCCCCAGGGCCGGCCCAAGCTGCCAGCCCATCTCAAGGTCTGGGGGCTGCAGTGTCCCTGGCCACACGGCTCTATCTCTTCTCCCCTTCAGAGCACCTCACGTCTCTCTCCTCTGATGTATCAGCCCCATCGCAGGATTGTGACCCCCAGACCATCTGCCCTAGGCAGGGGCACCCACGGCTTCCCGGGATTAAGGACCAATGAGTTTGAGGTTATTACGGGGGGGGGGGGGGGTGTGTGTCAATGACTGGGTCAGGGGTGGGAGACTGAGGGCATTCAATCCCTGGCCTGAAAACACTGGGAAGGGGTCAGAGGCCAAGCAGGCACCCCAGCCACTTCCCGGGAAAGGCAAGCAAGGTGGGAGGGGGCCGTGGTCTCCCCAGGAGCCTTTTCCACAAGGATTTTGCCCTAAATAAGCCGAGAGCAAGAGGTTCTGGTCCCAGACCCCTGGAGGCCATGAGGACAAATGCATGGGTTCCTGCCCTCCTGGCCCCTTTCCCAACACAGAGCCTGCTCCATGAGATGTGATGGGCATGTGAGTGCAACAGGTGCCCACGGCTGGTGCAGAGCTGCAGGGAGGGGAGGTGAACGCCCTTCCTAAGGGGTGGGAGAAGCTCCAGGGCTCAGCTCCAGCCTGGGGACCAGAATGAGCGTGAGGTGGCAGCAGAGGTCAGCCTGTATCCCGTGACGCCAGGAACCAGGCCCAGAGCAGGCTCACCGACAGCCTCCCCAGCCTGGGGCCATTTGTGTCCGATCACACATTCCCTCCTTCCCTTTGCTGACTGCTGCGGATGAATTCGCACCCCCAGAGCAGTTCACCATCGACAGAGTCCTGATGGCTTCGTGAGTCCCACCCGTCTCACACGATGCACGAGCCAGCACTGGCTGGCCTCCAGCCCCTGCAGCCCACGCCTTCTCACACATCCTCAATCTTCCCTGACGCCTGTGCTCTGCCCCGGGCCCCCACCCAGGGCCCCACGTGACAGCCGTTCATCGTCCCACAGCCTCCTCTGGCTCCTGTGCCCCATGGTGGTCGCCATTTCAGGTGGCAGCTCAGGGGCTGTGGCTGCCCTCACGGGTTGCTGCTGCTGCTCCCATGAGCAGTCTGGGGCACAGCCTCCTTGGGAGGAAGACCCCAAAGTGAAGAGATTCCCAACACGGTGTTCCTGACTGACCACACACATGTCCCCGGCTGGGCTGTCCGCCACACCTCTCACTGCAAACTCACTGCTCCCCCTCCACCTGTGCTCTCAGTGGAAGGAGTCACAGGGCCCCCACACCACCTCCAGGAGGGGCTGCAGGGCCGCGGGGGGCACAATGGAGGGGTGGGGTGTCATCTGGGGGCTCTAGGGGGATCACAGGAAGGGCCCCAGCTGCTCTGGCCCTGGGAGGGTTGGTGCTGGACCCTTCAGGAGTATTTCCTCCCTCAGTGGACAAAAGGCCATGGCTCTCCGGCGAGTGGGGAACGCTTGCAGGATATCTGTATCCACACATGCCCCCGAGTGGAAAAGCTGTTGTTTTTCCTGATCTCAGCTTGAAGGGAACAATGGTGGGTTTGTTCCCGGCCTCCTCCCAGGAGCCTGGCCACTTCCCCTCCCCTGGACAGTTTCCCAGGCCCCTGGAAAAGCCCAGAGGGATGCGAGGGGCCGTGTGCTGGGAAAGGGGTCCCAGCACCCCTGCATGTGATGCTTGGCCCAGCCCTGTCTGACGGGACCGCTCCAGGCTGCCCACTCCCCGCCAGTAGTGGCCACAGTAGAGCTCATAGGGCTTTTCTGCTTTGTGGCTGTGACTTTTCCTTTCTCCTAAAAAAACTGTGCTTAAAGAGACACACGGAGTATCCTCTGGCCCTTTCAAGGACACAGCCACGCTGGCAGGGTGGGGAGTAGGGTGGGCAGGAGGCAGTGAGGGAGGAAGGGGCAGGTCCTGAGCAGGTGCATGCTGTCAGCCTCACCCTGCCAGTTGCAGGACAGGTGGGCTCACATCAGGCTCCCTCACCTGCTGTGTGACTCAAGGATGGTGGGAGAGGAGGAAGTGACTCCCAAAAAGGCTTAGCCCACCTGAGGGAGCAGGAATTAGGGCCTCGGCTGAGCAGCTGGAGACCTTGCCTAGATTATTTAATCTTCCCAAACCCCATCTGAAAAATGGACATAAAAGTCCCATTTGCAAACACAGACCTCACACCCTTCACAAAAACAAACTCCAATGGACCACAGACCTCAGTGTGAACTCTAAGAAGAAAACACAGGGTTGGCAGCCACTCTTTCAGAGGCACCAAAGCCACAACCCACAAAAGAAGAACTGATAAGCCAGACTAAGAATCAAAAATCTGTTCTGTGAGAGATACTACCAACAAAATGAAAACACACTCCATAGACTGGGAGAAAATACTTGCAAAAGACACAGCTGTGTGGGGACGTGTGGGAAAGCCCGGCACATGAAGACTGCCCTTGTCTGCTGGTGCTTAGCTGGCACTGTGACTGACAGGAGACCCTGCACCTGCACCGGCCGGGCACACTCACACGTCCACTGTGAATGATAACTTGCCTTCCGCTTCCTGGTTGATGTCCCAGCGTTCAGCTTCTTCTCTGTCAGACCCTACACGACCTGAGAATGCAGCCCACGTCTCATGTGAGTGTATCCCGATGTGGCACGGTGACTAAAAACCAGCATGCTGAACAAGTCTACAGCGAAACTGACAAATGTGACAGGGACAAGTGAGACCTAAATAGGTGTATACCATGTTCATGGACTCAGAACTCAATACTGTCTACACGTCAACCTTCCCCAACAGCTACCTGTGGACTCAAAGCATTTCCAATCAAACCCCAGCAGGCTTGTTTCTGGTAGAGGATGGTAAACTGTTATGAAAAGCTATGTAGTGATTCAAAGGATCTACAACAGTCAGACAATCTTTAAAAAGAAAACACTGGAGAAGCTACAGTGCCCAAGTTTAAGGTTTTCTACAAATCTGCGGCAATCAACAAGGTACTGCACTGCAGTATAGACAAATTACTCAATGAAACCAGAACAGAGACTCCAGAAATAGCTCATGTACACCCAATCAACAGGTCATAAATAAAGCTATCGTGGTGACTATTAACAGGGGCTGGGACAGTCGAGATCCGAGGGGGATGGCGGACCTCTACCACTCCTCACTCTGGCCGTAAAAGAACTGGTTTGCACTACATTGTGCTCCCAGCATAAAACCCAGGACGATAAGGTTTATGGGAGACAATATGGGAGAATATCTTCATGATGTTGGGATTGGCAAGCAAATAATTATTAACCAGGAAAGAAAAACAAGTTGAAAGTTAAAATCTGTAACTTGTGCTTTTTCAGGGATGCCACAAGAAGCTGAGGAAGGCGCAGACCAGCAGGAAGCATTTACAGTGTGCACCTGACCGGGAAGCAGTCACCAAAAATAGGAACTGCAACGATCACCCAGTCGAAACCAGAAAAAGCACCCACTAAAACAGGCAAGAATCGAGCAAGACTCACACAACACTGCCATGCTCAGCACAAGGTGCTCGACCTCACTGCTGCCAGAGAAACACCAGTGGGGATCCTGTGACCGGCCTCACCTCCTACCCAGCAGCCGCAGGGGAAAGCAGTGAGACAGAACCCTCACTCACTCACACGTTAGTCAGTGGGTAACTTTGGAAATCTCTTGGTTTCTAACAAAGGAAAACACCATCTACTCCAAGGTGCATGGTTTTAATTCCTAGGTGTAGTCCACGTGGCTGCAAGAAACCACATCCTAGATTGCTGACAGCAGCCTCCCTTGTGACAGGCAAAGCCCAAAGTAACCAAGTGTCTGTTAAAAAGCTAATAGATTATCCAAGGGTGGTACAGCCATAGGGTGGATCCTGCCCAACAGTAAGGAGCAGGGAGCTATTGAGACCCACGGCAGCAGTGACTGATCCCAAAAACACCACAGGGAACAAAACCAAGGGCAGGAACCTAGGAACCGGGAATGAAGCCCACGGACGTGACCTCGGCACAGCGTTAGGAGTCAGAGCACTGGGGGCTCCTGGTGGTACTGGAGGAACGACTGGGAAGGAACGGCCGGGAGGAATTTCAGGTGCGGGTGAAGGTCTGTCTCTTCCTGAGCGTTGAGTGTAAGGGTGCACGTTCGTCACATTCCCCGCAGTCACACACAGCTGTCTACAAACGACATGTCACTAACACCTGTCTATACACACGGACATATGTGTGTTTACAGCTTATTGAAACCAGGTAGCAGCCTGCATAGATACTAACACACTCAGCATTTTAGGAAGGAGAATTTAAATTCCTGAGGTCACAGGAAGCTCCCTGCAGGTCACAACTGCAGGGTCTTGAACTGGTGCAGACAGAGATGGTTTAAGTCCAACAGACAGCGAACCCGAATCAAGGGAAGCCCTTTGGTGGGTGCTGTGGGTGTGCAGCTTGCTGGCCCAGCTGCACCGTCACGGTGGAGAAGAGAGTGAACCACGACTGACTGGCAGGAGGGGCCAGAGGCAAGAGCCAGGGCTGGCAAAGCCAACAGGGGACATGAAGGACAGAGTCCGGCCTCAAGGACAGCACCCACAGAGCAGACCCCACGCCTGGCCAACACCTGGACCAGACCACGCGTGTGCAGGGGAGGCGCCCGTCAGTTCAGACGGCAGGTGGTGACCAGGAGTCTGCTCCTGGAAGGAGGAGCCGCACAGGCAGGGACTGTGTGGCTGCCCCCCTCAGCGCCAGAGGCTGTGCAAGCACAAGCCTGCCAACCACAGAGCTCGCAGGCGGCAGACAGCTCACAGGGAGCGGGGTCGCTAGACAGCTAGGACACAAGGGACCCAAAAGAGGAACAGGGCCTCGGCCAAAATCTGTGGCCAACAGCCACGTCACACAGGGACCGGGCTGTAAGAGCAGCAATCGGAAGCCATAGGAGAGATCAGGTACCAGCTGCGGCTCACCACTGGGAGGGCAAAGCTGCATTAGGGTCTGGGCCGTGACCCCTACCACAGCGAAAGAGAATCCACCGTGGCAGATGCCAGGGCTGCTGATGTGCAAGAGAACAGGGAGGTGTGCCCATGCCAGCCAGTGGCAAGTAACTCTGGGTCGACCCAGACAGGAGGTTTAACAGACAAACGCTTGAGGTGAGCACTACGCATGTGTGCCAGGGAGGGAACTACACCTGAGACAGCGAGTCAGACAGATGCGTGGAGGCTATGGGGCTGGAAGCAGGATCGCCTCTCTCGAGGGCTCAGTGACAGGCCAGAGCCAGAAGGAGGGAGACTCCAAGGACTCGCAAACAGGTCAAACTAAGGCAAAGAACTGAGAATAAAGGGAGACAGCTCCAGGAAGCCACATGAAAACAGCAAGCGGCACAACACACGTGGCTGAGTCCCGAAGGAAGGAGAGGGAGACGGGGCAGGGCAGTATCTGAGGAACTCCCCAGATCTGGTGGGAAAGTTATGTGGTGTACCTGGGAATCTTCATGAAGTCCAGGCAGGTTCAACACATCTGTCAGTAGCATAATGGAAAAACTAACATTTTATGCTCGTAGAGTGAACTATTACTCAGCCTTGGGAATGACAAAGCAGAGCTCCACATAAGAGGACACACAGACCTGCACAGTCACCACTCAGAGAAGCAGCACACATGACACAGCCCCACAGAGTGCCTGCCCGAGAGGCTAGGCCTTGGTGCTGAGGCCAGGCTGCAGGGGGCCAGGGTGACGTCACATGCAGGGGGGCCAGGATGATGTCACCTGCAGGGAGGCCAGGATGACGTCACCTGCAGGGGGACAGGATGATGTCACCTGCAGGGGGACAGGATGACATCACCTGCAGGGGGGCCAGGATGACATCACCTGCAGGGGGACCAGGATGATGTCACCTGCAGTGGGGACCAGGATGACGTCACCTGCAGGGGGCCAGGATGACGTCACCTGCAGGGGGCCAGGATGATGTCACCTGCAGGGGGCCAGGATGATGTCACCTGCAGTGGGGCCAGGACGATGTCACCTGCAGGGGGCCAGGATGATTTCACCTGCAGGGGGCCAGGATGACGTCACCTGCAGGGGGACAGGATGACGTCACCTGCAGGGGGCCAGGATGACGTCACCTGCAGGGGGACAGGATGATGTCACCTGCAGGGGGCCAGGATGATGTCACCTGCAGGGGGACAGGATGATGTCACCTGCAGGGGGGGCCAGGATGATGTCACCTGCAGGGGCCAGGATGACGTCACTTGCAGGGGGACAGGATGACGTCACCTGCAGGGGGCCAGGATGATGTCACCTGCAGGGGGCCAGGATGATGTCACCTGCAGGGGGACAGGATGACGTCACCTGCAGGGGGACAGGATGACGTCACCTGCAGGGGGGACCAGGATGACGTCACCTGCAGGGGGACAGGATGATGTCACCTGCAGAGGGCCAGGATGACGTCACCTGCAGTGGGGCCAGGATGATGTCACCTGCAGGGGGGACCAGGATGACATCACCTTCAGGGGGGCAAGGATGACATCACCTGCAGGGAGGACAGGATGATGTCACCTGCAGGGGGACAGGATGACATCACCTGCAGTGGGGCCAGGATGATGTCACCTGCAGGGGGCCAGGATGACGTCACCTGCAGTGGGGGCCAGGATGACATCACCTGCAGGGGGGCAAGGATGACATCACCTGCAGGGCGGACAGGATGATGTCACCTGCAGGGGGACAGGATGATGTCACCTGCAGTGGGGCCAGGATGATGTCACCTGCAGGGGGCCAGGATGACGTCACCTGCAGTGGGCCAGGATGATGTCACCTGCAGGGAGGACAGGATGACATCACCTGCAGTGGGGGCAGGATGACGTCACCTGCAGGGGGCCAGGATGATGTCACCTGCAGGGGGGCAAGGATGACATCACCTGCAGGGAGGACAGGATGACATCACTTGCAGGGGGGCAGGATGACATCACCTGCAGGGGGGCAGGCCGATGTCACCTGCAGGGGGCCAGGATGACGTCGCCTGCAGCAGGATGACATCACTTGCAGGCTGACGTCACCTTGAGGCAAGTGGAAAGGGCAGAAATGTGAGGCATAGGAAGGGAAGCTTCTGGGTGCAGGTCTGGTTCTGCCTCTCAATCTAACAGGTGGTTTTGTTTTGATACAGTTACTGGGCACGTTTACAATGTCTCTTCTCTGTACACACTTTATGTATGGATTAAAAAGCCTAAAGTGCTATTAATTTTATGAAGAGGCAGAGACAGAAATGCAGGGAGGGAGGGGCGTTGTCAGAGGAGCTGGCTCTGCACTGAATCCTGAAGCTTGCAAGAGGTTCTCAGGTGAGGCTTTGGTGGCAAGAGGGCTCAGAGGGGGAACTCTGCATGGTCAGGACACAGGCCGTGGGTGCCCACCCGCTGTTCTCACACCCACCACTGCCGCCCAGCAGCAGCTCGGGCGCTCAGGTGGGGGTATTGGACAATCCCTGGGGCTAGTTTATTTGGGGTGCCAGTAACGTGGGGTTGGGGGCAGGGTACCGACCCACATGCAGTGTGAGTATGAGACATAGACGCAAGGGTGGTGGACGAGGACAGCACCCAGCCCGACCCTGGATGTGGGTGCCGGGCCACAGACATGAGAGTCCAGTGGACAAGGAGGAAGTGAGCCCTTTGTGCCCAGCCTCGGAATTCACATTGGGTCAGCTGCATCACACTCAGCCACCAGAGATGACAGATATTGGCCTGCTGTGGCCTCCCTGCTCCCCTGTCCTCCCTCCTGGGGTCTCCACACCAACGTGGACACTGGTTTGCTCCCCCTTTTTACATGGACTCCCCATTCACAATCCCTCATCCTTCCCCTAGCCTCACCACAGACTTCCCGCCACGCCATGGCCTGGGCTGTTCTGCAGGTCCCCTCCTCATGTCCCAACATGGTCCTGGCTATGGACACGTGATGACGCGAGCTGGCACCCCAGCGCCGACGTTAGCAACTGGTTTGGCCCGAAGGCCATGTGATTTTGCCCCCGGGAGGTGATGGGGATTGCAAAAAGGCTTCCTCCCCACAAAGGCCACCCTGCATCAGGAGGGGACAGCCCAGCAGCACCAGCCGGGCAGGAGGGTGAGCCAGACCTGCCCAGGCTTGGGTCCCGACAGCTGACCGATCACGCTGGAAAAGCACTCTGCCCACTGTCAGCTTTCTTTCACTCACTCCCAGGAGTGTCCACGGTGTTGGCCCTGCCTCCGCTGCCCACCCTGGGCCACACACACCCATTCATCGCAGCCTCCTCTCTGCCTTCACAGGGGCTTTGCAGGATGCAGTCTCCCCTTGCACCACCCTAACCCCAACCCCTGCTGAAGATCCAGACACTCGTGGTCCTGACACTCCAAGTGGGGTCCCTGCTGCCACGCCTGGGCCTCAGGGAGCCACTGTCACACGTCCACACGGCCGTGGGACACAGGAGGGCAGATGTTTGGAACTGGGCCACTGCTGTCCTGCACCGGCAAACGGGTAGCACCACTGAGCATGTTACCACTGTGTACACGGCTGCCGCTCAGCCAGAAAGAAAGAACCCCACCTCAAATGTGGGGGTCCCTGCAGTTCTGGGGCCTCTAGAGTCCAGCGACCTTGGAGGGAGAGTGTAAGCGGGCGACTGAGCAAGTGAGCAAGCAGGCAAACGGGGGGCCACTGCCACGCTAACACGGCAGTGGGACGGGGCCAGCGGCAGCAGGTGAGTGAGCAGCGAGCGTTTGAGCTGGTGGCTATATCAGCTTTTTCTCTGGGGTGGAGTTGAGACTACGGACAGGAAGGGGTGCAGTGCCTTCCCTCGGCTTGCTCCCAGTCCTCTGCTGCAGGGCGTGGGGCCAGGGCTGAAGGCTGCACAGTGGAGCTCTGAGACTGGCTAGCCCTCAGCAGGGAGTGCTCTTTGCCCAGTGCCTTTGCTGGGTGAGCTAGAAAGCAACGCATCCAGCCCCTGAGTCCAGCACCCGGCCAGGCTGCTGCTGTCACTGGGCACATGCAGGCATACTTAGCGTCGGGGACTTTGGCCGTTCTTTCCTGAAGCTCGGGGTCAGTGGCCACACGGAGTGTTCCCAGAGCAGCTCTGCCCCAGGATAAACAAACGCTGCCTCCCCGAGAGGATCTGGAGAAATGGCCTAAAAATAGGCTGGGGAGCCCTGACTCAGGAGCCCTACAGGCAGGGGAGGGGCCCGGGGATGAGCACGATCCGCTTGGCAGACTCGTGTGGGCTTGTGAGGAAGAGGAGGTGACTGTCACGTAGTGACTCATCTGGGAGCAAGAGGTGATGCCGCCCACTAGCCCATGCTGGCTCTGGGCACCAGGCCTCCAGCTGCAGGACACGTCTCCAGGGCCTGAGGGGGGCAGCTGCACAGATGTGCCCTCCAGGGGCTGTGAGAGGCTGCAGTCCAGGAGCTGACACATCCTCTCACCCAGGCTTGATCGTGGAAACAGCCTGCAGGGAGGGAGCAAGGTCCAGCGCTGAGTCTTCACACGACCTGAAGTTCCCACGGTGTCTGTCCCACGCACACATGGCTGTGCCCCTGCTGACTCCGGAGACACATCTTCACCCCAGAGGCATATTCTCCCAGCAGCAGTTCTCTCAACGGGGCCACACGGAGACTTGCTTCTGCTGCTCAGGAATGCTGGGACGGCAGCCAAGCCTGGGTTCCTGGAGAGTCCATGACCACTTGTTTCAGGGACGTGTAGGTAGAGGAGCTCTTCTTGTCATTGGCAGGAGCTTCTCTTGGGGATCATGAGCTTCTTGGCTTTCTCAGATCAGGGACTTTCTGAGCTACACCACCGGGCACAAAACATGCCCACAGCTGTCACCTTTAGATGACTGTTTCATGCTCATCGACCCACTCATCTTCCCAGTCATCATCCATCCATGGGTTCACTCATCTACTCACTGTCCACCCACCCACCCACCATCCATCCACCCATCCATCCACCCACTCACCCACCATCCATCCACCCATCATCCACCCACCCACCATCCATCCACCCACCCATCCTTCCACCATCCACCCACCATCCATCCACCCACCCACCCACCATCTATCCACCCACCACCCACCCACCCACCATCCATCCATCTACCATCCATCCATCCACCCACTCACCCACCATCTATCCACCCACCCACCCACCACCCATCCACGCATCATCCATCTACCCACCCACCCACCATCCATCCATCATCAATCCACCCACCCACCTACCCACCATCCATCCATCCACCCACCCACCCACCCACCCACCATCCATCCACCCATCCATCCATCCACCCACCCACCCACCATCCATCCACCCATCCATCCATCCACCCACCCACCCACCCACCCACCATCCATCCACCCATCCACCCACCCATCCATCCACCCATCCACCCACCCACCCATCCATCCACCCATCCACCCACTCACCCACCATCCATCCACCCACCCACCCATCCGTCTACCCATCCATTCCCACCCACTTATGTAAACATCCATCCAACCATCCCTCTAACCCTCCAAGTACTCAGTTATCCATCTACCATCCAACATCTGCTTGTCAATTCAGCCATTCCTCCTCACACACATTCATCCATCCAAATGACACACATGAAGAATCCACTCTGGGCCACTCCCCACACCTGCATGGACTTGGACACGGATGGGAATGGAATGGACCTGGGCAGCACCATCAGCAGGGGACAAGAGCCAAGCGTAAATGTAACAGACTGCCACCACGAGCTTCCAGGAGGGGCTGCACGCGTCTTGGCATTCCGACCAAGGCCAGAAGCTACCTGCAGCCAGATGTGGACAGAGAGCTTTGGCAGGACAGGCAGGCACAAATGCGTGAACAGGCCGAACACAGCCCAGCCACCTCAGGTGGGTGCTGTGGGAACCGCAGCGGCTGCGTGAGTGGCCAGGGAGCCGTGTGCTGGCGTAGGACACCTGCTGTTTTCCCAGCCCCCGGAGCTACCTCCTGGCATCGTGCGCTCAGTGAACAGCAATGTCCACATCTGGAGAGCGGGCACAGGAATGCAGACAGCAGGGCAGCCCAGGCAATCGTCCCCGGTTCCTGCTTCCTCGGGTGGGGGGGAGTCAAAGGGCTTTTGTTCCTGTTTTTGCTCATTCCAGAAAGGATTTCACTTGACTCACGGTTTCCCAACTGGTCCTCTCCGTAGCTTAAGAAACCAAGAGTGAATAATTGCCCTAGGTTTTGCTTCTTGGGTTTTTCCCTTCATGACAGGAATGTGTAAACACCCTGGGGTTTTAGCACGGGTGCCAAACCCCACACGGGAGGCTGCGCATGCTTCCGGGCACTGGCTGTCACTGCTGCTGGGCTGGGGCGGACCCTCCAGGTGAAGCCTGGCCTTCTCTGAGCTGCCGACTGGGACTCTGGTCTGGGAAAGGGGCCGGGGGCACACTGGAGCCACACACCCACCAGGAGTATCCTCAACTGTGCCCCCAAGTCCACGTCCTAGTGAACGTGAGGGTGTCTGCAGGCTGACTGGGCCTCGAAAAGCAGGGGACTGAGGTTAAAGGAGGTCACTGGGGTGGGCCTGACCACTCTGTTAAGAGGGGCAGGGAGGATGAGCACACAGGGACAGGGAAGAGGATGGCATCCACGAACCTGGAGGGCTCTGCCCAGCCTCATCTCAGACCCCTGGCCCAGCACCAGGGTCGCTCAGAAGCTCAGGGGCAGCCTGCACAGGAGGGCTGGCCTCACCGCCCGCCCTGTGCCTAGGGCAGCAACCACAGCCTGGCCTTAGGGTTCTCCAGAGACAGAGGCGCAGGGCCCATCACAGCCTGCTGGGCCTGGGGCGTTCACCACGCTGTTTCCAGGTTGGACGCGGGTGAGTTCGGTTGGCCTCACAACAGCACAGGTTCTTGGAATCTTGATGCCCATGCCAACAGATGGGAAGGGGCCATCTGCTTCTCACAGGACTGGGCCTTTGTCCAGTTGGCACAAGCGCCTGCTGAGCTGGTCAGTCTCTGCCAAGTCCTCCCGTGGCCTCTGCCACACCCGGCTCCAGTGTGTGCTGGCAGCTACAGAGGGCAGTTGTGGGGGAGTGGCAGCAGCTACGGAGGCAGACCTGCCCCCACTGTCAATCCTCCCAGCCCCTCAGAAGTGGCTGAGTCTCTGGGAAGGGAGGACCGCGGCTGCCCAGCCTAGTGCCTGCCCCTCTTCAGTGCCCCAAGTGTGGGCCGGGGGCAGGACGGCTCCTCTGAAACCATCGGCCCTCTGGTCTGCAGCCCCTCTCTGGGACACAAAGGCCAGGCCTGTGGAATGTGTCATGCAGCCCAGGTAGGACGAAAATGGAGGGTGGGGCTTAGACTGAGGGCTCCCAGGCTCCCACGAGTCTGGCCTGTGTCTGCCCGCAGCAGCAGGAGTGTTTGGATGATGGACACGTGCAAGGCTTGCCCCCGACCGACCCAAGCAGTCACCATGGCTGGTCCCCAGGTGGCTTTTCCGGCCAGCAGCCTAGGCAGCTCTCTCTTGGTGCACGCCCTGGGGCCTGCAGGGTGGGCAGCTCTTGCAGCTCCCTGTCTAGCTTTGCTGCAGCCAAGGCTCCGGAGCAGGAGGAGGGCATGCACCCCTCTTCCTGCCTCCACCACAAACTGGTGGGGAACATGACCCCTGCCTGCTGGGCTCCTTCAGCCCCACACCTGCTCTGTGGGCCATATCCCCAGGGTCTGGCCCTGGGCACTTGGTCAGCCTCTTCTCATTCCTGCCCCAGCTCCCCGTCCTCATGGCAGTGAGGACAGGAGTATCCCAGAGCAATATGGGTGACATCAGCTGTGTGGTCAGGACACCTGGCCACCAGGCACCACTGCTCCCTGCCAGGGGCTCAGCGAGCAGCGACCACTGACCACTGACCACAAACCCCATTTGCCGCGTGTGCGGAGAGAAGCCATCCCAAGAGGCATGCTGTCTGGGTCAGTGTGGGGTCCCCAGCTGCCCCCGCTCAGCCTGCTGTGAACCAGAGATCAGCAAGTCCAGGTCCAGGACAGCTTTTCCTCCTGAGCCTCCCAGGTCTCAGATAATAAGCAAACTTTCATGCCGCAACAGCAGCGCTGGGCAAATACGTGAGCCCGTCAGGGAGGGTGCGTTCCCATGCATGCGAGCGGACACTCCAGGGCCCAGGAAACAAGGACGCTGGGCCAGCACTCAGCCACAGGCTCTGTATCTCATGCCTGCTGAGCAAAGGTTGACGTCCAGCCTCAGTGCCGCTGAGGGCTCCTGAATGCAGGGGAAGGGGCCCAGGGGTTCCTCCCAACAGCTTCAGAACCAACAGGGGGAGGCCAGTGGCGGCAGCTGATGATGCCGTCTCCATAACACCCACCCACCCACCCCGAGGGCTCCGTCCCAAGTCTGTCCCTCCCAGCTCCAGCCCCACCCTGCCCTCACCAGGTGCCCTTCCCTCCAGCAATCAGCATCCACAGATACACTCTGCAGAGAAGCCGGCTCCCCACCCTCACCCCCACCCCCACCCCGGCGGCCGCACTGGGCAGAGCGCCTACACATCTCCTCCCACACTTTCTTTTTTTTTTTTTTTGAATTTTATTACTTTTTATTATACACCAACTAGTTTATATTTTAGTTCTTTACAAAGAAAAATGCTAAGAAAATTAAAATCACATGTTATATGGTTTTAAATCATAATTCCAGATTTCTTTACATATAAGATGGAATGGTCCAGCAGCTATGTCCACTGTCACAGACTTTAGTTCCGTTCAATGATATGGCACATCCTGCAAAATTAACTAGTCACACACAAAAATGTCTCAAATACAGTAAAAATGTACACACAATAAAGGTAATTTACAATGACGAATAAGGAATGTAATTTATCCTGGCTGTGCTTCAGAAATTTAGGGTCAATAGCCTTTCACCTTCTCTTCTCTCCTCTGCCCCCGCCCCTCCCCCAGATCACCTGTCCCTCCTTACTGCACCATTTCCAGAGAAACACTCGAGTCTGCTGTTTCTGAACCAGCTGCATCGCCCTTTAAACTGCCATGAGTCAAGTGTTGCTGGGCTCCAGGTCAGTGGCAGTCGGTGGCAGCACAGGCCTGTGGCTCTTCCTACATGTGGCCCCCAGTAGGGAACTGGGACCATGGACTGTCAGCTTCCTCCACAGCCCATGGGGCCTGTCCTGTATAGTCAGCCCCCACGACTCCTGGGAGCGGCACCGGCCGGAAGTGACAGGGCTGTGCAACACACCGAGTCCAACACCTGCTGTGCAGAAGCCGGGGTGACGCCTCGCAGACTCGGTCCCGACGGGCACAATGCTGAGCTTAACCACAGCCCAGCAGAGGCAGGAGAGCCACAGGGTCCAATACCTTTCCCACCAGGGACTTCTAGCAGGATTAGGAACTTCAAAACCCTGCACCTTTTTAACCACATGAGAGAGAAGCATCAGAATGAGTCCAGCACTTTTTCTCACAACGTGAGCTCTGCCGAAATCCCTAGTCTGCAGGGCAGTAGGCTCATCCCGGCCCCCGCCTGCGCCGCGGCAGACATGTCAGATCCACTTCCAGCCAGTACGCAGGCAGCCATTACCAATCAATCCCGGCTGACTTTCGAGATTAACCTGTTACTCATCCTTCGAGTTACCATGAGTCAGCCAAGGTCAGACAGGGGAAGTGACTCACAGGTCACCAAGCGAGGCTGGACGGTCTCCTGGAGCCTGGCGGAGGGCCACAGCCCGGGGGGAGTGAGGCCCAGTCCTAAATAAAGCTACAGGACAGACGCACCAGAGGCCAGCTCTTCCTGCCAATGTCCCACGACCTAGAGGGAGCAGCTGGCTCTTCTTAGCACATGACAACAGGGCCGTGGGCTCTGGTGGGTTTGACGAGGCTGCCCTGGGCAGTCAGGGCCCTGCCTGCCCCTGCATCCTGCAGAGAACACTGGGCCGGACACCGCGCTGCCAGCCGCGTCTCACAGCCCTTCAGTCCTGCGGTCCTCAGATCTGTTCGTTTCACAGTTAAGTTCAGGGGTGACCTGCAGAACCCGGTCTCCAACCCAGGAGACACTGCCCCTTCCTGGGGCTGCAGGCACCTACTTGGGGCCTGCCCTCCTTCAGGATGCCCCTCTTCCTGCCTCCCACCCAGGAGTAGCAGGGACCCCAAGGGTCACCCACAAGGTTGCCACCCCCGCTTAGGCAAACAGGACTTGCAGCTAATTCTTCTCTACCTCCTGCAGTGACTGTGTCAGGAATCCCTGGGCCCTCAGAGACAGGGAGCATGGGTCATGCTGAGCCATGACCGCCAGGCGTGCGGCCCCTCAGCCTGTCCTGTGGCTGTTCCCTAACTTCGGCAGGACTGGACCCCTCTGGAGCCCCACCAAAGCTACTGAACTCACTGCATAAGAACAAGATAATTTAATGCTTTAGAAAAAGGACTTAAAGAACAAAGGCGGAAAACCAACCGACAGACCAAATCCCCAAACCCAGGTTCCAGAAGCAGCAGATTGTTAAGGAGGAGAGCCCAGCAGCTCCAAGGAAGAGGCAGCACCCCACCCTGGCCAGAGCCCAGACCTCGCCCCAACAGGGCTAAGAAAGCCCCAACCGGAAGGTCAGCAGATGGCCTCTGCCTCTCCGTCACATCTGAGCCAGCCTAGCACAGCCACATCACAGGGTGAAGCCTTGCTTCATGCCCAGTGTGATCCCTGTACAGCCCCCACACAACCAAACCACAGCACAGGGCCCTCGCCCACAGCACCTCTGCACCCGAGCACAGGGCCCTCGCCCACAGCACCTCTGCACCCGAGCACAGGGCCCTCGCCCACAGCACCTCTGCACCCGAGCACAGGGCCCTTCCCTCCCATGGAAACCTTTGGAACAGGCTGCTCAGAGTCTCCTGGCCCCTATGTGCGGCCATCAGGGTTTCCAAAGTAATCCCCCAACCCAAGCCAAGTCCAGTCTCCCAGGTGGTTCTGGTTGAAGACCTGGACAGATTAGGCCTCACCCCAGGGATACAAGCAGGGAAGGGCACAGGCCTGGGCGGGACAGGCCAGCATGGAAGTTGGGATTTTCTCCCATGCAACCCAGCAAGAGCAGAAGCAGAAACTGGGCTGCAGGTCCTGGACCCTGCACAGAGCTCTGCTGGAGAGCAGGGGAAGGGTTCTCACGCACGCTCAGTGCTGGGCGCTGGCACACTCTTTCCCAGTTGCAGCCTCAGCCCCTACACAGGGACCGTCAGACTTTGGATGCTCAGCAGCAGCTGGAGCAGAGGCCCCACCGGGACAGCAGAGCCTGAGCAAGATTCCAGAACAAGGCCACGGCAACCAGGGGAAGCTGTGGTCAGCCCACCCCCAGCTGCATGCCCCTCTCTGCTGTGCTGCGGCCCCAGGGGCAGATGGTCTCAGGGCTCCAGAGGAGAGGGCGCCTTGACTTTGGTCAGGGGTGCGTCAGTTGCAATCTGGACAACTGTTACTGATTAGTGCGCCGAGCGGAGTGCGCAGACCTGTGGCCTGTCCCCTCTGCAGCCACCTCCTTCTTCCCCAAAAGCAACAGGCCAAGGCTCTCTCGAGCATGCCATCATGCATGGACACCTTGCAGGCTCAGGCCACTGTCACAGGGTCACCCCTGTCCCGAGCAGAAGAGTGCTGGTGAGGACAAGAATGGTCCTCAGCAAAGCCAAGACCTGGCCAGGGCTGATGACACAGCTGGGGTCACTGGCTCTCTACAGACACAGCAGGGGACGGCAGCCTGGAGCCCTGGAAACTGGGCTGGGCGGGGGGAGACCCTGTGGGGGCGTGCTGTGGATGGGGCTTCTGGCGGTTCCTTTGCCGACCATTCACAAGAGTTCCGGGGCCTTGAGATGCAAAACATCCCAATATCCAGCAACTTGGCCACATGACTGCGCAGGGCAGTGCTTCCGTCCTGCCCCACAGTTGACAGCCTAAGAGCCAGAGTCGAGAGGCCTCACACCCACAGCGACCTCCCAGTCAAGGCAGTGGCTCCCAGCCTGCTGGGTGCCCCCGTTCCCGCCCCTCCGCTCCGCTGGAAGCCCAAGAACTGCCCTAGGGTCCTGTGAACAGGTTCAGGCCCTTACTAGGGCACAGGGATTCTCCCTAAAGCCTCCAGACGTCACCAGCCCTGCTGGCACCTTGACCTCAGCCCAGCGAGACCCCCCCAGAACAGGCAGACGAAGCACAGCTGCTTCCAGGCGCAGCCTCAGGAAGCTCACCCACCTCCCTCTCTGAGGTCCAGGAAGGCGGCCGCCTGCCACTGGGAGATGGGGGCTTCTCTCTGACACCTCTGCTTCCTGCTGCTGCCCTCAGGTCTGCCCCAGCCTTTCTGACAGCTCCAGGGTCTCCATGTTGTCACTGCCTGCCCATTGGGTCCCTGACAGACAGTTGGGCTCCCCATCCCCAGCAGGCACGTGAGTCCCCAGTGAGGCCTGGAAACCCTGACAGCTGCTGTGCGTCTGCTTTGTGGTGAGCACAGCCCTTCTCCGAGCTGCAGCCAGGGCAGAGTGTGTGGCTGTGGGGGAGGGGCAGGGCCTGCAGCGGCTCTGATCTGAGCCCGTGGGAAATATCCGATTTCCAGGGTGGCTTACATCCAGCTCAAATCCTGGGTCCCTTCCCTGGAGCCTACACGCAGGAGCCTGGGCCAGCCGGGCACGCACGGCAGGACATGCTGGGCACTCTGGCAGTGGCAGTGGGGTTTGCTCACACTTGTATTCTCTCTCTGGGACAGGCCTGCTCCCAAGCGTAGGGGCTGTGAGGGCAGCCCCAGACAAGAAAGGGACGAGTGTGTCCCTGCTGCCTCCAGGGCCCACCTGAGCCGGCACCCTCAGCCATGCATCAGCACACCTGAGCCAGGCCTCCTCTCCTCCGGCCCGAGCTTCCTGTGGTCACTCCCACACCCTTGTCCTGGAGCCTGCCTCAAAGGCCCAGACGCAGGGGCCCTCTCCATGAGCTGACGACTGGGAAACAGAGCCTGTCTGCAAACAGCCTGTGGCACCATGGGGTGAGCTCTCCCGGGCCACTGCTAGGCCCCCGCTGGATGAGCAGGGCCAGATTTGCTGCCATCTGCACCCCCACTCCCCTGCCCTGAAACTTATGGGAGAAAACAGAAATCAGTACAGGAACCCCAAGTTTCAATTCCATCGCAGCAGCATATGAACTTGGAAACAACCACCCCTGGCCACCCAGGCGGAGACATGAGGCTGCAGAGCACGGAGCTCTCAGCAGCTCAGGTGCAGACAGAAGGAGAGGGGGCAGGTGCGCCGCTGCGCAGGAAGCGGTCTGCTTGTGAGGCAGGGCAGAGCAGGCTGCAGCCTCATGTGGTAACACACACGCCTGTGCACACTGCAGACACACACACACACACACACGCATGCAAAGTCACACACGTGTTCACGCGTCCACACACTCACAGTGCCTGGCACACAACGCTCCAGCCCCAGGTACTCCCTCCTAGTCCCCAGCCCCCCGCATGGCAGCAAACACCCAGCCCTGGAGGAGCCCCAGGCTCCTAGCAGGAAGTCTGCCGGATCCGCCAGGTGAGTCCCCTGCTGTGCCCACACCAGGACCATGTGGCAGGAACAGAAGCCACAGCCTCCAGCCACTTCCCTAAGGCCACTGCTTCAGCTGTGCCTGCTGCTGTCCACAGGAGCAAGGTCGTCGCCAAGGCCAAGCACTCAGCGTCAGCAGCAGCTCTTCCAGGCTTCCAGGGGAGCCTGCTGAGTTCCCCAGAGAGGCACTGGAAATCGGTGAGTGTCTACCCTGATTTTCTCTGTGCTGACTTGATTGATTACTTTCCTTTCCAAGGATTCATTGCTGTGAGACGTAACACAAATGTCCTTCTGTGTCGATTCCCTGGGGGACACTCAGGTAAGTGATGGCCTAAGAACACAGCCTGCAGGTGGGCCAGCAGGTGCCCGGGGGTGGACGGCTGGCACCTCCCCAGCCATGCCCCCAGCTGACCTTGCCCGCTGCCTTCGCATGGCCACTGCAGAGCCCTGTGCGTTCAGGACATGAGGCCCCACCGCCGAAGCTCCAGTCTCAGGAGGAAAGTAAAACCCACTTGAGAACCTGACGCTGCCGAGCCCCCCAAAGCTGCACAAACAGTTTCCAGGCTGTCTCAACTGCCGAACAAGTCGCAGGGAAAGAAGAAATATGAATGATCGTTCTCCTTGGGTGGTTTTCTTTTTGCCTCTTAATCTACTTTTATGCGTTTTTCGCATTGCTCATAATGAGACTATGTTACAAAAGAACCGAAGTTGGCAGATCTGGATGCCAGAGGGGGAGTCTCCAGACTCCCCCAGACTGGGCCCTTACCGCTGGGGTATGTGTTCCGCCAAAGGCCGCAGAGGGAGGGTGGCTGAGCTGGCTGAGCCCCGCCTCTGCTGAGGGCCCCTCGTGGGGAGTGTGCCAGGCTCCCGCACTAGCCCTACGGGGTGCACTGGTACCCACACCTCACAGACAGGGCAGGCAAGGCCTGAAGCCGCAGCCTCAGGTCCCGGACAACGCAAGCCCGGCCAGGCTCCACATGGTGACTGTGTGGGCTCCCTGACACTGGATCCACAGGGCACACAGCAGCAGGGCCCTCTGCCCTGTTACTGACATCCATGGAGGTCACACAGCCAGTGGATAGCAGCCGGGGATGCAGGACCAGAGTGGTCCAAAGCCTGCTCTCTCCGTGCCAGTGTCCTGCAAAATCCCTGCCCCTCTGGGCCCTCAGGACATATGGGTCTTGTCTGGAAACGGGCTTTGTGGGTAGAATCTATCAGTGCTGGGGAGGGGCCAAGGGTTGGAATGCCGAGAGCTGCCAGGAGACGCAGAAGGGAGGGGCCAGGCCAGAGTGGATGCGGAGCCTGGGGGGATGTGGTCAGGAGACCTGGGGAGGCTTGGAGTGGGCGCCGTGTGCCCCAGAAGGAGCCGCCCCACCCTGATGCCCTGGCTCTGGGCTCCGGCCTCAGACCTGGGAGATGCCCGTTTCTCTGCTTTCACACAACAGGGCTGTCCTGTCTCAGTGAGCCCAGGGACACAGGCAGTCTCAGGCCTCCTGCGTGCCAACATCAGTGCTGCCTCTGCTGTCCCCTTCTCCCACAGCTGACAGGTGACTCCTGCTGGTCCAGGGGGCAGCTGGGAGGGAGATGGGCCGGGGCCTGCTGGGCCCACGTGACTGGTGGGGGCTCCAGGGACGCAGGCAGCCCAAGGAAGAGGAAAGCAGGCGCCTGTGGCTGCCTGTGCATCAAAGGCAGGGCAGTCCTTTCCCAAATGCCCTTCACCTGGCCCCCAAGGCAGAGTGGGCAATTAGAGCGCGTGATGACCGAGGACGGGGCAGCGGGCCGGGACAGACACTCTAGGGGCAGCCAGCGCCAATTCCCCAAGGGCACTGTGCGGAGGGCACTCTGTGGCCACTTGAGAAACTAATGTGGGGGAAGCCAAGAGGCCGCTGCCTGTTCCTGCACACAGCCTTGTACTTGAGAGACAGGCCTGCAGCATCCCTGGAGCCCCTGGGTCCAGGTGCCCACGTGCTGGTTTCCATGTGCTGAGGCCCTCAGCTCCCTGGGGCCCAGAGGCCTTGGTGTGAGGGCAGCACCCAAGCTCCACCCTCTGCTGCTCCTCAACTCGCTGCACCCCTGCCCTAACACCCTCCCCCTGCAGAGGCCCTATGTGGGCTGAGCTGCCAGAGGCAGGACGTGGACTTAGCTTTTGGGGGCAACGCAATTTAACCCAGGGAGATGGTCCAGAAAGAACGTAGACATTGGCAAGGGGCAGGCATGGGGCACTCCTCGCCCACCCCTCACCCCTGTAGAAAACCACTGGGCTGGCTCTGTGACCATGGCTCAAACACCCGAGGGACCACGTGATGGGTGCCCCTCGCCCTGAGGCTGCAAAGCTCACCTGCCACCGCCCTCACCCCCACACCATCACCTCGCAGGTGGAGTCGACGTGTGGACTTTAGGGACAGAAACACGCAGTGCCCAGCTCACCTTGGCGCCCTTCCATCCTTCAACTCCACCCCTCCCGGGCCCCGGCAAAGCCACTTCCCCCTCCCGCCCCCCGACTTCCTTTCTTCCCAGTATAAAGGGGCCTTGTCCAAGGCAGCGCTGAAACGCCCACACTGTCCCAGATCTGGGATAAGCTGTGAAGAATGTGTCTCAAGTTCAGGCCTCGGGGAAATCAAACGGAGCAAATGCAGGTACCCAGCCAGAACTCAGCCCGCCCCAAGAAATCAGAGTCGGACTCTCACAAGGGGGCCGCAAGACACGATTTTTAAATCCAAGGAAATTCAAACAGGTTGGGGGCAAGCGGCCGGAGGGAGCTGGTGAGGAATGAGACAGCAAGGAGAGATGGCGATTCCCACGTGGGCGCCCCACGACTCTGCGGGGGAGGGGGCCTGCCTATGCTCACCCTTCCCAGGGAAGAGGTGGTGGGGAGCCTGGGGCTGGGGTCCAGTGGTCTTAACCCAGGGGCTCAGCCTGGCAGTTCAGCTCAGTGAGGACAGGGACCTCAGTTCTCAGAGGGCTGCAGATGCTGCCCCTGCTCGGCGCCCTGGGCACAGGGAAGACCCCAGCAGGTAACACACCCACGGCTCCACAGAGAAGGGGGAGCAAGGCCATGAGCCAGGGCATGTACGCGGCCGTACACACAAGTCCACACATCACAGACAAATCCACGCTTGCAGGCGCTTGCAGATGCCCCTCCTCCCTCCACGCCTGCTTTTCCGCACAGCTCGGCACATTTTTCCCGAAATGCCTTCTTTTCCATCTTGCGGTGCAGCCACAGACCTCGTCCTGCTGCCACTGCCAGACACAACCTCAGGACTGCCTGGGGCCTTTGTGGCCACAGCTGCCTTGTCCGGCCCGGCTCACTCCAGCTCCTGCCCGCACCTGCATGGCACCATCTGATGCCTAGAATCCTAATTTTGTTCTAAAGAATGAACAGATCCGCAGTTGCCCAGGACCCCTAAGTGTGAGAGACACCGGGGTCATGGAACTTCAGGTGCCCCTGGAGCTTCCGCTGTGGACTGGGCCTGCAATTGCAGCCACAGAATTGGTGCCTGGGTCTTGCTGCAACCTCTTACCCTTCCCCCTTCACTGGCCAACCTGGCCCGTCTCTCACTCGGAAACCACCGCCCATGCCCCTGAGGACCCACAGCAATGGCTCCCCATGGGGCTCGGAGCTGCCTGGAGAGAGTATGAGCCAGACATCACAGCTTAGTGCACAGGGGAAGGAGTGAGCGGATGCATTATGGGGAGGAGGGCATGAGTGAATGAATGAATGAATGAAGTGCCGGGAATGCTGGGACCCACGCCATGTCTGGGCCTGAGTGTGGAGGGAGGGCACCCTCATTTGTCTGTGAGAACTCGGGCTGGCAGGGCCGCAGGGCCCTGGCCCATGACCTCACAGGAACCCACTGCACTCCCACCCCAGCAGGCCATGGGAGAGAGAGGTGGGGACACCATCCAGGCAGTGCGTGCGTGTGTGTGTGTGTCAGGGCGGGGGGGCACCATCCAGGCAGTGTGTGTGTGTGTGTGTGTGTGTGTGTGCCCCTGAAGTTCCCCCTGTCATCTGGGTGAGGCCCCGACGCACAGGCGGCTGTGCTGACGGCAACGTTATTCTGAGAGAAGCAACTCACCACTCAGGGTGCCCCACAGTGCCAGGGTTCAGGTCCAGGCGTGGCCGGCAAGCCCCACACCTCCCCGTGGAGTCCTGGATTCAAGAGGACCAGGCCAGCGGATGCGCAGGGAGACTGCTGCCACCAGAGCTGGTGTGGGGTGGAGCATGGGGCGGGTCTAACGCTCGTCTCCAGGAGCCTCGGCTGCTCAGCCGCCTGTGCGGGAAGCGACAGGTGCCTTTAGTGCTGCTTCAGTTTTCTGAGAGAGAAGCCTTATTTAAAAGTGCTGACCTCACTGACAATGATCAGACAAGCAGGAACATGCCACAGATGCGCAGGCCATCACTCCTGCACTCTGGCGTGGATTCAGCAAGAGCTGTTGGTGCCCATGTCCGGGGGCCCTGTTCGGGGAGCCGGGCCACGTGTGAGGCTGTGCCAGCCTGGCTGACCCATGACCCCTGCTGCTAGAGAACGCACTGCCGCCGTCCTGAGCCACCCAGTTTGTGGTCATTTGTCACGGAGCCCAAGAAAGGAGCACTAGCCTGAGTGGACGCGGCAGGCAGGGCTGCATTCCTGGAGACCAGCTGCTGCCCTCTGCAGGTCCCGTGTCCGGCCCCGCCACCCCCTCCGGGAGCATCCTTGTGACCAGAGAGGAAGCACACGGCCTCTGGGAGTGCTTCCCGAGGGACAAAGCATCCCTCTCTCCTGGCGCTGCCGCACTGGCAGCCTGGTGGGGCCCACGGCTGTGCCAGGCAATGGTTCAGAGTTCAGGCCCTGGGGTCAGCAGGTCCGCGTCCCAACCCTGGCTCTGCTGCCTAAAGCGTGGTGGCCTGGCTGCTCGTCCTCATCTGTGAAATGGGACCACCAGAGTGAACTACCCCTGCTGCTCAAAGTTAGGCCTCGTGACTCGATTACGTCCGGGGCCCTGTGCCTGCTGCTGGCCAGCCCCTGTTCACTCAGACTGGCCAGGGGCTCCCTCGCCGGTCTGGCTGCTGCCACCTGCTGCCCGCACTCCACTGCCAGAGCTGGTGTCTCCCAGAAGGAGGCTGGGGCCTCGACACACTCACTCTAATCACCTCCTCACAGTGGAGCCTCCACTGGTGTTCCCACTGACAGCAGCTCTGCAGGGGTTGTGTGCGTATGTGTGTGGACACCAGCCAGGCAGTGGATGGGAGAGAGAGGCGGGGACACCAGCCAGGCAGTGGATGGGAGAGAGAGGCAGGGACACCAGCCAGGCAGTGGATGGGGGGCAGGGACACCAGCCAGGCAGTGAATGGGGGGCAGGGACACCAGCCAGGCAGTGGATGGGAGAGAGAGGCGGGGACACCAGCCAGGCAGTGAATGGGGGGCAGGGACACCAGCCAGGCAGTGGATGGGGGGGCAGGGACACCAGCCAGGCAGTGGATGGGAGAGAGAGGCGGGGACACCAGCCAGGCAGTGAATGGGGGGCAGGGACACCAGCCGGGGCAGTGCGTGTGGGGGAGGGGCGCCAGCCAGGCAGTGGATGGGGGGCAGGGACACCAGCCAGGCAGTGCGTGGGAGAGAGAGAGTGTGTGCGTGGGTGTGTGTGTGTGTCGGGGTGGGGGGCACCATCCAGGCAGTGCGTGTGTGTGTGTCAGGGCGGGGGGGCACCATCCAGGCAGTTTGTGTGTGTGTGTGTGTGTGTGTCGGGGTGGGGGGCACCATCCAGGCAGTGCGTGTGTGTGTCAGGGCGGGGGGACACCATCCAGGCAGTGCGTGTGTGTGTCGGGGCGGGGGGCACCAGCCAGGCAGTGCATGCGCATGTGTGTGTGTGTGTGTGTGTGTGTGTGTGTCGGGGTGGGGGGGCACCAGCCAGGCAGTGCGTGGTGTGTGTGTGTGTCAGGGAGGGGGGCACCAGCCAGGCAGTGCATGTGTGTGTGTGTGTGTGTGTGTGTGAGGGCGGGGGGGCACCATCCAGGCAGTTTGTGTGTGTGTGTGTGTGTGTGTGTGTCGGGGTGGGGGGGCACCATCCAGGCAGTGCGTGTGTGTGTGTCAGGGTGGGGGGGCACCATCCAGGCAGTGCGTGTGTGTGTGTGTCAGGGTGGGGGGGCACCATCCAGGCAGTGCGTGTGTGTGTGTGTCGGGGCGGGGGGCACCAGCCAGGCAGTGCATGTGTGTGTGTGTGTGTGTGTGTGTGTCGGGGCTTGCTGATGGGAGCAGACCACAGAGAAGAGTCACTACTTTGCTGTGCAGCAGGGGAAGGGGAAGCCGCCTGCAGGTAAACAGAGCCTCTCCTATGGATTCTATTCATGTGCTTAGCGTTCAATCAGCAGTCACCTGTCACGACAGAAGACAGGACCACATGGCCTAAAACAAACTAAAAAAAAAAAAATCAAGAGAAAAGACAGGTCTTAGAAACAGACCCTCACATGATCCAAAACCATGAAGAGGCCAGCGTTGTGGTGTGACAGGTTAAGCCACCACCTGTGACGATGGCATTCCATGTGAGCGCTGGTTCAAGTCCTGGCTGCTACACTTCCGATCCCACTGATGCACCTGGAAGGCGATGGGCAGTACTGAAGTTCCTGCTGCCCAAATGGGAAACTCCATGGAGCGCCTGGCCCAGCTCTGGCCATTGTGGCCATCTGGGGAGTGAACCAGTGGATGGAAGACCTCCCTGTCTCTCTCTCTGTCTCTCCCTGTGTCACTCTGCCTTTCAGATAAAATAAGAATCAATCTTTAAAAAAAAAGAAAAGAAAAGAAAAAGAAAGAAAGGAAGAAAGAAGAACCATGCGAGCAGCTCAAGTACCGAGAGGATGAAGTGGAGAATTCTCCAGCGGGCGACGTGGACGCAGGGTGGGACGCAGGGGAGCAGCACAGCGTGGCAGAGCTGGCCGCCCGGGGACAGCTAGCCCAGCAGTGCTCACAGAAGCAGGAGCAGTTCATGGAAAGAAATCTAAAACAGCAGAGACGAACGAGACGCTGTCCAGAGGCCAGTGGGTAGGAACTGCTGCCCTGGCAGAAGGGACGAGGTGTGGAAAAGAGGCAAGATTTAATAAGATGATGAAAGAAACCAAGCCCTAAAACCGTTCCATCAGAGGCAGGATCACACACAGACACACCCTGCTGCGACTTCTGGGAGCCACAGGCAAAAACCTCGGTGGCGGACCCTCAGTGAGACAAGGGCAGGATAGCCAGCCAGTCTCCAGGGGCCAGCCAGCCTCCACGGACACTCAGCCTCCTGGTGGAGACCGGAGGCACTGCAGCAGTGGGCTAACATCCTGCAAGTGCCCACAGATGCTTCCCGCCCACACAGAAACCTCAGCGAGCCCATGCTGCCCTCAGAAATGAGGTGACGCGAAGATGAGCTCAGACGGTAAAGCCAGGGAGCTCCACTGATAGAAACCCGCCCCAAGAGGAAGGCCTGGAGGACATCTTCAAGTGGAAGGAAAAAATCGCTCCCGGACAGGAAGGAACACAGAGCAAGAGCAGGAGTCAATGCGCCAATCAGCAAGAGCGCCCCTTTCCCGGCAGTAGCGGAGGGAGCAGTGGCAGGACTGGGACGTGGGCGCCACGGCCTCGTGGAATTAAGAGGCATGACCAGAACACAGAGAGCAGCGGAGTTCAGTTAAACTGTCTGATTCTAGCATTTCCCGGGAGTGACACACACAGGTAATTTGTCCCAAACTGTAGTTAGTCAAAGTGCCTGCTTTAATCTCTAAGGCAGCCACTAAAGGACTATGAAAGCTAACGCTGGAAATAATGGAATAATAAAAAAATGTTATTGATCCAAAAGAAGGCAAGAAACGGGAGAAAGGGGAATATAAAAGAGAAAGGTCAAATGGAAAAGACCTGGTAGCCATGAATGCAAATCTTTCAATAATTACGTCGCATGCAGACACTCCAATTTAACATCAGTTCCCTGCACACCGCACGAGCCAGCTCTGAATCACGAGGCGGAAACTTCCAAAGATTCCAGTCCGGTGCAGAGGACAGTTCAAACAGCAACCAACAGCCAGCAGCCAGCACCACCCCCGTCCAAGACAAATGCCACTTCCAAAGCAAGAAGCAATTCCAGACAGAGAGGGACACTTCCTAGTGACCAGATGACCAATCTGCCAGAAAACAGTAGAGTCCTGCGTGTGTTTATTCAATGAAAAATCAACAGAGCCGACAGGGGAGGCAGACGAACCTCTCGCCCCGGTCAGGACGTCCTCATGCCTCCTTCAGGGTACTGGAGTCGCCCTGCTTCCTAGAACGTGGGAAATCCAGGTTCTGAGCACCAGGAGCCACGGGCGGACCCAGGCCCTGGAGAGGCACCCCACAGGGCACTCAGGAGGGCTGGCAGCTCTCTTCGGTGGACGCTCAGGGAGCCTCTCCGGGTCAGCCTGTCTGGGGCAGAGGAGGCTGGAACACACACGCTTTCCCTGGTCAAGGCCACTCACTGCGGGGCGCGAACAGTTTCCCACAGGAGTGATGCGGGGCAGGGCTGGGGCTCTCTGGCAGCCAGGACAGTGCCAGCCGCCTCAATCCAAGTCTCCAAGGAGCCTCTGGAAGTAACACAGACAAGCAGACCAAGCCCACCCAAGACCTACACCCTGGTGTGTCCACAGGACAGAGCTTGACCAGCACCAACCATCTGTAAGGGACAGACAAACCTCCAGTCAGAGCTGTTCTCAACATGCAGCACCAGCCCCCACAGAAAGGGGATGGGATGGGAAAAGCACCCAGACACTGAGAGGACTGAGCTCCAAGCACCCAGACAGAGACATACACACAGAGCGTGAGACACTGGAGAGGGAGGACTGAGCTCCAAGCACCCCAGACAGAGACATACACACAGAGCGTGAGACACTGGAGAGGGAGGACTGAGCTCCAAGCACCCAGACAGAGACATACACACAGAGCGTGAGACACTGGAGAGGGAGGACTGAGCTCCAAGCACCCCAGACAGAGACATACACACAGAGCGTGAGACACTGGAGAGGGAGGACTGAGCTCCAAGCACCCAGACAGAGACATACACACAGAGCGTGAGACACTGGAGAGGGAGGACTGAGCTCCAAGCACCCAGACAGAGACATACACACAGAGCGTGAGACACTGGAGAGGGAGGACTGAGCTCCAAGCACCCAGACAGAGACATACACACAGAGCGTGAGACACTGGAGAGGGAGGACTGAGCTCCAAGCACCCCAGACAGAGACATACACACAGAGCGTGAGACACTGGAGAGGGAGGACTGAGCTCCAAGCACCCCAGACAGAGACATACACACAGTGCGTGAGACACTGGAGAGGGAGGACTGAGCTCCAAGCACCCCAGACAGAGACATACACACAGAGCGTGAGACACTGGAGAGGGAGGACTGAGCTCCAAGCACCCCAGACAGAGACATACACACAGAGCGTGAGACACTGGAGGGAGGACTGAGCTCCAAGCACCCCAGACAGAAACGTACACACAGAGCGTGAGACACTGGAGAGGGAGGACTGAGCTCCAAGAACCCCAGACAGAAACATACACACAGAGCGTGAGACACTGGAGAGGGAGGACTGAGCTCCAAGCACCCCAGACAGAAACGTACACACAGAGCGTGAGACACTGGAGAGGGAGGACTGAGCTCCAAGCACCCCAGACAGAAACGTACACACAGTGCGTGAGACACTGGAGAGGGAGGACTGAGCTCCAAGCACCCCAGAGATGTGCACACAGAGTGTGAGGCACTGGCTGCAGGGAAGGCCTGTTAAGTTGCACGAATGTTGGCGCCAGGCATAGAGAGAGGAGGGGCCCTTGGGAAACGCTGCATGGTGGAGAAAAGGAGTGACTGGCTTGCCCGAGACAACATGGAACATATTCCCCTCCCCCACACTCCCCCAGGGACTCCTGGCAACGAGTACTTGCACCCAGTGTCTTGTGAACCACCCAACTTGCCAATGGCTCCGTGAAACGCACAGCTGTGAGAAGTGCCCATGCAGCAAAGCACTGTAAGACGCAAGCAAGGTCCAACATTCAGAGATGAAACATTGCCATCCCCTAATGAACACGAGCAGAAGGAATGGGTGGGTGACACTCCATGTCAATGCCCTGCTCAGACACGCATCTGAGTCCATAGAAATCATCTTGAGTTACAAACACAAAAGCTAAGGCCACACATGAACCAAAAAGGGGGAGGGGAGGAAGGAGGCGGACGTTCTGGACTGAGATCCAGCACACTACAGAGCTGCAGGCACAGGGAGCAAGGGCCACAGGGCTGCCTCCTGCAGCAAGCACACCTGTGGTTTCGCACACAGGTGAGGGCAGCCTGGAGGAAACCTCCATTTACAAGGTGACAAACGAGATAAGAACACTTAGAAATGAACACAACAAGAAATGCACACAGACCGCACTGGAGGAAAACTCCCAAACACCCCTGAAGGGATGGGACGCCACTCACAGGGACACTCACACAGGGACAGCGACAACCCTGGCCAGACCACAGCCAGCGAGCTTTTCCACAGCGCTGTCCACGTGAAAAACCCTCGGGGACCCCGCAGAGGAGCCGTGGGGGGCAGCAGGGGCAGCAGGGCCCCCACTCAGATAGCGGCAAGGGCTGATGGGCAGGGCAGGAAGCCCAGGCACAGAGCCAAGACCAGGGCTCTCGGCAGACTTCGTGAACAATGATGTGAGCCCTGGTCTGTGTGCCTCCTGCTGTGCCCTTGTGGACACGCCCCCGAGGCAAAGACAAACCTTTCAACAGCTGGTCAGCCATTCAGTGAGGCAGAGACTAAGTGTGTGCCTCACACTGCGCGACAAGCAGGCTCCAAACAGACCAGGGATTCAGACCTACCAAATAAACCCTGGGGCAGGGGCTTGGTGCAGTCCTAGAGTGTCTGCGCTGCCTACTGGAGCTCCCAGGTTCAAGTCCTGGCTCCACCCCTAATCCAGCTCCCTGCTGACGTGCACCCTGGGAGGCAGCAGGTGTTGGCCCAAGTGCTGGGTTCACTTGGGGAAACCTCACTGGATTTCCGGGTTCCTGGATTGGCCTTGGTCCAGCCATGGCTGTTGTGGGTACCTGAGGAGTGACCCAGCAGATGGAAGATCTATTTCCATCCCCAATGCCTTTTTTTTTTAGTTTTTTTTTTTTTCTGACATGCAGAGTGGACAGTGAGAGAGAGAGACAGAGAGAAAGGTCTTCCTTTGCCATTGGTTCACCCTCCAATGGCCACCACGGCTGGCGCGCTGTGGCCGGCTCATCCGATGGCAGGAGCCAGGTGCTTCTCCTGGTCTCCCATGGGGTGCAGGCCCAAGCACTTGGGCCATCCTCCACTGCCCTCCCTGGCCACAGCAGAGAGCTGGCCTGGAAGAGGGGCAACCGGGATAGAATCCAGCGCCCCGACCAGGACTAGAACCCGGTGTGCCGGCGCCACAAGGCGGAGGATTAGCCTGTTGAGCCATGGCAACGGCCTTTTTTTTTTTTTTCCCCATTGCCTTTCAAATAAATAAAAATGTTAAGTCAGCCTTAAAAGTATTAGAAGAGAACGTTGGAGCAGTTTTCTAACTCCCAGCATCCAAGTGGGACACAAGAGTAGACTGACAAATTTGACAACACGGAAACAGAATATCTTCTCCACAGTTTAAAAAAAGATACTTTCAAGGACAAACGACAAATTGGGAAAAATATTTAAACCATGTAAAAGATTAATATACCTAATATAGAGCGCTATTAAAAATCAGACCAGAGACCCAATTTTTAAAAATGAGTGAAAGACACATAGACAATTCACCAGAAACGCAGGAAAATGGCTCTGAGACTGCACTCTCTCGGCGTCCCTCAGGACAGAACAGCAAAGCAAAACTGCCCGGGGCTGCTTCTCATCTCTGGGCAGGCTCAGAGGTCAGAAGCATCGCGGCAGCAACACCACAGGGGCTGCCATCACGGCAGCTGGCGCACTCGGCTCGCGGGAACACCAGTGCACGCCGCCCTCACAAGGAAAACCCAGCACCAACAAAGGCCCTGCATGCGTGCCTCCTTGGCAGTCTCCTTTGGGCTCCTGCCACGCGTGTGCCCCTTGGCAGCCTCCCTGGGATCCACCGGCGTGCGTGCCCCGTCGGCAGCACTCGTGTCCGCTCTACCAGCCCTGTCAGCCACGTAAACGCCCACACAGAGACGGCCAGTGGGGCAGGGCCCAGCCACCCTGGGCTTGCTCCCCGCTGTGCAGTGCAGGGGCACACGCACCAGACGCTCTCCCTATGACGCCCGCATCCAGGAGGCCCTGCTCCTTGTTGCCAAAGGAGCTCAGGAAGGCTGGACCCGCACTGATGGGGCTGCCCTCCAGGGGAGGGGGGAGGGTGCCCGTGGGCGCTGAAGCCGGATCCTGCCTCACACAATCGCAGGGGGGCTCCAGCTGTTTCCAGTGAATTCCTTGTGGGGAAGGGGATTCAAGACAAAGGAAGCAGGAGTGGAGTCAAATCGGTCCGGATGTTTTACCAAGGGGGGAGGCGACCATTCCGGATGGTCTGTGAGTACACCGAGGGTCCAGGGAGCCAGGTCCTCAGGGCAGATGAGACAAAGACCACGGGAACTGGGGGCGCTGGCGGGAGCTCCCGGCCCACAGTCATGTGTGTAACACGTGTGTGATGGAGTACATGGACCCTAGAGACTTGGTGAGGATGCTTGTGTCTTCTCGCCTGTTCCTCCCTCCCATTTACCTGCTGACACCAGCAGGCTGTGGGGCCATCAGGGCACTGCCCAGGCCTGGGCTTCTGACACACAGTGGGGCTGCAGGGGCGGTGGGTGACTGGTCCCAGGCCTGGGCTTCTGACACACAGTGGGGCTGCAGGGGCGGTGGGTGACTGGTCCCAGGCCTGGGTTCCTGACACACAGTGGGGCTGCAGGGGAGGTGGGTGACTGGTCCCAGGCCTGGGCTTCTGACACACAGTGGGGCTGCAGGGGCGGTGGGTGACTGGTCCCAGGCCTGGGTTCCTGACACACAGTGGGGCTGCAGGGGCGGTGGGTGGCCGGTCCCAGGCCTGGGTTCCTGACACGTTCGCAGTATACAAGGGGCTCTGTGGAGGCTGGGCTGGGGCAGGATGGGTGCTGGAAAGGACACAGCTGTGGAAGCCTAATTTAGTGACCATGTAATGTTTGGAAGTTTAGGACACTGAAAGGTCTCCACGCTGCTTGTCAATCATGACGGTAGGCTGAAGGACAGCCCCCAGGTGTCTGCCACTCTGAACCCCCAGGACCCCTGAGCATGACACCACATGGACAAGGGAACCGAGCAGCTGTGACCGAGCCCAGGGCCCCGAGAGGCAGAGATCACCTTGGACCATCAGGGTGGCCCTGACACCATCCCGTAAGGCGGTGGCAGAGGGAGGCAGAGGGGGGAGGGGTCACGACCACTGAGACAGACTGGAGGTTGACTCTGAACTGCTGGCCTCCAGGACTGTGGAAGGCAGCTCCGTCTCCCAAAGCCACCAGTGTGGCTGCTCTGCTGTTAGTGGTCCCAGGAACCTAGACGTGGCAGCCCGGGTGGCCCGGGTGCTGTCCCTGGGAGGGACCCTGGGATGGCTCAGGGCTGCACAGGCTCACGGCCCTGTTGTTCCTGTCATGGATGACGACCGGATCTCACCGCCAAGGAAGCACCAGGCAGATGCCTCTGAGGAGCCTCCCACAAACCATTGCTCTGTAGTCGCCAAAGCTCTCAAGGTTGGGGAGGGGCTCAAGGCACCAGAGCGTCATGACAAATAAATGCAAGGCCAGCCCCTGGACTGGACCAGACATGATCTTAGCCATCTCCTTTTCGGTGAAGGACAGGGCATATGGGCCCAGTCTGCGGACAGTGCTGTGTCACAATGGCCACTCCCGATTTCAAACCTCAGCTGGCTTATGAGAGTCTCCCTGGTTTCTGAGAGACCTGCTGCAGCATCGGAGAAAAAAGGTCAGTGTGGTGAGGCAGCACTGGACCTGCCCCTGCTGCACCTCCACCAGGTTCCAGCCCAGCGTCCAGCCCAGCACGTGGGGTGGGGGAGGGACATGCGTCCTGTCTCCCCTCCCTGGAGAGTCCATTAGCAAGGGCAGAGGTGCTGTGGACCCTGTCCCATGCAGCACACCCAGGGGCCATGCTGGCCCGGAGCCTCCTGCCCCAGGGGCCACTCTCTTGTTCCTCCCAGGGCCGAGCCTTAAGCTCCAAAGCCCATCCCCGACCGGAGCAGGGCATGGGCTCCGCAGCCTCCTGCTCTGCTGTTGAGAAAAAGTAGAGTCCCTTGGCTGGACTTCCAGTAGAGTTGCTGCGCACGGCTCGAGCTCTCCTATTGCCACCGCCAGGACCTTGTTAGACCACGAGAAATGAGGGGCACCACAGGGGCCCTGCCTTGGCCCCAGAAGCCCCTGACACCCTACTGGGCCCAGGGTCTTGTTTCAGACCTGCAGTGCCTCGGGCCAAGCCCTCCCTCCCTCTGGAACCTGCCTCACGCCCCGCCCTCTGCCCTTTGGGTCACGCCCCAGACTGGCCTCAAGGCTGGCTTTCCTAGGTCTGCAGGAGCTCTTCCCAGATGCATGGTAGTCTAGCTCTCCCTCCAGCCTGTGCGTCCTGCACACATCTCGTCCACCCCGAGTGCCCGGAGATCCCACTTTCCTCCTCAGAGGGAGGGGGAGCGGGCTCCTGGGGCCAGGCGGGGGCTGCTCACTGCACCTTGGGCTTGGCTGTCTGACCTTGGAGGTGGCTCTGGGCATTTTCCTTGCCTATGCGTGTTTTTGTAGTGAACTCTAGCGGTGTGGTAGTGGAATAAAAGGGCTTGGCATTTGTCTGTGTCTCTGCGTATGTCTCTCTGTGTCTCTGTGTATTTGTATCTCTGTGTGTGTCTCTGTGTCTCTGTATGTGTCTGTGTGGTTGTGTGTAGCTCTGCTCTTCTCGGAGCATGTCAGTCATAGGATTTAGGCCCTACCTTTGCCCACTGTGACCTCCTGCAACAACCCTGAGGCTAAGCAAGGTCACCGTCAGGTTTCGGGGAACGCAGTCAGCTCGTAGCAGCCATGCATTCTAGTGGGATGGGGCTTTAGGGAGCGCAGCCCTGCAGTCAGCTCTGAGTCTCCGGGCACTGTGGGCATCGCAGCAGAGTGGGGCTGCAGGTGCCCATGCCTGCATGGTGTGGCCCAGCCACCCCCGCAAGGCCTCCCTCATTCTAGGCCTCCAGCAGAAGCGCAGGGCCCTCCCCTCCCTTGGGTGGAAAACCCTCCAGAAGGGGTGGGCAGGAAAGACAGAGGAGAAAAGAGGAGAGGAAGTGACGGCGGCACAGGGGGCCGCTGCCTTGGCCGGAGGTCCAGCTGCCTTTTTCAGAGCGAGCAGAGGGAGGGAGGCAGCCGGGCAGCTGCCCTGTGGTTCCCGAAGTTCCTGCTGTGTCCCCAGGGGCTGGTCAGGACTTCCTGGTGGGCAGAGTCTCAGGGATGAGAGGGGGCGTCCCCTGTGCTGTGCTCTTTGTGTTGCTCAGAGACCTGGCCCTGCCCCCATGCAGAATGGTTTGCTCGAACTCCAAGAGTCCTGGAGGTCAGAGAGCAGAGTGCCCGCATCAGGAGAGAGCCCGGCTGCACCAGTTCCGGGCGTGTGCTGGGAGAGGCAGCTGGTGCAGTGGGCGAGGACACAGCGCCTCCCTGCCTCGTTACAGACAGCTTGGGAAGCCCCCTGCAGCAGGGGTCTGCAGAGTGGGTTATTTGAGAGTGAGCATGAGGACACAGAACCCCTGTGGGCAGGCACCTTTCCTGGCTCATCACCTGGCCAGGGCACGGGAGGAGGTTCCCCAAGGGTGCAGGGAATGAGATAGGGCTGTGCCTGGCCTGGGCTGCGTCTGAGGACTCCGTGTCTTTGAGGCTCCTGGCCCTGTGTGCAAACACCCCTGAGAGCCCCACGCCAGCCGACTGCTCTTCCTGTTCACGTCCTGCTCCCTGGGCAGGACGCCAGTGTGGTAGTGGAATAAAAGGGCTTCGCGTGATGCTAGTGGGGGTGGGTAGAGGGTCTGAGCTGGGGTGTGAGGCCACAGCCCCCCTGACTGCAGCTCCTGCACCCGAGGTGGCAGTCACATCCCTGGGAGAAGAAGCTGGGGCCCAGGCTGCGAGAGGCCGGCACTGCCCCGCACCTTCAGCAAGCTGTGACTTGTGGGCTCTGGGATTGGACCACTGAACTCAGGCCTCAGACACTGAGAACCCGTTCTTACCCTCGCCAGAGCCGTGGGAAATCCACCCACATGGAACAGACACAGGCCCCGCCACCCACTTGCTACTCCACCATCACTTGTGCCCAGGCTGCTGCTGCCAGGAACCACAGTCCAAGAAAATATGAAGGCCAGCTTCTTACTCGCTCCAGAAACATGTGAACTGGTCAGTGGCCATATGAGGCCCGTGAGCGCCACTGTGGACAGGGCAGAGCCCAGGAAATCCCACCCTACTTGACGTGCCGCTGGACGGTGCTATCCAGACGATCGAAAGTCTCTAACAGGCCCCAGGAGGGGCCCTTGAAAATGCGGGGGCGTCTACACCAGCTGCCTCGCCCCTACAGGGGCCTGCCCGGAGGACATCCCTGACCTCTCAGAAGCCCCACCCCCATCCCGACCACTGGTGACACACCACAGCTCTGTCCCCTCCCCCCCTTCCCTCTCCCCGACTAGAAGCTAGGGGTCTCCTGTTCCCTGCTCTGTCCCCAGCGCAGGACATGGCAGATGTCAGGGAGTACTTTCTTCTTCTTCTTCTTTTTTTTTTTTGGACAGGCAGAGTTAGACATTGAGAGAGAGAGAGAGAAAGAAAGAGAGAGAAAGGTCTTCCTTCCATTGGTTCACCCTCCCAAATGGCCGCTATGGCTGGCACGCTGCGCCAATCTAAAGCCAGGAGCCAGGTGCTTCTCCAGGTCTCCCATGTGGGTGCAGGGCCCAAGGACCTGGGCCATCCTCCACTGCACTCCCGGGCCACAGCAGAGAGCTGGACTGGAAGAGGGGCAACCGGGACAGAACCGGCGCCCCAACCGGGACTAGAACCTGGTGTGCCGGTGCTGCAGGTGGAGGATTAGCCTAGTGAACCGTGGCGCCGGCCCTCAAGGAGTACTTTCAAAACACGAACTGCCTCTGCCCAGCTCGGATGGCTGTGGGGGTTCTAGAACATTCCCTGATGTTCCTCCCTCCAAAGGTGGGCCTGACCTCAGCACCATGGAGTACGACTGTGCTCCGCTGGGCTCCTCCCTGCCATGTGCCTGGGGCCGATGGCACTCTCCCTCTGAGCCCCTCCTTCCTTTCTCCTGTCCATCACGAGAGTGGCATTCCAGTGCTAAGGGGCCACCTAGAGAGAGCTGTGGGGGCCTGGCCTACACAGGCAGCATGAACGCACTGCCTGTCCCGCCTTGCTCCTCACAGCCACCATCAGTGGCCCCATCTGAGTGGACTCCCCTAGACCTTCCCCCTTGCTGGCCATGCCCAGATTTCCCTCTTCGAGGTGGGTGGAGGGAGAGCTCAGCCCAACTACAGCTTCAGGCTCAAACCCTACTCTGGTCCAGGCCAGGCACACTGGTGGCCAGGAGGGCGGGTATGTCCAGACAAGGCAAGGCCAATGTAAGGAACAGAAATTAGACAGCTCCACCATAATATTAACAAGAAATACCCAAGAGCTAAGCTGACTGCAGATCTGCATAGACCTGATAAGAACCACCCAAGGCCCACACACAGCCTCCTGGGGACCCCCTTGGTCCTACACTGACCCCCAAAAGTCTGCAGACTGAAGAAGCCCAGAGAGACTCTGAACTGACGCTCCTGAGAGCGGCAGGCGAAAGCCCCAGGTTGACCCACCACACTCAGACCTTCTCGAAAGAGAGTTCTCTCAGCCAGGCCTGCTTGCCCAACGCTGAGGCGCTGAGCTAGCCCGACTCCGAGGCCTGCTTGCCCAGTGCTGAGGCGCTGAGCTAGCCCGACTCCGAGGCCTGCTTGCCCAGTGCTGAGGCGCTGAGCTAGCCCGACTCCGAGGCCTGCTTGCCCAGTGCTGAGGCACTGAGCTAGCCCGACTCCGAGGCCTGTTTGCCTGACACCGAGGCGCTGAGCTAGCCCGACTCCGAGGCCTGCTTGCCCAGTGCTGAGGCACTGAGCTAGCCCGACTCCGAGGCCTGCTTGCCCAGTGCTGAGGCGCTGAGCTAGCCCGACTCCGAGGCCTGCTTGCCCAGTGCTGAGGCGCTGAGCTAGCCCGACTCCGAGGCCTGCTTGCCCAGTGCTGAGGCGCTGAGCTAGCCCAATGCCAAGGCCTGCTTGCCTGACACCGAGGCGCTGAGCTAGCCCGACTCCGAGGCCTGCTTGCCCAACGCCAAGGTGCTGAGCTAGCCCGACTCCGAGGCCTGCTTGCCCAATGCTGAGGCGCTGAGCTAGCCCGACTCCGAGGCCTGCTTGCCCGACGCCGAGGTGCTGAGCTAGCCCGGCACTGAGGCTCTGAGCTTGCCTGATGTGGAAGCCCTGCTCGGCCGAAGCCGAGACTACTTGCCCTTTGAGACCTGCGTTCTTCAGCACAGAGGCACCGCCCCTGCAGGTGCTGTGAGAATCCGCCCTCTGTGGCTGACACGTCGTGAGGAGAACTGGAGGTACCGTGGGAACCTTGGGTGGTCGTTTGGCCCAGTGTGCTGTGTGAGTTAGAACATGTGACTCCCCTACTGCGTAATGAAATCCTTACTGGAACCAACACAGCCTCAGCGCCCTTACCATGCTCTCAACGGCCAAGCACACTGTCATTGTCACTGAGGACGAGCCACTTCCTCCCTAGGCCTCAGCTTCCCCCTGTAGACAGCGAGGGCAGGGCTGCTGCACGGGTGGCCAGGCAGCTGTCAGGGCAATCAGGCCCGTGGCCCCGCTGCAGCACCGCTGGCAGAATCCTCCTCTCCCAAGTTCATCACCGCAGGAGCCGACGCCCAGCCATGACATCATCCCCGCCCTCTCACACACACAGAGGACGTCCTGGGCCTGACACGGAACACTAAGAGCTGCGCAGGAGATCTCTTGGGTGAGGAAGCCAGCGAGAGCACCAGGGCCTCTTCTTGGACTCCGTCTTCCTGTGGGACACCCAGGCTCCAAGTCATCACCCACCACCCTTTTATTTACACAAAATGGCACCGGCCACTGGCGGCTGGGCCTATCCACTGCCCACGAGGCGAGCACTCTCAGCACCTTTGTGCCAAGCCTGGCGAGACGCTGAGCTCCCTCAACCCCAAATACGGGCCCAGCGGTCAGATTCGTCCACAGCCCCGTCCTGCAGCAGGGCTGCACCAGTGCAGGGTCAAACCTCGGCCGGCCCTGCCAGCCATCTGTACCTCCCCAGAAACTCCCCGCCTGAGCAGCCCCTGGGAAGCAGGACTTTCAAAGAGCGCCTCCTGTGGCTGAGAAAGTGACTCCATTTGGTGGCACGACCATGGCTGAGGGAGGCCCTGCCACCACCTCTGCTCCCAGCTCGGGGTCCTGTTTGCTGCACAGACCCAGCAGCTGGGCGCATACTATTTCCTGCTGGGATCTGTGAGTGGTCGTGGCATGGCCCAGCGGCATTCTGGGAAGAGGTGGAGTGTCACTCTCTGAAGCCTAGTACCTATGATCCCATCAGCCCACACCGTGGGCATCTCTGAAGCCCAGAGCTGTAAAACACATCCAGGACACACAGGCCCCATGCTCCCCATGAGGTCAGGGTCAGCGAGAAGCTCGAGGGAACAGCATGGTCCACCCCGACCCTGAACACACTCCTGGAGGCCCGCCATGCCCCCCCCCCCTTGTTTCACGCCATGCCCTCGCCCCCCGCCTTGTTTTACGCCATGCCCTCACTCCCACGTGCCTTGTTTCACGCCATGCCCCCACCTTGTTTCACACCACGTCCTCGCGCCCACACGTGTCTTGTTTCACACCATGCCCTCACCCCCACGTGCCTTGTTTCACGCCATGCCCTCACCCCCACGTGTCTTGTTTCACGCCATGCCCTCGCCCCCATGTGTCTTGTTTCACACCATGCCCTCGCCCCCATGTGTCTTGTTTCACACAACGTCCTCACCCCCACGTGCCTTGTTTCACACCATGCCCTCGGCCCCACGTGTCTTGTTTCACGCCATGCCCTCACCCCCACGTGTCTTGTTTCACGCCACGTCCTCACCCCCACTTCATTGTTTCACACCATGCCCTCACCCCCACTTCATTGTTTCACACCATGCCCTCACCCCCACGTGTCTTGTTTCACACCATGCCCTCACCCTCACGTGCCTTGTTTCACACCACGTCCTCACCCCCACGTGTCTTGTTTCACACCATGCCCTCACCCTCACGTGCCTTGTTTCACACCATGTCCTCACCCCCACGTGTCTTGTTTCACACCATGCCCTCGCCCCATGTGTCTTGTTTCACACCATGCCCTCGCCCCACGTGTCTTGTTTCACACCATGCCCTCACCCCCATGTGTCTTGTTTCACACCACGCCCTCGCCCCACGTGTCTTGTTTCACACCATGCCCTCACCCCCATGTGTCTTGTTTCACACCATGCCCTCGCCCCACGTGTCTTGTTTCACACCATGCCCTCACCCCCATGTGTCTTGTTTCACACCACGCCCTCACCCCCATGTGTCTTGTTTCACACCACGTCCTCACCCCCACGTGTCTTGTTTCACACCATGCCCTCGCCCCCACGTGTCTTGTTTCACGCCATGCCCTCACCCCCATGTGTCTTGTTTCACACCACGTCCTCTCCCCCACGTGTCTTGTTTCACACCATGCCCTCACCCCCACGTGTCTTGTTTCACACCATGCCCTCGCCCCACGTGTCTTGTTTCACACCATGCCCTCACCCTACTTCTTTGTTTCACACCACGTCCTCACCCCCATGTGTCTTGTTTCACACCACTTCCTCTCCCCCACGTGTCTTGTTTCACGCCATGCCCTCTCCCCCACGTGCCTTGTTTCACACCATGCCCTCACTCCCACGTGTCTTGTTTCACACCACGTCCTCACCCCCATGTGTCTTGTTTCACACCATGCCCTCGCCCCATGTGTCTTGTTTCACGCCATGCCCTCGCCCCCACGTGTCTTGTTTCACACCACGTCCTCACCCCCACGTGCCTTGTTTCACACCATGCCCTCGTCCCTATGTGTCTTGTTTCACACCATGCCCTCGCCCACGTGTCTTGTTTCACGCCATGCCCTCGTCCCTACGTGTCTTGTTTCACGCCATGCCCTCGTCCCTATGTGTCTTGTTTCACGCCATGCCCTCGCCCCCACGTGTCTTGTTTCACACCATGCCCTCGCCCCCATGTGTCTTGTTTCACACCATGCCCTCGCCCCACGTGTCTTGTTTCACACCATGCCCTCACTCCCACGTGTCTTGTTTCACGCCATGCCCTCAACACCACGTGTCGTTTCACACCATGCCCTCTCCCCCACATGCCTTGTTTCACACCACGTCCTCACCCTCACGTGCCTTGTTTCACGCCATGCCCTCACCCCCACTTCATTGTTTCACACCATGCCCTCACTCCCATGTGCCTTGTTTCACACCATGCCCTCGCCCCCACTTCATTGTTTCACACCATGCCCTCACTCCCATGTGCCTTGTTTCACACCATGCCCTCACCCTACTTCCTTGTTTTACACCATGCCCTCACCCCCCCCGCCTTGTTTCACGCCATGTCCTTGCCTCCCTCGGGTGCCACAAGCTCTGCCCTCCCCTTCAGTGCCCCGGAGGTAGGAGGACAGCCGAGATTTTCTGTCCTGGCCTGGTGTCTCTCTGGGACAAGCCACTGGTGTGGGACGAGAGGCACAAGCCTGCCCATGGCAGATCACAGGGCGAGGGGCGGTGAGACTGACGGCAGCCAGTCCCTGGCTGGGATGTCCTCTCTCCTAGGGGACTGACTACTTCTAGATGTCGGCCCAGGGCCCAGGGCCCAGGGCCCAGAGCTATAGGCCTGGAGGCTGTGAGGGCCCACTGGGCTGATGACCCACACTGTCCCCCTGCCTGGGGCCTGCGAACTCCTCCTGAGGAGACAGGAAGTGACCTCGGTGGTGTCCCCAGGGCACTCCGTCCTCACATGCTAGGATGACTCCAGAGGGCACCGAGGTCAGAGCCGTCGCTCATCACCACTGCTGTGACCTGGGCAGTCAGCAACCCTGCAGGCCCTAGATCCTCTGAGGAAGAGGAGGGTAACCCACCTTGGAGGTATCTGTTGAGAACTGAACAAGGCAGCAGGTGAGGAGCTTGTGAGAGGCCACAGCAAAGAGGCTGCCGCTCTATCATTAGACACCCGCCCCCCGCCCCCCCTTCACTTCCACTCCACATGCCCTGCAGCTCTACCATTAGACACCCGCCCCCACCCCCCTTCACTTCCACTCCACATGCCCTGCAGCTCTACCATTAGACACCCGCCCCGGGCCACCCTCCTTCACTTCCACTCCACATGCCCTGTAGGGCCACACTCACCTGAGAGCTTGCACCAGGGAGGGGCGTGTCACAGCTGGGGTCACCAGGGAGGGGTGTGTCAACAGGGGTCACCAGGGAGGGGTGTGCCAGCTGGGGTCACCAGGAAGGGGTGTGTCAACTGGGGTCACCAGGGATGGGTGTGCCAGCTGGGGTTACCAGGGAGGGGCTTGTCAGCTGGGGTCACCAGGAAGGGGTGTGTCAACTGGGGTCACCAGGAAGGGGTGTGTCAACTGGGGTCACCAGGGAGGGGTATGCCAGCTGGGGTCACCAAGGAGGGGCTTGTCAACTGGGGTCACCAGGGTGGGGTGTGCCAGCTGGGGTCACCAAGGAGGGGCTTGTCAACTGGGGTCACCAGGGTGGGGTGTGCCAGCTGGGGTCACCAGGGATGGGTGTGCCAGCTAGGGTCATCAGGGAGGGGCTTGTCAGCTGGGGTCACCAGGGTGGGGCTTGTCAACTGGGGTCACCAGGGTAGGATGTGCCAGCTGGGGTCACCAGGGAGGGTGTGCCAGCTGGGGTCACCAGGGAGGGTGTGCCAGCTGGGGTCACCAGGGAGAGTGTGCCAGCTGTGGTCACCAGGGAGGGGTGTGCCAGCTGGGGTCACCAGGGAGGGGTATGCCAGCTGGGGTCACCAAGGAGGGGCTTGTCAACTGGGGTCACCAGGGTGGGGTGTGCCAGCTGGGGTCACCAAGGAGGGGCTTGTCAACTGGGGTCACCAGGGTGGGGTGTGCCAGCTGGGGTCACCAGGGATGGGTGTGCCAGCTAGGGTCATCAGGGAGGGGCTTGTCAGCTGGGGTCACCAGGGTGGGGCTTGTCAACTGGGGTCACCAGGGTAGGATGTGCCAGCTGGGGTCACCAGGGAGGGTGTGCCAGCTGGGGTCACCAGGGAGGGTGTGCCAGCTGTGGTCACCAGGGAGGGTGTGCCAGCTGGGGTCACCAGGGAGGGTGTGCCAGCTGGGGTCACCAGGGATGGGTGTGCCAGCTGGGGTCACCAGGGATGGGTGTGCCAGCTGGGGTCACCAGGGAGGGTTGCCAGCTGGGGTCACCAGGGTAGGGTGTGTCAGCTGGGGCTACAGAGCTTCAAGCGCAGCAGCTCCCTTCTCCCAGCTCTGGGGTCAGCTGGTTTGTTCCAGGAGGAGGGGCCCCGAGATTGAGTGCGACTCTTTCTCATGACGCTCCCTCCCTCTCACCCATCACAGTGGGGATCAGGCCTTGGGGACAGTCCACCACAAGTGGCCTTGACAGGAGCCTGAGCTCCTGCCCTGAGCAGAATGACTGGTGACACCCAGAGCTGTCCCCACAGACCAGAGTACTATGTGCACAGGTCCTGGACATTTGGAGGGGTCACTATTCTGCCTGCTGCACTTCTCCATCTCCCTTCTGGGTGCACACAAAAACAAGAATCAAGGATTGGGAAGGTGAACAGCCAGGCGTGAAAGGCTGTGCTGGGGAGTGGGTGGGGCAGGGGTGAGTCCCACCCTCTCCATCTGTAGGTGAGGAACCAAGGCCCACAGTCAGGCTGTGAGGCTGACCACGTTGGTTTGTGTGGACCACAGGCTGATGGGGCTGGCCCGGCGTGGGATCAGTGTGTCCATCAGGTCAAGGCGGGGCTGGCTCCGAACAGGGAAGGATGCCAGGCCTCATAAATCCAAGTGGGCACTGACCGTGCCCCGGAAAAGTAGCCATCATGAAAAGCAGGTCATCAGAGAGCCGCCCCTGACTGGGGCACAAGAGACCCCACAGGGGACAGGCCTTTGCTTTCCGACTTTCCCTCTGGGTTTCCTTCCGATAACCAACCTTCCCCACAGGGAGAGCATAGGAAACAGCCCTAATCGTGAGAGCACTCCGTGCCCTTGGAGTTCAGGGCAACCCCGCCCCGCCTGAACTTCCAGGCCTCACCAAGACCGTTCTGGTGCCCGCTGCCCTTCCTCCACCCAGGCTCCTCACAGATGGGTCCAGCCCATGACCGGCTTGTCCCTGGCGCTGTCCCAGACAGGGGACACAGGTACTAGGTCCCCAGTTCAGCCTACGGCTACACACAGCCTATAGCAGCCTGTGTCCTCACCACTCCCTCCTACTCTCCACCCAGTCCCACCGGCTCCTGTGCCCACTGCACCCGCAGAGGCTCACTTCCCAGCCCTCTCTCTCCACCCAGTCCCACCGGCTCCTGTGCCCACCGCACCCGCAGAGGCTCACTTCCCAGCCCTCTCTCTCCACCCAGTCCCACCGGCTCCTGTGCCCACCGCACCCGCAGAGGCTCACTTCCCAGCCCTCTCTCTCCACCCAGTCCCACCGGCTCCTGTGCCCACCGCACCCGCAGAGGCTCACTTCCCAGCCCTCTCTCTCCACCCAGTCCCACCGGCTCCTGTGCCCACCGCACCCGCAGAGGCTCACTTCCCAGCTCTCTCTCTCCACCCAGTCCCACCGGCTCCTGTGCCCACCGCACCCGCAGATGCTCACTTCCCAGCCCTCTCTCTCCACCCAGTCCCACCGGCTCCTGTGCCCACCGCACCCGCAGAGGCTCACTTCCCAGCTCTCTCTCTCCACCCAGTCCCACCAGCTCCTGTGCCCACTGCACCCGCAGAGGCTCACTTCCCAGCCCTCTCTCTCCACCCAGTCCCACTGGCTCCTGTGCCCACTGCACCCGCAGAGGCTCACTTCCCAGCCCTCTCACGCATCTCGTGACCATACAGCCACCTCTCCAGTCCTGTCCCCCAAGTCCGTGCCCTGTGCGGAGCTGGATGAACTGGAAGCCAGGATCCTGCCTAGGCCACCACCCCACCACTCGCGCCTGTGTGGCTGAGCCCAGCTCCCACCACTCACAAGCTTCCTCTGCAGCAGAGAGAGGAGAGGGGATGGGGAAGGCCAGCCTGCTCTGAAAGACAAGGGGACGGCACCACCCACAGTGCACCTGGGTGGACAGGAAGGCCCTACAGGAGCAGAAAGACCAAGGGCTTTGACCAGAGGCCCCCAGGGCACAGGAGATCAAGACAGGGCCTCAGGGGCATGGCATGAGAGCCCCCAGGGCTTTGGGGAAAGAGCAGCCAGGCTGAAGCAGAAGGATGCCGGAGGGCACCCCTACCTGACTGCAGCAGGGGGAGCCACCCGGCACCCACTCCACTTAGCCCCAGGGCAGCTCTTGAGCTTGGTGAGGGAGCCAGGGCAGCGCGCTGTATTTGGCTTGGCACAGGCCCTGATGCTGAGGGGCAATTTGGACAACAGCAGCCGCGCTGATGCCAGACAAATTGATTTCACAAGCAGAGGGCGGGTGGTTAGAGCACCCCCACCCAAGTAGGACGGGGGATGCAGCCACGCTGCCCCCGGAGTAGTCCGTTCTTCTCACAGCAGGGGTGGGGGGGTGGGGGGCAGGGCACGGCGCCCAGGGTGCTGCAGCTCTCAGCCTCCCCACAGATGCTGGGCTCAGCCCCTCCCCGGGACCCTCCTCTGGGTTACACTCTGCAACACAGGGGCTAACCCAGAGCAACGCACAGACCGCGTGGGCCCGGCACCAGCCAGACCCACCAAGCTCGGCTCCACCACACAACAGCAGCAGCCCCTCCCATGTGCCACGGTCTTCCCACTACAAAGGTCATTCCCACAAGAAGGGGAACACAGGCCACGCCAGGTCCCGGGGCTGTCAACCCATCCCTCAGCTCCCAGGTGGCAAAGCATGAACCACACATTGCCATGCACTGCCGCCCTGAGAGGCCCAAAGCAGCCACCTGGCTCCAGCTCACGGCCGGGCTGAGTGGCACAGGGCCAGCTGGTGGGTGTTCGGGGAGGCTGTGTCCACCGCAGCGGCAGCCAATGGACAAAGTTACCATCCATGCATGGAGGTCTGCACACCTCAGAGCAATGCAAGGGCTCCACGGAAGACAAACAAAGCAGCAACTGCCCACCCCCACCCTGCTGGTCTTAGCAACAGCAGTAGTCGGCAGCCCCAGGGTCTACCGGCCCATGGACCAGCAGAGACCCATGCACAACACAGGTCAGCTCGGACACTGGAAGCGGCCAGGAAGCAGCACACCTGGGACAGGTTTTGCCCAGTCCTCGCTCAGCTCCGTGAAATGGCGTCAGAGGGGCCAGCACTATGGGCCCAGCCTGCAAGGCCAGCATCCCATATAGATGCTGGTTCAAGTCCTGTCTGCTCCACTTCTGATCCAGCACCCTGCTAATTCTTCTGGGAAAGCAGCGAAGGCTTAAGTCCTTGGGCTCCTGCACCCACATGGGAGACCCAGAAAACACTCCAGGCTCCTGGCTTCAGATCAGCCCAGCTCTGGCCATTGCGATCCTTTGGGGAGTGAACCAGTGGATGGAAGACCTCTCTCTCTCCCCTCAACCCCATTCCTACCTATCTGTAACTTTATCAAATAAATAAAATAAATCTTAAAAAAAAAAAAAGCCATGAGGTCCTAACAGACAGGATCTTCTCATGAAGGACAAGAGGACAGGAGAGTGGCAGTGACCACAGCAGGTGGCGAGCGAGGGGCTGGGCTGCTGGATGCAGATGCCCATCGTGGCCATCCCCAAGCAGAGGGGGGTGTTCCAGTCTCCCATGCTGCTCCAGGAGAACGAGAAGCCACAGACTGCCCTCCCGGACCTCGTCCTCCTGCACGAAGGGAGCCCGGTCCCTTCGCTGGGGACGGACAGCACTGCGGTGACAACACGCACACACTGGCGAACAGGATGGAAGCTGTCCTAACAAGCATTTGCCGGCAGACGACAAGGTGTAGGCTCGACAGAAACAGTCGTAGAAGGCTCTGCTCAGACTTGCCTGCACGGCAGCTAAGGTGAAAGCACAGCCTGTGCTCCTTGGCGAGGAGCTAAAGACACACACAGGCCCCCAGACCGCGAGCCCTCAGCGGCGTAGTCTACCAGCCGCTCGGATCGCTCTAGGTTTCTTTCTTACTCAAATAAAAATTGCTTCATCTCTTCTCACTGCTGCATCCAATTTCATAAATTGTCACCAAAACCAGGACACTGGCACCAGGACACAAAGTCACAGAAAACAAACCATTTCCATGAAGCGGCAGCACCCAGGGTGTGCCCCACGCACGCCCCCTTCCCAGGGCATCGAGGACCTCCCCCTCCCTTCTCCATCACGTGACTGCAGGCTTGAGAACAGCTATGGGACAGAACCACGACGCCAGCACGCAAAGCGGAGGCTCCCTCCTGTGAGGGTCTGGGCACAGCGGGCGCCAGGAGGCTGAGCCGACGGCAGGAGTGTCATGGCCTTCACGTGACCTCTCATTTGCTGCCCTGATGTGGTCACTGGAGGATGAGGTGCTCCCAGCTGCTGGCGGAGGTGCAGCCTCAAGTCCATCACTTCCTGGGCACACGGGGGGCTCCGTGGACAGGGACGTGTGCACATTCCCACCCCGCAAGCTCTGACAGAGCTACCTCTAAGCACAGTCCCGCACACGCTGCTCCCAGCTCAGAGTCCTCAGTGGCTCCCCACAACGCTTAGGACAGAAGCCATCTCAACCTTGCTTAACGGACTATGTGTGGCTGGCAGGGGCCATGTCTGCACGTACTCTGAGCCCCCCCTTACCGTCCTCCCTTCTGAGTGTGAGGTCACAGGGCGAGGCACGCAGGTCAAGGGCAGGCTCAGCCCTGGCTCAGCCCCGTCCCTATGGCGTTGTTGTACTCTGCTCAGGGACCACAATAATGACAACACTCTAGTCCAGGGGAAAATCATGCTGTCCAGAAAAGCGAGTTGGTCCAGGGTGGGTGGGTCCAGCCTGGGGACCTGTAGACTCAGACTCAAGCCTGCGAGTACCCACTGTGTCACACGAAAGGTCAAGAGCAGGACAGAGACAGAGCCAGGTCAGTAATGGGCAGGCTGGGGGCTGCCAAGCCCGAGTGACGGATGCTTTGGACTTGGGTTCCTCTCAGGGCTGACAGCGCCACGCATTTCTCTACAGAGCAATGAGCTCTGGGGCAATTCCCTACCAGAGCACCTCCCAGGGCCTGGCCCGGGCACCCATATGGCGGGGGCACAGCCGAGCGTGGAGGGGTGAGCTGTGGGGTGCTCAGAGCCTTCCGGGAGAGGAAGTCCCGGAGACAAGCCCTGAAGAGGTGGCACGTGACCTGGACACTGGCAGGGTGAGCAGAGTTTGTCCAGGCCATGAGGGAAGGCACAGAGGGAGCAGAGCTTGCTTAGGAGTGGCCAGTGTGTGAATCCAGTGTGGAGTCTGCAGCCAGAGAGCGGTGGCAAGCGCCAGAGCCAGAGAGCTGCGTGACAGGCTGCCCCACGTGAGAGCGGCCAGAGCCTGAAGAAGTCCCCGGTCACCCGCCCCGTCTCTTTCCCAGGCCCCTTCCTGAGACCCCGCTGGGAGGAGGGTGGGTGACCAGGCAGGAGGGGTGAGGGCTGGAGGGATTCGAGGTGCTCCAAGACAAACACGGAGAAACTGGAAAAGTCGGGGCCTATCCCTCCAGCCATGGGAAGAAAAGCTAGCACTAGGCACTGCATTTTAATAAAGAGTTCTGTCTGGTTTTGATTTCACAGATGTAAAACATGCAAGCGATCCAGAGTTGAGTTGGACTACGTCAAACTGTTTTCATAAACCGCACTTGGGACTCTCCCAGTGCTTCTGAGATTCAGTGAACAGAAATCTGCTCTGGTGAAGCAGGAAGGCAGGCAGGCAGGACGGACGGACAGACAGACCTGCACAGTGGGGGAGGCCTGGCTGGACACGGCTGGGTGGGTGGGTCCAGTCCCAGCAGCCAGACGGTGCAGACGCAGGAGATGCTGCCTTTCCTACCGCGTTTGATCTCCATTTTTATCGAAGAGCACGGGTTATTAATAGAATGTACATTCTCACGCCACACACGGAACTGCTGTGCAGCCCTTGGGCCAGCACCAGACACGTGGGTCCCAAAGGGGCTGGGAGACACGCAGCGGTGAGGCAGCTTCACCAACAGCACAAGGCAAAGAGGCGGGGCTCCAGCAGCAACACCCCACTCCACCTGCTTGGAGCTCACTGCTCAGGAGAGCTGGTCCCTGGGGACCTGACCTGTAGGCCCGCCAGCTGCTCACAGCCCTGGTCTGGGCTCCTTCTCAGGACAGAGGGCACCTCCCATCCATGCCCCACTTGCTGGGTTGCTGGAACCTTCTTCCAGGAGCATCCCTGCCTTAGCACCTTTCTGGAGCACCTGTCTCCATGGGGGTGGGGAGAGGAGGGGGAGGAGACACAGTTAACGTCCAGAATCCAGTGCCCAGGCTCACTGGCAGCCAGCTCCTTGGGAGCCAAGGCCCAGCCCCCTCCTGTGAGTCACAGCAGCCTCCACAGAAGCTTAGGCTACCCACAGGCCCCAGCCCAGCGGTGCTGGGAACATCGAGCCCTCCCAGGGTGACCAGTGTTTATTTTACTTTACATGCATTTCTGCAGCACAAGGCATTTAAACGCAGGCAGTCGGGACTGCACATTCCAGCAGCAGGCGCCGCACGAGGGCCCTGCCGTGTTGGCGGCTGCGGGTCTCACGCCAGCCCTGATGGTGTGGGGAGAGGCTACAGGCTCTGGGTGAGGCACGGGGTCTGGCTTGCCTCCCAGATGTAGGACTGAGCTGGAGCCCCCAGCACCTGGCACCCCCGCCACCCAGCTCCTGCCGGGCAGAGGGCTGCTGCTTTCTGGGGAAGTCTGTGGCCTCCCCCCACTGGCTGGTTCATAGGGACAGTGGTGACAGGCGAAGCCTGGACAGCCATCAGTACAGCCCAGGGAAGCCCCTGTGGCAGGCAAGGAACCCAGGGTCAGAAGCATCCCTGATGGAGAGGGCCCAGGCTTGGGAACTGCGTGTCCTCCAGAGGAAGGGCCTGGAGTGCAGCAAGTATGTTAGAGTACGGATCAGCACCACTGCCTCCCAGGGGCAGTAATGAATGCAGGAGGGTAGGCCACTCATGTGGTTCTGTCTGGCCTCAGGACACTGCCCACAAGTGCAGAAAGTGTGAAGCCATGATGTCTGTGAGAGGGTGTGGCTGTGCAAGTCTCCACTGTGTGTGCAGGGGTCTGTGTTGTGTTTACGCACGTGTGTGTGAGCATGTGTACGCATGTATCTCTCTGTGTATGAGGGTGTGCAGGGGCCTGCGTTTCATTTATACACCTGTGCGCACACACATGTGCCTGTGTCTGGGTGCGTATTTGAGGGTGTGGCTCCAGTGTGTGTGCAGGGATCTGTTAAGTGTTGCATTTATGTACATGTGTTCCTACATGTGAGCGTGTACACATGTGAGGATCTCAGGACAAGCCCAGCTGGGGCAGCAGGAACTGAGGGCTGGCAAGGGGTGTATCCTGGCAGTAAAGCACGGGCAGTGAGCACCAGTCTCCGACACGCTGGGCAGGTGTCTACGTGCACGTGAAGGCTGAAGGCACTGCCCCTGACCCCAGTCACTCTGTGTGAGCAGCAGCCCTGATTCCAGCCCCCAGAGGTGACCACAACCTGAGACAGACGGCAACGTGGTGTCAACAACTCGAGCCCTGCATTACCCAGCTCCACTGCCTGCCTCCCAGTAGTGAGAAGAGAAAAAACAAATCCAACGCCAAACGCACAGGAAACTGAGAAGACACCGCCAAGAAAAATCGCGTTTTTCTTCCCAGAGTTTCACTGGAACAGCTTTCTCGTTGGCTGCATCTTCAGGGGATGGCAGGAATGGTGTCCAGGGTTTTCCCAGCAGCAGGAGGCTGCTGCACTGGGCTGCCTCCCGTCCCTGAGAGACCCAGGACCGAGGGACACAGCCAGGTGCGGGGTCACTGGGATCGGCCAGGCTGGGCAGGGTCTTTGTTGAGCCGGTTGAGGGCTGCCACCCCAGCCACAGGGGCCTTGCTGCCCCTCTACACCACGGGTGACCTGCGAATCACACCCAGGAGTGAGGCGGTCCCCAAGGCACTGGAAAAGCTCACAGGAAATGCAATCAAAAGACATGTCCATTTTGGTGCAGAGCCATTCTGCCATCCAAGCACACACTGGGTCTTCAGAGGGGTCATGGGACTGTGTCCTGGACAAACTGCATGGGGGCACCACGCTCTGAGTGCAAGGAAAGGAAGGAGGGTGCTGAAGCACCCTACTTGTGCTAGCTCAGAGCCTCCAGTCCTCACACACCCACAGGGCACAGCCTTCCTGGACCACAGGCTCGGCCTGCCAGGGTCAGCGTGGACAGGGCAGCTGCAGCTGCCGGCCGATCTCTGGTACACTGCTCGGCCCAGCTCTCCCCCACCCGACATCGCAGCACTGTCAGCATCAGATTCTGTTCCTCGATCCCTCCCCTGCTGGGCAAGGCAGGCATGGCTGAGGGCTGAGAGCTTGCTCAACGTGGCTCAATGTCTGGAACAAAGTGGATGGGGAGGGGCCGAAGCTGTGACGTGGTGGGTAAAACCACCTCCTGCTGTGCCGGCATCCCATGTGGGCACCGGTTCAAGTCCTGGCTCCTCCACTTCCAATCCAGCTCTCTGTTATGGCCTGGGAAAGCAGGAGAAGATGGCCCAAGTTATGGGGCCCTGCACCCACATGGGAGACCCAGAGGAAGCTCCTGGCTTCAGATCAGTGCACTCCAGTCATCGCAGCCATCTGAGGAATGAATCAGAGGAGGGAAGACCTCTCTCTCTCTCTCTCTCACTCTGTCTCTCTGTAAGTCTGCCTTTCAAATAAATAAATGAATCTTTTAAAAAAAAAATGGATGGGGAAAGCCCCAGACGTGAGTCTCCCTGCCCTTCTGGAGGGCCCCTAGAGGTCTGGCTCCTCAGGCGCCCCTGAATCCCGATGCTGCCAGCAACCATGAAGGCAGCAGCATTGGGAGGGGCAGGCTAGGAAGGAAAATGTCCTCAGCAGACAAGACATAGCAGCAGCAGATGCTCCCGGCCAGGGCGGATGACAGCTGGTCACGCGGATGCCAAGGCCATAGGCAGAGCTGAGAGTGGCCTGTCCTCTCCTCCTGGCCACTCACTGCTCAGCCACCTGGTCCCTCCCACTAGCCCAGAGGCACAGAGTTGGGGAACCTGTCCACGTACCCTCTCTTCGATCACACCACCTGCTCGTTTCAGGCTGCACACTTGTCTTCCTACCTGTGATAGACCTGGGGCAGGGCAGAGGGTGTCCATGGGGGCTCTGTGAGTACCCCTCTGCAGAGGGAACACCCAGTAGGTGCCCCAGTGAGGGTGGCAGTGAACACAGACAGCCTGGGACTTGGGCAGCCAGTGCCCTCTGGCACCACAGATGGCCCCAGCCTGGGCACCTGCCCCTCAGGGGCACCTGCCCTTCATGGGAGCTCACCATCAGGTCCCCGTGGAGTGTGACACCTGTCACTCACAGGTGCTCACCATAAGGTTGGGTTCTCTTTCGTTCCCAACCACGACAGTTGTTTCCTTTTATTTTATTTTATTTTATTTTATTTTATTTTATTTTATTTTATTTTATTTTTTGACAGGCAGAGTGGACAGTGAGAGAGAGAGACAGACAGACAGACAGACAGAGAGAAAGGTCTTTCTTTTGCCATTGGCTCACCCTCCAATGGCTGCCACGGCCGGCGCACCACGCTGATCCAAAGCCAGGAGCCAGGTGCTTCTCCTGGTCTCCCATGCAGGTGAGGGCCCAAGCACTTGGACCATCCTCCACTGCACTCCCTGGCCACAGCAGAGAGCTGGCCTGGAAGAGGGGCAACCGGGACAGAATCCGGCGCCCTGACCGGGACTAGAACCCGGTGTGCTGGCACTGCAAGGTAGAGGATTAGCCTAGTGAGCCGCGGCGCCGGCAGTTGTTTCCTTTTAAAATCATGAATCAATGTTGCTTTTTCTAAGTGTGTTTTGCTCATGTACATAATCATTCTGAAACAATTAGCGATATTTCTTCTGTTCACACGGTGGCATCCATCAGTTTCAGCAACGCTGACTCAGTCTGTGAAGCCCAGAGGAACAGCGTATGGCCATGACACGTGTCTACTGTAAGTACTGCAGCTGTGACCTGCCCGACTGGGACAGGCATGGGCACAGTTACGGATTTCTGGGTCTGTGATTATGAAGGATGCCGGGCAATGGTCTCTACTTGCAATGTGTTCGCCTCGTTTGGGTGGGAGGTGTTTCCTCGTATTCTGTTATCCAGGAGACTGTTTCTTAAGCATCTGGCAGGGTTCGCCCATTGAACAATCTGCTGAAACCTCAGGGGCGTCTCTGAGACCTCTGGAGCTCAGGAGATTTGGGCACCTGACGTGACGTCAGGGCTTCCCAACCCACCACTCATGCACCGTCCTCAAGACTTGTGCCAGGGGCCAGTGCTGCAGCGAGGTAGTAAAGCCACTGCCTGCAGCCACAGCATCCTCCATGGGCACTGGTTCACGACCCAGCTGCTCCATTTCCAGTCCAGCTCCCGACTAGTGGCCAGAGAAAGCAGTGGAAAATGTCCCAAGTGCTTGGGCCCCTGCCACCACGTGGGAGACCTGGAAGAAGCTCCTGGTTCCTGGCTTCAGGACTGGCCCAGCTCTGGCCGTTGTGGTCATTTGGGGAGTGAACCAACGGATGAAGACCTCTCTGTTTCTCTGCCTCTGCCTCTCTGTAACTCCACCTTTCAAATAGATAAATCCTTTTTTTAAAAAAATCAACTGTCTAAATATTTAAAACAATCATCCTTGCTACACACCCATGATCTATACATACCTGGTTCTAATCTGTCAACGCAAACTTTTTAAGAATGTCTTTGTTCCCATTATTTGTCATTTTCTTCCACAGAATATCCCCTGGGGTTCCTCGGTGCAGCATTCTGTGGTTGACATTTCTGAGGTGCTGGCCCCTCCGGCTCCTCTTCTCTGGAGTGTGAAGTTTCATGGAGAAAACTCTCTTCCCAGGCTGGCGCCACGGCTCACTAGGCTAATCCTCCGCCTGTGGCGCTGGCACCGTGGGTTCTAGTCCCAGTCAGGGTGCCAGATTCTGTCCCGGTTGCCCCTCTTCCAGTCCAGCTCTCTGCTGTGGCCCAGGAGGGCAGTGGAGGATGGCCCAGGTCCTTGGGCCCTGCACCCACATGGGAGACCAGGAGAAGCACCTGGCTCCTGGCTTCGGATCAGCGCGGTGCACCAGCTGCAGTGCGCTGGCTGCAGCGGCCATTGTGGGGTGAACCAACGGAAAAGGAAGACCTTTCTCTGCCTCTCTGTCTCTCTGTCTCTCTCTCTGTCCACTCTGCCTGCCTCCCCCCGAAAAAAACTCTCTTCCCACAAGGCCTAGGGGCCTGGCCAGCCCAGAGCAGACTGGAACGAGGCAGCATTCTCCCAGTTCTCCTCTCTCCATGTGAAAATGCACGGCTCCTTCAGCCTGGGCACACGCGCAGGCGCTGTCCTCTGCCTGCATCCACAGAACTTCTTGTCAACAAGTATCTTACAAGTCATAACTTGTTCAACACGTTGTCTCTATTTACGATTCTTCTGGATGTTTCACCAAATTTAAGTGCTCTGAAGTCTTGCACTGTTTCAGCAACATTCCATTTGAGTGCAGAGTAGAAATATATCAATTAAAAACACACACACACTGGGAGCTTCCCCCCCAAGTCCAGAACATCCCCAAGTGACATGGCAGCCGTGCACACCAACTCCCCTGCACCAAGCCCAGCCCCTCCCCGACCTGCGCAGCCTCCCCTGCGTCTGTGGGAGCCGTGCTGCTCTGCAAGCCCGCCAGCCGCCAGCCGGGTTTCTGGCTGACGCTGAATGGCTGGTGCTTCTAGATCATCTGCCTTCGGGGGTCTCATTCACAACGAGCTTCGATGCCACCGTCAGCTCCTGTGATTTACAGAGGCCCAGACGGAGGACAGGGTGCAGGCTGGGCTACGGTTGGTGCAGATTCATGCGCCACACACATCGCTGCCGCGCAGTTACACATCCGACAACCACGCTTCTGTCGGTGGGGAGAGCATTCTGATGCAATCCCTGCGCCTCGTGAGCCTTGGTAGTTAGTTCCAACCCATTTCTGCCCCGTGGATGTCTCCACCCTGATGCTCTGAACCACCAAAGCTTGTCAATCACTGAACCTTCAACACTGAACTTGTAGACTGCACAGACAAAAGCCAGCGTGGAGCTGGGGCCCTAGACCGGTGAGTCAGCACAGATCTGGATGCGAGCACACAGCCTTCACATTTCCTGCCTGCCGGGGGCCTGGTGGCTCCGTGAGTTCCGTGGGCCACTGAGCCCGAAGACCGAGGCATGCAGGTTCCTCCTGCAGGAGGAGGCCCAGCTGTCCCCACCCTTGTTCTGGGCACACCTGCAACCTCGCGTCCAAAAGGAAGATGTGAGCTGAGCTAGTCCCAGAATTGAGAAGGGAAAGGACTGACCAGTTACCCCCTTGGGCCTCGTGACCCCAGTCTGGTGTCCATGTGCCTCCTGCACTGTTAAAGATCAGGACGTTCTGGAACTGCGACTCTGAGTCTATGAGCAGACCGCCCCCCACCCTGCACATTCCCCTGTGGGGAAGAACAGCCATGCCCAGCTGACGACCAAAACATCTAGGACTCGTGTCTGATCATAAAAGGAAACACGGGCCTCCCACTGCATCATGACGACAGGTTAAAAGGGAAATGGACAGGGGTCCCTTTCCCCGGATGCAGGGAGATCACACATGGCACTGAGAGACCCTGCTAGAGTTCACACTGAAGACTAGGCCAGAGAGAGGGAGAAGCAAATATGCTGGTGGCCTAGCGGCCCTGGGACCAGAGCCCTACATGCCGGCAGTCCCTATGCCACTGAACAGGTGCCAGGTGAGACAGAGGCAGCGTCTCCACTGCAGGGCCAGGGCAGGCCAGCCGCAGCCCTGAATGTCCGTTCCCTGGGATTCCCAGGCACAGAGGGATACCTGCCTTGCAGGATAAACTCTCACCCCCAGCATGACCACAAGGGCTGGGCACTGCCCACCAGGGTCTGTGACGACGGAACCACTACTGCAGCAGGAAGCGGGGAGCAGCCCCGGACGAGGGTGAATCACTGCTCATCCCAGGAAGAGCCACGGCACCAATGCTTGTTTGATGGAACACTGCTCTGTCCTGGGGAAAGGGGCCTGACCACTGCTCTAGGAGGCCAAGAGGGGTTCGGGCAGCACATTCATCTTAACCCCGGCCCTGTCCGTGTCCACCGACTCATCTTGCTCTGCTTCCTGTGTACCAGCGTTCCAGAGAGCTGTGGACACAAAGCCCAAGGTCACAGCCTGAGACCCTGAGAACCACTCAGCCCAGACAGCTCTCCTGAAAACCAGGTACGGCACAGACATACACAGGCCTCCTCACTCTTGATCCCCTGCTCTGCTGTGCACCATGGCCATGCCTGCACCCCCGGGAAACAGGCCAGAGTGGGGGAGTGGCAGACTCCTGGACGGTGCCTTCACCGCAGCTCTGGGCCAAGCACCCGGCACAAGTGCAGGACGTGGAACGAAGCTGTGAACGTTCTACGGCTCGAAGGAGGAGTGGTGCTCACGACGAGGGGGAGGAGAGAGCTGAGAGCTGTGGAGGCAGGGGGCACACACAGGGGTGTCCACATCATCCAGAGGTTCATCCTGCAGGACGCAGGAGCCGGGGGGACGTGCCCCAGCCCTGGGGGGCCCTTTGGTTCTCACAGATATTTGCCTGTGATCAGCGAGCAGGAGCTGGGGTTCCAGACGTGCTCCTCCCCCTCCGCAGCCAGAGGCACCCATGTCCAGAGAGTCTACCCCAGCTTGGGAGGGGTGGGGGCAGCCAGCAGCCAGGTAGTGAGGCCCCCATTTGTGGAGGGTGCCCAGGAGCAGGGCGGCCGCTCTGAGGCTGAAGCACACTCAGCACCCATCTGCAGGAAGGCCGTGAGCCCCCAAGATGCCAGCCCTAATGCCCGCTGCAGGCTGGGGGAGGGGAAGGGAACGGGGACCAAGATAGATTTTGCATGGGCAGGTCAGTGCTGAGCTGTGGCTGCGTGCACTTCCCTCCTGGAGAACAGGGACCATCAGACACAACTGGAGTTCACTGCACTGACCAAAAAGCATCTCGGGGACCATGAACTCTATACAGACCAACTCAGCCCCATGGCAGCCCTTTGAGATGTGTGGGCCTCCCAGTCCACGGGAGGCAGGGGTGGAGGCTCCTCATTTCCACAGGAGGGAGCCCTAGAGACTGGCGTGGCTGTGCCTGGGCCCACTTGCTCGAGTGAGGTCCCTTGGCCAAGCCCTGGCCCTGAATACCCCTGACCAGCCTAGCAGCCTGCTGAGGGGGAGGGGCAGCTACCTCCTGAAGGCCAAGGGCTTCTTTTGGGAGAGGGAAATGGAGCCCCCTCCCCCCGAGGAGACAGCTGCTGCCCTGTTCTTGGTCTCTCCCATCCCCTTTCTGGGCTCGAGGACCATCCTGGCTACTGTGTCCTGGGCCAGGCTGCTCAGTCCCTGGGGAAGCAGGGAGGAGGCCAGGCTTCTGGAGAGAGGCAGCTGTGTCCAGGTTTGACACAGCCCGAGACTCTGGGCCTGGGCCCCCTAAGTGGTCCCCAGGACAGCAGCACCCCAAAGACTCATGGGAAATGCACACTCTCGGGCCCACACTCAACCCCAGCCTGTGGCTCTCACATGCTGGCAACACGGCAGCACCTGTCAGCGGCCTCCCTGGGAGGGCCCAGGTAGCAGGTGTGGACTTAGAGAGGGCCCTCGCCACTCGGAATCTCATGTCTGATCCAGGAAAAGGAGCCACCTCTCGGGTGAGAACAGGGCCCGCGCATGCCCAGCGCAGGCCCCAGGCTGTGTCCCTGTGTCCCTGCCGGTGCCAGCAGCTATGCAGAAGGCACTCCCTGCCTCCTGTGGGCACATCACAGTGACAGACAGGCAGCAGGCACCGACACAGCACCCCCAGCCCCCGTCTGGGGTGAGGGTGTCTCAGAGGAAGGGCAAGTGGGGAGATGGCTGCCCTACTGCAGGCAACCTGGAGGCCCCAGGGCAGCACAGCCCCTCCCCCACTGTAGGCAACGTGGGGGTCCCTGGAGCCACTGGGAGGGGATCCACACATTTCTGCATCAGCCCCACAGGGAGCCATACAAACTTCCTGACAGAGCCTCTGCAATGCTACCCCAGCCCTGGACAGGATCTGCACCGTGTGGTCTCTGAGAGGAGGTGGGGCCTCAGCCTGAACCCCATGGGCCTGCCTTGAGTGGCAGGGGGCAGGGCTCCGCTGCCCTCTGAGTGGTGGCTGACAGGGGAGCCATTGTGAGTGCAGGTGACTGGGAAGTGGAACTCAGCACAAGCAGGCCTCCTGGACTAGGAAGAGGGAGGCACGAAATCAAGAAAGAAACTCCTCGCACAGGGGCAGGGACTCAGAGGCCTCAGCTCCCCCAGCCCAGGTGGGAAGCAAGAAGGAGCACAGAGGCGGAGCCATGTGTCTTGGCTCAGCACCCCCATGCTGCACAGCGATGCCCATGGCGCTGGGCTGGTGCCCACCTCACGGATACCCCAGGCCTCAGGGGGCTTGTTGGAAGGACGAGCCCCCTGGGAAGCGAGAGCTGCGGCCGTGGCTGCCTCAGCGCGCACAGAGCGGTGGGAACTCTGGGCAGTGGCCTCTGCAGACGCAGTTTGGGGCTGTTTGCTCCAGGGCGTCCCCGTTACCAAGGACGTTTTGTTCCAGATCCCGGCGCCTCACCTGAGATCACCAGCCAGCGCAGCGAGAACGCGGAGTCACGATTTCCATTCTTCCAGCCAGGGGATGTTCCTGGGCCAGACCACGGTTGGCATGGCAACAAGACTGGCTGGGAGGAGGGAGCGGCTCCCCCTGTGCCCCAGCTGTGGGCCGTGGCCCTGCCGATGCCCAGCCGAGCCTCATGGAACGGGAGCCCTCCCCTGTGCAGGCCTGGGCAGGAAGCTGCTCGAGGCCAGGAGCAGCAGGGCAGGGAACTCTTCCCGGACTTCACGGGAGAAAGCGGCTGTGCCGACCTCCTGAGCACGTGCTCGGCTGGCTTTCCACTAAGTTTGCAAGACCACTGACAGGCACAAGGCACGGCTCTCACCCAGCAGCCAGACAGCGGGGCCGGGCCCTGCCGCACACCAGGCACAGCATTAACTCACAACGCAGCCAAGGCCCCAGTGTAAGGGCTGAACCCCCAGGAGCCCTCGCGGGACACAGAGAAGAGAAAAGCGCGTCCCAAACGCCCGTGGAAAGGACAGCCCGGAACGTGACAGGACACACGACATGTGCCAGTCATATCTGATTAGGAATTTGTACATGGAACAAAGTGCCTGCGACTCAGTCATAGAATGATAGACCACCTGACCAAAATATAGCAAAAGATCTGCCTAGACATTTCTCCACAAAGCCATACACACAGCCACAAATGCATGCAAACAGGCCCCGTGTCGTCAGCCATCTAGGACACACACACCACAGTCACAGTCCCAGCTACACTCAGGAGGCCGGGCCCAGGGCACGAGACACAGCAAGGACATGCAGAGACTGGAGTGCTCACCGCTGCTGGTGGGAATGGAAAATGGGGAAGCCGCAGTGGACAACAGCCCACACGTCCACAGGGGTGAGCCAAGAGCCACCACGTGACCCTGCAACTCTGTGCCTGGCTGTATCCCCGAGAGGACACGTGAAGGCATGCACAACGTTTGCAGCAGCATTTTCCATAAAAGCAAAGAAGTCAAAAGAACCTAAACGTCTACAGATTAACGGATGAGTGAATGTAATCTATCCATACTGTGGAACAAGACCGAGCCATGACAGGGGTGGAGCCCTGATACATCCAATGTGGGTGAACCTCGAAAACACGATGCTGGGTGAAGGAGGCCGGGCAGACTCCTGCATGAAATGTCCCTCGCAGGCAAAGCCACAGAGTTGGAAACTGGAGTGATGGTGGCCAGGGCTGGGGGCTCTGAGAGAAAAGGCCTGGCTGCCTGCTAGACCCAGGGTTTCCCTGAGGAGAGATTCTCACTCCCATCGCACCTCTGAAGACAACCAGCCCCTTGCACTGCACCTGGCTCCTGCCACACCTGAGCAGACAACCCCCCACCCCACAATGCACACATGTGACAGGGGAGCTGTGTGATATGAAACCAGCCCCCAGCAAAGCTGCCACCTGGAGACAGCTGGTAGAGAACGACGTGTGTTCCCGCTGAGTGGCAGAGGCAGGATGTGAACTCAGCATCCAAGGCCAGAGGCCTCAGGGTGGGCCCTGCGCCCTCCTCGTCCTCACTACCCTCACTCTGCATCTCCTCCTGCGGTGCCGCAGCCTCTGTCCCTGGTGAGGTGGCCACCAGCCTGCAGCACTGGCACCACTCCCTTTGCCAGCCATGCAGGCCAGAACCCACGTGCAGACCTGATCCACAGCACGCTCTGTCTGCACACAGCTGCCGCAGAGCGCTAGTGAGTGCAGCCTGTGTGCGGGGCCGGCTGCCCTGGGGGGACACCTGCTTCCAGCCCGGCTGGCTTCTCGGCCACCTGCCCACCCAGTCGCTGCTCAACAAGCAGCTGTAGGTCAGCTCCGATTCAGCAGGGACTGCTCTTGGGTCACCATGATGGTGGTCGCAAGAGACAAAACAGGGTTGGCCTCAGGGAGCCCGCGTGACAGCGGCTATAACCAGCTGTTATTAACAGGGACCATGCAGCCCTGTGTGCTTCTCGCTGGGCCTGGGTCCTCGTGGGAGAATGTGGCTGGGGAGCTGCGAGGACTGGAAGAGGAACCAAGAGGCCCCAGCAGCGAGCAAGCAGCGCACGTCTGCCCTTGGCTCCTCCCCGGGGGGCTGTCAGCAGAAGCAGAGGGAGAGGTACAGCCTAAAACTACAGAGCAACTGCTTGGGGTCTCACTGCTGAATTTTCATGGCTTTCCCCAGATATGAAGAACACCAGCCTCAGCCATCCACTGGGCAGCAGCAGGGTCCCTGGCCCAACCCGGAGCCAGGCAGCTGCAGGCACGTGTGGCCGGATGAAGCCTCCTCATCTCTGGGCCCCAGGGACTCCGGAGTTAGCCTCAGGGCCCTGAGTGCACTGGAGGAGGAAATCCCGCCCCTTCGGGTCCTGGACAGTCACCCAATGCCCTCGTGGAGCAGGACGCTGCGTCCGAGGAGAATCTGAACCTCGCGTGTCTAAGCCTGAGTCACAGCACAGTCACAGACACTGCCTACCTGCACATCCCTCCCAGCGGGGCCAAAGCTGGGGCTGTCCTGGGTCACGTCGAGGTCCTGGATCTGTCACCTGGGCTGACCGCCCACAAGCAAGCTGCACAAAATGCAAAAAGTAAAATACGGTTTTAAAAAACCAGTTGAAGCTGAGGTAAGCAGGCTGCAAAGAATGGCAGGGCCGGGACCCAGGCGGAGCCGCAAGTCCAGGGGCTGACTGGGGACCCTCCCCACGCCAGGCCCCTTGGAGAGGGTGGAGGACCGGATGCCAATGCTAGAAGGGGCACCAGGAGGCGGCAGAGCTGCAGCAGGTGGGGAGGAGGGCAGCTGGGCTAGCAGCCCTGACGCCATACTCCTCAAGGAAAGGACAGGCCAGCCCCGAAGGAGCCGGGGCCCTGCCTCTGCACCCCACACAGACAGATGAGGTGCAGCTGAAGCCGGGGTCACACAGAACCGGCCCAACGGGCCAGGACACCAGCCTGACCTGGCACTGGGGCCGCAAACAGGAGCAGCTTGAGCCTGGGGAAGTTCCTTTTCCCTAAGATGGGCCTGGGGACGCGCAGCCATCTGTCAGAACCTCTGTTCCCACAGGGTGCCAGGGTTCAGCTGAGGGTGAGACAATGGCAGGAGGCAGCCTGCAGGAGAGGCCCCAGCATCTACACCCACGGCTCCCTGCTGGGAACAAGGGGCTCCTCCCCTCCCCTCTTGGATTTGGCTGACCTGCCCTGGGGGAGGATCAAGGCCCTTTCTCCAGGTCATGAAGGCACAGCTGTCATGGGCCAGCACACTGCAGCCCACCTGGCTCCCAACCCCTCAGCCAGAAGGTGACAGTGAGGGGCCAGCGCTGTGGCGCAGTGGGTTAATGCCCTGGCCTGAAGCACCGGCATCCCACATGGGTGCTGGTTCAAGACCCAGCTGCTCCACTTACGATCCAGCTCTCTGCTATGGCCTGGGAAAGCAGCAGAAGATGGCTCAAGTCCTTGGGCCCCTGCACCCATGTGGGAGACCCAGAAGAAGCCCCTGGCTCAAGGCTTCAGATCGGTGCAGCTCTGGCCGCTGCGGCCAGTTGGGGAGTGAACCATCGGATGGAAGACCTCTCTCTCTCTCTCTCTTTCTATGCCTCTTTTCTCTCTGTGTGTAACTCTGACTCTCAAATAAATAAATATTAAAAAAAAAAAAACAGATGACAGTGAGTGGTCAGTGACGGTGCTGGGCCAGCACCCACTGCCCACTGACCCTGAGTGATCAGCCACGCCACATCCTGGTCCACTAAGGCAACCTTGTGCCCCGTGCAGAGCCCCCTGCTGGTGCCCACATGCAATGGCACAGAAGAGGCACCCAGGCTTCCAGCCTCAGAGGATCAGGAGTTGCCTGCTCCACCAGGTAGTACAGGCTACTGGCACCTGGGAAAACACCTCGGCCCACAGCAGACACTGACACAGTGCACATTTGTCTTCTCTCAGCACCAGATTCGTGCTCAGCAAAGCCACAGCAGGAAGGGCTGCGAGACACCAACCACCTTAACAGACGTCTGACAGTACAGGCACCTGGGCAGTGATCGCATTCCTAGCCAGGGGAGGGTGCACAGGTGGGCAGTGCTGCTTGAAGCAGCCAGCATGGGGATCGTGGAGAGCAGTCCCCCACCTAAATCCTGTGGTTCATGTTCACCATGGAGCCCCACCACAGCACAAAAGTTCAGCCCACACAGGGAGGAGCAGGCAGGGAGGAGCAGGTGCCAGTTCCGTGTGGTGTGGAAGCCACACAGGATGGGAGGGCTGGGGTGGAGCGAGGGAGACCTCTCTGCCCTGGGGTCTCCGTCTACAGTCTGTAGTCATCCCTGCCAGCCATGGTTTTGTCTCCTACAGGGGCCCTAGTGTGTCAGGACGTTCTGGGCATCACCATACTGTCTCGGCCGATGGCAACACCACTCTTGTTCTGGTTTGCCCAGGATACCTCACTGAGCTAGGGCCCGAGGTGATATTGTGGCCTCTTATGCAGGGATGAACAGAAAAGTGGATGGGCCAGGGTTGGGATGTGGCGGGTAAAGCCACGCCTATGGTGCCCACATCCCACATAGGCACTGGTTCATGTCCTGGCTAATCCACTTCCCATCCAGTTCCCTGAAAAAAGCCTGGGAAAGCAGCAAAAGATGGCCTGAGCACTTGGGCCCCTGTGCCCACATAGGAGACCAGGATGAAGCTCCTGGCTTCCACCTGGCCTAGCACTGACCATTGCAGCCACCTGGGGAGTAAGCCAACAGGCGGAAATCTCTGTCTCTCCCTCTCTCTATGTAACTCTTTCAAGTAAATAAATAAATCTTAAAACAACAACAATAAAAACCAAGAGAAGCATGGAGCCCTGTGTAGGGAGATGCTGAAGGGTGCGCTCAGATGGGAGACACCTGGTATCCTCTGAATCCACACATGGGGGCCCAGTGCCCTCGTGACTGCAGTAAAGACTAGGTCACGAGCTGGGGCCCTGGCCCGGTGGGACTGCACCAGAGTCCCAGCCAGACAGAGGAAGAGACAGCAGGCCATTGTTGCACAGGTGCGTGGGGCGACCGAGTGAGGACGCGGGGAGCAGATGCTGTGTACAAGCTGCTGGGACACGGCTCAGAAGCAGCCCTGCCCTGCGACTGTGGACTTCTAGCCCCTGGATCTGGGACGAGCAGGTTCCTGCCAGGCCCCTGTGGCCCAGGGAACTCTTCCACTTGGCAACCTTGCCAGGGGCAGCCATGACCTTCATCCCTCTTGGGGTCACCAAGGTCAACCTCACCCTGTGATGGGGGAGAACTATCCCTACCACTCAGAAAGAGGGCATGGGGCAACCTCACTCTCTTGTCACTTAAGGCTACCAATACCACACCCCCACCTTGTTCTCCCAAACCCCAGGCAGCCACAGGACTCAGAGGCGCCGGCACTTGCAGAAATAGGGGGATCAACCAGGTCAGCCTGGGACTTCGCACATCAGGGGCTCAGAGAGTGCAGAGTGCGGATCCGGCACCTCCACTGCCCCCATGGAGGGGAGAGGCCACCCTGGCAGGAGCCTGTGTGTGCTCAGGCACTTGGCTCCTTCACCCCGGGGGGCAGAAGGAGCTTGACTGTGACACCCTGTCCAGCCTGTGCCAGGCACCCTGCACGCCTCTTCTCCCCGCCCCTTCTTGAAGCCCGCCCCAGCCGCGAGGGCGAGCCGGGAACAGCGTTTGGAGTGGATCCCCTTGACAGGAACTTGCCCCAGCTCCAAGACCATTGCTGGAAACAAAAATGGTTTAAGTCTGGTGTGTATCGTGATCGCCACGGGGCCGGCCTGCTGCCAGCTCTGTGTGTGGGTCGTCAGGATCTGGGAGTTGCCAGAAGTGACTTTTTCTTTGGAAAGCGAGCTCTTTTCAGGGGAAAGAAGAGATTTATCAACTAAAAAAAGAAAAGAGAAAAAGAAAGGAAGGGAGGAAGAGAGGAAGGGGGAGAGAGAGAGAAGACCAGACCCTGGTGGAGGTTAACATTTTCCCAGTGAGCACAAGTTCAGGGATGAGCCTTGTAGAGCTGGCCGTGAGCCTCCACCCCACCTGGGCCGGCGCCGATGGCCAGGAGCAGAGCAGCAGGGGCACTGCCCGCACAGGTATCCAGCAGGCAGGCAGAGCTCTGGCGTGGGTCCTGGTCGGGAGGGCGGCCAACCCCACATCTGCCCTGCCCTGCCCATTGCTGCGCCCATGCTGCACGGAAAGGACCAGCGGGAACCTGCGGTCGGCTACTCACGCCTGTGGGAGATTTTTCCAGTGCCGGAGCCCAGCTCAGGGCTGCACACGAGCGCCAGCACAAGGCAGGGCTGGAATGGACTCGGAGCCAAATGGTGGTTTTTTTTCAACACATTTTAGAATGAAATCCTGGCTTTGCTGAGTTCTCAGAACTGTTTTTCCACTGAAGTCTAAGATGCCTGCCCCTCTCCAGAGGAAGGCCCCGTGCTGGCGCAGGGAGTCAGCCCCTCCATGGACACATCCCCTGCACCAGGACTCGCTGATCGAGTCGCATCTCCCACTTGTCCCGCTGTCCAGGAGCCCATGCTGTCTCTTGCAGCAACTTCCAGGCTTCACTGTCATCAGCACGTGGACACGGGTGCTAAGGTGACATGTAAGTCAGTGGTGGCGTCCCCCGAGCTCCAGCCTGGTTTCCTGGGAACCATGGTTTGCAGTTCAGACAGGTCCCTCGCACCCAGCACGTCAGGTTCCAGGGACCTGCTTTCCACTCCCTGGGAGTACAGAGGGGGCTGGTTTGCTTGAAGAACTGTCACCCTATCAAACATCAGTGCCAGGGCCGGAGTGGTGACACAGCGGGTTAGGCTGTCTCCTGCAATACTGGCATCCCATGTGAGTACCAGCTCAAGTCCCAGCCGCTCTGCTTCCAATCCAGCTCCCTGTTAGTGCATCTGGGAAAGCAGCAGAAGATGGCTCAAATGCTTGGTCCCCTGTACTCACACAGGAGACCTGGATGGCGTTCTAGGCCCCTAGCTTCAGCCTGGCCCAGCCCTGGCCATTGCGTCTGGGAAGTGAACCAGTGAGTAGATCAAAGATCTCTAACTCTCTAACTCTGCCTTAAAAAAAAAAAAAAAAGCCAGCACCTACCAGTTTGCAGTGGTGCTGGGGCCCATGGCTTTGACAGGTGCATCTCAACATGGCCACTGTATGAGCGGAGTTTCATCAGAGCCGCATGGCTGTGAACATCTCAGCAGCTGCTGACCATGGAGGACCGTGGACAGGGTCAAGGCTCCTGTCATCAGGTGCCACAGAGATCAGCCAGGAGTTGGGGGTTTCCCGGCACCACAGGGGACACGCAGGCTCTCAAGCTTCCTTGTTTGGAGACACTGCTGAGTAACTGGACAGCGTAGGCTGAACTCCCTGCACTCGGGGACTCGGTCCAGGCCTGGTGGGAGTGATGGCCACTCCGCGTGACAGGCAGAGGCGGCCTGGGTGGTGTCTCAGCATCTGTGTGACAGGGATATGGATTTTCCCTGTGCAGCGTGCAGCCTGGACTTCCACGGCGTCAGTGCAGAGGACACTGGCTCAAGGCCACGCGAGTACTGTCCTCCACCTTCAAACTCCGCAGCTGCAGCCACCTCCAGGGCTGCCCTCTGCCCTCAGTCTCCCCATGGCGTGGACTCACACTTCAGACATTTGCATACCATGTTCACAGCATCAGCGCTCCCCAGGGCCAAGAGCCCCAGTCCTTCCAGAAGGAACATGCGGGGCTGCACCGTTACCCAGGGGCTCCCTTCCATGTATTCACCCCTAAAACCGAAAGCAGACTCAGGACACTGACAGCCAATGTTCACAGCCTCAGTGCCACAAAGGCAAAAGTGACGCAGGGTCCACCAGCAGACAAATCAAAGAGCGGGGCACTCTGTCCATGCCTCAGGCAGGAACCCCAACATGGGCTCCAACATGGACCAACCCCGGGGACAACATGAGCCAGACACGCAGGCGCAAGCTGACGACCCCACACCCCCACCCTGTGTCAGGCAGACAGCAAGAAGGAGCCGGGGCCTGGGGATGAGGGGGAGCAAATGTGGGATGGGGGTGAGAAGGTTCTGGAAACACACGTACAGCAGTGTAAGCGCTCAGAGCGGCCGACCTGCACCCTGCATGGTGGTGAGGACGTCCCCGGGGTGGGGATGCACCCTGAGCTCTCACATCCACAAGGCAAGCAACTGAGCTCGCACACAGAAGCCTGACCCCTAAGCCCCCATGCATCCAGACCCTCCCGAGAAAACCCTGTCAAAGTTGGGCCCAGAAGTCCCCAAACAGGATGCCCTAGCATGGACTACGTCCTGCTCACCCTAGGCAGGGGTCTCACTGTGTGGTCTGAAGACCACCTGCAGCATGGATGTCTGGGACTGGCCACAGGGCAGATTCCTGGGCGCCATTCCAGGCACTTTTCCTCAGCCGCAGGTGGGGGCCTGGGCCGGCACGATCCGCACTCCCCCAGCACCTGTGATGCTCGTGCCCACTCAGACCAGAGGACATCCCAGGCACTTCATGCGTGCCCCAGATGCTGGGGGCCAGCCCTGAGAGCAGCCTCCAACCAAAACCCACTCGTGTCAGTCACGACCTCAGCGGACACTCACCATTTTGTAATGCCACGTGAGAACCTCTCCAAACGGTGCTCACCCAGAAGCACCCCCAGCAAGCACACACACGGCGCTGGGGTCCCAGGGGAGAGCCGTGAACCCACATTCACTTCCAGGGCACCGAGCTGGTGCTGGATAGCGTGCCAGCCTTCTTCGGCGGCCCAGTCACAGGCTCCCCCTGGTGAAGGAGATGTGGGTTCAGGCTCCAGAGCGGGGTCCTCCTGAGCTGCAAGCCATGGAAAGGAGTGGGCAGCACAGCACCAGCCTCAAGCTCTTGCTGGCCAAGCCCCAGCAGGGCCCTCTCTTTGTCCCCATATCTCCCTTTGCTGGGCTGTCCAGACTCAGAACCCACATTCCAGCCCCTGGTGTCGGATCTCCTGTCCCCAACATGCAGAGGACAAGTAACTAGTGGGGTACCCTGGGGGACACGAGGGCCGGGGCGCCACCGCCACCACCAGCCCTGGCCCCAGGTGTGCCCCCAGATATACACAGAAGGGGACAGAGCAAAGCAGGTCCTCGGACGAGGGTCCCAGGATGGTCACCGGAACGTTCTGTAATCACTGTCATAAATCTCTGAATGGTTTGAGACCCAGTGATGTGCTGAGGGCTGTGCCCTGCCCCACAGTCCCAGGTGTGCAAAAGGTAACAGGGACAGAGCGAGGCCGAAGGCAGCCAAGCCCTATGCGCCTGGAGCAAAGAGCTGGCAGGTGGGGCTGCGAGGGGCACACGGGGGTTCATGGGCAGTTCCCTGTCCCATTTTCTGAGGACGAACTCAGGAGTGAGAGAGGGGGCCTGCACAGCATGTCAGGGTGAAGGCCGGGCTGGAGGCTGGCGTCTGGGGCCCAGCATCCAGCACAGTCAGGGTGAGACCACCTGACAGTGGGGGCCTCTCGCTGCTTTGGGATGGAGCACGAGACACACCCTCCTGTGCCACAGCCTCGAAAAGGTGGGGATGGACAGCACGGTGAGGGAGGGCAGCCAAGTCTCGGCAGTGGCTGCCACAGGGAGACAGGCGGGAGACGGGATTTGACAAGCGGCATCTGCCACGAGACAGGCGCCGAAGCCTGCAGATAAGGGGCGCTTGGATGGCTTCGGTCTATTCCGTGAAAATGAGCCGTCTCCCCACACTGCTGCTGATGCCAGAGCGGTTATCTGCCGAGCGAGGCCAGGGCAGTGGACAGGGTCCATTGTGTGGCCTCCACACACCCTTCCAGGAACAGCAGAAAAGACAGGCCTGGCTGCCGCCCTTCCCAGACAACGTTCCAGAATGCTGCTCCTTTGGCGACAAGGGGTAGTGAGGTCCAGATGTGGGTGTTGGGAGGCCTGGGGTGACCTTGGAGCAAAGACTTCTCCTTCTATGAGCTCAGTTTCCATCTCTGAAAAACGACCAAAGAATCACGTCTGGCCCCGCCTGACCCCATGGGGGAAACCACCAGGGTTGGAGTTTTAAAAATGAGCAAGCGAGAAGGAATCTAGGGAGGGCGTGACCCCGTGCTGCAGTGACAGAAGCCACAGCCTGGCAGCAAGCAGCCCTGTCCCACATAGCCACTGCCAGGGCCACTTGGAGTACCTGCAGCACCAGGTACTGACAGCCCTGGGGACTGGCAGGGACCAGGAGCCTGCAGGACACACAGGGCCCCCTGCCCCATGCCTGACAGGAGACATCCAGCTAAGCCCTGAGCCCCCTACCAGCCGAATATCCAGGTGACCACAGGCCAGGCCAGGTGCCCACAGCAGGCTCACAGCCACACTGAAGGCCACCTGAGTCCACGGGCGGGGCCCCACCCAAACCTGGACATGTGGAGAAGGGCTCGCCTGTCTCAGGCACAGCCACGCTCTGGAGCTGGGAACGTGGAAAAAGGTCTCCAAGGAGCCATGAGTCAGACACGTGCAGGCCTCAACAGGGCCACCTCCATTGCTCTGCAGCCCACGTCTCCCACCACTCACAGCCTCCTTCCTAAGTCATGGGGTCCTCACGAGTGGCAGGGGGCAGCAGCTGGAAACCAGGGGCCCAGGAGGCCCCCACAGGAGACCCCACAGCAGGCAGAGAAAGTCTGCACCCACTTCCAGGGCCTTACGGGTGTTATAAACACAGATCGGTCCACGGGCAGAGACGGCAGCTCCTGGCAGCCACCAAGTGTAGGGAAGGCAGGGGTCCATGCAGCCCCGGGTGTCTGACCCCGAGCCCTCCTCCCTCCTGCAAGGGAGAGGCAGGGACAAGAGGGGCGCTGGGGGTGCATCTCACCTGCTCATAGCAGGCTGGGCTCAGGCCATGAGGGGCCCCTGTGACCTCTCCACTTCCCCTGACCCAAAGCCCCTGGCCCACCTCTCAGCCCTGGCCAGGGTTTCCTGCTACCCAGCTAGGGACTTGGAACCCATGGCCTGAAGTCACGAGGGTCCCAGGCCCCCGGGGCAGTGCTCAGAGCCCAGCAAGGTCCCCAGGACAGGCTACGCTGCGGCCACGTCACAGGGGCTGCCACAGCACACACAGGCTCTGCCGGTCCTGACTGGGGCCCACAGGGCTCAGGACAGGTGTGCAGGCTTCTCCTTCCCGGAGGCTGCAGGGGGATCCCCGCTGTGCCTGGGTGGTGAGGAGCTTCTGGGCGTGGCCAGCATAGGTATCACCACCCCCTTACACTCCTGCCTCCTCCTCTGCAGCCCCAGTGGTCACAGACAGCCCAGGCACTGCCCAACTCAGGGGCCTCGTCCCTTGGCACAGTCCTGTCTGCCGGATGAGGTCCCACATTTACTCGCCCCACTGTGGAGGTGGCGATACCCCTGGGGGCCAAGACTCAGCTTCTCTGAGCAGGGGGCATCCCTGGGAACACAGTTCAGCCCCACTCAAGGCTGGCCTTCTGGCCCTGTGAGCCTTAGCCCACCCGCCTGTCCACCTACAGCCCAGTCTGTCCGCTGTTCCTCACACCAGGGCATCCCCCAGGCTCCTGCCTCCTGTGCAAGAGTCTGCCATGGGTGGGGACCACCCCTCTCCTGCAGCTAGGCTGGGGAGGGGGTAAGGAGTCACCTCTGCCCCCAGGGTAAGCCCAGCGTGGGCAGCAGGGAAGAGCTGGGCCCTCCCCACATGCCTGCTCCCTGCCAGCTCAGCAAGCCCTGCAGCGAGGGTGGTCAGTGACAGGGGCCCAAACCCCACTGGAACTTACCTAGCACCCAGGAGGACCCTAGTCACAGGGAAGGAGACTGCCAGCCTGCTGCTGCCACACTCACACAATACACATACTCACAGATAACACTCACTCACATACAAAATACATGACACACTCAACACCCACACAACATAATCACACAGGAAACACAGTACTCACAACACAACCACACACTCACATACCCAACACACATGCACCACTCACATATATCCAACACATTCAACACTCACATTCATACAAGGTCAATGTACACTCAACATATATACACAGAACACTCACACACACACATGTATGTGTGCACTCACCACACATACACACATGCACACTCACACCCACACATGCATACACTCACCCATATACATATGCATACCCCACACATACACACATACACATGCACACACACACCCACACATGCATATACTCACACATACACACTTACCCCACACATATACACATACACATGCACACATACACCCACGCATGCAGATACTCACATGTACACACTTACCCCACACATATACACCCACACATGCACACTCATACATCCATGTATGCATATACTCACATGTACACACTCACTCCACATATACACCCACACATGCACACTCACACATCCATGTATGCATATACTCACATGTACACACTCACTCCACATATACACACATATACACCCACACATGCACACTCACACATCCATGTATGCATATACTCACATGTACACACTCACTCCACATATACACACATATACACCCACACATGCACTCTCACACATCCATGTATGCATATACACTCACACATGCACACACTCACCCCACACATATACACACATGCACTCACACAAACATGAATGAATATATACCCACACATGCACACACCCACTCCACACATACACACACACATGGACACTCACACATACACATGCTTATCTCACACACATGCACACTCACATACACACACCCATGCATGCATATACTCACACACGCACTCACAGCCACATTTTCATGCCCGCCCTACAACTTGGGTCACCATGACTGTGGGTCAGGTGTGGTGAAGGGGGGCATCTGATGTGTGAGGAGCCTCAGCTGGGTCATCAGCATGGGCAGCTGGAGGCACAGGTTTGAGTGTGCCCACCATGTGCCAAGACCAACCGATGAGCAGCCTGGCCCAGTCCAGGAGCAGGGCACATGAACCCATGATGGATGTAGCTGCCACCCCTGTTCACTGGCCTCTGAGATGCACACACTCTCGACGCACATACCCAATACATTCAATACTCACACAATGATGACACACACCCAACACATCAGCACCCACACACTCTCAACACTCAATACTCACACCTTCAATACTCACACACTCATATACACTCACAACACTCACACTCAACACACACACTCATGGCTGGGCTTGCACCACCTGCTGGCACACCAAGAGAGGGCACGCACGAGGATGGCTTGCCCCGGGCCAGCAGCCCAGCAGGAGCCTGCAGAAGCCGTGGCCAAGCCGGCACTGCCGCACGTGCAGGTGTTACCTCTGAGGAGCACCTGGGATTTGCTTCCAGTGCAGCGCAGGGCAGGAGGAGGCCGTGTGTGGGGCGAGGCGCTGCAGGCGTGGCCGCCTCTGAGCTTACCCTGAGCGAGCACTTGCCGATCGCAGACTCACGCTGGTCCCGAGAGTCGCCCCTCCCTCCCTGGGCTAAGACATCGCATCCTCACTCTTCAGAAACACGGCAACAGCACCTCACTTATGCCCGAGGCGGGGACTCCAGGTAAACAGGGATGCACGCCTTGCTGCACAGCCCAGTGCCTGGACCTCGTACTTCATTCTCTGAGGCAACAGGACAAGGACTTCTTGCCTTCTTGCTGTAACATAGGGTTTCTTGGGGCCACAGAGGGTCATTGCAGGAGAGAATGCAGGAATCTCACACTGGAAAATTAACCCACAACATCTCCGATGCAGCACCCAGCACATCCGTTACGCAGCAAACACACCTCCCAAGGCGAAACAAAAACAAAGCCTGGCCGTGACGTATGCGCACCAGAGAAGAGGCAGCTGGTGTCCATCCTGCATGGCCCTTATCTTCCCATGGCCTCGCAACAGCACAGCGGAGCACTGGGTGGGCACTCGCAAACATGGCAGCGGCACCGTGACCCACCACTGGCAACTGGCGTGCAGCCACCGAAGCTGAGCATGACTCGACCCACAGACGCATCTGCAGCTGGCAGTGCACGAAAGCCCCCTGGGGACATGAGCCCTGTCCCAGACCACCCAGAGAGCTGGAGGCTAAGTGCGTGTGTGTGTGCACGCGCTGCTCTCACTCCACTCCTAGAGACACGGGCACCAACTCCAGATTCTGGGCACTGGGGTCTGGGCTGGAGCTCAGGAGGACCCAGGTGTCCAGTCTCCCTACCCAATAGCTGTCTCCTCAAACAACTGGGTCTTGGACCTGACCCACGGCAGCACCTGCAGGTTGTGGACTCACCTCCCCACCCCCACCTCCTTGCCCTCCCCTGCTGACCCAGCACATCTGCACTCTCATCAGGGGCCACAGAACTTGCATTCCATTGCGGACAACAAATTTAAAACAAAAATGTACAGACAGAACTCAACACGCAGGGGGCCGGTGATGCGGGAGATTACGTCACTGCGACACCAGGCCCCACGCAGGCGCCAGTTCAAGGTCTGGCTGCTCTACTTCAAATCCAGCTCCCTGCTAGTACACCTGAGAAGCACTGGATGACGGCTCAACTGCTTGAGCCCCTGCAACGTGGGAGCTCCTGGCTCCTGGCTTCAACCTGGCCCAGCCCCAGCTGTTGCAGCCATTTGGGGAATAAATCAGCGGATGGAAGATTGATCTCTCTCTCTCTCTCTCCCTCTCCCTCTCTGTCACTCTGCCTTTCAAATAAATACATAAATCTCACATGAGATCTTCAGCAAGTTCCCAGGAAAGCCCACAGCAAAGTAGGCTGCCCTTTCAGCCCACGGCAGCTGACCACCTCGGCCCTGCCTCCCTGCTGCACCACTCCCCTCCCCCGCACCATGCCCGCACTGCACCCTCCCCCATCTGCCACCCACTGCCCAGGTGACAGCTCACTACAAACATCACTGCAGAGAGAATGTTCCAGCACACAGCCTGCCCGTGACTCCACCGTCACACGTCTGCTGCTGGGCACTTCACAGATCTGAGCTCGGAACTCATTTCCCGAACGGGCACTGGAGGCTCAGCCAAGAAAGCATTTTCCTCTTGAACACGTCTGTTCCCGCGCTCACCACGTGTCAGTGCCCGGGCGGTAGCGCCGTCCTCAGGTGCTGTCTCCCCCCTTGCAGCGAGGCTGAGAACCCCTTAGGCAGACGGCGCCAATCGCACACAACAGCGGCCTTCTGGACGCACCGGGACACGTGGCCCCAGGTAGGCCAAACCGCCGTGGTCCTCTGCATAAAGGGCGTGTTCTAGCGTGTCCTATCTCCCAGACACCTGCCCAGGCACTCGAATACCATAATCCATCTGGTGTGCACCTGCGCAGGGGCGGCCTCACGTGGGAGCCACAGTGTGCCTCCCGGTCCCCTGCAAGTGACAGTCCATGAACACTGCAGCCCCTCGGGGCGAGGCAAGGACCTCTTCTCTGTCCTAGCACTTGGTCAGCTCAGCCGCCTCATGCCTTGGCCACACACAACTCACGTTCCCCAACGCCGGCTCGCCAAGCTCCCTGTGGACGGCAGCACAGCTCAAATGGACACCACTGAATGGCTGCCCACTCCTGGGGACGTCACCACCTCCGGTCTGCCCCCCCGGCTAGACACTCTGTATCTCAGTGTGCTGTTTCTCTGCACCTGCGTGTGCGATGGGAGGGAGGAGGTGGGAAGGACGGGGTCCCAGGATGAGGAGGCTCTTGGTGGCCTCGGGAACAGAAAGCTGACACCACAGAAATGGCAGCAGGCCCGTGGCCACTGTGCACTTCACAGATAGGACGGTCAGTCATGTCTGCCACAGAGCACCACGTCAGCCAGAATACATAAATATTCTGTACGGGGCTGTCTCACAGGGACCACGTCTGCCACAGGGGTGTCTCACAGGGGCCACGTCTGCCACAGCCCGTCTGCCACAGGGGTGTCTCACGGGGGCCACGTCTGCACAGGGATGTCTCACAGGGACCACGACTGCCACAGGGGTGTCTCACAGGGGCCATGTCTGCCACAGCCCGTCTGCCATGGGGTGTCTCACGGGGACCACGTCTGACACGGGGGTGTCTCAGGGGGACCACATCTGACACGGGGATGTCTCACGGGGGCCACGTCTGACACAAGCGTGTCTCACAGGGGCCACATCAGCCACAGGGGTGTCTCACGGGGGCCACGTCTGACACGGGGCTGTCACACGGGGGTCACATCTGACACGGGGGTGTCTCACGGGGGCCACGTCTGACACGGGGGTGTCTCAGGGGGACCACGTCTGACACGGGGGTGTCTCACGGGGACCACGTCTGACACGGGGGTGTCTCAGGGGTGCCACGTCTGACACGGGGGTGTTTCAGGGGGACCACGTCTGACACGGGGCTGTCACACGGGGGCCACGTCTGACACGGGGGTGTCTCACGGGGGTCAGTCTGACACGGGGGTGTCTCGGGGGGGCCACATCTGACACGGGGGTGTCTCAGGGGGACCACATCTGACACGGGGGTGTCTCAGGGGGCCACGTCTGACACGGGGGTGTCTCAGGGGGGTCACGTCTGACACGGGGGTGTCTCACAGGGGCCACATCTGACACAGGGGTGTCTCAGGGGGGTCACGTCTGACACGGGGGTGTCTCACGGGGGCCACGTCTGACACAGGGGTGTCTCACGGGGGACCACGTCTGACACAGGGGTGTCACACGGGGGTCACGTCTGACACGGGGTGTCTCAGGGGGTCACATCTGACACGGGGGTGTCTCACGGGGGTCAGTCTGACACGGGGGTGTCTCACAGGGTCAGTCTGACACGGGGTGTCTCAGGGGGCCACGTCTGACACGGGGCTGTCACACGGGGCCACGTCTGACACGGGGGTGTCTCAGGGGGACACGTCTGACACGGGGGTGTCTCAGGGGGCCACTTCTGACACGGGGCTGTCACACGGGGGTCAGTCTGACACGGGGTGTCTCAGGGGGGCCACATCTGACACGGGGCTGTCACACGGGGGTCACGTCTGACATGGGGGTGTCTCTGGGGGCCACGTCTGACACGGGGGTGTCTCACAGGGTCAGTCTGACATGGGGGTGTCTCACGGGGGTCACGTCTGACACGGGGTGTATCAGGGGGGTCACGTCTGACACGGGGTGTCTCAGGGGGGCCACGTCTGACACGGGGTGTCTCAGGGGACCACGTCTGACACGGGGGTGTCTCAGGGGGGCCACGTCTGACACGGGGCTGTCACACAGGGGTCACGTCTGACACAGGGGTGTCTCACGGGGTCACGTCTGACACGGGGGTGTCACACGGGGGTCACATCTGACACGGGGGTGTCTCACGGGGGTCAGTCTGACACGGGGGTGTCTCAGGGGGCCACGTCTGACACGGGGGTGTCTCAGGGGGCCACGTCTGACACGGGGTGTCTCAGGGGGCCACGTCTGACACGGGGTGTCTCAGGGGGGTCACATCTGACACGGGGGTGTCTCAGGGGGCCACGTCTGACACGGGGGTGTCTCAGGGGGCCACGTCTGACACGGGGTGTCTCAGGGGGGTCACGTCTGACACGGGGTGTCTCAGGGGGGTCATGTCTGACACGGGGCTGTCACACGGGGGTCACGTCTGACACGGGGGTGTCTCACGGGGGTCACGTCTGACACGGGGGTGTCTCAGGGGGGTCATGTCTGACACGGGGCTGTCACACGGGGGCCACGTCTGACACGGGGGTGTCTCAGGGGGCCACGTCTGACACGGGGGTATCTCAGGGGGGTCACGTCTGACACGGGGTGTCTCAGGGGGGTCACGTCTGACACGGGGTGTCTCAGGGGGGTCACATCTGACACGGGGCTGTCACACGGGGGTCACATCTGACACGGGGCTGTCACACGGGGCCACGTCCGCCCTGCACGCTCAGGACACTAAGGCGTCCGCACCGCAGGACAGGCTCACCGCCTCAGAAGCCGAGGAGGCGCCCCCAGGCTCCCGTGTCACGCAGCAAGGATGCCCCGTGGGCCCACGGCGCGGCCACGCCCTTCCCACACGGAGGCGCAGCGCCAGACGCACCTCGGCCTCCGTCCCGCGCTCGTCAGGCCCCGCCGGAAGCTGCTGGGCCCGAGCGCGGCGCAGACAGCACGGCCGTCCGCAGCTCTGGCAGCGGGACGGACACTGCCTGGCTTCCTCACAAGTGCGCGCCGCCTCAGGGCCTCCGCCGGAAGTGCGCGCCGCCTCAGGGCCTCCGCCGGAAGTGCCGGCCGGAAGTGCGCGCCGGAAGCGCCCGCCGGAAGTGCGCGCCGGAAGTGCTCGCCGGAAGCGCCCGCCGGAATGCGTCGGGGCGGGCCGCGGGCTCCGAGCTGTGCAACCCGCGACGGCCAGGCTCGGGCATGCCCCGGGGCGGCCATGCGCACCGGGGAAGGCCGCAAAGGACTGTGCTGAGCAGAGGCTGCTCCGGGCCTCTGGTGGCAGGGCACGGCCGGAAGTGGCCCCCGCTGCACCCTGGGCCCCTCCCGCCTCCCTGCAGGCTCTGGTCACAGCTGGGCATGGCCCCAGAGGTCACCTGGCGTCCGAGAGGCTGCCCTGGCCGTGCCGAGTCGTGTCCGGGGCAGGCGGCTTCCCGCTTCCCACAGGGCCGGGACGCTGGACGCAACACGGCCCGGAGGCTCGGCCTGCGCCCGGCACAGCCAGTCGGCCTCGCTGGTTTGGGGCCTGTCTGTGGCCGAGCAGCGAGCGTGCCGGCCCGGTGCAGTGTCGGCGACGCGGGTGCCGGGGGTCAGTGGCCCGCCACGCCTCGCAGCCGTGGAGCCCAGCACTGCCCAGCGCTCCTCTGGCCCCTCTCGGGCACAGCCCCCGCTGGGGGCCACGCGTGCGGGGGTGGCGCAGCAGAGCGGCCCCAGCGGCTTCTCCAAATCCCAGTTTTCTCATCTGTGAAACAGGAACGTGGGGCTTTCTGCCCGAGGCCACGCCTGCCACAGAACAGGTGCTCTGTGGCCGGGGAAGCCACCCAGGCCCGGGGGACGGCAGCGTGGCTCTGAGGCAGCCCCGGGTGCACTGTGCATCGGGCCTCAGGACACCTGGAGAGGCTGGGCCACCGGCGGGGGCCACCCTGGCTCCACACGCCACCTCCGGGGCGCAGTGTCCGTTCGGTCAGGGCTGGGTGACAGCCAACGCGGGCCTCGCTGCGCGGAATCAAGGCGGCCGAGCCGCTGGTTCCCCCCGGGGCTCGGGGCAGAGCCTTGCTGCCGCCCAGCTCATGGGCAGCCTCAGCACGTCCTGCCTCCCCGGCCCCGTGGTGACTGCCTGGGTAATCCCACCAGCTCTGCCACCCCAGGAGCCTCAGCCACACTTGCAGGTTCCGGGCCGGGGCGTCTCGGGGGTCAGGGCTGCAGCCAAGGTTCCCCGCACCAGAACGGAAGCTACCGTGCTCTTGCAACGCCTCGGCACGTGCTGGCGTCAGCGCTGCGCTCACGTAGGATCTGTGTTTGCAGGGGGAGATCCGACGTCCAGGCCCCTGGGGGAGCCTTGGCGCTCCTGAGAGCTGATTGAAGGGACCACACGTAGGATGTGTGTTTGCAGGGGGAGATCCGACGTCCAGGCACCAGGGGGAGCCTTGGCGCTCCTGAGAGCTGATTGAAGGGACCACACGTAGGATCTGTGTTTGCAGGGGGAGATCCGACATCCAGGCTTCTGGGGGAGCCTTGGCGCTCCTGAGAGCTGATTGAAGGGACCACACGTAGGATCTGTGTTTGCAGGGGGAGATCCGACGTCCAGGCACCTGGGGGAGCCTTGGCGCTCCTGAGAGCTGATTGAAGGGACCACACGTAGGATGTGTTTGCAGGGGGAGATCCGACGTCCAGGCCCCTGGGGGAGCCTTGGCGCTCCTGAGAGCTGATTGAAGGGACCACACGCAAGGCGCCGTCCATTCCCAGACCCCCTGCCGCTCCTTGCTTCAGAGCCACTACTGCTGGGGTCTCAGGAGCGCTCTCCACCCCCGACGCTGCCCTCTCCCGTGCTGTCCATCCCAGTACAAGTGGCAGAGGTGACCACGCACTGACCTGCGCATCCTGCTTCCCACTTCCCCGTCCCCATCCCCACCGGCCGCCTCTCATTTCTCCACTTGGCCAACGCGCCTTTCATTTTAAGAATTACCTTTCCTGGTCGTGCGAGTCCTGGCGGTCTGTCTGGCGCAGCCTGTCATCAGGATTCCTTTGCTAGCGAGCGACTCGGGTCCTGCTGCTCCGGCCTCAGGGAGCGTCAGTTCCACGGCCACGACACCCAGTGCCTGCTCCTGGCGTGCTTCACTCCTGCAGGCGCGTCTCGCATGCCAAGCCCACGGGACTGCCCTCTGGGCGTGTCCCAGGAAGGCTGGGATGAGGACAGGTGTCGGCACGCACCGGATCCTGGGTTCTGGGTGGACGGATGGATGCAGAGGTAGATGGATGATGCATGGATGGGTGGATGACAGCAGGTGGGTGGATGGACGGACAGATGGACAGAGGGGGTAGATTAAATGGATACACAGAAGGGGGGTGGGTATGCGGAGGGACAGATGATGGAGAGGTGAGTGGACGGAAGAAGGGTGGGTGGTTCCATAGATGGGTGGGTGGCCAAGAGCTCCTAAGCCAGGAGAAATGCGGAGGGCACACGTTGCATGTCCACTGAGAAGGACAGAGCCAGCCACAGCCCTGACCAGCCATTGGGGACACGTCCAGTGGTGGCGTGAGAGGGAGCAGGCACTCAGGCAGGGCTGGGGCTGGCTCTATCCGGTAATTTGGGGAGTTACTTGGATATCTGTCCAGTTTTTCAATGTGCTTACTTCTGATTCTGTAATTCCACTCCTAGGAACTCATAGGAATTCACAGGGCATTTACGAAAAAGGTATAAAGATGCTCGTAGCAATGTGGTTTGTAGTGGACAAAACTAAACGAAGCCACACACGTGCCCATTGTCCCCGCTCACTCCTTCGTCCAGTCCCCAACTCCTGGGTCACGCCTGCCCGTCTTGTGACATCCAGGCCTGGTGACTGACGGGGGCCTGGGCTGGCAGGGTCAGCTGCACGAGGGACCTGGAAAGCGCCTGGGCAGAGGTTCTGCGTCCGTGCCCACACATGGCGCTGCTTCCGCTCCACGGTCGGAGCCTGCAGGCGGCGCTGAGCCTTGCTTCACCAGAGCCACCTCGTTCGTCCTCGGAGCAGAACCCCGCTTTGCAACCGAATTTGTCACCATCAAGAACATTCAAAACAAGACATGGGGGGTTTTGTTTTTTGGATTTATTTATTTGAAAGGCAGGGTTACAACAGAAGCAGCAACACGTGAGAGCTTCCACCCGCTGGGTCACTCCCTAGATGGCCACAACAACCAGGACTGGACCAGGCCAAAGCCAGGAGCCAGGAGCTTCTTCCTGCTCTCTCATGTGGGTGCAGGGGCCCACGGACTCGGGCCATCTTCTGTCTTCCCCACGCTGTCAGCAGGGAGCTGGATCAGAAGAGCAGCAGCCAGGACCTGAGCCAGTGCCCATATGGGCTGCCGGCACCGCGGGCAGCGGCTTCACCCGTTACACCACGGCGCCGGCCCTGACATGTAGGTTCTTTAAATGATTCCAAAAGACTACAGAGGAACTGGTGCTGAAGCTAGGCAGCACCTTGCACGTCTGACCTGGGTTCAGACCACCTGGGACTGAGGTGACAGGTGACGCGCTGGCCCCAGACCCCAGGCTCCCTGGAGAGCAGCGAGGCAGCAGACCCCTCTGGACTGTGGACCTGGCAGAGGAGGCTAGGGTCAGCGCAGGGAAACCAGCCGGCCGCACGCACCTGGGGGCAGATGGCACAGGGAGCCAGAGGCACCCTGCAGCCTGAGCCGGAGCGGGTGGGCCCTGGAGCCGGGCCACGGCCTCAAGCGCCGGCAAGAGCCGGACGGCAGCGGGCGATTTCCAGGACACGTGGCCGGGGAGAGGGCAGAACCTCGCGCCCCAGGCTGTGATTCGAAGCAGATGCTGAGGCTGGAGCATCTGCAGAGGACGGCCGCCGGCAGGCGAGCCTGCCCTGTCCTCAGCTCCCCTGAAGAGGGGACACGGTGGCCGCCTGGCAAAACGTGCCAGAGCAGGCGGCCGAGGCCCCCACGCCACCCGCAGGGAGGGCCACAGAGGAGACGCCTCACCGTGGCCCCATCCCGGAGGCAGAGCAGGCAGGACCAGGCGAGCTCCAGCCCCCACACCCAGCCCTGGAGGGAGCCGATGCCACTCTGCGGGGCCACACCCGCCCTCCCCACGACCACAGACACCGCCTCGGCCAGTCAGCCTGGTGCTCCGAGCCCACGGAACACGCAAGCCCCCCGGGCAGGTGGCACTGTGGCCTTGAGTTGTGCAGACAGACAGGAAACCGGCCCAGACTGAGGAAGGGGCCTGGGCAAGGCCCGTGCCTGCATTTATTCCGCTTTGCCTTCTCTTTTGTTTTTTGTTTTTGGACAGTCTGGCAGAGCAGTCGTCGTTTTTTGAAACGTTCCAGTTCATGCAGTAACTCTTCCCTGTGCAGGAAGTCTGGACACGGAGCCATGGGAGAGCCGCGGCTCCAGGGAACGCTGGGCTGTTCCACTCAGAACACAGCGCAGCTTCACATCCGGCCCCGTGGCTTCACTCCCGAGACACTGGGCGAGCACAGCCACTGCCCTTGGCCGACCCGGGCCAGAGGTGCGCGCAACTCGCTGCCCCGTGCCCCGCACCTACACCCTCGGGGGCCACGACCGCCGCCTGCCGCGGCGACCCCCCGACCGGCCACGGCAGCCCCCCAGCAGTCCTTCCCACGCCACCACCCAGCCGACACACAGGGTTAGAAGCTCCAGTGCAGGGTTTCCGGCAGAACTTCTGTGTTGTCCGCCGCCCGGCACACGCAGCAGGGCGCGGCCGCTCTCCCCGGAGTCGCCGCTGGAGCACAGAGGGCTGCCATCGGGCTGCTGCTTTTTTTTTTTTTTTTTTTTTTTTTTGACAGATAGAGTTATAGACAGTGAGAGAGGGAGACAGAGAGAAAGGTTTTCCTTCCGCTGGTTCACCCCCAAATGACCACTATGGCCGGCGCTGAAGCCAGGAGCCAGGTGCTTCCTCCTGGTCTCCCATGCGGGTGCAGGGCCCAAGCACTTGGGCCATTCTGCACTGCCTTCCCAGGCCACAGCAGAGAGCTGGACTAGAAGAGGAGCAGCCGGGACTAGAACCCAGCGCCCATATGGGATGCCGGTGCCACAGGCGGAGGATTAACCAGGTGAGCCGTGGCGCCGGCCCCCCCCCCTGGTTTTTAACTGGTGATTCTGTGCTCAGGGCGATTTTGAGGCACGCAGAGGCTGTGTTTCAGCAGGACCGACCGTGTGCTGTGCCACGTGTGAAACGTGGCTTTTCCAGACAACACCTGTGCACACAGCGAGTCTGCTCCCCAGCCCCTGCGGTGCAGGGAGGGGCTGCGGCAGAGCAGGCACCCCCACGTGGGCTGCCGTCCAGGCTGCACCCACGGGCACGGGCACGGGCACAGCGGCACTGACCCAGATCCGCATCCCCGACACCCGGGCAGCGGGTCCTCGGGACGCAGACGCAGACACGGGCCCTGCGAGGAAAGCGGCCGAGGTCGCTCCCTGCGGCAGATGTGAGAACTCAGCCGCTCAGGGACCGGGGAGCCACCGGGGAGTCAGCACAGGCCCGCCTCGAGCACCCGCGTCGGTCAGCTAGGCTGACGCCGTGCCGCGCTCCTGGTGCAGATCAGGCAGAGTGAGGTGCAGCGGCGCTGACCCATTGCCTGGACGGGTGCTCAGCCCGACAGCTCGGACGCTGACCCCCCGAAGGCGAGGCTCTGAGGCTGAGCGAGGGGCGGAGCCCGGCCCTCTGACCCCTTGGTTCTCAGACCCGTTCCTGACTGGGCGGGGGGGCAAGGCCATCTCCCAGAGGCGGCTGTGGACAAGCCTGGCAGATCTGCCCCCATGGACGCCACAGCCACAGTCAGCTAAGGGGCCCATCACACACTCAGGCTGTGCGCAACAGGAGGCTTCCCGCGAGCTGAAGTTCCTGTCACGGCCAGAACAAGGGGGCTGAGCGGGGGCCACCACACGCTGCTCAGGCCCACTGCCCAGCAGGCGGAGCCCACACGTCCCCGTCCGGGCAGAACCACACGGCAGGTGGCTGCGAGAGGCCCCGGCAGGAGTGCCAGGGCAGCTGTGGGAAGGCACAGCCCACCAGGGGGCACAGGGAGACCTGGGCAGGAGGGAGGGAGAGGGTCTCCTGGCCGGGCTCCCGCAGGGAGGTGGAACGACTTCTGGAATGTTCTTGCATGGGATGTGCCCACAGAGGCGTGGGCCGCGTTCAGGGGCTGCGGGGCAGGAAGGGCCCAGCGACGATCTTGCGACTCGGGAAAGCTAGACGGAAAGGTTCCAGAGGTGGCGTCCATGCGCAGCTGTGCTGGCCCGCGCCCCAGTCCACCCAATCCACCCCTCTGGTCACTGTCCCAGAGCGCCCAGGAAGGCGCAGCCGGACCAATGCCGAGACCTCACCCGCAGCCCTGGCCTCGGCCCCGGCCCCTGACGGCAACCACATTGCTGCTGTGGATTCAGGAGTGCGCCCAGGGCTGGTGGGCTCCGGTCAGAACGCCCTCGCCCGTCACAGCCGGCTGGGCACTGAGGTGATGGCGGAAAAACCCCGGGAATCCGGGGTGGGTGCGGCTCCCACAGGAGTTTCCTCCTGAAGGCAGCGCTGGTTGTGACCCAACCTAAGCATCTTCTCCAATAAAGAATCCACACCAGGGCCGGCACTGTGGCGTAGCGGGCAAAGCTGCCACCTGGGCGCCGGCATCCCATATGGGCGCTGGTTCTAGTCCTGGCTGCTCTACTTCCGATGCAGCTCTCTGCTGTGGCCTGGGAAAGCAGTGGAAGATGGCCCAGGTCCTTGGGCCCCTGCACCTGCGTGGAGACCTGGAAGAAGCTCCTGGCTCCTGGTTTCGGATTGTGCAGCTCCGGCTTTTGCAGCTACTTGAGTGAACCAGCAGAGCAGATGGAAGACCTCTCTCTCTCTCTCTCTCTCATGCTCTCTCTGCCTTTGCCACACTGTAATTCTAAATCTTTAAAAATCTTTTAAAAATAAATTTTTAAATTTTTAAAAAATAATTAAAAATTTAAAAACTAAAAAAAAAAAATCCACACCAGGAGAGGGCTGGCCCGGCACCAGCCACTGACCCAGGCTCTCCCCAGGCCCCTCCCACCTCTCCGGTCCTCCTGGTCTCCCTGAGCAGCCGTCCCTCGCCGAGCGCCCCCATGTGGCCCTCCATGGTACTGTTCTTTAAACCGACTAGCTTAACTATGCGTGTTGAGAAGTCAAAAAGAAATCACGGTCAGTGACCACGCAGGACAGAGCCATGGAAATGAAACAGGAGCGAGGCGGGGGCTGAGAGCCCTCGCAGGTCCTGGACAGCCGGCTTCCGGCCAAGTGCATCAGACATTTGGGGAAGCAAAGAACTTCAACCTCACACAAACACACTCAGAAAGTGGAGGAGGGCTGCCCTGCTGTCCATGCTGCAGGGCCCAGACTGACCACCAAGCCAAGGACAAGATTCCTTATCAAAATGTGGCAGGGATAAGAAACGACAGCACATCATTACCCAGCGGGTCTAATCCAGGAAGGCAAGGTTGGCTTAACATTTGAAAAGCAGCATAATTCACAATATAGATTCAACAGCATCACCTCAGAAGACTTGGAGCACCTTTCGACAAAATGCGGCACCTAATAGGAAAACGCAAGCAACATGGGCACGGAGCAGAATATCCGTGCGGACCTCATCCTGGGGGTGGGGTTTAAGCCCCCCCAAGATCAGGACGTCTGTTCCCCCAGCTCCACTGAACCCTGGCCGGAGGTTCCGGGCTGCACCGACAGAGCGAAGCAACAGAAGGCGCATGGACTGAGAGGAGAAAGGGAGGCTGTTCTGCAAGGTGCCTCCCAAGTGTTGAAACACACGGCCGGAGCTAGGACGCGGCAGGGCCCAGGGTGCAGCTGGCTGTGCAGAGAACACCTGTGCTCCCCTCTGCACGCACAACCGGAAGTCACCCTGCGTCACCAACACATGGGGCCAGCCTAACAGACAGACACGGCGATGGGCCCCACGAGCCACAGCTGAGGGAAACCAGCCTGGCACAGAGGGGACTGGGCAGCCCACAGGGCACGGACGGCAACACACCCCAAGGGGCAGCAGGCCGGCCCGCTCCCAGTCCAGGAAGCTGACGGCCGATCCTGAGCCTGCAACGGCCAAAGTCACTGGGAGGGAGGAACAGGTCTCGAAGACAGAACCTGAAGACGTTGATCCACACAGCGTGCTTCCGCCGTCACACATGTACACATAGGGGTAGGGGCGGGAGAGCAGGCAGTGCAGGGACAGAGCTGCACACAGACAGGCGCGCGTGACCCCGTAGGGAGCAAGACCAGCGCCGGCTTGCTCGCCGTCCACGCGGAGACGGCATGAGCCCCGCCTCGCTTCACAGCATGGAAAAATACCTCGCAATGCATCCCAGAGCTAAATATAGGAGCTTAATCTATAAAACGTCTGGAAGAGCGCGTAGGAAAACTCATGCCTGACCTTGGAATGGACAGATATTTCCTGGAGAGGACACAGAACCCGTGAGCCACAGAACGAAGGTGGAGAGACTGCGCCCCAGACTCCGCTGCTCTGAGACGGGGCCGAGGGGGGAGCAGCAGGGGAGCCGGGGCGGGGGTCACTCTCTGCCCCCGGGGAGCACGCAGAGGAGGGGGCAGGAAGCCACAACCAGAACCACCGTGGGCTGTCGCTGGTCGCCTGTCGGGTGGCCAGGACCCCGCGTGCAGCCAGGGGGACTCAGCAGCTGGCGCGAGCCTGGCGCCAGTGGCCCCGAGGGCACACCCCGGCCGTTGTCACCGCGCGGTGCCTGCTCTCTGCCCTGCCCAGCGCTGACGGCTGACACGCAGGCTGGGCCAGGGCTCTGGGGGTGAGTTCGGCAGCTGTTCCTGGAGGTCACCCGATGCCCACCAGGCGACCCATGGCCAACGCACACGCGCACCCTCGGCTCTGGGACTCCGTGCTCACCTGGAAATGCCCCAGACGCCCACGGACAGCTGCGCGCGAGAGCACACCGTAGCAGATCCGACAACGGGACCCCCACCGACCCCCAGAAGTCGGGCAACAGGTGCCCGCAGCAGCACACGCCACACGTGCTCTGAGAGAGCAGCAGGCCGGGGACAGCTGTGAAGCCAGGAGGGAACGCGTGGCCCCTGCTCCACTGTCCACCGTCAGCACCGAACTCACGTGGTCAAAGACATTCACAATAAAGACCACGGACAACAAAGGGGCCATTTAATATCAAGACTAATTGCAGCAGGTTCAAGCAGGCGCGTACACACACCCACACACACACACACGTGCGCACACTCATGCCCACACCCACACACATACACACCCACGCACACGCCCATGCACGCACACACACCAATGCACACACATGCCCACACCCACACACATGCACACCCGTGTGCACGCCCCCGCCCACACACGCACACACACACGCACACATATGTGCACACACATGCACAGGCACACACGCACAGGCACACACATGGAGCAGAGCTTGAGAAGGCTGCTCTCAGCGGGTTGGGCAGTTACGTCCCAGCTCTGCCATGTGACGGCCCTGCCAATCAAGGATTAGGGAGCAGGACTCAAAGGTTAGAGAACAGCGACATGATTTAGCGCCCTTAGGTCGTGGCAGAAATTACAGATGCGTTTAAACATCTGTGGAATTCCCCTACTCACCTCCTGCAGGCCCAGGGCCAGGCTCCAACCCGCGAGCCAGGATCCTGATGGTACAGCCAGACGCGCGGCCCACGCTCGGCTCCCGTCACGGGCAGGCTCCCTGCTGGCTGGTAACGTCACCGAGTGTGCCTGCGTGGGCACCGCGTGGCAGTGCCTCCTGTCCCGTTTTCAGCCAGAGCTCCGCTCCGAGCCCGTTCAGTTGGCTCCACTGGATTCCAAACGTTCACAGTGGGGTGGGAGGGTCGGGGAGCAAGCAGGCCAAAAGGGAGGGCGCGGAGGAGCCACCCAGCCGCAGGACCTCGGGGCAGAGGCCTCCACCCGGTCGGCTCGGCCAGGGCTTTCTCCTGCAGGGTCAGCACGAGACGCCGTGGAGCTGCGCCCGTCCTCCACGCCCCTTCTCCTGCATCTGCAGCCAGCGCTCCCAGCCCTCGCCCGCCAGCAGCCAGCGTGCATCGGGAGCTCGGGGAGGCCGCGGGAGCCCCGTGACTCAGGCTTCCTGCCGGCTCCCAGCCCTGTCACGTGGAGGCCTCCTTCCCGGGGGGGGGGGGGGGGTCCTGTTTCAAGTGTGTTTCCAGGTGACAACACTGTCCCACACCACCTCCTCCAGGGCCCGGGACGTCACGGAGAAGGGGGTTCATGCCAAGCGCACGAAGCAGGGAAGGCGAGGCCCGGCAGGAGCCCCTTCCCCAGGCGCTGCCCTGGGAACCGGTGGGCCAACTCTCACACCCCGGAACCAGCGAGAGCTGGGGAAGGCTGGCGGCTGGCTCTGCCCCTCCTCTGTGGGACACATCCGCTGACTGCGGCCAGCTCAGCCCTCGGCCCCAGCCCACACCAACCCAGGCAGACGTGGCCTCCCCCCGGCCTCCCGTTCTTACTGGAAGTCCCCAGTGACCCCCACCAACCCTGCAAGTGCTGAACGCAGCAGCCAAGCCCCACGACAGCCCGTTCTCCGTCAGCCATGGTCTGCACCAGCACCCACCCCCACAGATGTGGTCAGGGCGACCTCCCGGCCAGGCCCGCAGCTGGGCAAAGCCTCCTTACAGGCCACCCCACTTCTGCGCACTCACGTGCACTCCCAGAGCCGCTGGACGCCACCGAGCAGAGGGCAGCTGCAGGCACCTGCGGCTCCTGGCCTCAGCCCCGCCCTGGGTGGAAAACACATCCCAGCCTCCAGCCCTGGCCGCGGCCGCAGGTGCCGCTCATCCCCGCAGGTGGGGCGAGCAGTCGGACGGGAGCTGCTGGGCTCGGGGGGGGCCTCCGTGTCCTCCTAGCAGCACCTGCTCACCCTCATTATGAACGTGGTGGCTGCATGGCCAAGAAGCGCCGTGGACACACCCCAGGGCGTCACTGGCTGGCCTCAGGCTGAGGGATCTGGTCCCACAGGAGGGAGATGAGGAGGGAGGGAGGGGCCCTGAGTGTGAGACCAGGTACCCACGGCAGCCACGAGCTGCCCACGAGCTGCAGCCTGCGCTGAGCCCCAGCCAGCAGCTCCGCACTGACTCCAACCCAGTCCTTGAGGCGGGAGACCCTGCCTGGCCGGCAGCAGAGGTGGAGAACGCAAGGGACTCGTGACCGGGCCAGCGCCCGCGCAGTCCTGGCGGCGGACTCTGCCTGCTGCGGCCGAGAGCTGCGTCCACGTGTGCTCGTGCAGGCGGGCAAGCAGCCAGGCGCACGCACGCCCTCCCCAGGGGGCCGGCTGTGCCTCTGCAGCGGCCCTCTCGTTAGCTCCTGGCTGGAGAGACAGCCGTGGTGTGCATGCTCGGGGCCCTGCCTCCTCCCGCACTGAGCCTTCCAGCCAGGCCTCTCAGCAGCTGAGCGGCCGGCAGCCCCGACACGGAGGAGGAAGGCCGGCCTGGGGTGTCCAGGGCGCACCTGTGCCCTCCACGCGGGAGGGAGCCCCGGTTCTGCAATGGAGACCAAGGGGGAATCCACCAAGATGGGCCCTGTCCCTGTGCCAGTCGGTCCCCGAAGTAGCACCTGCCCATGGACACAGGGTGCCCTGGCTTCTGTGTCCACCCCACCCGAGGCCCTCTGTGCTCAGGGTGGCACCGTCAACAGCCTTGAAGAGACTGGAAAGGCTCTGTGGAGATGAGGCGCACCTGCCCCCACGCTCGCTGCAATGCCCCCACCTGGGGACACGGAGAGGGTGTGGCCACCAGGAGACCTTTCTGTGGGTGTGGCTGCCTGATCCGACAAGGCCTTGGGGGCTCTGGCTCCAGCCTCTGTGACCCCACCGCTGCCAGTGGCTCTCCAGTCCTAAAGACCCCTCCCTGTGCCCTTGGAAGAGTCCCCACCCCTGGGGTGGGGCTCTAGGGCACAGGCCCCGCCTCTATGCCTGGGCCGTCCAGGGTCTCATCAAGGGTCTCAACAGGGCCACACCTTGGGGTCACCAGTGTTTCGCTTCTCCTTCAAGGGCAGTGCAGGTCCCAAGGGGCAGTGTCACCAGCAGCACCGTGTCCCAGCTGAGCGGCCGACACCTCCCACCTGCAGGGTGGCCCTAGATGCGCTCAGCACAGGCACCAGGGGACCTTAACACGTTCGTGGAAATGGAGCTGAAAGATGAGTTTAGGGGCCTGGCGTTGCTTAGCGGGTGCCGGCCTCCCACATGGGTGCTGGTTCTAGTCCCTGCGGCTCCACTTCGATCCGGCTCCCTGCTAACGTGTGGGAAGGCAGCGGAGGACGGCCCGAGTATTTGGGCCCCTGCGCCCCGTGGGGAGGAGGGCTGGCCGGCGCTCTCCCCTGGCCGGCTCCGTGACCTCCGCAGCTCACTCCCGCCGCTGTGCCCCCGTTTACCCGTCTGTAAATGGGGAGAACCATGGGGTGCCAGTTCTGGTGGCTGTGCACGGTTGTGGCTATTTGAGAGTGAACCGGCGGATGCAAGACCTCTCTCCCCGTAACTCTTTCAAATAAACACATCTTTTAAAAACATATCTGTGCTATTGCTCTTAAATTTTTAAATAAAAAAGGTGTTTTAGTGTCGCTGCTCGTGGGTTAAAGAGGCTTCTTGCCCCCAGATGAGCTTCCATGCAATCCACTCTCCCGTGGACTCCTCAAGGCCTCCCCGGCCTCGCTCCCTCGCTCTCCACACACCTGATGGCTCTGACTACCTGCGCCACAGCGCACCTGAGCGCCTCTCAGCCGACACGGGGCCCTCAGGCCACACCACCTCACGGGAACAGCCCTGGGCAGAGTCCCTGAGCGGCTGGGCCCCACCAGGCGGTGGCTGGTAGCTAGGCAGGCGTCGCCCAGGCCCGGGTGCAGCAGTGGGAACGTGGGCCACCAGGGCCTTCCAGCTTGGCCGCCGCCCTCAGTGGCCGTGGCGCAAGGCGGCCGGTGGTGACAGGCAGCCCCTGCTCCATCAGCCCAGGCACGGTGCACGGAGCCGGGGCCCAGCGGGGACGAGGCTGCACCTGCTCACTGCCCTCCCGGCTGTGCACGGAGCTGGGCAGGCAGCGCAGGGCAGAGGTGGAGGCCACGCGGCCGCTCCTGGCTCCGAGCCGCCGCCCTGCAGAAGACGGAAGCGGGCAGCCTGCCCACGTTCGGTGCTCTCCAGACACAATGACCACAGCGTTTCCTGGCCCTCCAAGCGGCTCAGAAAAAGCCGCCAGCAGCTGCTGACATTCTACCTGCCTGTTCACTGGCTGTTTTTAAAAGAGGCCTTGAAGCGATCGATCCTTCCTTAGAGAGCACCTCTCACACCCTCCCTGCCCCGTGTGCTCCTCTCACCCCCTCCCTGCCCCCCGTGTGCTCCTCTCACACCCCTCCCTGCCCCCCCGTGCTCCTCTCACACCCCTCCCTGCCCCCGTGTACACCTCTCACACCCTCCCTGCCCCGTGTGCTCCTCTCACCCCCTCCCTGCCCCCCGTGTGTGCTCCTCTCACACCCCTCCCTGCCCCCCGTGTGTGCTCCTCTCACACCCCTCCCTGCCCCCCGTGTGCTCCTCTCACACCCCTCCCTGCCCCCCGTGTGTGCTCCTCTCACACCCCTCCCTGCCCCCCGTGTGCTCCTCTCACACCCCTCCCTGCCCTGTGTGCTCCTCTCACACCCTCCCTGCCCCGTGTGCTCCTCTCACCCCCTCCCTGCCCCCCGTGTGTGCTCCTCTCACACCCCTCCCTGCCCCCCGTGTGGGCTCCTCTCACACCCCTCCCTGCCCCCCGTGTGTGCTCCTCTCACACCCTCCCTGCCCCCCCGTGCTCCTCTCACACCTCCCTGCCCCCCGTGTGTGCTCCTCTCTCACCCCTCCCTGCCCCCCCTGTGCTCCTCTCACACCCCTCCCTGCCCCGTGTACACCTCTCACACCCCTCCCTGCCCCGTGTACACCTTTCATACCCCTCCCTGCCCCCCCCGTGCACCTCACACCCCTCCCTGCCCCCCGTGTGCTCCTCACACACCCTCCCTGCCCCCCATGTGTGCTCCTCTCACACCCTCCCTGCCCCCCGTGTGTGCTCCTCTCACACCCCTCCCTGTCCCCCGTGTGCTCCTCTCACACCCCTCCCTGCCCCCCGTGTGCTCCTCACACCCCTCCCTGCCCTGTGTGCTCCTCACACCCCTCCCTGCCCCGTGTACACCTCTCACCCCCCTCTCTGCCCCCCGTGTGCTCCTCTCACCCCCTCCCTGTCCCCGTGTGTGCTCCTCTCACACCTCCCTGCCCCGTGTGCTCCTCACACCCTCCCTGCCCCCCCGTGTGTGCTCCTCTCACACCCCTCCCTGCCCCGTGTGTGCTCCTCACACCCCTCCCTGCCCCGTGTGTGCTCCTCTCACACCCCTCCCTGCCCCCCGTGTGTGCTCCTCACACCCCTCCCTGCCCCGTGTGTGCTCCTCACACCCCTCCCTGCCCCGTGTGTGCTCCTCTCACACCCTCCCTGCCCCCCGTGTGCTCCTCTCACACCCTCCCTGCCCCCGTGTGTGCTCCTCTCACACCTCCCTGCCCCCGTGTGTGCTCCTCTCACACCTCCCTGCCCTGTGTGCTCCTCTCACACCTCCCTGCCCTGTGTGCTCCTCTCACACCCCTCCCTGCCCCCCGTGTGCTCCTCTCACCCGCTCCCTGCCCCCGTGTGTGCTCCTCACACCCCTCCCTGCCCCCCGTGTGTGCTCCTCTCTCACCCCTCCCTGCCCCCGTGTGCTCCTCTCACACCCCTCCCTGCCCCCCGTGTGCTCCTCACACCCCTCCCTGCCCCGTGTGTGCTCCTCTCACACCCTCCCTGCCCCCCGTGTGCTCCTCTCACACCCCTCCCTACCCCCCGTGTGCTCCTCTCACACCCTCCCTGCCCCGTGTGTGCTCCTCTCACACCTCCCTGCCCCGTGTGCTCCTCACACCCCTCCCTGCCCCCCGTGTGCTCCTCACACCCCTCCCTGCCCCGTGTGTGCTCCTCTCACACCCTCCCTGCCCCCCGTGTGCTCCTCTCACACCCCTCCCTACCCCCCGTGTGCTCCTCTCACACCCTCCCTGCCCCGTGTGTGCTCCTCTCACACCTCCCTGCCCCGTGTGCTCCTCTCACACCCCTCCCTGCCCCGTGTGTGCTCCTCTCACACCCCTGCCTGCCCCCCGTGTGCTCCTCTCACACCCTCCCTGCCCCCGTGTGCTCCTCTCACACCTCCCTGCCCCGTGTGCTCCTCACACCCCTCCCTGCCCCGTGTGTGCTCCTCTCACACCCCTCCCTGCCCCCCGTGTGCTCCTCTCACACCCTCCCTGCCCCCGTGTGCTCCTCTCACACCTCCCTGCCCCCCGTGTGCTCCTCTCACACCCTCCCTGCCCCCGTGTGCTCCTCTCACACCTCCCTGCCCCCCGTGTGCTCCTCTCACACCCTCCCTGCCCCCCGTGTGCTCCTCTCACCCCCTCCCTGCCCCCGTGTGTGCTCCTCTCACACCCTCCCTGCCCCCCGTGTGTGCTCCTCTCACCCCTCCCTGCCCCCGTGTGCTCCTCTCACACCCCTCCCTGCCCCCCGTGTGCTCCTCTCACACCCTCTCTGCCCCCCGTGTGTGCTCCTCTCACACCCCTCCCTGCCCCGTGTGTGCTCCTCTCACACACCTCCCTGCCCCGTGTGCTCCTCACACCCCTCCCTGCCCCGTGTGTGCTCCTCTCACACCCCTCCCTGCCCCCCGTGTGCTCCTCTCACACCCTCCCTGCCCCCGTGTGCTCCTCTCACACCTCCCTGCCCTGTGTGCTCCTCTCACACCCCTCCCTGCCCCGTGTGTGCTCCTCTCACACCCCTCCCTGCCCCCCGTGCGCTCCTCTCACCCCCTCCCTGCCCCCGTGTGTGCTCCTCTCACACCTCCCTGCCCTGTGTGCTCCTCACACCCCTCCCTGCCCCCCGTGTGCTCCTCTCACCCCTCCCTGCCCCCCGTGTGCTCCTCTCACACCCCTCCCTGCCCCGTGTGTGCTCCTCACACCCCTCCCCCCCGTGTGTCCTCTCACACCCTCCCTGCCCCGTGTGTGCTCCTCACACCCCTCCCCCCCGTGTGCTCCTCTCACACCACTCCCTGCCCCCCGTGTGCTCCTCTCACACCACTCCCTGCCCTGTGTGCTCCTCACACCCCTCCCTGCCCCGTGTGTGCTCGTCACACCCCTCCCTGCCCCCCGTGTGTGCTCCTCTCTCACCCCTCCCTGCCCCCCGTGTGCTCCTCTCACACCCCTCCCTGCCCCGTGTGTGCTCCTCTCACCCCTCCCTGCCCCCCCGTGTGTGCTCCTCTCACACCCCTGCCCCAGGATCGCTGCAATGGCATTCTGTGTAGAGTCCTTTAAAGAGGCTGAGGAGAACAGGCCCCAGAGGAGCCGGGACTCTCGGTGCAGGAACCCAGGGAGCTGCAGGTGCCCTCCCGGCACTCAGGTGAGTGACACAGGGATGCGTAAGGCGGGCGGGGGGGGCAGTGTCTCCTCCCTCCCCAGCCCAGCCTTTGCTAATCGACTCCCCAGGGCCCTGTGTGGCTCTTGTCCAGGCTCAGCAGACACCCAGAGCACCGCACACCGGACAGGCGGGTCCAATCCTGAGAGTGCCCTGCCCTGTCCTCCCCTGACGTGACGCCGATGGTGGGGTACACACTTCCCGCCACGCGGCACACGCCAGGGCCAGGTGGGCTGGGGGTGCCCTTACCCAGCACCCATGGGCAAGGACATCGTGGGTGGAGGGGGCGGGGGTGCCCGCAGCATAAAGAGGCAGCCTCACTTCTTAGAGACGGACAGACGTCCCAGGAGACAGTCCCCGTCCTCTGCCCATCGTCCGTCTGCAGGCGGCACCAGACCTGGGCTGTGGGACTCGGGCCTGCTGGGCTCCCGGCTCCTGTCACGTGGCTACGTCATGGGTTGCGGCCCGCTCAGGGACAGAGACCGAAAGAAAGCCCTCCCTGCTCTCCTGGAGGACAGGGTCTGGCACGGGGGTCTGCAGGGGTCCAGCCCCACCCTGCCCAGCTGCTGGGAAGCGGGGGCCTGGGCAGGGCCGGACTCTGGGCCGGCACTGTGGCACAGCCGGTTAAGCCTCTGTCTGTGATGCCAGCATCCCATAGGAGGCCCAGGTCCAGTCCCTGCTGCTCCACTTCTGCTCCAGCTCCCTGCTAGTGCACCTGGGAAAGCAGTGAAGGGCGCAAGCCCTGGGGCCCCTGCACCCATAAGGGAGACTGAGAGGAAGCTCCGGGCTCCTGGCTTCAGCCTGGCCCAGCTCCAGCTGTTGCAGCCATGTGGGGAGTGAACCAGTGGATGGAAGACCTGTCTCTCTCTCTGTAATTCTGCCTCTCAAATAAATAAGTACATCTTTAAAAAAAAAAAAAAAAGGGACTACCTGACACAGGAAGGAGCCAGGAAGCAGCTGTGTGGATGACCCCGCCCCTGAGACAGCCAGGGCTCCTCCGGCAGCAGCAGCAGCAGCGGGTGGCGGGTGCCTGCGTGGGGCTCCCTGGGGGTGGCTCCCTCAGGGCAGAGAGGCAGGGCGGGGCCATGAGGCGGCCTTGGAGGTCAGGGGCAGGAGCGGTGCTGGACCTGGCCAGGGGCTGGGGCCCATCCACACGGCCTCCCTCTGCCAAGGAAACCGTGCTGGGCCCAGAGCCCGCGAGGCACTTCCAGGGGCCCCTGGGGCCTGGCTGGCGCCCACCTGGGCCTGGGGACAGGGCCGCTGTCCACACACAGGCCAGTACGGGTGCCTTCTGAGCAGCACGCCCCTTCTCACCCACGGCAGACATCACTAGTCCATCCCTGAACGCCAGAGGGGCTTCAGGACCCCTCTGACTCAGCATGAAGTTGAGGCTCCTCTGTTAGCCCTGCGTGGGGTCACTGCACCTGTCGGGCGCAGACCAGAGCCCTGCAGGCACTGTGTGCCACCGAGACAGCTGAGGCTGCCCCAAACTCCCGAGTAACGTCCCCTCCAGAGGCCTGGACAGGGACAGCCAAGAGCAGCGGCCCCAGGCACGCCGTCTGCCTGAGACAAAGGTGGGCAGAGCGGGCACCTTGTTAGGACACGAGGCACACGGCAGGGGCGGGCTGGGGCGGGCTGGGGCCATCACACCGGCTGGTGATGCCTTCGTGGTTATTGTTCTGGGCGGCCGCAGGCTCTGAGGATGAACCCTGATCACAGACCACAGGGGTAGCAGGGCAGGGCTGGGGGATGGGCACACGGCCTGGTGGCCACAGGGTGTTGTCTGTGGTGGTGGAAAGTCCTCAAGTTGTCAGTGGCGGCTGCAGGGCCCAGGAAGCCGCCCTGAGCCACGGCGCTGCGTGAGCTACATCTCCGCAGAGCCAGGCCTCTGTTTAAAAATGGCTGCTCACGGACAGGGCCTGGGCCATAGGCGGACCCGGTGCTTCCTGGCCAGGTGGCCCTGGGCAACGTCTCAGCATCTCTGAGATTCAGCGAAGGGCGTCTGGCCACGGGCTGCAGGGCTCTGCTGGGGGGAGGACAGCCCCAGGTCCCCAGCGCAGCTCACACAGCTAAACCGGGGCCCTGGAGGTCAGGGCTACCCGGCGCTCAGAGCCGGCCTCTGAGCACCCTACACAGAGCGCCAGTGGCTTCTGAGAGCTGTGTTCCCCAATGCTCCCCCCAGGACAGAGGCAGCTGTGCCGGGGCTCCCACGGCTGAGACCAGCATGGAGGCGGCAGACAGCCAGCGCCTCCCAGGTCAGATATGGGGACTCTGGTGGGGGGGAGGGCAGGGAGCACCCCCGCCAGGAGCCCCGGGAGGAGTCCCGGGGATGGAGACTGCAACCTGGGTCAGCGCTGTGGGCAGATGACACCACAGCCCCCACGAGCCAAGAATCCACGTCAGAGCCCGTGGCGCCCAGGGCGTCCCTCGGCTCTCAGCACCTCCTCCCGCTTGCACCTGACTGGGGGGCTCGCAGCTGGAGACCCCAGGGCTGTGCAGACACAGGCAGGGTGCAGGGAGCCTGAGGAGGGTCTTGGGCCCCTTCCAGCCGGGGCTGCAGCCACTGCGGGACAGGCTCCTCGAACCACGGCGGCTACAACCCTGGATGAGTGCACTGGGGCTCCGGCTGCCCGCAGCGAGTGGCCCCCGCTCAGCTCTGCCCAGGGGCAGTCCTCTTCCTTCAGAGCTGACCAGGCCCGGGTCCGGGGGCGCCGCTCGTCAGGGCCCCAGGTTTCAGCCGTGGACACAGAGCCCAGGGGAGAGGCGGACACAGCACTGGGTCGAGGAGTCTGGCCACCAGGAAGCCATCCGGCCCGTCTGGTTCCTGGCTGGACACTGGGAGGAGACGGGAATCACCCACACACGGGCCGCTCCCCGACACAGCTCTCTGGGTCACAGGTGGTCCAGAACAGCCTCGTGCTGCCGGCTCCACACCCGGGGCGGAGGCGCTGGTGGGTGGCGTCCCAGGCCCCTCCAGGAGGTCTGTGCTCAGCAAGGCGACTGTCACTTTCCCTCACGGCCTCACTTCCTAAGGAGAAACAGACGTCTCGCTCTGAAGGCTCCGCAGATAGAAGCAGCAGGTCGACACCCCCGACGCCCCCGCCTGCGGCAGCCCCTGGGCGGGGTCAGAAACCCCAGCAATGAATGACTCATGCCACAAGAGTTGGCGGCCCAACTGCCCGAGGGGCCAGAGGCGGAAGCCGGGAACCATGCCCAGGCAGGCAGGGCAAGTGCCGGGTCGCACGGAGACGGAACCAGGGCAGCGCCGCACGCCCCCGGCCTTGGGGTGAAGACACCCGGGACCGTTCACACGGCCGTGGCACAGCTGGGTGCATTAGGAATCGCTAACAGCGACAGTAACAAACGCAGGTTGCCCCACAGCAGCCAGGCCGAGCTTTCCATGGAGACATGAGCTCTCTGTGGCCGCCGGGGCCGGGGCCGGAGCTGGGCGCGGCGCACTCACCCTGGGAGGGGCGCTGGTGTCCGCGCGTGGCCGGGCTAGGAGCAGGAGGCGGGAGCCGCAGTGACCCCCGCTCCCCAGCCCGGCAAGCCCGGTGCCCGCTGTGGCCCTGCTGCCTCCGCTCCAGGCCGGCGGCTCTCAGCTGGGAGGTTCCAGGCGGCCTGGACTCCCTCTCCCCCTCCACACTCACTTAACCCTGCTGTGCCTGGACAAGGTCGACGCTCAGTCAGGGGCTGTGGCCTGCCCAGGAGGTCAAGGCCCCCTCCCCGAGTTTTCGGATTTATTTATTTATTTGAAAGGCAAGAGTTACAGCAAGTGAGAGAGAAAGAGAGGTCGTCCATCCGCTGGTTCACTCCCTGGATGGCCACAATGGCTGCGGCTGGGCTCAGGCGGAGCCAGGGCCAGGAGCTTCCTCCGGGTTCCACGCGGGTGCAGGAGCCCAAGCACTTGGGCATCTTCTGCTGCTTTCCCAGGCCACAGCAGGGAGCAGGATTGGAAGAGGAGCAGCTGGGACTCGAACCTGAGTTCCGACACTGGTTGCCGGCATGCAGGGGGCTTAACCGCTGTACCACGGCCCCGGCCCCTGGCTTTAGAGCTTTGTCATCAGCGCTGAGGCCCTCAAAGGGCGCAGGTGAGGCCGCGGATGCTCATCAAAGGGCGACACAGAGAAGCCGCCGGCAGTTTCCGTCCGAGAGGCTGCAAAGGCCTCTTTGGTGTCCACTCGGTTCCCTGGAGCTGCCACGGCTACAGCCAACCACGGCTACAGCCCCCAGCCACGGCTACAGCCACAGCTACAGCCCCCAGCCACGGCTACAGCCAACCACGGCTACAGCCACCAACCACGGCTACAGCCAACCATGGCTACAGCCACCAACCACGGCTACAGCCACAGCTACAGCCCCCAGCCATGGCTACAGCCACCAACCATGGCTACAGCCCCAAGCCACGGCTACAGCCAACCACAGCTACAGCCACCAGCCACGGCTACAGCCAGCAGCCACAGCTACAGCCCCCAGCCATGGCTACAGCCACCAACGATGGCTACAGCCCCAAGCCACGGCTACAGCCAACCACAGCTACAGCCACCAGCCACAGCTACAGCCCCCAGCCACGGCTAAAGCCCCAAGCCACGGCTACAGCCAACCACAGCTACAGCTACAGCCACGGCTACAGCCACCAACCACAGCTACAGCCACCAGCCACGGCTACAGCCACCAGCCACGGCTACAACCCCCAGCCATGGGCTTCACGCAACAGAAATGCTTCCTTCCACAGTGCTGGGCCCTGCAATCCTGAACCGTCCTGCCTCCTCCAGCCCCCCAGTGGCTCCAGGAGTCCCGTGGCCGCCTCCCTCCAGGCCTGGCTCTGTCTTCACAGAGCCTCCCCTCTGTGGTGTCTACACGTCTCTCCAAAGAACACCAGCCACTGGGTCCAAGGTAACCTCATCCTAACTGACATCTGCAAAGGCCGCACTCACAGTCCGGGGACTGGATCCTGAGCCTACCTCCTGGGTACACAACTCACCCCACTACACAATCACACACATCCTTCCCAAGAACCTGAGGCACCGGTGTCATCAGCCCCAACTTACAGAGGGGGCTCAGAGATGTTAACTCCTGGCAGATGGAGGCACCCCTGGGTCTCGAGCCCAGCCAGGCATTCTTAGAGTAAAATCATTTCCCACGGCACCTGCGGGGGAGACAGCACAGCCTGGGGCTTGCCAGGCTCCCCGGGTGCAGTCATGGCCAGGCCCGGTGCCAGGAGGGGCTGGCTCAGGTGCATACCCAAGCCTCTCCCTGGAACAGAGGAACCGGCACGTGCAGGGCACACACCAGTTCCCAGGGCAGGGACGCCAGAGGGCAGCTGCAGCACCCAGTCCTTGGGACCCACGTCCCGCTATGCGAGCCGCTGAGGTGCGCGGCCCATCCAGAAGTCTGTGGAAAAGCGGGATTCAAGGGCGAGTCCTTGTTTTTGTGCAAAACTTAGAAATCTGCATGTGAGGTCTTCGCAGGGTTCGCGGAAAACCCGCGTTATGAAAACTGCACAGATCGGAGACTTTTTTCACCGAAACAAACTGATCACCACCTTCATTTCCCACGAACCTGTGTGGCAGAGGCCGGGGACCTCTCAGTCAGGTGCTGCAGAGGGAAGAGGGGTTCCCCGCGGCCCCAGCAGGCCGCAGCCCCAGCTGGAGGCACCCAGAAGGGCTGGGCTCCCCAGGACCAGGACACCCCACCCCGTCCCTCAGCCTCCCAGGCCCCCAGCCACAATTCTCTGCCTGTTCTCGGAAGCACTTCGCTGCGCCCTCTGCTCACCAAGCTCTGCCACACGACGCAGGCGGCACTGTGTGCTGGAGCCCTGCCCCGAGGGGACCGGACCCCTCTGCTTCCACCCAGGTCCGCTCCAGAGAAACCACTTCCCGGGATCCGGAGCCTCCTGCAAGCGCCACGCTCTTTCTCTAAACAAGAGTCCTGTTTTACAAACAAGGCGTGGGCTGAACTTCAAACATCCGCACCAGGAAGCTCCCCCGGCAGCTCGTGGTCCGCGGTGCGGTCCCAGCATGTCCAAGGCTCCCCAGGAGTCTCCTTGCAAGGCCCACTGAGGCCGGAGCCCGGTTTACACCCAAGGTCTCTGACCTGGGCAGCTCCCCCCCGCCCCCCGTCTACTCTGGCACCGAGCCCAGGCTCCTGCCTCCACCCCACGCACACCCAGGGGGCTCCAGACCAGCCACTGCCTCCTGCTGGGGGTAGAATCGCCCTGGGCTGAGAACCGCTGGATTCTCCCGGGGCCCTGGGCTGTAGAGACTGAGAGCCCAGGAAGCACCCTGGGGCTCAGGGGCTGCAGTCGGCCCTGTCCACAGCACCAGATGAGCCTCCTGCAAACAGGGCGAGGACCGGAAGAAGCCTGGCTGGGACACCCGGGGGTCGGGGTCTTCTGGAAGCGGATTGTACAGCGGCTTAACTCTGCTGGAAGAGACAGCAAGCCCCCCCACACTTCCCATCAAACCCGACGGCTCGCGTCCTGTTGGTGGGGTAGGGGAGGTGGCGTCTGGGGAGATCCTAGGCCTGTCTGGGGCAGTTTCCAGTCGCTGCCCTCAGCCCCGACGTTCTCGGCTCTGGAGGGGACGAAGTGGGCATGGAGGCGTCGACACTGGGGGCTGGGAACCAGCGCATTCACGGGGTGGGGGTTCTGAGTGCCTGCGGGGCATCTGCCCAAGGCCCAGCCTGAGCCGGAGCCGGAGCCGGAACCTTCCCTGCTGCTCGGGGAAACGGCTCTCCACCTGGCATCGCAGGGCCGCGTCTCCGAACCAGCTGTGGCCCCGGTGCGCAGCAGGTGAAGGGGCCACCTGTGCGGCTCACACCCCGCATTCCAGTCCCGGCTGCTCCACTTCCAAGCCAGCACCCTGGTAAGGGCCTGGGAGAGCCGGGGAAGACGCCAGGCGCTTGGGCTCCTGCGCCCGTGTGGGAGACCTGGGGAAAGCTCCTGCCTTCAGCCTGCCTTGGCCCTGGCCATTGCAGCCACCCGGGGCACGAGCCAGTGGGTGGAAGATCTTTTATATATAACTCTTTCAAGTAAATAAATCTTTTTTTATTTGATAGGCAGAGTGGACAGTCAGAGAGAGAGACAGAGAGAAAGGTCTTCCTTCCGCTGGTTCATTCCCTAAATGGCCACTACGGCCAGCGCTGCGCCAAGCTGAAGCCAGGAGCCAGGTGCTTCTCCTGGTCTCCCATGGGGTGCAGGGCCCAAGCACCTGGGCCATCCTCCACTGCACTCCCAGGCCACAGCAGAGAGCTGGATTGGAAGAGGAGCAACCGGGACAGAATCCAGCGCCCCAAATGGTACTAGAACCCGGGGTGCCAGTGCCGCAGGTGGAGTATTAGCATAGTGAGCTGCAGCGCTGGCCTCAAATAAATAAATCTTTAAAATAATAATAAGTCCCCGGGGCATGCACACCACCAGAGCCCATGCCCTGGGGAGGACGCCATGCGCACGGCACAAGCTCAGGCTGGGCCTGGGCTTCGGTGGGGCTCCTCCCTCTCACGGTCACTCCTAGCTTGAACACACTCCTCAGAGCTCTGGGCTGCGCCCACAGGCCCTGCCCCCGGTGCTCCTGAGGCTGGGGAGGCACGGAGGTGGCCATGGCTCAGGAGGCCGAGTGCTGCGTGCCGCGCGCACCCAAGAGGAGCTGCAGCCCCAGAACCTGCTGGCAGCGCTGGTGCACGGGGCACCCAGAGGGTGTGCTTGTGCGTGCACATGTGTGCACACGTGTGTGGGGGACACAGAGTGGGAGAGAGAAAAAGGGGAGAAAAGGGATAGAAACAGGGAGACGGGGAGAGTGAGCGGGGGGGGAGAGAAGAGGGACGGGGGGGAGAGGGAGACAGGGGGTGGGGGAGAGAGGGGGAGAGGGAGAAAGGGGGAGAGAGAAAGGGGGGTGGGGGAGAAAGGAAGAGAGGGAGAGAGGGAGGGGGGAGAGGGGGAGAGGGGGAGAGGGGGAGAGGGGGAGAGGGGGAGAGGGGGAGAGGGTGTCCGTGCCTCCTCCCGCTGGAGGCTCTCCCGCCAGCAGCCAGCTTTGACCAAGCGAGACTCCTGCAGCGACTTCCCCAGCCGGCCCTGGGGCGCTGGTGCCCACCAGCCGAGCACACGGGGACTGTGGCCACAGGGCAGGGAGCCCCAAGCTGCCAGTGGCTGAGCAGCCCTGGAGGCCGCCTGCCCGCCCAGCCCAGTGACGAAAGCGCCAGAAGAGACGGCGCAGAGCGGCTGTGGCCATAAATACATTTATTTCATCAGAAACGCATCCTTGCAGTGCTGGGAGCGAGGCCCCCAGAAGTCGGTGAGCGGCGTCCCGTCCAGCACCCGCGCCTTGCCAACACCTCCTTCCCGCACACTGAGCAGAGCACACGGCCGAGGCCTGCTGCTCCACCCGCCTTTTTTTTTCCAGTTTTCTTTTTTGTTATAAACACCATAGCAAATTAAAAAAAGCCGTGGAAACAGAAAAATATCCTAGTTCTCGGTATCTGAGAGCACGCGGCGCCCTGGGCAGCGAGGCTCCTCCGGACAGACTCAGCACGAGGGGCTCTCGCAGGGGACGGCGGGGTCCTCTGTGGTTGTCAGGGCACCTTCCCGGAGGGGGCGACTTCCGCACACACTGAGCGGGATCAGGCGGGCGCCACCGCAAAGCCGAGGACAGGCGAGGGGACCAGGCCACGGGCCACGGACCCAGCCCGCCTCACTGGATCTGGATGGCTCCGTGTTCAAGCTGCATTTCGGGCTGCAGGGTGGGCTGCAGGGTCTCAGCCGTCTGCAAGAGGGAGAAAGGGTGTTTCTCAAGAACATGCACAGGGCACACCCAGGCCGCGTCCACGCACAGCACGCGCCGACAACCCACAGGGCACACCCAGGCCGCGTCCACGCAGCGCGCCCCACGCACAGCACGCGCCGACAACCCACAGGGCACACCCAGGCCACGTCCACGCACAGCACACGCCGACAACCCACAGGGCACACCCAGGCCGCGTCCACGCACAGCACGCGCCGACAACCCACAGGGCACACCCAGGCCGCGTCCACGCACAGCACGCGCCGACAACCCACAGGGCACACCCAGGCCGCGTCCACGCACAGCACGCGCCGACAACCCACAGGGCACACCCAGGCCGCGTCCACGCACAGCACGCGCTGACAACCCACAGGGCACACCCAGGCCGCGTCCACGCAGCGTGCCCCACGCACAGCACGCGCCGACAACCCACAGGGCACACCCAGGCCGCGTCCACGCACAGCACGCGCCGACAACCCACAGGGCACACACAGGCCGCGTCCACGCACAGCACGTGCTGACAACCCACAGGGCACACTCAGGCTGCTCAGCTGCTGTGAAACAGCCGGCTGTGTCCACACAGTGTGCACCCAGGTTGCTCTGACACGCCCACGCGTGAACTTGGGACAGCCTGGCTGCCCCTGCCCAGGATGCACTGGCGAAGCAGCCGCAGGAGGGTCCCAGGTGCTGCTCCATGTCCCTAAGGGCACTGTGGGGGCCACCGAGCTCCCTCGGGGACCCTAACGTCACTGTCAATGCACACAGGCAAAGCAACAGTCATAGATCCCCCACCTCAACCAGCCAGCACCGGCCTGAATAGAGGACGGGCCCCTGAGACAGCAGGCGGCGAGGGCATGGTGCACACGGCAGAGCCCGCCAGAGCCCACCAGGGGGCAGAGGGCACAGGGCAGAGGGCAGAGGGCAGAGGGCAGAGGGCAGAGGCCTGTCCTGCATCCAGGCGATCCCTCCTGGTTTAAGGGGCAGGGCTGCGTCTGTCACTCCATGCACAGGCGGCCCTGTCTGGTTTAGGGGCAGGGGTGCATCCGTCACTGAGCACACAGGTGCCCTGCCCTGCATCCAGGCGGCCCTGCCTTCTCGGGACCAAGCCTGGGGTTCTCACAGAACCAGGGCGATACCTTCACCTACAACTCACTGTCCACACAGCCCGCCACCTGGAAGTGGCGGCCAGTCTGACAGGAGAGGCCGCAGGACACACACCAGGGGGATCCCAAAGAGAGGCTCCCTCCACCCCTCATGACACGGCAGCAGCTGGGACCTGGGCACCCTGAGGAAGCCCCACTGTGGCAGGCGCTCCAGGGGCGCGGGTGAGGAACACCCCGCACACGAGGGCAGCTCCTCGGCGGGCGCCGGCTGCCCTGCCGAGTACGTGGCCGCCAGGAGGGGAGACGAGGAGAGCCCCGTGGCCGGCCTCCAGGAGCAGAGGAGAAAGACCACACCCACTCTGCTCGAGTGTAGACCCCACACCCACTCCGCCCCCGAGTGTGGACCCCACACACACTCGCCCCCGAGCGTAGACCCCACACCCACTCCGCCCGAGTGTGGACCCCACACTCACTCCGCCCGAGTGTAGACCCCACACTCACTCCGCCCCCGAGTGTGGACCCCACACACACTCCGCCCCCGAGTGTGGACCCCTCACCCACTCCGCCCGAGTGTAGACCCCACACTCACTCCGCCCCCGAGTGTGGACCCCACACTCACTCCGCCCCCGAGTGTGGACCCCACACACACTCCGCCCCCGAGTGTGGACACCTCACCCACTCCGCCCGAGTGTGGACCCCACACCCACTCCGCTCGAGTGTAGACCCCACACCCACTCCGCCCCCGAGTGTAGGCGCCACCTCCTCTGTATGACGACCACTCACACGAGGCGGAGAACCTCAGCAGTTTGCCTGACGTGGGGATTGGAGCCAGGACCTAACTTCTCATCGAGTTTTCGGGGGTTCATAAAACAAGCAATGCCCACACGCCCCTGTGCCCGGTCAGGTGCTCTCCGTGGTAACCTCCCTCCCTCCAGAAAGGGCCAGTGTGAACCTGCGGAGGGGCGGGGCCCGTGCTGGGGCCGCGAGGACTCACCTGGGCTGTGGCCGTGTGGTCGCTCACAGGCGCCAGCTGCACATACTGGACCTGGATGTCACTGCCCTGCAGGGGTGACCCGTCCACTCCCGCTGCGGCGGGGTCCGAAGAGGCTACAGCTATCAGCTGGGCACCCTGCAGCACCTGGGGAGAGAAAGCCGGACTCCGTCAGCCTCCCCAGGAGCCAAGGGGCACTCCTCAGTGGCGTCTGCTGGGCAGAACGGGAGTGAGTTCACTGCTTCCCGGAAGCTCTGCACATTACCCACACACCGCACCGAGCCCGTGTTTCTGATTCCTTAAAAAGCACAAGCTGAGCTAACAAAAAACAAGCAACAGCAAACTGCGCTGCCTGGGCAGAGCAGTCAGGACGAGCGCATGTGAGAGGCCGCGTGAGTGTGCGAGGCCGCGTGAGTGCAGGAGGCTGCATGCGTGTGCGAGGCCGCGTGAGTGCAGGAGGCTGCATGCGTGTGCGAGGCCGCGTGCGTGCAGGAGGCCGCGTGCATGTGCGAGGCCGCGTGAATGCAGCTGGCCGTGTGAGTGCAGGAGGCCGCGTGCATGTGCAAGGCCGCGTGAGTGCAGGAGGCTGCATGCGTGTGCGAGGCCGCGTGAGTGCAGGAGGCTGCATGCGTGTGCGAGGCCGCGTGCGTGCAGGAGGCCGCGTGCATGTGCGAGGCCGCGTGAATGCAGAAGGCTGCATGTGTGTGCGAGGCTGCATGCGTGCGTGCGTGCGTGCAGGAGGCCGTGTGCGTGTGCAAGGCCGCGTGAGTGCAGGAGGCTGCATGCGTGTGCAAGGCCGTGTGCGTGCAGGAGGCTGCATGCGTGTGCGAGGCTGCGTGCATGCGTGCGTGCAGGAGGCCGTGTGCGTGTGCAAGGCCACGTGAGTGCAGGAGGCTGCATGCGTGTGCGAGGCTGCGTGCGTGTAGGAGGCTGCATGCGTGTGCGAGGCCGTGTGCGTGTGCGAGGCTGCGTGCGGCAGAGCAGATGTGAGGAGCTCTGCACGCAGAATTCATGAGAGGAAGCACCAGCCAGAAGGGACGCCGGGACGGCAGACGACCAGGAGCAGGGCACGGTCACAGTCACCCCACTCCACCAGGGACCCTGTTCAAAGTGCCCTGGGTGGGCTCCAGGCGACTCCACCCCATGAGCATCCCACAGCCGGGCCCACCGGAGTCAGATGGCTCAGGAGGCAGCCCTGGTGCAGGAGGGACCCTGCCTCTGATGGCCCGGAGAGTCCAGCCTGTGCTGCCCCAAGCACAGGGTATTCACTGGGGTTGCAACCCACCCCTCGAATTATATACAGAACCGCACTGTGCACCCAGAGGTAAGCTGAGGCCTCCCAGACACAAGGGCACAGCCAGGCAACCATGGGCACAGCCGCGAGCCGCTGCGCCTCAGAACCTGGAGCGCTGGAAAACTCACTTTTTTTAATGCCTATCAGTTTCTTTTTTTAGATTTTATTTTATTTGGAAGGCAGAAAGAGAGAGAGAGAGGAGAGAGAGAGAGAGAGTCTTCCATCCTCTGGTTCACTTCCCACATAGCTACATCAGCAAGAGCTGAGGCAATCCGAAGCCAGGAGCCAGGAGCTTCCTCCAGGTCTCCCATGTGGGTGCAGGGGCCCAAGGATGTGGGCCACCTTCTGCTTTCCCAGGCCACAGCAGGGAGCTGGATCAGAAGAGGAGCAGCCGGGATTCGAATTGGTGCCCATATGGGATGCCAGCACTGCAGGCGGCAGGCTTACCCACTACGCCACAGCGCCGGCCTCGAAAACCCACTCTTCCAAAGCACAAAGCACAGCCCACGACGGCTCCCAGACCAAACCCACGGCCCACGCCTGCATAGCTGTGAGCTAAGACTGCTTTTTAAATGCTTCCTAACCACTGACTTTTTTCAGTTCTTGTGAATCACTGAAAAAATCAAGAGTGTGTTGTGAACTGCACCTTTGCAGTTTGAACAGTCTTGTGACGCGCAGGGACGTGGACGGCCTCAGTGGGCCCACGCCACACGTGAACCAGAGCCCTGTTTCCAGCTTGAGGTCTGGCCGAAGGAGGCCCTGGCGGCCTGCGCCTGTCAGCTGGGACACCTCGGTCCAGCCTGGCCCCAGGGAGCGGGCAGGGCATGGGCTGCGAGCGTCCCCTCTGCACAGAGAGTCCTGCTGGCCACTCCCTGACCACAGCATCCTGGGCCAGGCCAGACGCAGAGACAGGGCACACGCGGCAGCCATGCACAGCGCCCCTCCCTGCCTCTGCTTGGCTGGACCCTGGCTCCACATATGCCCAACGTCCAACACAACAGACAAGGACAAGTGTGCACACGTCAATGTAACTGGGCTGCACGCATGCTCCAACTCTGCCAGAACGCACGCCTGGCACCTGCACGCACACACGTGGGAGCGCCGCTGCCTGTGTGCAGCTGACAGCCGCCCGCCGCTCGGCACAACCTCCTGCCCTGCGTGGGAGCCCCGTCCCTCCCCAGGAGCTTCCGTCTCCCCAGGAGCACCGGACAGGAAAAGGACACTGGTCTCCACACTGGCTGACAGGCTCAGACACGCGTGAGCGGCTCAGGTCCAGTTTGGTCTCCCTTTGGTGGGGGTGGGGCTGAACGAGGGAAGACCAGCCTGTCCTCACGAAGGCTCTGAAGACCTCATCAGCGCACGCCAGCTCTGCCCCCGTTCTGGCCCAGGGGCCAGGGTTTTCTCGCTGCTGCACAGAACGATGCTGTGGCATGCACACTGCGCGCCTCATTCCGAGTGCAGCCAAGCACCAGGCAGCGAGCTCTGTGCACAGCGAGGCGGCAGCCCTGCTCACTGTGCCCGCACCCCAGGCCCGGGAAGAGCAGCTTCTCTCGGGCGCTGGGGCACCGTGCCCCTGCTGGGCACCAGGGCCGTCACCCTCTCTGTACGCGCACTGCAGAGACAACTGGAACCTCCTGGCTCTCGTTCAAGGAATCAGTGAGGGAGGTTCTCAAATGTCTACTTCCTGTTAATAAAGCTACTGCACAGCTCTGACTCATGAATCTATCTCAAGTGCCGTCAGGGAAGTGTTTCTCTACCACAGCTGCAGGGGCACCCCAACAGCAGGGAATGCTGGGACAAGCGCCCGGGGAATGCTGGGACAAGTGCCCGGGGAATGCTGGGACAAGCGCAGGGGACAAGCGCCTGGGGACCGAGGGAAGGCAGCGGGGCCCGGGCAGGCAACAAGGTGTCCGTGACTGCCACACTCCGCCTGCCTCACCCCTCCCCTCAACCCCACGCCGCCATCTGCCCAGGGAGCTCAGAACCAACACGGCAGGCAGGGAAGCCTTAGCCACTCGCCTGTCTTCAGAGGCCACCTGAACGTGCTCGTCCCAACGCAGCCCTGAGGCGTCCACGGCCTGACCCCAGGCCTGGTGAACGTGCTGCTCTACGCAGGAGGGGCCGTGCCCACGAGGCTCAGCGGACCTCCCTCAGTGGACAGGGCCTCGTCCACGAGGCTCAGCGGACCTCCCTCAGTGGACGGGGCCGTGCCCACGAGGCTCAGCGGACCTCCCTCAGTGGACGGGGCCGTGCCCACGAGGCTCAGCGGACCTCCCTCAGTGGACGGGGCCTCGCGCACGAGGCTCAGCGGACCTCCCTCAGTGGACGGGGCCGTGCCCACGAGGCTCAGCGGACCTCCCTCAGTGGACGGAGGCAGGGTGGGTGAGCGTCTGTGACGGGCTGTGACCTGGATTACCCAGGTGGGCCAGTGTCGCTCCAGAGGCGAGGCCGGAGCGTGAGGACTCACCTGGTGGTCGCTGGCTTTGAAGATAGAAGGGGTCAAGAGCCAAGGGATGCGGGTGGCCTCTACAAGCTGGAAAAGGCAAGGAAAGAGATTCCCTGGAGCCTCCAGGAGGAGTGGCCCTCGGCCCTGCCACAGCGCCTGGGGCCCACGGGCTCTCACCCACGGGCGCCCTGCCCCAGGCAACCTGACGGAAGCACAGGGAGACCTGGCTCTCCTTGCGGGCGGGGCGGGGGGGGAGGGGGAGGCTGGCAGCTGGGGGAGGGGCCGCTTCTCTTTTCCACTAGAACCATTTGCATTCTGTGAGTTTCTCAAAGATCTGGAAGAACCAGAGGAAAAGCGTGAAGTCTCTCGGGTCACTGTTCCTTCCCCTGGAGTCGTTCATGGGCGACAACAGGACTCCGGGGCCCTGGGACCGCAGGTGTCCTGCCCAAGCCAGAGAGCCCCTGCAAGTCTTCTAAGGAAGCCCCAAGCTAAGCGCTGTCAGGAATGAAGGAGACGTCGTGGTGAAGCAGAGCACAAAGGGCCTGGCGCGAGAGGACCTCCTGCCTCCCACGACCTTGCTGGGGTGCAGCAGGGGCCCTGGGGGGGGCTCACCCCCTCCCACCACAGGCCTGGGCCCCGACAACCACGGACTCGCCCGGCTCTTCCCACCGCAGGCCCAAGGACTCGCCACGGCTCCGAGGTGGGGCTGAGCTGCTGCAGACGTGGAAGCGACCCTTTTCACTACCAAGACTCTCAAAACTCCAGGTCCCCACAGAGCCCAGGGCAGCCACAGCGTAGGTTCTCTGAATCCAAATGCCACTTCAGATCAAAGCCGTTGGCAGATAACGCAATGACAAAAGCACTGGCTCCGGCTGAAGGCGCGTTGACTGCCAGCGGCAGCTCCACCCGACGGCGGCAAGCAGCGGAACTTCCGGGGCGCCTGAGCTACCGAGCGCACACCGGCCCTGCCGCTTCACTATCGGTTTCTCGATACCGGACATCACCGAGCTCGCTGTTGCTGCGGCTGCCCTGACCAGCGCTGGCTGAGCCCTCAGGCGCCCCACAGTGAGCCACTGCTCCAGACCTGCCTGGCCAGCAGCCTCTCCCGCGTCACCCCCTCCCCCAGAACCAAGTGCGACACTCACGAAGGACACACTGTGTGTTGGGCACTGCAAGGCAGGAAAAGGACCCACAAAGGCAAACACGACTGGGCGGTGGAGGGGCAGTGCTGAGCGCTCCTAGCCTAGGGGCTGGCGTGAGCGGGCAGTGTGTGGGTCAGGTGAGCTGCTGGGCTCGGGAGGCAGCAGGAACCCAGGGCAGGCTGGGGGCAGAGCTCCCACACCTGAGGGGACAGCAGGGCTGGGGCCCTGAGCTAATTCTGCCCACGACCAGGACACTCCACCAACTAGGAAGGAGAGCCTCTCCCAGGCCGGCCAGGCGGGGGGAGGCCAGGCCGTGGGGCAGTGGCTGCAGGTGACGGGCAGCGAGATCCAGCACGTGACTTCTCTTAGCTGCCCAGAAAGGAACCAGGAAAGCACCCAAACACGGTGAGGCCTCCGCGTGGAACACAGCTGCAGCCCACGTGTGCACACGGCTCCCGTGGGTGGGACACGGAGCCCCCCTGCACAGCCTCTGCAGGTGGCCACCACTGCCTCCTCCTCCCGCCTGGATCACCCCCTCACCTTGGCCTGCAGGCCTCCAGTTCTTCACAGAGACCACTGAGGCTCAAGGACTCTAAGTGCTCTGTCCCCCTCCACAGCATCTGTGAGAACTGTCACGTTAGTGTCCGTGACATCTGAAGTGTCGCTCTGTGCCTGGGATTCTACAGATTTTTTTGAAAGACAGATTACTTGAAAGGCAAAGTTAACAAAGAGGGAAGGAGAACGAGAGAGAGAGAGAGAGAGACAAGAGACAGAAGGAAGGGGGAGATCTTCCACCTGCCGGCTAGGCCCAAGGCAGGAGTCTGGAATTCCATTTGGGTCTTCCACGTGCATGCAGGGCTCAAGCACTTGGCCCATTTTTTGCACTTTCCCAGGCCATTAGCAGGGAGCTGGACTGGAAGTGGAGCAGCCGGGACTTGAACCAGCGCTCGTATGGGATGCCGGCGCTGCAAGGTCATGGCCTATCTGCTGCACACGGCCCCTCGAGAGACGAAAGCCCTGGTGTGGTGCAGGAGTCCAGGCAGAGAAACATGACCAGCGGCCAGACCAGCCCGTATCTCTCAGGCCAGCTGAGGGGCACACTGGGCTCTAGGCTGGAGCACACAGGCCTTCTCCTCCCCGGGCATCGGCAGCTCTGAGCAGAGCGCCCTGGGACTGGGCAGCTATTTCTCCTGCTCCTCCCCTCACCGCTGCCGCCCCAGATGCCAGGGCAGGCGTCTGCCGCCCCTAGGGGCATCCACCCGAGCCAGAGCAGGAGCGCGTGGTGTGCAGAGGGGCCCGGAGGGGGGAAGAGGCCACAAACCGGGCCATCACAGTGCTTCCCCCAAACCTGCACGGAACCTCCCAGTAGGCCTGCCCTGCACCAGAGGCAGTGTGTGGGGCCTGGCCTGAGGGTCCCTGCAGCCAGGTCTGAGCAGGGAGGGGACGCAGGCAAGGCTCACAAAGGGAAGAGGCAGTCCCAGGACACTGGGCCGGCCACACACTGGAGGCCCCTCTGTCCCCCAACAAGCAAACGCTCAACGCAACCTGAACCGGCTCCTTCTAACTGACGGGGACAAGCAGCTCACTCTGAGGGACGAAAGCTGGGGAGCCCGGCGAGGGAGCCCGGGACTGGCCCCACCCTACAGCACTGGAGAGGACAGGATGGAAGCCATCGTCATGAGGATTTGCCAACAGACCACGGGACTGAGATGTGGGCAGGAGCAAGTCAGAGGCGCCTCTGTTACGCTGCCCTGCGTGACCGACTGCGGGTTGAGGACACCAACCCCCTAGACTGCGAGACCCCAGCGGCTCGTCCTTCTACCAGCTTCCTTCTTCCTTAAATAAAACTTCCCCCCACCCTCACCCTCACGCTTGGTCTTGTAAATCATCATCCAGACCAGGACACGAACTCGGACTCCGCTCCCTCGACTTCCCACAGCGGTGGGCCACCAAGTCGCTGCCGATGGGGCTCAGGCAGGACCCTGACGAGCGCGCCCATGGGGACAGCCAGGAAGGTCCGATGGGGGCCGGGCCGCCTCCTTTGCGGGTGGAGGCACAAAGGACCTGGCAGTGGAAACGGGGACTGGCGTGCTGGCTGCCTCGCCACAGCACCGAGAGGCTAAATCCTGGACTGAACCCGAAAAACAAAATCTCTGCCGTGTTTACAGAATCTAAGTTAGAACGTCAGGGACCGTGATGTGGTCCTATTTTTATAATGACTTTACATTTTTAAAGCTCCCTTAGTAGCTGAGTTTAAGGTCACATCCTCCATGGAGCCGGGGGCTCACTGCCGAGAAGGCTCTACCTGTGCACAGCTCGGGGCAGATTCACCGCCCCGGCAAACGGAGGGCATCTCACGGCACCTCACACGGACTTGCTCATCACCAGCAAGACGGCTTGTCCCGTGAGCTGGGCGCTGACCGGAACCTCGGGTCTCAATCTGCAGCTACAGACGCGCTACCACCTGACTCAGGTGAAGTAAACAGAACCCCGCTCTCAGCTGGGAGTCCCTTCTTGGTTTGGTTGTGATAAGCATCTCAGGAATGAGTTAAAAACTTAATGTGCACAAGATTGGAAAAGAGCGTTTTTCAGCCACTTAATTATGACTCCTCCCCGGCCTCATGCTCCCGACTGCGAGGAATCGGCAGGGGAGGCGGGAAGCGGGGACGCAGGCAGGGGCGGTTCTCCATGGAGTCTGCTGGTGCCTCGGCCACTGCAGGGGACGCTGTCCACGTACAAGAAGCCCTGGCGGAGGGCACACAAGCTGGAACCCTGCTAAGGTGGCCGCCCCACGTTCTTCCGCCCTACGGAGCACCGACTCCAACATGGAAGGGCACGGCTCTTTACAGGCATTTCCCTGTGGACCCCAGAACGGGACTACAACCAGGCAGAGGGAGCTGTGGGACCCCAAAACGGGACCACGACCAGGCAGGGGGAGCTGTGGGACCCCAGAACGGGACTACGACCAGGCAGGGGGAGCTGTGGGACCCCAGAACGGGACCACGACCAGGGAGGGGGAGCTGTGGGACCCAGAACGGGACCACGACCAGGGAGGGGGAGCTGTGGGACCCAGAACGGGACCACGGGACCACGACCAGGCAGGGGGAGCTGTGGGACCCAGAACGGGACCACGACCAGGGAGGGGGAGCTGTGGGACCCAGAACGGGACCACGACCAGGGAGGGGGAGCTGTGGGACCCCAGAACGGGACCACGACCAGGGAGGGGGAGCTGTGGGACCCCAGAACGGGACCCCGACCAGGCAGGGGGAGCTGTGGGACCCAGAACGGGACCACGACCAGGGAAGGGGAGCTGTGGGACCCCAGAACGGGACCACGACCAGGGAGGGGGAGCTGTGGGACCTCAGAACGGGACCACGACCAGGGAGGGGGAGCTGTGGAACCCAGAACGGGACCACGACCAGGGAAGGGGAGCTGTGGGACCCAGAACGGGACCACGACCAGGCAGGGGGAGCTGTGGGACCCAGAACGGGACCACGACCAGGCAGGGGGAGCTGTGGGACCCAGAACGGGACCACGACCAGGCAGGGGGAGCTGTGGGACCCAGAACGGGACCACGACCAGGCAGGGGGAGCTGTGGGACCCCAGAACGGGACCACGACCAGGCAGGGGGAGCTGTGGGACCCCAGAACGGGACCACGACCAGGCAGGGGGAGCTGTGGGACCCCAGAACGGGACCACGACCAGGCAGGGGGAGCTGTGGGACCCCAGAACGGGACCACGACCAGGGAGGGGGAGCTGTGGGACCCCAGAATGGGACCACGACCAGGCAGGGGGAGCTGTGGGACCCCAGAACGGGACCACGACCAAGCAGGGGGAGCTGTGGGACCCAGAACGGGACCACGGGACCACGACCAGGCAGGGGGAGCTGTGGGACCCAGAACGGGACCACGACCAGGGAAGGGGAGCTGTGGAACCCAGAACGGGACCACGACCAGGGAAGGGGAGCTGTGGGACCCAGAACGGGACCACGACCAGGGAAGGGGAGCTGTGGGACCCAGAACGGGACCACGACCAGGCAGGGGGAGCTGTGGGACCCAGAACGGGACCACGACCAGGCAGGGGGAGCTGTGGGACCCCAGAACGGGACCACGACCAGGGAGGGGGAGCTGTGGGACCCCAGAACGGGACCACGACCAGGGAGGGGGAGCTGTGGGACCCCAGAACGGGACCACGACCAGGGAGGGGGAGCTGTGGGACCCCAGAATGGGACCACGACCAGGCAGGGGGAGCTGTGGGACCCCAGAACGGGACCACGACCAAGCAGGGGGAGCTGTGGGACCCAGAACGGGACCACGACCAGGCAGGGGGAGCTGTGGGACCCAGAACGGGACCACGACCAGGCAGGGGGAGCTGTGGGACCCAGAACGGGACCACGACCAGGCAGGGGGAGCTGTGGGACCCCAGAACGGGACCACGACCAGGGAGGGGGACCTGTGGGACCCCAGAACGGGACCACGACCAGGCAGGGGGAGCTGTGGGACCCCAGAACGGGACCACGACCAGGGAGGGGGAGCTGTGGGACCCAGAACGGGACCACGGGACCACGACCAGGCAGGGGGAGCTGTGGGACCCAGAACGGGACCACGACCAGGGAGGGGGAGCTGTGGGACCCAGAACGGGACCACGACCAGGCAGGGGGAGGCGGCAGAAGAGAGCTGCGAAGGCCAATCCACAGGCTGCGTGTCGGAAGCCAGCGGTGCTGCAGTCGGCACGAGGCAGGCCCGCCCACACCGCAGCCCCGGAAAACACACGAGAGAGGCACGTCTGCCGCACACATGTCCGCCCTGCCTGGACAATCCCTGGACTCTCCACTCCCGAAGACGTCCAGACGCAGAAGTGGGCTTCCCAAAGGCTGCAGCGTGGGCCGGAGGCGGCCCAGGGTCCACTGGGAGCAGGCTGCAGCGAGTGGTCAGGACACTGACGGCTGCTGGAAGCTCCTGGTAGTCGGCCCCACGGCCAGGGAGGTCCAGGCTGGCAGGAGCCTCCCGCCCAACACTGGCCCTGTGGTTTCCATAATGAACAACGAAATCACATGACCTACAAAAGAGCTTCAAGCCAGACGACTGCGAGGCCAAGGCGGGTGGGGATGCCGACTGAGCACGCGCCCGGAGGTGTGGCTCAGCGGTTAGGGTCACACCTCCTGGGGGCACCAATTCAAGTCCCAGCCACTCTGCTCCTGCCCAACTTCCGGCAAGGCAGCAGCACACGGCTCCAGCGCCTGCCACACGCACAGGAGACCCAGACGGAGCTCCAAGGTCCCGGCATTGGCCTGACCCCTCCTGGCTACAGTGGGCACTCGGGGCCACCCATCAATCTTTCTCTGCTACTCCACCTTTCAAGTATATAAGAACAAGTAATAAACGTTAAGTTTTACAAGAGCCCAGGCCAGGCACGGACACAGCAGCAGCTGGGCCGTCGGACACTCTGCAGCCCAGGACCCTGCAGGCTAGGCGTGGCTCCTCGCTCTGTGACCCCGTCAGCCTGTGGGCAGGTCATCCTTCACCGGGGTACGACAAGTGAAATGGAGTGCACATCCATCCGTCACACGACAGCCCGCTGCGGGCTGACGGCTCCTCAAGGCATAGCCACTGCTGGCTTGGCCTGGATTTTAAACTGGCTAGAAACCTTGTAATGATGTGAACACGACCTGGCTCCTAAACTCACAGATCATCACATCTGAGTCACGGCCGGTGCTGAGCAGGGCGTAAACCTCACCCAGTAGCAGCGCCTGGTCCGAGGCGGCGGCCTCTCTGCTCCCCGTCTTCCCACCACTGCACTGCCCACACCAGAGGCCAAACCAACGGGGCTGCTGATCCTGGACTTGAACTTCCAAGGCTGCAAGCCAAAACAGACTTCTCTTCATGAAGTCAGCTGCCTCGGGCACTTCACTGTAGTGACAACATGCTGAGGACCGCACCCGGTCAGGTCCCACGCCAGGGTCAGCGCATGTCCCAGATGAGGCATCAGAACCCTGGTCAGGTGCGGGGTCAGCGCATGTCCCCGATGAGGGATCAGACCCTGGTCAGGTGCGGGGTCAGCGCATGTCCCCGACGAGGGATCAGAACCCTGGTCAGGTGCGGGGTCAGCGCATGTCCCCAAGGAGGGATCAGAACCCTGGTCAGGTGCGGGGTCAGCGCGTGTCCCCAACGAGGCATCAGAACCCTGGTCAGGTGCGGGGTCAGCCCATGTCCCTGACGAGGCATCAGAACCCTGGTCAGGTGCGGGGTCAGCGCATGTCCCCGACGAGGGATCAGAACCCTGGTCAGGTGCGGGGTCAGCGCATGTCCCCAAGGAGGGATCAGAACCCTGGTCAGGTGGGGGGTCAGCGCATGTCCCCGATGAGGGATCAGAACCCTGGTCAGGTGCGGGGTCAGCGCGTGTCCCCGATGAGGGATCAGAACCCTGGTCAGGTGCGGGGTCAGCCCATGTCCCCAACGAGGCATCAGAACCCTGGTCAGGTGCGGGGTCAGCGCATGTCCCCGACAAGGGATCAGAACCCTGGTCAGGTGCGGGGTCAGCGCATGTCCCCGATGAGGGATCAGAACCCTGGTCAGGTGCGGGGTCAGCGCATGTCCCCAAGGAGGGATCAGAACCCTGGTCAGGTGCGGGGTCAGTGCATGTCCCCGATGAGGGATCAGAACCCTGGTCAGGTGCGGGGTCAGCGCATGTCCCCGATGAGGCATCAGAACCCTGGTCAGGTGCGGGGTCAGCTCGTGTCCCCAATGAGGCATCAGAACCCTGGTCAGGTGCGGGGTCAGCGCATGTCCCCAAGGAGGGATCAGAACCCTGGTCAGGTGCGGGGTCAGCGCATGTCCCCGACGAGGGATCAGAACCCTGGTCAGGTGCGGGGTCAGCGCATGTCCCCAAGGAGGGATCAGAACCCTGGTCAGGTGCGGGGTCAGCGCATGTCCCCGACGAGGGATCAGAACCCTGGTCAGGTGCGGGGTCAGCGCATGTCCCAGACGAGGGATCAGAACCCTGGTCAGGTGCGGGGTCAGCGCATGTCCCCGACGAGGGATCAGAACCCTGGTCAGGTGCGGGGTCAGCCCATGTCCCCAACGAGGCATCAGAACCCTGGTCAGGTGCGGGGTCAGCGCATGTCCCAGATGAGGCATCAGAACCCTGGTCAGGTGCGGGGTCAGCGCGTGTCCCAAACGAGGGATCAGAACCCTGGTCAGATGCGGGGTCAGCGCATGTCCCCGATGAGGGATCAGAACCCTGGTCAGGTGCGGGGTCAGCGCATGTCCCCGACGAGGGATCAGAACCCTGGTCAGGTGCGGGGTCAGCGCATGTCCCAGATGAGGCATCAGAACCCTGGTCAGGTGCGGGGTCAGCGCATGTAACCGACGAGGCATCAGAACCCTGGTCAGGTGCGGGGTCAGCGCATGTCCCCAAGGAGGGATCAGAACCCTGGTCAGGTGCGGGGTCAGTGCATGTCCCCGACTAGGCATCAGAACCCTGGTCAGGTGCGGGGTCAGCCCATGTCCCTGACGAGGCATCAGAACCCTGGTCAGGTGCGGGGTCAGCGCATGTCCCAGATGAGGCATCAGAACCCTGGTCAGGTGCGGGGTCAGCGCATGTCCCCGACGAGGGATCAGAACCCTGGTCAGGTGCGGGGTCAGCGCATGTCCCAGATGAGGCATCAGAACCCTGGTCAGGTGCGGGGTCAGCGCATGTCCCCGATGAGGGATCAGAACCCTGGTCAGGTGCGGGGTCAGCGCATGTAACCGACGAGGCATCAGAACCCTGGTCAGGTGCGGGGTCAGCGCATGTAACCGACGAGGCATCAGAACCCTGGTCAGGTGCGGGGTCAGCGCATGTCCCCGATGAGGGATCAGAACCCTGGTCAGGTGCGGGGTCAGTGCATGTCCCCGACGAGGGATCAGAACCCTGGTCAGGTGCGGGGTCAGCGCATGTCCCCAAGGAGGGATCAGAACCCTGGTCAGGTGCGGGGTCAGCGCGTGTCCCCGACTAGGCATCAGAACCCTGGTCAGGTGCGGGGTCAGCGCATGTCCCCGATGAGGGATCAGAACCCTGGTCAGGTGCGGGGTCAGCGCATGTCCCCAAGGAGGGATCAGAACCCTGGTCAGGTGCGGGGTCAGCGCGTGTCCCCGACTAGGCATCAGAACCCTGGTCAGGTGCGGGGTCAGCCCATGTCCCTGACGAGGCATCAGAACCCTGGTCAGGTGTGGGGTCAGCGCATGTCCCCAAGGAGGGATCAGAACCCTGGTCAGGTGCGGGGTCAGCGCATGTCCCCAAGGAGGGATCAGAACCCTGGTCAGGTGCGGGGTCAGCGCATGTCCCCAAGGAGGGATCAGAACCCTGGTCAGGTGCGGGGTCAGCGCGTGTCCCCGACTAGGCATCAGAACCCTGGTCAGGTGCGGGGTCAGCCCATGTCCCTGACGAGGCATCAGAACCCTGGTCAGGTGTGGGGTCAGCGCATGTCCCCAAGGAGGGATCAGAACCCTGGTCAGGTGCGGGGTCAGCGCATGTCCCCAAGGAGGGATCAGAACCCTGGTCAGGTGGGGGGTCAGCGCATGTCCCCGATGAGGGATCAGAACCCTGGTCAGGTGCGGGGTCAGCGCGTGTCCCCGATGAGGGATCAGAACCCTGGTCAGGTGCGGGGTCAGCGCGTGTCCCCAACGAGGCATCAGAACCCTGGTCAGGTGCGGGGTCAGCGCATGTCCCCGACGAGGGATCAGAACCCTGGTCAGGTGCGGGGTCAGCGCATGTCCCCGACGAGGGATCAGAACCCTGGTCAGGTGCGGGGTCAGCGCATGTCCCCGACGAGGGATCAGAACCCTGGTCAGGTGCGGGGTCAGCGCATGTCCCCGATGAGGGATCAGAACCCTGTCAGGTGCGGGGTCAGCGCATGTCCCCAAGGAGGGATCAGAACCCTGGTCAGGTGCGGGGTCAGCGCATGTCCCCAAGGAGGGATCAGAACCCTGGTCAGGTGCGGGGTCAGCGCGTGTCCCCGACTAGGCATCAGAACCCTGGTCAGGTGCGGGGTCAGCCCATGTCCCTGACGAGGCATCAGAACCCTGGTCAGGTGTGGGGTCAGCGCATGTCCCCAAGGAGGGATCAGAACCCTGGTCAGGTGCGGGGTCAGCGCATGTCCCCAAGGAGGGATCAGAACCCTGGTCAGGTGGGGGGTCAGCGCATGTCCCCGATGAGGGATCAGAACCCTGGTCAGGTGCGGGGTCAGCGCGTGTCCCCGATGAGGGATCAGAACCCTGGTCAGGTGCGGGGTCAGCGCGTGTCCCCAACGAGGCATCAGAACCCTGGTCAGGTGCGGGGTCAGCGCATGTCCCCGACGAGGGATCAGAACCCTGGTCAGGTGCGGGGTCAGCGCATGTCCCCGACGAGGGATCAGAACCCTGGTCAGGTGCGGGGTCAGCGCATGTCCCCGACGAGGGATCAGAACCCTGGTCAGGTGCGGGGTCAGCGCATGTCCCCGATGAGGGATCAGAACCCTGTCAGGTGCGGGGTCAGCGCGTGTCCCCGATGAGGCATCAGAACCCTGGTCAGGTGCGGGGTCAGCGCATGTCCCCGATGAGGGATCAGAACCCTGGTCAGGTGCGGGGTCAGCGCGTGTCCCAGACGAGGCATCAGAACCCTGGTCAGATGCTCCCTGCTGGGGAGGCAGCTCAGCCCCAGTACCAGGAAGCGAAGACCAAGTCTGATGAAGGCTATTGCGGACACGCAGGTCAAGGTCCACTTCCCTCCCAACAATGAACTCGCAACCCCTCCTCCAGCCTGCTGGCTTCTGTGTTCATCAGGGCCACCCTGCAGGCCCAGGGGAGACCTGCTGCTGGCCAGGGCTGAGGCCCCGCACCCAGCCAGCAGCCAGCAGCACCACTCCAGATGGCCCGCGTCTGAACCTGAGCAGGCGCCCCACAGGCTGCACACGCTGTCACGCGAGCGACCGCTGCAGCCAGGGCCTGCTGCTGGCTGCACTCGGAGGGTGTGAGGGTTTCCTCCCAATTATTTCCAGACAACAGGGACGTGGCAGGAAGCTTGAATGCGAAGCTGCCTACTAAGGGAATTCTGGGTCTGAAAGCACAATGTTTTAGCGCTCACCCATCTGGTTTTCCTCGATCTGCGGCCAATCCCAAAACTCTTTTTAATAACCAGCTGAGATCACGCAAAACTGGTGCAAAACCCAACATAAATGCAAGAAGCCCAAGGACTTCTCAGAACTATTCAGATGCAGAATTCTGGATCCGACCGAGAATCCACCGGATGAAACACAGAAGGCAGGCCCAGAGGCACTCTACGGAGGCCGCCGCGCTGCTCACTGTGCGGCCAGGGACACGGAGCAGAGGGCCCAGGGCTGCCGCTCCCTTCTGAAGCCAGCCTGCTGGGGGACGCGGCCCACATACCCACGGCGAGCTTCGCAAACCCAGACGTGCATTCCAGGAGTGGCCACCTCACCAAGAGAAAAGAGGTGCCTGGGGCACCCGACCGCCTGACCCCTGTCCTGCACCTGCACAGCAGTGCCAGGAGCCACGGGTGACACACAACCTCCTCCTGAACTCCCAGAGGGGAAGCCACCATGTCTCCCTGGATTCCATCTCAATTCTTCATAAACCAGACTGGCCAGGGACAGCAGCACGTGGAGCCACGCTCGCTGCCTGTCGAGCCTGGACCGAGAGATGGTGCAGACTGCACAGAGCTGCCGAGGGCAAGCGGCGCGGCGCGGCATCTCAGAAGGGACCGCACAGGCAGCGAGGACATGCCGCACGGCCACCAGGCCTAGAGCCAGAGCTAGACCCCGGAGGACCCAAGAGACCCACAGGCACATCTCCCCTGGGGTGCCCTGTGGCTCCCAGAGTCGGAGCATGAACCTCAGGTGACAATCTGGGGAGAAGGCAGAAAACCTAAGAAATACAGTAAGGCAAAAACGGAAGCCTGGAGATACCTGTTCACACCCACGTATACACATACACACACGCACACACCCACCTACACACACACACTCCAAATGGGGCACACTCCTGGGAACAGATCTGAACCTTCTGGCTGAGTGGGGCTGGGGTGGGTAGGCAAAGTCCAACCCAAGGCCCCACGTCCTCCAGGGCCTCCAGGTCTGAGCTGGGGTGGGTAGGCAAAGTCCAACCCAAGGCCCCACGTCCCAGGGCCTCCAGGTCTGAGCTGGGGTGGGTAGGCAGTGGAAGGGGCGGGGAAGGAAGACTGTTCACTGACCACAGCAGTGATGGCAGCACACTGTCCCCAGCACCGCACAGATGCCCATGGGGTGGGGCGGCAGGCGGGGAGCCGCCTCAAGGTGCAAAGCACCCACCAGTGACCACGAGTGTCGCCAGCTGCAGCCCAGACGATGAGAGCACAGCCTACCTCCCTCCCGGGGCCACCTCCTCACACCACTGTTTCCCGTGGCTCTTTGGAAAACGCCCGGCATGGGAGCAACGCTACCGCATGGTCACTGTGATGGGGGGCGGGGGGGGCGCCGACCTCCTACGGAACTCAGTGCTGCAGGGAAGCCCACACAGGACCACTGCCAGGCCAGGGCTTGGCTGGTGCACAAGTACAGGGACTGACACGCCCCTGGGTGACTGGGACAGCCCCATGCCGCAGCCCATACTGCCCTCCATCCCTGTGCAGGGAAGGCAGCACACAGCCCTGGGCACGGCGGCCATCGAAGCAACTGCCCACGGCTGACAGTTTGTGTGCTTCCGCTCCTGAGGACATCCTGAGGGCTCGCAGGTGCCTTGCTCCCTTCCTGCTCAGCCGGGCGGCAGCCAGGGGTGTCCCCCCAAACGGTCAGCACAGCCCTGGCCCAGGCCGGGGAACAGATGGGTGTCAAACGAATGCTGAGCTCCTCTCGGCGCCTGCAGGCTCTCCCGGGAGCACTGCGGAGCCCTCGGCACTGATTCTAACCAGCCTGGCTCCCTGCTGTGGCCCGGGAAAGCAGCGGAAGACGGCCAAGTCCTCGGGCCCCTGCACCCCCATGGGAGACCTGGAAGAAGCTCCTGGCCTTAGCCTGGCCTGGCCCTGGTCACTGTGGCCATTTGAAAAGGGAACTAGCAGATGGAAGATCTCTCTCTTGAACTCTGTTTCAAATAAATCCATAAATCTTGAGAGAGAGAAAATAATTTTCTCTTCACGACAACATGAAAATGACTTCAGCTTTTGTTGCGGCAGGAAAACTGCTCGAGGTTATGACTCAGCTGCTGGCTGCGGCTCGTCTCCCCGCCGAAGCCCTGTCGCCGACTGCCAAGGCACACGTGTGTCCCAGCAGCTCTGCAGGTGCCCAGGGAGCGCCCTCAAAAGGAAGCCAGCATTTTCAAAAGGGCTCGACACCTGGCCATGCCGCCGAGAGCCAACTTTCTCCTCCTCAGTCCAGCAGAACCCCAGGCAGGCTTGGTGAGCAGCAGCCGTCTACACGCATGACGGAGGGAGGCCGCCTGGGAGCTCGGAGAGGGATCTGCGTTCCTGCCTCTCTCAACAGCCACCACCCCCCGGAAACGTGCCACACGGGCGTCGGCATGGGGGCCCCTGGTCACGGCTCTCCTGGGAACGTGCCCGGGTGTGGCCCTGGTCCCGGCTCTCCTGGGAACGCGCCCGGGTGTGGCCCTGGTCCGGCCCTGGTCCCGGCTCTCCTGAGAAGGTGCCCTGGTCCGGCCCTGGTCCCGGCTCTCCTGGGAAGGTGCCAGGTGTGACCCTGGTCCCGGCTCTCCTGGGAAGGTGCCCGGGTGAGACCCTGGTCCCGGCTCTCCTGGGAAGGTGCCCAGGTGAGACCCTGGTCCCGGCTCTCCTGGGAACGTGCCCGGGTGTGGCCCTGGTCCGGCCCTGGTCCCGGCTCTCCTGAGAAGGTGCCCTGGTCCGGCCCTGGTCCCGGCTCTCCTGGGAAGGTGCCCGGGTGAGACCCTGGTCCCGGCTCTCCTGGGAAGGTGCCCGGGTGAGACCCTGGTCCCGGCTCTCCTGGGAAGGTGCCCGGGTGAGACCCTGGTCCCGGCTCTCCTGGGAAGGTGCCCGGGTGAGACCCTGGTCCCGGCTCTCCTGGGAAGGTGCCCGGGTGAGACCCTGGTCCCGGCTCTCCTGGGAAGGTGCCCTGGTCCGGCCCTGGTCCCGGCTCTCCTGGGAAGGTGCCGGGTGAGACCCTGGTCCCGGCTCCCCTGGGAAGGTACCCGGGTGTGGCCCTGGTCCCGGCTCCCCTGGGAAGGTACCCGGGTGTGGCCCTGGTCCCGGCTCTCCTGGGAAGGTGCCCGGGTGTGGCCCTGGTCCCGGCTCTCCTGGGAAGGTGCCGGGTGTGGCCCTGGTCCTGGCCAGCTGCCCAAGCACTGCTCTCCAGAGGCTTCCCATCTTCCAGTGACCACACAGCAGGGCCTGGACTCAGGAAGCCTCCAGTTACCACGTGGAGGCTCGGCCGCGCCATCACTCCGCTCTGTACCAGCAGCACAGGACTCACCTACAACAGGCTCGGTGCTGCGCCTCCCCCAAACACAGGCTCACGTGAGCGCCCTGACTGGCCAGCGAGGGTGCCCAGCAGGCGGCAGCGTGCAGTGCACTTCCCAGTTACACCGGGTTTGCTGAGTCAAAGCCCACTGCGGTCAGAGCTCCCCACGCCATGAGGGTTGTTCACAGAATGTCCCTCACCCTGGTGACCTGGCCCTTTAAGAACAGCAACACCCGACGGGTGCACAGGCAGAAATAAAGATCAGTGTGGGGTGAACGCCTGGCACGTGGTTCCGACCCCGTCACCCGTATCAGAGCCTCGACCAAGTCCCGACTCCAGGTTTGACTCAGCTTCCCGTTAATGCAGCGGCGAAGGCGCGAGTGCTTAGGCCACCACGGGAAACCCAGACTGTCCTGGGCTCCTGCGCTCAGCCTGGCCCAGCGCTGGCTACTGCAGGAATCTGGGGAGTGAACCAACAGACGGGAGGTTCTCTCTCTCTCTCTCTTTCTGGGGAGTGAACCAACAGACAGGAGGTTCTCTCTCTCTCTCTCTCACTCTCTCTCTCTCTGGGGAGAGAACTAGCAGACGGGAGGTTCTCTCTCTCTCTCTCTCTCTCTCACTCTCTGGGGAGTGAACCAACAGACGGGAGGTTCTCTCTCTCTTTCTCTCTTGGGAGTGAAGTAGCAGATGGAAGGTTCTCTCACTCTCTCTCTCTCTCTGGGGAGAGAACTAGTAGATGGGAGGCTCTCTCTCTCTCTCTCTCTCTCTGGGGAGAGAACTAGTAGATGGGAGGTTCTCTCTCTCTCTGGGGAGAGAACTAGTAGATGGGATGTTCTCTCTCTCGCTCTCTCACTCTTTCACTTACTCTTTCTGCATCACTTGGACTTTTAAATAAAATGAAAATAATTAAAATCAGTCTGTGGTCACTTGGAAAATTTCTGGTTTGATTTCTGTTGGGAATCAACATTAAGCAATGGTCCATATTTTAAACTCAATGCCTCTATTTGTCCAACTCTCCACGCATGCCATGTACAATCATACACAGCAACCACCAGTCAATGTGCTCTGAAGTGCACACACACAGCATTCCTGAAGCACACATGCAGCCCAGGCACAAACTCATGGCACACTGGCACACATGCATACACACACAGAGCACACAGCACACGGGCACAGAGTACACGGGCACACATGCATGAGCACCCTGGCACATGAGCATATACACACATAGCACATGGGCACACACACAGAGCACATGGACATGTGTGCACACACGGAGCACACAAGCACACATGCATGCACACACAGCACAATGGCACATATGTGTGTGCACACGTGTGTGCACATACACGGCATTCTTGAAGCACACACACAGAGCACCCTGGCACATGAGCATGTACACACATTCACAGAGCACATGGACATGTGTGCACACACACGGAGTGTACACATGTGTGCACATACACAGCATTCTTACACAAGCACACACACACAGAGCACACTGGCACATGTGCACACACACACGACTGCTCATACACACGTACATTACACTTTCTTTCCCACCCAGGGCATGACATCACTTTCAGAACAAATCCTTGGAGGACAAGTAAAGCAGACGGCAGTGGACTTGACCAACTGCTTATAAGGCCTGATCACCCCGTCAGGGAGTCTCCCCAGGTGTCAGAATAAGGGGAGCCACCCGGCCCCGCAGTGCCTCTGCTCCTGACTGCACGGAGAGAGCGCCAGTGCTGCAGCACGGAGAATCAGCCGCGGCAGGCAGTGCTAGCGTCCCACATGGGAGAGCCGAGTCCCAGCTGCTCTGCTCCTGGCCCAGTGTCAGCTAACATGCCTGGGAAAGCCGCAGAAGCTGGCCCAAGACCTTGGGCCTCCTCTACGTAGTGGGAGACCTAGAGACAGTTCCCGGCTCCTGGCTTCAGCTTGGCCCCGACTGGGAGCTGCAGACACCTGGGGGAGGGGACCAGCCGAGGGAGCTCGCTCTCTCTCTCTCTCCTCAGTTACTCAGCAGCACTGAGGACCAGGTTTCCCTGCACAGCAGCTCCGCCAACGACCCTCTTCCCAGAATCCTCTGTGTCACCAGCTGCTTGGCTCTCCAGAGGGAGCTGCAGCATGGAGTGCAGGCTGGGCCACACGGCATCAAATCCCACATCCGGCTACGAGACACATGAGGCCCACCTGTGAGAAGCACAGGCCCACTGAGAAGATGGTGAAGGGGCAGGCATCCCACTGACAGCCCACCCCGCAGCGCCAGCGCCGGTCCCGGTTCCTCTGCTTCTGATGCAGCTCCTTGCTAATGCACCTGGGAGGGAATTGGAAGGCCCACGTCCTCGGGTCCTCGCCTCCCCCATGGGAGACCTGGTGGAGTTCCTGGCTCTGGTTCCCGGCAGCGGCCTGGCCCAGTCTCAGCCGTCGTGGGCGTTTGGGGAGTGAACCAGCAGAAGGAATTCTCTCACTCTCTCTCTGCCTTTCAAGTAGATGAAAATAAACTTTAAAAAATAAAGAAAGATGGAGACAGAAAAGTTCCAGAAAACCCAAGAATCACTAACCTGCCCATGCAAAGTCCAGACTTGGATCCCACTAAGAAGAAAGTCGCGATTACTCAGAGAGGTCACGCCGCTCGGCTTTGGGACTTCAAATGAGTCCTGTTCCACTCATTTTCAGGACACGCAACTACAGCGAGTGAGTGCAAAGAAACAGGAGACTGCTCCCCAGCATCTTCCGTCTGGGCCTCTCACCCTGAGGATAGCTGACGCTGGCGAGGGCACGGCAGCTCGGCTGGCTGACAAGGTCACGGCAGGTCTGTCTCAGCAAGGCGTGAGGAGGACAGCTGCGTCCTCGTGGTGGTTTTAGGTTTGCTGGGACCCACGCTCTGTGAAAGAAGCCGGAGCTTCCTTCCGGAGCTAATGATGCTGTATTCCTAGCTGTAGGGAAGAACACTTAGTCTCCTAACCTCCGAAATGTCCACTGCTTTGGAGAATTGTAATTGAGCAGAATGTTGTGGTGGAGAAGGGGTGATGCTTTAGCAAGGTTGAGCACTTGTGGATAAGAATTAAAAGGCAACAGGCTCCCTGGGATACACTTGCCACTAAACAAGAATCAATGTGATGAAAGCCTTAATGCAGCACGTGCTACACATACAGCAATGGTTAGGATGTCACAACTCTAGACGAGATCTAAGAGAACCTTCGAATGAGCACAATAAAGAAATTCGTTACAGAAAGAACTGCAAAGAGGGGACACTTGAAAAGGGCCTGCTTCGACCTTGGGCTTCTAGCAAAGATGAGATTAGGAAGGTGCTGCTCTGGCTGGTGTAGCCAGTTTCTGCGCAGCTCAGCAGCACTCCAGGCCTTGGCTTGTGTGGGCAGCCCATTATCTCACACCTGTCTGTGACAGCAACCCACGCTCTGAATGTGCCCTCGAAAAGCAAAGAAATCGTCACCAGATGAAAGTGGACAGCAGACTTGTCGTTGTAAGAAAGAATCATTGTGCGACTTATTACATAAAAATGAAGTCTGGGGCTCAAGGGACAGAGCCGCGACACCAGCCTTGCGGCAAGTGTCTCTCCCGTCTCCGCGCCGACACTTCGCACACCTTGGGCCCCTGGACTGGCCGGAGCTGGTCTCCGTCAGACACCGATTCCACTCACTCAACTCAGTCACTAAATACTGAGGATGTACTGTGTCTACCACACTGGGCACTGCGAGACCATGTCCACGACACCAGCTATTTCAACAAACAAAATAATTCAGCGTTAATAAAACTTTCCCTTTTTCAGGAGTATTTGAAAATAACAAATTTAACCAAAACAGCCCTTCATTCACAAAGCCGACCCTCCCCCCCCCCCCCCCGCCAACTATCTGAGGTCACACTGACATGGAACTAAAAACGTGGCCAGCGCGTGGTGTGGCTGGTCCCAGAGGTGCCTCCCAGAACTTACTAGAAACCCACGTCAACCTCAGCTAACACCACTGTTCAAGTAACCTCACCAGGTTCTCTGCACAAAACTTAGACCATCGCTCCTAAGCAAACTGCTGTCCAGCTTGTGGGGTCTTGCCAGACCTGAAGGACCTACCTATGGTAAACTGGACAGGGACAAAATGCTGGCCCTGGAAGGGATCCACTGCTGCCAGGCAGTCGGGTCACGGTGAGGCCGCCTCCCCCATCCCCCAGAGCAGACAAGGAGCTGCGAGCAGTCACTCTTGCTGCACGTGCCGGCCTAGGTGAGGGGACAAGGAGGGGTTGAGGACAGCCGCAGCCGCAGCGGGAGACGCTCTGGCCGTCCTGTGCCTCCCAGGGTCTGCCTCCTCCCAAGGCCCAGAGATGCTGTCCAAGGGGACTGGACTCTCCCCTGGCCCGGGCCGGGCCTGCTGAGTCCAAGCTTCCTTGTCTAGGCAGCAAGAGCACGACAGGGCTCTGTGACCCTCCTAGGACAGTTCTCGAAAACCAGTCACCAGTGCACTCATGCTGAGCGTCTGCGGCCACAGCTGTCAGCTCTGGCATTTCTGGGCAGGGCAGGGCTTCCCGTGCGGGATGGCGCCCCGGACAGCACAGCACGAGGAACACGGGACAGGTGAAGCCACAGGGCGTGCTGACACCAGCATGACCCTCCCTCCTGTGGCAAACCACTCAAGGGCCCCACAGCCCCCTGGGAACACGGGAGGCCATTTTTCTGCGGCAGATGAAGGCCACGTCACACACCCACCCCTTCTCCTCACCCTCGCCAAGAAGGCGTGCATACAAAATGCTGGCCACCTCCCATCTCCTCTAATGCTTTTCCCAGCCGGGTTTAGAAGGCTGCATTTCACGGAAAAGATTCTGAAAAGCAATCCGACGAAGGGAAATCTTGGATCCCCCAACGTGCACTCTCATGCCAGACAAGGGGCTGCTGTCCCCGAGATCATGCCTGTGGAGCTGCCGGACTAAGCCCCAGCCCCCCGGCCTCATGGAAACACTGGCTGGCCGCAGCGGTCTCACCTGAGGCCACTCCACTTCCTGCACCAGGCCGGCGCGCAGGCCCAGCCTCAAAGGAGCTCGGCGTCCACAAACACGGAGACGCTGCCCACCCTTCGAGGAGACGGAGGGCTCTGGGCAGCACTGCGGGTCTACAGCCCGGGAACCCAACACCCTGCTGTGAGACCCGCTACGCACGCCAGGGGGGAACCTGCGCCGAGCGCCACGGCGCCCGTCAAAGGCTGAGCCGCCAGCTGTGGGCCAGCACGGAGAGCAGAAAGACCACCGCTGACCCCTGCAAGGGGGATGCAAGGCAGGAGCGTCCACCACGACGCTGGTCTGCACGAGGTGTCCTTGTGCCGACTGCTGGACGAAGCTGGACGCCTGCAGCCCACGGCCACTCGCTCTGGAAACCACACACTCAGCCACTCCTCACAGACCCAAGGACGCCTTTACACAACTGGACCCCACTCACCGGTCACGGTCGCCCGGCTGGATGCAGAATGCAATGCCACGCTGCCCACGCACGGGGCTGCAGGACACTGGCTGCACACCGGTTCACGGTGACACAAACGCCCAAAGGCACCTGTCGAGACGTACACATCTGGGCCGGCACGGTGGCCCAGAGACTTGGGCCACTGTCTGCTGCTTTCCCAGGAGCATCAGCAGGGAGCTGGATCAGAAGTGGAGCGGCTGGGACTTAAATCAGTGCCTATAAGGGATGTCGGCGCTACCGGCCACGGCTTAACTTGCGCAGCTTACCACAGTGCAGGCCCCATTTGGTATTTCTTTCTTTTTTTTTTTTTCTTAAGATTTTATTTATTTGAAGGTCTTCCATCTGTTGGTTCACTCCCCAAATGGCCGCAACGACTGGAGTTGCGCCAATCTGAAGCCAGGAGCCAGGTGCTTTCTCCTGGTCTTCCATGCGCGTGCAGGGCCCAAGGACTTGGGCCATCCTCCACTGCTTTCCCAGGACACAGCGGGAGCTAGATTGGAAGAGGAGCAGCCAGGACTAGAACTGGCGCCCATATGGATGCCGGCGCCGCAGGCGGAGGATTAACCTACTGCGCCACAGCACCGGCCCCATTTGGTATTTCTTTACAAACGTTTAACTCACTATGAAAAGCTAAATTTCTACTGCAAATTGCTGTGCACTGATGGCTCAGGTGACCTGCTGGCTTTAAAAGATTAAGTCATGGTGATCATCCTAACAAGAAGCGGAACTATTTCCTATCCTAATTAATTAACATTTTCAAGGACATAGCTTTTTAACTTCTATCTCTAAAGTTCACACACACACACACACACACCCCTGAAGCAGCCGGCCTTGCTGGTCTCCATCAGAAATCTCATAGGGGTATAGTCCAGGGAGGTCTCTGCCTCCCAGCACTCGGGATGTAAACTTCTCCAGCCCAGAGCCCACTACTGTCCGTTCACCCCTCGAATACCAGGCACCTGTGCAGCACCTCCCAGAGCCAGGCAGAGTGCCGGGCAGGCCTTAGGGCTTGGAGGAGCCACCCCTTCATGAAGAAGCATGCAGGTGCTCCTGCCACCTCCACACCAATTAGTGAAGTCACCCCCAGCAGGACACACAGACCTCACTGACCACTCTCAGCCCACCCCTGGGTCTCTCCCAGAAGATCTGCACCTGCAGTCGGCCTTCCTTTTCTGATCACAGTGAACATGTGAGCCAGATACACTGCATGGGCCCAAAGCGGCCCAGAGGCTCCAGAAAAAAAATGCCTCCTGCTGGCGGATCTGGCTGCCCTGACAAGCCCGGGCCACGCCCATCAAGGCCTCCCTGACACCGTCCTGCTTCTGGTGAAACCTTCCCGGACCTGGCTTCTCTCCCAGATCTGTCCATGAGCAAGACCACGGCACAGAGAACAGCAGGACCATGGCACAGAGAACACAGGACCATGGCACAGAGAACACAGGACCACGGCACAGAGAACAGCAGGACCACGGCACAGAGAACAAGACCACGGCACAGAGAACACAGGACCACGGCACAGAGAACAAGACCACGGCACAGAGAACAGGACCACGGCAGAGAACAGAAGGACCACGGCACAGAGAACAGCAGGACCACGGCACAGAGAACAAGACCACGGCACAGAGAACATAGGACCACGGCACAGAGAGCACAGGACCATGGCACAGAGAACACAGGACCACGGCACAGAGAACACAGGACCACGGCACAGAGAACAAAACCACGGCACAGAGAACAGCAGGACCACGGCACAGAGAACACAGGACCACGGCACAGAGAACAAGACCACGGCACAGAGAACACAGGACCACGGCACAGAGAACACAGGACCACGGCACAGAGAACAAAACCACGGCACAGAGAACAAAACCACGGCACAGAGAACAGCAGGACCACGGCACAGAGAACACAGGACCACGGCACAGAGAACAAGACCACGGCACAGAGAACACAGGACCACGGCACAGAGAACAGCAGGGGCTGCACAGGGTCACTCCCTCCACCAACCTCACCCCCAACAGAAGCAGCCATCAACAGGAAGTGCCACACAGCACAGCACCCAAGCAACGCGCTGCTGGGACGTGTCACGACACGGAAGGGACCCATCACCCTCACCTGGCGGGTCTGACAGAAAGCCCTGAGAAGTACACTAGAGAAGGCCCAATGCCTTGACAATGTGTTAAGCTTTGTTTTTTACGGTTTTCTAACATCATTCAAGAAAACCATCTTTTGCTTTACCAAAGCATGACGGAAAGCATGCCAGTGCTTCCAGTGTAAATACCACATCGTTGTAAGTGTTGAAAAATTATTTAACTTCAACAGCTTAGAACTACAAGCTCTTAAAAAACAGACAAGTGCTGCCACCGAGGCGCAGTGGGTTAAGCCGCTGTCTGCAGTGCTGGCATCCCATATGGGCGCCGGTTCAAGACCCAGCTGCTCCACTTCCGATCCAGCTCCTGCTATGGCCTGGGAAAGCAGTGGAAGATGGCCAAAGTCCTTGGGCCCCTGCACTCCCGTGGGAGACCTGGAAGAAGCTCCTGGCTTGGGCCTGGCCCAGCCCCAGCCGTTGTGGACCAGTAGATGCAGATCAATTCCCCCCGCCCCGTACCTCTGCAACTCTTCCAAACAAATCATCTTTAAAATGAACAAAATGTATGCAGGCGTGACCCTGCCACCACCCTGAAGCTCCCGGCTCCTGATTCCTGAGAACTTTCCCTCGCTTTCACAGGCTTCTGAAAACCCACACAGCATCCAAGTCCTACGACACCTGACGCTGCCTGTGGAGAGCAGCACCCCGGGACAGCTTGTGCTCGCGTGGCTCGGCCGCTCCACACACACAGCAGCTCCCCGTCAGCTGCCTCCCACAGTCCCTGCTGTCCCTAGGCACTCTGGGGCTGGGATCCTCACACGATTTCCTGCACGGAGCCCATGACTTCTCCTGCAGGGTTTGCAGCTCCACAAGTGAACCACAAAGGCAGTCCTGCCCCCATCCCCGGCAAGCACCCCACACTCGTGCCATCCCCGACACACCCTCAGGGCACCCACGGAGCAACAAGGAAGACACGCGGGGAACCCAGCACTGGAGGATGGAGACAAGGCCATCGGCACAGCGCCATCAGGTCAGTTATGTGCAACTCTGCAGAGCTCGGCTCTGAACAGCAAGAACCAGCCAGAGCACAGCCCGCAAAGGCACGGGAACAGCCGGAGGCCGGGCACAGGCCCACGCGTTACCGTAGGACCTGCCTCGCCGAAGCCCATGGGCGGCTTCCAATGGGAACAAGTGCAGCTCCCTGGCCTCCCCTAGACCAGTGGCTTGCGAAGGCTGAGAAAGGTTGTGCCTGGCTGAAGCTGAAGGAGGGAGCGGTGCCCTCGTGCAGCACAACGGTGCTGTATGGGAGGCCCGAGACAGGCCCGCAGAAGGCAGAGCCTGGGCCGGCCAGCCCTGTGCAGTGCTCCCACGAGGCACAGAGGACACAAGTTGCAGACATCAGGGAGGCTCACAAGAGCCAGCTGCAGTCTGAACCTCACTGTCCCTGGGACCCTGCCGCTCCTTGCCCTCTGCCGGCAGCAGCGCCACAGGCTGGCAGGTTCTGAGACGTGCCGGTGTCCCCATGAACGGCAAAGGCAGGCAGGACCTCGGGGCAGGAGCTGGTCAGCACAGCCAAACGGCACAGGGCAGGAGCCCAGAGACCACAGGGCTGGGTGGCCAAGAGGGAGCTCTCCTGGGGGCTCCAGAGCTGGGGGGGCTGTTTGGGGGTGGAGGGGCGGCGCCACGCAGCCGTGCTCCCCGCACCTGTCATGGTGCCCACCTTCTCCCACACTGAAACCTCACCTGGCCGTGGGCTCTCCCAGGCCCTGTGGCCACTGCTGCCCCTTCAACACTGGTGTGCTCACCCTCCCACAGGACCTCCCCATGAGGCTGGGCACACTAGGGTCGGGGACAGCCACCTCAAGCTCGCCCTCTTGCACCCTGGATTCAGAGGCCCACCTCCTGGGGGTCTCCGCCCTACAGCAGAGCCGTCCCACCCACCTCAAGGATCTGGGCACTCAACAAAGGCCGTCACGTATGTCTTTAGCAAAATGGCCTCTAACCCATGTCAAGGTGGTCATAAACCCCTCCCCCACTAACCTGAGCTGCAGTCTCCAAATCCGACCCCAGGGTGGGCAGGGGCTTCTGGCACAGGGGCAGCTGTGGCCTGCGGCATTATGGGAACGTCACGTCTGCTGGTGGGAAAGAGCCCTGGACCCACAGGCACCCGTGTCTCGAGGGCACGGGGAGCCGGGCGAGCAGAGCAGAGAAGGCCTGTGCTGCTCCGTCAGCCCCAGCGCTGTCAGGAGCGTGGCAACCTAACAGGACGAGAACCGGCTGGAGGGTGGAGTCAACACAGGATTTCCACAGACGGAGATCAGACAGGTGTGCGTGTGCGTGTGCGTGTGTGTGTGTGCATGCGTGCAGCGCCACATGAACACAGGCTGCCTCCTCAATCACGGCGGCGCTCTCTGGACAGCAGCAGCTCCCACACAGAGCTCTGCCAGGGCACCACGCTGGCCTGGCCTGCACTGGTCCCTCTGCAGGACACTGGTGCCGAGAGGAGACCAACTGCAGCGGCGGCCACGCCTGGGAGGAGCCCTGTCAGGAAGAGGCCCCACGCTGTACCATGAGTGATGAGGGCCTCCCCGGGCCACGAGGCTGCTGCAGCCACGCAGAACCTCTGCCCACACTGCCAGTTGGGCTGCTCTACAGCCCCAACCGTGAGCACAACACTCACATGGTGTCAAAGCCGCTTCGATTCTTAAAATTCTGTTTAGGAAGAGAGACAGAAATGGACAGAGACGGAAAATCAAGGTCGCAGTGCCAGCCCAGCTGCGTGTTCTCTGGGACGATTTCCACTCCAGGTATAAACACAAACCAGGAAACCAACGAGACAGACTTGAGACAATCACCTGCGGCCGCCCCGGGGACCCTGAGGAACCGCAGGAGGGAGGTGGAGAACCGGCCACCGCCGGCCCCACGGCAACCTCACCAAGACGGCACAGGCGCCGGAGAACCAGTGTGAGTGCTCAGCTCCGCACGCCTCGCGCTCTGGCCCCAGCCCAAGAGCTAGCTCCTGTTTCGATGCAGACACTGCTGCAGGAATACCAGACTAGAACCTCACGTGCATTTTGAAGCAACTCTGAAACCAGGCAACCCAGGTGGACACTAATTCTTGGGGTCTGCGGCCCCCTTCCTGAGGTGCCTCCCGGGGTGTGCCCGACCCCTGGGGGCCCCAATGCTGTGAACACTCTCATTCCCAGGATGCCCCGGGTACCAAGGAAGACCTCTGCAGGGGTTGGCCAATGATAAAAGGACACACGTGGGTTTTCCAAAGAGCAGAACACTCGTTTGGGGAACAGTGAGTAATGTGTCCTGAGCAAGCGCGCCACCACGTTCCTAGGTCAGGTTTTATGAAAGGAAAGGAAGACCATCCAGACACCGGAGACGGTCCGGAGGCATCAGCAGTCCCCACGACGGAATCTGCCTTCCAAAGGGCAGGAAAACATAAACCCTGCAAACCAGCAGTTTCACCCCGCCCTGGGCAGCACACCCCCTCGACGCCTCACAGCCAGCACCACACTGTGGAGACCCCTCCCGGCACGTCTGCCCGTCTGGTTTCAGACCAGAAGAAATGCAAGTGGTTTGAGTTTGACAGCAACAGTCCAGGACAAAACCCACCTTACTCGAATACATGGCTCTGTGTGCAAACCGCAACACTCACAAAACGTACAGGGACCAGTGACAAGGTTGGGAGTGTCCTCCACGAGGTAAAGCCATGTGACGTCCAACAGAGAAGCAAAGATGAGCCCTGGCCCACCCTCCGCATCCTCCAGGCACCTGAGTGGCCACCAGGAGCGAGGCACCCGTAAGCAGGGCCACCAGGAGCGAGGCCACTCTTCCTCACGCCCCGCTCCTTCCTCGAAGAGCTGCTGCCACTCGGGCAACGCAGTGGCTGCTCTGTGGGAAGCGAGAGGACACTCAGACTCACCTGCCCGTCCTGGCCCACGTGGTGGATCTGCAGATTGCCCTGCAGAGAAAGGAGAAGAAGAATCAGGAAGGGGACGGACACCACGTCTGCTCGGGCAGGACCTGCCCCGGGCCATCTGGGAGCCACCAGACAGCCACTGAGTCTGCAAGACTTTGGCCCCTCGTGGACTAAGAACTGCAAGTGTGATGCGGAAGCTGGGTCTCTAGGAACTACTCTTTCTTGCAAAAAACGAAGCAGTTCCAACTTCGTGCCCATTCCCCTCACCCCATCCTAAAAATAAATTCCCCTCCCACTTTTTCCAGTTTTTGAGACGATTTTGAGGGACAAGAAACACAACATGGGGACAGAGAAGTCCCGGCAGGGACGCTGGTGCTGTCCACCTTCCCGTGGCTGGCACAGCTCACAGCAGCACAAATGCCGACACCAGCACACGCCTCATGGACTCACACCCCCAGGAGACCCACGCTCACGCCTGTCTCTCTCCAACAACACACTTCATTTTAGACAGACCAGGTAAGCAGTCGTCATAACAAGACCGCATATTCTAACTTATCACAAGGTAATCATTAAACTCAGCAGCAATTTCTTCTAATTTATTCTATTCAATTCCTAATGGAAACAAAAATCCTGAATTACATATACAAGACAGATTCCGTTCTGATAACTAAAAAACTAGAACAAAACCAACAGTGAAAAACTGGAATTCGAGAAGCCGCCCACAGAAGCCCAGCATCCACACAGCAGCAAGTGCAGGCTTGTTTTTCCCTCGCTGTGCGGTCAGCTTCCCCTTCTGCTCAGAGGGGGAGTCTGCGGCCCCCAGCCCCCGGAATGCGGAGAAGCCGCCCCCACCCTGATACTGCGGCGCCCTGTGCTCGTCTGCACCTTTGAACAAAGCCTGCCCTGACTCCCAGGTGCAGCCCACGAAGCAGCTCCACCACGGGTGGGCCCCATGCCCACTCTGCCCCCACCCCTCACGGCTCCTGTCTGACGCTTCCTGCAGAACGTGAGCCACCTGTCCCCAGTGCCCTCCATGGGCCACCACCCTCCAGCCTCGTGCTCCCTGCCTCCCAGGACCTCCTCCTCTGAGCTGGCCATCTGCCCTAGCTCCCTCGTCCTACGCACGCTGCAGCCATACTGGGCTCTCTTCTCTCTCACTGGGCTACACGTTTATGGACACCTACCTTATGGACACCTGCTACAGCCCCTCATCAGACCTGCCCACCCCCACCACCCTTCAGCTTCTCTCCTCCCGCCAGGACGCTCTGCTAGGCACTGCCCTCACAGCAGACCGGCCGGCCCTCTCCTGGGAGTCTCGTGGCCTGGTGCTGAGGCGTGCACACCGCCTCTAGCCCCAATGCTGATGGAGGCACGATCGTCCAGGCACACCTGGGTCCTCGCAGGCAGGGCCTCCGGCTGCTCTGCTCTGCTGTGATCCCAACACCTGGCCCGGTCTCTGGCATACGGCCTCAGTGGGCTTCCCACACCAGTCAGCCCAGCCACCGCCGCCCCCTCGCCCCAGCACCCAATCTGCCGCCAGAGCTGGACCAGGGTCCCACGGCACGGCCACCCTCGTCACACGCTTTCCCCCAGAGGACTCCCAGGAGGCCGGCTGTCGGTCACCGCCGAGGACTCACCTCACTGTCCTGCGTGATCTGCACCTGCTCCCCTTGAGGCACCTGGGCGATGTGGAGGTGACCCTGTGGGATCCGCAGCAAGAGAAGACACCAAGAAGCATCAGAAGAAAAACAAGAACACAGGACACAGCGATGTTTTCTGGAAGGTTCTGGATTACCTGCTCCAGAACGACAGCAGACCCTAGGGAGTGCAATGTGGGGTGGGGCCCCAGCCTCCGGGACCCTAGGGAGTGCAAGGTGGGGGTGGGGCCCCAGCCTCCAGGACCCTAGGGAGTGCAAGGTGGGGTGGGGCCCCAGCCTCCAGGACCCTAGGGAGTGCATGGTGGGGGTAGGGCCCCAGCCTCCAGGACCCTAGGGAGTGCAAGGTGGGGTGGGGCCCCAGCCTCCAGGACCCTAGGGAGTGCAAGGTAGAGGCGGGGTCCCAGCCTCCAGGACCCTAGGGAGTGCAAGGTGGGGGTGGGGCCCCAGCCTCCAGGACCCTAGGGTGTACAAGGTGGGGTGGGGCCCCAGACTCCGGGACCCTAGGGAGTGCAAGGTGGGGGTGGGGCCCCAGCCTCCAGTACCCTAGGGAGTGCAAGATGGGGGTGGGGCCCCAACCTCCAAGCCCCTAGGGAGTGCAAGGTGGGGGTGGGGCCCCAGCTTCCGGCACCCTAGGGAGTACAAGGTGGGGATAGGGCCCCAGCCTCCAGGACCCTAGGGAGTGCAAGGTGGGGGTGGGGCCCCAGCCTCCAGGACCCTAGGGAGTGCAAGGTGGGGGTGGGGCCCCAGCCTCCAGGACCCTAGGGAGTGCAAGGTAGAGGCGGGGTCCCAGCCTCCAGGACCCTAGGGAGTGCAAGGTGGGGGTGGGGCCCCAGCCTCCAGGACCCTAGGGAGTGCAAGGTAGAGGCGGGGTCCCAGCCTCCAGGACCCTAGGGAGTGCAAGATGGGGGTGGGGCCCCAGCCTCCAAGCCCCTAGGGAGTGCAAGGTGGGGGTGGGGCCCCAGCTTCCGGCACCCTAGGGAGTACAAGGTGGGGGTGGGGCCCCAGCTTCTGGGACCCTAGGGAGTACAAGGTGGGGTGGGGCCCCAGCCTCCGGGACCCTAGGGAGTGCAAGGTGGGGGTGGGGCCCCAGCCTCCAGGACCCTAGGGAGTGCATGGTGAGGTGGGGCCCCAGCCTCCAGGACCCTAGGGAGTGCATGGTGAGGTGGGGCCCTAGCCTCCAGGACCCTAGGGAGTGCAAGGTGGGGTGGGGCCCCAGCCTCCAGGACCCTAGGGAGTGCAAGATGGGGGTGGGGCCCCAGCCTCCAAGCCCCTAGGGAGTGCAAGGTGGGGGTGGGGCCCCAGCTTCCGGCACCCTAGGGAGTACAAGGTGGGGGTGGGGCCCCAGCTTCTGGGACCCTAGGGAGTACAAGGTGGGGTGGGGCCCCAGCCTCCGGGACCCTAGGGAGTGCAAGGTGGGGGTGGGGCCCCAGCCTCCAGGACCCTAGGGAGTGCATGGTGAGGTGTGGCCCCAGCCTCCAGGACCCTAGGGAGTGCATGGTGTGGTGGGGCCCAGCCTCCAGGACCCTAGGGAGTGCAAGGTGGGGTGGGGCCCCAGCCTCCAGGACCCTAGGGAGTGCATGGTGAGGTGGGGCCCTAGCCTCCAGGACCCTAGGGAGTGCAAGGTGGGGTGGGGCCCCAGCCTCCAGGACCCTAGGGAGTGCAAGGTGGGAGTGGGGCCCCAGCCTCCAAGCCCCTAGGGAGTGCAAGGTGGGGGTGGGGCCCCAGCCTCCAAGCCCCTAGGGAGTGCAAGGTGGGGGTGGGGCCCCAGACTCCGGGACCCTAGGGAGTACAAGGTAGGGGTGGGGCCCCAGCCTCCAAGCCCCTAGGGAGTGCAAGGTGGGGGTGGGGCCCCAGCCTCCAAGCCCCTAGGGAGTGCAAGGTGGGGGTAGGGCCCCAGACTCCGGGACCCTAGGGAGTACAAGGTGGGGGTGGGGCCCCAGCTTCTGGGACCCTAGGGAGTGCAAGGTGGGGGTGGGGCCCCAGCCTCCAGGACCCTAAGGAGTACAAGGTGGGGGTGGGGCCCCAGCCTCCAGGACCCTAAGGAGTACAAGGTGGGGTGGGGCCCCAGCCTCCGGGACCCTAGGGAGTGCAAGGTGGGGGTGGGGCCCCAGCCTCCGGGACCCTAGGGAGTACAAGGTGGGGTAGGGCCCCAGCCTCCAGGACCCTAGGGAGTGCAAGGTGCGGATAGGGCCCCAGCCTCCAGGACCCTAGGGAGTGCAAGGTGGGGGTGGGGCCCCAGCCTCCAGGACCCTAGGGAGTGCAAGGTGTCAGTGACCACTGTCAGCGGAGGATCTGCTGCGCCGACCAGAGGGCGGGCGACACATCTGCCAGCACAGGAGGACTGGCAGGAGGAAGGCAGGCGCGTGGGCTCCCTGGGGCAGTCACGCTGATCCAGCCCACGGGAGACAAAGGCCGCCGCCTCCCCACAGAGCCCAGGGGGAAATTACTTTCTCTTCCCTCAGGGCGCTCAAGCAGCTTCTACTGAGTTCCCGAATGGAGAAACACGGATGGTGCTTCTCAAGGCAGGAGGCCTTGCAGAGCGGGGGACTAGCCACAAGGGGTCCTGAGGAGGCCGTGGCTGCCCTTGCATCACAAGGCCCCTCCTCCACGCTCACAGCCACGGTTACCTGCACCTCCCCCAGACCACCGCGTGCTCAGTAAAAGCTGGCAGTCCCCACGGCAACCCCACCGCACGGCCCCCAACCAGCCCCGGTGCATCAGCGAGAAGGTACGTACTACTTGGACCTGTCCATCCTCTCCGATCTGGTGGATCTGCACCTGCTGGGCATTCGCCAGGGTGTAGTGCAGGGCCTGTGGCTGTGGCTGCGGGAGCTCGCTGGCGGCCGGCGGGGAGCCCATCATGGTGTCTGTGGGAGCAGGACACAGGCGTCAGAGAACAGCACCTCCCTCTCGCCCTTGTCCCCGGACCCGTCCCCGTCACGTCCTCCCTTCTGTCAGGATCAGCAACAGTAAGCGGTAGTGCCTGAGAGCCTGCACACTGGCTGACTGGCGTCACAAACTCCCTCCACTTTCCAAGAACTCAGGAAATGAACGAAGTTTCTTGGGATGCACCTGCAAAAATGAGCAGGACTAGAGCTGATACGAAGCCTGTCCCACGCGGGCAGTAAGTGAGCTCTCTCCATGGATAGTCAACTGGGGGATGCCACCCCAGCGTAGCGAAGGGACGCCGGGGAGAGACAGAGAGAAGGGGCTTCCTTTTTTCGTTGGTTCACCCCCCAAATAGCCGCCACGGCTGGCGCGCTGCGGCCGATCCGAAGCCAGGAGCCAGGTGCTTCCTCCTGGTCTCCCATGTGGGTGCAGGGCCTAAGCACCTGGGCCATCCTCCACTGCCCTCCCGGGCCACAGCAGAGAGCTGGACTGGAAGAGGAGCAGCCAGGACAGAACCGGCGCCCAGACCAGGACTAGTACCCAGGGTGCTGGCACCGCAGGTAGAGGATTAGCCTAGTGAGCCGCGGCACTGGCCAGTAGCTAATTATTTTTTTAAGTATTTATTTTATTTGAAAGGCAAAGTCACAGAGAACAGAGGCAGAGAGAGGGAGAGGTGTTCTCCCCACTGGTTCACTACCCAGTTGGCCACAACAGCTGGAGCTGCACCAGTCTGAAGACAGGAGTCAGGAGCTCCTTCTGGGTCTCCCATGGAGATGGCAGGGGCCCGAGGACTCGGGCCACCTTCTACTGCTTTCCCAGGCCATAGCAGAGAGCTTGATGGGAAGTGGAGCAGCTGGGACTCGAACTGGCAGCCATGTGGGATGCTGGCACCGCAGGCGGTAGCTTTACTCACTATGCCACAGTGCCGGCCCCTTCAGTAGTTAATTCTAAGCATCTAACTGTTATGGTTTATAGATTCCACTAAGTACATTTTTTTTTTTAAAAAAAAAAAGATCTATCCATTTTACTAGAAAGTCAGAGTTACACAGAGAGAGAAGGAGAGGCAGAGAGAGAGAGAGAGGTCTTCCATCCGCTGGTTCACTCCCCAATTGGCCGCAACAGCCAGAGCTGCGCCGATCCAAAGACAGGAGCTAGGAGCAGTGGGCACAAGGACCCAAGTGCTTGGGCCATCTCTACTGATTTCCCAGCCATAGCAGAGAGCTGGATCGGAAGTAGAGCAGCCGGGACTTGAACCGGCGCCTATATGGGATGCCAGCAGTTTTACCCACTACACCACAGCACTGGCCCCACATTTTTAACACTATTATAATAATAATAAAATGTTAATATTTGAAAGATGCTGACAATTATATTTTTTTCGATTACTTCAAACCGCATGAATGCTGCTAGGTGTAAACGTCCTTAAAGGTTGAACTTGAATACGTGCCGGGGAGAAGAGACCTCGGGACACTCCTCCGACAGGGTCTGAGAGCCAAATGCTGACAGTCGCTCCACTAGCTAACAAGAACTAGACGACGGAGACTCCCAAATAATTTCTGTTCCAATGTTAATAAAAATCAACTGATTTCTACCGTTCTCAAATGCTTCAAAAACCAGCAGCTGGAAGACCTCTTTCTCTCTCCTCTCTCTCTCTGTGTTACTCTGCCTTTTAAATAAATCGTTTTTTGAAAAGTCATAGAAGGTATGGTACACAGGTGAGCTGTTAGCCGCTATTCCCAGCAGCAGCTCCTTCCAGCTGTACTATGGGAAGCCTGACCCAAATCCACATTCGCACTGCCACTAAGATCCAGTGTGAAACCCCACTCACGTGACCAGCAAGCAGGGGTGGGTATGCTCACACCGGTGCTCTGGTCTGCCCTGCGCCCCTCTCACACCCGACCCGGCTGCCCCAGTGTCCAGGACGCACACAGAAGCAGAGACAGCTGTGGCCAGATGTGCAGGCAGCAGCTTTTCAAGGACTGGTTCTCTGCCACCGGAAGTTATCAGCCACAACACAGATGCCCACCCACACGTGAGAGGGAGGTTAAACTGTATTTAATAAGATGTTATTTATTTTTTGAAAGGCAGAGTTACAGAAGGGAGGGAAAGACAGAAAGATCTTCCATCCACTGGTTCACTCCCCAAATGGCCACAACGGCTGGAGCTGAGCCAACCTGAAGGCAGGAGCCAGCAGCTTCTTCCCAGTCTCCCACGTGGGTGCAGGGACCCACTTGCTTGGGCCATCTTCCGCTGCATTCCCAGGCCATGAGCAGAGAGCTGCATCAGAAGAGGAGCAGCCAGGGCACGAACCCATGCCCAGATGGGATGCCGGCACTGCAGGCGGAGGCTTAACCTTCTAAGCCACAGCACTGGCCTCTTAAACTGCATGCAAACAATCAAATCTAGTTTCCACCTCAGGCACAGACAGAAGTGGACACGGTGTTGCCAGACAGGGGAGCACAGACAGACACTTTGGTAAGCTGACTTTTCAAACGTCCCTTGACACTAGTGCTAGTATATTTGTACTCAGATCGGCAATACTGATTCAGCTTTCAAAACGCTACCCTTGGCTCAGAATCATTTCAGGATTTGTTTGGAAGTTCCTTCTCTGATAAGTCAATCGTCTGCTGATAATTCAAAAGAAAACAATTACCACCAATTCCCAATTACCAGAACACCAATTTAATTACCTCTTACTGGGTTACTTCTGGCACCAAAGTAGCCTTGAATATCAGAACAGCTTTGTGAGGCCAACACAACAATCACAAAACTCCCAGGAGCCCCTCTGCCTAACCACCTATGTCAGCACGTAGTTACTCTAAGAATGAGAGCAATGGGCTGGAGAGCAGGCGGCCAGGCTGTGCTGTGCTCCTCCGCGCCGGGGGCCCGGCCTGCACAGGGACAGCCTCAGATGGGGGCTTCTGGCTGCCCGTGAACTCCACAGGGAGCGCTGCGCAGAGGCTCACTCTTAGCCCTCCAGACGGAGGCACAGAGGCACGCCGCTCGGCCTCCTGGGGTGTGGGGCAGCCCAAGCACCACGCAGACGCTGGGATCAGGCAGCGTGTCCTCACTTGGTCCAGCAGTCCGTGTGCAGAACTGGCCGGCCGACACCAGGAGGTCCTGCCACCTGGGCACAAGCTCGGCGGCCACTGGGAGAATGGCCCGTATCCAAGCATAGGCAGAGGCTATGACTCCTCGCTCTCAGAGAGTCACCTTGGGGTTGGCCAACTGATGTGACCTGTCAGGCCACGCGTGGGGACACGCCTGAACGTTCACCCACTTGAACACTGATCACGGCTTGGGCGAGGGCCACAGAACCTGAGTCACGAAAGCCACCACATCTTACAAGAAACACTGGCACGTCCCTAACAGATACAGTATGCGTCACGGAAGCACACCCACCACGGACCTGAAGTGCCACTGAGCCTGAAACACCAGAGTAAACACCACGAAATCGATCATAAAATCACGGGCCACACCGATGGAGGGAACAGCGTGAGCTGGCGGCGAGGAGAACCCCGATGTCCTGTCGCAGAGCCAGAAGCAGGCAGAGGGTAGTCAGCGCCGGCCCCGGTTTACAGAACTCACTGCAGTGGCGGGTCCTGCCTGCGTCCCGGCAGCCGGATCGGAGTGCTGGCTCCAGGGCCACACACTCGCTTCCCAGCCAGCGCCCTGCTAACTACCTGGGAAAGCAGAGCAAGATGGCCCCAGCCGCAGACCACTTGAGGAGTGAACACAGGATGAGATCTCTCTCTCTCTTTCCCTCCTTCTCTCTGCCTCTCAAATAAATAAACCGATCCTTAAAAGAATAATAACATGAAGCCAGGACCTCCCTGTAGAGCCTCACTTTTCAGAGAGGAGCAGGCCAGCAGCGTGGATGCACGGGGTGCCCGGCAGACGTGGGTGGGCCGCCCGCTCGTGGAGCGTGCCGAAGCTCTGCTCTGCGTGCCTCTGGCTGCACACCAGGGACAGGGGGACAGACCGAGTCTCGGCGTGGCCCACGCCAAGGAGGGGAAGTGCTGCGTGGCCCTGGCGACACCAGCGTCAGCCCCAGGGACCCCAGGATGACAAGTGCGAGGACCCAGCAGGATCGAGTCCATCCTGCTGCTCCCGTGCCAACACTCGCAGGACCAAGGTCAGGCCGTCTGGACGGATGAGCCTCTTCTCAGACACTCGCTGACCTGTCTCAAACCTCGGCAAGTCTGAATTTCCAACGGCTGCCCATACTCATTCCCCCGAATGACCTCAAGTGCTACCACCTGCAGGGAAGGCTATCCGTGGACGGTTCTCAGTGGCTCCAAAATGTGACCGCACGGCCAGCAGGCAGGCCAGCGGGGCTGAGAGCGCACACTGTGCCCACTGTCCTGGCAGCCACACTGACGTGGCTCCTGAAGAACTCAGCGGCATGCATACCTGCACCACAGTGACGCCCACGCTACACCTGCAGCTCAACATCTCAGCTCACGCCATCTGCCCCTGCAAGACCCTTTATCTTCCTAATACCTGGACTGGGATACTTCGCAGCCATCAGGCCTAGGAGAGCTCCTGCCCACCACGGACGCTGGCACCAACTCGGCGTGGGCTGTGCTTGCCCAGCCGCTGAAATAAGCCACTGCATCACCAGGGCGCCATGCAGGGAGAGGGCAGAAGGCACAGCACGGCAGTCAGCCCTCGCTTCTCATCCCTCACCTCTCCTACGTCGCCTTGCTGTGCTGTGGTCTCCATCTCAGACCACAATTCTAACAGTCTCTGGAGTCCTGCCTTGTTGACTCCACACAGGAGCTCCTTCTATTGACAGCTTCTCTGGTCCCAGGCCACATTTTTAGGGGATCCTGGACACTGTGGATCTCACTCTGCTCAGCATCTGGACTTTGCTGTCTTTCTTTGGAAGTTTTACACCTGGTGGGGGAGTGTGATCCCTCCAAGGCTGAGTGGGGGCTCTGCTTCCACTCGGGGGACACTTTGCCTCCTCAGTAAACGCGGTCTCCCGCTGGCCGGATCCCAGGCCTCTGCACCTCAGCTGGGAAAGTCTGCCTGCTCTCAGCCCAGGGGGAGCGCAGAGCCCCGTGCCCAGGTGCGCCCTCTTCTCTCCAAGTCTGTGTGGCAGAACCCTGTGCACTCCGGAGTCTCCCACAAACCTCGTTCCTCACAAGAACTCTGCTCGGGCGCCAGTGCTGTGGTGTAGTCGATACAGCCACTAGCCTTAACAGGTTATCCCACATCCATGCCAGTTCCGAGTCCCGGCTGCTCCACTTCCGATCCAGCTCCCTGCTGTGGCCTGGGGAAGTAGCAGAAGATGGCCCAAGTGCTGTGGCCCCTGCACCCATATGGGAGACCTGGAAGCAGCTCGTGGCTCCTGGCTTCGGCCCGACCATTGTGGTCATCTGGGGAGTGAACCAGCATGTGGAGGATCTTTCTCTGTCTCTCCCTCTCTTTTTGTAACTCTTTCAAATACATAAATCAAGCTTAAAAAAAAAACCCAAGAATTCCACTCCACAACTCCTGGCTGTCCCCACCCCCTGCACTACCGCCTCCTGCGTGTATGACGCAGCTGTGGCCTGCCTGGGACGTCTCACACTTCATGCAGAGGCCAGCCGGTGCCTCCTTGAGCGAGTCCGGGCGAGGCAGGGTCGCCCACCTTCCCCCTTGAGCGGGCAGCACCCTGTGCTGCCCGCTCCCCAGCGTCTGAGGGCAGCTGCCTCAGAGACGCGCCCAGATTTCTATGAGGACAGAATTCAACCTGGTCCCTGCCCTGCATCGAGCCTGAAAGCAGCCATCTCTTTTAATGGCATTTTGAAAATCGTAAAACTAGTGCAGTGTTTACTGGAAATAATTCAGAAGCTCCAGTAAGACATCAAAAAAAAAAAATTAAGATTGCAAGGCCATCAGCTGAGACTGTCCGTGACGTCACACGCAGCACGTATCTGAACAAACAGCATCCCCCATGACTGCCTCTCTCCCGTCTGTGCCAGGGCACGGCAGCTCGGGGACCGGTGCCACAGCAGGAGCTGCCGCCCTGCACGCAATCGCCCAGGTGTCCAGCCGGCACCCGAGGGCTGCCGCCTCTGCATTCCCACACACACTGCCTGTCGGCAACTGCAGGGTCCAGATTCCTCACCAGGGGCTTCTTGCATCAACAGCAGACGCCTGAAACAGCTCTGCCCAGGGTGGGGCGGGGGGCAACGTGTGTGGCCACCACCCTGCCTCCCACCCTCAGGACCCCTGGCAACAGCGCGGGGCCAAGTATCCAAAAACTTCCCAAACAACTAGGGGGAGAGAGCCTCCTGGGACTGGCTCAGAAAGAACAGATGCCGAGCACAGCACGCGGTCTGGTTGTCCAGCGCAGGCCGCAGAGCGGAGCTCAGCAACACAGGCCCACGCACAGAGGGGCCTCGCCCGCTGCCACCCACACACTCGGACCCCAGCCCCAGTGGGAGAGCTGTTTCCATTTAAAGATTTGTTCCGATTCTTGGAGTCATGGGGCGGAAAGCAGTGCTGAAGTCCGGGTGCCCTTCTAGCCAACGCGCCCTGGGAGAGAGGCCTGTGCAGCGTGCGCGGGGAACGCCGGAGGGCTCTTCCCACGGCCTGTGGTCCTGGCACTGGGCCAGGAACTCAAGTGCGGATTCACCCCTTGCCCTCCGTGAGTCACCTCGCAGGTAGCGGTCACGGCCACTCGCTCAGGGGTCAGAGCAGCAGGGGGAGGAGCAGAGTCAGTAGCTGCTGCACGCAGCACCCACCCTGGTCTGGACCAGAGCCCTCCTGGGCCGCAGAACCGCAGAAGTGCCCTGTGACCTCAGGAGCCCCCAGGAGGCCGCTGCTCCTCCCTCCTTGGGCAGAGGTCTCACCCCAGGACCAGCAGGCGGGAGACCGCCCGCTCTCTGAAGAGTGGCCCAGCCCACGTGTGGAGGCAGCATCAGGGCGCAGCGCCCGGACAGCGCCCACACGGCACGCACCGTGGCCCGGGCGCCTGCCCCGGCGGCCGTAGAGCCTACCTGAGGCACTGTAGGAGGAGGAGGACGGCGTTCTCCGCGAGAAGCTCTTGACGGCCAGGCTCTGGCCGCGCTGTTTCCGCCGCCACGCTGTCCGGCATTTGGAGTCGATGCTCTGCTTGATCCGGTACCAGTCAGATTCCGTGATCCCAAACTTGTAGAAGAGGTGACCTGAAAGGAGAGCCCGGCAGAAGCCGTGAGAGCCCTGCCCCACGCCCTGGACCGCCCGCCCCTCGGCCTCAGGGCTGGGCCCCTCTCTTCCGGAAAATCCCACACACGAGGAAAGGTGAGCCCCCTCAGCCAAGACCGGATACTCACCCCCAGGGAACAAAGGCAGGTCTTTCCCCATTGCTCTAAACAACTGGGACCTGAGTGCTCCCCACACCACAATGCCCACGGTCCTCGTGAGGCCCACGTTTCACCCCCACTCCTACCTCTGCCCTGACTTCAAAAACAGCACTCAAGTCCCAAACGTCTAGGGAGGCATGCAGGACCCCAACAGTTCAGTCACATCTGGGTTTCCAGGACGCTGCCCCTCGGCCCTGGCTCCCTCACGCTCGCTCGCGCCTCTGGCAATCCCTTCACGCCAGGGCCCGGCAGCATGCCGGGAGCCCCGCCTTCCCCACGCACATGCACCCCCCTCCTGGCGCTGGAAGTCTCCAGATCCTGTTCCACCTGCTTTCTCAGCGCACTGACTACCTTGTAGCATTTACAGAATTTCCATTTTGTCTCCCGCACAAGCACAGGAAATTTGCTTTTTCACCCATGGGTGTCAAAAAACCTGCAACACCCCGGCACGTGGTAAATGCTCGGAAGACGACAGTCGCAGACTTGAAGACCTCCTGCAGCACAGTGGCGCGTGGGGCTGGCTGTGTCTGTCAGTCACACCACTGATTCCAGTCCTGGGCCCTCTGCGCACCTGCCCGGGGGCGTCACCTACACTCCTTTGTGGGCGGGGAAGGCGCACGTGGGCTTGCAGCTCACCCATGTGTCTGTCAGTCACACCACTGATTCCAGTCCTGGGCCCTCTGCGCACCTGCCCGGGGGCGTCACCTACACTCCTTTGTGGGCGGGGAAGGCGCATGTTGGCTTGCAGCTCACCCGTACTGCATCTTGCACAAGCAGAGAATCACACGTGTTAACCTCTGAGCACCCACGAGGGCTCAGGACACGGCCAACAGCACGCGATCCCCTCTCTCAGTGACCAGGGGACAGCGGACAAGGGCAGTGCTGCGGGGCAGGTGTCAGACTGGAGCTGATGCCCCTCGGGCCCCGCCCACTTTCACACGGTCACAAGGCTGCAAGCTCTGGTGGGCACATACCCACTGGCCTGTGGTGGCTTTGCCTTTAGGTGCCGAGTATAACCTCATGATGGCCCTGGCTTGTTATCAACTTCAACCAGAGGGGCACCCACCACTGACACGGTCACGACAGAACTCAACCACGGAACCACGCACAGAGCGGCCGTGAGAGGGCGCCCACCACCGACACAGTCACGACAGAACTCAACCATCAGAACCACGCACAGCGCAGCAGTGAGAGGGCGCCCACCACTGACCACGGTCACGACAGAACTCAACCATCAGAACCACGCACAGCGCGGCCGTGAGAGGGCGCCCACCACTGACACGGTCACGACAGAACTCAACCATGGAACCACGCACAGCGCGGCCGTGAGAGGGCGCCCACCACTGACACGGTCACGACAGAACTCAACCATGGAACCACGCACAGCGCGGCAGTGAGAGGGCGCCCACCACTGACACGGTCACGACAGAACTCAACCATCAGAACCACGCACAGCGCGGCCGTGAGAGGGCGCCCACCACCGACACGGTCACGACAGAACTCAACCATCAGAACCACGCACAGCGCGGCAGTCAGAGGGCGCCCACTGCTGACACGGTCACGACAGAACTCAACCATGGAACCACGCACAGCGCGGCCGTGAGAGGGCGCCCACCGCTGACACGGTCACGACAGAACTCAACCATGGAACCACGCACAGCGCGGCCGTGAGAGGGCGCCCACCGCTGACACGGTCACGACAGAACTCAACCATGGAACCACGCACAGTGCGGCCGTGAGAGGGCGCCCACCACTGACACGGTCACGACAGAACTCAACCATCAGAACCACGCACAGCGCGGCCGTGAGAGGGCGCCCACCACTGACACGGTCACGACAGAACTCAACCATGGAACCACGCACAGCGCGGCAGTCAGAGGGCGCCCACCGCTGACCACAGTCACGACAGAACTCAACCATGGAACCACGCACAGCGCGGCAGTGAGAGGGCGCCCACTGCTGACACGGTCACGACAGAACTCAACCATGGAACCACGCACAGCGCGGCCGTGAGAGGGCGCCCACCGCTGACACGGTCACGACAGAACTCAACCATGGAACCACGCACAGCGCGGCCGTGAGAGGGCGCCCACCGCTGACACGGTCACGACAGAACTCAACCATGGAACCACGCACAGCGCGGCCGTGAGAGGGCGCCCACCACTGACACGGTCACGACAGAACTCAACCATGGAACCACGCACAGCGCGGCAGTGAGAGGGCGCCCACCACTGACACGGTCACGACAGAACTCAACCACGGAACCAGGCACAGCGCGGCAGTGAGAGGGCGCCCACCACTGACACGGTCACGACAGAACTCAACCATCAGAACCACGCACAGCGCGGCCGTGAGAGGGCGCCCACCACTGACACGGTCACGACAGAACTCAACCACGGAACCACGCACAGCGCGGCAGTCAGAGAGGCCCACCGTGGACCACGTTCACAACTGTGGCCTCCCAGACTAAAAATGGCGTTTGCCACCTTGTGAAAACATCTTACTTGGAACACTCTAAGATAAAAAGAAAAATCGTCAAAGCCACCCCTCATTCTTTTCATACTTTCGCATGTAAGGAAAAAACTTTTAAAGTACCCCTAGGGATTAATAACATCATACAAATTTTATAAATTTGTTAACAGAAACTAAAACACACAGAGGTTATAGATATAAGAAACGGGCAAAAATATAAGCATTTAAATTTGAATTTGTAAAAATCAAGCAGCCAGTTTAAAACCTGGCTTATATCCTTTAAAGAAAAAATGTCTATTTATTTAGTTACACATGATCCATTTTTAAATTCTCCTTGAACATCATGTTACATAATTCCTTCCCACAGCAACCCAGAGATCCCACTGGAGGGAGAGCCACCCGACTCTCAGCCAAGACAAACCAGCCGATGCATCAGCAGCAGCCCCCCACCGGAAGAGCTGTGGGTTGGAAAGGCAGGCGTGTGTGCTCCGAGAGCCACACAGGCGGCTTCACGCTCTGCCCTCAGAAACCGCACTGCACGGGGCCAGCCTGGACGTCAGGGAGGGACCTGGACGCTGCAGCCCGGGCATGGCCCCGAGTCACCACTTCCTTCCGCTTCTCTCCCGAGAACCTCAGCTCAGCCAGTGGAGCAGGAAAAGCCTTCTCACGACGTGGAAGACTGCCCCGAACCTTTCGGGCACTGGACACTGCCTGGGCTCTCCGGCTCGCGTGTCACCTGATCAGAAGAAAGCTCTGGAAACAGGGTCCAGTGCTGAAGCAAAAGCCAAAGGGAAAAGCTGGGCTCCCCAGAGCCCACCCACCTGGAGAAGCGGCTGGACGCACTGCGGCCCCTCCTCCCGCCCCGAGAGCCCCGAGCCCAAGCAGGGAGCACACGTGTGTCCCTGCCCCGCACTCAGGGCCTGCCCTGGTTCCACCGCCACGATGGACCTTCCGCAAGCAGACGTAGCAGAACCTTTAGGCAAACTGAAATCTACAGCAGCTTCCGGGGCACAGAGAACCCGAGCCATCAGCCTCCAGCCAACAAGCAACCGACTCCCAGGGACAGTGTCCATCTCACCTGGACAGCAGAGGCCCAGGCTGCCCTCACCTACCCCCCACCTTTTTTCAAATTTATTTGACAGAGTTACAGACAGTGAGAGAGAGAGAGAAACAGAAAGGTCTTCCTTCCGTTGGTTCACCCCCCCCAAATGGCCGCTACGGCTGGTGCACTGTGCCAAGCCAAAGCCAGGAGCCAGGTGCTTCTCCTGGTCTCCCATGCAGGTGCAGGGGCCCAAGGACTTGGGCCATCCTCTACTGCCCTCCCAGGCCACAGCAGAGAGCTGGACTGGAAGAGGAGCATCTGGGACTAGAAGCCAGTGCCCATTTGGGATGCCGGCACCACAGGCGGAGAATTAACCAAGTGAGCCACGGCGCCGGCCCCCACCTCCCTTCTTGACAAGCTGCCCGGCAACGCCAAGAGCTGAAAAAGATTCTCCCCAGCCCCCAGAATGGCCCCCCTCCATTGGCATCGGTGCCTCAAATCACAAAAACAGATTCCCAGCTCTCATTAGTGAGCCTCCCAGAGGGGCGGCCAAAGAGGAGGAACAGAGCTCACGATCTCGGTGCTTGGTGGGTGGCAGGAGGCTTATCAGACTCAGAATGAAAACCCCACGGCTGGGATGTCATCTCAAGTTCGAGGGCAAAGCCAGCAGAAAGCTCAGTGCCAACAATGTACTTCTCGAAATTACAGACTTGCCTTGATAGCAACTGGACAGGGAAGCAGAAGGAATCTGTCCTCCGTGGCCAAGCACTCCACGGCAGCGGGGCAGTACAGCCACTTCCCGGGGGGGGGGGGGGGGGGGGGACCCACAGCCCTCAGGAGCAACCTCCAGTCCCTCCGTCCCTGGTCTGTAAGAGACCCTTGGGGCCAGTGTACTACCTGGGGCGCCAGCACCCCATTATGGGCGCTGGTTCGTGCTCCCTACTAGCGGCCTGGGAAAGTAGCATAAAATGACCGACGTGGGAGACCTCGAAGAAACTTCTGGCTTGGGCCTGGCCTGACCCAGCACCAGCCCCAGCCATGGAGTCCATTTGGGGAGCCAACCAGCAGGTAGAAGAGATCTCTTTTTCCCTTTGTCATTCTGCCTTTCAAAGAAACAAATAAACCTTTAGAGCGAGCCCGATGGGTGCGGCCCAGCGGCCAGCTTCCCTCCTCTGACACCAGCCCGAGTAACCAGACGCGCCCATCAGATGTGTTGGGCCACAGTGGCTAAACACGAGGACTTCAGGAAGTCCGCAGAAGAGAGAGAACCAAGAGCTAAGCTCACTGTAACGCAAAAAGCGCCACAACCCATGCGGAATTTCTCCAGAATGCCCCGGCAGGCAGAGGTGTGCGTGCAGCAGCGTGTGACGTGCGAGCTCGGGGAACCCTGGCCTGAGGACTGGCCGAACGGTGTCCCCACAACCATGGCCTTCCCAGGACCTCAGGAGTGACCTTCCTTGGCACTGACGGCTCTGCAGATGGGAGTAATTTAGTTCAGATGAGGTCATAGCTGAGTACAGTGGGGCTGAAACCCAATGTGGCTGGAATCCACACAGGCAAGGAGAGCGACCACAACACAGTCGCTCAGGGAGACAACAGCCACGTGACAGAGGCAGGCACGGGTGACGCTGCCCCTGGGCAAGGACGCTGACCTCGGCTGTCCACCACCAGGAGCTGGCAGAAGGCAAGCCTCTCAGAGGGCGCACGGCCCTACCGACACCCGCATCTCGGACCTGGGGCCTGACCTGTGAGAGCGCAGGTGCCCGGGCTGGACGGCCCCGTCACTGGCCCTGGGTTACAGCAGCCTCAGGAAGCCAGCACGCCCTGAGACGCAGCTGGGCAGGAAGTGGACCTGCTCTCAGCGGGAGTGTGGGCAAGGCCGTAGTCAGGCGGGAAGCGTGCGCCCTCGTGGGCGACAAAATGGACCTGCTCTCAGCGGGAGTGTGGGCGAGGCCGCAGTCAGCCGGGAAGCGTGCGCCCTTGTGGACGACAAAAGAAGAAATGGCTCTGGCCCTGCCATGCAGCACTGCGTCCGTGGGCCTTCTGGGTGTGTGCACTCATCCCATCTGCCCCACAGTGCCGGGAGAGCGCCGGGGATCCCGCGTCACCTCCGCACTCCTCAGAGGGGCCTGCAGAGACCCGGGGCTCTCCGTGCTGACCGGCATGTTCCCTCGGGAGCACCTGGCTCTCCTGCAGTGCAGGCAGAGGCCGTGCGATCCTCCCGCAAAGGCCTTAACCAAGCCCCTGTGCTCCATCCACTGTCCCGGGGCTGAGAACTCCCAGGTCTGCAAAGCACAGCAAGGCGCTGCTTCCGCAAAGAGCACACCCAGACTGCCGCCCCCGGTGCGGGGTCCAGGAACCCTGGGAACCACAAGCAGTCAGGCTCCGAAAGGCACGTGTCTCCCCTCTCCCTTTCAACAAACTCGTGCCCTCACTGCCACAGGAGATGCTCAGATGTCCCCGCCTATGTGCTCCAAAACTCGGACTTTGTCTCGGGAACAAGAAGGGCAGCAAAGGCAGAAACCTGAACCAGGGCCTCTCGGGACAGCACCGCACTGGGCCACAGGAGCGCAGCAGGGCTGCGACCGCTCCAGCAACGGGCATCCCTGTGGTGTCCTGAAGACACCAGAGACCGTGGTGAGGCCCAGTCTGCTCTCACCGCTATGCAAGCTGAGCCCCAGGAGTCAGTTCATGCATTTGTTTGTTTTGGTTTTTGAGCACATCAGCAGTAAGAATTAAACTGGGCAAAGGGAAAGGAGGTCAAGAAATCCGAACATTTCAACAGTCCCCTGTGAACACTGGCAACAGCACACCACTGCCAAGGCCGCCCGGCGAGGGGAGCAGGCCTGTGTGAGGCAGGCAGCACCATCCCTCAACCCCACTGCAGCACTGGTGGTGGCTGTCCGGCAATGGGCCCAGAGATCTCGAGGTTGAAGCCAGGACCCCTGTCTCCCCCTGCCACTTCCTCCAGCATGGCTGCTGAGGGAGGTGGGAGGGCTGGGCACAAGACCAGGCCAGACGCTGCTGCCCAGTGAGGGCCCCACACGGCAGCCGCAGGTACCCCCCCGGGCACTTCTCTCCCCACCAGATGGAGACCCGGGAATGCCTGTGACAGACACAGACCTGGTTCTGCGGAGTTCCCTGCCTCTCTGAGCGCTGGACTGGCCTGCCCAGCTGTCTGCTCGGTAAGGAGACGGCAGCCGCATCCACACTAAGGGAATTCACAGCCCCCGGCCCGATGTGCAGCCCCAGCCTGCTGCCCTGCACTACTGGTGGTGAAGTCTGCGGTGCCGCGAACACAGAGCCACGGGTCAGCTCCACTGCATCCCATCAACCCGCCCCTGCCCTGCAGCCCAGTCTGCACGACAACGGGGCCCCAGGGCCGGCTCCCAGGGAACAAACCCGTTAGCTCAGCTCTGTGTGTCTTCATGCCTACAGACACGCAGGGATGTCGACATTCCGAGTCAGGAATGCCTCCCTCAGAAGGGAGGCTGCAGGCTTCCTGGCCAGCGGGGAGCCACGCTGCAAGCCTGGAGCACCCGGCTGCGGCTGCGAGCCGTCAGCCCCGCGCGTTCCTTGCGGAGTCTCCTGCAACAAGACTCCAGGGCCCACCCAGAGGCTCCTGCCAAAAGCACACACAACGCCCCCGACGTGGCCTTTAACACAACTCAGCCATGCAGGTTTCAGGGCAGACAACGGGCTGCACCCCTGGCTCACAGCGACGCTGGTCAAGTTTCCAGTTCCTATCAAGCCAAGCCTGCTCCTTCCAGAATCCCTGCTCAACAATGCCAGCCTCGTCGGCCCTGCGGCCACAGCTGCTCCAGTCTCTGCAGGAGGCCTGGCTGGCAGCCCTTCATGGTTCGTACCTCTGCTTTTGAGACCAGCACCCACTGGGCCTCTGTGCCATGCCAGGCTCCCTGTGCACAGGGAGGGCTTCTCACAGAACCCAGGCCAGCAGGACACCACCTCTGGGTCAGTGGTCTCAGGCCCAGCTGGAAGCCAAGGGAGGCAGTCCAGCTGACTGGGGGCCACACAGGGTGCTGGCAGCCTGCAGAGCACAGGCAGCCGCATCAGCTGAAGCCAGCAGGGCGGGCTTGGCAGACCCCATGCTCCACGCAGGCCCTGGCACACCCAGTGCGATCCCAACACGAGCAGACTCAGAGGTCAGGGTGGGCGGGACCCGGGCGGGACCCACCCCCTCCTATCTGGTCATGGAATCCCAGGCCCCAGCGTCCTTCTGCTGTGGGCACCTCCCTCTCAGGCCCGTGCTGCAGAATGGTGCCCAGGAAGCCCACACAGCTCCCTTCGCGATGGCAGCCGTGACCAGGGCCAGAGCGCAGCTGTGCACACTGTGATGGGGCCGCAGAGGCATGGCCACGACTGCTGGTTGACGCCGGGTGCTACTCTCAGAGTGGAGCTGCACGAGGCCCTCGGGCAGCGTCTGTGGACCCCGGCCGGAGGCAAGCCTGCACCACTGCTTTGCTGCGAGCTGTTGCCCGACCCGAGCACCCAGTGCAACAGGCCCAGGCACGGTTCTTCCCAGGCCTTCTGGGACCGGCATCCCCTGGGACAGACAGGAGCGGCCCCAAGCCCTGGGATGCTGAGCCATCCTGCCCACATCACCTAAGCAGGGACCTGGGCTCCAACTCTCAGCAACTTCCCGAAAATACGCGATGAGAATGACACCCTTGGTCTCACCAAGTGTTGGCGTGACTGGTTCTGCCTGTTTACAGGAGCCGCTGACTACACAGGCCTCCTTCCCCTGGGCCGTGGATGGGCACCAGGGGGCATCTGAAAGGTGAGGGCTCCCTGCTGGACTGGCACCTGGGCATTTGCTCAACTCAGCCCACCCAGAACTGTGTCCCCTGACAGCTGCCTAGCCCTCTGGCTACAGCGTCCTCTTGACTTAGCCCAGCCACGCTGCACAGCTCCCGGAACCAGAGGGACTGCGGCGTGACTGGCCCGAGGTTGCGGAGAGAGGCTCTGAACCTGCTGCCACCACTCTCCCGGAGCCATCACCAAGTGAGGAGGGTCTGAGCGGGTGCTGCCATCAAAGAGCCATGCCGGCACCACCTGGTGGGCCCACAAGCACAGGACAGAGGCACCAAGGGCCCAAGGCAGGCGGGGAAGGCCATCAGCGAGGGCTGGTCAGCGTGGTCAGCAGGGGGGCCTCAGCTCTTCTCCTTCCCTCTTCCTTTAGAGTAGCCTAAGGGGCCAGTGCTATGGCGTAGCGGGTCAAGCTGTCACCTGCAGCATGGGTATCCCATGTGAGCGCCGGTTCAAGTCCCAGCTGCTCCACTTCAATCCAGCTCCCTGCTGATGGCCTGAGAAAGTAGCAGAAGATGGCCCTAGTGCTTGGGCCTCTGAACCAATGTGGGAGACCCAGAGGAAGCTCTTGGCTCCTGGCTTCGGCTCGGGTCAGCCCCGGTCACTGTGGCCATTTGGAGAATGAACTAGAGGATGGAAAACTTACCTGTCCGTCCCTCCCTCCCTCTCTCCGCCTTTCAAATAACTTTAAAAAATGAATGCTAAAAAGAAAAGACTAGTCTAAGGCTAAGTGAGGTAGGGCCTGGGTGCCTGGAGAAACCTCCGCAGGTCCTTCTCCTCACAGCTTCCAGAGGAAATGCCTGACTGCGGCCAGCACGGGGCCCCGCAGCCCCACGTCCCCACAGCCCCACGTCCTCGCGTCCCCGCGGCCCCGCGTCCCTGCAGCCCGCAGCCCCTCGTCCCCGCAGCCCCACGTCCCCGCAGCCCCACGTCCCCGCAGCCCCTCGTCCCCGCGTCCCCACGGCCCCGAGCCCCGCGGCCCCGCAGCCCCGCGGCCCTGCAGCCCCGCGTCCCCGCAGCCCCGCGTCCCCGCAGCCCCTCGTCCCCGCGTCCCCACAGCCCCGCGTCCCCACAGCCCCACAGCCCCGCGTCCCCGCAGCCCCGCGGCCCTGCAGCCCCGCGTCCCCGCAGCCCCGCGTCCCCACAGCCCCACGTCCCCGCAGCCCCTCGTCCCCGCAGCCCCACGTCCCCGCAGCCCCGCGTCCCCGCAGCCCCGCGTCCCCGCAGCCCCACGTCCCCGCAGCCCCACGTCCCCGCAGCCCCGCGTCCCCGCAGCCCCGCAGCCCCTCGTCCCCACAGCCCCTCGTCCCCACAGCCCCACGTCCCCGCAGCCCCACAGCCCCGCAGCCCCGCGTCCCCGCAGCCCCGCAGCCCCTCGTCCCCACAGCCCCTCGTCCCCACAGCCCCACGTCCCCGCAGCCCCACAGCCCCGCAGCCCCGCGTCCCCGCAGCCCCGCGTCCCCGCAGCCCTGCAGCCCCACATCCCCACAGCCCGCGGCCCCGCAGCCCCGCGGCCCTGCAGCCCCGCGTCCCCACAGCCCCGCAGCCCCGCGTCCCCACAGCCCCGCAGCCCCACGTCCCCACAGCCCCGCGTCCCCGCAGCCCCGCGTCCCCGCAGCCCCGCGTCCCCGCAGCCCGCAGCCCCGCGTCCCCGCAGCCCCGCGTCCCCGCATCCCCACGGCCCGCGGCCCCGCAGCACACTCACAGCGGATGCCGTAGATGGTGAGCGGGTCGAGCTGCTTCTTGCCGTGCTTGCCCTGGCCCGAGAGGTTGGACACGGCCTGCACCTCGCGGTGGAAGAGGTAGTCGAGCAGCGTCAGCGCCATCTTCTCGGCCGTGCGGCAGTTGGTGCTGATGTGCAGCATGTCCGAGGGGATGATGGCGCAGCGCACCCGCATTTCGGGGTTGTTCTCGTCGCCCAGCCACGTGCCGTTGGGGTAATCCTCTGCAAGAGAGAGAGCTCTCGGTCAGCGGTGCCAGGCCGCCCGGGGGCTGCAGACGTCCCAGGAGCCAGCACTGGGGTGTGGACCTCCGACAGGACAAACGATGACACCGTTCCCGAGAGCAGCTGAGCTGCTCCTCCTCCGTTTCAGGAAAAAGCTGGCGAAAGGCTGAGTCCCGCGTCCCCATGCTGCCCTCGAGGCTGGCGTGCACGGGAGCTAAGCTGCCTGCTGACCCAGCCCCGCCCCACAGGCAAAGCGCCTGGCGCTCCATACACCTGACAGAAGCGTGGCCGCTGGCACAAACCCACGGCAGCAGCTTTCATGGCACCCTTGGCAGAAAGGCCTGCACTTTACGGCACAGCCCAAGTTCACCATCAAGCTTAGCCCAGGTTCTCACAGCACCCCACCAGGGCAAGAGATGTTGACCACATTTCAAAACGTCTGCTTGCTTGAGACCCTGCCCACAAGTGGACAGGATCAGAGCAGCAGGCCACTGGAGAGCCCCGTCACTCTGGCTCTTCTCCCGAGTCCGCGGCCACAGGGAGCCCTGTGGGTAAAGCTGCTCCCAAGCACAGAGCACCACATGCCTGTCTCCCTGGAGTCTGCCACAAGCAAGCAGACGGTGACATCTACCAACACCAGGCGTCTGGAAGCCCAGGAACATAGGACCCGGTGTGGGCACGAGGGAGGGCACTGGTGGCCTGAGGCATCAGAGTGGAGCGTGGCCACCCTGCCACCCGAGCCGCATCCCTAGCATAAGGAACAGCGGGTGGACGCAGCCCAATGCTCGGAGCCCCAGGGACGAATCCTGTGTTCAGAGCATTTTAGGAGGAACATGAACACAGGACAGGAGGCACTGAGTCTTAACCAAGGAGCCAACACCACATGGGGCTGGCGCTGTGGCGTAGCGGGTAAAGCTGCCTCTTGCAGCGCCGGTATCCCATGTAGATGCCGGTTCTAGTCCCGGCTGCTCTACTTCTGATCCAGCTCTCTGCTATGGCCTGGGGTAGCAGTAGAAGATGGCCCGGGTCCTTGGGCCCTGCACCTGCGTGGGAGACCTGGAAGAAGCTCCTGGCTCCTGGCTTCGGACTGGCACAGCTCTGACCTTTGCGGCCAACTGGGGCGTGAAGCAGCAGATGGAGGACCTCTCTCCCTCTCTCTCTCTCTCTCTCTCTCTGCCTCTCCTCTCTGTGTAAGTCTTTCAAATAAATAAATGAAATCTTAAAAAACAAACAAAAACAACACCACAAATCACGTCCAAGTCTCCCTGTGGTGGAGATGCTGACCGAATGTGATCCCGTCCAGCAGCAGTGACAGGAGCTCCCTGCCGCCCCCTCACAGTGAGCACCAGCTCCGTGGGGGCCATCATGCACACCACAGGGCCTGCGGTAACACCAGGCAGCACCAAAGGCAGTGGCGCTCCTTGCTCCATCATCAAGGTCATCCTGACGGGTGTCAGGCTGCACGCGGGGACTGGTGCGCACACACCCAATGCAGGATAAGCACACCTGCAGGTCCGCGTGAGGTCACCCTGGCACCCAGCACCCAAGCCCATCCCACCCTCCTTTGCTCCTGGTCCTCCATAGACCTCCTTGTTTCGGCCAGGGCTCCTTCCGGCTCCTTCTCACTGGAATCTCCTTGGTCACCCAACAGGACCCCCGACACTGTCCCTCCAGGAGGACTGCTGCACCTCCCTCCACACTGGGCTTCGAGCTCTGCATGACCACGCTGGGGCGGGCTCACCATGTACCTCCTCTCTGGACTTCCTGTCGGCAGCGTAGCTCACCTTACTCCCCAGGAACTGGAGATCTGCAGGTGCCTACTGCACTGAGCGAGGGCCACGCCTGCCCCATGCCCAGCCAGGATGACACAGGAGCCCGCATGCTTAGGCCAAGGCAGGAATCTGGCTCCAGGCAAGTAGTGCTCAACCCAGGCTGCTGGAGACCTTTAGAAACATACCTGTGCCAAGAACCAGGCCCAGCAACTCCGAAGCTATCTGTCAAAGCTAGGCAGGGCCTATCCTGCGTAGTTCTAGAAGCCCCAGGTGGTTCCAGTGTATTACCAGGGCTGAGAAACACACTGGTGTCATGAAGAGCAAAGTGGTAAATGGATGTTGATAGCCAGGGACTGAAGGGCAGGGTCTCTGGGCCCCGTCACCCCAGAGCAGCAGCAGGAAACGGGGCACTTTCTAGAAAAGCGAGTTCTCAGGCCCAGCGCCAAGCAAAGCCTAGGAGGAACAGCCAGCAGCACTCTGGTGCTTGCCGGCCCGTGCTGGCAGTCGTGCCGCACAAACCCGCCCCGCTCAGAGGATGCAGACGGCGCATGTCCAGGTGGGCCTGCCGGGCACTGAGGCTACTGAGCTCTGCTGGGCTCAGGGCAAAGAAAGGCACAGCTCTGTGCCTGCAGCCTCACAGCCCCAGGCAGGGTGAACTCGCAGCTCCCCACGTCACAGCCCTGGTGCGCTGGTCCTCAGCGGGCCCTCACACACAAGAGGCGACCGCACTGTCCATCCAGGTCACAGGGCAAGCAAGGGCAGAGCGTGGATCCAAGCAAGCGCGCAACCAGACAGCTTCCTGCCTGCTGGAGTGCCCTGGGCATTGCCAACGTCTCCTCCTAAAAAGCTGCTCTGGAAGGGGGCGGGAGGAAGGTGTTCTTGGGAGGGACGCTGCAGTGCGATGGGCCGCACCAACGCTGGAGACGCTCACATGCCAGTGCAGTGCAGTGCCAGACTCCACTCGGGCTCCAGCTCCCTGGGAAACAGCACTGCTATCCCGTCTGGAGACCTGGATGGAGCGCCTGGCTCCTGGGTTCAGCCTGCTCCAGCCCTGGCATCGTGAAAACTTGGGTAGTGAACCAGTCAACGGGAGACTGGTTTGTTTCTGTGTGTGTGTATGTGTAACTCTTCCTTTCAAGTAGATGAAACTAAATCTTAAATACCACGAAAGGGACGGTTTTATATGCAAATTTCCCTATATGGAAGCAGAGGGAGGAGGGGGAGGAGGAGATCAGGTGACAGCGAGCACTGCATGGCAGGGATTCCTGCCCTGGGCTTCACACGGGTCCTGTTGGAAGGGACCGACCAAAAACACCAAAAACTCTCGCCTGCCTGCTTCGCACCACACGCTTCCTCCCCAGGGAGAGCCCCCTCCTCGTCCTGTGAATAGCAGGGATGTGGTCAGGTGGACGAGGTGGACGAGGCGCACAGGCCATGGTGACTGACTGGAAGGGTGACAGGCCGCTGCCACAGGAGCAGGGAAACGTGCAGCGACAGGGGACCAGGGCTCCACTGCATCCCCACGAGGCACAGCCACAGCCAAAGCCGCTTCCCTGAGGCTGCTGTCCCCTGGGAATGCTCGCCCTGCCTCACCTCTGCCCTCTCCGGAACTCAGCTTCACGCTGGGGACAACAGAACACGTCATGTACATGGAAAACAAGGCTGAGCACAGGCCTACAGCAATATTTGAGAAAACCACCTTCCGGTAATTCGAAAATGACATTTTACTGAAACACACTGGTCCGATTTTGGCACCTGAAGCAACAGAAATAGTCGCTTTCTGTGAAAGTACAAGTCAGATTACTAGGAAAATAAACGTGCCTTCTCTTCCAGCCACCTAAGACCCACAGCACTGCGACTCTGAAACACAGCAGGTGCAGACAACACCGCTGGCTGCCAGGTGCACGTCCGCGCCGTAAAGCGCGCCTGCCTGCTGAGCGGGCTCCCGAGGAGGACTGGAGAAACCCCAGAGCTGAGAGGGTGACACGGCCAGCAGCCTGGCTCCAGGCTTCCTCCTCCAGAGAGGACAGAGGACAAGCATGCTCCACGGGGCTCCCTGGGCCTGGGCCCTTGGCCAAGTGTCACAGTCAGAGGCAAAGACAGCACCACAGTCCGTCCTCGTCCCTGCCTCACGCTTGGCCTGCACGGCCGTGACTCTGGGGCTGCTCTCCTCCGGGGAGACACAGAGCGGCCGAGCAGCCGGGACACTGGTGCCTCCCTGCTCCTCCACAGCAGGCAGCCCAACCCCAGGGCAGCTGAAGAGGCGGCCAGACACAACTTGGGCACCAAGGCTGCAGGAGGCCAGGGATGGACCGACCAGAAAGTCCCCAGTGCTCCAAGCACTACCTCACCCCAATCCAATGGAACGCACCTCCTGGGGCCTTCTGAGACAGGAAGCCCTCCCCCACCCCCCCGGCGACTAGGCCAGCATCTCAGTGTCCGGGGTCCCACTTTCCGGCCGTGGCACACTCCTAGCTCCCACCATGCTGCCCGCCTCCCACATTCCAGCTGCCACTCTCCCAGGCTATGCCTGAGACTCCACGTACTCCAAACGAGCTGCCGTGGAACGACTGATGATGCACCTCCGTCTCCAAAGAAAGCAACACTCTGCCGTCCAGAGACTGCTCGCGACGGCAACCCTCACTTCAACTTAGCTGCCTTCCAGGCCAGCGTTCAGGAACAGTCGGGCTCACGAGCCGGCTCAGCGTACGTCTTCCACCCATGCTGACGCTACCTTTCACCTGGCTTCCGTAAAGCCCTGGCCAAGCTACCTGTGACTCGCAGAGGCCGCACACACAACGGGCCGTCCCGAAGAGTAAGTCCACGCAGACCCCACAAGCCGGGAGCCCAAAGGCCGGCACCCCGCCACCGCGCAAGCTGCCGATCACAGGGCTCCCGGCTCAAGGTGCGCCCGTGGAATCCTAACAGCAGTGAGTCGCCTCCCCCACCCCTGGTAGAGTGTAAGAACTCCATGGCTGATACACGACTCCTGACATCATTACGCTGCTGCAACTGAACGGAGCTCAGAACGCCATTGCACATGATGTGGGTCCCAGCAGGCTGTCTCTGGCATCTGCTAGTGTGACGCCACTACAGACGCCCCGAAAGAACCTGCCCTGGCGGGGCCGGGGTGGGCAGCGCGTGGCCGAGCTGCTAAGACACAACTTGGGACACCCCTCTTCCACATGGAACCGCTGGGTTCAGGTCCTGGTGGAAGGAAGAAAGGAGAGGAGGAGGAAGGAGTGAATTATCAAACCTTCGTCCCGACGACCTACCCTGGAGCAGGGGACATCTCATGGATGCCTGGGATGGGGGGAGGGGGCAGATGGAAGGCCCCGTGTCTGGACGACAACGTGGGAACCCAGCAGCCTCCCAGTGGGGCCCCTTTCAATACAAACAAAGATGACACAAGCACCCGACACGGAATGTGAGAATTCCAGGAATCTCACACCATCACTCCACAGACGACAAATCAGAGACAGCGCCTGAGAAATTACTCAATCCACTGTTTCTCTCGAGACAGTTTCTGGTCCAGGGTTCGTAGATCAGCAATCCTATCAGAAAGATTTTGCCAGTAAACACTCACATATGTCTTAAAGTGGAAAGGCAGCTTAACTGCCAACGTGGCTGGGCGGCTGTGCCGGGACAGGGTCTGAGCCCCAGGCGGCTGTGCCTGCGCTGGGGCCACGCAGCTCAGTGCCCTGGAGGCCGGGAGCCCCCAGTCAGATCCTGCTCAGCACCCCAAGGCCGCAGCTGAAACCATGTGGGTCGCTGTCCCGTCTGCCCTCTCCCCACTGTCCACGTGATCAGAATCGCAGTGAGACAGCTCTCCCCACTGTCCACGTGATCAGAATCGCAGTGAGATAGCTCGCTTCGCAAAGATGTTCTGTGACTCTCAGAGGCAGTAAGCAGGGGGCGTGCACAGAGCAGCAACAGAACACCAGCGCCCCTGAGACGCAGCAGGCTGCTCAGACGGGTCCCAGCCCCCAGGGCCGGGGACCAGACCACCACCAAGCAGCCCAGCGAGCACGGCCTCCGTGAGGTCCAAGAGAGCTCACGTCTCCGACGACCCGCGCGGTATGGAAGGTGTGGATGCTTCCCCAGGAGTCACAGAGCAGCTTGGGGTGAGGCGGGCAGGGACCGCATGCAGCTCTGAGCTCCTGGCTTTGGCCTGGACCAGCCCCAGCCGTTGTGGTTCTCTGAAAACGCAGGCACTTTAATACTCACACAAGAAAACAACCTGTATCCTGGGAGCCAGGAAGTAACGTGACTGCTGACACACCTGCTGCCCGCTAGCACAGCCCTCGCTCACGGCCTATGTCCAACACAGGACACAAAGTGACAACTGACGCACCCAGGATTCTCCGGAGGCAATGACCAATCTAGAATTACATGGAGGAGACAACTGCAAAGCCCTGCGAATTGACTGAAAACCATGGAAATGAATGCTCTGCAGTGGTTACTTCCAGGCCAGTGCTGGGCTGAGTGGTTAAAGCGCCTTTTGGGTTGGGAGACTCAAGTGCCACACCACGAGTGCCAGCTCTGCTCGACTCCAGACTCCTGCAAGGAGGGGCAGGCAATGGCGCCAGTAACCAGCCTGCAGGCACCACAGAGCAGACCCCGGCCGAGTTCCTGGCTCCTGGCTTCATCCTGGCCCAGCCCAGCCATTGCTGGCATCTGGGAAGTGAACCAGCAGACAGGCTCGCTCGCGCTATTTCTGGCTATCAAGAAAATAAAATAAATAAATAAATAATTTTAATAGTCAATTCAGATCTCAACTTAGAAAAAAAGTTGTCCCTACTTCTCTTCCTTTGCCCCATTCTGCCATCCCAGTCCTAGGAATTTATATCACAGGTGAAAGTAACTGTTTAGGGGCCGGTGCTGTGGTGCAGTGGGTTAACGCCCTGGCCTGAAGCGCTGGCATCCATATGGGCACCGGTTCCAGTCCTGGCTGCTCTACTTCTGATCCAGCTCTCTGCTGTGGCCTGGGAAAGCAGTACAAGATGGCTCAAGTCCCTGGGCCCCCACACCCACGTGGGAGACCCGGAAGAAGCTCCTGGCTTTGGATCGGTGCAGCTCCGGCCGTTGCGGCCAATTGGGAGTGAACCATCTGATGGAAGATCTCTCTCTCGCGCGCGCGCGCTCTCTCTCTCTCTCTCTCCCTCCCTCCCTCCCTCTCCTCTCTCTGTATAACTCTGACTTTCAAATAAACAAATAAATAAATCTTTTTTAAAAAAGTAACTTTAACCAAATGCCGTTTTCAATGTTTCCACAATAGTGACAAGTCTTTCTAGAGGAAAAACATTTTGCTCAACAGAAAACCCTACGGGCCTGGCACCGTGGAGTAGCAGGTAAAGCTGCCGCCTGCAATGCCAGCATCCCATGTCATGTGGGCGCCGGTTCTAGTCCCAGCCACTCCACTTCTGATCCAGCTCTCTGCTATGGCCTGGGAAAGCAGTGGAGGATGGCCCTGTACTCGCGTGGGAGACCTGGAAGAAGGTCCTGGCTCCTGGCTTCAGACTGGCACAGCTCTGACCGCTGTAGCCATCTGGGGGAGTGAACCAGTGGATGGAAGACCTCTCTCTCTCCCTGACTCTCTGTAACTCTTTCAAATAAATAAATAACTCTTAAAAAAAAAAAAAAAAAAAAAGCCCTATACTGTGCTTTAGAAAGCAGCTCAGCTCACGGAGAGGGGCACAACGCCTACCGGTCCTACCAGCTAGCCACAGGCAGACTTCAGAACTCCAGCCTTTGCTCCCCCCCACTCTGCAGTAACCTGGTTACCGTAGCTAAGTCCCTAACAGAGCCACACGAAGGCCCCGGGTGGCGTGAGGCCTCTCAAAGGCCCTGGCCAGCCAAGGCCAAGCAGGAGGACATCGCAGCCCTGGCAGGAGAGAACCGGGGCCAGGCGAAGTCCCACCCCTGCCTTCCAGCTACTGGCCAGAAGCTGCAGCACGGCTTATGCCAGGAACCCAGCCCAGGTCTGTCCCCCAGATCTGCAACACAGCCCGCAGACGCTGAGCCGAGTGCTGGTGAGGAAGGCCAGGGCTCTGCTGTCCGTCCTCAGGAAGCACCCAGGACTTGAGCCAACAAGCCAAACAGGCTGAAGAACGCTACAGAAAACTGCACTGCATGGAGGGTTTCCTCGCTGCAGTGGGAACAGTGAGGCACATGTGTCAGCACAGGACAAGCCCAGGAGACTGGAGGCCTCGGAACGGGGGATTAGTTATTCCATCATCCCCATCCTCTGTGTTAGGTTTCTAAAGAGCAGAAGTAAAGCTGTCCCTCACCCCGACTGTCTTGGCTGACGGGCACCCACCTTCCGAGTTCAAGGTGATCAGGGTGACGTTGTTCCCGATGCTCTGACCCCCTGGCTGGCCGCAGGTGGACACAGAGTCGCTGGCCTCCGACCCACTCTCCCCGTCCTCATTGTGGCTGTCGTCTTGACCCGGCACCTTCACCACGATGGTGTTCTGCCGACGCCCAGGGACTGCGCTGTGGGAACAAACACGCCAGCCAGTGCTGTGAGAGGGGCACGACCAGGCAAGCAGGGGTCAGCTCTGCTCACTGCCAGGCGTGGGTCCTGGCCTAGCACGGCGCTAACTAAGTCTGGACCGCACTGCTCTCCCTACAAAGGTTAAGGTGGCAATCTAACGGGAGAGGACAGCCTGGGCTTAACAGAAATCAGACAAAGAGGAAACGAAGGGAGGAAGAAGCTACTTACAGCACAAAGGAAAGAAAACCACAACTCACTGTGACTTGGCCTAGCACGTGCTGGCAGAGGCCATCCTGTCAGTGGGCGGAGCTTGACCGAGAGCATCTGAGCATCTTTTATGGGTGCGTCAAAGGGAAGGCTACAGGCCGAGGAAGCACACCATGGGCCCGGTGAGCACAGGCCGCACTTGCGACACCCAGAGATGGCTGGGCCTCCGAAAAGCAACCTCACCCCCGTCACTTGCACCAACAAAGTCCACTCAGGGGCCACAGATCCAGAGAACTCACGGGGCCGCCTCATCACCAGGGCAGCTCCTGAACGTGCTCACAAAAGAAAACCAAAGGGCCGTCTGGAGGCCTGCAGAGGACCCTCCCAACAGCCCCCGTGGGCCACGAAGCACCAAGATCCGGCAAGCAGACACGTCTCCCTGCCTGCAGTCCAACTGTGCGCAGCTCCGGCCGCCGGGGGAGCCGCTGCCCTTGCACTCTCTGCACCTGCCTCCCGAGACTGCCCGGCTGAGCTCCCCCTGCCACTCGGGCGCCCCTCCGAGTGAGCCTCCACCAGCAGACTGGCTCCTTCCTGCCTCTCACCTCCACCATCAGGCCCCTGCGATGCTCGTCCAGAGAGGCTACCACAACGAGAAACCGGGACAAAGCTGGAGGAGGACCCATCTGCACAAGAGCCTGAGAGAAAGTGGACCAGCAGGGAACCAAAGCAGCAGAGCCCTGGCAGGGGCCTGTGACGGGGGACACCCGAGCCCGGGATGCTGGCAGAGGGCCGCCTGCAGGGCCTCCACCTCCACACACAGGGACAGCGCCGTCTGTCCACTCCCACTTCTGACCAGAGTCCACCCAAAATGCCTCAAAAGAAAAAGGTGTGAGAAAAAACTGACCACCTGCAAAGGTCAGCGTCACCGGCAGATGTGAGAGGAGGAGACACCCAGGGGACCGGCACAGCAGGCGGGAGGACAGACGCCTTCCCTGAGCGGGGATGCACAGTGACCTCCCTCCCTCGCACACATCTGCGCCAGTACAGGGGCCCTGGCCGCCTGCCCTCTGCACCGCGGTGGATCAGGACACGGCTCTTGACCTCGCCAGCTGCCCTGGGTGCTGCACTGGCCCTCCCCGACCGCCACCACCATGGACCACGTGCTGGGACAGTGCCCTGGCTGGGGACAATGTCTTCGTCTCAGTGGGGGAAGGTGGGGGTGCCGTGGCTACTGACTTGCTAACGACATTTTCCAGGGGGTCCGGCGCCCTGTTGCTCAAGGGGTCTTCCATCTTGGCTACAATGGCGTTCTGCCGGTCACTGTTGAGTATTACTGTAGTCTGGGGGACGGCGCTATGGAACAAAAGAATCACAAAGAAAAGAAGACCTTAACACAGCGACATTCACTTTAAGAGCACATGCGAGCAATTCAACACAGTCCACACCCCGTGACCTGCACGAAGGCAGCGAGGGAACCGACACCAGGCGAGACCGGGGTGGCGAGGACGGGGAGCTCCAGGGAGCTGAGCTTCCCTGCTGGGCTCAGCTGAGCTATCAGAGCCCGCGTGGAGCAGAGGCTGGGCTGTCACGGGCGGCCACGCGCGGCTCAGTCTGTCAGAGCAGTGGCGGACACCGCTCCTCGTGCCCCCGGGCAGATCTGCACGCTCCTGCCTGCACACACGTCAGCACCAGGAACGCGATCCTCCCGGGGAACAGGTGGGGACCACACGGCGCCTGAGGTGGGCCCGCCGGAGCACAGGGGCTACGACAGGGGGCGCTGACAGAGCAGCGCCCTCCGCACAGGCCCCATTTCCCACGGCTGATTTTTGTAACCTAGTGCTCTGTGGTCCCAGAAACTTCTAAGTTGTGGGATGCTGGGAGCAAGAAGAACAGGCTCTTGTAGCACAAAGGAACGCTTCCTGGGAGTAAAACGTCATCATCCTTGGACTCCACGCTCAGGAAAACCTGCCTTCCCGGGACTCCAGCTGAACCTGACTCACCATTCTGAAATAACTACTCACAGGCAGTCACGAGAACAGTGCCCTGCGACCTCTCGAGCATCCCCTAACCTAATGGTGACAGCCTTGGTACCTGGGGCGCCACGGCAACGGCAGGAGAGACGCGCGGGCCCTACCCAGATTTCACCTCCGTCTATGGAAGTGTGCCAGCGTGTGCAGCTGTATGCAGCTGGGACCCAAACACACCAAGACAGGAGCAGCCCTCGGCTCCAAGGAGCTCTGTGGAGCGAACACGCCCGCCCAGGCCCCTGTCCACCTGGACAGCCTCACCAGCCAGGTGACATCAAGTGGGGGGACAGCCGCGGCTCGCCCTCCTCCCTCGGTGGCCTGGCTGTGCTGGTCCACTGCAGCACGGACCTGCTGAAGGACATCCGGCTGTCCAGATACAGCTGCCAGGGACACCCGTGGACGGGCTTGCACGTGGACACACGTCTCCATGAGGGCGAGAGCTGGCCAGAGCCCCGGCCCCCCACGTCGTCAGCGGCACTGGCGCTGCCTGCTTTGCCTCTGCCTTTCCAGCGGGCACGCGGTGGCGCCTCACTGTGGCCGCTCCTGGGGCGGCGCACCTGCTCACACCCGCACTGGCCAGCCCATCCCCTCCCGGGCACAACGTCTGCTCACTGGTTCTCAGGCATGCTGAAACTGGGTCATTTCGTGCTGCTGAGCTGTGAGGGTGCTGTGGTGCCCACCCTGCCCACGTCAGACGTGTGGCTGCCGGCGTGGTCTCCCTGCCCTCTTCACGCCTCCCTTATGGGTCCAACTCACCAACCGCCTCACAGATCTGTGATTCGCTGGCAGTTCCTTTTCACACCAGGTGTGAGGGCGTATGAGGTGCCCTCCTCCGCTGCACACCACGTCTGGCTGCCACAGGGTCCCCCTTCTTCCACTCCACTCCACTGCTCCAGTACTTCGGCAAAAGCCCCTGGGCACGTCCGCGTGGCCATTTCTGTTCTCTACTCTGCTCCCCGGGTGGTCATGGATCCCCCCACTCCCACCCTTGGCCTGAATCCTAAAACTTGCTTCTGTCTCCTCCCCAAGTGGAAGCGGCACCAGAGCCTCAGGAAGGAGGAGGGGGCTGGGCCGCAGCTGCTGCTGAGGGCAGGGCGATGCTGCACAGCTGAGCACCCTGCAAAGCCACGCAGCTCCACGCACGGCCCGGGGCCAGGCCGGACCCACCAGTCGGCCAGCTCATGCAGGCTGAGACGGCACGGCAGGGCCAGCGTACAGACAGAGGATCGATGTCTGCTCTAGACAGCACGGCCAGCGAGTGGCAGAGCTGCACTTGAGCCCCAAGTCCTCCTGTGACACGCAGAGCTGATGTGCCAAACCCAAATCAACAAGACACACATCCTCAACCTGGAGCCCCCCCCCCCCCCCACGGCCTCCAGGGGAAGCCAAGGCCCTGCAGAGACAGCTAGGAACCTCGTTCTTCCTTCCAACTCCCGGAGGAAGTTCTGACTGACACCCAAAGACGAAAAGGCCCAGCAGGCACAGCAGACCGAGCCACTGCTGGGACGCCCACACCCCACATCAGAGAGCTATTCGAGCTCAGGCTACGCCACAGCTGATCCGGCTCCTGGCTTCGTCTCAGGAGGCAGCAGGGAGACTTGCGTGGACTCCCAGCTCCTGGCTTCGGCCTGGTCTGGCACTGCTTATTGTGCGCGTCCTGAGTGAACATGCACACGGAAGGTACCTTTCCGTCTCTTGTCACTCGGCCTTTCAAGTCGATGAACATAAACACCTCTTTAAAGGCGAAACAATCACTCTCTCTCACACACTCACACACACACACACACCCTCAGACACGCAGATGCCTCCAACCTTCCCCCCGGCAGGCGTGTGGCACCTCTTCATCAGCTACCTACCCTGGCTGGCTGTGTGGGTCTCCGCCTCTACATGGATCCTTGTTTTGTTCAAGGACCACCCATGGTGCCTGCAGGACACCACCTGCTCGAGGCATGAGTGAGTTCCAGAACAGGCCTCTGGTGGGATAAAACTCGCTGACTGCACGGCCTTGTGTTGCAGGTCCAGGGGCAGGAGAAGCAACCAGGGAAGGGTGCTCACGCCACAGCACCCAAGGGACGGGCCTGGACATGCTCACACGGGACACAGGCTGACCCTGACTTCTGGAGTTCTCGAGGCTGAGAGCAACCAAAACCTCTGGGCTTTCTGGGGGACCCCAGCTGAGTGTAGATGCTCGGCAAATGACAAGTGCTGACACTACAACTTGCCAAACCTCACAGGGACGCTGAAGCTCACAGCTAGCGCTGTGTCCGCATTCCTCACTCGCAGCAAGCCTCGCTCGCTGTTTTTATCTCCACCATACTGACAAAGAGCAGGGCTCCAGCCGGCGCCGTGGCTCAACAGGCTAATCCTCCGCCTTGCGGCGCCGGCACACCGGGTTCTAGTCCTGGTTGGGGCGCCGGATTGTGTCCCGGTTGCCCCTCTTCCAGGCCAGCTCTCTGCTGTGGCCCGGGAGTGCAGTGGAGGATGGCCCACGTGCTTGGGCCCTGCACCCCATGGGAGACCAGGAGAAGCACCTGGCTCCTGCCATCGGATCAGGGCGGTGCGCCGGCCGCAGTGGCCATTGGAGGGTGAACCAACGGCAAAAAGGAAGACCTTAAAAAAATTTAAAAAATAAAAAAGAGCGGGGCTCCTACCCTGTGAACCTGCTTGGCCACGCCACAGCCTGCCCTTTCGTTTCTGTTGCTTTAAAGACTCGTTTCCTTATCTGAAAGGTAGTTACAGAGAGAGAAGGAGAGGCAGAAGGAGAGAACGAGAGAGTGCGCACTCTTCCATCCGCTGGTTCACACCCCAGATGGGCCAGGCTGGGGCTTCATCCAGGTCTCGCATGTGGGTGCAGAGGCCCCACACTTGGTCCATCCTCCACTGCTTCCCTAGGCACATTAGCAAAGAGCTGGATGGGAAGTGGAGCAGCCAGGACTCGAACCGGTGCCCACATGGGATGCCAGCGCTGCAGGCAAGTGCGTCCCCACTGTGCCACAGCACGGCCCCTGCCCATTCATTCTAACTGGCTCTGACACGCTTAAGACAACGGCCTCGGTCTTTAGAGTTCTCACGGCAAATGGCCGAGGCGAGGGCGACAGAGCCACCAGAGCCTCTTCTCCACCCAGGAAAGCGCTGTCGCCCCGTCACACTGCCTCAGAGGGACAGCACCCAGGACCAGGGTCCACCGGCACGACTGTGGAGCAGCAGGAAGCACCGAGCGGCGACAGCAGGCGGAGGACGCTGGGTGGGACAACCCGGGTGGGTGCAGCTCTCAGCCAGGGTCGGTTCTGAGCGCACGCGCACTGGCGCTCCCTCCGCCTGGGCCAGCACACGGAGCCCGGTGCCAGCAGACTCCTGAGCAGCTGACGGCCGCTTCACAGTCCCCTCTGCGGCTGCCAGTCACCACTCAGCACGCCCAGCCTGGGGAACTTGACAGAACGTGAATTTCCTAAATGACATACATTTTTTCAAAGAAAAAACTCAACAAAAGCAAGCTATCGAAAACCTCAAGTCACTTTCCCTGCTTCCTCTGTCAGAAAACATGCTGGGGCAGGCACAGTGGCGCCCCAGGTTAAGCCACCGCCTGCAGCACTGGCATCCCATATGGCCGCCGGCTGGAGTCTTGGCTGCTCCACTTCTGATCCAGCTCCCGTCAATCTGCCCCCCCGCCCCAGGCCTGGGCTGTCCCACTCAGCAGCTCACAGCACACACTCAGATTACAATGTTCTACTGCTTTGTTACCACTGCTCCCATGCTAACCAGTGAAAAGTCTGCAAAGTCAGACTTTGGTATTAGAATAAATGTGTTGAAATGGATAAAAATAAATCAGTGCTAAAATTTTCCTTCCGAGGCCAGCACTGTGGCATAACCGTCACTGCCGGCACCCCATATGGGTTCCAGTCCATGTCCCAGCTGTTCCACTTCCAATGCAGCTCACAGCTAACACACCTGCGAAAAGCACAGGAAGGCGGCCCAAGGGCCTGGGTCCCTGCACCCGTGTGGGAGACCCAGAGGCAGCTCCCCCTTTCAGCCTGGACCAAACCCTGGCCATGTCAGCCATCTGGGGAGTGAATCAACAGATGGAAGGTATCTCTGTGTGTCTCTTTCAAATAAGCAAACCTTTAAAAAAATAGTTTCTTTCCAATATCTAATGAGACGAACAAAATACCACATAAAAACCAAGCCTCCCAAGGCCAGCGTTGCGGCACAGCAGGTTAACCCGCCGCCTGCAGGGCTGCCATCCCATACAGGTGCCAGTGTGAACCCTGGCTACTCCACTTCCCATCCAGCTCCCTGCTCATGTACCTGGGAAAAGCTTGGGCCCCGGCACCCACATGGAGACCCTGAAGAAGCTCCTGGCTCCTGGCCGCACTGGCCTCGCCCTGGCCATTACAGCCATTTGGGGAATGAACCAGGGAATGCAAGATCTCTCTCTAAATAAAACAAATCTTCACCAAAAAAACCCCAAAACCTCTTTCCAGTAATGAACTTCACTGGAGCCTGGAACGGTGAACCCAATCAGACGAGCTTCCACCAGAAGCTGCAGGAAGCAAGGAGCCCGGCAGCGGGGCAGGGCCGCCCCCTCTGAGCAGGAGGGCATCTGTGAACTGGGGGTGCTGAGACACAAGCGAGGAAGGGGGCTGGGCATCGGGACGGCTCTGGGGGAGTCAGCAGGTGCCTGTGACACCCTCGGGCAACAGGGCTCACTGCACTCGGCTCATCTTCAACACAAAGGGAAACGGGGCTTCCAGGCCTAGGGAGGGAACGCACAGGGTGAGCCTGGGGCTCCCCTCAGAGCATCACGGAAGCAAGGAAGCGTTCCAAAGAACCGGAAACAAAGACCCTGGACGATGCGGTGCCCAGCAGCCAGCCGAGAGAGCCCAGTGGGCAGAGCTGGGGCACCCACTCGGCAGTGAGTAAAGGAGCCTGAACCCAGACTCGGAGCGTAAGACAGACACCCAGGCATCCACAGCGATAAACACAGGACAGCGCGAACTACCAACCGGGAAAGAGCCGACTTCTCTGCAGGCTCCGCCCCCCAGGAGGTGGCACACCACTGCCTGCTTCTCCAGGGGACTACGCACTGCAGTGGGAAACCGAGGACACGGGGCAGCCAGTGACGCCCATGGACATCACAGAGCCGAGTCACGCTGAAGGGAGGTGGCAGCCAGTGATGCCCGTGGACATCACAGAGCCGAGTCACGCTGAAGGGAGGTGGCCCTGACAAGACATGAGGGAGGGAGGACACTGCTGCTGGGGTCTCCCTCCCCAACCCACCCCCCAGTCTAATCATGGTGCAAACAGTGGGCTGCTTCCAATGGAGGCGGGTCCTACACAATAACCTGACTGGCACTCAAAAACCAGGAAAGGGCAGAGAAGCCGTGACAGGCCAGGGGGCCTAACGAGACCCCACAGACACTGCACAGACGAGCAGGCAGGTGGCGTGAGCGGAGGAGCTGAGGGGGGACAGCTCCGGCTGCCACAGCCGCTGCAGCCAGCCCGCACGGCAGCCTGGTCTTGTACCACCCAAATCCTCTTGCTATGTCCCGCCAGGCCCTGCCCCTTCTGCAAATTCACGACTAGTGCCAGGTGGAAATAGCCAACGCGGCTGTGGGCTGTGTCCCTGCATGACCTTTAATAAAGTCGCCATGGGTACACTCCCACTGCCGCCACACCACGCCACGCCCCTGATGCCGTGACACAGAGAGATTTCCGGAACAGGGCATGGGGACTCAGAGCTCCGGCCCCGCCCCAACTCCACCCACTCTGATTCTTCAATTAAGCCCCTCAGCCCCCAACCCCCCATGCCTCCTGAAACCCTAGAAGAACAGCCCAAATCTCGTTGAGCGTTGGGGCAGAGGGGGATTGGCGTCTTCCCACTCGCTCACCCTCCCGCGAGCCTGCCTGCGCTTGGTTCTGGGTGTGTACTGTCCTCCGTCTTTCAGTACACCTTGCTTTTCCACACACTTTGGTGCTTCCACGTTGAATTCTTTCACCTGTGACGGGAATGGCCCAGAATGCATTTAGCCAGGGGTCCCACACGGCCCACAGAGGGGAGACGATGGAGAGCACCACGTCAATACATTCCAGGATTGAGATGGAAGGGGCCAGCCCCAGAGACGACCAGCACTAAGGCAGGAGGCCACAGTGACCAAGCCCTGTGTTTATTAAAGGCCTCGGCCCGGACAACTGCACCGGCCACCACCATCAGGCACCCAGGGGAAGGAGCCTCACCCGACAGGAAGGCTCGCAGACAGCGGAGGAGCGGGAAGGAGAGCCTAGCTCAGGGCAGCCAGGCGAGACGCGTGTGCGTCCACAGCCTGCCTCAGCGACTGACTGCACCTTCTCTGGGGCTCACGGCAGACCCGAGCCGAGAGCGAGTCCCAGCAGAGGCCCTCAGGACACGAGGGCCGGGCATCAGACATCGGCACGACGTCCACAGCTCACTGCACTGATGCCGGAAGACAGACACTGGCCCCGAAACGCCGAGGAAAAGGGAAGACAGGAAACACTGACACGAGGCCAGAGCCAGCACGGGGAGCCAATGGTTCAGACATGGACAGAGTGAACCCTGACGTGCAGACAGAATCACGTGCGCTAACAATTACAAAGACAGCTACGGGCGGCAGCAAAAGCAGTGAGCTGAGAAGCGCCCCAGGATGAGGACGGTGCGCAAGACTCCGCATCTCCACACGCTACCAGCGGACATGCTGCCCAGGGTGCCTGCATCGACCAGCAGGCGCGCTGAGAGATGAATGTAGCAAATGCGCCTGGGAGCCGCACACTGCATGTGCCTAATCAGCAGCCTGGCAGGCCCAGCCACAGCCCATGAGCCGCGAGTTCTAAAATCTAAGCACCCCAAGTGTTCAGAAGTACACAATCTTCTAGAACGTTCAACTTTATTATCAGTGTCGGTTATTGGCAGGTCTCCCTTGAGCCGTCAGAGGCCATGCATGTAACCTGTTCCCTGTGGCTGGTACCCAGCCCCGACCCAGACAGGGATCTCAATCAGGCCCCCCAATGTCACACAGACCCCGCAGGAAGAGGACTCAGATATGCAGAACCAGGCTCACCCTGAGTGCAGGCCACTGTGTGCTGCCCAGGGCTGCCCGCTCTGCTGGGCCCGCAGGGGAGCGGGGAGGAGCCCTCAGCCTGGCTGCGCATACTTGTGAGGCTTATCTCCAAGCAGTTCAGATCTGTGATGTAATCACACAAGGTATGATCACTTAAAAAATTCCAGCCTCCAATGAGATAAGCAAAGAATTAAACAAGTCCTTCATGCCTAAGACCAAACTGTTTCTTCACAGTGCAGACAGCACTACATCTTGAGTTCATCACATTCCAGAGCCAATGACCTGCTGTACTTCTCCAAGTGTTTTCTAATTCACTTATTTAAGAGGCAGAGACAGAGGGGCGGAGAGACAAGGACAGAGCCAACTCTCATCTGGTTCATTCCCCAAATGCCGACAAAGGCTGAGGCCAAACCAGGAATCCAGAAAGATCGCCCCCAATGGGTCAGCAGGGCCTGCACTGAGCCATCACTGCTGGAGTCAGGGCCAGAGCTGCAACGAGAATCCAGGACCTGATAAGGCGTGCGAACGCCCCTCCCAGCGCCCTAACTGCTGGCACACGTGCCTGCCCGAGATCCTGGGCTTCTGCTGAGTGACAGTGACGCCTGACTGGGAACAGCTCCACGCCAGTCTCCTCTGCCAGGACTCCCACTCACGGCCAAACAGGAGCCCCGGGCACCAAGAAGCCGAGGGCTGCAGCCAGAGGAGGCCTTCTGCGGGGCACCCTCAGCATTCGGACAGAGGCTCTGCAGACGGAGGGCGGCAGCAGCCAGGGTCCTGACAAGGAGCTGAGGCTTTTCTGGGCCCCCTGTTCCCACCCTCTAGGGGTCAACACTCAGCTTCGAGGAAAGGAAAAAAAAAAACCCTCGCTACGCCCCCTTCAGGACGCCCCTCTAAAACAGACTTAACTCACTTTCTCTTAATTTTGAGAGCTACTGTTTTAAAGAAGCCTCTGACTTACTACAATTACATTAAGATTGTAAAAGCATAATAAATTTCTCCTGATTTTTAATCTTTTAAAAATAATAAAACAGCAATAGCTTTCTTGTCAATGAGCACGTTCAGTTAACGACAGCCACCCAGCGGGAGCCCCTGTCTTCTGTTACCATCTGTGTCAGGGAGCAGCCTGGCTCCAGCCTCCACAGGGCACCAAGACACCGCGGTCGGCTCTGGGCCCTGCAGCGCCGAGTGCAGGCAGCTCTGTCCCACAAGGGCAGCGCGCTCAGCACGTTCCCCCAGTCTCTGTCTTTCAGAGTTATCTGCACAGACACACTGCGCGTGCCGCGCCCTTCCGGCCACCCGGTGCTGAAACACTCCCTACCCGGTGCCAACCCCAGGCATCCACGGCCACACACGACACCTCCCACACATCTCGGAATGTAAAACTTCACGTCGCTACACCTGCACACCAATTGCACAAAATCCACGTTCATGGCACACCTGGAGGAGAGCAAAAGCCCCGCCTTCGAATTCAATCCATTTCCTGTCGCCAAGAACGCGGTGGTGGGTGAGTCCCTATCCGAGGAGCCTCACCAGTCTTTTCATAGAGACGGAGCTGCAGCTTCAGAGAGAGGCTCCGCTCCTCCTCTTCCCACCTGAAGTTATTTGGAGTCTCATTCAGTCTCAATCTGAAAATCCAGGGGCCGGCCCTGGGGCACAGCAGGTAAAGCTGCGCCTGTAGTGCCGGCATCCCATACGGGCGCCGGTCCTAGTCCCGGCTGCTCCACTTCCGATCCAGCTCCCTGCTAGGGCCAGGAAAAGCAGGAGGAGATGGCCCATGTTTGGGCCCCTGCACCCACGTAGGAGACCAGGAGGAAGCAACTGGCTCCTGGCTTCGGATCAGCACAGCTCCGGCCGTTGCAGCCATTTTGGGAGAGAACCTCTCTCTCTCTCTCTCTCTCTCTCTCTCTCTCTCTCTCTCTCTCTCTCTCTTGCCTCTCTGTAATTTTGCCTTTCAAATAAATAAATCTTTAAAAAAATTAACTAAGTCTTCACTTTTCGACGCTTCATCACTGCGCCGTGTTCACAGAGCAGTGGCCTCTCTCTGGAGCAGACGCGGTCTCACCACCGCCAGGCCCCGCTCGCCTGCGCTCCCTGGAATTGCCAGTGAACAGCTGCAGCTGCTGGCAACTCATACTTCTTGTTTTCAGAACCGATACTGAAAATGCCAGACTTAATACCTCTTTACAATCATTCAACAGTGTCCTACTTAAAACTGTGCCTGTGAGAAAATCGAATTTTTCCTTCTGTTAATTTTACCTAATTTTTATAAACAGTTTATCAGCAATACTAACAGGCCCTGTGCCAACACACACTAAATGCATAAAGAGTTGGTTTCACCCTGCCAACAAAATTCTTTAAAATTCAGAGTCAAAGAGATCATACACCTGCTTCAGGATTAGAACCTGCCTTTAGCTAGTACCAGCTACTACGGATGGAGCATCCTACTACTGCTAGTACGGATGGAGCATCCTACTACTGCTAGTACGGATGGAGTGTCCTACTGCTAGTACGGATGGAGTATCCTACTACTGCTAGTACGGACGGAGCATCCTACTGCTAGTACGGATGGAGTATCCTACTACTGCTAGTACGGATGGAGTATCTTACTACTGCTAGTACGGACGGAGCATCCTACTGCTAGTACGGATGGAGTATCCTACTACTGCTAGTACGGACGGAGCATCCTACTGCTAGTACGGACGGAGCATCCTACTGCTAGTACGGATGGAGTATCCTACTACTACTAGTATGGACGGAGCATCCTACTGCTAGTACGGACGGAGTATCCTAATGCTAGTACGGATGGAGTATTCTACTGCTAGTACGGACGGAGTATCCTACTGCTAGTATGGTCGGAGCATTCTACTATCGCTAGTACAGATGGAGTATCCTACTGCTAGTACGGATGGAGTATTCTACTACTTGCTAGTAGAACCATCCTGCTGCCCCTCGAGGGGACACGGGGACCCTGTGGCTAGAAAGGAGCCCGTCCCAGAGGGTGGCTCTACCACCAGACACCCAGAACTCCAAGGACACAGCACAGCAGTCAGTGTGAGCATGGCACCCACCCCAACGAGACAGACGTCTCCACAACCAGGCAGTGGGAGAATTCACGCCACAGCAGCCGGGGTCAGGAGGGCACTGGAAACCGAGCCCACAGTAGGAGGCCCAGGGCCAGGCGTCCCCCTACACAGGTGGACCCCAGGTCTACCACGGCTGGGGCGCCCTCGGAGCTGTCCCGTGGAGCAGGCGCCCACGCGCCGAGGGTGCCCTGCATCCACTGAGACAGACATGCTCAGTGTCTCCTAACAGGAGATCCTCCCGCACACGTCTCGGGCCGCTAACTCACTGACACAGACCCTGCTCCGTCCAACACGCGCACACACGCGTGGATGCTTGTGTACTTCTAGCATGACTCGAATTCTCCAGGAGCTTAACTACCGGGTAAGCGGAACGTCACTCTGCCTAGTTTGAAACTTCATCCAGAGCTGCCACCATGCTGGAAAGCCCGTGGACGGCAGGGGTCAGCCTGCAGGGACGGCACCGAGACACAGAGTGCGAGGCAGGGCGCCTGGCTTACTCCCTGTCAGCCACTGGCTCCTGAAATACGTTACCTTCCTTGGGGCCGGCACTGTGGTGCAGTGGGTTAAAGCCCCGGCCTGCAGTGCCGGCATCACATTAGGGTGTCAGCTCGAGTCCCAGCTGCTCCACTTCTGATCCAGCCCCCTGCTGGTGCACCTGGGGGAGGATACCCCAAGTGCGTGGGCCCCTGCACCCACGTGGGAGACCCGGAGGAAGCTCGTGGCTTCAAATCGGCTCAGCTCTGGCCACTGTGGCCATTTGGGGAGTGAACCAGTGGATGGAAGACCTCTCTTTCTTTATCTCTACCTTTCTCTTTAACTTTCAAATATATAAAATAAATCTTTGTGTAAAAAAAGAAATATGTTATCTTACTACATACTACTGTCCTTTTACTTACAATGCAGTTTGGACATCCTGTTCATTTTTCAATTACAGATCTTATTTTCTAAACATCGTATTTTACAATAAGAGAATATCACACACAAAAATTATCCAATAAAAAAGGTGCTGAGTCCAGTGAGTCTCCTCAGCAAACCTAATCAAGTGTCCACACAAAGAACCAGCTCACTGACGTCACTCCCTGTGTCAGAGGGTACTGAGACACCCGATTCTGCCGCTACCAGCTGGGGATCGGGGCAGGGGCCAAGTAGTGAGCGTCTACAGGAAGCATGATTAAGTACGCCGCACAACTGGTGTCATTAGGAGTCACTGGGCTTGTATTGCAGCATCCCAACACCACAGCAGAGGCATGCTCCCGTCTCTCCCCGTGTACCTGAGGGACCACAGAACATAGGGACGGGGCAGTGAGCCCACTGCGGTGCCTGCAGGCGGGCTGTGGCTCCCACTCCTCTGCGTCCACCTGTCTCCCCCAGTTCCCAAACTGCTGTCCTCCGCACCCAGAGTGCTCCAGAGAGCAGCACTGCGTGAAGTCTCCCAGCCCCCGGCCCCAAGAGGAACACAGACGTATGTTATGTTTTGCCCACCACCACAAACACAGCCACCTTCTAGCCTGCCCATGCCCACCGGATTGAGGGGCACTGCCACCCACAGTGGGAGCCGGAGCTCATCTCCCATGCTAGAGCACCCAGCACAGCAGGCCAGAGGCTCCTCGGGCTCTCCACCAGCTTCGCCTCAGGCAGTGCACTGCCTACTACACAGGCCTCCAAGACTAGGCTCTGAACAGCTTTAAAAATAGGCTCAGTAAAAACCACAGGCTTGAACGGAAAGTTCGATATACTGGAGAGACATTTATAACCACCAGCTATGAGAAAAAACACCGAAAAGATCTGCCAGATGGAGCAGGAAAGAGAAAAGAAGCCAATGTCCACCTTCAAAGACTTGGTTCCAGAGCAAAGATGTGGGGTCTGGTTTGTGTCACAGAGAAAAGGAGAGCGCCAGCAAGACGCCCTGCGCTCGGCTGCGGTCTGCCACAGCCAGCGCCAGGAAGCGCCGAGGCCCGGCTGTCCACAGCACGGGGAGCAGCTGCGCGGGGCCGCCATGCTGCGCCGGCACTTACCATCGCACTTTGTTGCAGGTCTGGGTGGCCCCGAGCGGAGAGCCCGCCACCATGGGCACCTGGATGGGGCTGTGCTGCTTGTTGGTGACCAGGTCCAGCTTCTCTTCCAGGGACCGGCAAGTGGCCTCCAGAGCCTGCAGCTTGGCTTCGATGCTGTCCAGTCGCAGGCATATTGTCTGGTTAATGGAGTACAGGAAGGACTGGAAGTGAAAACAGAACGGCTTTAGAAAGGAGGCCTGAACGCAAGGAGGAGGCTCCCGGGAGCACGGGGAGCCGTGTTCTGTTCCAGGTGCAGCTCCTCCACAGCGCACCGCTGCACCACGACTCCCTCACGCACACGCCAGGAATATCTGCGTAAACGACGCAACCCCTGCCTCTGGAACACGACCATCAACCACGCTCTGACCTCCACGTGCAGCTGCAATTCTTAGCTATGTGCAAACCGTGTAACAAGCGTGTCTTTAGCATGTTCTATCAAGTGGTATGTTCACACTGAAAGCCGCCCACGTCTCGCCAATGATGACAGATCACACCTGACACCGGCCTGGGAACCCCCAGACAGTTCATTCACACCACGCCCCGCTGTCTGCGAGCGCCCTGATTCGCCCTGGGCTTCCGGAGCTGCTGCATTGCAAGCTCGCCACCTGGTGGTGATCGGAGAGCGGCCTCACATCTGCTTACCATGACTGAGTCCAACCCCAGGTAATCACGGAGAGCGGGACACACAGGACTCCGAACGCACAAAACGTCCCTGCACAAAGCACCCAGGAGGAGCCGCACGCCCCAGCCGCCATCCTACAGGAGTCTCCAGGGAAGGGCCGTGCCAGGATTCTACAGTGCCGGCCTCAGCACCCGACCTGAGAGTCAGGCTCCGACTTGTCCAGCACTTAAGAGCAAGGAGCCCACCGTGGCCGTGCCGGGCAGGAAGGCACAGGTGTGTGTGAGAGCTGCTCAGAGCCAGCGTGGACCTGACCTCCAGCAGCAGACTCTGCTCTGACCCGAGAGGAATCTGCAGCTATCAAAGCATAGCAACATCACGCAGCACGCTGTGTGGCGGCACCAAACCCTGGGAGACGGCAGGGAGGGCAGCACCCTGGGGGAGAAAACCGCACACCACCCAGCAACTCACTTCTGTCTCAGTCCGATGCTTCCTAAGGGCTAGATTCATCCAGAGGGCGAGGCAAGCACACAGTGATCCACTGACCACTCCCCAGGGTGTGAGAGAGGGAGAACAAGCCACAGGGACGGGGACACCTGGGGTGCCGGCACACAGCCACGGCGGCCACAAGGCCAACGCCAGTTGTGCCACAGCACCGACATCACCCTGAAATGCTCAACTCTTGACAGAAGACCACTGACAACCCCACTATTGTTTTGTAATTTGAAGACATGAAACACTTGTCTTCTGTATTCTTTTTAAAGATTTATTTACCTGAACGTCAGAGCTACAGAGTGGGAGAGGTAGAGAGGCAGTGAGATCACCCATCTGCTGGTTCACTCCCCAGATCGACTACAACAGCCAGCACTGGGCCAGGCCGAAGCCAGGAGTTTCATTTGGGTCTCCCATGTGAGTACAGGGGCCCAAGCAGTTGGGCCATCTTCCACTGCTTTCCCAGGTGCATTAGCAGGGAGTTGGAACAGAAGTGGAACAGCCAGGACTCAACCAGCATCCTTAGGGGATGCCGCAATGCAGGCGGCACTTTGCCCACTGCACCACAACGCCAGCCCCTTCTGTATTCTTCAAACACAGAATACCATATTATTTTAATCCTGAATTAGAAATCATTCCATCTGGGGTTTGGGTGAAAATCATTGTTCTATACAAACAAAATAGCTTATCAAACAAGACAATACGGAATGAAGAGCGGGGACTGTTGAGCAAGTTTCCACACACGACGGGCGCTACCCAGAGGCCACCTGAACCTAACAGCTGTGCAAGTCTGCAGGCTAGCATCCCAACAGTGTTCAGGGCTGCTCGCCAGCAGCGTCCACACCGCAGCCCAGCTCTCACTGAGGCCAGCGCTGACGCAGGGCCACGCCACAGCCCCACGATTGCAGTAATGTCTTCTGCGACAAAATTACCATCACATTTTGTTTTAAAACATGGTAGAGCGGTGGTACTAACGCAACCACTGTCCAGCCCCTGGTCTGAGGCTGGAACTGTACAGGTGTCACTCAACCCCCTGCCTGTGGGCAAGCTTACGCCGCTTCCTCTAGCTGACGTGAGCGTGCGTCGCCGGACCCGCTGCCTAACAGAAACTGGGCCAGAGCTCTCCTGTGCACAGCGCCGTGCGCTTCTCACACGCGCTGACACTTCCTGCCACGACTCTGCAAATACAGGAACCAAAGACCCAGAAATAACCCACTGAGTGCTTCCCAGGAACCCCACCTAGTAGACTTCAGAACGTAGCCGACTTCCATGCCAGGCAGTCACCAATGAAGGAAACAGAGCCCTGGGTCTCTAGCACGTGGACGTTTCCTCGCCACACTCCTCAAGGGAACAAGGGGTTTCAGGCTCTCTTTTGTAGGGGCTTAAACAAAACAGTATGTTCCGATCCGACCCCAAGACCCAGAAATGTGGCCTCATCTGGAAAAGGGGTCTGCAGATCTAAGTCAGCGAGACCGTCTGGACCAGCGTGGGCCCTGAACTCAAGTTCAAGTCCGAGAGCAGACAAGCAGGCAGTCCCAGGGCAGCAGGGGAAGCCGCGTCACAGCAGGCAGGCCGGGGCACTGCAGCCCCGAGCCCAGGACGCCCGGGGCCACCAGAGCTGCAGGAGGCACAGCAGGGTCCTGCCCGAGCCTCCGGAGTGGGAGAAGAGCCCCAGTGTGTGGCAATCGGCGCTGAGCAGCACAGAGTCAGAGACTGGTGTCTCACCTTTATGGAGGGATCTTGGCAACTGACGGCGAGTCGCTGGCGTTTCAAAGCAGGTTCGTCCTCGTCCGCCACTACATGGTTCTCCAGAACAACTGAAATCAATGACAAACACTTCAACTTACTGCCACAGAGTTCCGTTAACATTAGTACGCAACACTGACAGCTGACCACTGAATAGTTCCGTTAACATTAGTATGCAACACTGACAGCTGACCACTGAATAGTTCCGTTAACATTAGCACGCAACACTGACAGCTGACCACTGAATAAAAAGGATCGTGCTCTTCTTTCAAGTTTAAAAGTAAAATGTGCACTCAAGCAGAGAAAGGGAAGAGGGGCGCCCTCCTCCTCCCAGGAGCACCTGCGGTCCCAGGGGAGCTACGCTGCTGCCGCGACGCCAGAACGGCCGGCTTGTCACGGATGGTCTCCAGGTGGCCTGTACGGCTCCAGAGCCAGCCTGCAGCCAACAACAACAGTGATTTCTCCCCAGCTGGAAATGTTGTCAGCTGCTCATTTCTAAGTCAAAACCCACTCTGAGGCGGTGACACCCGGTCGTGATCAGAGCCACGGCCCACACCGCTTCCTCCCCATCAGCAGCTCTCCAACTCCAGGCCTGCCGCAGGGTGTTGGCCACCTTCCCTCCATGTACACTCGCTACAAACATGGCATCAATCAGCGAGAACCAAAGACCAGAACCGCCCACGATCGACCCATCACTGCCGGCCACTCTCTGGGGGGACACGCCCAGCCCCGGGCCCCAGAACAGGTCGTTCTGAAAGACGGACACGTTTGCAGTGGAGGATGGCCCACGTCCTTGGGCCCTGCACCCGCGTAGGAAACCCAGAAGCTGCTCCTGGCTTTGGATCAGCACATTCCGGCCATTGCGGCCAACTGGGAAGTGAACCATCAGATGCAAGACCTCTCTCTCTGTCTCTCTCTCTCTGCCTCTCCTCTATGTATAACTCTTTCAAATAAATAAATAAATCTGAAAAAAGAGAGAAAAAAAAAAAAAAGACGGATACGTTTGCATTTGGGGACAGCTTCACAGTCAACATTTTATCAAGTTGTGTCCCAGGAGTTACTTTGTCACTTTGCTACAGTTTTGCCAGAAATAATCAGTGGTAACCGTGTGCCTCCCTCACTCCCTTCCATTTGTTCACACGGAAGTGAACCTGACACCACAGCACACACGCACAGAGATGAGCACCAGACCCACACACACACGTGCTCAGAGACAAACCTGACACCCACTGCACATGCACACAGACAAGAACCTGACACACGTGACACACCTGCACGGACGTGCACCCGTGAAGTTCAACATCACCTAAGAGATGTCTGCACCCTTCTGCCTCACGTTGCAGCAGGATCCGGAGAGCCCTGCTCCCCAGCAGCTCCAACCCACTGCCTCACCTTAACAACTCAGTCGTCTATCTCTGCTGTAGCAATGAGGACCAGGATCTAAAACCCACGAGCGATGTAACAGTAGCAGTGCGACACCCACAGGTGTGAGCCTGCTTGCTGGGGGCCACACAGCCTGGTCTGCTTTCAAATGCACCTGACACAGGCAGGATGAGCCACTGGGACCTTCCTCCGACCACCAACTGCCCACCCCTCCACCAGGAGAATCGGTCCACCTTCCATCCAGCCCCCATCATGGGCCACCTTGTTTAAGAGCCAGAATTCACATCTGTTCACCCTGTGACACCAAGTCACAGAGCCCACAGGACAGATCACACCTCCCAGCCCTTACAACAGGGCTGCCCACACATACGGCTGGCACTCAGCGAACCCAAGTGCCTGGGTCTCTGTGGTCGCCCCATCAAAGTGATGCCACGTGTGTGTTCCAAGTAAGATCTCAACAGGGGAATGAGCGCCAGGGCCTGCAGTCTGCGCAGGCCAGAAAATCCACTGTGAAACTGCAAGTTAAAGATGTCGCAGCTCCAGCAGGAAGGTCTCACAGGGCCTGGCCAGAGCTATAAAATCTCATCTCCCTGGAGGTGGACGTCACAGCTGAGGACCAATACGCACGAGAAACACTGCTCGGGCACAGCTCGGGCTGTGGTGAAGTCGTGTAAGCCTCCTGCAATGCCGGCATCCTATGTGGGCACCGGTTCAAGTCCCGGCTGCTCCTCTTCCAACCCAGCTCCCTGCTATGGCTGGGAAAGCAGTGGAAGATGGCCCAAGTGCTTGGGCCCCTGCACCCACGTGGGAGACCTGGAAGAAGCTCCTGGCTCCTGGCTTCAGTCTGGCCCAGCTCTGGCAGTTACAGCCATCCAGGGAGTGAACCAGCACATGGAAGAGCTCTTTCTGTCTCTCTCTGCCTTTCAAAAGATAAGTAAATAAATATTTGTTTACTCCCCTGGGCTCCCCTGGGCTCTGCTACCACGCAGGGAATCCTCATTGGCAGGGACAACCCCATCCTCTCACTGAAACCTTTGCAAATGAACTTTTGTTTCACCAAAATTTAAAAAGGAAAAACCCATGCCTGCAAGGGTCTGTGGTCATTCAGTCTACTAATCTCACAGGAAGCTGGGGACTGAACTGGGACCACCAAGGGACCCCACCATCATTATTTTAGCTTCCATTTGTGAAAGAAAAAAAGCCCTCAGAGAGACTGGGTGCCCTGCGGGGCCACGCGGCTCCTCGTAGCTGCGGAAGGAGCCACGCCTGCATCTTGCAGCCGGAAGCACTGAGAGGCAGCCACGCGGGAGACGGCGCTCAGGCTGCCTGCCAACAGCGACAGCAACCGACACTCGCTGTCTCCTTGGGGTTCGGCTTCCCTTCCTTCACGTGGGCTCTTACAGCGTTCCTGTACCTTGTACACACTGGTCCTGTTTTGTTACATTTTGTACACAGCAGGTTTTATAATTCTGCCACACTTCGTACACACTGGTTTTTATAATTCTGTACTTTCCACACTGGTTTTTATAATTCTGTATGCATCACTTTTAGAATTACACGAAAGAATGCCTGTTCATCTTAAAGCCATCCCAGTCTACTGGACTGTGAAGGCACAAGCGCACTTCTGTACAACCGCACGGTCCAGACGTGCGAATCCAGAAGAACCCGGAGCTCTTTGGGTTTGATGGAAACAAGAGCAGCTGGCAGGCTACAACACCAACCACCAGAGAGCAGCCACGCCGCCGGGCACACGGGGAACTTTCGCTTTTCCACTTTCGTGGCCGCCTCCTCAGAGGTCTACGAGGTTCCTATTTTACAGAAGAGCACAACACACTGTGGATAAGACGTGCACGACACCGTGGCGCACACCCTGGACATGTTCTTGTGGCTCAGGACGTGAGCTCTGGGCTGGGCAGGCCTCAGCGGCTCTGCTCACGGCCACCTGTTAACCAACAAAGGACCATAGTTCCCACTCACTGAAGAAACAGAGACGGAACCAGGTCAGGAGTAGAAATGGTGGGGCGGGCGCCGCGGTGCAGTAGGCTAAGCACCCGCCTGCACAGCTAGCATCCCATATGGGCGCCGGTTCATGTCCCGGCCGCTCTGCTTCTGATCCAGCTCTCTGCTATGGCCTGGGAAAGCAGCAGAAGATGGCCACGTGCTTGGGCCGCTGCACCCACATGGGAGACCCTGAAGAAGCTCCTGGCTTCAGATCGGCCCAGCTCTGGTGTTGCAGTCATTTGGGAAGTAAACCAACAAATGCAAGACCTCTCTTTCTATGTCTCTCCCTCTCTCTCTGTAACTCTGTCTCTCAAATAAATAAAAATCTTTTTTAAAAAATTTTCTAAGAATGTTGTGAAGTGTCCACTGTACATATGTTAGATACATAGAAAGGCTGAAAATTAATGAGCTAAGCATCCATCTCAAAAACTAGAAATGGGGTAGGAAAATAAATCTAATGGATGAATGAATCAGTGACTGAATGACTGAATGGATGAACAGAGATCAGAAACGGCCTCTCCAAGCCCTCTGTGGACTGCGGCCTGTGCAGAGAACACTCCCAGTCCTGACTTCCCGTCTGTCGCTGGGATATTTTCAGGTAAATGCTGTTCTGTGCTCATTCACCCACCCACATGGACAGACAGCGGTAAAGGTAAAGGGCTCCGCACAGCAGCGCTGCTCAGAAACAATCCAGGCCCTGAGGCAAGCCCAGCGGCCCAGCGGCTCTGCGGCATGGCATGCCGACTTCCGGGGCAGCTTATTCCAGAATCACTCACAACACACACCTCTTCCACACCGCGGGTGATTTCCTAGGGCAGCTGTTCAATTAACACCAAATACAAGTTACGACATGACACTTCCTTGGAGATTGCTAAAAAGTCTCTTTCTGAGGAGAAGAGCTGCCAGCGTTTCAATCCCACCACTGCAGAAAGAACAGTGACCAGGCAAAGTGAGACAACGCAGCACATCTAAGACTTCTTCAGGCAGAAAAAGACGTCTCCTGAGAAATCCTTTACGGGCTGGTATCGTAGCCTAGCAGGTTAGGCAACTGCCTGCAGCGCCGGCATCCCATGTGTGCGCAGGCTTGAGCCCTGGCTGCTCCACTTCCGATCCGCTCCCTGCTGGTGCACCTGGGAAAACACCGGAGGAGGACCCAAGTCCTTGGGCCCCTGCGCCCACAGGAGACCCAGATGAAGCTCCTGGCTCCTGACTCCAGCCTGCCCAGCAAGGCCACTGTGCCCATGTGGGGAGTGAACCAGCAGATAGGAGAGGGATCTCTCTCTCTCCCTCCCTCTCTCTCTCTTTGTAACTCTTTCAAATAACTAAAACAAATGTTTTTTAAAAAAAAAATCTTTTAAAAATAGTATGTGTAGGCAAAGGTTCTTCACAGAGGAAACACCTGAAATTCAGGGTTTGACTTCTCAAAGGTCACCTCAGAATAAACAGGCAGCTGCAGCTTCAGACTTGTCTCTGCCGTCGTGAAGAAATGCACAGCCCCGCGCGGCGTGGGGGAGGCCGTCCTCCGGGCGCCTGGGGGCCCGTGCAGCGCGGGGAAGGCCGTCTTCCAGGCGCCTGGGGGAGAGCGCGTTCACGGAGCCTCCCCGGAGAACCACCCAAGGCCCTGCTGAACGCTACTCACAGAAGTGCTGCCACCGCGAGCCTGCCCCCAAAACACGTGCCAAGATACAAGGGCGAGAATCTTTGCCACAGGGTAGCACAGAAAAGAAAATCAAGGGGGCTGGCGCTCTGGCCTAGAGGGCAAAGCTGCCGCCTGCAGTGCTGGCATCCCATATGGGCGCCGGTTCAAGATCCGGCTGCTCCACGTCCGTTCCAGCTCTCTGCTGTGGCCTGGGAAAGCAACAGAAATTGGCCCAAGTCCTTAGGCCCTGCAGATGGAAGACTGCTCGCTCGCTCGCTCTCTCTCTCTCTATCTCTCTCTCTCTCTCTGTCTCCCCCTGCCCCCTCTTCTCTCTCTAACTCTGACTTTCAAATAAATAAATAAAACCTTAGGAAAAAAAAGAGAAGAAAATCAGGGTAGTATATCAAAGGATTATACGTAAAATATGTAAAATACAGGGTAGCATATAAAAGAAAACCACACAAACAGCCATTTCAAGAGGAGGTCCAGTAAGTCAGGGTGCACCTGTAAATGACGAGCATGGAGCTGTGTAAGAAAATGAAGGAGCCAGCGCTGTGGCGCAGTGGGTTAACGCCCTGGCCTGAAGCACCGGAGTCCCATATGGGTGCTGGTTCAAGACCTGGCTGCTCCATTTCCAATCCAGCTCTCTGCTTTGGCCTGGGACAGTAGCAGAAGATGGTCCAAGTCCTTGGGCCCCTGCACCCACATGGGAGACCCAGAAGAAGCTCCTGGCTCCAGATCAGCGCATCTCCAGCCATTGCAGTCAATTGGGGAGTGAACCATCGGATGGAAGACCTCTCTCTCTCTCTTTCTCTGCCTCTCCCCTCTCTGTGTAACTCTTTCAAATAAAATAAATAAGTCTTTAAAAAAAAAAAAAAAGGAGAGTGAGCATTCAGCCCAGCGGCTAAGACACCCACACCCCACACTAGCTCCTGGGTTCCAACTCGGCTCCAACTCCTGACTCCACTTTGCCGCCAACGCAGACCCTGGGAGGCAGCGGCGAAGGCTCAAGCAGCTGGGTTCCCGCCACTCGTGTCGGAGGCCTGGACTGCGATCCTGGCTCCCGGCTCCAGCAAGCACCTGGATGGGAGCTGTCTCTCTGATAAACACTGAGCTGCGCCTGCACCTGCACAAGGGTCCCACCTCACAAGTGCAATGTCTATAGGCCGGTCTGTAGGGTTACAGCCTCCGGACACAGGACGCAGATGCGTGCACGCCGGCCCACACGGCAGAGCTGCCAGTGGGTGGCAGGAGTGCAGAGAGGACGTGCTGCACGGCTGCACTCGGGGAGCAGTGCAGACAGGAGGGCGGACGTGGCTCCTCAGACAGAAGTCCACGTGTCACTTGTGCTTCTGCTTAATGTAAACCAAGGGAACCACTGGGCGGCTTTGGGCTCTAAGGAGTAGAGTCATGCTCACTGCTGTCCCACGGCTCGTACCTGGGTGGTCGGGACTCAGGTCTTCCACTGCAATCTGCACCACATCCGCCAGGTCCTGTTCCGACATCATCCAGAACCACACAGAGTGGGGCAGGCAAAGCCCGAGAAGCCAACGACAGAGGGCCGGGTCTGTCACCTGCAGACAGGAGCACAGGAGACAGAAAGGGAAGTGAGTGGTCGACGCCAGTGCAATGCAGCCCTACCAAACACCCTCTCTCACCCCCTCCTCTCACACCTCAACCTTTCCAAGATGGCCTGGAAACATCCCCGCCCACAGTCTCCAGGCCACGCTGACCTCCACAGCGACATCCTGCCCCAGTGCCCAAATTCCTCCCGACAGATCGTCCCAGCCAGGCCACCCTCCACTGCACAGCTGCCCCCACAGGGTGGGCAGGGCAACAGCTCCCGCACACTTCCCTGGGTCCCGCAGCCATGGCCACGAGCAGTCCCTGTGCCAATCCTGGCTGTGCCAGCCAGAGCACGGCGCCGGGGACACTTGGATTGGGCTGCAGAGATCTTTCCCAGAATGAAACCGAGGCCACGTCACTCAAACTGTGGTCTACTGACACTGACCTACACAGAGTATTCAAAACAAGGACGCCCCGGAGAAGTCAGGACTCAATGCCACTTAATATCCTTATCATAATACCCTCACACTTCCCTTTAAACCACTGATGAAAATCATGGGGAAAGCCCGCCTTTCCAGAACCACAGCACACTCTCTGAACGCAGGAGCCAGGCAGCACACCCAGCCCACTTTCAGGCATCCGCGTCCCCGGCCACGACTCCCGCGGCAGGGTAAAGTGGTATTTTCCCACCATGTAGCTCCAGCTGTCAATCTAGCGAAACCCCGTCAGTGGGCGGGCTCCTGCAGGCTCACGCCTTACACGTGCGCCTGTCCTGCAGATGAGGCGCACGCTCCTCTCCTTGCCGCCCAGAGTGGGTCCTGATGAAACGGCAGCAGCTCCATCGTTTTGCAGCAACATCGTCTGCGGGAGGCAGAGCCAAGCGCGCTGTCTCAAGCCCTTCTTTCTGGGGTTTTTACATGAAGGCACCACCAAACATGTGATCAAACTTCACACAGATCAGATCGATCTACGGAACATCCGTCATCCTTAATAAAGAAGGCACCGGGGCCGGCACTGTGGCGTAGTGGGTTAAGCCGCTGTTTGCGGTGCCGGCATCCCATACGGGTGCTGGTTTGAGTCCCAGCTGCTCCACTTCTGATCCCGCTCTCTGCTATGGTCTGGGAGAGCAGTAAAAGATGGCCCAAGTCCTTGCGCCCCTGCACCCATGTGGGAGACCTGGAAGTAGCTCTGGACTCCTGGCTTCGGATTGGCTCAGCTCTGGCCGTTATGGCGAAATGGGGAGTGAACCAGCGGATGGAAGACCTCCCACCCACCCCCCCCCGCCTCTCCTTCTCTTTGAAACTGTGTAACTCTGACTTTCAAATAAATAAATAAATAAATCTGAAAAAAAAAGAAGAAGAAGGGGGCACCGGTAACAAATCACTGGGAAACCAAAGGACGTCAAGGATACTGGGGCAGAACCTTCGAGAAGCCCGACTCCGGGATGGGAACGGGGACTTCAGAGACGCTGTCACAGAATCTGCCCGAAGCCCGACTCTAGAATGACAGCAGTGACACAAATGTCTAATCCTTCCAAACTCCAAACGGCACAGAGCAACAGGACAGCAAAGCCAGACAGCAGGTCCTCATCTGCAACCGGACTGGGTGAGGGCGTTCCCACAAACCCAAAGTCCAGCAAGGGAGACACAGCGGGGGAAGCCACCCAAAGGCACGAGTGTGTCTGAGGGAGGAGGAGGGAAGAGACACACGAGGAAAGCAGCAGCCAAGACCAAGGAACACGCACAACCACACCGAGGACGAGCCCCGGGGAGTTGCAGTCACATCCCCTGGAACATTCTGGAGCCCACGGACTCTCAAGGCCCTTCCCAGTCAAACACGGGAAGGAAGCGACTAGAAATAGAATGCGGAACGCACAGGGCTCAGGAAGCAGAGACAGGGCGAGGGGAGGGGCAATGGGCGGTGGGCGTGAGCTCGGCGAGCAGGCTGCCACTTCTGAAACAGCAGCTGCAGCTGGAATTAGGAAGAGTATTCAAAGCAGACTTTACTCACAGATAAATGAGCAGCCGAATGACAAAAGGCAGTGAAGACACTGGAAGAGACGAGGAGCACAGAGTCGCTGCGGACAATCAAGGCGTGCTAGGAAGGGGTGTGGTGTGCCCGGGGAGCTGGGGGCTCCCGAGCAGGCTGAGCTGCAGAGCTGTGGCCCAGCCGCGGCCATCGGCAGCTTCAGAGACACCCAGGAGTGAAGTGACAGGACGCAGCAAAGACCAGAAACAGAAGAAACACCCGTTCAGAAAGACCAAGTAGAAGGAACCCAAGAACAAACAAATGTAACACTCAGTGCCCTAAGAAAAGCTAGACGACAGAACGAGGGGAACCTTCAGAACAAAAACGAAATGAAAGAGTTGAGATTTCGGAACAAGCAGCCCAGCAGACAGGTTAAAGAAGACCTGCCCGCACAGTCAGAGACTTAACCCAGGGACCAGGCCGCACCCTGCAGCACTGAGAACCAGGGGCAGGAACACGGTCCTGGGGCCACCGGAGGACGCTTCTTAATCCAAGTGTTGCGGAAAAAGTCCCGTAGACACCCAGGCAAAGGAGCAGGTGGTCTACAATGGAAAGAAAACTAAACTCCAACAGAAGGACACGGATTAACATATCTCAGGTACTCAAGGAAAAAACGTGAGCCAAGTACTTTATATCCGGGCAGAAACTCAGGCTACACAAGGAACAGGAAGGGTGGTATGGACGCCTGGCTCTGTGCTCGGATGACATGGTCCCAGGTAGCGTTCAGACGGGGAAGGCTGGAGCGGACAGCCAGCCTCAGGAACAGCCTGGGCCTGCGCTGAAGGCCAGGGGCATCCCGAGAGCCGGCACAGCAGAGAGGCGGCACAGCAGAGAGTGGGCACAGCAGAGAGCGGGCACAGCAGAGAGCGGGCACAGCAGAGAGCGGGCACAGCAGAGAGCGGGCACAGCAGAGCCGGCACAGCAGAGAGCGGGCACAGCAGAGAGCGGGCACAGCAGAGAGCGGGCACAGCAGAGCCGGCACAGCAGAGCCGGCACAGCACCGGGACGGCCCCTGCACCATGGCTGCTGCCACAAACTCGGAGGGCAGCCCTAGGAGTCACAGACCTGCACGGAGAGTGTGACCTCGGGCACGTGTGCGTGTGTATACACTCGCTAGCTCTGACCACAGAAAAGGTCCGGGCACCACACTCAGTGCAGCAGCCACACACCCCAGCAGCGGTGGTGCTGAGAGGCCAAGGCGCACACAGGAAACCTGGGCTTGCCGGGCCATGGCGGCCACCTGGGCAGAGACGCAGCAGACGCGAGATCTCTCTCTCTCCTCTCTCTGTAACTCTGCCTTTAAACAAGTGAGTAAATCTTGAAAAAGAGTATTTCTAGGTTAAATCACACACAAATGCCAACAGACTGGGATGTAACAGACAAAAGGGAAGCTTTTTCATTTTCAGTCTTTTATAATATTTTAGTTTTCATCATGTGTCTTTACCATCTTTGCAAAAATAAAAATCCCGGCTGAGATGCCTATGTCCCACAGCAGAGTACCCGGGCTTGACCCTCTGGTCTGGCTTCTGACTCCAGCTTCCTGCCAACGCAGGCCCTGGGAGGCAGCTGTGCTGACGGCTCAGGCAGTGGGCTCGGGCAGTGGGCTCGGGGAGTGGGCTCGGGGAGTGGGCTCGGGGAGTGGGCTCGGGGAGTGGGCTCAGGCAGTGGGCTCGGGGAGTGGGCTCGGGGAGTGGGCTCGGGGAGTGGGCTCCTGCCAGCCATGTGGGCCATCCAGACTGAGCACCCCACTCCTGCTTTGGCCCCCACCCCAGGGCCTTTACCAGCATTTGGAGGGTGAACCAGTGAGTCCAGCGCTCTCTCTATCCCTTGAATAAGGTTTGCAAAATAAATTTTATACTTCCAAAAACTCATCAGGCAAGGAGATACAGGGCAAGTCTCCATTCCAGCTTTGGTAATGTACTTCAACCTTTCAAACGCAGGCACCTGAGACCGACATTGGCAATCCTCCCCCTCCCACCTTAGAAGGGATTAAGGGAGCTGCAGCCGGAGGAACCACCCGCAGGCCTAGGGAGCACCCAGAATCTACAGCTCTGAAGACAAGCGCCCAGGGAGTTGGTGTGAAGACCAACGCCGCAGCCGCCACAAACTCACCTTCTGTTTCCAAATTTATAGCCCAAAGCAAAGATTATCAAATGGATTTTTAAAAATAAACTTTTAAATGATTTTATTTATTTTAGAGGCAGAGTTAAAGAAAGAGAGAGGCAAAGAGAGAGAGCGGGGTCTTCCATCCGTTGGTTCACTCCCCAGATGGCCGCAGCAGCTGGGGCTGGGCCAGGCTGAAGCCAAAATCCTGGAGCTTCTTCCAGATCTCCCACGTGGGTGGAGGGGCCCAAGCACTTGCGCCATCTTCCCGGCTTTCCCAGGCCATCAGCAGGGAAATGCATCATAACTGGAGCACCTGGGACTCAAACCGGCACCCACAGAGGACGCCAGCATTGCAGGTGGTGGCTTCACCCGCTACGACACAGCACCAGCTCCGGGAACGATTTCTTGATGCAGGCAGTGGCCCTGAGTCAGGCAGGCCTGCCCACCTCACCTCTACACTCGTGGGCTCGACACACGCTAGGGACACAGACTGCTTTCAAAACCTGATTGAAGCCACAGTTAACCAGAACTCTGTAGACCCTTCTCCAGAAAAAGGCACCGGCCAAACTGTGCCAAGCCTCGGAACACCAGAGAGGAGCCCCACCTGACAGGGACACGCGGGGCCGGCAAGCTCCAGCCAGCAGCACACAGCGCCGCGGCACGGCAGCTTCCGGGAAGCCTCCTGACCTCCTGACCGGCATGTGGCCCTCCGCTGCTCGGTGCCGCGGGCGGGCGGAGCAGGCAGGGCAGCTGGAAGCAAGGAGCGGCCCGCGGCCCCTCAGCCGCCTGCCTCGGGCCTCCTGCCTCGGGCCTCCTCCCGAGCACGGAAGTGACCAATCACCTGGCTTCCTGGGTTCACCGAGCACAGCAGACTTGCCCAGGAGCTGTGCTAACCCTGCAGCGTGTTCACAGCCAGCCAGGCCCACAGGCTCCACTCCACAGGCTGCTCTCACAAGCCCGGCAAAGCTCGGCAAAGGCCCCCACCGAAGCTGCTCCTGGCTGCTGAAAGCTCTGTGAGGGGCTCAGGAAAACCGAGAAGACACCCTACAACCCTGACTCCAGGCCCCTCCCACGGAGGACACCACACACGACCCACGTGACAGAGGACTCTGTAGCCAGGAGAGTGCTAACGGTGAAGGCTGGTAAAAAAGGCTAGGGCAACAAGCCCAAGAGAACTGGAACAGCCTGATGCACGTGGTTGTCATTCTGGAAAATTAAATTTGCCGTTTCTCAGAAGTCCTAGGGAGAGTCCAGTATTAACACAAGAAAACAGCTGGTAAGACTAACATTCACTGACGTCACTCCCCACAGTGCTCCTGAGATCCAGGGCCTTCCAGGGTGCAATGGAAAAGAGCCTCCCAACCCAGAAGCTCAACAGCAGGGGAGACAGCAGCGAGATGCCCCCCCCCCCAGAGCACCACGGAGCCATCAGTGAGGACCACCAAGGCACACCCCCCAGCCCAAGCACCGTGCAGCCCCAAGTGTGAATGGGACGGCAGGTGCACCTCACTGCAAAGCGCTGGGCAGCCAGCAGCGTGGACAGGAACGGCTGAGCTGCAGGTCCAGGATGGAAAGGCCCCAGGAAGCTGTGGGACGTAAGGACAATGCCCACAGGATCCCAACCAGCTCCTGCTGAGTCACGCATGTGTAGGCATGTGTGTGTGTAAAAACACAACACAGTCGAGCAGAAACACCTGTGCCCGAGGAACTGCTGTTTCCTATCCTGTGGAACAGTCTGAAGTGCACCGGGGAAACCCAGCTGCTCTAGGTCCAGCCCCAGCCCAACACCCAGAGGGCTCCACGGCCCAGCAGAGCGGGCAAGAGCGCCTGAGTCGGGCCAGTCCACCCAGGCGCTGCCAGCCCCAGGAGCCCCCCTTCCCCTCCCCAGGAACTCCAAACGCTCCTGGACATCCCTCCAGTTCCAGTCACCCCCTCCTGGGCTCAAGGGACATCTTGCCTCCTCTCTCATCAGTCCTCAAGGGCTGCCGCTGGTCCCCAGCCTCCAGCTGGGGAGCGTCCAGGTGCCTCAGGCTGCCACACTCCCGTTTCCCACTTCTCTGGCCCTCTTCAGTTTGACGTTCCCCATAGGGCCTGTGCAGACTGCCCCCTTTCCGCTCTGCACCCCGGGACCCACCTCATCAGACCTGCCCTCCTCTCCACCCTAAGTGTCCCAGCCCAACCACTCGGGGCACCCTGCCCCCACAGGGCCCAAGAGGCTGGGCCAGCACCGGGCTGGCTCCACATCCACTCCCTGCCTGGACGCCAGACACTGGTCAGAGCTGAGCTCCACAGCTCTTCAGCCCAGCGACTGGGACGCGAGCTGACGCTGACGTCACAGATCCTTCCCACTCGGCCGGCACTGGGAGCTCTCCTGGACAGCAGTTCTTGGGGGTCCCCTCTGTTGTGACTCATCCAATCTGAGACCCTGCTACGCACCACGAACCAGCCTACCTGTTTCGGGCCTTTCAACACCCACTTCCTGGCTGCTCAGGCCAAAACCCTCGGTCCTGATGGCTCTCCACTCCCTCCATCCACAAAGATCCTGCTCTGGGGGCCCGCGCCACAGCTCTGGGTTAATGTCCTGGCCTGCAACACCGGCATCCCATATGCACACCGATTTGAGTCCCGGCTGCTCTACTTCCAATCCAGCTCTCTGCTATGGCCTGGGAAAGCAGTAGAAGATGGCCCGAGGCCTTGGGCCCCTGCACCGACGTGGGAGACCAGCAAGAAGCTCCTGGCTCCGGATCGGCGCAGCTCCAGCGGTTGCGGCCAACTGGGGAGTGCACCAGCAGATGGAAGACCTCTGTCTCCTGCTCTGCCTTTCCTTCTCTTTCTAACTGTGTAACTCTTACTTCCAAATAAATAAATTTAAAAAAAAAAAAAAAAAGATCCTGCTCTGGCTCCCCACACCCACCACTGCCAGCCTGGACCAAGGCCCCCGCCTTCCACCTGGCGCCTCCTCACAGTCCCCCACTCCGTGCTGGCCTCACAGCAGCTCGACTTTAGCAGCCTGAGCGATCACACCAAAACATGGGTGGGACCCGTCCTTTCTCTGCACAAAGCCCTGCAAAGCCCCAGAGACCCAGCTGCACTCCCCACCCCACCAGTCCCCTCGCATCGAAGACCCTGCTCCTTAACCAACACGGTCCCCTGGGGACACAAACAGCACCCAGACCTCCTCCCGGGACCCTCTTTCCTGCCAAACACCCACCACCGAACTCCCTGCACATCTCGAAGTCTGCTCTGCCTGGCTTCCGCCCCGGCTGGCACACGAGCTCCGGGAGGGCGCTGACTCTGCTCACCACCCGGCGCTCGATGAGTGCCCCGTGACGAAGCCAACGCACTCACAGCCACGCATACTCTGCTGTCATCGCTGCTGGGCCATGGATTCAGGTCTCCAAAGGGGGGGGGGGGGGCTCTGTGTGGTTTCAGTAAGGGCCGAACCATAACGAAGCTGCCAATCCACTACCTACGACTGTGAAAGCAGCACTGCCCACGGACGATGACAGCAGCTGCAGATGCATTTTCAAACTTTTCTTTTACCATTTTAGATAACCACAAAATAAACCTACAACACCATTAAACAGGAATGAAAGGAAAGTTACTGTACTGTAGAGCGGGGGCCTGCTGTGGCATAGCAGGTTAAGCTGCAGCCTGCGGCGCCGGCATCCCATAAGGGCGCTGGTTCTAGTCCCAGCTGCTCCACTTCCTATCCAGCTCTCTGCTGTGGCCTGGGAAAGCAGTGGAGGATGGCCCACGTCCTCAGGCCTCAGCACCCACATGAGAGACCAGCAAGAAGCTCCTGGCTCCGGATCGGTGCAGCTCCAGCCGTGGTGGCCACCTGGGGAGTGAACCAGCAGATGGAAGACCTTTGCCTCTGTCTCTCCCCATCTCTGTCTTTAACTCTGCCTCTCAAATAAATAAAATCTTAGGGAAAAAAAAAAAAACTGGGACCTACACAACTGCGCAGAACAGCTGCTGCGAACACAGCACGAGGAGGAAGGGCCGCGGCCACCCCCGCCTCCCATGGGCAGTCCTCAGTCCTGGGCGGCTCCCACTTCAAGAACTCACAGCCCACCTGCGTTGGACTGTGCAGTGCGCGAGGCCAAAAGATCGGGGCAGCCATGTCATTTCACTCCCACTTGAAGAAGTGACCAAGCAGGACTGAGTTAAAAAGCTGCCTCTCAGAAACATGGAGATGCCTGAGAATGAGCGATCTCTAGGGACGTGAGTGGTCGTGAAACAAGGAAATAAGCAGAACACCAGTATGAAGGAAGCCCAGGGTCAACCTGCACTAAGCTGAGGTGTGGGAAGATTCCGCTCACTTTTCCCCTATCATCAGCCTGGGGGAGCACGCAGAGCAACTGAGGGAGAGCACAGGGCTGCACACGGCCGGGGAAACCCTTTCCCGGGGCTCCCTCCGCTCCCGGCCAACGCGGGCATCTTCCCAGGGCGGCCCGGCTGAATTGTTTATTCGTCCAATCAGGAGAAAAACATCAAACCAGCCCCAGGTTGGATCCTTCCCCTTAGCTATGCTAACAGGATTAAACTTGCCACTGTTGGGGGCCGGTGCTGTGGTGGAGTGGATAAAGCCGCCATCTGCATGCAGTGCCAGCATCCCACAGCAGCGCCAGTTCAAGTCCCGGCTCCTCCACTTCTGATCCAGCTGTCTGCTGTGGCCTGGGAAAGCAGCAGAGGATGGCCCAAGTCCTTGGGCCCCTGCACCCGTGTGGGAGACCCAGAAAGAGCTCCTGGTTAACAGCTTCAGATCAGCTCAGCTCCTCCCGATGCAGCCAGTTGGGGAGTGAGCCAGTGGGCAGAAGACCTCTCTCTCTCCCTCTGCCTCTGCAACTCTGCCTTTAAATAAATAAATCTTTAAAAAACTTTTTTGCCACTTTTGGGGCTAGCACTGTGGCGAGTGTGTGAAGCTGCCACCTGCCATGTCGGCATCTCATATGGGAGCTGGTTTGAGTCCCAGATGCTCCAATTCCAACTCAGCTCCCCGAAAGCAGCGAAACATAGCTCAAGTGCTTGGGCCTCTGCACCCACGTGGGAGACCCAGATGGAAACATAGCTCAAGTGCTTGGGCCTCTGCACCTACGTGGGAGACCCAGATGGAAACATAGCTCAAGTGCTTGGGCCTCTGCACCTACGTGGGAGACCCAGATGGAAACATAGCTCAAGTGCTTGGGCCTCTGCACCTACGTGGGAGACCCAGATGGAAACATAGCTCAAGTGCTTGGGCCTCTGCACCCACGTGGGAGACCCAGATGGAGCTCCAGGCTCCTGGCTCTGCCCTGGCCCATCCCCAGCCATTGTGGCCATTTGGGGAGTGAATCAGCAGATTGAAGATATCTCTCCCCAGCCCCTGCCCTCCCTGTAACTCTGCCTTTCAAATAAATAAATCTTTTAAAAAATGAAAATAAAAAAAATAAAACTTGTCACTTTCATTCATGCTTTTCAAAATACATATATCTTGGGGCCGGCGCTGTGGTACAGTGGGTTAACCCTTTGGCCTGAAGCGCTGGCATCCCATCTGGACGCAGGTTTGAGACCCGGCTAGTCCACTTCGGATCCAGCTGTCTGCTGTGGCCTGGGAAAGCAGCAGAAAGCCGTCCGCTAAAGGAGGCTGTCTGAGACATGACCGAGGCGGAGACGGGCAGCAGGGCAGGGCGGAGCAATGCAGTTCACTGAACAGCATCCTCGGTGCCCCTCACTTGCACCAGTGCAGGGGTGAGGCTGTGCCCGCCCTCTCGCCTCACCTGCACCAGCACAGGGGTGAAGCTGTGCCCACCCTCTCTTCCCAGAGGAAAAGCCTCTTCCCAATGGCCCCCACAGTGTGGACTCCCTGGAGCACAGTACATTGGAAGAGACTGGTCATCTGGAAGGGGACTCAGATCAAGACCCAGGTGGGAAGAAACCGAGCGGCGCCCGTCACCAGCGAGCAAGGGCAGGAATGCCTGCCACGCTTATGACACGTGAGAGACGTGGCACTTGATCTATTCAGTTCATTTTAAACAAAGACCACTGGGGCTGGCGCTGCGGCAGAGCAGGTAAAGCCGTTGTCCGCACTGCCAGCATCCCACATGGGCTCCAGTTCGAGTCCTGGCTGCTATATTTCTGATCCAGCTCCCTGCCAATGCACCTGGGAAAACAGAGGAAGGTGGCCCAAATGTATGGGCTCTTGCATCCACCTGGGAGACCGAGGAGCTCCTGGCTTTGGATGGGCCCAGCTCTGGCCTTTGCCGCCATTTGTGGAGTGAACCAGCTGATGGAAGATCTCTCTCTGTAGCTATGCTTCTGAAATAAACTAAGAAATGATTTTTGGGTCCAGCACTGTGGTGCAGCGGGTTAAAGCCCCAGCCTGAAGCACCATCATCCCACATGGGCGCAGGGTCTAGTCCCAGCTGCTCCACTTCCGATCCAACTCTCTGCTGTGGCCTGGGAAAGCAGTGGAGGATGGCCCAAGTCCTTGGCCCCTGCACCCATGTGGAAGACCCGGAAGAAGCTCCTGGCTCCTGGCTTCGGATCGACACAGCTCTGGCCACTGCAAGCCATGTGGTGCATGAAGACCTCTCTCTACCTCTCTCTGCTAACTCTGTCTTTGAAATACATAAATAAATAAGTAAAAAAATCAATCTTTTTTTTTTAAATCACTTTGACTAAACAGACATGATCCATTTATTAACTCACCTGCCTTTGGGGGATTTCACTTCTCTGTAATCCACCTTCAACCTTGCAGAGAGAACACAGCGCAACTCACTAACCCAGTGCTGACTCTTTGACCCCAGGCCCGCGCGCGGCCAGCCCAGATTCTGAAAACCGCTCCACCTCGCCCAGCACCGTGCGTCTGCCGGGGAGCGGCCACCGCAGTGCCCCAACCAGGCCAGGCCAGCCCCACGGGGCTCAAAGCACGGCTGCTGCCCCGGGCACGCTTCACCAACACCGGGCCGTCCACTCCTGAACGCCCGACTCCACCTCTCCCAAACCTGCCGCAGCCTGAGCAGGCGACGGGCACCAAAGGGACTTCTGTCTGAAACACGCCTGCCAGCTCGTGCGTCCTGAGCAGCACGCAGTGACGGCAGACGCACAGGGGACTGTGTCCAGCAGCTCCCACTCGGGGCCTTCTCTGCACTGACGGGCGCACGCAGACACGGCCTGTGGCTCACACAGCACACACCCATCAGCCCGCAGTGCCGGAGCACCAACAGCCCCGTGGTCACGGAAGAGAACGCCCCTTCTAGGAAACGGACACGGAGGGCCGGAGGGTCAAGGGCCATCGTGTCTCAAGTTGTTCAGAAAATCTATACACACAGAGAGAGAACAGAAATCTATACACACACAGAGAGAGAACAGAAATCTATACACACAGAGAGAGAGAACAGAAATCTATACACACAGAGAGAGAGAACAGAAATCTATACACACAGAGAGAGAGAACAGAAATCTATACACACAGAGAGAGAGAACAGAAATCTATACACAGAGAGAGAGAACAGAAATCTATACACAGAGAGAGAGAGAGAACAGAAATCTATACACACAGAGAGAGAACAGAAATCTATACACACATACAGAGAGAGAACAGAAATCTATACACACAGAGAGAGAGAACAGAAATCTATACACACAGAGAGAGAGAGAACAGAAATCTATACACAGAGAGAGAGAACAGAAATCTATACACACATACAGAGAGAGAACAGAAATCTATACACACAGAGAGAGAGGGTAAAAAGAGTATCAAATACTAACATTATTACACACCATTAAAAGCCCAATCTCAACGAGGAGACCTTAGGGCAGGGTGGGTGTCGCGGCACGGCTGGCGAGGATGCTGTGGGGCGCCTGGGTGCCCTGTCAGGGTGCCGGGTCCCGTCCGGCTGCTCTGCATCGGACCCCGCTCCCTGCTCAGCCCTGGGAAAGCAGCACAGGACAGCCCACGTGCTTGAGCCCCGCACCCACGCGGGAGACCTGGACGGCTCCTGGCTAGTGGATGGAAGGCACATCTCTCTCCCTTCCTCTCTGTCACTCTTTCAAATAATTTAACTGTTTTAAACAAATAAATAAGAGCTCCTCGGGCAGTGACACGAGGGAAGGCTGTCACTGACTCTGCCAAGTAGGAAACCACGATTCTCATCCACACCCCCAGCACCTCCGCACAGAACCCAGCGCTCCAGTGAGGCCCTCCGGGGCGTTAGCCCCGTCTCGGCACGGACACCGGACACTGGGGCAGCTGGCAGAGTCCCTGTGACGTGGGCGGCAGGGGCCTGGGCAGGCACTGGACCGTGCCTGGCCCCACAGCCGCACCCCAGCAGCCTCCCAGCCCGGCTCACGTCTGTGCGGCCCCTCCCAGCCTCGGCCCGTGCTGCCTCGTGTGCTGCTCCAGGAGACGCCAGGCCCAGCGCGGCTCCGACCTGCGAGGGCAGAGTGCCACCGCGGTGACCAAGGCTGTGACAGAACACAAAGACCAACCCCCTTCTCTGACTGGGGCCAGCACTGTGGTACAGCAGGAAGGCCGCCGCCCGCAGCACCAGCATCCCATGTGGGCACTGGTTCTAGTCCCCGCTGCTCCACTTCCCACCCAGCTCCCTGGTGTGGCCTGGGAAAGCAGGGCTTGGCACCTGCATGGGAGACCGGAAGGTGCGCCTGCCATCTTTCCAGTCTGGGGACTGACACAGAGAAACTGAGCAGCATTAGTGGGGGGCCACTGGGCCTCCTGAGGGGAGCCCACCAATGCTAGTGGACGCCAACCACCTCCAGGGCAGGGCAGGGGAGGGCAGTGAGGAGGGGTCCCTAAGAGCCCAAGGGGGAAGCAGGCCCAGGCAGGGTGCCCTCTTGGGGGGGGGCTTGCCTGCACTATGATTGCCTTTCTCATGTAAATCTGCGTTATAATTTGAAATGAACACCAAGCCCTCACCAGGCAAAAAAAAAAAAAAAAACCAAAAACAAACAAACCCCTGAATCCCGCAAATCTTAGAAATCTCACACAGCTGGAGGGAAAGCCAAGGCCTGCTGCCTGCCGGCATCCCAAGTCAGGGCCCGGGAGGAGCTCCTGGCTCCTGGCTTCAGATCGGCTCAGCTCCGGCCACTGTGAACCAGTGGATGGAAGATTTTCTCTCTCTCTGCCTCTCTGTGACTCTGCCTTTCAAGTAAATAATAACTCTTTTAAAAAATGTCAAAGTGGGTGGCTCACGTTGCCCCGCGTCCTGCTGTGCGGTCAGCGTGTGTCAGCAGGGCACACACACCCAGCCCCACAGCTCCCCGTGGCGCGGGGCCGGCTCTGCAGGGGCGCACTGAGCCTCGCTCGGGGAGGGGTGGTGCAGCAGAGGCTGCCCCCATCCCAGGCCTGGGGACAGCAGGACCCCCCATGTCACCTGGTGACCTCGGCCATGTTTGAGGGGAAGGGAGCTCACAGAGGAGGAAACGCCGACGGCACCCGTGAGTTTCTCCTGGTTGGACCCAAACCCATGCAGTTCAATTCTGCTCCAGGTTCCCGGGCGACTTCCCACGCCGACGAAAGGAGCCAGAGGCCACGAGAGCACCTGCACACAGAACCTGGGCCTTGCCGACGACAGGCCCGGCCCACCTGGCCAGGAGCCTCACCCGCCCAGGCCTCCCAGCCCCTCCTGCCCGCTCACTTTCTCCAAGACTCACTCTGGATGACTCGTAGCACGTGAACACGGACACGTGAGGCAGTGGGCAGCGGGCGGGCTGCACAGACACGGACCCTCCCTCCGAGCTCCTGGGCGACTGGGCCACAACCTTGGACTAACGCTGGGCTCCCAGGCCACACTCTGCTCTCCCGCAGGTGGCTGGGGGCTCCCTCTGCAGGGCGCCCCTCCCCAGGGAAGAAGCAAACCTCGCTGCCCAGCCACCCCAAGCCTGAGCAGCAGGCTGGCCCGGACCCTGACTGTGGACAGGACAGAGACGTTCATCCCCACCAGGCGGTATTTCAGGCTCACGAGCTTGGCTATGTGGCTGACGTCCAGGGCACCCACAGACGTCGAGCCACGGGCGCTGGTTCCACAGTGACCTGCGGCTGGTGGCAGTTCCGCTCTCCCTGGGAGTGTTTCGGGACAGACCCACGGGGACACCGCACCGAGCGGCACCTTGCTCGTGCACGGGGCGGACTCCAGGTGAATTCACAGAGGGCTTACTCCCACCCGGCAGAGCCGCAGGCAGAGGCTGGGCTCCGCACACGAGATGGGGTGAAGGCCACAGCTGCACAGACCCAAGAGCAAGGACATGACAGATGGGGGCTCTGTCCACGCCCCCACGCACTGCAGGACGGGGCTCTGTCCATGCCCCTGTGACGCCATGGGCCCCAGGTCCTTGTGACCAGCAAGGCTGAAGGCCAGGCACTCCTCTATGCAAACCGCAGCCAGGGGAGGAAACACGACATTGGCTCTCAGGCCGGCGAGTGCAGGGCAGGCTGAGCACTTCCGCCGGGTTCACGACGCGAGGGCTACGGCCAGCACACAGGTGAGATAGGATCTTTATTCTTTTAAACACATCTGAGACATTGGCATCGGGGCCCTGACCGCGTGCCCCCCAGTCTTGTCTTCACACGCGTTACCTGCAGCGGTGGCCTCTGGACGTGACTCAGTCCCACAGCAGATGAAGAGCGAACACCCCAGCAGGTGGCACCACCACCCCGTTCTCGGAAACACCGGGAGCTTGTGCCCAGGCCCGGCTCTGACCTCCAGTCCCGGCACCCAGTCCTTCACCGGGGAGCACGGGTCGGGGTCTCGCGGCTCGGTGGGTCTGAGAAGGGACGCGCCTCCCTCCCCCAGCATCTCTGGCCGCGTGCCCCAGGTGCTCATGCTGCCCCCCACCCCGACCCCTGCGACTTCAGGACAGCCCGTGGGACGTGCAAGGGTCTGCGGATTCCCAAATCCCTCGACCACGAGCACCCGACTCCCACCTCCTCTGAGCTTCGGCACAGCCCCCAGGATCAGAGCAGGGACGTGACAACCAGACGCGTGTGGGAGGTCACGCGTGCAAACCGCAGTTAACGCAGCCCTGCTCGGCGGCACTCGAGGCCTGGGCCGACCACACCGACACCGGCGCTGGACCCTGCTCGGTCTGGGCGGGCGGTGTCGGCGCCACAGGGCCACCTGGCAGCAAGGCCGGCACACAGGTGCTGTGCCCGTGCACGGCCTCCGCGAGCGCCCAGGACGCTGCCCGGGGCCGCCGGGGGCACTGACCGCCTGCGAGGCCTCGCGCTGGGCAGCAGCGGTGTCCTGACCTCCCGGGCGGGGCCTGGCGTCTCTCCAGGGCTGCAGAGCCAGAGCCATTGCCCACAGGGCAGCAGGGCGGGGACGGAGAGCTGCCGCCTGTCCTGCCCTGCTGACCGCGACATGCTGCCTCTGGGAACGGGCTGTGCAACTCCTGTCCAGGCCGGCGCCCGGCGCCCAGAGCTCGGTCCCTGGAGAACACACGCAGCCTCTGGGGCACAGCAAGCAGCGACCTGGGGCACGCGGGTGGGCCCGAGGCTGAGGGCCCCGCGGGCAGCTGGGACCCAAACCCAGGACCCCCAAGGCGGCGTGGGCCCGGCCCTGCCTGGGGCTCCGCCTCCCGGAGCCGAGTGGAGCAGGTCCCTGCAGGCCGCTGGCTGTCCTGCTCAGCCCCCAGAGCCCCGCGGAGACGCCCCACCCCGGGACCCCCACCCCCGGCACACTGGGGGAGGATCTGCCACGGCAAGGCACACTTAAAAATTTAAAAAGGTGACATCAGCGAAAACAAGAGGCAGCAGAACGCGGGGCCGGCGCTGTGGCGCAGCGGTAAGGCCAGAGCCCGCAGTGCCGGCCTCCCGGGGCGCCGGTTCCAGTCCCGGCCGCTCCACTTCCGATCCCGCGGTCTCCGCGGCCGTCCCAGCACACGGGGAGGCCGGCGGGCGGCAGCCGCCCTCCGCCTGCGCCTTCGAAACGGTCCGTCCCAGCGCGCGCGGCAGCAGGCTGAGCGCGCCCCCGGCCCTGCCCTCGGCGCCCCGCCGGACAAAGCCGCACGTCCGAGCCCCGCGCCCGGACCCGCCCGGACCCGCCCCGCGGCGGCGGCGCTCCCCACCGGGCCCCTCGCGCGGCTCCGCGGGCCGGGCCGGGGGCTCCGCGGGGCGGCCGGGGCCGTTGGCGGCGGGGCGGCGCGGAGGGCGGAGGGCGGGAGCAGATCTCGCTCTCGCTCTCGCTCTCGCCCCGCGGGAAGGGGGAGGCGGAGGCGCGACCGGCTGCGGGAGCTGCAATTACCGTGTGGGCTGCGGAATTCTCGTGGTGTTTGTCGGGGAGCTGCGATAATGGCGTCCGTCCTCGCGAGAGAAGCCGCCGCTCTGCGCAGGCGCCGCGAGCCCCTCCCCGCGGCCGGCGCCCTCCGCCCTCCGCGCAGACTCCTTGGGCCGCGCGCGGGCCGGGGGCGGGGCTGAGGGCGCCGCGGCCGCTGAACGGGCGCTCGGCCGCGGGGCGCATGCGCGGGCGTCGCGCTCCCGCGCCGAAGCGTCGGCCCCCGGTTGCTGTGATTGCTTCGCCCTGTGCCCACGGCTCCCTGCCAGCCACAGAAAAATCGTTTCGGGGGAAACTCTGCATTGTCCTTGTGAAAGAATTTGTAGGAATTAGCCTCCTTCGACGACTACACGTCCCAGCGTGCACCGCGCCGGTTATGACAGAGCATTCTGGGAGTCGTAGTCCTCTAATCTGCGCCTAGCCTGCCGGGACTTGTAGTCCCACCAGACTCGTCCTCTCCCCGAGGGCTGCCGGGAATTGTAGTTCCGACAACTCAGGGCGCCGTGGGCGCTCCGCGGGTCCTCCCTGGCAGGGCCGAGCTCGGTGGGGCCGAGGGATGCCCCGGGTGTGTGCGGGCGGCGGCGCGCACAGGCGCGGATAAGGGCGTGACGTGGTGTGCGAGACAGCGCGCGTCCGTGACGCCCCGGGCGTGGCTGCCCCGCGTGCGCCGGTGTGGCCGCTGCGATGGCCGCGCGGGAGCCGAGCGCTCTGTCGCTCCCGCCCGACCTTGCACACAGGGAGAAAGGAGTGAACGTGTCTGGGGGAAAGTCGTGCCCCGGGGGCGCCGTTGGCGCTCGCTCACGGCCGTCCGGCCCGCGGAGACCCGGGTCAGCGCGCACGAGACCCAGGAAGGTTCCAGAACCGGGAGCCCGCGTGTCCCTGGGAAGGGCCGAGTCCCGTGTGAGGCCCCCGACGAGCCGGGCCAGGGGTGCGCGTGGCCACCGAGCGGGGCCTGCGGGGGTCTGCGTGGCCGAGCCGGACCTGCGGAGGGTCCGCGTGGCCGAGCCGGACCTGCGGCTGGTCCGTGTGGCTGAGCCGGACCTGCGGGGGTCCGTGTGCTGCTGCCCTGCCGGACCTGCGGGGGTCTGCGTGGCCGAGCCGGACCTGCGGGGGGTCCGTGTGGCCACCGAGCCGGGCCTGCGGGGGGTCCGTGTGGCCACCGAGCCGGGCCTGCGGGGGGTCCGCGTGGCCGAGCCGGGCCTGCGGGGGGTCGCGGGCTGGGTCCGCGGTGGTCCCAGGAAGCAGACCCGGCCACGAGCCCACTGTCCACTGGGTCATGGGCCAGGAGACCTCCCCACAGGCGCTGTCCAGCCTGTGCGCCGGGACGCGGGCAGCTTTGGTAACGGTGGTCTGCACCCCGAAGTGCTCACGTGGAGAAAGGCCGGGTCCCGTGGGGGCACAGGGCGGAACTGTGGGGTCCCCAGGGAGCTGGGCCGCCTAGGAGAGCCTGGACCTGTGGGTGAGGGCCCGGAGCCTGCAGCGGCGCCCCCTGTGGGTGAGGGCCCGGAGCCTGCAGCGGCGCCCCCTGTGGGTCCAGGCCCGGAGCCTGCAGCGGCGCCCCCTGTGGGTGAGGGCCCGGAGCCTGCAGCGGCGCCCCCTGTGGGTCCAGGCCCGGAGCCTGCAGCGGCGCCCCCTGTGGGTGAGGGCCCGGAGCCTGCAGCAGCACCCCCTGTGGGTGAGGGCCCGGAGCCTGCAGCGGCACCCCCCGTGGGTGAGGGCCCGGAGCCTGCAGCGGCGCCCCCTGTGGGTCCAGGCCCGGAGCCTGCAGCGGCGCCCCCTGTGGGTCCAGGCCCAGAGCCTGCAGCGGCGCCCCCTGTGGGTGAGGGCCCGGAGCCTGCAGCGGCGCCCCCTGTGGGTGAGGGCCCGGCCTGCAGCGGCGCCCCCTGTGGGTGAGGGCCCGGAGCCTGCAGCGGCGCCCCCTGTGGGTGAGGGCCCGGAGCCTGCAGCGGCGCCCCCTGTGGGTCCAGGCCCAGAGCCTGCAGCGGCGCCCCCTGTGGGTCCAGGCCCAGAGCCTGCAGCGGCGCCCCCTGTGGGTGAGGGCCCGGAGCCTGCAGTGGCGCCCCCTGTGGGTCCAGGCCCGGAGCCTGCAGCGGCGCCCCCTGTGGGTGAGGGCCCGGAGCCTGCAGCAGCACCCCCTGTGGGTCCAGGCCCGGAGCCTGCAGCGGCGCCCCCTGTGGGTGAGGGCCCGGAGCCTGCAGCGGCGCCCCCTGTGGGTGAGGGCCCGGAGCCTGCAGCGGCGCCCCCTGTGGGTGAGGGCCCGGCCTGCAGCGGCGCCCCCTGTGGGTGAGGGCCCGGAGCCTGCAGCGGCGCCCCCTGTGGGTGAGGGCCCGGAGCCTGCAGCGGCGCCCCCTGTGGGTGAGGGCCCGGAGCCTGCAGCGGCGCCCCCTGTGGGTCCAGGCCCAGAGCCTGCAGCGGCGCCCCCTGTGGGTCCAGGCCCAGAGCCTGCAGCGGCGCCCCCTGTGGGTGAGGGCCCGGAGCCTGCAGTGGCGCCCCCTGTGGGTCCAGGCCCGGAGCCTGCAGCGGCGCCCCCTGTGGGTGAGGGCCCGGAGCCTGCAGCAGCACCCCCTGTGGGTCCAGGCCCGGAGCCTGCAGCGGCGCCCCCTGTGGGTGAGGGCCCGGAGCCTGCAGTGGCGCCCCCTGTGGGTCCAGGCCCGGAGCCTGCAGCGGCACCCCCCGTGGGTGAGGGCCCGGAGCCTGCAGCGGCGCCCCCTGTGGGTGAGGGCCCGGAGCCTGCAGCGGCGCCCCCTGTGGGTGAGGGCCCGGAGCCTGCAGCGGCGCCCCCTGTGGGTCCAGGCCCGGAGCCTGCAGCGGCGCCCCCTGTGGGTGAGGGCCCGGAGCCTGCAGCGGCGCCCCCTGTGGGTCCAGGCCCGGAGCCTGCAGCGGCGCCCCCTGTGGGTGAGGGCCCGGAGCCTGCAGCGGCGCCCCCTGTGGGTCCAGGCCCGGAGCCTGCAGCGGCGCCCCCTGTGGGTGAGGGCCCGGAGCCTGCAGCGGCGCCCCCTGTGGGTGAGGGCCCGGAGCCTGCAGCGCCCCCTGTGGGTGAGGGCCCAGAGCCTGGAGGGTCCTCCCACAGGGACTCAGCATGCCCCCCTCCCCGTGTTGCTGAGGCCTTCACGCCGGGGAGACCGGGGTGCAGCGCCCACAGCACACGGGGTGTCAGGAGAGCTGGAGCCGGGACCTGTGTTGTCATCCCCACGGCAAACTCCTGGTGAGGGGTGGGAGGTCAGCGAGGCCACGAGGCGGCCGTGGCAGGGGTGCAGGCTGAGGGCTGGGGCAGTGGCTCCCCGGGGCCCCCAGGCTCAGGGGTGGGGGCGCAGAGCACGGCTGCTCTGTGCAGCCAGAGGTCACGCGTGTGCCAGCCAGCGTGGACGCTTCTCCTCCAACTGCTTCCTGCTGCTCTGGCATGCAGCAATTGTGCGCCTTGTGTATACACCATGGAGCAGAACAGCTCCCGCCCTGTCCAGTGTTGACCCACACTTCCAAGAGAGGCCGAGGGGGTTGTCGGCTGTATGTGCTCAGGACAGAGGCGGTGACCCCAGGCCCTCCACGGGCAAGCGACGGGCAGCCCAGCAGGGCCGCGTCCCTGTCACCGTCAGGCTCCATGGAGTGGCACAGATCCCTGGGGCGTGGAGCCCAGCGGAGGGCGGGCGTGGTGCTGTGGGGAAGCCATCAGCTTGAGACGCCCACATCCCACGTCAGGCGCAGGTCCCAGCCCCCTGCTCACGCACAGCCTCGGGCGCAGCAGGTGAACGGTCAGAGCTGGGCCCTGCCACCCACGTGGAGCCCAAGCTCCTGGCTGTGGCGCGGGAACCAGTGCATGGAAGACCTCTCCCTCTCTCTGCCTCTCAAACAATTTTTATTTCAAAAACCGGAAATAACCTAAATGTCCACCTGTGGGAGACGTAATTAGCACCTCTCAGTGCACCTGCCGACGTGACGGTGTGCGGCTGGGGTGTCCGTCTGTCTGCTGTCCCACCGCGGTTAAACGGCTGTGCTGAGGCAGCAGGCACCCCCGGGTGTCCCCGGCTGAGGGAGCAGCCTCGCTTGGGAGAAGGAAGTCGGTCTCCTCGTGGGCCGTGGGGCACGCTGGCTATCCGTCCCCACACTTGTGCCGTGTCTGTGGCGTCCCAGGCCGCACACTGCAGGGCCATCCTCGGGAGCAGGGACTTTGCCCCGTCTGTTTGTGCAGCTCCTGGGGCTCACAGCAGGCTGTCCACTCACTGTTTACCCTGCCCTGCCCCAGCTAAGGTCGCCTGTCCCCACGCCCCCACCCCTGGGCCAGACCAGTCGTCATCCACCGAGTGCAAAGGCCAGGGTTGGAATTTAACCCCTAGGCCGGGGACGGTGGGTGAGCTTCTGCCCCACACCCCTGCGCAGCTGTTGCGACCGCAGTGAGAGCGGACGGTGGGTCTGGGGCCACGCGGGACGATGCTGAGGGCCAGGCTGCTGGGCAGGGTCCTCTTGTCGAAGCAGATGCCGGCGCCACTCTGGGGACAGCGGCCGGGGCCGGCGTGGCGGAGCTCACAGCACCCCTGTGCTCACGGGGGCAGGAGCGGCGCTTGTGAGTAGACCCCGAACCCCCGAGTCGCGCCCCGGTAGTGGCCAACGGGAGAAGTCGTGAGCCAGGAGCGGGCGTGCAGAGTCCACGGCTGGCTGGCCCTCCACGGCCACCTCAGTCCACCTTGCACTGCTGCCACCAAGCCCCTGGGGTTGCCTCAAGGGTGCAGAGAACGGTGGACTTGGTGCACAGCCGAGCTGCCGACTCCGACGAGGCCCCGCGGCGTGGCCATGTGGCTCAGGACTTCCGGGTGGGGGTGCCTGTGGGAGAGCTCACGTGGCAAGAGGGGAGCAGGCACCTGGAGGCCACCATCACAACAGTCCTGCTGAGCGTGACACCCCGACCTCGTCACCCCCCACTGGGGCCTTGGGGACTGAGCCCCGGTGTCAGGGGTCGCTGGGGAGGAGCTGCTTGGAGCAAGGCGGCACTGAGCAGGCGCTCCCGGGAACCAGGCTGTGGTCACTCGGCACCCAGGCCCAGTGACCCTCGCTAGCGGTGTGAGCCGGGCAAGCCGCTGCACTGCCCTGAGCCCCAGCGTCCACACCTAGGACATGGACGTGACTGGCTTTGTCTGGTGGCCGTGGAGGGACCACACAGCCTGTGTAGCAAGGCTGGTACGTCCCAGGCTCTGGGTGCAGGTCATCCACTGTTCCGGGGGAGCCTTGGCTGTGTGGGGGAGGGGACTGTGCAGGGCTCCGCCCCTGGGACACCCCGCCCAGCTCAGGGAAGATTTCCGGCAGAAAGGGAAAGACAGGGAGAGCGAGAATTTTCCATCCACTGGGTCATTCCCCGGATGACTGCAACAGCCAGGGCTGGGCCAGGCCAAAGCCAGGAGCCAGGAGCCAGGAGCTCCGTCCAGGTCTCCCACATGGGTCAGGGGCCCAAGGACTCGGGCCATCACTGCTGCTTTGCCAGGCCATGAGCAGGGAGCTGGGTCGGAAGTGGAGCAGCTGGGGCCTGACCTGGGCTCTCAGGACATGGGCCGCACACCAGCGACTTCACCGGCTGCACCGCATCGCCGGCCCCCGCCCCCCTGAACTACCCCCACACACACACGTGCTCGGACCCGGCAGATCCGATTCCCGGCTCCACTCTTGCACTGTCTTTACCGACACTCTAGAAGGTGCCATTTGGGCAACTTTGTCAAAAGGACCACGAACCCTGGTGGCTCCGCCTCGAAGCACCAGCCCTGCGGGCCATTCGGGCAGAGCCTTCCTTGACCGGGGACGTCACAGCGGCTGAGGGGGCGTTCACACCACGGCAGCTGGCACAAGCCGTGCGCAAGGTTCCGACTCCCCGGGGAGCTGGTTGCTGAACCCTGACCAGCACCCCCACGCGTGCTCTCGAACATGCTGATGGGCTCTGGGCTCGCACATCCGTGGTCCTCCATGCAGGCTGGGCTGGGCAAGGCTGAGTTCCCAGCTGGGCCATGTCCCTCAGACCCCCTTGACCAGAAGCCGCCCACGGTGTGGTTTAGGGACGAGGGGCAGGTGCTCAGAAGACCAGTCCGTCCATCTGTGCAGTCACAGCCCAGGAAGGTCCCTGGGGCAGGCGTCTGGCACAGTGGTGGCTGTGCCCCGCGGGACACCCACCATCCATAGCTGACTGCCTGGGGTCCACTCCCAGCTCCACTTCCAGTTCCAGCCGGCTGGGCCCCTGCACCCACGTGGAGACCAGGATGGAGTTCTGGACCCCTGGGTTTGTCCTGGCCCAGCCCCGGCTGTTGCAGCCATTTGGGGAGTGAACCAGATGTGAGATCTCTCTCCTTCCCCAGTCCCCTGTAACTGCACCTGTCAAATAAAATAAAAACTTAAAAAAAGAAAAAAGATGTGGCGTGGAACGGATAATACCAAATGTAAAGGAATTGCAAGGTAACGGATCCTTGTTCATTAAAGCAGTGTGTGAGGGTCCTTGTCACCCCCCCCCCACTTCTCGTGTCCTGAGTCTCGCTGTCCCCAGTCCTCCTCAAGTTAGGTTTGTGCAGTCGAGTTGGCAGCCCCCGCCGGCTGTAGGGAAGGCGGAGGCGGCAGGGGGGCTTCCAGCAGATGCACCTGCGAGCCGTGCTGTCAGAGGGCACCCGGGCAGCTGGGGCGGCGCTGAGAGGAGGTGGGCTGGACGAGGACGCTCAGGCCCTGCCGCGGGCCGGGCCAGGACACAGGGTGCACTTGCAGAGCCCTGGGGGCCGGCCCCTATGGCCACTTGAGTGAGTCTGCTGTGGGACAGGGGTCCCCGCGGGGCTGTAAGGTGGGATCCCGGTCTGACGTGTTTCCCTGGTGCCAGCGATCTTATCTCAGGGGCCGCCGGCTGGGCCCAAGAACCCAGAGGAGAAGCAGGGAGTGCAGGCACCTCAGAAATACGGTGAGGGCCGCCTGCCCGCAGGGGCTTCCCAGCCTGGATCTCACGGTGCAACGTCAGCCTCAGGGCACCCCTGTGGGAGGGGCTCGGGGGGCCCCCAAGAGCCAACGAGGAAGAGAAAAGCTGTCCAGGCCTGGGCCAGAGCAGCCAGAAGCCGCAGCTGGAGACTCTCGGGAGACCCGGATCTCGGGAAGACCTGTGGGGATCTCGGGAAAGCGCCCCCGGCTCCCCAGCCCTTGGCTCGCTCCTCTGCAAGGAGAGCAGGCAGGGACGCGGCCCGGGCTGGCACCTGTGTGCTCAGGAGCCCGTCAGGAAGCCGATGACCCGGGCAAGTGCAGAGAAGTGACAGAGCCGTCATCACAGATCTCGCCGCAGCACACCGGAAGCAGTCCCAGTGTCATGGGCAGAGAACTGATATTTTTTAAAAAGTTATTTATTTATTTGAAAGTCAGAGGTACACAGAGGAGAGACAGAGAGAGAGGTCTTCCATCCGCTGGTTCACTTCCCAACTGGCTGCGATGGCCGGAGCTGTGCTGATCCAAAGCCAGGAGCCAAGAGCGTCCTCCAGGTCCCCCATGCGGGTGCAGGAGCCCAAGGACTTGGGCCATCTTCCACTGCTTTCCCAGACCACAGCAGAGAGCTGGATTGGAAGTGGAGCAGCCAGGACATGAACCGGCACCCATGTAGGATGCCGGCACTCTGGGACTCTGGCGGCTTTACCCGCTACGCCACATCTTCTTGAATTGTATGTTATTTTACTCGGGAATCACAGAGACAGAGAGCTCCTACTGCCGGCTCACTCCCCAGTACCCACCATGGCTGGAGCCCGGCCACCAGAGCCAGGGGCCGGAATTCCATCCAGCTCTCCCCGCAGGTGGCGGGAGGCAGCTCCTTGAAGCATCCGTGCTCCGCATGAGCCTGCCGCCCCCGGGCTCCATGTGAGCCGGAAGCTGAGCTTCAAGGGCAGGTTCTGGGGTGGGAGGCGGGGCCTGAGCTGCTGGGCTGAACCTCATCTGTGCACCTCACCCTGTGCCCCAGGAAGAGGGAGACAGCGGCCACTCTGCCTCCCGTTCCGGCTGCCAGGGCTTGGTTTCCCCGGGTAGGAGGGGTCGCAGGACAAGTGGCTCCCGCGGCCACGGGCCTTCAGTTGGGAGTCAAGGAGACAGCGGCCACCCTCCGTCCCCCGCCTCTTGGCTCCTGCCTGGACTTCCCTCGGCCACGCTCAACACACAGACACAGGGCAGCACTGGCCGCGGCAGAGTGGCCACTCCAGGTGGGCGGAGAGTCCGCGTCCCTGGACGGTCTGGAGAGACCAGGGAAGGGGGCACTGCATTGTGGGCTTGGTTACAGCCAGGGCTCCCCGTGGGTCACCTGCCTCTGGGCGGGGTCCTGTGGGGTCACACACTAGGGAGACTCTGCCGTCTCCATCCAAGACAGGATGGCCCAGAGGTTCAGGCGGGGTCTCTTCTCCATCTCCAGTGCACCCTCTCTGGATGGGCCTGGGCCCTAGGCCGGGGGGCACCCAGCAGTCTCCCATCGACATCCAGTGGAGGGACAGTGTCTACGACCCCCACCTGGAGCCGCTCAGGGTCTCCTACAACGCAGCGTCCTGCCGCTACATGTGGAACACCGGCTACCTCTTCCAGGTGGAGTTTGACGACGACGCTGGCGACTCAGGTGAGCCCGTGCGGGGGTCCGAGCCCTTTCCTGTCCACTGTTGCCCCTGGGAGTGGGGCAGCTGGGCTGGGAGTGGGGCGCAGCCTTCCTGACACTATCAGGGGTCTGTGTGGGGCTCAGTGTGTGCCGTGCCCACTGCGCACTCCACGCAGCAATGCTGATGGTGGTGGTCCCTCCCGCTGGCTGGGCACCAGCCTCCTGCCTTCTGCGCCCATGTCCCCTGGGACCCGTTCCCGCACTCCCCGAGCACAGGACGCTGGCAGCGCAATGGCGGTGGGCGTGTGGGAGCAGCCCTTCCCCTGGCTGCGGTGACAGGACTGGGCCGCTGATGCAAGCCAGGCCAGCAGGAACCCGTCGGATCTTTCTTGGGGCAATTCAAAGGGAATCTGCTGGCCTCGGGCAAGCACCGGCACAAGTCGGCGCAGCAGGTAAGAGCCCGGCTGAGAGAGGGAGAGGAGAGCAGAGCGGGCCGTGAGAGCTGAGGCCCCCGCTCGGGGCGGGGTCTCCAAGGGCCGTGGGGCCTGCAGCCAAGACTGCTCTGCTCGGCCACATCCGAGGGCTGATTCACGTCTGTCCTTTGCTCCTGAGAGTTGTAGGACAGGCCAGCGAGAAGGGACGAAGGATGGAGGAGGAATGGCTGTGGGGGGGGTAGTGCTGGACGGTGCCGGCCCCTTGAGTGCGATGCAGCTCAGGCAGGGTCCCCGTGAAGGGGAGGTTGACAGTGAAACTGGAATTTGATCCCTGCACCTGGTGGTCCAAGCATGGTGCTCTGTAACCCAGGGGTTTGTCTTGGCAAGGGGGGGGGCGTCTGAGACTGGGAGATGTCCACAGAAAGAGTGGGTGAAGCACCCGGCATGGCTGGGGGGGTTAAGCTGTGCAGAGCAGTGAGTGACGCACCCGGCACGGCTGGGTGAAGCACCCGGCATGGATGGGGGGTGGGGTTAAGCTGTGCAGAGCAGTGGGTGATGCACCTGGCGTGGCTGGGGAGGGGTTTAAGCTATGCACAGCAGTGGGTGACGCACCAGCATGGTGGGGGGGTTAAGCTGTACACAGCAGTGGGTGACGCTCCCGGCACGGCTTGGGGGGGGGGTTAAGCTGTGCACAGCAGTGGGTGACGCACCCGGCACGGCTGGGTGAAGCACCCGGCATGGATGGGGGGTGGGGTTAAGCTGTACAGAGCAGTGGGTGACGCTCCCGGCACGGCTGGGGGGTGGGGTTAAGCTGTACAGAGCAGTGGGTGACACTCCCGGCATGGATGGGGGTGGTTTAAGCTGTGCACAGCAGTGGTTGATGCACCCGGCACGGCTGGGGGGGGGGGGGTTAAGCTGTGCACAGCAGTGGGTGACGCTCCCAGCATAGATGGGGGGGGGTTAAGCTGTGCAGAGCAGTGGGTGACGCACCCGGCACGGCTGGGTGAAGCACCCGGCATGGATGGGGGGTGGTTTAAGCTGTGCACAGCAGTGGGTGACGCTCCCAGCATAGATGGGGGGGGGTTAAGCTGTGCACAGCAGTGGGTGACGCACCCGGCACGGCTGGGTGAAGCACCCGGCATGGATGGGGGGTGGTTTAAGCTGTGCACAGCAGTGGGTGACGCTCCCGGCATGGATGGGGGGTGGGGTTAAGCTGTACAGAGCAGTGGGTGACGCTCCCGGCATGGATGGGGGGGGGTTAAGCTGTACACAGCAGTGGGTGACGCTCCCGGCACGGCTGGGGGGGGGGGGTTAAGCTGTGCAGAGCAGTGAGTGACGCACCCGGCACGGCTGGGTGAAGCACCCGGCATGGATGGGGGGTGGTTTAAGCTGTGCACAGCAGTGGGTGACGCTCCCAGCATAGATGGGGGGGGTTAAGCTGTACAGAGCAGTGGGTGACACTCCCGGCATGGATGGGGGGTGGGGTTAAGCTGTGCACAGCAGTGGGTGACGCACCCGGCACGGCTGGGGGGGGGGGGGGTTAAGCTGTGCTCAGCGGTGAAGAAGCGCCGTCAGAGAAGTCTGTACTAAATGTGCATTAGGGAGAAACCGCAGGGATCTCGAAGTGTGTTTGCGCCCAGATGGACTCTCGCTCCACTTTCCGGAAGTTCTTGGAGTGTGTGCACGTATGTACATACACATCCCGCGCGCATCCCTTATTAAGCTGCTTCCTCGGGTCCTTGGTGCGCACGTCGCGGGGGCGGAGGTGACCGGAGGCCCCTGGCGCGAGTTCTTGCCTGGTCCTCGAGGCTGAGCCGCAGACGTGGTCCCAGGAGCTCCCAGAGCGGCCTGTTTCAGCTTTGACCAGCAGGGGGCGCCGCTCCAGCTCGCGCTCTGCTTCAGTTCCAGACTCCTGGGCGCCCAAGCACGTGGCTCTCCTGGGCCATCAGCAGGGAGCTGGAGAGAACTGGAGCAGCCGGGCTGTGAACCGGCGCCTGCACGGGGTGCTACGTTGCAGGCGGCTGTACCTGCTGAGTCACAGGGCCAGCCCCGGACTTAACAGATTGAAGCGCGGGCCGAAGTAGTTAAGATACACAGTTTATCTGCTTCCGGCCAGCTTCTGGGAGGCAGGAGGCCATGGCTCCAGAGCGTGGGTCCCTGCTACCCACGGGGAGCCCACGATGAGGTCTGTGCTCCTGGCTCTGTCTGTTGCAGGCTTTTGGGAAGTGAACCAGCCCGTAGATAACCCTCACACACACACTTTCAAATAAGTGAAAAGAAAGAATTTTTTAAGAAATAAGATACACACTGCAGTTCAGCTTGGATTTCCTATGAACAACGCATTTTAGACTGTGCGTCCCAGACATCCCAAGGAGCACAGGAAATACCTGGGACGTCTGCTTGACCTGTGTTCCTTATGTCAAGTTTGAATGGCACTGGCTGCCCCGGCTTTCTCTGGGAACTCCAGAAGCCCCAGGCCCTAGGCCGGGAGCACGCCTGGCAGGTTCGGAGAACAAGCAGAGGCTGCGTGAGGGAGCCGAGAGGCGGCGGTGCGGGCCTCTGCCCTGGCACAGGGCCTGGCGTCGTGGCGGCACGGCAGGTGGGACAGCTCAGGCTGCCGCTCCTGGAGTCTCTGATGGCGCTGGGGCTGCGGGGAGGGCCCGGGTGCTGCGTCCTGTCCTGGGAGTCGTTGTCCAGCGCTGGGAGCACCTCCCCGTGCAGCCCGGCTCGTCGTGGAAGAAAGCTGTGAGTGACAGAAGCTGCACTCCTGGCTTCGGGCTACGTCACGTGGCCGCCACAAGCCCCCGAGTGTAGACAGCAGGTTATAAACACGGCCACAGGCGCTGTGCAGCATAGAACGGTCTAGGCTGGGAGCTGGGTCCGGGTGGCCTCGCCTGGCGGGCAGCCCCTGGTGCCCACTCCTGGTGGCAGCTCTCGGGGCTGGGAGGCCGGTGTCTGGCAAGCTCGGGCCAGTCCTGCCTCCTCGCCCACTGGTCTCCCCATGGTCCAGGGGCCTCCTTCCCTCTGAAGGCAGCAAGGACCCCGGTCCGAACCTTGGCTCTGGCGCCTGCCATCTCGGCTCCTCCGTCCCTCAGGCACTCCTAGAAAACTGCTGTCCCCCACCGGGACCTCGGAACGGACGCCACCCCCACAGCCTGCAGGGGCCAGCAGAGCCCGCACTGCCCTCCCTCCTTCCCCCGCTGTCCCCACCTCTGGTGTCCCCTGCATCTCCTCGTCTCCGTGCACAGCGTCCCAGCGCCCCCGTGCTCCTGTATCTCTGCCCCCCCCCGCTGCCTCGGGGCTCCGGCTGGGGACAGTGAGTCACCCTGACTGGCCTCGCCTCCTCCTCCCAGCTCGGGGCAGACGAGAAGACGAGGGCCGAGGGGGCGCTCGAGTGGCCCAAGGAGGCCTGTGTCCATCAGCCTCCTCTGTGGGTCCCTGGCCGCCTTCTCCAGGCATGCGGGCAGCCGTCTGGGGAAACGCTGCCCTGGGCAGGCCTGGCCACGGTTGTGGACCCGGGAACTCTGTCGCCCTGTGGTGCCCACTGTAGCAGCCGGATGTCCCCTCGCCCGTGCTGGGAATGCCACCTCGGGTGACAGCGACACACAGCCGTCCCGGGAGCCAGACTGAGGGGCTGCCCGTAGGACACCCCCCCCCCCCGCCTGCCTAGTGCGTGGGTGGAGAGGGCAGGAAGGGGAGGGACAGGTGGTGGGGCTGAGAGGACCCTTAGTGGGGGCAGGGTGCTGAGGTGGGAGGGGCAGGGAAGCGGGGGTCTTAGAGCAGCTGTGGTGTGGCCGGGGGAGGTAGCGTGAGGCATGGAGTAGCCATGGCATGGCGTGGCCGGGGGAGGTAGCGTGAGGCATGGAGCCGCCGTGGCATGGTGTGGCTGGGGAAGATGGCCTGAGGCATGGCCGGGGGAGGTGGCGTGGGGCGTGGAGCAGCCGTGGCCGGGGGAGGTGGCGTGGGGCGTGGAGCAGCCATGGTGTGGCGTGGCAGAGGGAACTGTAAGGACCCCACCACGAGAGGTGGGGGCAGGTCTCCCACACTCTGGCTGCCCATGGTGAAGACAGGCTGTACAGGAGGGCCCTGAAGGCAGCCGTGACCTGAGACACAGGCACAGCAGGCTCTGGCAGCCGCCCCGGCCAGCCTGCCGCCGTGCGCAGCCGCCCTCCCGCAGCGCCCACCTGGGTGTAGAGCTTGGAGCTGGCGCTGCGGGCGCAGGAGGTGGACGGTGCGTGCTCCCCAGAGCGCTCACCTGGACACGGCCAGCGCCTGCTTCCCGCCACTCCCGTGCTGCACCCCGGCCCAAGCTTCCGTCAGTGCCCAGGTGGCGGCCACCTCGGCGGCCCTGTCCTCCCTGCGGGCCGTCCTCTGCAGAGCGCTGTCTGGCTTTCACCCCACACACCTTCCACCGGGGCGCTGGCCAGTTCAGGTGGCCTGGAAGCCGCCTCCAGCCAACTTTCCACCTGTAACCCTGTCTTTAAATCGTCGCAGGCTGCGTGAGCCTCGCCGCCTTTGATCTTTGCGCATCCTCTCCTACCACATGGCCCTTGGGGCTGAACTGAGTCTGGGGAGGAGCTTGTGGGGACCCCCGCGCGGGCAGTGTCTTGCCCCGAGAGAGGCACAGAGCTTCCCTGGGCCAGGGGACACACACCCAACCTGTGTGTCTCGGCGCTGGGGTGCCCGTCCCATCACATGATGGCTCCCAGAACGGGCAGACCCCGGAGACTTCATGTTACCTGAGCTGCTGCTAACCTGGCCAGCGCAGGCTGCTTTATCCTGGTTTTAAACCCAGAAGCAAATGTGCCTACCAAAAGCCTGCCCATCCTGGTGAGAGCATAGACTACAGAAGATGGCTGAGGGGCCAGCGCCAGCTGTGGTTACAGTTGGGCAGTCTGGCACCGCCAATTCTGTCGCCCGACTGGGCCTCGGTGAGCCGCTGCACCTGCTGGGAAGAAGGCCGGGCATGGACGCAACTGCCCTGGGGATAGGCACTGCAGCCCGCGGGGGGTGTGTGTTGGGGGGCTGGAGGCCTGGGACGGACGGACGCAGCTGCCCTGGGGCTGGTGGCCGGGTGGCTGGGCGCCCTCAGTGCCACAGGGTCACTGGGAGGAGCGTGAATCCTCTGCCCAGTGCCTGGCCTGCAGCAGGCGCTCAGTAGACAGCGGCTGGGCCACCCTCGGCTTGTCCACCGCCACAGCAGGGGGCCGGGGACACCTGAGACCCTGGCCGGCGACATCCGCTGCTCCTGTGTCAGCTACTTCGGACATTCGTGGAAAATGGGGCTAAAAGATGGGTGTGTGTCGATCTAAGAAACGTTTGCAAGCCGTGCACAGCTTTTCCGTCACAGGTTCCCCGTGGATGTGTCAAAGATCCCTCATGGGCGTGGATTTCAGATTGTTTTTGCACCCAAATAAATGTTAATTCTGTTGTGCACGAGTTTCCACACTTGTGGCTATTGTTTATCTCTGCTGTTGTAAGTGCACATGCCCAGGGTGGTGCCCAGAACCTGATTCCCACGTGAGTTGATCCTTGCCGTGGCCTGGTGCTGCTGCTAGGATCGTCCCCACTCCACAGGAGAGACTGAGGCCGGGAGCCCGGAGGCGGCTGCACCAAGCCCACAGGAGGGACTGTGCTCGGCTTTCCTGCCAGACTAGTGAGGCACGCGGCGGGCGGGCTGTCCTGGCCGTCAGATCTCACTCTGGGGGCGTTGTCACTGGGACTGCTCTCCACGCACTGCCCCGTGTGACGCGGACGAGGCCCTGTGAGCGCCGGCTCCACTGCCAAGTTCGGAAGGACCGGGTCCTCTCCCTGCAGGAGCCGGCAGGATGCAGCCACGCCCGGCACTGCCGCCTGCTGCCTCCCACTTCTCCGCCAGGGGCCGCCCCAGGCCAGCACAAGTCCTCCGTGCCCCCCCCCCCGGAAACTCAGCTGCGCCCATCCTGCCTTGCACCTCGCCTCGTGTGGGGGTTCTGGCCTTGGTGTCGCCTGCCTGTTACAGAGCTGGGGAGATTCGAGCGCCTTTTCGATTTACGTGTCACTTGCCAGGTCCCCAGCCCATGTGGCTGTTGCTTCAGACAAGTGCCTGGTTCAGAGACAAAGGAGGAGACGTAGGTCCCACCCCTGCACACCCACCTCCCCAGGGACAGTGCCCCGGGTTCAGGAGGTCCCAGCCCCACTCACCTGTGCTGAATGGTTTTCCTGCCGCCCCATCCCGTCGCACGGGTGCACAGGCTCAGAGAGGCTACGCCACACACCCAGGGTCACACAGCAGCTTGGAGGCAGGGCTGAGCTGCAGATCCAGGACTGCACTGTGGATTGTCCCTCTCCCAGGCTGCCACAGACATGCTCTCTCACGCATCCCATGGGAGCGCCTGAGTCTCCCCCTCAGTCACAAATCGGTGCACGTTGGTGCCTCCAGGGCTCTGGGGCCAGCTGGTGCTGCAAACCCCCTCCTCACCACACACACGGGCGCCGGGCAGAGGCGAACACCGGGACGGCCGCGGGTGCAGGCTGTGGTCCTGGGACCGCCCCAGGGTTCTCTTCACACGTTGAAAGACAAGGTGTCAGGCGCCAGGCTGGGGTCAGACCTGGATTCGAATCCTTGTTCCCAGAGCTGCCCTGGGGGTTGCTGCCCCCTTCCCCACTTAACCTCTCAATGTCCCCCTGCCAAAGTCACACAGGGGCCGGGACTGGACCAGGGCACGCCGAGGCCATGGCAGCTGCCTCCCGCTGCTCGTGCCTCCTGTGGGGAGACGCCCCCGAGCACTGTTAGCCCCTGGGCACCCAGCGCGCCCACGCACTTGCAGCCAAAGGAGCGCTCCAGCTCCGGCTCAGCCCCGGGAAGGGAGGTCCCTGGCCCAGGGGGCACGCTGCCACTCTGCCCACCGGGCCCAGCCTTGTCCTGGCCGTCCCAGGGGTGCTTGGCAAGCACTCCAATTAAAAATGAGATGTCAGAGTAGCAATAGCTGATGGCAATCTGCAGGCAACCGTGGGCAGCTAGAGATAGATAAGCCGCAGCATCAGACCGCACCAGCCGGGCTTCGCAGCCCTCTCCCCAGCCCTGTGCAGCCGTGATCTCTGGGGATGGCAGCCGGGAATCCACAGCCTGGCGCCGCCAGTTCCTCAATGATGGATGCTCCGGCTGAGCCCGGGCGCGGGGCTACCTGAGCGCTCGGGGAGACCGAGCGGAGCCCCGTGCCCACAGAGGAGGGCTGCCCTGGGCCTGCTGGGTGAGCGCCGACCTCCAGGTGAGGGCTCCATGGCACCCCTCGAAAGGGGCGTGTGGTGAGCCTGGCCCTGCGGTGGGAGGCGGCGGGGGCTGCAGGGAGACCAGAACTGGGGGAAGGCTGCCTGCTCTGCCCTCACTCGGCTGGCACTGCTTTGTGGGATCCTTTGCTGGCGGGATTTAATTCAGAAGATGTTTAATTCAGAAGATGTCTTTTCTAAGTAAAGAAGGGTGTGGAAGTCTCTGAGGTCTTTACCGCCACCTAGTGGAGCTCTGGGACCCTGCACCCGTCCCAGCACTTGGTGGACCTACTGTGGGTGGCACAGGCGGCCAGGGCAGTGGAGGTGAAAGGGATCCAGAGACTGGCAAAGACTAGCGGTGGGCAGGGGTCAGCTGCCCGTTTCCTACGTCACAATGCCTGGGTTTGATTCCCAGCTGCGGCCCCTGACTCCCGTCTCCTGCTATCCCGGGAGGCAGCAGTGAGGCCAGGCAGTTGGGTCCCTGCCACCCAGTGGAGACCTGGAAGGCTTCCTGCTGGCTTAGCCCCGGGCTCAGTGGGCACTGGGGAAGGGAGCCAGCAGACGGGAGCGTCTGTGCCTCTCAAGTAGATGTGTGATGTCTTAAATTAGAAAACAAATGTAGACAGCTGGGGTCGGTGTTGGGGTGTGCCAGGTAAAGCCGCAGCCTGCAGCGCCGGCAACTGTGGGCACTGGTTCAAGTCCCGGCTGTTCCACTCCCAATCCAGCTCCCTGCTAATGGCCTGGGAAAGCAGCAGAAGATGGCCTGAGTCCTTGGGCCTCTGCACCCACGTGGGAGACCCGGAAGAAGCTCCTGGCTTTGGCCTGCCTGTTACAAAGATTTGCGGTGTGGCAGATGGAGCTCTCTCTCTCTCTCTCTCTCTCTCTCTCTCTCTCTCTCTCTCTCTCTCTGACTTGCAAACAAATCTTTAAAAGAAATAGCAAATGTGGATGGTGCCCGGGCCTCACCGCATCCTGGGGCAGAGCGGCGACTCCCCATTCTTCTGCCTCCTCGCAGGAGTCAGCGGCGGGCCCTTGGAAAACCACTACCGGCTGAAGCAGTTCCACTTCCACTGGGGAGCCACGAACGCGTGGGGCTCTGAGCACGCGGTGAACGGCCACGCGTACCCTGCCGAGGTGTGTAGACGCGGTGCATCCCGGGAGCTGGGCTCCACTGCCCAGGAGGGAGGGTCTCCCGGGCCCGGGTCTCTCAAGGTTCAGGCAGAGCAGTTAGCAACCCCTGCTGAGTGGGGGGGGGGGGCACTGCAGGTGCTCCCAGAGCCCAAGCTCACAGCCTCTCTGATGCCGTGTGCCAGCAGCCGTGGTCTCCAGGAGCTCCCCGAGGGTCTCTGTGGGGGCTCTGAGCACGCGGTGAACGGCCATGTGTACCCTGCCGAGGTGTGTAGACGCCATCCCCTCGGCACGGGTGCAATGCGTCTCCAGCTCCCCGAGGGTCTCTGTGGGGGCTCTGAGCATCTGTGCAGGGGGGACCTTATCAGGGCGAAGCCACACTGTCGGAGTCCCAGGTGGGATCGGGGGTCAGGACTCGGCCTGTGGGACGGGCTGGGGCCCTGCTGGTCCCCCAGGCACTTTACCGTGGCTGTCGGGAGACCGGGCAGGCAGCCACCGATCGTCCACCCAGCCACCCAGCCGCAGGCCCGCCCAGATTTCTCATGCACTCCAGGTTAAAATAGCTTAAAAGCATGAAATGTGGGGGGGGGGGGAGAATTTATACAGCAAAAATGAAATGGACACGCAGGTCTGCTGCGAGGTAAGGGAGTGGCCTTGAACTCTGAGTTCTCTCCCGCGTCTCAGCTGCACCTGGTTCACTGGAATTCTGCAAGATACCAGAGCTACCAGGAGGCGGTTGAGGGAGAGAAGGGGCTGGCGGTGGTCGGCGTGTTTCTCAAGGTGACTGCGGGCCAGGGGGATGGTGGCGGGGGTGGCGGTCCTGCCTGTGGCCTCTGCCCTCTGACCTTGCCTACGTCTGCCCTGCAGCTGGGGGCGCGGCACCAGGCCCTGCAGCAGCTGGTGGACGTCTTGCCGGAAGTCAAGCACAAGGTGAGCGAACATCCTTGTCCCTCGGTTCAGGCCCCTCTGCAGGGAGGAGGAGGAGGGGGCTGGAAGGGCCTGGATCCAGCAGGGCCCCCAGCCTGTCCTGGGAGAGTCGGACTCCGCAGGCCTCCTGAACCTGTCCCGGCGTGACCTGTGCTGGTTTCAGAGCAGGCGGGCGGCTCACCTGGGGGCCGGGGGCTCCAGGCCGCGGCGGGGGGAGGGGTGCCGCGGGACCATCCAGCCTTGGAGTGGGAAGCCCAGAGCCCCGCGTTTGTTTTCTTAGGACCTGACAAAGCACCCAGGGTGGAAGGAAGCGGCCAGCCGAGGTGGGGACGCGCAGGCTTCCACCTGTGTGCACAATGGCGGGAGGGGCTCCGGACAGCAGCGGGCGGGGCGCCCTTTGATGTGCCTCCCCTTGATGTGGGCCTGCAGCCGCAGCCGGTCCCGCGGCTCAGGAACTCGGCAAGGCCGCTGCCGCCCCGTGCCCTTCCTCGCTGGGCCGCAGCCAGAGTCGCCCTGGGCCACGGGATGTTTTCCAGCCCCGTGCACCTGCCCGCGGTGGGAAAGAGGAGCTGGACGTGCTGCTCCACGGGGCCTGCTCCCCCCTGCCGCCGGGACGTGGGGGGGGGGGGGTTGCTGCCGTGCTGGCCGCAGCGCATGGGAAGTGCTAGTCCTAGGTTTTTGTCTTGTTCCTCCCCGGAGCCGCAGGTGCAGGCGAGCTCCAGGGATGCAGGCAGTCCTGGGGCCGGGGGCAGTGCGGTGGGAGGACTCTCAGCCCCCCGAGAGCAGAGGTCAGCTTCTCTGCACCTCCTAGGAAACAGAGCAACGGTGAATTGGGAACCGAGGGCTCCGCGTGGGGCACGCGCTGCCGTGAGCTGCCGTGCGCGTGCCCGGGAAGAGCAGTGACCTTGGCACCCAGTGATGGAGGACGGGTGACACCCAGCCCCAGAGGGGGTCAGCACATGTGGATTCCGTGGCTCACGTGTCGGGGCTGTGTGGGACCGAGGCTCAGTGGCTCTTACGCGTTCTGGTCCTATGGGACACAGGCCGAGGGCCTTGCAGTACTGAACATGGGCTAACCCCACGTGCCTGCAGTTCACTTCCGGGTCTACACTCAAGGAACCGGAAGCTGGGAGGGACAGGGCGCGGGAGGGGTGGGCGCAGGGGTCCATCGCGCTGTGGACACCTTCAGCCTTCAGAAGGAAGGGGGTCATGCCTGACACGCCTGCCACACGCGTGAACCCTGGGGACACAGCTCCACGGGGCTGGCCGGTCATGAGGGACACACCCTGTTCCACCCGCACGCTGTCCCCCCAGTGGAACAGGAGCAGGACAAGGGGCATCAGCGAGGGGACAGGGAGGTGGGGAGTTTAGGAGAGGGGTGGCCATGGCCGCCTGGCGGGAGTGGCCGGGAGGCTGCATTTCAGGTTCTGTGGATTTCGTCACAGGAAAGTGAAGCATTTCCACAGCCCGAGTCTGCAGAAGGGAGCGGCTTGAGGAGCGCTGAGGGGGCGGGGCCATGCTTTCCCGGGGCGGGGCCACACTTTCCTGGGGCGGGGCCACTCTTCCCAGGTGGGCAGAGCTGCAGACACCCGTGGGCCCATGCTTTCCTGGGTGGGCAGAGCTGCAGGCATGGGTGGGGTCTTCCCGTCTTCCCCGGGGGTGCACACACAGGCCCTGGGGTTCCCTTCGCACAGTGCCTGGGCCCCCCAGCTGACGCGGTGTGTGCTCCTCCATCTCCCAGGACATGCGGGTGGCCGTTGGCCCCTTCGACCCCTCCTGTCTGCTGCCCACCTGCCGGGACTACTGGACTTACAGGGGCTCCCTCACTACCCCGCCGCTGGCTGAGTCAGTCACCTGGCTCGTCCACAAAGAGCCCATCGAGGTGGCCCAGGAGCAGGTGAGCAGCAGTGGCCGGCGCCTCTCTGCCGAGGCCCGTGGGGGCCGTGGGGGCCGTGGGGGCCTGCGCTTTGCTTTGTTTTGGATGTCTGTGAGACAGGGGTTCCAGGGATCTCAGCTCCTCAGATACTTACACAGGAGAGAGAGAGAGAGAGGTGAGGAGGGTAGAGGCGCCTGATGGGGCACAGCCCTGCCATCGCCCCTCGGATCCTGGGGGGTTGGGACCACGTGTGAGGAGCCGCCGAGGACACACAGGTGCGCAGGCCAGCACCCTCCCCCCGGCCTGTGACCGGGAGTCACTGCAGCAGACAGAAGTGACCTGGTCGCTGGCCGTCTGAAGTTGACGGCCAGGGCCATCCCGCAGAGGTGCTCAGTGGGCTGTGAGCACCAGTGGGCGCGAGCCTGAACAGCGTCTTCCGGTCCCGAGAGGGAGATGTGGATGCAGTGCCGCGGCAGCGTCTGTGCGGAGCGTGTTTGTCACCACGCACCAAGGAACAGGCGCTCCCACACGCAGGGCTCGGAGGCACTGAGCCTTCCGAAGCGTCTCTGGGTTGGGAGCAGGGGGCTGTGGCCGGTGTGGGCAGGTGTCAGCTTACTTGTCTGAAAGCTTGGCTCAGGCTGGAGGATGCCTTCCCACCGCAGCCCACTCTCACAGCTGGGCCTTGGCTCCCGTGGGACTCCGCCTGAGCACCCTCACCACACGGCCGCTGGCTTCCCCAGGGCAGCCGTCCCAGACGCCACGGGGGACCTAGCCTGGAAGCCACCACTGTCCCTGCCGCCCTGCTCCGCTGGTCTTACAGGGCCATCCTGGTGCAGGCGGGGGCCCGGGACAGGATCACTCTGCACCTGCTGCAGGCTCTCTGGCTGCTCTCTGTTCCAGCTGTCAGCGTTCCGCACACTCGTGTTCTCTGCGCCCGGGGAAGAAGAGAAGATGATGGCGAACAACTTCCGCCCGCTTCAGCCCCTGATGGGCCGGAAGCTCCGTGCGTCCTTCCAAGTCCCCGGAGGGGGTGACCGCCAGTCACCGTGCCCCGGTGGGTAGATGGTGCCACATCCCGTTTCACAACCAGGTCATGTGTGACTTCTGAGATAAAAAGAGAACAGGATCATTGTTTCCGTCACCGTCACTCCATGGAAACTTGAGTCCATGGAGATGGCAGCCCTGGGGCAAGGCATGGGTGTCATGGGACCCGAGGCAGGTGCCTGCTTGCCCCGGGGACGGAGCGGTCACCACCAACCCAGGCAGGTGCGTGGTAGCCCCGGGAACCGAGCAGTCAGCACCGACCCCCGTGGTCACCCTTGGCCTCTCCACGCTGTGCCCTGTGTCCCTCCACAGCTGTCACCCTCCCGTGGTCCCCAGAACCAAGCTTCTTTCCCAGTTCCAAATTCCTGACTGTGTCGGGGGCCTGGGACCTCCATGTCCACGCCGTATCTGCAAAGGCCCTTTAACACATCAGGTGATGTCCACGGGTTCCACGACTGGGACGTGGACATCTAGGCCACGCTCCATCCTCACACTGTGCAAAACGCTGGCAACTTCGGCCAAGCCATGGCCCACAGTGTGGGGTCCTCCGGGGTGGCCAGGGAGGGGGCCGCCTGGGCAGGGGGTGGGGTGGCGGCATTGGAAGTGTTCTGGCGTAGCAGCGTCCCGCAGTGCATGCTGGGACCATGGAACGTTCTGGAGCTGCACTGACCATACGGTAGACCCTGGGCACACGTGACCCCGGGAAGGTGGTCGTGGAGGCGATCACACAGCGCCTGCCACATGGGTGTGAGCAAGTCTCTGCCGCCCACTGGGGCACAGGTCTCTGAGCTGGTAGAGCTGGGCAGGGGCCGGGGCGTGCCGGGTGCCCAGACGGGGCCGGAGGACACAGCCGGGACATTGCTGAGTCACTGGAGAGGGCCCAGCCCGCACTGTCCATAGCTGCTGTGGACAGGGACGCGTGGTGTGCACGCCTCCAGGGACCCGTTCTCCAAGTGTTGTGCTCCCTCTGGGGCCCTGGGTGAGGGAGGGTCGGCCTGAAGCTGTCAAAACAGATGGGAAAGAGCAGAGCACTGGGTGGGAAGTGGGGGTCTCCAGGTCAGCCTCCGAGCTGAGGCTCCCCTCGCTTACAATCGGTGAATTAGGGGCCGGTGCCGTGGCACAGCGGGTTAAGCCGACACCTGCAGTGCCGGCATCCCACATCAGAGTCATGGTTAGGGTCAGCTCTGCCTCTGATCCAGCTCGCTGCTGTGGCCTGGGGAAGCAGCGGAGGACGGCCCCAGGGCTTGGGCCCCTGCACCACGTGGGAGACCAGGTGGAGCTCCTGGCTCCCGGCTTCAGCCCGGGCCCTGACTGTTGCAGCCCTCTGGGCAGCGAACCACTGGATGAAAACTCTCCCTCTTCCCCAGCCGCCTGTCGCTTCCTCTGCCTTTCAAGTAGAGGAAAATAAATAACCATGTTTAAAGAGGAACGGACTGCACAGAGGTGTTTCCTGAGGGACGGGCCACACCTCTCCCCACACACCTGTGCCGGGCCCTGGCTGGTCAGAGCCACACAGGCTGCAGTGGGGGTGGGGCCTCAGCCCAGCAAGTGGCTCCGCAGCCCCCACGTGACCGGGCTGTGCAGCCAGGGCGAGCACCCGGGCACCCAGTGCAGCCATGGGACCGAGTGCTGAGAATCTGTCCCCAGTGTTTCACGGGGAAACCGAGGCGCACTCAGGAGGCCGAGAGGCATGGCTCCCCTTGGCCTGGGACTAGGCAGCGCTCTTCTCCCACCTCTTGGATGGGACCAGGGATGGGGGCAACGGAAGCTCGAGGCCCAGGAAGCCCAGGCCCGCAGCCCGTGGGCATCAGCTGTGGCAGAGGGACCCGAGTGCAGGCCAGGTCCCCCCACTCAGGCTGCCGGAGCCTCCAAGAGCTCCCAGGCCTCTGAGCCTGAGCTGGGGCTGGAGCAGAGTCGGCTAGTCCACGGCGATCTGGGCGCAGAGAGAGGCCTCGCGGGGCTGCAGCGGCCTGGGCCCCAGCGCCCCGTGTCACCATGCCCGGCGCTGCACGCACGGCACAGGCCTCGTGGGCGGCCCTGATGCAGGGTGGGGCCCTGGCTCCAAGCGTGCCGGCGTCTCTGCTATTTTGGAAAAGCGGGGTCCGCCCGAGGTTCTGAGATACTCCCGGGAAGCAGACGCGGCTGGGACCCTTTGCTGTGAACCACAAACAAGCGGAGAGGAAGCGCTGTTGACAGAAGCCCTCAAAGCAGCGGTACAAAAACAACAAACAGAGCGTCCCGGGCCCACCCTGCGCCGCTGCCAGCTGCGCGGTGGCCGGCACGGGCTCCCGGCTCTCCGCGGCTCACTGCCGACCGCATTGTTCAGTTCTGGCCCAGCCAAAAGTTCAAGGTCCCCTCCCTTTGCTTTCATGTTATTTTCTCGTTCTGAAAAACCCCTGTGTGTGAGGAGCTCTGCCCCTCCCCCCTCCTCCCCTTCCCAGGCTCCGTGCAGACAGGGCCAGGCCCAGCCAAAGCCCTCAGCACCGTCCACCGTGGGCAGAACCCACTCTTCCCATGCAGTGGGCAGGGGCTGCACACCCACTGGGGTGGGCTTGGACATCCCCTCCCCCTGCCCACCACACCCCAACACCTGTCCCCCACTCAGAGCCCCTGTGCCCCACGTCAGCCAGCAGCGCCTCCGTCCACCCAGGGCCAAAGGCACACCTGGAGCCCCCAAGTCTCCCCAACCCTTTTCCCCCACATTGGTGGGTCCTGTTGGGGGTCCCAAACCCACGTACCTGGCTGTCTCTTCTGCTGCCCCCACTTAGCGTCCGCCTTCGCAGCCCCTCCCCTCCCTCCACCCCACTCCCCTCAAATCATCCTTCAGAGCAGTGCAGACTTATCCTTGAGAACATAAACTTGATCGCTTGGCTCCCTGTTCAAAGCTGAGGCTTCCGATGCCAGTGACGAGGCCAGTTTCCCCCGCCTGGCCCGGGGGCCCAGGATCTCCTCTGTGTCCACCTGCATCTGCCTCTTCCTGTCCTCAGCCGCCTGCCCAGACCACAGCCCTGCCCCTGCCTCAGCCGTGGGCTTCGGCACCTGCCTGTTTCCCGCCTGGTTCCTTTGTGGTCCGGAGGCCCTGGCGCCCCACGTGCCTTGCTCACCCAGTGCACAGACTGAGCAGCTGTTCCATGCCAACCAGGTGAGCTCTGGGACATCCTGCCCGCCCCCGTGCCTGAGCACATGTGTCCCCTGCTCTCTCCCTCTGTTCCGAGGCCTGGCCCAGGGGGCAGCGTCCCTGCCCTGGGTCCCGTGCACCCACTCACAGTTGCCCTCCAGACGGCACAGGGTCACAGAAGTGTGTGTGCGCCAGTCACCTGCGGGCTGCATGCCTCCCAGACGTCCTGCCCTTGCAAAGCCAAGTGAGCAACGGGCAGGGTTACAGAGATCAAAAAGCAGGCGTTAGTCAGGCGTCTGCTGTCTCAGGATGCAGAGCTGTGGAGAAAGCGACCAATGCAGGCACGGAGCAGCACGGGGCAGCACACAGAGACGTGGGCCTGGGGAGGGGCAGCACACGGAGACGTGGGCCTGGGGAGGGGCAGCGTGGAGCAGCATGGAGCAGTGCGGGGCAGCACACAGAGACGTGGGCCTGGGGAGGAGCAGCGTGGAGCAGCGCGGGGCAGCACACAGAGACGTGGGCCTGGGGAGGAGCAGCGTGGAGCAGCGCGGGGCAGCACACAGAGACGTGGGCCTGGAGAGGGGCAGCGTGGAGCAGCGCGGGGCAGCACACAGAGACGTGGGCCTGGGGAGGAGCAGCGTGGAGCAGCGCGGGGCAGCACACAGAGACGTGGGCCTGGGGAGGGGCAGCGTGGAGCAGCGCGGGGCAGCACACAGAGACGTGGGCCTGGGGAGGGGCAGCACGGAGCAGCGTGGAGCAGCGCGGGGCAGCACACAGAGACGTGGGCCTAGGGAGGAGCAGCACACGGCCGTGGAGGCTTTGTGCAGTTTAGGGCCCTGTGTCGGGGGGGGGGGGTGAAAAATGTCCCCCTGGGCGTTTTCTCAAATGAACCAGATCTCTAAACGGTGAGACCGGACCTTGGCAGCTTCTGCTGTAAGCTGAAGGGAGACGCAGCTCAGGCACGACACAGAGACACCCAGCCCGCGTGCCACGCCCAGCCCAGTCTGTGGCACCCCTGGGGGCGAGGTGCCCTGCCCCGGGCGCCGAGGACCCCAGTCCTGAGGGTGTGCGTGCTTGCGTTAGTGCCGGGGGGTTCCCTCCGTGAGAACTCCCCGTGGCCGCGCGGGAGCCTGCTGGGAGCGGTGCATGTTTGCCCATCACGTGCTGACCCTCTAAGCAGGGTGAAACACGCTGATCCTCTTCCCACACTTTGGGGGCTCAGAGGGGGCGCCGTACATGCGAGTCGCGGGCTGTTGGTCCCCGTGTGCAGGAGCGGGGGAGGGCTCACCTGCCGAAAGCGGCTCTTCCCGTGCCCGTGTGGGCTTTGCATCTCACACACAGCTCCACTCCGGTTCACACCCAGTACCGTCCCCTCCCGGGCTCGCCAGACCCTGTGTGAGCAGGGGCCGCCCCAAGCCCTGTGGTGACTGCGACCAGCAGGGGGCAGCCAAGAGACCGTGGATGTGCTAAACTGGACAAAGCATGGTGGAGGCAGGGAGTGAGGCTGGGGTCCCGAGAGGGGTCCGGGCCGCCTCCCAAGCAGCTGGCATCTGAACTAGGCTCTGGGGCCGGGGGTGAGCGGGGGGCAGTTCTGGGAGGTTCAACGAATGGCAGAGAGACCGGCGTGACCAGGTGACCGCAGACAAAGACAGTGAGCAGGGCCGGGCCTGGCTGCCACGGGGGCTTCACTCAGCCCAGGAGCTGTGCGGAGGGGGCAGTTCTCACCTCGGCTCTCAGAGAGGCAGGGAGCAGCGGGGAGCGGTCCGGGACACAGGTGCCCCGTGCCCTGTGCCCCGTGCCCGGGCAGGTGGGGGAGCAGCTGGGGGAGGGGCCGGGGCAGGGGTCTCCCGGGCTGTGGCTCTAACCTCGCTTCCGTTGTTCTCGGCTTTGAGCACGGCTTCCTCTCTGTGGGTCTTGAGGAGGCGGCCTCCCTCCGCGAGAACACCTCGCCGCTGAGCACCGCCCAGGCCCGCCCCATTGCTCCGAAACAGGGCTCCGGAGAGAGAAGGCACGTGCCGCTCCCACGGGCCGGGAACCACAGCGGTCCAGCTGCCCCCTTGCCATCTCTGCCACCTCACTCCTGCCCGGCTGTCGCCGCGGAGGAGTCACAGCAGCAACGAGGCCTTGGGCAGGCGAAGGGGCCAGGTCGGCCAAGGCTGCCGCTTGGCTCTGACGCCCATTCCCCTACCTCGGTTAAGCCGCGAGCCTGAGGAGGAGACGAAACAGGTGCACCTAAAGCTGTACAGGTCACCGTGGAGGAGGCTGGCATGGGGGTGGGGCACTCACAGACGGAGGGCACAGGTAGGCCAGAGCCAGCCTGGCGTGGCCAGCGGAAACACTCCACACGTGTTCTGTGCGTCCTCCGGCCATGAGCACCACATTCCCGCTGTCACTGACATGCACCTGCTGAGGCCACTGCCCGCAGTGAGCCCTGGCTCTGGGTGAGGGTCCTAAGCTTCTCCCCCACGGCAGAAGCCTCGTGAGCCTGTCCTGGCTCGACACCAGAGGCCAAACCACACAAGCAGGAGGGGGCGTTCCCAGACCACAGCCCCGTTTCCCCGGGAAAAGCCAAGCAGATGCAGGACAGGGAGGAGGAGTACAATGCAGCCCCGTTTGGAACAGGGGGCGCAGCCTGCTCGCCGGCTTGGTGCTCCACGGCCTTGCAGACGGTGCACCCAGAGGTTCACAACTTGGGGCCGGCGCTGTAGGACAGTTGGTTAAGCAACCGTCTGCGGCACCAGCATCCCATATGGGCACCAGTTCCGGTCCTGGCTGTTCCACTTCCGATCCAGCTCTCTGCTGTGGCCTGGAAAAGCAGTAGAAGATGGCCCAAGTCCTTGGGCCCCTGCAGCCGAGTGGGAGACCTGGAAGAAGCCCCTGGCTCCCGGCTTCAGATCGGCTCAACTCTGACTGTTGCAGCCATTTGGGGAATGCACCAGTGGATGGAAGTTCTCTCTCTCTCTCTCTCCGTCACTCCTTCTCTGTCTGTAACTCTGCCTCTCAAATAAATACATCTTTAAAAAAAGAAAGATTGACAACTCGAAGTCTAGAAACAACAGAGAAGTATAAAGAAGGCAGACGAGCGTCACCCCGCCGGGAGACGCCACCGTTCCTCTCCTGTACGTTTCTCTTGCTTCCCAGCTATTTCAGAGAAGCTGCTACTGCCCTTAGTGGCGACAATTTATTGATTTTTTTTACAAGACATGAAAATCTTTAATTTCAAAAAGAAATGTATTTTTACATAAATCTACAACAGAGAATTCAAATGTAGAAAAAATAAACTATATCCGGGCCACGGCCATCTCACAGTCCCCGAGGGGGCCGCACAATTTATTGATTTTTTAAGACTTATTTATTTGAAAGGCAGACTGACAGAGAGAGAGAGAGAGAGAGAGAGGGGGCTTCCTAAAGGAACGGTATCAGTGGAGCTGTGACTGCCCGCAGGGAAGCAGGCCACGGCCAGCGTCTCTCTTCGGGGACCACTCCTCTCTGCTCCAAGAGGCCCAGGAAAATGCACCCCTGAAAGAAGGGGCCACTGTCAAGGCCAAGCCGCACCCTGCCCCCCCCCAGGCCTCTCCCCAGGCCGCCCCAGCGCCCTCACGGCTGTGCGCCCAGGGTTCAGCCGTGGACATCCCGGCAGCTCCTCAGCGAAGATGCTCCCCGTTGTGTTTTGCCCAGCACAGGCACGCGGGTGCCTTGCCCAGGGCACGGGCGTCGACGTGTCGCTGAGTTTGGGGACTGGTGCCTCGAGCAGCCATCAGAGAAATCCCCAGGGGTGCAGTCACTGGGTGGGAGGCTTCCGGAAGAAATGCCCACGTTTCTCCCCCGGCGTGGGAACAGGCGATGCAGCTCTTCGCAGCGACCGGTGTCTGAGGCAGGCGCTCCGCCCAGGAGCAGGTGGGATGCCGCTGCCCAGGCCACCAGCAGATGGCGGGCGCCGCCAGCACTTGCGAGCTTGGTGTCCCGGCCGCGTGGTTTTCCTCACGGGAGCCTGAGATGCACTCGCAGTCTCCCACGGCGAACAGACAGGAGAGATCCGAGTCGTTTCACGGGAAAACCACGCCAGAACGGAAGGTGGAGGACAAACAGCTGTGGACTGAAAACGCTCACGAGATGCGGTGACACTTCCCGTCGTGAGGTCTGAGGATGCCCCCCCTCCCCCGGGCTCCCCAACCGGCCCGGGGCGCCTTGCTATCTCTCACTCACCCTGGGCTCTCAGCGCCCAGCTCCGCCCTGTCCGAACCTGGCCGAATCTGGCGGAACCGCCTGGCTCCCTGTAACCAGCTCTCCTGGCCACCTGCAGTGTCCGGGACTGCCTCCCGGGGTTTGGGGTTTGAGTCCTCACTCTGCTGTTGATTCCAGTTTCTTGCTAATGCAGACCCGGCAGGGGGGGGGGAGGGGGGCAACCGGTGATGGCCCAGGTGTTTGGGCCCCTGCCACCCACGTAGGAGGCCAGGGTGGAGCTCTTGGCTCCTGACTCCAGCCGGAAGCAGCCCTGGTTTTTGTAGTCATTTGGAGAGTGAACCAGCAAAAGGAAGGTTGGAAGATCTCTCTCAGTCTCTCAGTTGTTTTGCCTTTCAAATAAATAAATAAATAGAAGCCACTGTCGTGGCACAGCAGGTTAAGCCACCACCTGTAACACTGGCATCCCATACGGGTGCTGGTTCAAGTCCCGGCTGCTCCTCTTCCAATCCAGTTCTCTGCTGGCCTGGGAAAGCAGTGGAGGATGGCCCAAGTGCTTGGGCCCTGCACCCCATGGGAGACCTGGAAGAAGCTCCTGGCTCCTGGCTAAGGCCTGACCCAGCCCCAGCTGTTGTGGCCATGTGGGCAGGGAACCAGCAGATGGAAGGTCTTTGTCTCTCTGTAACTCTCCCTTTCAAATAAATAAATAAATCTATCTTAAATAAACACATAGGTCATCCCATTTATAAAAAGTCCACAGAAACATGGAATTAAATATGTTTATTTTGGAGCAAAAAGTTTTGAAATCCCTGCATATCATTCCTAATACATTTTTTCCACCAACTTTTTGAAGACCTCGTATGCTCGACTTGAAAACTTCCGCACCAGAACAAATGTTCTTTTAAGCTCTACTTCCCACAGACTTCGCGACGTGTTCTGTGCGCAGGGTGATGAAACCTGAGCTACTGCGACAGAAATGGAACCCAGAGCTCTGGGAGGAGGGGGCAGAATCAGGTCTCCCAGGGACGGGGCTGGGCCCACCGGCTGGCCGAGCCACTCTGAACTGGTGCTGGCGAGCTGCACACCAGGACCTCCACGTGGGTGTCATGGGTTTGGGTCCCCCTGCTGAGCTGCGCTCCAGCATGGAGAGTGTGTGTGGGGGTCTTGTTTTCTCCCCCAAGCCCTCCCCTCCCCCCCCTTAGGGTCCCGCAAACTGGCACTTGTGGATGGGACCTCCCAGCTCCGCTGCGTTGGCTGCGGGTTTATCACCCGCTTCCCTCCGCAGGTGAGCGGCCCGACTGCCACACTGCAGGGGTGCAGGAGGGCATCTGGGGGGTGGTGCCCAGCAGCTGCCCCTGTCTCTCTGCGCGGCGCTCCCCCCCCCCCCCGCACACCTGTCGCCCAGTCAGCAGGTGCTCCTGATTCTTGGGTGTTTGCAGGCTGGGCTGGGGACCCTCACCCCTCTACCCCAGACCTGCCATCCTCAGAGCCAAGCCCCTCCCCCGCCCCAGGACTCAGTCTCCCAGGCCCCGGCCGCCCCTCGGGATGGGGAGCGGGCGATGCCGTCACCGCAGGCCGGCGAGTCGCGACCCGGTGCCCTTCCCGGGATCGGCGGACGCCCCAAGCCCGGCGTCGTCCCTGCCCTGCAGCCCGAGGCGGGCCCGGGGCCATCGTCGGGGCGGCTGGGAGGAGGGAGGCGCGCGCCTCGACCCCCGGCCCCGCCCGGCCCGCACGCGAGCCCGGCCTCCGGGACCCGGGGGCGCCCGCCAGGTTCGGTTGCGCGCCGCACGCGCTCCGAGCCCGGGCCGGGCGGGGGCGGGGCCTCGGCAGCGCCTACCAACGGGCGTCCGGGGGCGTGGCCCGAGGGGCGGGGGCGTGGCCGCGGCGCCGCGGCGGGGCGGGGCCGGCGGAGGCCATAAAAGGCGGCGGCGGGCGGAGCGGGCGCTTACGCAGCGCGGGCGGCCTGCGCGGCGAGCATGGCGGGCGCGGGTCCGAAGCGGCGCGCGGCGGCGGCGGCGGCGGCCCCGGAGGAGGAGCGGCAGGCGCGGGAGAAGATGCTGGCGGCGCGGCGCGAGGGCGAGGCCGAGGCCGAGGGCGAGGGCGTGGCCCTGCAGCGCAACATCACGCTGCTCAACGGCGTGGCCATCATCGTGGGCACCATCATCGGCTCGGGCATCTTCGTGACGCCCACCGGGGTGCTCAAGGAGGCGGGCTCGCCGGGGCTGTCGCTCGTGGTGTGGGCCGTGTGCGGCGTCTTCTCCATCGTGGGCGCGCTCTGCTACGCCGAGCTGGGCACCACCATCACCAAGTCCGGCGGCGACTACGCCTACATGCTGGAGGTCTACGGCTCGCTGCCCGCCTTCCTCAAGCTCTGGATCGAGTTGCTCATCATCCGGCCCTCGTCGCAGTACATCGTGGCGCTCGTCTTCGCCACCTACCTGCTCAAGCCCGTCTTCCCCACCTGCCCGGTGCCCGAGGAGGCCGCCAAGCTCGTGGCCTGCCTCTGCGTGCGTGAGTAGGGGCGCGCGGTTCCCCGGGGTGTGTGTCGCCGCGGGCGGGCGGCGCGGGGTCCCCTCGCCGGCTTCCGGACGGGGCTCCATTCATTCCTGCTGGCGCGCCGCGGGCGGGCGGCGGGGCCCCTGCCCGGCCCCTGTGGCGGGCACTGCCCTTGGCCGAGCCCCTCGCTCGCTCACACACACACATGCGCGCGCGCGCGGGCGCCCGGCCGTGCCAGCGCAGCCCCTGCCTCTGGCCGGCGCACCACGTGCGGGACAGCACCGGCAACTTCCTGTCTGGGCTTCCCTGGCTGACTGGAGGCGGAATTGCAGTTAGAAAAAAAAAAAGAAAAAGCCATTCATTTCTGCCCCGCCAGCCTGAGTCGCAGGAGAAGTAGTACGGAGATTGCGTGACGTTGGCCCAGTGGCTCCTGCAGCCCGGAGCCGCCCCCAGCCGGGCGCGCACATCGGATCCGACCTGGCTCAGGGGTCCCGGGCTGTGCCGGGAGCCGCGGTCCTGGGGCTGGCAGCTGGGGCCCTGGAGGCAGTGCCTGGGGCTTGTTTGCTGGCCGGGGGCGTTTCTGAGCGCTCCCTTTGGTCAGCCTGGGGGGTTTTCGGAGTTCTCCGGGTGCGCTGGGGCCTGCTAGGCTTTGCCTGTCCATTGCCCTAGGAGCTGGCGGCGCCCTGCCCCGCGGGGGAGGGTGCTGAGCTTGAGCCCCCTGGCAACGTGGGCAGTGCTGGCTGGCACAGTTGGCCGGGTTCTGGGCTCAGCCCCCTGAGGCCGGCTCCTGAGACCCTGGGCAGAGGAGTGGTCTCTGGGTGGGTCAGGGCTAGGCGGAGCGCTAGCAGTGGCTGAGCTGAACCAGCCCCCTCTGGGCGTGGGTGCTGGGGTCCCCCGGGGAGGACGCGCCAGCCGGGCCTGGAAGGCAGGGGCCTCTGGTGGGAACGGCCCTGCGTGCTGGCTCGTGGCGTCGTCCAGGGACTGGCCGGGCGCTGAGGCTGTGTGTGGAAAAGGCACCTTGGCCAACAGGAGGCAGAGGGAGGGTGGAGCTCTGCTTGTCTTATCTGTCCAATAAAGAAAACAAGGTGCATCCCTCGGTCCCGAGACCCACATCCCTCCTCCCGCCCCTCCCCCAGACACTCGCACACATTCTCTGCTCCCTTTCAAGTGTGGGTTGGATCCCGAGGGACAGCGTGTCCTGCACCTTGCTTTTCCAAGGCCTGAGCTGATAATGCTGTTCCGGCTCAGACCCTGGGCGGCTCTGGCTCTGAGAAGCGCTTCCTGGCTCTTGGGGGGGGGGGGACAGCGGGCTGGTGTGCCCTGGTGGCCCTCGGGGGGGGGGTGGTTCTGATTCGATAGCCTGGATATACTGCGCCAGGCTCTGTCCTGAGGGCAGACGGGGCTTTAAAAGATGGTCTGGGTGGCTTCCACGCCAGCAGTGCTGGGATGAGGCCCAGCTTTGCTCCCTAACCGTGTGTCCCTCAGCCGTGTGGGTGGCTTTTCCCTGGGCCTGGGTGGGAGTGGGGATGGGGGACATCCTGTTTTCGTGTTGGGAAGAGGGCTTTCAGTAGCAAGAAGGAATGTGGTGTCTGCAGCAGGAGACCGGGAGAAGCCCCCTCCCCTGGCCCGCGCTCCGAGCCGCCGAGACGGCGTGGCAGGGCGAGGGTGGGCCCTGACAGGTTGCTGTGGGGGCCCCAGAGGGGGCGTCTGAGACCTCCAGCAGCAGGAGCAGCCTCGTGGTGGAGGGAGACGGGCCTGTGGTGCAGGTGCAGCCGAGTGGGGGCCGCTGCGGCTGAGCAGAGCCTGTGGACAGGGTTTCCAGGGCAGAGAAAACACACGGAAACTTGGGGCGTTCTTGTCCTGCTTCTGCGTATTTATTTGAAAGATGGAGAGGTCGTCCATCCGCTGGGTCACGTCCCAGATGCTCACAATAGCTGGCTGGACCAGGCTAAAGCCAGGAGCCCAGAGCTCCCCAGGTCCCACTCGTGGGTGACAAGGGCCCCTGTACTCCAGTGTCACCTGCGCCTCTCCGAGCGTGCGTTAGCAAGAAGCTGGCGTGAGGAGCAGAGCCAGGCACTGCGGTGTGCGGGGCGGGCGTCTTAACACCGTCCCCCAGGCTGCTCCGCAGTCTTCCTGGGCCCTGTCCCCAAGCTCGAGAGCCCTGGGGACAGCTCGGGAGTTCCTGGCTGCCCGTGGAGAGTCGCCCTGGGAGACCCCTGGCTTCGGCACAGGCGAGCAGGCCTGGTCCCCGGAATGGGCGCCTCACTCTCAGGAAGTTATGGTGGCATTCACTCGAAATTCAGCTGGCACAGCCTTTGTCCCGTCAGCAGGGGTCACAAGGTCACAGTGACGCAGGCCTGGGCCTCAGGTGGGCGTGGGGGTGTGGGGGCCCGGCTCAGCCCCACGTGCGCTCCGGAAGCAGGAGGCTTGTGGTCAGAGGCCTCCAAGTGCAGACAGCTCAGGCCGCCCTTGCTGAGTTGCGGGGAGAGCCACGCACGGGGGCTCCCTGGGGTGGTTCAGCCCACCGCCTGGCCGGCGCCCAGGGTCCTGGGCATGACCTGAGAGGACCCCCCATCCCTGCCCAGTCTCAGGTCTAGAGATGCCTGGCTCTGGGTCAATCCCCTGGGACCCTCCGACCCTCCGCTTCTGCGCCTGCAGGCTGGGCATTCGCCCCAGCTGGCTGTTGGTGGGAGTTCTAGCCCGCACGGGAACACGGGGCCGATGGGTCCAGCCTCCACGCCGCCCGTGTCTTTGTTCCCTACCGCTGGGCAGGAGGGAGGCCAGAGGGAGTGAGAAGCCAGAGGTGAAGAAGTGTGGGACCTGGCTGTGAGCCCCACCTGGGGGTTAGCCCTGCTCAGCAGCCTTGAGGGTCAGCCAGGGCTGAGACGGGGCGCCTTGCCAAGGAGGCTCTGCCCCACAGCCCCCGCCCCTCTCCTTGTGGGCCTCATGGACGCTCCAGGCATCCCCCCTCGCCAGGCAGGTCCCAGCATCCCCACAGCCCGGTAATTAGCACCGAAACCCGACTTTCCCCGCCCGACAGGAAGGCGCTGCTGCCTGCCTGAGCCGGTCACGCCAAGTCACGGGATTCGCAGTGCGTGACCCCGGGGCAGACAGGAGATCCCAGGCGTCCCTGGGTCACGGGCCTCTCTGTTAATCCCATGGGAGCTGAGGCCCAGGCCAGGGGGCCACCGTCCCGGGGAGCGAGTCCCTGAGGGCAGGAGCTTGGACCCCTTGTGCCCCCCGCCTGGCTTTGTAGTTGGTGCTGGGAAAGCCGGGGCAGCAGCAGGTGTCCGAGCCGTGGCCCCACCCCCATGCCAACCACCGTTTATCGTGGGCTGTGGGGCACATGGCTGCATCTCTGGGGAGGGTGGTAGGGGCCAGGGGTCAGGGCCAGTGTCAGCTAGTCACGTCCGGGCAGATCAGAGACGTGTCGTGTCCTGGGCTCCATCGACCGACCTTGGCCTCTGTCAGTCTTGATCTTGCACGCGAGCCTCTGGAGCGGCACTGGCTGCCAGCCCCCTCCTCTAGTCCGTCCCCTCCTTTTGGGACTCACGGCAGGTGCTCCCCTGCCCCCTGGTCAGTGCCCAGCCGTAGCAACCCGGCCCCTGGTTCACAGCCTAGACCTCTGCCCTCGAGCTCCTGCGGCAGCGCCCCCTCCCCTGAGCTGCCCCATGCGACAGGGGCCCCCGTCCAGCCAGTGCCCGAGCTCCTGCTCAGGAGGTGGGTGCTCGTGGGGGACACCGTGGGTGCGAGGGAGGCTGGCTGCCCGTCCGTCATGCCTGGCCCACGCCCTGGGCTTGGAAGAACCCCGCTGACTTCCCAGGGGAGCGCTCGAGTGTGATGCCTGTAATCCAGCCTGCATCCTCCCGACCTTGGGGCTGGCCCACATCTGTCGCTGCTGAGACCGTGTCCTGAGGGAGCTGCTCAGGGCGCAGCCGACTCCACCGAGGCCAGTGTGACCTTGGCTGGCCCAGCACCAAGTCCTGTGTGTGCACGCTGTGCAGGGCCAGCAGAGGACCCTGCTCAAGCCGCCGGCTCGGGCTGTGGTGTGGGCAAGCCCTGGGTGGCTGCAGAGAGCCTGAGCGGGTCCTGGGGCTGTCCCTTGGCTCTGTGACCCAGGCCTACAAAAGCCAGGAACCCTGGGAGTGGGGAGGCAGGCAGAGCACCCTGGACATGGTATCATCACCTCCCTGTCTCTCTCTCCCTGAGGTCACTGCAGACCTGCCCAGAGCTGAGGGCTCCCCGTGGCCAGGGCCCGGGTCCCAGCTCCCATCGCTGACCTGTAAGGGGTTGGGGAGAGGCCCGGCTCTGGCTGTAGCAGCTGCACCCCAGCCAGAAGGCGGGTACTGCTTAATCCTGAATGTTTGCCCGCTGAACAAGTTCGTGGTGCACATTTGCTTCCACTGCTCTTCAGATAGAGGCTGGAGGCTGGTGCCCCTGCGGAGCTGGGCAGTGAGTCAGTCCTGGGTGGAGACCCCAGCCAGGACAGGGGAGGGGCAGTCAGGAGACCTGGGGCCACACCGCCTCTCCAACCTTGAGGAGCACAGATGTCAGGTGAGGGTGTGGCGTGGGCTGCCACAGAGACCTTGTCCCCCTGAGCTGTGTACCTTTCTTCTCTCCTGGCCTCGGTGTTGGGGGGATGGGGGGTTCCGGACTCACACGGGCGGGGGTTATCAGGGTCGTGGGCGGCCCAGGGACCTGCCAGATCCGTTCCTTCCCCAGGATGCTGCAGCTTCTGGAGCAGCGGTGGTCCTGTTCTGGGGGGGGGGGGGGGGCTCAGAGAGGGTGGGAACTTGCCCGAGGTCACACAGCGTGTCACACGGGCCCTGACCTCCGGGCTGCCCCAGGGCTGGTCCCCTGCCCGTGTGCTGGTTCTTCTTTGGAAATCTGACTCACCAGGGCGAAGGAAGGACCCTGGCCGGCTGCAGGGTCCCCCCCCCCCCCCCCGGACTGCAACGCCAGCAGACTGCACTTGATAAACCCACCCTTGCTGACCTGTTCAGAAATGAATGTCAGTCGCCGGCTCCTCCACCCGGTCTCTCACTTCTGAGGAACTCAGCCTGGCTAAGAATGGCTCAGAGTATGGAGCCCCGTGGCCTCTGCGTCCATGGGGTCACAGTGAGGAAGTGGGCGGGTCCGGCCAGTCCGCAGGCGGCACCTTCTCTGCCCAGACCTTGTGGGGATTCGAGGGGGTTCCCTGAACAGGCTGGAATCCGCGTGGGCGTTCCCATCTCAGCGGCCAGTGGTGGGGCAGCCACACGGAGGCGCTGGGGCCCAGGAGAGGAGACCACAGGCCGCAGAGTTGCCCACTGGTGTCCAAGTAGGGGTGCTGTCCCTCCTCCATGTCCACCTCTACAAGCCCTTGGATATTGGGGTGCGTGTGCAAATGTGGGTCGTGGGGCTGATTTGCTGTTGGGGCATCTGTTAGCTCTGGGGATACGGGAGTGCGGGGCAGGAGTGGCCGGTGCAGCAGGTGGACGGCACACATGTGGACTTCCGGGGCCAGGAGGCAGGCCCCAACTTCCACAAGCCCCGTGCTTCCCGGATACCCCTAAATTTTAGGGCACCTGCACGCCCTGGTCGGATTTGGACAAAGCCATGCTCAGGCAGGACTGCAGGTCTCAGTGGTCAGACACGGAGCACTGGTGGCCTGGGCTGGGCAGGCCACGAGGGTCCAGGCTGGGCTGGTTGGGGGCTGGGCAGGCCACGAGGGTCCAGGCTGGGCTGGTTGGGGGCTGGGCAGGCCACGAGGGTCCAGGCTGGGCTGGTTGGGGGCTGGCAGGCCACGAGGGTCCAGGCTGGGCACTCCCTCTGTGCTGGTTGGGGGCTGGCAGGTTTGTGGCACTGTTACTCCCAGGCCTCGGGCCGTCTCCGCCACGGTGCTGCCTGTTCTTGTTGGGCCACGAGGCCGTGCACCGGGAGCAGCTCTCACCCACAGGCTGCTGCCCCGCTGCGCGTGGCTGCCCCGCGGCAGTGCCGTGCTCAGAGCTGGACCTCGCGGTTCTCCAGCCGGCGGCCGGCTGCGCAGGGCCTGGCCTGTGACTGGAGGAGCTGGCCTTATCCGTCCCCGCTCAGGAGCTGCTACCTGGGCACTGCCCGGACCCCCGGGTTTGGTCCTCGCACCTGTGGCGTCCCCCGCCCGGCTGTGGCCACTGCTCGCGAGGGGCCTCTTCCTGGGGCCACCGCGAGGTTCTGGGCTCCAGGGCTTGGTCCTCGTCTGTTGGGTTGGGAACCTCGCTTACCTGTCCTGCTCGGGCCCTGTTCCCAGCACGGCTGCTGGTCAGGTGCCTTCCCCAGGCTGCCTTCCTGGGCTGGCTGTGGGGTGAGGCTCCGCCTCCCTGTGGGGCGCCTTGGCCCAAGGGCTCCGAGTTGGCCCTGGGGTCCGGGTTTCTGTCCCCGGGCAGTGTCAGTGACACCACGAGTGGCGAGTGCACAGCCGGGCTCACACTCGGCTCCCCGGCGTCCGCAGGGGCAGCCAGAGAATCCTGTCAGTGGGCAGGAGGCGGATTCGGGTTTTGTTTAGGGGTCACACACAGACCGGTCTTCCCTCATTCCCTGCCCCACTGAGTGGGACGCCAAGGAGCCAGCACTGCTGGCCAGCAGGGGTCAGAGTTCGCGTCGGGCACCTCTGCAGGTGCTGGTTCTGGCAGCTCTGGTGGGTTCAGGCCAGGGAAGGTTGGCTGCGGGCAGTGCAGATAAGGCCCATGCGTGTGCGAGGGTGCCCGGAGCGGTCGGCTGAGTTCATGTCTGGAGGCAGCCTCCTGGGGATGCCCTGGCTCTGAGCCCTTGGAGTCACCCCAGGGGTCTGAGGCCTGGCCAGTGACCCCGGAGATGTGTGCTTTTGGTCTGCCCGGCTCTCCAGGCTTGATGGGCAGGTGTCCCAGCAGAGGCCCCGCCCTATCCAGTGCCATAGCCCGGGGGTTTCCTTCCACCGTCAAGGCACACCCAGAAAATGAGGGCGCGGCAGTAGAGGGGAGCCCCTGCAGGAGGCCGAGGGCAGCGAGTCCCTGGCCAGAGGCCCAGCCAGGCAGGGGCCAGCTCCTCTGCCCCCTGCCAGCCAGCTGATTGAGCCGCCCAGCAGGAAGAGGGCCAGGCAAAACCTGCAGGGGGAAGAGTGCCTGGCGTGGCCTGGCGTGGCCCGTGGGACAGGGGCCAGCCTCCCAGCTGGCTGCACCCAGCCCCGGTCCCGGCCTTATCTGCTGAGCCCGGCTGTCCCTGTGGGCCAGGCAGCCACACTTATCTCGGGGTGCTGCACAGGGAGCCTAGAGAGCCGGCGGGGCTCCCTGTTCTGTCCCCCTCCTGCGTTGCCTCAAGGCGCAGCCACTTCCTCCTGGTCCCCCTGGGGAGGGGAGGCAGGCAGCTGTGGGGCCATAGCCACCCCCCCCCCCCCCCCCCGTGACCCCCAGGCGAGGGCGAAGGGGCCTGGGCCAGGTGTTTTCACTTCTGTATTTAAAGTTACGTTTCATTTTGAAGCTGAAAAACAAAGGGGCCTAGGAGATGATGCAGCTGGTCACTCAGCCACTGAACGTAGAGACTTCACCGTGTGTGTGTTTTTTTTTTTTTTTTATGAAAGAAAAACAGTAAGACCTGGAGACGGCCCTGCCTGTCCCCGGCCTGTGCATCCGCCTGGGGGCGGGGGCTGGGTCTTGGGCGGGGCCTGTGTGGTGACCTGGGCGATGTCTAGGCCAGCCTGGTGGCTCAGGGACTGCCGTGGGTGGCAGGCTGGAAGTGTGGACACGTGGATTCTGGGAGTCCCAGTGCGTCATCTGTGAGGGGGGAAACCCCGGACGGAGGGCACCCAGAGTCCACTCATCACAGGAAGTGGGGCGGGGGGGGGGGGCCGGGGCTCGGAAAGGAGCCTGGGCTCCACTGTGCCGAGTGATGCAATCAGCACCACTCTTGCAAATCCGAAGGCGGTGCCAGCCGGGGAGGCGGGGCTGGGGAGGAGCTGCTGCTCTGTTGTCACCTATAAGGAAGACCAGAAGACCCGCCCCTTGCGCCGGGAGCAGGGGGAGGGGCAGCCCAGGTGGAGCGCCAGAGACGCTGTGGCCGCGCAAGCCCTGGGGAAATGAAATTTTTTTAAAAAAGTGTTTGAAAAAGTTTATTTGAAAGGCAGACACGGAGAGAGGCTGAGACACAGAGATCGTCCGTCCACGGGTTCACTCCCCAGATGTCTGCAGGAGCAGGGCCCGAGCCCAGCCCCAGCTGGGAGCTGCAACTCCGTCCGGGTCTCCCACATGGGTGGCAGGGGACCAAGCGTCCGAAGCTGCTGCTCCCGGGCCGTGCATTGGCAGCGGGCTGGGACGGGGGAGCCCGGCACTCGTGTGGGACGCCGGTGCCCCAGGCAGCGTCTCTGCCCTGCCAGGTGCCCACCCTGGCCTTGGCCTCTGCGCCCGCCCCTGGGGATTCCGCGGTGTCTCGCTCGGTAGCACTATTCCCGCCGGAGGAGGGGCCCAGTGAAGGATTCAGCCGAGCCTGGGGGTGAGATGAGGCCCCAGCCTGTCCGTCGGGGAGCTTCCCGTCCATTCTGTTACCTGGGCTGTCGGCTCCCGTCCGGTCCACTGGCCTGGGGTTGCTTCTCGGAGTCCACTGCCTCAGGTTCTGGAGCTGCCTGCCGTCCATTCTGCGGGAGGAGCGGGCGCCTGGGGTCGGGGACCAGCGCTGCCTGGCTTTCCTGGAGGAGACACGCTGAGGTCAGGGCTTTCCGGCCGCCTGCCTCCCTGTGTGGGCTGGGACTCAGGCTCCACCCAGGGCGATGTGGCCGGCCCCTCGCAGCCAATGCCCCAGGAGGCGTAACTCAGCTGGGGCACGGGGTGACGGGGAAGCAGAGAGGGGGTCCTGGGTGTTGATCGCACGCCGCCTCTGCTCTGTGTCACGACACAGCTTATGCTGCAGGTGCATCTACTGTCCCAACCCAGCAGCTCCTGAGCGCTCCACGGCGGCCCCGGACGGGGTGCTGGCCTGCCTCACTGCTGGGACCCCACCCCACTCCACCCCACCCCCGCAGGAGCTGCAGCCGCCACTCAGGCCTGGGTGGAGTCCCCAGGCCTGCAGAAGGTCGGGTGTGGCCTGTGCGGCTGGCTCCTGTGCCAGGCTGGCTGCCCGCAGGTGCCGTCTGTCCTCACCGCGGCCTGGGTCCTGCGGGTGGGGTGCTCCTGCCCTCGTCCTGGTGGGGTCCAGGGAAGGTTCTCCAGAAGTAGGGAGCCCACCCCACACAGCCGCTGGCCGTGCTGGACTCGCAGCGCCAGGGCTCTCGGCGCGTGGCCGGTGCGGTGGGAGTGCGGAGGAAAGGCTGCTTGGGGGAGGGCCCTGCGGGGCTGAAATCCCTTCACTCAGAATCAAGTCTTTGGGGCGCAGCCACCGCCTGTGTCCCCGCATCCCACGGCTGAGTGCCTGGGCGTAGGGCCAGCTTCCCGACCCACCCGCGGGGGACCCTGGAGTTCAGGGCTCCTGGCCGAGTCCCAGCAGCTGCAGGCATGTGGGGGTGAGCCTGCAGATGGGAGCTCTCTGTCACCTGGCCTTTGCACTAAATAAGTAAAGAAGCATTTTTTGAAAGGGGAATCCGTTCTGTCGTAGGAGCCGTGCAAGCTCAGTGTTGTCAGCCTTGGCCTTGGAGTGGGGAGCTGTTAGCAAAAACAGGTCTCTGACGAGCCGAAGCTGCCACAGGCCGGCGTGGACGCTGTGCCCAGCTTGGCCCGCACGCCAGGCGCCCGGCCTGCCTGCTCTGACCGCGCCTGCCCCGGCGTCTGCTGCCAGGACTCAGGCTGGGCTCCTGTCCCCACAGTGTTGCTCACGGCCGTGAACTGCTACAGCGTGAAGGCCGCCACCCGTGTCCAGGACGCGTTCGCCGCCGCCAAGCTGCTGGCCCTGGCCTTGATCATCCTGCTGGGCTTCGTCCAGATCGGCAAAGGTGAGTACAGCTGCCGCCCGCCAGCCTCGCTGCGGGAAGACCCAGCCCCGACGAGTGTGCCGGGCACCAGTGTGGGTGCCGGGTGCCAGTGTGGGTGCCGTGGGTGCCGTCACTCAGGCGGTCATCCCCACCCCAGGGGGCGCTCCCCCCAGCAAGGGCCTCTCCAGCCGTGCCGACCTCGCCCCTCCTGGTGGTCAGCGTCGCGTGGCCTGCTCCCCCGTGGCTCTCCCTCCCTCTCTCTGGGCAGGGGTGGGGCCGCCTCCTCGCCTCTGGTTCCCGTGGCAGTGCTGCCACTTACGCTTGTGACGGTCTCTGCCTGGCTCTGCCGCTCCCCCGTGGTGGACGGCCCTCAGCCTGCATGTCCCCCGTGGTGGACGGCCCTCAGCCTGCATGTCCCCCGTGGTGGACGGCCCTCAGCCTGCATGTCCCCCGTGTGACGCAGGACCTCTGGCAGAGGCCGCCCAGCCTGGCTTGCAGGCACTGCTGCCCTCCCTCCCAAGGTGCCTGGGCCTGGGGCCTTCCTGGGGGAGGGCCGCGAGTGAGCGCCGGCTGGGACGAGCCCACTGCCCGAGACACCTCTAGGACTGACGCCGGGCACGGCAACAGGGCCGGCCGGGCGGGGGGCGTGGCCCCACGAGGGGCTGGGCGCAGCTTCCTGCCAAGTCACCAGTGGTGGGACCCCCCCCCCCCCGGGTCTCCCCAGGCCTCAGGGCCCTTCCCTTCTCTTGGAAGTGTCGGGGCCCTGGGGGACGCGGTCCAGTCCATAACAGGGCCTGAGCTTGGAGAGGGCTCGCAGTGAGTCCCGGGTCGTGTCTGACCCGCCACAGCCCAGCCCTGCCCTCCACCGGGGTCAGCCCGGGACAGACGGGACCGCCGCCGGATTCCTGACCAGCTTGGCATGGGGTCAGTCCTCAGTGAGGAACCCACGGCCCTGAGAAGGGCGGCCAGAGCTGCCCCTGCACCCGGACTCGTGGCGGCCGTGCGGCCTTGGGGGGTGGCCTTGCTCTTCCTCCGGGCGGTGGTCACTTGTAGCTGAGTCCCTGTCTTGGGGCCTCCACCATTCTCCTGAATTCAGGATCAAAGGCCGGGAAGCTGGGCTTCCCCCCCAGGGCCCCGGGGTGGGGGGGCTGGCCCCGACACAGGCAGACACAGGCTGGTGAGGCCAGCCAGCACAGCAGGGCAGGGCGGGGCGGGGCGGGGAGGGCAGGGGCCACAGCCCTGCGCCTGGGTCTTGTGTGGCCTGCGGCTTGGGGAAAGGCCCTTGCAAGCCGCCTGAGGCCCGAGGCTGATCTAGGAGCACAGGGGACACTCCTGCAGGCATTTATTTATTTTTAAAGTTTTTAAGAAAGATTTATTTAAAAAAAAAAAACTATTTATTTATTTATTTGAAAGAGTTATGGAGAGACAGAGAGAGAAAGATTTTCCATCTGCTGGTTCACTCCCCAAATGGCTGCAATGGCCAGGCCAACCAGGAGCCAGGAGCTTCTTCCGGGTCTCCCATGTGGGTGCGGGGGCCCAAGGACTTGCCATCCTCCACTGCTTTCCCAGGCCATCAGCAGGAACTGGATGGGAAGTGGACCAGCCAGGACTCGAACTGGCGCCCACATGGGATGCCGGCACTGTAGGCGGCGGCTTTACCCGCTGTGCCACAGCACCGGCTCCTCCTGTGGGCAGTTAAGAGGCACACCCGGGACACATGCTAGCTGGGGAGCATGCACCAGAGTCTCCCAGGCCCCAGGGTGCAGCAGCCACGAGGGGGTGGGCTGCAAAGGAGGATGGCGGCGGCCACTGCACTTCGTCCCCAGCTTGTGACCACAAAGCACAGAGGACTGGCTAGTACGTGTCCCTGCTATGCTCGGAAGGCTCCAGGGCTGGGCTGCGTGACTGTGATGCGGCCCTGTGCGGCTGTGTGATGGGGCCGTGTGTGGCCGTGTGCGGCTGTGATGGGGCCGTGTGTGGCCGTGTGCGGCTGTGATGGGGCCATGTGTGGCCGTGTGCGGCTGTGATGGGGCCATGTGCGGCTGTGTGATGCAGCCGTGTATGGCTGTGATGCGGCCGTGTGTGGCCGTGTGCGACTGTGTGATGCGGCTGTGTGTGGCTGTGATGGGGCCATGTGTGGCCGTGTGCGGCTATGTGATGGGGCCGTGTGTGGCCGTGTGCGGCTGTGATTGGCCCGTGTGTGGCCGTGTGCGGCTGTGATGGGGCCGTGTGCGGCTGTGATGGGACCATGTGTGGCTGTGATAGGGCCGTGTGTGGCTGTGTGTGGCCGTGTGTGGCCGTGTATGGCTGTGGGCCTTGTGACTGGTGACAGGGAGCGGCCGACTTGGTAGCGAGCCTGCACCCCCCGGTCGGGTGGCTCCTGGCCCACTGTGAAAGCATCTCTAGGCGGCGCCCCACGCTAGCTTTGGGCAAGGACCCCCGCCCCTGCCAGCTCTGGGGCTCCCGCGTCTGTCTGTCTCCTCGTGGCCACGTCTGGTTCTGTCCTCTGAGGACTGTGGGGCTCCTCCTCGCCTCTCTCCAGAGACCTCATTTCGGAGCACGCAGCCTGCGGCTTCGGGGACACAAGGAGGGACTTAAACGGCAGTGTGCAGACCTTCAGAGGGTGCCTGTGGCTGGGGTGTTGCCCGTTAGCCCTGAGGTTCTGGAATGTTCTCTGCCTCCCAGCCCCAGAGACCGGCTCAGGGCTGGCCACCAGTCCAGGCCACAGGTTTGTCCATGCCTGGGGCCTGGGTGAGGCCTTGGCCAGCCTTGGACCAGGCCTCTCCTTCCCAGGGCAGGGTCCAGGGGCCACAGGCAGCCTTTGTCTTGTGCGTCAGGAGCCAGCGGGCTGGCTTTGTTGTGTCCTGTTCCCGAAGGTAGTGGTGGCCATCCCCTCGGGCAGATGTCCCCATGGTGGTGCCTGTGTGCTGTGGGGACCCTCGGGGGGCCCTGGCTGGTGGGATGCTGCTCTGCGGAAGAGGGCTAAGGGGCTGCCAGGGACCTGCTCGGCAGAGAGAGCGGGTAGCGCCAGGGCCCACAGCGCCACACCGTGGGCCTCGGTGCTGCCAAGCCTGGTCTCAGCCAGTCCCAGAGGGGCCTTCTCTGGCCTCCCTGGGCTGCGTGGACAGAGCTTGCCTGTCCGGCAGGCCGGGGAGAATTGAGAGCCCTGGCGGTAGCCGCTGGGGCCAAGCAGGTCTTGGCTGCCACTGCTGCCTTCTTCGAGCAAGGCTGGGGCGAGGGGACCTTGAGCCGTGTCCCTGGCCGCAGTTACTTGGTGCCACTCACCCACTGGGGCCTGGCAGCTCCCCCGTGTCGTCCACAGGCGTTGCCAGTTGACCCAGTTGCAGGTGGCATGGCTTAAGCTGCCATTGTAGAGGCCAAGTCCCCTCTCCCTCCCCCGGGAGCTGCCTGGGCACCAGGACTGATGGACAAGCACAGCCCCTCCCCCAGCTCTGAGCTGCAAGCCGCCCTGTGTGGGCACCCCTGAGCCTCACTAGGCTCTGCCAGCCCTGGGGACAGCTCGAGGGGCATCCAGGCCAAGTCACCGCCCTGGGCCAGCAGCCCTGGCGCCTGTACGTATTTGGTCAGGCGCCCAGGGAAGCTGTAGCCTCCTATTCTGGGCTGGCGTCCAGCACAGCCCAGGCTGGCCTCTGCCCACACTGCACCGCTGGGTGCATGTGTGCACCCACGCCCTCTCCCACCTGTGGCTGGGGAGCAGGACTCACTGTGCCAGGGGTACAGGCCAAAGGGACGTGCGGTGGTCATGTGGGCCCCAAACAGCCAAATGCATGGCCAAGGGTCCTGCCTCCCTCCCGCACCCTCCGGCTTCTTCCGCACCATGAGCCACACTCAGCCGTGTGGTCGGAGACTACAGGAGCTTTGCACGTAGTGGGGTCCCCACAGGAAGCCCCAGTCACTGCTCGTGGCCCTGGGCTGCCCATCAGAGGACCACACACGTGCTGTCCCACGAGGATTCAGCGACCGTGTGTCTGGTGGTGACTGGGGCCTCAGGAACGTGTCCCTGCCTGGACCTGCAGCCTGGCAGGGCCTCATGTCTGCGCCTCGCCTTCCCGCCTTGAGGGACAGATGCCCTCACCCCCCAGCAGTAGTGGGCAAGATCTCGGGACACAACAGCAGGGCTTTGATGCACATTCCAGAACATTCCACGGGAAGCAGGTGGGAAGGAGCCCGGGGGCCGTGGGCGGCCCGCTGTTGAAAGGAGCCCTGTCCTGCGCGCTCGCGCCCCGGCCCACAGGCCCAGCCTGCTGACCACCTTGTGACTGCACCCGGGCGGGGAGGGGCCGCTCATCGGGTCACAGCCTCATCTGGAGGCAGGGGGCTGGCGTCTGGGAGCTCACATGCCTCCCCCCTCCCGGGAACGGGGCCCTGCATCAGGCACCCTGGGAGTGTGTGCAGCGCAGGCTGTGCTGGGGGGAGGGGCTGAGCGCCCCGGCCATGCCCCCGTGCGCCCTCCCCCTTCCCCGCGCCCTGCCACAGATGTCCAGGTGAGCGAGGCAGTTACCCACACTGGGCTCCCGTCCCCCAGGGGACTTTGGCCGAGGGAGCTCAGCCCACCGTGTCCTCAAGACCAGCCGGGGACACAAGTGTGAAAGCCGCAAGCCAGCGTTGGGTTGGTTTGCTCACAGCTCACGCAGCGTCCGTCACGCCCTGACCCCCGTGCCCTGGTGTTTGGCCTTTGTCAGGTGGCGTGTCCAATCTAGACCCCAAGTTCTCCTTCGAAGGCACCAACTGGGACGTGGGAAACATCGTGCTGGCCTTGTACAGTGGCCTTTTCGCCTACGGAGGATGGTAGGTCCCAGAACATCCGCTCCCGTGGCCGGGACGTGTAGACCCGGAGGTGTCCAGGCCGCCCTGGGGCCTGGGGGCTGTGGGTCTCGTGGTCAGTAGGGCTGGGCTCCGCGGTGCAGCTGGCCTGCAGGGCGGCCTCGCCAGCTGTGTCCTGCTCACAGCCTCCCCTGCTGCTGCCCAGGGGGGACCCAGGGCCAGGGGCCGGGTTCTGTGTGGTCACTGAACGAGGCGGGCACGCAGAGTTCAGCTCTGTTCTCTGAATTCTAGGAATTACTTGAATTTCGTCACGGAGGAGATGATCAACCCCTACCGGTAGGTGCCAGGCCCCTGGAGCCGCCCGTGCGTGGCTGCGGGAATGGGGGTGCAAGGGCCTGGAGCCCAGCCTCGGGGGACAGCCGCGCCACGCCCACAGTGGCTGCATGGATCCCACGACGGACGGGGCCAGGCAGAGGAATGGACAGCTGTCTTGCCGGCAGAGTGCTCGTGTGTGTGTGTGTGTGTGTGTGTGTGTGTGTGTGCATGCGTGCCCTCCTCCCCCCAACCCCCCCCCCCCCGGCTCTCAGCCTGTCCCCCTGGGTCCTGAGCTACACAGCCCAAGGGCAGCTGTGGACAGTCACACTGGGCCACCTGCTGAACCCTCGGAGCCCTGGTTCTCCGATGGGGGAGTCAAGACCAGCAGCCGCGTGACTGGCCCAGGAATGCATGTTGGCCACCTTGCCGATTGCCGCTGGCCCTGGGGAGCCAGGCTCCAGACGGTGGCCACGGCCCGAGGGGTGCCTGGCTGCTCACCTTGGGTCTGGGCCCTCGTCCTGGGCCGTGCATGACCTGTCGCCTGCCTGCCTTCCAGAAACCTGCCCCTGGCCATCATCATCTCGCTGCCCATTGTCACCCTGGTGTACGTGCTCACGAATCTGGCCTACTTCACCACCCTGTCCCCTGAGCAGATGCTGGCGTCCGAGGCTGTGGCCGTGGTAAGACGCCGCCTGCCCCTTGTCCCCAAGCCTTGCTCCTACCCAGAGGGCTAGGGTCAGGCCCAGGCCTTCTTCAGTTTTATATCCAAGTTCAGAAGGGGTGGAGTCTGGTGGACCGCGGTGGGGCAGGCCGGGCACCCTCCTGTCCGCCCGCCCGCTGCTCCCCAGGGCTGGTGTGAGCAGAAGTCAATGCCGTGAGCATGCGCTGGGGGAGTCTCTGTCTCCAGAGCTGAGCTCGGTCCCATGGAGCCAGGGGTCCTGCTGCAGCCCCGGGACCCCTGCAAATCCAGGATCTGACCCCTAGAGAAGCGGAGGGGGTCGGGGGCCAGGTGCTGAGCAGCAGAGGCCGGGGGCCTCGCTCGGCCTCAGTGGGTTCACTCACTGTGCTTGCTAGGACTTCGGGAACCACCACCTGGGAGTCATGTCCTGGGTCATCCCCGTCTTCGTGGGCCTATCCTGCTTCGGCTCCGTCAACGGGTCCCTCTTCACGTCCTCCAGGTGAGGCCCCCCCCCCGCCCCGCCCCAGGGAGGCAGCCCCACGCCTCACTCTGCAGCACCTGTTTTGAGAGTGTTGTTACCTTTTAAGATTGATTGATTTGGAAGGCAGAGTGACAGAGAGGGAAGGACAGGGGCGGGGGGTTCTTCATCCACTGGTTCACTCCCAGATGCCCGTCACAGCCAAGGCTGGGTGGGGCCAAAGGCAGGAGCTGGAACTCCATCCGGGTGTCCCGCGTGGGTGCAGGGACCTGTTGCCTCCCAGGCCGGTCAGCAGGAAGCTGGACTGGGCGCAAGGCGGAGCCGGCACTCGTCCCAGGAAGTGTGACATGGATGTGGGCATCCCGGGTGGCAGCTGAAACCTGTGCAGCACGCGCCCGCTGAGCGGGACAGTGCAACTGTTAGGAAGTCAGGGCCCGGGCCTTGCCTCGTGCCCTGCTCCAGTGCAGACCCCCGCAAGTCTCCGGGAGGCCCTTGCTCCAGTGCAGACCCCCGCAAGTCTCCGGGAGGCCCTTGCTCCAGTGCAGACCCCCTGCAAGTCTCCGGGAGGCTGAAGGGATGGGGGTCCCCCCGGCCCGCCTACCAGGTGGTCATGCACACAGGAGGCCAGTGAGGCTGCGCCCCCCCGAGCCAGGTGGTCCCCCCCCCGCCTACCAGGTGGTCATGCACACAGGAGGCCAGCGAGGCTGCGCCCCCCCGAGCCAGGTGGTCCCCCCCTGCCTGCCTACCAGGTGGTCATGCACACAGGAGGCCAGCGAGGCTGCGCCCCCCCCGAGCCACCATCTCCACCCTGCTGGTGGGGGTGGGACCGGGCTGACCCCTGGGCCTCTGCCCACAGGCTGTTCTTCGTGGGGTCCAGGGAGGGCCACCTGCCCTCTGTCCTGTCCATGATCCACCCGCAGCTCCTGACCCCCGTGCCGTCGCTCGTGTTCACGGTAAGCCTCGGCCCAGCCCACACCCTCCAGATTGGGGCGGCACGGCCAGGGTGTGGACTGGGCTCTGCCTGAGATACCGAGAGTAGAGAGGTGTGTGGGCGAGGTGCAGGACATGGGTCCTAGCGTTTCAGAGTCGTGCGGGGCTGATCCCAAACGTGGTGCCTGTGGGCGTGGCTCATGCACACCTGTGGGTGTGCACACACGTGCGCTCACACACAGTTCGTGTCTCCTCCTGTGGCAGCCATCACCCACGTCCTGTCCCAGACTCGCACCCCCATGCATGTGCGGTGTCTGAGTTCTCCTTTGCTGCGCCGCAGAATCTTCCAGAATTCAGTGGCTCAAATAACTGTATATTGTCTCTGTGCCATGGGTCAGGAATTGGCAGCTCAGCCGGGTGGTCCTGGCCAGGGTCTCTTAGGGGCAGCTGTGTCGTCCGAGGCTCCAGTGCACCCGAGGGCCCCCTTCCCGACGGGCGCTCCGCAGCTGCAGACCGGAGCCCGGGTTCCTCAGCTCCAGGGGCTCCGTGCGCGGTCTCAGGCCGTGGCGCTGGCTGCACTGCCGTCACCCGGGCCTGACACTTGCTAGGAGCAGGTCAGTGCAGCTCCACACAAGGAGGAGGGGCGGGCAGGCCCCCACGGGGGTAGTGTCAGGAGGCCCGGCCACAGGTGGGTCTCGTCGTGGGCACTGCCGCGGTCACTCAAGACACTGCCCTGGCAACTGGGTCCAGGGCCCAGACGAGAAGGTGCTCACCGCCGCCTCTGCTTGCAGTGCGCCATGACCCTGCTGTACGCCTTCTCCAGGGACATCTTCTCCGTCATCAACTTCTTCAGCTTCTTCAACTGGCTCTGCGTGGCCCTGGCCATCATCGGCATGATGTGGCTGCGCTACAAGAAGCCCGAGCTGGAGAGGCCCATCAAGGTGAGACCTGGCTGGGGGCCCCGGGCTCGGCGCTGCCCCAGGCACCCGTGGAGAGAAGTGAGCGGCCGCTGCTCAAGCACGGTGGGGTTCCTTAACTCAGGGCGCTCCCTGGGCCCCTCGCGGGCTGGTGGAGCCGGTGCCGAGGTTCGTCAGTGGACGAAACACCCAGGGCTTGTGTTCTCGCGAGAGCAGGGAGCGGGCCAGGAAGGCACAGTGTCATCAGGTGCGCGGGAAGCACCTGGCAGGGGGCCAGGGTGGCCTGGAGCCGTGGTGGACAGGAAATCGGGGTCAGCCACGTGGTGAGGCAGAGGTCCTGCAGGCCTGTGGGAGGCTGTCCCCGGGGGAACCTTGGGCGCATGGTGTGGGCATGCAGGGGCTGGGCAGGCTTGTGGTTTTCACTGCCCGGCTGGACCCTGGCCCAGCCCCATCTCCCCGGTGCCCTGCCCGTCTGTGGGTCCAGGACACTGTCCCGTGCTGGGCAGGGCCTCTCTGCCCCAGGCTGGTGGCAGCTTTCTGGGCTCCGTCCACAGAGAGGTCTCAGAGGCGGCTCCCGCTCGTCAGGCTGGCCCGTCTCCCCAGGCGCGCCAGGCGCCTGCTCCGGCCTTGTGGCTGTGGCCGGGTGCTTTGGCCAGGGCGTTGCAGGCCCGCAGCCTGGGGCGGGGCCGCTGGTTCCCTGGCGTGCTCTCCAGGGCTCTGCTCTCTGCGCCAGGTGAACCTCGCCCTCCCCGTCGTCTTCATCCTGGCCTGCCTCTTCCTCATCGCTGTCTCGTTCTGGAAGACGCCCGTGGAGTGCGGCATCGGCTTCACCATCATCCTCAGCGGGCTGCCCGTCTACTTCTTCGGGGTGTGGTGGAAAAACAAGCCCAAGTGGCTGCTGCAGGGCATCTGTGAGTACCTCGGGCGCCGGTGTGGCCAGCGTGGGCAGCGTGGCCTCCCTCCCAGCAGCCGGCCAGGCCCCGGGCAGCCAGGGGCGCCCCCAGCAGCCAGGTCACGCTGGGCAGCAGGCTCTGCCTGGGGCCTGGTATTCCAGGGCTCATTGCCTCAGCTCAGCGCAGGGGCTTCCGTGAGACCAGGCAGTGGGCGCCAGATAGCTCATCCCCGCCGACTGCTGCCAGCTGCCGCACCGCGCCTGGCCCCAGAAGGTGGGAGGGAGGTGGCCGGGGCTGCTGACGCCAGGCCCAAGACCCTGTGCTCACCCTGTGAATGTGGCGCGGCTCCTGGGAGAAGTCCCTGGTGCCTGTGGGCCAAGGCTCGGTCCCCACGTCCCCGGGTGGCTTCTAAAATCAGCCTGGCAGCCGGGCAGGTGAGGGCCCCCTGACCCCCGAATTCTGATCCTCACATCCTGGCCACAGTGAGCTACTTACCTGTTGATCAGGATCCCACCCAGAGCACGGAGCAAAGAAGCCTCCAGCCCGAAACCACTTCCCCCCGAGCAGAGGCTGTGACCCAGGCCTGCAGGTTCTGCTCGGCCCCCAGCGGCCACCAGACAGGGGGTCCATGGGGAGCCGGGCCGGGCTCGGTGCCTCTGAGTCCTGGGTTTGTGCACAGGTGGTACCCAGTGTGGGCCTGCAGGAAGGGCCCCACCCTCAGTGTAGACTGCAGGAAGGGCCCCGCCCCCGTGTAGACTGCAGGAGGGGTGCCCGCCCCCAGTGTAGACTACAGGAAGGCCCCGCCCCCAGTGTAGACTGCAGGAAGGGCCCCACCCCCAGTGTAGACTGCAGGAGGGGTGCCCGCCCCCAGTGTAGACTGCAGGAAGGGCCCCGCCCCCAGTGTAGACTACAGGAAGGCCCCGCCCCCAGTATAGACTGCAAGAAGGGCCCCGCCCCCAGTATAGACTGCAGGAAGGGCCCCACCCCCAGTGTAGACTGCAGGAGGGGTGCCCGCCCCCAGTGTAGACTGCAGGAGGGGTGCCCGCCCCCAGTGTAGACTGCAGGAGGGGTGCCCGCCCCCAGTGTAGACTACAGGAAGGCCCCGCCCCCAGTGTAGACTGCAGGAAGGGCCCCGCCCCCAGTGTAGACTGCAGGAGGGGTGCCTGCCCCCAGTGTAGACTGCAGGAAGGGCCCCACCCTCAGTGTAGACTGTAAGAGGGGTGCCTGCCCCCAGTGTAGACTGCAGGAAGGGCCCCGCCCCCAGTGTAGACTACAGGAAGGCCCCGCCCCCAGTATAGACTGCAAGAAGGGCCCCGCCCCCAGTATAGACTGCAGGAGGGGTGCCCGCCCCCAGGAAGGGCCCCGCCCCCAGTGTAGACTGCAGGAGGGGTGCCCGCCCCCAGTGTAGACTGCAGGGGGGGTGCCCGCCCCCAGTGTAGACTGCAGGAAGGGCCCTGCCCCCGTGTAGACTACAGGAGGGGTGCCCGCCCCCAGTGTAGACTGCAGGAAGGGCCCTGCCCCCGTGTAGACTACAGGAGGGGTGCCCGCCCCCAGCTGCTCCTGCAGAAGGCCCCGAGGCCTGGGGCCGGGTGCCTGGGGGGCTCAGCTCACCTTGGCCCCCAGTTCTGGCCAGCTATGTGTCTCCCTGCATGTGTACAGGAAGGTCAGAGGCACGGGGCCCTCATGCTCCGGTCAGGAGGTTCCCCGGGGCTTCTGAGCTTCTGACCCTCAGATCTGGCAGGTGCGGCCTCTCCCAGTGTGGGGGAGTCGGGCTGAGCAGGCCCCATGCCACCTGCAGCCCTGTCTCTCCCAGTGTGGGGGAGTCGGGCTGAGCAGGCCCCGTGCCAACCTGCAGCTCTGTCTCCCGCAGTCTCGGCCACGGCCCTGTGCCAGAAGCTGATGCAGGTGGTTCCCCAGGAGACGTAGCCGAGGATACGCCGAGAGGTCCAGCCGACACCCGCTCCCCTGCACCCACACCCGGTCCCTGCATCCCCACAGCCGCCCACGCCCCTCACTGCCCCCACAGGCCACTGTGAAACTGGTACGAATCTGCGTCCTGGTCCAGCAAGGAGACTCGAGCCACTCCCGGGGGCCAGGCTGCCACAGCGCTCCTGGGCCTCAGGCCGGGCCGCTCCCCACCTCTGTATTTTTTTTTACTTAAGTTTTGGGTGGACACCACCGAGATGCTCATCTCCTGAAGAAGCCAGGGAGGAGGCAGCACTGGTGCCGGGCCCCGCCCCGTCCCCTCAGCGGAGGCCGCCGCCCCAACCCTGGACTTGCACTGACAGCCAGGCCGCCGGCACCACACACGTGTGCTTGGCCTTATTTGTATTGTCAGGAACGTGGCGACACACTGAACGCTGAGCCCGGGCTGTCTCTGCCCCGCGCGAGAGGCAGGCCTTGCTCCTGAGCAGAGGCTGTGGCTCAGGAGTGATTCCAGAACCCGCACCGGGGGCGAGCCTGGCGGCGCCCAGGCCCCCCAGGACTCCTGGCCGTAGCCCACCCCACACCATCCCGCGTGAGGCGTGGGCTCCAGCACCCCCAGGGCCGAGCTGCGGGTGCTGCAGACACTCCACAGCAGACACTCCCCGTGGCTCCCGGCTGGGCCGCCCCTGCCGCCAGTCCCGTGTGCCAGCTGCACGTTGGGCAGCCCCTTGGAGCTGTCTGGGGGCGGGCTCCCAGCTCCCCTCCCACTCATTCCCACGCTTGCCCAGTCTTGGTGCCCCCTCACCCCCCAGGCCCCTGCCCACGGGGACATGTTCCCTCGCCAGCGTGTGTCCTGGGCAGTTCTCCTTTCGAAGGGTGGGTCGTCCTGGGGTCCTGCACTGAGACCAGCACTGGGTCCCTGAGAGGCCGGGCACCTCCTGAGCACGGCTCTCCCCAGTGCTTGGCTGGGGGCACCACGTGAGGGGTCAGAGGGCCCCGCTCAGAGGCCGTGCCCCATGGCCCTGGCTCTGGCCAGCCGGCCCCGCCCCTCCACCGCTGGGCAGACGGCCTGGGCTGTGCCGCGCTGGGGTTCAGCCCCGGGATGCTCTGGGACGCCCTGGCCTCCCTGACCACAATCTGACAGATGTCCTGAGGGTTCTGTTGTCGGCTGGCAGATCCTGGCCTGGGCTTCTTGTTCGGTTGCTTTGCTTCTGTTTGTCTTGTCCTAACATCTAACTTACACGAGGCCGCTTCCAGCGTGCGGGGCTCGGCCTGGCCGGCGGCGTGCCGTGTCCCGGCCACACCAGGCCCTCCACAGACACCTGCTGAGACTGTCAATGGCTAACCTGTTACACTGGGCTACTTAGGGTCGGGAGTTCTGGGTTTTTTATGAGTTTGTTTGTGTTTGTTTTTCAAGAAAAACAATCAGACTTGTAGGTACTGCTGAGAGTCCTCGTGTCATTTCCTGGGCGCCAAGTTCCAGGAGTGGGAGGGGCGTCCTGGGGTTCCTCCTGGTCCCTCATTCAGCAGCGGGGTGGGACGAGGGGAGGGGTCTGCCAGGAGGGGCTGGAGGCGTTGGCACACACTCAGGTCACAGCCGGGTGCATCAGAGACCCTGGGGCAGGAAGCACCTGGCTTCGGGCCCAGCAGACGAACCCTCGTGTTCCAGAAAGCCCGCCCGGCTCCTGAGCACACTCACGGCTGTCCACTCTGCCACACGGCAGCCCGGCGGAGCAGAAGCCCAGGGCGGTGACCCACGCACACCGTCGATGGTGCAGGTGCTGTTGTCCCATCCCAGAGAGGAGAACGTGGGAGCCTGGGGGGTTCTGTCACCTGCCCAGGTGACCCAGGGGCGCTGCATGGCACTGGACCCACCTGTGCTGGGTGCAAAGGGCCCTCCCCTCACCTGAGGCCCAGCAGGTCCTCCAGACGGCACCGCCGGGCCCGTGGGCAGGGCCCAGGACTCTGCCCCGCCTGGAGAGTCTCAGGTGCCCGTGCACAGCCCTGCTTGCCTCCTGGGCTCTGGTTCTGACAAGACCCCTGGGGTGACTCAGGGAGCGACTCAGGGGGTGGATTAAAGTTACCGCTTGAAACACGCATGGCACCTGAGCAGACAGGTCCCCCAAAACCAGTCTCTGCCGGACTCATTGTCGAAGAGGGTGAGGGAGGGGCCCAGAGATTCCCTTTCCCTCGCTGGCCTCTCCCTGGGGGCTCTTACTCACTGGCAAGGCTTGCTTGCTGACCCCGACTGTCCTCTCCGGCCAGTATGTCCCAGCCTCTCCACCCTGGCCCCCAGTCCTGCATGGGAGGCTGCAGCTAATCCCTGCCCCTCCCAGGAGCTCGGAGAATCCCCTAATCCCTGGGACAGCTTCAGACCCGAGGGGAAAGAGCTTGGGCGCAGCCGGGCGAGTCGGTCGCCTCCCGCTTCCACGATCTTCCAAGCGGCTCCAGGGACCACAGTTTGCTGTCCTGGGCGGTCAGGGAGCCAGAAGGAGCCTCTAGGCTGCCACAGGATGTCCTTGTGGGACGGCTGGGCCTGGGTCCCCTGTCTCCTCTCTGGGTCCCCCGTCTCCTCTTCCGGTCTGCCTCTGACCTTGAGGCATTCCATGGACAGCGAGCCATCCCGTACAACATGCGGGGCTGGCGTGCTGCAGCAGATTAAACAGCACCTGCGCCACCAGCATCCCACATGAGCGCAGGTTCGAGTCCTGGCTGCTCCCTGCTAATGCTCCCGGGAAGGCAGCAGAGGACGACCCAAGTGCTTCAGCCCCTGCACCCATATGGGAGACCCAGAAGAAAATCCTGGCTCCTGGGGCACTGGCTGGGTGGGCTTTGCCGCGTGGCTGCTGTGCATGTGCCAGGCCCTTCTCTCTGTCTCTCTGCATCTCCCACACGCCCTGCAGACCCAGGACCCCGCCAGGGAAGCCAGCCCTCCGCGTCTGGCTTTGGCCCTGCACCCACTCGTCAGGAGTTTGGAGTGAGGCTCAGGGACCCTGGTGTTGCAGGAGCGGGAGGCAGGAGGGACCTGCCACTGGCCCTCCTGGTGGCTACTTCAGGTCGCTGGCCGGCTCACGGGTCCTGGGGTGGCCGGGAGGGAAGCCAGGGCCATTTTCCTGCCTCTTAGGCTGCAGCCTCTGGCACCAGCTCTGTGAGCCTCTCATGGACCACGTACTGAGACACCAGTGCGCCCAGGTCATTTACACGGCCGCCTGGCCTTGTGACTCTGCCTCATCCCCTGGCTAGGGCCCCGCCCCCTTTCCATGGGGACCCTGCCCTGGCTCCAGGCCGCCAGCCCGCCTGCTGTCCTCGGGCCAGTTGCTCCCGGCGACTCCCAACAGCATCACCATCGAGGCGGAGGATGCACTTGGGGTCTCAGCCCTGCCGGGCCTCACTGCGGGAGGCTCTGAGTGCCGGGCTAACACAGACACCAGGGCCAGCCACGCCCCGACCTCAGGAGCACAGGCCTGTGCCAGGGTCCCTGGAGCAAGAGGCCCCGAGGCAGCTTGGGGGTGGCGGGGCCTGAGGAGGGATGAGCTGCAGGGGCATGAAGTGTGCTCCCCGCTGGGGTCAGTCCTTGGGCGGGTGTGGTGCACGCCGTGGGGGGCGATCAGGAGGCTGGAGGAATCCCGAGGGAACTTTCGGGTGCCTGCCTCCCCAGCCCCCTCCTCAGCATTCCCAGGCCCCTGTGTCTTTAAAGGGGGGCTCGGAACCCACCGTGGACAATGACGAGGCCCCGTGGCAGGATGTGGGCGAGGTGCTTCCTGGGTACCAACAGGAAGAACGGAGCCTTCAACCCAACACAGCTTCGGGCAACAGAAGGGGCCGGGGGAGACGGGGAAGCCGCACCAGGCCGGGGAGCAGCAGGGGGCCGTGCACCCACCCCACATGCGGCGCCGTGATGTCCAGGCCGGAGCCCTGAGGGCAGCTGTAGGCTGGCAGGGGCCAGGGGAGCCCAGCAGCACCATCCACTCTGGAGATGTCGGGTGAGACACAAGGTGGCCCTGAGCCCCAACTCCAGCCTTGACTCGGGCAAACACGGGAGATACCAGAACACACGCTGCAGTGCCTTGGCTTCCGAGGTGACCCTCTGGGTCCTGAGCGGTCCAGGCTCTGCACGCTGGCCCTGCCAGGCCCACTTTCCCCTCCTGTACCCCTCTGCGTCCCAGCCCAGGGCCTTTGCACCTGCTGCTCCCTCCCTGGCGGGCGCTCTCCTTGCCTCCTCCTGGCGTCTCCCCGGGCACAGAGCCTGCACTCCTGCGAGCTCTGCAAAGCTGTCAGTCGCTGGTTGGCTTCTCTTCCCCATCTCATCTGTAAGAACACGTGGCGGGGACAGGGCCTGCGCGGGCAGCGCAGTGCCTGAGGTCCACAGAGCAGTGCGGGATCAGTCCCCCTCCACCTGCTAACGCCCCTGCCAGGCCCGGGGGAGGCCCAGGTGCTTGGGCTCCAGGCGATAGACCCCAGGGGAGTTTCTGGCCGAGTCCAGCTTCTGCTCTTGTGGATGTCTGGGGAGTGACCAGCAGACAGACGGACTCTCTCTCTCCCTCTCTCCCTCTCTCCCACTCTCCCTCTCTCCCTCTTCAAAAATAAATAAATAAATATTTTCTAAAAAGAAAGCTTTGGGTGCCCTTTGGACAGAAGCCAGAATCCGGGATGGGGCCTCCGAGACGTGGGTTTGTGCTGAATCTTGGCCGAGCTCTGGCTGTGAGAGGTGGGCACAGGCTCCAGCTCCCCGACTCCTGGCCCTTCTCCCCAGCTGCTCCGGGCAGGTCACTCTCCGCGTCCAGCACGCAGGCGTCCGTCAGGTTTTGTCGGAACGTGGCCTGGGGCACCTCCCGACCTTGTTGGGGTGGGAAACGGCAGCCTTGGGTCCCTTGTTCCCCTCTGGGCGCCAGGCCCTCCCGGGAGCCCCCTTGAAGTGGCCACATGCTGCCACTGTGAGACCGTTCGGTGCTGACATTAAGAAAACACTCCGGTGCCCAAGGTCCCTGCATCCTGGGGCGGCCGCCATAAAGGACCACACAATGGCCAAGGTCAAGGTGACAGCAGCACTGGAGGCACCGAGGGAGGGCGCTTCTGCCTTCGGGGCTCCTGGGGGCTCCGATGTCCTTCGGCTAGTGGCTGTGGCACTGTGCTCTCTGCCTCTGTCCTCTGGGGGGGCCTTAGCTTCTCCCTGGTGAGGACGCCAGGAGCACCCCCACTCCCGAGTGAGCTGTGACAGCCGAGAACGTCCCAGACTGTGTCACGAGTCCCTGGTTGGGGTCTAGGCAGCCGGCACGAGGGGCCAGGAGCTGGCACAGGGAAACCTCTGCTGGGGTGTACAGGGAGCCAGACAGGATCTGAGCTGTGCACCTGGACCCGGTGGGGCTCCCCCTGCTGGCTCCTTGTCCATCAAAGTGCAGATGGACGCAGCTTGGGCTCCCAGTGTCCCTGCGAGGGTGTGGGCCTCCCTGCCTCCAGTGCCCTCCCGGGGAATGACTCCCGGAGGGGCAGGGAGCACAGGCGGGTGTCCCAGCAGCTCAGAGGAGCCACCGTCACCTCCACTTGCGCAGGGCTGGCCCAGGCACCAAGCTTGGGCCCTGCAGCCGGGAGCCAGGGGTGTGTCCCCTTCCATGGCGAGCAGAGCAGCCAGAGGGCACCCCACGGTGCGGGCATGCCCTGGCCCCGCGGCCCTGGCCTCACCCCATGGCCTCTGCCACGAGGCTGCTGTGGTAGATGCAAGATAAGTGCAATTCCAGCAGGAAGTGTGAGTTTCAGCCGCCCCCACCCTCCCCAGGAGCCACCCCACAGCTGCCGCCTCCACCCCCGCCTTGGGGAGGGGCGCAGAGGGCTCAGAAGACACCCACGGGCAGGGAGCGCCTTCCTGCTGCGCCTTAGCCGTGCCTGTGGGCCAGGACGGGCACGCCTGCGGCCCCAGCAGGCCCTGCGGCAGCTGGGCAGGAGCCCTGTCTTCAGGCTGCCCCGGGACCCAGCAGGGGTGACCCGGAGGGGCTTTCCCACTGTGCTGCTGGCAGGCTGACTCCGGGGGGTCCGGGGGCCCTGGGGTGCGTACCCCGACAGGGGGACTGGCCGGTGCACAGCCAGCGTGCAGGCCTCCTGGACCTGCACCCACCAGTGCCAGCCGGGGCCGCCGCCCGGGGCGACAAGAACTGGGCAGCCGGCGGCAAGGAGCTGGCAAGCCTGGCCCTGGTGCCCGAGCAGGGCTGGGATGTGACGGGTGGGCTTCAACGGCCTCATACAGCAGGTGCTGGCTCAGGACCTCTCACCAGGCTCCTCCTTTCCAGGGTGGGGCACCGAGGTTTGCTGTCCGGGACCGGCGCTGAGCCCACACCTGGGAGCCTCCTCTGTCTCTGTCCATTCTGAGTCCCTCACTCCATGCCATTCAGGCTCAGATGAGACCCAGCAGGAGAGGTGCTGGGGTGTGAACATCGCCCATGCCCTGGGGATCCCACACCAGCCCGCGACCCCTGAGGAGGGGTGGGGAGGGCAGAGCAGGGCTCCGATCAGGAGCTGAGGTGCACCCTGCGGGCAGCAGTGAGTTCCTGGGGCGGCCGGTGGAGGCAGGTGGACACTGCCGACCCTCGAGCTCCACATGGGGGCAGCCACTGTCCTGCTCGCTCTGCCCCTGGCCCTCTGCTCCGAGCACAGGGCCAGCACAGCCGCGCGCTCCTCCCCTGGGGTTTCACAAGTAGGAGGCGGCTCCCAGCTGGGCTCAGGCGCTGGAGGAAGCGCTGGGTTCTGCTCGGGCGTCTGAGTTCTGCTGAGAGGACCCGGAGCTCAGCGTCCCAGCGCCGGTGAAGCCGGCAGTCAGACGCGGAACCCGGGCCCTCTCGAGTGGCGAGGACAGGAAAGGGGGACGACAGCACGCTGCCACTCCACACGCACAGCAGTGAGCACACCCGGGGGCTTGGCGTGAGTGCCGTGGCCACTGCACAGGAGCGGAGCGGTCCGCGAGCCGGCTTGCCCTGGGGCCTGCTCCTTCTCTCACAGTTCCCCGACACAGCCTGGGGGTGGGAGAGGTAGGGCCTTGTGCCCCCCACCGCCAGGCTGCCCCCTCTCCTGGGATAAGGTCGCTCAGCCCCTCTGGACTGTGTTTCGGCCTCGCCCCTCTCTTCCCGGGTTTTCTGGGATCTTTTCCAGTTGGGAGAGCCGGCGCTCTCCCCGAGGACTCCCACTGCCAGGGTCTCCGTGGGAACCAGCTGCTCCTACGGAGCAACTGAGCAGCGCTGAATTCAGAGACAGTTCCCAGGACGAGGACAGGGCCTGGACGTGACCGTGGGAGGGCTGCCTGGAGGAGTGAGCCCGGGGCAGCCGCAGGCCGGCCTGCGCTCCTCAGGGCTGAGGCCCGGGTGGGGGATGCAGCGGGGGGCGGGGCTGAGGGTGGGTTAGAGCGGCCAGGGATTAGCAGTGGGGCTGTGCTTGGTTCCAGCTCGGTGCCCTTGTTAACATCCTGGCCCTGAGCTGCAGGGGAGCTGAGCACAGGCAGTGGGTGCAGGCCGTGGCCCCGGGCAGCGTCGAGTCCTGACCTGTGGGCTGCGGGAGCCCTGCCAGCCCCTCCTCCGTGCCCAGTCTCGCCACCCAGGCCTTCCTGGCTCAGAGGGCGGCCGGAAGCCGGCTCTTCCAAGCTCCCCTGGGCAGCGAGGCCTCGGGGCCGGGTCGCCCCGTTTGTGCACTGCACAGCGACCCGTGCCCTGCGCAGAGCGATGACCACTGGCCGCGCCTCCCACGGCTGGGGCCCCCAGAGCACAGCCTGCTGCAGTTCCTGCCGAGCCGCCTGCTCCAGCTGCCGCCACCGTCACGGCCACGTCGTCAGCTGCTGACTGTTGCCTCTGGGGCCGCCTGGGCTCTGCTTCCGGTGCAGGTGTGGTCGGGGAGAGGCTGAGGCCACAGCCATGTCTACGCGGCCTCCCACAGGCTCCCTGGGTCTCCCCATAGCCTGGCCACATTGGTGTGATCGGATTTTCTGTATTCAAAAGGCAAAGTGACAAAGTGACAGCGAGACAGAGAAAGAGAGAGAGAGAGAGAGAGAGAGAGAGAGAGAGAGAGGTCTTTCTTCTGCGGGTTCACTCCACAAATGGCTGCAACAGCTGGGGTTGGGCCAGGCCAAAGGCAGGAGCCAGGAGCTCCATCCTGGTGTCCCAGTGGGAGCAGGGGCCCAAGCACTCGGGCCATCTCCCACTGCCTTCCCAGGAGCGTGAGCAGGGAGCTGGATGGCAAGCAGAGCACCCATCTGGGATGCTGGTGTCACGAGCTGTGGCCTAACCCTTGCACCACACTGCCTGCCCCGGGGTGGCCAGATTTCGCACCTGGAGGCTCCTGGATCCAAAGTGACCACTCGGACTCCTGAGGAGAGACCTCACCCCATGTCAAAGGTGTGTGTGGGCATCCTGCTGCTCCTCCCTGGGCTGTGTGGTGTGGGCAGTGGCCCCGTGCAGGACCCTGGAGGGACCAAGTGAATCAACTCCCAACACTGCTTCCTGAGAGTCTCTGTCCTCATGGGACAGACAGCACAGCCCACAACGTGGGATGTGGCACACAGGACGTGGCACAGACATGCAGTGTGCAGGACGTGGCATGTGAGACGTGGCACACACATGTAATGTGCAGAGGTGTGTGTGGACGTGGCACGTGAGACGTGGCACACCGGATGTGGTGCAGATGCAGTGTGCAGGATGGCGTGTGTGGACGTGGCTCGTGCTGTGGCAGGACCAAGGGGCTCACCTCTTCCTTGCTGGGGCCTGGGCTGTGGGAGACAGGATTCTGGAAAGGAGAAAAGGAGCAGTGTGTGCAGCGTGGCTGCACGTGGCAGGCCCGCGCGGGGGTGGGACGGGGCAGCAGGGGAAACGCTGGTCCCGTGACTGGCGGTCCGCTCCGCGTGTCAGAAGCTTCGGGAAGCTTAGGCACTGAGCTGGCCGGGCGAGGAAGGTGGGATGAGGGCTGAGCCGCGGGGCAGGTGCTGGCCCCTGGAAGCCATGAGCAGAGCTGTGTCCCAGGCCCTGGTCTCAGTCAATGTGATTGGCAGGCGGCAGAGCCCCTTGCTGGGGTGTCTCCGTGGGAGGTGAGGGGGCTGGGAGCAGCTTCCCTGTGGGGGTGGCGTTGGCTGGAGGCTGGGAGACCCCGTGGGTTCCCAGCTGTGTGGTCGGGGCCGGGCACTGAGCTACCCTGGAAGCTGCTGCCCCCAGCCCAGCTCCCTTCTGTCTCCTGGCACTGTCTCAGGTAGAGCAGAGCCAGCCAAGGTGTCGGCATGCCTGAGGGGCCGCAGGTCACCGGGGTGGGGGTGGGGAGGGCCGGGCTCCCTGCTTAGGGACCCCAACCTTGAAGAACGAGGGCGAGGCTTGCACAGAGCAGCGCACTGGATGTCTGAGGCTTCCCCTGGCCTAAGCTGTGTTTTTGTCTTTTATGTTGAGTCTGACTTATTTGAAAGGCAGAGTGACAGAGACACAGACAAGCAGACCCCCTCCATCCTCCGGTTCACTCCCCAAATCCCACCACAGCCAGGGCTGGGCCAGGCTGAAGCCGGGAGCCTGGACCTCCCCCTGAGTCTCCCACGTGGGTGGCAGGGACTCACGCCCTTGAGCCGGCCCCGCTGCCCTCCAGGGCGGGGCCGGGAGCAGAACTGGTGCCCGAACCCAGGAGCTCCGCTGTGAGACACGGCCGCCCCGGCGCCCACACACTTCCTGCGGCTACTGTCACAGGGCCCACACGCTGGGGGCGTCGGGGAGCAGGACTGGACGTTCTCGCAGCTCAGGGGGCCGTGAGGTGGAAGGGGAGGTCTCCGCCGTGCCACGCCCCCCGCTGAGGCCCCTGTCGTCAGGGCTCTCCGGGGCAGAGAACTGGAGGAGGCAGGGTCTGGGGGGCCGTTTAAGGCATCGGCTCCCGTGAGCATGGAGCCGGATGAGTCCCAAGATCCACGGGATACGGGTGGCTGGGGCCCCCCGGCGAGCCGACGGCAGGAGCTCCAGGCTGAGTCCGGGAGCCTGAGGTACAGCCCAGGCCAGGAAACACCGAGGCTCCCGCCCGGGTTCTCTTTGCTCTTTGCAGACCTTCGCCTGATTGGACAAGGCCCACCACACCAGGGAGGGCCGCCGGCTTCCCCAAGGACACACCCCCAGTGACACTGGAACAGCACCCCAGCGCCGTGTGACCTGGTCAAGGTCACACCTTCCTGCCGCTGTAGTGCCTGGAGGGTCCTGCAGTTCCTGGGCTGGGGACCACGCTCTCCCATCTCTGCCCCATCTGCGGGCGGTCTTCCTCCCTGGGCCTGTCCCTCAACCTCCCCTGCCCCGGGGGCTGGTAAGGACTCTTGCTTGTGAGTGGTGCGCACCCTGTTACAGAGTTCATCTCCAGAACCCAACTTAGGGGCCAGTGCTGTGGCGCAGGTTAGACCGCCACCTGTGACCCTGGTGCCCCGTGGTCCCATGTTCTAGTCCTGGCGGCCGCTCCGCTTCGGGTCGAGCCCCCTGCACTGCCCCTGGGGAGGCCGCAGGTGGTGGCCCAAGTACCTGGGCCCCTGCACCCACATGGGGGACCAGGATGGACTTCCAGGCACCTGGCTTCAGCCTGGTCCAGCCCTGGCTGTTCAGGCCCGCTGGGCAGTACATCAGTAGATGAAGACCTGTCCCTCTGTCCCTCTGCCACACTGCCTTTCAAATAAACAAACAGGGCCAGCGCTCCGGGCAGCAGGGTAAACCGCCGCCTGCAGGGCCACCATCCCAGACAGACGCCGGTTTGAGTCCCAGCAGCTCCACTTCCGATCCGGCTTCCTGCTCATGCGCCTGGGAAAGCAGCAGAGAATGGCCCAAGAGTCTGTGCCCCTGCACCCACGTGGGGGACTCTTGGGAAGCTCCTGGCTTCTGTGTAGCCCAGTTCCAGCCACAGTGGCCACTTGGGGAGTGAACCAGCAGAAGGAAGACCTCTCTCTATCTATAACCCTGCCTTTCAAAAACAAACAAAAACCTTAAATAAATCTCTAAAAACAGAATAAAATATTTAAAAACAAATAAAGAGGCCGGCTGAATTAAATCAGTGATGATCCTGTTTCCAGGAGGCGCGGTGTCCCAGGTGTCAGGAGTTAGGCCTCAGCCGGCCCTCGACGGCCCACAGGAAGCCTGAGAAGCCCCTCCCGAGGGCGGTCCATGGCGCTCGGCCCTTCCGCTGCCCGCCTGGCTCGGGCGCCGGGCACGAAGGCCCCGGCCGTCTCAGCGCTGTGCTCCCAGGCCAGCCCTGTGCTCTCTACTACCGGCAGCCCAGCATGGACATGCCGGCCCCTCCCACCCTGCTGTTGGTGCCCGCTGGGGGAGGTGAGCTCTGAGCGGAGTGAGAGGCCTGTGGGCGCTTCCCTGAGAAGCCTGGGCCTGTCCGTGTCCCCGGGGTCCCCAGCCCCAGCCGCCCGGCCCACCAAAGCCCCCAGGGGCCATTCAACGCACCATGGAGCCTCCCCCACAGATGTGCCCAGGGCCTCTGCCTCTCCCAGGTAAGTGTCTCTGTGCTGGGGGCTGCGCGTGCCTGAGAAGTCAGCTTGGCTAGTCCTAGAACGTCTCTTTTTTAAAAGTTTGCTTATTTTTTAAAAAAGATGTATTTATTGTACTTGAAAGTCAGAGAGAGAAGGAGAGGTGGTGGTGGGGGGCGGTCTTCCATCCACTGGTTCACTCCTCAGTTAGCTGCAATGGCTGGAGCTGCACCAATCGGAAGCCAGGAGCTTCTTCCGGGTGTCCCACGTGGGTGCAGGTCTCCAAGTCCTTGGGCCATCACTGTGGGCTCCCAGGCATGGTAGCAGGAGGCGGGACTCGAGCCAGGCACGGACACGGGGTGGGTATCTTGGAGGCAGTGTAACTCCGCCCCCCGCACCGCCACCCCTGCCCCAAGGCTTCGAGTGCTGCTTGTCCTTGCCACACTGGGGCCGTGGGGCTGGGGTGCCTCAGGAAGTGGCCAGCTGGCAGCTCTCGGGGGGGGGGGGTCGACCTTGTGTGGGGGCAGCAAGGCTCAGACACCCCCATACCTGGCCTGCGTCTGACCTGCCCTGGGCTGCTCAGGCGCAGTTCCTGGAGAGCAGTTTCCCAGACTCCTCGCGGGATCCCTGGCGTGGTCTGGTCGGCTCCCCCACCTTGTTCGGGAGGGGCCAGGACCCTGCAGCTGCTGCAGCCAGGATTAAGCACTGTGCCGGTTGGCGGCCCCCTGGGGAGTCCAGGGGGTGGGGAGCGTGGGCTGGCGGGGCCTCGCAGCTGGCACGGGGCCAGGCGGTGCTCAGGGGCCCCCAGAGGGCGTCGGGCAGCAGAGACATGGCCCCACTCCTTGGGCAGGGCGCGAGAGCTGCCAAGACGGCTGAGCCAGGAGCCCATGCCTCTGGCCGTCTCCTTTAGGAGACTGCGGGGCACAGGGCCCAGGACCAACCCCAGGGCCCTGGGCTGCAGGGGAGGGCCTGCCCCGAGCACTCTGAGTGTTGGCAGAGCCTCCCCTTCCGGGGTTCCCTAGCCCCTGTGTGCAGCCAGGTCCCACGCAGGGCACCTCTGCCATCACAGGGGATGTGTGGGAGCCGAGGGTCCCACAGCTGGGAAGCCAGCCGGCAAGACCCCATCCCTGGCATTGGCTCGTGGAAAGGAAACGGGCCTCCCAGGGTTATGGGGGCCAGCTCCAGGGGCTGGGACTCTGCACCTTGCTTCTCATAGCTGACAGTGTCGGTTTGACAAACAGGGCCCACAGAGCATCGCTGTGCTGTGCGCCCTATGAGAAAACCACGTGTGGATTGCAGTGGGGGTCTCTCCGCGCCGTAATCGGCTGTCCTGAGTCTCTGGCCTGGCATCTCAACGGCTCCCCCAGGCACCAGACGCCCACCTCGGACCCCACCCCTCGGCTGAGCCTCAGACAGAGGGTCTTGCGGGGCGATCTGGTGAGGCGAGGTCACCTGGCCAGGCATGGACCCAAAGCTGGTGCTGCCATTCTCAGAAGAAGGCCATGAGGACATGGCGCACACCGAGAGTGGCACACAGAGGCTGGAGCCCTGCGGCCGCCCGGAGCCTCCAGGAGCTGGGAGAGCGGGGAGCGGCTGCTGCCACAGCTTGGCAAGCTCAGGGCTCCGGACCGGGATGGGCGAGGACCCCTCCGGAGCCTGCGCTCTGCTGTGGTGCCCGCGGGAGGCGGCTCCATCCTGCTGGCTATGATTTCTGTCTGCGTGCAAACCCTGGCCTCGTGTGCAGACAGGAGCGCCCAGGAGCTATGGGAGGGCAGGAGGCGGAGGTCGCGGGGAGGAGAGAACAGAGGCAGGTGCTGGCTGCCGGGCCTCCAGGCATCAGCCAACTGCCCGCCGCCCCCTGGCATGGCCGGCCCGCCTTCTGCCACCTCTGACCCCTTAGAATGTCCTCGCAGTGCACAGGGCCCTTGAGCCCCCAGCCGCCGAGACTTCATCCCCTCCTGGCCCGGCTCTGCCACAGCCAGGGTCACCGTGCCTGCCGTGTGTGACAGTGGCAGGTCGGCAGCCCCTTCCCACTGGGCCAGGCTGCCGGCCTCCCGCCGTCTGCCTCAGCACACCTTGGTGACCGCGGCCACAAACTGCTGACGGCCGGGGAGGTCAGATGTCCAAATGGGATCTCCATGGGCGGGGCTCCCGGGCCTACCCCCCCCCGCCCCCCCCCGCAGCTCTGGAGGTCTCTGTTTCCCGTGGCCATGGCCGCGCCCTCTTCCCTGAGAGCCAGCAGCACAGTCCCCTCCTCTCTGTGCCCCACCTCGCCCTCCAGGCCCTTGGCTCACGCCCGCCTACACATCCCTTGGTTGAGTCAGGTCAGTCACGGGCTGTTTGTGGGGACCTGTTTGAGGCCACCTGGGGGTGTCCCCCTGCCCCAGGCCTCGCTGTCTGCGGGTCACCCCACGGTGGCTCGGGGCTCCTGGGGGGAGGAGCAGCCCCTGTGTCTCTGCCCTGCTCCCCGCTCCTCACCTGGCCCCAGCACACCCTGGCTGCAGCCCTGGGGTCACCGGGGAGCCCCCTGCCCCGAGCACCTCAGAGCCGCTTCCCTGGCCCAACCTGAGGCTCCCCATCCCCCCCATCAGGTAGCCCTGCTCAGTCACACGCGTCCCTGGCCCACACCATGTGTCCAGCCACTCGTGTCCCGCCCTGGACCACAGGAGCGGTGACAGCACACAGCGGCGAGTGTGGCAGGGACTGGTGAGTTGAGGCGACCTGGCGTCTGGGTCTCGGCCTGGGTGGCTGCCCGCTGCTGACCGGTTACTGAGACAAAGGGCCCTCCGGCTGGGCTGGGGAGGACAGAGGGCCTGTGTCCCGTGTGGGCGCCCAGCGCCGGCCACTCCAGCAGATGAAGTCCTGGCCCGCCGAGAGGGCTGTGCCTGGCCAGCCGCCCGGCTTCCCCACATGGGGCTTGGAAACCTCGTCTGCGTCCCCCTCCTCCTCGCCCTCCCCACTCGCAGGCAGAGAATAGCACTCAGGGGCTTGGTGCCAGCGCCGGCCGAGGCCTCGTGACCACACTGGGTGGGCAACAAACCAGTCTTGGCGGCTGGCTGCGGCTGCTCCCTCCTGGGAGAGCCCTGGGGAGCTGGGAGCCGGATTGGGGGGGGGGGTAGAGGTGCCGGGGTGAGAGGCACAGGCGAGTCCCAGCACGGTTCTGCGGTTCTGCTCTTGCCCGGGGTCTCAGGAGCTGGGTGGGGCTCTGCTGAGGCTGTTAATGACAGCGAAGCCAGCGCTTACCTCTGGAGACCGCCGGCCGCCATGTCGTGCCTGGCAGAAGGAGGCCACCGGGGCGAGAGGCTTCCTGGGGCAGTTCCTTTCTGTTTTAAATGAAACGGAGACAGACAGAGTTGTTTTTTGTTGGGTCACTCCCCAGACGCTAGCAAGCCTCAGGTCTCCAGAGCTGCGTCTGGGTGGCAGAAACCCGACTTCGTGAGCCGCTGCCCCCCCCCCCCCGCCCCGCGCCCTGGCACTAGCAGGAAGCAGAGCCAGGAGCGGGGAATCAAACCCAGGCACTGTGTGATCTGGGATGCAGGCATCTTAGCTGATGGGCCAACTGCCCGGTCCCTGGGCTCATTTCTGTTGGCTTCTCCCCTCGATCATCCCCCCGGAGACTAGAGGGACCCCAGGAGCAGGTCCCAGAGGCCACGGCAAGTGGCCCCGGAGGGGCAGTGGGTTCCCTCTGTGCGGGGCGGCATCCACATGTGTGCCATGGTGCACTGAGGCGGGGCCGCTCGGGTTTACAGCCGTGACTCAGGGCAGACAGGCAGAGTGCGTGTCGAACAGGAGGTGACCTTGCGCCGTCCTACATGCGTCCCCATGAGCCTGTGACCCAGCAACTGCATGTCAGCCCACGCCCCAGGCGCCCCGAGCAGCTCCCCTCAGCTCCCGCCCAGGCCACGGCCCAACCGTGCACCATGGCCCAGCTTGTTAAGGCCTCAGGGCTCCTGCGTGTTCGTTCCAGGGAATGGAGCGGCCGGGGGCACCCGGGGAGGGCTGGGATCTCATTCCAACCTGCTGATGGCTCCTCTGACCTGACCAGGCAGGTCTGAGGCGCTGTGCGCCTCCCACTCGGCTTTGCCTCCGGCCTTTGTTCCGTGTGCGTTGTTCAGCAGTTCTCTGTGGCTTCTAGCTGCTGCCCACGTAGCCTTGCACGGGTCCTGAGCCGGAACTGGGGCCGTGTGCCAGGTGCAGAGCCGAGAGCGGCTTCAGCAACACCTGCCCTGAGCAGGCCAGGCCTGCCAGGCGCCCGGGCCGGGACCGCCAGCCGCCGTCTCAAGCAGGACAAGCTCGCCGTGCTTCCTTTGCCTCCGAGAACTGAGGCCTCCTGGGGACTGGAGGCGGCCGTTGCCAGCCGGGGATGCGGAGCGGTTTGTCCTGGGAGGTAAAGGAAGGGTCTCGAGAATCCCCAGGGACCCCGCCAGGTGCCCGGAGCGCGCCGCTTTCCGCCCCGCTTCTGTCTCACCCAGTGTAAAAGGTGAGCCTGCGCCATGGATTCTGGAAAGACCGCTGGCTTCCCATCATGTGGCGTGCCCACTTCTCTCCCGAGCGTCCCTCACCTCGCAGTGTGGACAGCTGAGTGTTCACACCCCCACTCCCTCCACGTGGTCTTTGCCCCCTCAGTCCTTTGCATCGTCACAATTTTAAATATTTATTTATTTGAAAGGCAGAGTTCCAGAGAGACAGAGAGGGAGGTCTTCCACCCGCTGGTTCACTCCCCTCATGGCCCGTGCGTCCAGATCTGGGCCAGGCTGAGGCCAGGAGCCAGGAGTTCCACCTAGGTCTGCCTGTGGCTGCAGGCGCCCACGTCAGACGTGACAGCTTTGCAAACGAGTGTCCCTCACTGACTGCTGTTTTCAGAAATACTGCTTTTCACCTCAGAACGAGTGAATCACGTCGTCATGCAGTGGACTTCCCTGGGGCAGGGGCGTCCTGGTCATGGACCACCAGCGCCGGCAGCCCTCAGAAACGACCAGTAGATGCGCTGGGGTGGGGGCACTGCGGGGCATGGGAGGATGGACGGATGGGTGCGGGCAGGAGAGAGCCCTGGGGCCAGAGCGCCATGTTGGTCAGAGTCCTGGCGGAATCTCAGCAGCAGGCTGTGTGTGCAGTCAGCCCAGCTCTGCAGAGAGCCTCCCACAGGAGCGTGAACGCAAACCCACTGGAGGGCCCACGGCATGGCCAGCGGGTGAGGCTGCCGCGCGTGACGCCAGCAGCCCGTATCAGAGCGCTGGCTCGAGTCCCGGCAGCTCCACTTGTGATCCAGCTCCCACCTAGTGCACCTGGGAAAGCAGCAGGTGCTGCCCCAAGTGCTTGGGCCCCTGCGCCCATGTGGGTGAACCAGATGGGGATCCTGGCTGCTGGCTTCAGCCTGGCCAGCCCTGCTAGTGCAGTCATTTGGGGAGGGAACCAGTAGCTGGAAGATCCCTCTCTCCCTCTCCCTCTCCCTCTCCCTCTCCCCCTCCCCCTCCCCTCCCCCTCCCCTCCCTCCCCCTCTCTCCCTGTCTCCCTCTCTCCCCCCTCCCTCCCTCCCTCCCTCTCCCCCTCTCTCCCTTCCTCTCTCACCCCTCCCTCTCTCCCTCCCTCCCTCTGTCCCCCTCTCTTCCCCCTCCCTCCCTCCCTCTCTCGCTGTCTCCCTCTCTCCCCCCTCCCTCTCTCCCTGTCTCCCTCTCTCCCTGTCTCCCTCTCTCCCCCCTCCCTCCCTCCCTGTCTCCCTCTCTCCCTCTCTCCCCCCTCCCTCCCTCCCTCTCTCTCCCCTCTCTCCCTCCCTCTCTCTCCCCTCTCTTCCTCTCTCCCTCTCTCCCTCCCCCCTCCCTCCCTCCTTCCCTCCCTCCCTCTCTCTCCTCCTCTCTCCCCCCTCCTTCTCTCCCTCTCCCTCCCCCTCTCCCCCTCTCTCCCTCCCTCCCCCTTCCCTCTCCCTCTCTCCCTCTCTCCCTCTCTCCCATCTCTCCCTCTCTCCATCTCTCCCTCTCTCCCTTTCTCCCTCTTTCCCCCCTCCCTCCCTCCTTCCCTCCCTCCCTCTCTCTCCTCCTCTCTCCCTCCCCCCTCCCTCTCCCTCTCTCCCTCTCTCCTTCTCACTCTCTCCCTTTCTCCCTCTCTCCCTCTCTCTCCATCTCTCCCTCTCTCTCCATCTCTCCACCTCTCCCTTTCTCTCTGGCACTCTGGATTTCAAGTAAACAAACCTCTTTATAAAAAAGAAAAAGCTGCAGAACATTGTTGAGGTCAGATCCCATCCGTGTTATCACAAGACCTGAAGCACAGAGCAGACAGGCATCCCCAGGGACCACAGCCCACACATAACCCACAGACAGCCCACATGCGGCCACACGTGGCCCACAGACAGCGTTTGAGGACGGTGGCCACACACACCACACGCAGAGCTCTCCCCACAGGGGCGGACGTGAGTGACGTCAGGAGGCGCAGCTGAGGACTGCACCCAGAGTGACGTCCCGGAAGACACAAGTGACTGTTGCTTACCGGAAAAGGACCCTGGGGGCATCTCCGGAGGAGGAGGAGCCCCGACTTGTGCCAGAGCGAATGGGGTGACCGCTCAGGACCCCCAAGAGAGGAAAGTCGCCCTGTGCAAGCCAGGGGGCCTCGGGGGAGCAGCCCCGCTCCCGACGTCTGCCCGCAAGTCCTCTGGGCCGGGCCTGGCTGCCAAGGTCCCTCCACACGCGGGGCCCCGGGCGGACCCTTAAATGCACAGAGGAAGGGGAGCAGGGGCAGCACCCAGGGACAGGACCAGGAGAGCCCAGCTGAGGGCAGCCCGGCCACACGGGCTTGCATTTTTTCCATAGGCTATTTTTTTAAAAGTGTTTTAGGGTTACAGCGAAGCTGAGCAGAAAGCACAGAGTTCCGGGTGCCCACTACCCCCCTGCTCGGCCTCCCCAGGGTGGGGCCTCCGAGACGACCTCTCCCTCCCAGCCCCTGGCCGTCCAGCGCCCCAGCTCCAGTTCACTCGGCTGGCTGTGGGTGGAACTTGTGTCTGTCCAGGCTGACAGAGTGGGCGTGGCCCAATCTGAGCAGGAGGGCTGGAGAGGGCAGGGGGTCCCTGGGACTCTGATGGGCGGAGCCCTTTCCCACCCTGCGTGGGGCATAGCTGCCTTGCTCAGAAACGGGCTGATGTGACCCAGAGCCCTAAGCACGTGCAAGCCTGGGGTCGGGGGTGGTGACCCTGGGCGTGGCCCCTCTGCTGGGGTTGTGTAAGCCGGGGGCTTAGTTCCTCTGTGCCTGGCTCCCTGATGTCGCAAAGCCAGGACGGGCGTTTCTGCATCCCCGTGGGGCGGGGCAGGGACAATGCCATATCATCTGGATCCTGGAGGAGGGGCGGGGCCATGGCAGGGGGCAGAGGCTGGGATGGAGGGTAGCCTGGGGGACCCCAGCACTTGCAGGTGGTCACAGCTGCCAGGGTGGGCAAGTCTGAGCCACACCTCTGGGTGGGCAATGGTCAAGGCGCCTGGCCCCCGTTGACCTCTGCCCTCACCACACCCTGGGAGAAGTGATCATCCTGCATGTCACAGAGGCCACGGGGGCAGGTGCAGGGCTCGGGCCCCGGGGAGGACTCTGGGGGTGACGTCCTAACCTGGCTCTCTGTGCCCCTCTGGAATCGGGGGCTGGGGCTGTGGTGAGGCGAGCGAAGCCGCCACTTGCAATGCGGGCATCCCGTGTCAGGGCTCCTGCTCTGCTTCTGATCCAGCCCCTGCCCGTGTGCCTGGGAAGCAGTAGAGGACGGGTCAGCTGATCGAGCCCCTGCCACCCAGCTAGGAGACCCACATGGAGTTCCTGGCTCCCAACTTGGCCTGACCCAGGCTGGCTGCTGATGTCATTTGGGGGTGAACCAGCAGGTGGAAGATCGACCTCTCTCTACCTGTCCTCGCTTTGCCTTTCAAACAAATAGGTCATCAAAAGTGAGGGCAAGCTGGGAGGCCGCGCCTGTCCCCTTCTGCAGGCCACGGTCACGCATGCCCTGGGCCGGCGTTGTTAGAAAGGAGGGGGTTCTGCTTCTCTGCCCAGCTCTGGCCTGAGGCTGCAGGGGTGTAGGCGAGGCTGGACCCCCGCAGAGCGAAGCCCCTCTTCTCCTCCCTCCCTCAGAGCCCTGGGCGCCACAGAATCCCGGAGGCGGCGCCCAGGGCCTGACCTTCTGTGGCTTCCTCTCGGGTAGTGCCCAGGGTGGAGTCACGGCCCCACCTCGGCCGGAGGGGCAGGGAGGTCTTGGCCCTGGGCCCCGGGGTCTCTTGGTTTTAATGCTGGACAGAGGTGTCTGGTTGCTGGGAGACAGTCCCACAGGAGGGCCGCTCAGGACCAGGCCTCCTCCGGGGACACAGAGGGCCCGGTCATGGCACCGAGGGGAGCACCTGCCAGGGACGGGGGTCGGTCCCCGCACAGGCGGGCCTCCCAAATCCCAGGTGCGGGAGACAGAGGTGTTGGGATTCCGGGTCTTGGGTCTGGGGCACACCTCCATGAACGAGCGCAGCCCAGCTCGCCCGGCCGGTGAGCGGTTTCCAGCTGCGGCCTCACACCAGCTCTGAGAACGCTGCAGATTTGGGGGCATCTGGGGTTCGGCTTCTCAGAGCAGTGGTGTGCGTCTCCTGCCTGGGCAGCCCGCTGGCCCCGCCACGGCACAGGCTGTGGCTTATGCCAAGTAGCCAACGACCGGTATTTAGAATCCGGGAGCGAGGCACCGGGGCCGACATGGCGGGTGGGGCTGTGTCAGGTCTATGGCGGGGGTGGGGGGGCATCAAGACCCCAGCCACCCCCCCCCCCCCCGCAGTAGCAGGTACAACTGCCACATCGCACAGCACAGGGCGGCTGCAGGGCTGGGGACCTCCCACCCTGAGGGCACCGGTGTGGCCCTGCCCAGGCAGCCGGAGGGGGGCTCGGTCCGATCCACCTGCAGCAGGCTGATGTTCAAGTCGATCTTTGTGGTCTGCAAACTACGTCATAAAACATCCATATGGACCTTGGCAGAAAAAAACGTCCCCTGCTCCTAGTAGGGCCGCTCACCAGCGCGGGGGGGATGGGAAGAGGGCGTTCCTGGGAAGAGGCCAGCGAGGTCCGGGGAAGGCCTGCTGCTGGGTGGACACGGCGACATCCCTGCCCCTGCGTCGCTTTCCCAGTGTTGACCTCTGTGCTATGCACAGAGGATGGGCACAGAGAACTCTGGGAATTCTTTGCAACCTCTCTGCAAAGCTAAACTCATCACAAAAGAAAACAATGAAACAAAGCCAGAGCAGCCCCAGGCACCTGCTCTGTGAGGCTGAAGCCAGTGGGAGAGGCGGCTGGGAGGCTGGGAGGCGGGGCGGGAAAGCTGGTCAGAGGCTCCGCTCAGGGGACGCCAGGTTCTCTTCCAGGAGCCCAGAGGGTGGCCAGCTCCTGCTGCCCACGTGCTCTGATGACGAAGGTGATCAAGTGAAGATTAGGGTGAGAAGCAGGCAAACAGCCGGCTCTGCCCGCGGCCCCTGGCACGGGGACCTCTCACCTGGCGGCTCTGCCCGCGGCCCCTGGCACCCAAACCTCTCACCTGGCGGCTCTGCCCGCGGCCCCTGGCACCCAGACCTCTCACCTGTGGTCTCTGCCTGCGGCCCCTGGCACCCGGGCCTCTCACCTGGCGGCTCTGCCCGCGGCCCCTGGCACCCGGGCCTCTCACCTTGGTCTCTGCCCGCGGCCCCTGGCACCCGGGCCTCTCACCTTGGTCTCTGCCCGCGGCCCCTGGCACCCGGGCCTCTCACCTGGCGGCTCTGCCCGCGGCCCCTGGCACCTGGGCCTCTCACCTGGTGCACAGCACAGGCTGTGCTCTGCTCCTGCTTGTGTTCAGAGCAGTTGAGCAAGTAGCAATGCCTGACTTCCAGGGCCGCCGGAGACACAGGGTGGCAGTGACTCGGGCTTGTGAAAGTCCCGGCTCTGGCATGGTCTCTTCCCTGAGCTCCCCTTGCCCGCAGATGCCTGAGCTCCGGGGTGGGGGGTGGGGCGACTTGGGTGTGGCAGACCCAAGGGAGCCCTCTGTGTGCTGGAGAGGGAGGGAGCAGAGGGGCACTGAGGGGCGCTTCTTCCCGTCTCGCTGGATGCTCTACACCTGCTGCTGGGGGCCACATCAGGTTGAGCAGGGCCTGTGCCGCTGGCATCCCACGTGAGCGCCGTTCACCAGCTGCTCCACGGCCAGTCCACCTGGGAAAGCCGCGGAAGATGGCCCGAGTACTTGGGCCCCTGGCACCCACGTGGGAGACCTGGATGGCTCCTGACTGCTGGCCAGCAGACGGAAGCTCGCTCGCTCGTTCTCTCGCTCTCGCTCTAACTGCCTTTCAAATGAACAAGTCTTTAAAAGAAAATTCCTACTGCTGAGTCTGCAGCACGGCCCCTCTAGGAACGTGTGGCTTCCACGCGGGAGGTGGGCGTGGATGTGGGGATGCCGCTCTCCGGCGCCTCCCCGCCCTCCCTCTGGGCCTGCCCTGGCTGTGTGAGTGCAGGGATGCAGCCAGAGCACCTGACCGGGCTCAGCCCCTGTCGCCGCTGCTCCTGGCTCGGTGGGCATGATGCAATACTTGCAGCAGCGCTCTGGGATGCTTTCTCGTGAGTGGGCTGACCTCTGGAGGCCGACGCCGGTACTGCCAGCCTGGGCGCCTCGCCTAACCTCACAGCCAAGTTGCATCAGCCGGTGGGGGCTGAGGAAACCCAAGCTGGTCCTGGTCTTGGGAGACCCAGGCTCACCACCCGCCACAGGTCGTGGGGTGAGGGGCCCACGCCACATCCTGTGGGGAAGCCCCTCTGGGGAGTTGGTTCTCACTGTTCTGTCTGGGAGCCGTGTCCCTGGGCCTGGGGGCTGTTTCTCACGGCCTGGCTCCTGGCCGGTGGAACCCTCTCAGAAGCTCTGCCTGCTGTGGCTGAGCCCAGGCCAGCTCTGCACTGACCCCGTCGTGGGCCCTCTCTGCCCACGTCCTCAGCCAGGGCAGTGGTCCCTGCGGTGGTCACGGGCCTGGCCTGCTCTGCCCCTCGGCCTCTGGGCACGAGACCCCGAAGCACAAAATGCACTGTGTCCTGTAAGTGGAGACGGGAAACCTTCCACAGGGGGGACGGAGCACGCGGGCGCACGGAGACTGTGGACACAATCAGCCCCGCGACCTGGCTGTCCGGCTCCTCTCTGCATCACTTATTCCTTCACTCTTGTTGCTGTTGTTATTATTACTATTATTATTAAATAGACATGAGTGTGAGTAGGTCTTGTGTGCTGCCCAGTGGAGCCCATTGCTGGTCTGAATGCTGCCCCCTGCTGGCCGACCTCAGCCCCATCGCTGGACTACCCAGGACTCCCAGGCTCAAACGTCAGTGTTGTTCTGACGGCAATTTTGAGCAGGCGGTAGTGGCCAGGGTCCAGGGTCCGGGGTCCGGGGTGGGTGCCTCTGAGCCTGCCTCCCGGAAGGTGGGCTCTGGCCTTGGCACCCCCACCCCCACGTGCTGAGGCCGCTGCACTGGGCCTGTGGCTCCTTCTTGTTTGGGATGAGCTGAGACCAGGGTAAACACGTGACTACAAAAATACGCTCCCCTGCCGGCCACACTGGTACTGCCCCGCGTGGATCTGGGCCGTGCTCAGAAGCCTGTGTGGCACTGCGTTGTGTTGGCTTGCCCTCCCGTGGTGGAATACCACGTGGAGTGTGTGCCACGCGTCTCCCGGCACAGAGGCGGCAGAGCCGGTGCTCTCCCCGTGCCGGGAAGGGGAGCCGGCGCTTTGGTAGCCCCCGCTGGCCGTGTTTCCAGCCCGTAGTGGCAGAATCCCCTCCACCCGGCCGCCTCCGGCCTTCCCTCTCAGGCCAGGGCAAGAAGCAAGAGACAAGAGAAAAGCGCGTGAGTCAGTGCGAGGCGGCCGCCAGGTTCTGGCTGAGGCCGGGGGTCAGACACGCACAGAACCCACTCATGGCCTGGAAGGACGTGCATCGCGCTCCCAGTGCGCCCAGGGCCGGCTCCTCCGCCGTCACCCGCAGACGCATCCCCCCGGCCTCCAGGTCTCAGCTGTGTCTTTCTGTGCCTTCGTCTGCTCTCCCAGGAGTTTCGGCTCCTGGGCCGTGGAGGCGGGCGGCCCGCGTAGGACGTGTCCCCTGCTCTGACCTACACAGGACAGACGCCCCGGGTGCCTTCAGGGGGGACCTGCTCGGCATTGAAGGGACACTGGCGCAGTGTCTGTCCTGGGGGCGCCACAGTGGGTGAGACCTGGCCGGCCACAGCCCAGCACGCGGGCAGCGACACAGCAGTTCTGGTCCGCCCGGGGCCGTCGGCACAGGCTGCCTGGCGATCAGGTGTGGAGGTCTCTGAGGTGCCAGGCGACACTGGTTCTCCAGCCCGGTTCCCCAGGATGAGACGTGCCCCACGCAACACCAGGCCTCAGACTCGGGCGTGGGGAGCTAGGCTGCATTTCACTTGTTCTGCCTGCATTGCATCACGCGCTGGCCGTGCCAGGAATAGGAGGATGTGGTTAGCCCTGCACCCAGAGCGTGGGTTTCAGGACCAGCCTTCCGAGAACGCTAACAGACACCTGCGGCTGGCCTGGGGGGGGGGGGGGGGGCGGATGGCTCTGCTCGGACCCGAGCCTTGGGATCCCTTTTCCCACCAGGCGGCTGGAATTCCAGGGGCCGAGGCCTGCACCCTCAGCATTAGTGTCTGGCTGTGGGGTCGCTGGACTGGAAAACTGGCCGGCTCCGGGGCCAGGCAGGATTAACGAGCCAGACGCTCACACAGGGATCTCCCAGGGGCTTAGCAGCAGGCGGGAAGATTAGTGTCTCGGCTCTCTGGCCGAGGGGCTCACATTTGTTCTGCGCGAACGCGGCGTCAGCGACAGGCTGTGCTCCTGCCTGTGTGTGCTGTGTTCTCTGCGGTCTGGCCCCTCTGGACACGCACACGGGGAAGCTGAGGCCGGCTGTGTCTGGCTGGACAGGCTGGGGGACCCAAGTGCCAGGGCCAGCAGCGTCACACAGGGGGCACCAGGGGTCCCGGGGATGGCCCTGTAGTCATCTTTGCATCTGTGCACGGGGAACCAGCAGGAACGGGGGCGGGGGGCAGCGGGACCAGGGGGTGAGCCTGCAGCACCAGCCTCTGCCTCCCGCCGGGCAGTGCCCACGGCGGCTGTGGGGGGAGCGAGCACCAGAGCCATGCGTCCTCAGGACTGCGTGTGCCGGGTGGCCCGGCTCGTTTAAGGAGACTGGGTGCAGGTGGAAAGAGGCCTTTCGGGAAGCTTCGGAGAGCTGGCGAGGACGAGGAGCGTGCTGGGAAGAGGCAGGAGCTGCCCGGGAGCCCGCCTTGCCTGCAGGGAGGGTCTGGTCTCCCTACTGAGCTTAAGTTTTGTCCGTCAAACCCAAGGCTGGCCAGCGCCACAGCTCACTAGCCTAATCCTCCACCTGCGGCACCGGATTCTGTCCCGGTTGCTCCTCTTCCAGGCCAGCTCTCTGCTGTGGCCTGGGAAGGCAGTGGAGGATGGCCCAGGTCCTTGGGCCCTACACCCGCATGGGAGACCAGGAGAGGCACCTGGCTCCTGCCTTTGGATCCGTGCAGCGCCAGCCGTAGGGGCCACTAGGGGGGTGAACCAACGAAAAAAGGAAGACCTTTCGCTCTGTCTTTCTCACTGTCCAACTCTGCCTGTCAACAAACAAACAAAACAAAACAAAACCCAAGGCTGCCCAAGGCGGGGACAAAGACCAGCTGAGGTGGCGAGGGCTCTGCACACAGGGTGAAGTTGGTGCAAGGTGTCCGGCGCGTAACAGATCTTCCCAGGCAGACAAATCAATTGATTCACAGGCTTTTATTGGGGTTCCGCTCCCGGGAGGGCGAGGTTCCCCGGCCCCAACAGAGCAACAGAGCGGGGAGGGGGAAGTCGCGTCAGAGATTGGGAGGGCTGCTTTTATAGATTCAGGCGTGGGGGTTAAAGGTTGAGGCGGGTCTGATCCTCACCGATTGACCTTTAGGCACCCGCATGGACCCTGACAAGGACTTTCTTCCTCAGAAGTGCGGGTAGGCCTCTCCATTCCCGGAAGTGTAGGCCTTCCCAAATCACCAGACGGCACGCGTGTGGAGGTGGCCCCGGGGCTGTGCAGGCCACAAGTGCATCCTGGTTCCTGGACGCACGCTCTGGCTTCCTTAGATTTCAGCCTAAACTTGGGTGCTGCACATTCTGGAAACGTCCCTGAGCCACAGCTCTGGGCTGGGGGCGCCCCCTGTTTCTCTGAGACACCGTGGCAGTTCTCTGCCCACGGATGCTCTCCCCCAAAGTGTTCTGAGGCCACGGGCAGACGACTCTCCCGGACCACATGCAGCGTCGCCGATGCACGTGCTTCCACGCTCAGGGGCGGCGAAGACGAGCCCGGAGGACCTGCAGGACACGAGCTATCGCAGGAACCCAGCAGAGCCGAGAAAGAAGCACACGGACGTTCTGAAAAGAGGGGGACAGTAACGTGGCTGGAAAGTACCAGCCGGGTCAGCAGGTGGCGCAGGGAGGCCGTGGGTAAGCCAGAAAGGGTTAAGCAGAGTGCAGGCCAGGGAGGCGAGGGCGCTGAGCAGCCGGGCTCTGGTAGGAGGGCAGAGAGGGAGGAGCCAGGCTCCCTGGGGAAGTAGGGAGAAGCCGCCTGCGTGGGTCCAGAGCGACCGACCAGCCCCACGCAGGACCCTGGGCAGCTTGTCAGGGAGACCGCAGAGCAGCAAAGACAGAACCACGACGCGGGTAGAGGAGGACACTGCGTCCGGAGAGAGCCCTGGCAGGTCTCCAGCTACGTGGAAGCCAAACAGCACACTTACAAGTGACCCTCGGGCGCGCGGAGCAGGAACAAGCACACAGCACGGGGGCGGGGGCAGTGCCCGCACTCGGGGGGCCGCAGCCTCGGGGTCAGAGCCCGGCCAGCTGAAGGGGAAGAACCAGATGAGAAAGGGAGACGAGAACACAGAGGAGCCGGTGACGCCGAGGCCCGGGTCCCGGGCGGCACAGCCCACAGCAGGTGGCCCGGCTGTCAGCCCCACGTCTAGTCCCGACCCAGCTTCCTGCTGACGTCTGTTTTGGGAGGCAGCTGGTGATGGCTCAGGCCCCTGGGTCCCTGCCACCCACGTGGGATCCAGGTGGAGTTCCTGGCTTCTGGCTTTGGCCTGGCTCAGCCCTGGCTGTTGCAGTCGTCTGAGGTATGACCCAAGAGATGAACAAGCTCGCCCCCCCTCCCCCCGGTTTCAAATAAAATTAGGTAACTAGTTAATTAATTAAAACCCTGGGTTCTTGGGGCGATCAGTAATGTTGATAAGCCTCTACCTGGACCCAGACTGACCAGGAAAAGAAAAAGCGAACACACAAGTGACCAGCACCACCCATCACAGACAGCACGGGGCGAGGAGGGGCTCTCGTGGACAACTTTTTGCCAATAAATCCACAACTTAAATGAAATGGACAAATTCCTTGAAAGAGACCAAATACTACAACTCTCTCCAGAAAAACCTAAAGAGCTGCTGAGCCAGGCGTTGACCAGAGACGCTGGATCTGAAGCCAGAACCTTCCCAGAAAGGCACCTCTAACCACGGTGGCTTCCCGGCAAACCCGTCAGCAAGAGATAATATCTGTCTACGCCCTCGGAGGAGCGACTTCCCAGCCTGTTCTGTGAGACAAGCATTCATCAGACTCCCTAACGGGACCAAGTCCCAGCGGGACGAGAAAGCTGCAGGTCCACGTCCCTTTAAACACAGATGCGAAATGTCTCAATGAGACCTTGGTCTGCAGCAGAATTTTCTGTGGCCATGCCTGGATGTCTGGCTCCCAAAGGGCACCTGGACTTGGTGCCATGCAGCCCCTCCCCCCACCTGCAGAGCCAGTCTTGGGGGGCCACCCTTGTGGTGAGTCCCTCTCACTGGGAAGACGGTTTCCTTTTTTTTATTTTTTAAAAATTTATTTACTGGGGGCCATCGCTGTGGCTCAGCAGATTAAAGCCCTGGCCTGAAGCACCAGCATCCCATTTGGGCACCAGTTCTAGTCTCGGCTGCTCCTCTTCTGATCCAGGTCTCTGCTATGCCTTGAGAAAGCAGTAGAAGATGGCCCAAGTGCTTGGGCCCCTCACCCATGTGGGAGACCCGGAAGAAACTCCTGGCTTTGGATCAGCACAGCTCCGGCTACTGTGGCCATCTGGGGAGTGAACCAGCAGATGGAAGACCTCTCTCTCTCTCTCTCTCTGTAACTCTGACTTTCAAATAAATAATTTTTTTAAAAGATTTATTTTATTTATTTGAAAGATGGAGTTACCGAGAGAGGTAGAGACAGAGAGAGAGGTCTTCCATCTGCTGGTTCATTCCCCAGTTGGCTGCAATGGTCGGAGTTGCTCTGATCCGAAGCCAGGAGCCAGGAACTTCTTCCAGAGACTTCCAAGGACTTGGGCCATCTTCTTCTGCTTTCCCAGGCCATAGCAGAGAGCTGGATCAGAAGTGGAGCAGCCGGGACTCGAACTGGTGCCCATAGAGGATGCCGGCCCTGCAGGGAGCGGCTTTACCTGCTCTGCCACAGCGATGGCCCCTGGATTGGGTAAGGTGCAGGGAGGTTGACATCCCTTTCTCATGCTTGGCTTTGCCTTAAGCTCTAGCCTAATCATTCTGGCGGCATCCATCACACACAGAGTCCTAGGGCCACCACAGGGCGGGTGCACTGGGGGCTGGGGCCTGGGGGACACGCTAGAAGCTTGCCTACTGGTGGAACAAGGACACAAGCCTCAGCCATTCTAGCTCATTGCCCAAAAGATAAACACTGGAGGGTCTTCCTGGCCTTGAACCTCAGTCGGGTCTCACAGGCTGTTGCCTTCATACCCCACCCTGCATTCCTTTCCTGGTTCCCAATGCCCCGCCCAGTTCCAGGAATTCCCCTCCACCTGCTGCCCCTACCCCCACCCCCATCCCGAGCCCTCCTCGAACCCTCCTTAAAAAAGCCGCGCTGCTGGGGGCCGGGGTCGGTTCCCTCAGTGTCCACGTGGGCAGTTGGTCCCCCACCTCTGTGGTTTATTTCCTCTGGATAAGTTAGGTCTGGCTGTAAGTGCGTACACTGCCTCCTCTGTTCTGCCTCTCTTCCTAGCATTCTGGTGCCGGTGAGGAGGCACCGATCCACACCCCTTTTCCTAGCACCTACCACAAGGACTCCACCCAGAGCTTTCCTTCTACAACTGGGATGAGCGATGGGTTCCTGAGTCGCCGCCATCCAGCAGGTGCATTTCTCTTCGTTAAACTCTGCTCCCTCACTTCCTGCTGCCCTGTCTCACGCCAGAATTCCTTCTTGCATGAGGGCAAGGGCCTCCGGGCAACCGTCTCTGGTGACATTTGGCAAAGCCAGGCAGGAGAGAATGAGAGCCACAGACACAGGTTGTCCAGCTCCAGGTGGTCAGCGGGCAGGGATGCCAGCCCCTCGCCCAGCCCTCTGGACGGCACAGGACAGTCTCCTCCGAGGCCACCCTCGGACGCTGCAGCACAGCAAGACGAGAAAACCCACGTGCCAGTCTGAAGGAAACCTGGAGACCCCCACCCCCACCCCACTCATCTGGGAGAGGAATGTTACGCGCCAGGCAGACGTTGGTCTCTGTGCACGCGGGCACAAAGGAGCATCAGCGGAATGAGGAAAAATATGGAACTGAGCCTGGCCAGCATTGCTTTGCTTTTGTCAGTGACTGGGAGGTGAGCCCCAGCCCTCCCCTGGGGCAGCCTGGTGGGGGGGTTCCTCACCTTTCCCTGAGGGACCTGTAAGGTTCTGGGAGGAATCCCACAGCCAGGAAGCCCTCCACCCAGCCAGGAAGCCCCCCACCCAGCCACACCCCAGAGGGGGAGGTGGGGGGGGTGAGGGGCTCACACCCACATCTGCAAAAACTCTGTATGCAGATCTCTCCTGACACCCACCTAGTCTATCAGATGCATTTCTCCTCATTGAACTTTGCCACCTTGCTTACTATTTTTTTTTTTTTTTTTTTGACAGGCAGAGAGGACAGTGAGAGAGAGAGACAGAGAGAAAGGTCTTCCTTTTGCTGTTGGTTCACCTTCCAATGGCGGCGCAGCCAGCGCGCTGATCCGAAGGCAGGAGCCAGGTGCTTCTCCTGGTCTCCCATGGGGTGCAGGGCCCAAGCACTTGGACCATCCTCCACTGCACTCCCGGGCCACAGCAGAGAGCTGGCCTGGAAGAGGAGTGACTGGAACTAGAACCAGGAGCCCCAACCGGGACTAGAACCTGGTGTGCTCGTGCCGCAAGGTGGAGGATTAGCCTACTGAGCCGTGGCGCTGGCTTGCTTACTATTTAAAAGAGGGGCCGGCGCTGTGGTGCAGTGGGTTAAAGCCCCCGCCTGCAGCACCTGCCTCCCATACCGGCCTTTGTGGCCATCCGGGGAGTGAACCAGTGGATGGAAGCCCTCTCTCTGTAACTCTGCCTCTCAAGTAAATAAACAAATCTTTTAAAAACAATAATTCATTCCATTTTTATTTCGGAGTATTTTGTTTCTGAGTATATACAAGAATTCCCTTATACATAGGTATGATGGGCTGATTCGAGATCAGACAGGAGCTTCCTCTGGGCCTCCCATGTGGCTGCAGGGGCCTGAGTACCTGGGCCTTCTGCTGCTGCTTTCCTAGGCCACAGCAGAGAGCTGGATTGGAAGAGGAGCAGCTGGGACTCAAACTGGCGCCCACATGGGATGCTGGCACTTCAGGTGGAGTACTAACCTACTGCGCCACAGCGCCAGCCCCGGGGACTATGGAGTCCCATAGCAACGATCAGAGGTAAATCTCAGAAGAACCAGGCTCTGCGCAGGAAGCCAGAGTCCCTGCACTCCCCCAGAAGAAGTGCACGTCCTGCATGCCCATGTTCGGTAAAACAGGGCCTCTCAGGGATGGGCCGGAAGGGCAGGAAAGATTGGCAGGTGCAGGATGAGGCGCCGTTCTGAGGCAGGGCTCGGTGGGTGTTTGCGTGTACACTCGCGGCACACATGGAGTTCTGCACTTTCATTTATTAACTGAATTATGCCAAGAAGTCTCTGTGTCCACTAAGACGATGCCCCACCCGCCCAGGGCCATGGTGGTTCCCCTGTGGAGTCTCAGGACCGTAACGCAAGTTCCTCCTCAACCCTTGAGCCCCTCCCCAGTGATGAGCCCTCCCAGAGGGCAGAGGCCCCCACAGGTCCCTCCCGGTCCCCTCGTCCTTGCCTCCCCCTCTGCGCCACCTTCCCGGCCGGGCGCATGTTCGGCAGACGCAGGCCGTGAGCAGACAGCCTCTAGCGGCTGGAGAGCTCATGTTGCTCCCTGTGGAGTCTGTGGATGGGCAGTACACGCGCGGTGAGGATCCGTGGTGTCTGAACAGTGGCAGGACCCATCTCTCCCAGGTAGACGCCGGCGGGGCCCGCTGTCTGGGGGCCGCGTCTCAGTCCACTCGGAAGAACCAGAGTCAAGCATGGTGCGTTCTCTGCAGCACAATTATTTCAGACGAGGACACACTGACGAAGCACCCCAGGAGGAGAGGCCGCCCCCAGCACGGAGCAGTGAGACTGCACCTGCCCTTCCTCCTTGGCAGCTGGAAAACCCCACCAGCAGAGGTTGCTAGGTGACCGTCAGCCGGGTCAGGATGACCTCAGTGCGGAACCTGGTGGCCTGGCCTGCTGTTCTCACTTCCCCGGTGGGAGAGTGCAAGGATGCACCTCCTGAGCACTCGAGAGAACGTCCAGTCCCACTGACCATGATCAGAGCAGATTTTCCTTCATAGTCATCCCTAACGTCCTTCCTCTTGTGAACTTCAACTTGGAGGCAGCAGAGGGCGCCAGCTCACCCACCAGTCTGGAAGTCTAGGACACATTGTATTTAAGATATCCCATTAAGGCGGGAGGCGCAGTTCACTAGGCTAATCCTCCACCTTGCGGCACGGGCACACCCGGTTCTAGTCCCGTACGGGGCGCCGGATTCTGTCCCGGTTGCCCCTCTTCCAGGCCAGCTCTCTGCTGTGGCCCGGGAGTGCAGTGGAGGAGGGCCCAAGTGCTTGGGCCCTGCACCGGCATGGAGACCAGGAGAAGCACCTGGTTCCTGGCTTCGGATCAGCGCGCTGTGCTGGCCCACAGTGCGCCGGTTGTGGCGGCCATTGGAGGGTGAACCAATGGCAAAAAAAGGAAGACCTTTCTGTCTCTCTCACTGTCCACTCTCAAAAAAAAAAAAAAAAAAGATATCCCATTAAAGTTTCAAAGGCGTGAATGTGCCAGCATCCGCTGCAGTCATTCGCTTTGCTGTTTCATTCTGGATGTTCTACCCCCATCCTCGCCAGTCAATGACCCTGACACGGAGAAGTGCCTTCCAGCTCAGCCTCAAGAGTCTTGTGGGAAATAAGGCAGTGAACCCTGCACCTGCACCCACCCCTGCCAGCTGCTCCCCCGCCTCCCAGCACTTAGCTGTGGCTCCAGGCCATCGTGCCCAGGCCTCTCAGGACGGCTAGGAAAGAGCCTGGCAGGATTAGCCTGCTCCTCAGCTCACAGCCCAGGAGGCGGAATGTAATTATTTCCTGGGGGCCACCGTGAGAACTCGGTCTCCCGGAGCTTATCACACGCAGGCACGCTCCGGCTCCCGCACGATCAGATTCCAGCTGGTTCTGTCTCCCGCCACCCCACCTCCTCTGGGCCTTGTTCCTGGTCTCCCTTCCTTCCCTTCGCTTCCCAGGTCCGTGATGACGTCTTCTAAGTAATACTAAACACCTTCACCCCGACATTTCCTTTTTTTTTGAAAGATTTATTTACTTGAAAGTCAGAGTTACAGAGAGAGAGAGAGAGGTCTTCCATCCGCTGGTTCACTCCCCAATTGGCTCCAACGGCCAGAGCTGGGCGGATCTGAAGCCAGGAGCCAGGAGCTTCTTCCAGGTCTCCCATGTGGGTGCAGGGGCTCAAGGACTCGGGCCATCTTCTACTGCTTTCCCAGGCCTCGAACCGGCGCCCCCGTGGGATGCCATCACCGCAGGCGGCGGCTCTCCCCGCTGAGCCGGGAGGTTTCCGGGCGCGGCAGTCCGTCTTCCCACTGCCGTTCACCGCGCGGCTCCGCGGCTGGAGCGCACTCGGGCCCCGCTTCCCCCCGCGACGGGCCAGCGCCCTCGGAGAAGCGGGGGGACTGCGCGCAGTCGCGGGGGGCAGGGTGCGTCTGCGTGTAGTGCAGGACCTGCGGCCCCCGGCACCTGACTGTGCGCCTCCCTCGCTTCATTCCAGAGGGGGCGAGACGGCGCCGCCGCGCGGGTTCACCCCCAGACACCCCCAGACACCCCCAGACACCCCCAGGGCAGGGCGCTCCCTCCAGGTCTCCCACAGGGCGGCGGGGCCCAGGACCGCAGTCGCCGCCGCCTCCCCCGCCCCCTCCGGGGGTCCACGCGCGTCTTCACCGCCGCCCCCTCCGGGGGTCCACGCGCGTCTTCACCGCCGCCCCCTCCGGGGGTCCACGCGCGCCCGCGCGTGTGCTCACGGCCGGCGGAAGGGGCTGTCAGAACGCGGGGTCTGCGCGCGTGAAAACCCTCGCGGGGACGAGCAGTGCGCTGAGCCCGCGTCCTTCCACGCAGCGAACCGCCACGGGCCACGGAGGCCTGAGAAGGCGGGCGCGGGCAGGTGCGCACAGACCACGCCCCCGAAGCCCCAAGCCTCTCGCCCCGCCCAACCCTCGCCCGGAAGCGGCCGGGGGCGTGCCGGAAGTGACGCGCATTCAGCGCGCCGCGCCGTCCCGGGAGCGCCGGCTTCGGGCGGCCGCGCCTCCGCGAGTTTCCTGGTGGCTGGAGCCGCCTCGGACCCGGCGCGATGGGCAAGAAGGGCAAGAAGGAGAAGAAGGGCCGCGGTGCGGAGAAGACGGCCGCCAAGATGGAGAAGAAAGTGTCCAAGCGCTCGCGGAAGGAGGAGGTGAGCGGGCCGGGTGCGGACACAGCCCTCCCGGGGCCCCGCGCGTGCCCGGCCTCCCTTCCCCGCCCTGGACGCTAGGGCGCCGGCCCTTGGGGGGCCCGGGCCGTCCTCGCCTCCCCTCCCCAGCGCCGCTGCAGCTGCGTGGCCCGCGAGTGAGGCGTTGCGGCTGCCGAGAAGGCGCACAGTCCCGGCGCCGTGCGCTCCCGGGGGTGGAGAGGCAGCGGGAGCCGCTGGAACCGTTGGAGTTGGCAGCAGGCGGGGTGACCGCCGCAGTGGGGGTGTCCGTCCCCCGCGGGCGGCCCTGCCGCCGCCTGCTGCTCACGGGCTCCTCTGTGCGGTGTCCTCGCCGCCCAGGGAATCGTGCCGCTGCACGGGAGGTCAGAGGCCAGAGGGTCACACCGCCTCGAGTGAGCACACGCGCCCGGTGCTGAGCGTTTCCGAGGCCTTTCTGCCCCCCCGTGCTCCTCAGAAACATCGTGGGGCCGGCTCTGACGCGGACAGCTTCCTGAGCAGCCGAGTGCACGGGCTCTGCCCCTCGAGGGCCTGGGTTCGAGTCCACTCCGCCGCAGCTGGCTGCCGGCCTCCGAGGCGCAGGAAGTGGGTTCAGCTGTGTGGCGTCTTCAGCACAGTGCTTGGCACGAAGCAGGCGCTCAGGAAGGAGCTGGTGACGGTCACTGCTCTCCACTGTCCCCTGTGGTGCCCGGCGTTGCTTCCCGGGAGAGAGCACTTGTGGGTCCCCGGACCTTGCTCATCACCTCTGTTCATCCTCGAAACAACCCTTTAAGATCACTGGCCGAGTGTTAGGCCCGGCCCTTCCTCACGGTCAGCGTATCCTGTAAGCAGCCACAGCGGTGATCCCCCATCCTTTTTTTTTTTTTTTTTATACCATTTATTTAATTTTTTCACAGGCAGAGTGGACAGTGAGAGAGACAGAGAAAGGTCTTCCTTTTGCCGTTGGTTCACCCTCTAATGGCCGCCGCGGCTGGCGCACTGCGGCCGGCACACCGTGCTGTTCGGAAGGCAGGAGCCAGGTGCTCATCCTGGTCTCCCACGGGGTGCAGGGCCCAAGCACTTGGACCATCCTCCACTGCCTTCCCAGGCCACAGCAGAGAGCTGGCCTGGAAGAGGGACGACCGGGACTAGAACCCGGTGTGCCGGCGCCGCAAGGCCGATCCCCCATCCTGTCACAGGCCAGGGGTCATTGGGAAGGGGGGTCCTGCCCCAGAATCCTGTGTCGGCACTGTCACTGTGCTGGCCTCTGCCCAGCTCCCCGGCCGCCTGGCTCCCCGCTCCAGCCACACTGCCTTTCTCCCAGGTCTCCGGGCGCTGTGGCCTTAGCTCTCTGCGTGTCGGCTCCTTGTTGCCTTGGGGAGACTCACTGACAGGGCCACCCGAGTCCCCCAGACCCACCTCTGTCCCCCTCAAGCCAGTGCTCGTGGGGCCCCCAAGTGAAGGGGTGCCTTAGAGTGCCGGGTGTGGCCCAGGTGAAGCGGTGCTGCCTTAGAGTGCCGGGTGTGGCCCAGGTGAAGGGGTGCCTTAGGGTGCCGGGTGTGGCCCAGGTGAAGTGGTGCCTTAGGGTGCCGGGTGTGGCCCAGGTGAAGTGGTGCCTTAGGGTGCCGGGTGTGGCCCAGGTGAGTGTTCCTAGCAGGACAGGGGCAGTGGCTGCCGCGTGGGCAAGGAGTGGAGGAGGTGGTGGTGGAGCCTGCGCTCCTGCCAGGCTGTGCGCCTCCTGATGGACGGCACCGCCTCCTGCACCTGTGTGTTTGCAGCCCCAGTATCTAGAACATTCTCCCAACAGGAGCCATGGAAGCACCCCTTGTGCGCTGGGTTGGCCCCGTGGGGATGGCCTTAGCCTGGTGGCCGTAGTGCCAGCCGCATCCAGGACCGCTGCGGCTGCTCCTCTCTGACCAGTGCCCCTTCCTCCCGCCGCATCCCCCTTTGACCAGAGTGGAAGACTGGGTTCCAGGGCTGGCCAGCCCCGTGGGCATTCACCCTAACTCCCGAGTCGGCTGCCAGGGTTGTGCTGCAGAGACCTCCTCCCCGGGGGACCTGCCGATGCCTGCCGGGCCCTGCTGGGCAGACTTGCTCCCCAGAGCCGATGCTCTGTTCTGGGAGGGGGGATATGCAAATACGCAGGAGAAACAGCAGACCCTGCTGGGCAGAGCACGACGCAGGCTGGCCTGGGAGCCTGGGGGGTCCTGCACCAGGAGCGAGGCGCGTGAGGGCCTGAGCTGGGGTGAAGTGGCCCTGAGGACCGGAGGCGGCCTCACGTCCGGCTCCGCGGGGCCTGGGCGTTACCATCACATGTGCTTCAAACACAGAGCGGTTAGGGTTCTGGGGGAGGCCACGCCCCCTGGACAGAGCGACCAGGAAGGAAGCTGAGCAGTCTCCCAGCCTCACGTGTGGCCGCTCTGTGTCCCCAGGAAGACCTGGAGGCCCTCATCGCCCACTTCCAGACTCTGGACGCCAGGAAGACCCAGGTCGTGGAGACCCCGTGCCCCCCGCCCTCACCACGGTAAGCTGGCGGGTTTCCTGTGTTGCGTTTGGACTGCAAATTGGAAGTGCCTTACATCAGCACGGTGGTTTTGTGACCATCAGGAACCTGGGACGATTTCACTCTTGAAAACCTGTGGAGGCTATGGGGCTGGAGACAGGGCCAGTGCCGGCGGGACTGTCCTGGGGTGGCACCTGGGTCCTGAACGTACCTTACAGGTGGGCCTCGCAGGTGACAATCTGGAGAATACCGTGCCTCTGTGTTCTGTTGCTTCTTAATTTTTTTTCTTGTTGTCTGAAAGTTAAGCAGCTGTAGACGCATTTGTGAATTAGTGGACGAGTTACAGGTGTGTAGGATTTCGGCGCTGTGGAAGGAGCGGAGCTACGCGGCCTGGGAATCCTGAGTGCTGCACGTTTGGATTCAGGGCTGCGTGACTCTTAGATTTGCAACTCAGAGTAGAGGCGTCAGGGTAGGAGCCCAGAGAGGAGTGCGGAGACACGGCGTCGTTCCGAGCGTGGGCCTGTTGGTTTAGCTGCAAGTGTTTTGTTTCATGTCTCTCGGAATGGACTGAAAGCGCTGTTCCAGCCTGAGGGAGGCCTGGGACCTAGCAGCCGACAGCTCAGGGCCAGAACCCCCCGCCTCAGACCCAGGAGGGCGGGGGTGGCCTCTGAGCAGCCTCCTGTCTGTCTCTGGAGTTCCGGCTCCCAGGGATTGGAGCTGGTGCGAGGAGATTGGTTTTATTCACGGGGCTGGCGGTCCTGGGGCAAAGCGGAACTTGTGTCTCCCAGGCGCTTTTCCGGCTTTGCAGGGTACAGGGGACCTAGAGGAGGGAGGGGCCGCTGCGGGGGCTGGGGAGGCTCATGGGCTTGGTTGATTGTTGGGCGAGTTGGCTCCCAGCTGAGCAGATGGTGGCTCCGTGACCTGAGGCCTGTTAGAGCCGCTTACGGGAGGTCCTGACCGGCGGTGGTCCCTTGGGCATCAGGCTTCTGGGATTGGGTGGTCTCCTTGTCTGGGGCTTGCAGGGCTAGCTGTTGGCCTGTAGTCCTTGGAATTCTTAAGCGTTACCTGTCTGTGGAGTTTGCCTACGTCTGATCAGTCATGAAGTCTGCAGTTAACTCTGGTTAAGCCGCATGTGAAGAGGGAAAAGAATGTCTTCCCCTGAGATGACACTGCGAGTTGGGCTGTTTTTCCCTTGGGTTGACAGGCTGTCTCTGGGCCTCGCACGTTCCACTGTGCTGTGGCTGTACATGCCCCTCCCCCTTTTGTATATATACAATTTATTGCTCAGCCAACTTCTTACCATGGACCCTGTTGACCCATTTATTTATTGATTTATTTTTAAAAGATTTACTTATTTGAAAGGCAGATTTACAGAGAGGCAGAGAGAGAGAGAGAGAGAGAGAGAGAGAGAGATTTTCCATCTGCTAGTTCACTCCCCAGATGGCCACAATGGCCGGAGGTATGCTGAGCCGAAGCCAGGAGCCAGGAGTTTCTTGCAGGTCTCCCATGCGGCTGCAGGGGCCCAAGGACCTGGGCCATCTTCTACTGCTTTCCCAGGCCATAGCAGAGAGCTGGATCGGAAGTGGAGCAGCCAGGACTCGAACCAGCATCCATATGGGGTAACGGCACTGTAGGCGGTGGCTTTATCCGCTAAGACACAGCACCGGCCCCTATGTATGTATTTGAAAAAAATATTTATGTGAAAGGTAGAACATTGGACAGGGAGGTACGGGGTGGGAGTTGGGAAGAGAGGGGGAGAGAGAGACACACACATACACACACAGGGAGAGAGAGAGATTTTCCATCTGCTCCTTCACTCCCCAAATGGCCTCAATGGACAGGGCAGGGCCAGGCTGAAGCCAGGAGCCAGAAACTGCAGCCAGTTCTCCTGGTTGGGTGGCAGGGGCCCAAGCACTTGAACTATATATTTTTTTTAAGATTTATTTATTTATTTGAAAGTCAGAGTTACACAGAGAAGGAGAGGCAGAAAGCAAGAGAGAGGTTAGGGAGAGAGGGAGGTCTTCCATCCGCTGGTTCTCTCCCCAGATGGCCACAACAGCTGCAGCTGTGCTGATGTGAAGCCAGGAGCTTCCTCCAGGTCTCCCACGTGGATGCAGGGGCCCAAGGACTTGGACCATCTTCCACTGCTTTCCCAGGCCACAGCAGCTGGGACTCAAACCAGCGCCCATGTGGGATGCTGGCACTGCAGGCGGCGGCCTTACCTGCTGCGCCACAGCGCCGGCCCCAGCACTTGAGCTACTGTCTGCTGCCTCCCAGACAAGTTAGCAGGAAGCTGGATCAAAAGTGGAGCTGGCAGTGCCGTGCAGCCAGCGCTCTGCCGCGTTTCCAAACTTCTCCGTTGCCCCGAATAGTAGTGACCTGGTGCCCGTGGGTTTGTCACACCCGCCCCCACTCTAGTCTTCCCGTCCCTGTGAACTGCCTACTCTGGAGTCGCACACAGGATTTGTCCTTGAGGGTCTGGCTTCTCAGCACTGAGTGTGTCTCGGGTGCAGCACTGGTGTGATGTGCTCGGCTCCTCTGTCCCGTGGCTGTGTGATCGCCACTTCCCGCTCAGCCACTCACCTGTTCACAGACACGTTTCTCAGCCTGAGAAATGTCTGCACAGTAAACCCCTAGGAGAAGAGTTCTCAGGCGTCCAAGGTCCCCTGACCGTGAAACGTTTGAGCCGTGCAGTGCGGCCTGGGATGCGTGTCGGGGAACAGGCGTGGGGAACACCACTGTGGAGGACTTGGAGAAGGCTGGCAGCGTGTCCCTTGTCCTTGTGTGCCAGTGTATCTACAGTTGGCCTCACTGCTGTGCTGTTGTCGTGTGTGGTTGGAAGGTTGCCGGGATGTTGACTGAAATGCCTACGCTGGTTTCAGAACTGTGCTGGGACTGGCGCTGTGGCGTAGTGGGTAGAGCCACCACCTGCAGTGCCAGCATCTCATGGGCACTGGTTGAGTCTCGACTGCTCCTCTTACAATCCGGCTCTCTACTGTAGCCTGGGAAAGCAGTAGAAGATGGCCCAAGTGCTTGGGCCCCTGTACTTGTGTGGGAGACCCGGAAGAAGCTTCTGGCTTCGGATCGGCGCAGTTCTGGCCATTGTGGCAGCAGATGGAAGATGCAGCAGATGGAAGACATCTCGCTCTCGCTCTCGCTCTCGCTCTCTCTCTCTCTCTCTCTCTCTCTCTCTCTCTCTCTGCCTGTCCTTCTCTCTGTGTGTATAACTCCGACTTTCAAATAAATACATAAATCTTTAAAACAGTGCTGGTGGTGACATCAGAGGACAGGCCCTAAACAGGACAGCTTTGGAGAGTGTGGGTGTGAGGGGCATCGTTGCTGTGCGCAGCCTGGTCCTGGTCTGTGTGGAGCCAGGGCTGTCCTAGGAGTGTAAGTGGCCAGCAGTGCAGGAGCTGGACACCTGTGTGGGAGGGAGCCGGCACCCTTGCCCCTTCCCGCACAAACCTGGAGGCTGCAAGTCCCTGGAGGCCTGTCAGGTGGGAGCCGGTGTTGCAGTGGTCAGTGTTACCACTGCCGGGGGCACCTGAGAAAAGGAAGTTTACAGGGAGGGAAGGTTCATTCGGCTCGCAATTTCACAGCTCCAGGTCCTAGATCCGGCAGTCCCACTGGTTTGGCCCTGTGGAGGGTGCCGGTGGTAGTGTGGGGCACAGCAGGAGGAGAGCCACCGGGCCTGGCCCTGGCCTTCGTAACCAGGCCTCTCGTGGGAACTGCCTTCCGGACCCTCGCCTGGTGCCTGAAGGCCTCCTGCTAGGCCCCAACTCCTGGAGCCCGTGATGGACTAGTTTCCGCCCTGTGTGTGACGCTAACTTAGGACTGGGCTCTGAATGTCTGCCTGACGTGTCTCGCCTTCCGTGGGTTGTTCCGCTGCCATTCTTCACTCTGCCACCTGTGGGCCATAGTGTGGAATTCTTTTACCATGTCAAGAAGTTATTAAATATACAGGTACTTTGGCCTCTTTCTAAAACCACAGAAAATAAAACTGCATGAGTGTGGAGGCCAGATCTTGTTCAGAGCAGCGAAGAGTCTGATTTTGTGCTGATGTGCTGTCTCCCCTAGGTTGAATGCCTCTCTCTCTGCTCATCCTGAGAAAGATGAATTGATCCTGTTCGGAGGTGAATATTTCAATGGCCAAAAAGTAAAGTATATATATTTTTCTTTTTTTAAAATTCTGGTTTAAGACTGACTTATTGGAAAGGCAGAGTGATGGAGGAGATACAGAGAGAAGGGGAGAGGGAAGGGGGGTTGGGAGGGAGGGAGGCGCAGAGAGAGAGAGAGAGATCATCTGTTTTTCACCCCAAATGCCCACACAGCGGAGCCTGGGCCAAGCCAGGAGCCAGGACCTCCCACCTGGGTCTTGCACGTGGGTGGCGGGGACTCCGGTGTTCGCGCCGTCACCGCCTCCCAGGTGCGTTAGCAGGAAGCTGGTCAGAGTGGAGCAGCCGGGGCTTGAACCAGCCCTCCAGCATGGGCTGCCTGCTGTGCGGAACGTGCGCTGCCACGACACCGGCCCCGCCTTTTCTTGCCGTTCTTCCAGTGTTCCTGGGCCTCGTTTGAGGCGAGCTGGCTTGAGACGCGTACCATCCCGAGAGCCTCAGGCCCTTGTGACGCGCTGTCCTTGCCTGGGGCCGGTGCCTGTGCTGGCACTGGTGCTGGCGTGGCAAGGCTCTGCCTCCTCTCCCTCGCGCTGCGCAGCCTCCCGGAGGGTCTTCACGTCCTCAGCCAGCCTTCAGGGTCATGTAGAAGAGTGTGCTGGCTGAGGTGGGGCTCACTGTTGTGTCCAGCAGCCCGAGAGCCCCATGCTTCTGCGTTGTGTGTGAGACGGTGTCGTCACAGGAGTCTGTGGGGCCTGTGCATTCGACTTCATTAATCGTCTCTGGGTTTGCATGCCTCAAAACTGAGGCCTGAATTAGGAGAACGGCGATCTGCCCAGTGTCCCAGACGCCCGGTCTCATGGGGGTGACGAGGCGTGTCGGGCAGTGCCGTGGGCTGGGTGGGTTAGACATGCCGGGGGGAGCGCTAGACCGCGTTGATGGCTCCCTTTCGGTACGGCGCCTGGTCAGTGGGCGGAGACAGTCGGCAGTAAGTCACAAAGCGGGCTTTGTGAGTCTGCCCACTGCGGGCTAAGGTGAGGGCTCTGAGCACACGCGAGGTGGGCTGTGCAGAGCCGGGGCGCTTGGGACGCGTCAGGTGTACCAAGTGCACTTTGACCTAGAATGTTTGGAGCTGTGGTGGGTTTGTGGGACGTGACCTTGTCACACCCAGCTATCCGGGGGACCAGCTGTTGGCCTCCTGCCATGCGTGACTTACGTTGCCCGGGATTGGGAACCACTGCAGTTGTTCCTGCCGCGGGCCTGGAAGGACGTCATTCAGACGCTGACGCTGCTCTTCCTCCTCACAGACGTTGCTGTACAACGAGCTCTATGTCTACAATATCAGGAAGGACACCTGGACCAAAGTCGACATCCCCAGCCCGCCGCCACGGCGCTGTGCGCACCAGGTAACGGCAGCCCTGACTGCGGCCTGCTCCCCCCTCCCGGTCAGAGTCTGCCGCCTACTGGAGAGGCTGTGGGTGACCGGGGCCTTGCCGAGCGTCCCGGCTCTGCCGTCCCGTGACCTGGACTTCGCACGGTGCGGTGCTTCTCCTCACCGCGGGGTGTGAAGTCCTCGGGTAAAAGTCCCTCGACGTTTGTGTCAGGCAGCCACTGGTCTGCAGGGGGCTCGCTGCCTGTCGGAGTCGAGAGGACCCTGTGGGCTCATGGTTCCCACTAGATGGTGAAAGGAGGGGAGCGGTGTGTGGGGGTAGGAGAATGGTTATTCTAGAAGGAAATGAATCGTCCCTGGGGAAGACACAGCGGTGGCGCTAGGTGAGCCTGTGGGAGGTCGTTTCAGCCGTGTTGCTGGGTGGGCCTGTGGGGGTTGTCTCCGAGGCGTCGGGGACACAGCGGTGTTGCTGGGGAGCCTGTGGTGGGTTGTCTGTGAGGTGTTGGGGACACAGCGGTGTTGCTGGGGAGCCTGTGGGGGGTTGTCTCCGAGGTGTTGGGGACACAGCGGTGTTGCTGGGGAGCCTGTGGGGGGTTGTCTCTGAGGCGTCGGGGACACAGCGGTGTTGCTGGGGAGCCCGTGGGGGGTTGTCTCTGAGGTGTCGGGGACACAGCGGTGTTGCTGGGGAGCCTGTGGTGGGTTGTCTCTGAGGTGTCGGGGACACAGTGGTGTTGCTGGGGAGCCTGTGGTGGGTTGTCTCTGAGGTGTTGGGGACACAGCGGTGTTGCTGGGGAGCCTGTGGGGGGTTGTCTCCGAGGCGTTGGGGACACAGCCTGGGGGAGCCTGCGGGGGAAGCGCTTCTGCGTTCGGATATTCCTGTGCCCCTCGGACAGCCGAGTTCACTCAACACGAAAGGGGTGGGCGTGGTCTCCACAGTGCAGGACATGGCTTCCCAGTGTCTGCTGCCCCGTTTTCTGATCGCGTGCCCAGAAGGAGTCCCTGGTCTGAACAGGCCTGCGAGGAGGCTTCCTGCAGACGCAGGCCAGCGGGCCTCTGGGCCACCCTTCCTCTGGGATTAGGGTAGGTGTCAGAGTGAGCTCTGACAGATGCAGGGGTCCTGCTCAGCCCTCAGCGTCCACGCCGTCCTGAGCCTGGGGCGGAAGGTTCTGTCCCTGTGGGCTGAGCTGAGGACTGTTCGGTCCTGGAGGAGGAAGAGTGTCCCCGGTGCCTGGGGCGCAGCTGGGTTCTGGTGTGCCCTGGGATCTGGGGCCAAAGTGGGGCTGGTGGTGTCCCGACGGAGCAGTCACACCTCCTGTGCAGCTCTGCTGAGACTCCGCTGGCTCGGGGATCGCAGGTCTTAATTGCATTCTTGAGAAGTAATGCTGTGGGAGCCTCAGCCGGCTTGGATTGGTTTTGCTGCGGTTCTCTTCAGGTCTGACTTGCCTGGATGCCTCATAAGACTTCTGTGTTGGGGCTCGGTGCTGTCTGTGTCGCTAAGGGTGACCTGCAGTTTCCCCAAAGCGTTCCACAGTGAACCAGAGACATGGGGAGCAGACGCTGGTTATGAAGTCTTGCCTGTAGATCATGACAGTTTGAATCTACTCCATTGAACTCTGGCACCTAGAAATGTGTCCTGTTCTTTGTCTTTTAAACTAGTTACAAGGCCAAAGACACTGTAGTCTTGTTTTCCCTAGGTCTGGATTTGGGGAGTAGAACTTTTTTTTGGTAAACTTTATTTAATGAGTGCACGTTTCATGGGTACAACTTCAGGAATATAATGGTTCTTACCCCATACCCGCCCTCCCACCTCAACTCCCGTCCCACCTCCTCCTCCCTCTCTCATCCCATTCTTCATTAAGGTTCATTTTTAGTTTAAGTTTATATACAGAAGACCAACTCTATACTATGTAAAGATTTCAGCAGTTTGCACCCACACAGACACACAAAGTATAGAGTACTGTTTGAGTAGTAGTTACACCGTTAATTCTCATAGTACAACACATTAAGGAGAGAGGTCCTACATGGGGAGCAAGTACACAGTGACTCCTGTTGTTGATTTAACAATTGACACTCTTATTTATGGCGTCAGTGATCACCCAGGCTCTTGTCATAAGCTGCCAAGGCTGTGGAAACCTCTTGAGTCCACAAACTCCGACATTATTGAGACAGGGCTATAATCAAAGTGGAAGTTCTCCCTTCAGAGAGAGGTACCTCCTTCTTTGACGGCCCCTTCTTTCCACCGGGATCTCACTCACAGAGATCTTTCATTTATTTTTTGCCACAGTATCTTGGCTTTCCATGCCTGAGATACTCTCATTGGCTTTTTAGCCAGATCTGAATGCCTTTAGGGCTGATTCTGAGGCCAGAGTAACCGTTTATTTTGATGACACATGGTGTTACCTGAATTTATGTGGCTGTTCGTCTTTGAACGTAGGAAATCATGCAGGTTTATTGGTTGTTTGACCTAGGACAGTGTGCCCTTGAGGTTTTGGGAATGCCCTGGGAAGCAGGTGGAGATGGGGCAGTGTTCCGGGGCCCTGAGTGGGCAGAGCTGCTGTTGCCGTCACCTGGGGCTGGCTGTGCTTCTGGGTGGTCACCCTGACCTGTCACTTTCCCTTTAACAGGCTGTGGTGGTGCCTCAAGGCGGTGGGCAGCTGTGGATCTTCGGAGGGGAGTTTGCGTCCCCCGACGGGGAGCAGTTCTACCACTATAAGGACCTCTGGGTCCTGCACCTGGCCAACAAGACCTGGGAGCAAGTCAAGTAAGCTGGCCGGCGGGGTGGGGGTGGGGTCCCAGCAGCAGGGCTGGGGAGCCCAGGAGCAGTCCTGAAATGCCACACTTGCTGGGTGACTGGGCCGTGAGGAGACGGCTCATGCTCTCTCTGGACCCTTGGCAGAGAACCCTGGCCTGGGGCAGCTGGCCCCTGGCTTTGTCATGGGCTGCAGCGCTGCATTCAGGTTTTTTTTCCGGTTCCTCTCCGCTCAGCACCTCGTTTGTGGTGTGTAATGCTGTCCCCCCACGGAGGAGCCCTGTTTACCTTGGATGCTGCCGGGTCTCACCCTTGCTGGAGAGGAGCTGACCCCACAGAAGTGTGTTGTTGCTAAAGGGAGTGCTCTCTTCCCGTGCAGCGGAGGGGCGGTGGGCTGCTGGGGTGGGATTCCCCGCTCCTCATGACCTGGCTGGTGTGGGTGTGCCTCATGCCCCCTCTCTCAGATGGGTTGTTGGTGGCACGCTCGCCACGGGGTCTGAGTGGCAGGGACCACATTTGTATTGATGGATTCTATAACAGAAGGAGCCTGGCAGAGCAGCAGCTGGAGGTGGAGCCGGTGCCTCGTTCTCCCCGAGCGAGGGTGTTTCGGCACAGTTCTGGCAGCGTCTGCTCCAATGAGGCGGCAGGGCTGTCGTGGGAGTCCATGGTGGGGCCTCCTCTTGCAAGTCCTGGGACTTGGGCAGGACGAGGGCCACTCGCTGGGCGTGAGCCTGTGAGGGCTGCGGGGCCCGGACACGAGAGCAGGCGAGTGAAGACTGCCGCTCGGCTGCTGGGGGAGGAGCGGGCGCTGGCAGGAGGAGCTGGGCGTGCGGGAGGCTGCTGTGTCCCAGTTCTGCGTTCCTCTCAGGCTCGCCTTCGGCACGATTCTTTACTGTGGCAGGATAGCAGCCAGGAAATTATTTTCATGTTAAACATTGATTATAAGGCTAAGTTGAAACTCAAGCCGTTTTCCCGTTCAGAGTACTGGAGCTGTTGTGCTAGAGCAGGTTAAGCTGCCACTTGCGACCCCTCCTGGGAGGGCAGTGCAAGGCGGTCCGAGTACCGGGGCTCCTGGGGCAGCCTGGTCTTGGGATCCCTCCTGGGAGGGCAGTGCAAGGCGATCCGAGTACCGGGGCTCCTGGGGCAGCCTGGTCTTGGGACCCCTCCTGGGAGGGCAGTGCAAGGCGGTCCGAGTACCGGGCTCCTGGGGCAGCCTGGTCTTGGGATCCCTCCTGGGAGGGCAGTGCAAGGCGGTCCGAGTACCGGGCTCCTGGGGCAGCCTGGTCTTGCTACCCCTCCAGGGAGGGCAGTGCATGGCGGTCCGAGTACCGGGCTCCTGGGGCAGCCTGGTCTGGCGACCCCTCCTGAGAGGGCAGTGCATGGCGGTCCGAGTACCGGGCTCCTGGGGCAGCCTGGTCTGGCGACCCCTCCTGGGAGGGCAGTGCATGGCGGTCCGAGTACCGGGCTCCTGGGGCAGCCTGGTCTGGCGACCCCTCCTGGGAGGGCAGTGCATGGCGGTCCGAGTACCGGGCTCCTGGGGCAGCCTGGTCTGGCGACCCCTCCTGGGAGGGCAGTGCATGGCGGTCCGAGTACCGGGGCTCCTGGGGCAGCCTGGTCTTGCGACCCCTCCAGGGAAGGCAGTGCATGGCGGTCCGAGTACCGGGCTCCTGGGGCAGCCTGGTCTGGCGACCCCTCCTGGGAGGGCAGTGCATGGCAGTCCGAGTACCGGGGCTCCTGGGGCAGCCTGGTCTTGCGACCCCTCCAGGGAAGGCAGTGCATGGCGGTCCGAGTACCGGGCTCCTGGGGCAGCCTGGTCTGGCGACCCCTCCTGGGAGGGCAGTGCATGGCGGTCCGAGTACCGGGCTCCTGGGGCAGCCTGGTCTTGGGACCCCTCCTGGGAGGGCAGTGCAAGGCGGTCCGAGTACTGAGCTCCTGGGGCAGCCTGGTCTGGGCATGGCTGTTGGGGATATTTGGGAAGTGAAACAGCAAATGGAAGATCTCTCTCTCTCTCTCTCTCTCTCTCTCTCTCTCTCTCTCTCTTTCTCTCTTTCTGTGTCTCTCACTTTGCCTTTGAAATAAATCTTTTTTTTTTTTTTGAAGATTTATCTATTTGAAAGGCAGAGTTACAGAGAGGCAGAGGCAGAGAGAGGTCTTCCATCCACTGGTTCACTCCCCAGGTGGCTGCAACAGCCAGAGCTGTGCCAGTCTGAAGGCAGGAGCCAGGAGCTTCTTCCAGGTCTCCCATGCAGGTGCGGGGGCCCAAGGACCTGGGCCGTCTTCTGCTGCTTTCCCAGGCCATAGCAGGGAGCTGGATCGGAAGTGGAGCAGCCGGGACTCAAACTGCTGCCCCTATGGGATGCTGGCACTGCAGGCCGCGGCTTTACCTGCTACACCACAGCGCCGGCCCCAGTTAATGAATCTTTATAAAAGCGTTGAGATCCCAAGCGTGGGTCTTGTTGTGTCTTTTGCTTTGCTTTAATTATTCCTTCCCAAGCACGGTTGTTATTATTGGCTTGCTTGTTCATTTCGATGGATTCACTGAGATTTCCTTAGCATTTTGTCAGCCTTGGTAGCGCATGCCCCTCACCTGAGGGCAAGTGCAGTCAGCCACCCCGAGAGAAGATGCACGGGTGAGCAGCTCTCAGGCCACCCCTGCACGGCTGCTAGGAGCTGCCTTCGCACAGACACGGTCTCCCCGCCTCTGGCTTCACCAGGTGTGTGCTGTCAGCGGGTCTGTCCCAGGGAGCGAGAACATGTGAACATGAGAACATGTGAACATGTGAACATGCAGCCGCCCAGGGAGCAGCCCGTTCCCTGCTGTGTGTGACGTGAGCTGTCTGCTGTCAGCCCAGTTGCATTCAGGACATGCGAGCAGCTGCCTGGGGTCAGAGATTGTCCCCACTCTGCAGGTGTCCCGTTACTCAGATACCTTCTTATCGTAACAGAAGGTGAGGATGTTTAAAGCTATGTGGTGGAAGCTGCTAAGCGCATTTTTATTTTCACTTTTTGGAAGGATTTGGAAGGCAGAGTGTCAGATTTTCTGTGTCCCGGTTCACTCCCCAGCAGCCTGAACCAGGTCTCCCCGTGGGTGCGTGTCCTTTGCCCCAAGTTCGCTTGAGGAGTATGCCTTAACAGAACGTGCTTGCTGTCACTTCCTACCAAAAGAAGTACAAAGATATGCAGGAAGAAGCCAGGCAGAGCACGTGTGCCTGCCTGAGGGAGCTGGTGTGTGTGCACGCGTGCCCGTCGTGTTCATGCGTGCGTGCCCCTCTGCCTGTGCCTGCTCGCAGGGGTCCTGAGCGTGCACACACGGCCCAGGGGAAGCCTGGCGCGTCTCTGGACGCGTTCGCTGCTCCTGCGTTGTGCCTGTCCTGGCGTCCATTTCGCTCACTGCAGCTTTGGGGCGCGTTTTGGCAGCTTGGAAAGTTCCTCTCACCTAGCGCTGCTTCTCGTGCATTTCCTGTGAGCTTCGCTGCCAGGTTTCTGGATGCTTTCTAAAAACCCTAACTTGACTGCATCGCTCGCCTCCATAAATGGCATTTAGGGAGAGTCGACGTCCTCGTCGTCCTCGTCCTCTCCGTCAGGACCGCCGAGTGCGGACTCCAGCAGTGAGGTTTGTCTCCTGTCCTCAGTGCAGTTGAACACGGCCCAGAGCAGACAGCATTGTGGACCGGCTGAAGCCGCTGCCTGCGGTGCCCGCCTTCCGTGTGGGTGCTGGTGGAGTTGCGGCTGCTCCACTTCTGATGCAGTGCCCTGCTAGTGGCTTGGGAATGGCACAGAAGATGACCCAAGTGCCACCCAAGTGCCCCTGCCACCCACGTGGGAGAACCAGGAGAAGCTCCTTGCCGCTGGCGTTGGCCTGGCCCAGCCCTGGCCATTGCAGCCGACTGGAGAGAGAACCAGTGGGTAGAAGGTCTCTCTCTCCGCCCCCTCTTTGTATCTCTGTATCTCAAATCAACTAAATGAATCTAAACAGTAACTAAATAGCCAGCACCGTGGCTCACTAGGCTAATCCTCCGCCTTGCAGCGCCTGCACACCTGGTTGGGGCGCCGGATTCTGTCCCAGTTGTCCCTCTTCCAGGCCAGCCCTCTGCTGTGGCCTGGGAAGGCAGTGGAGGATGGCCCAGGTGCTTGGGCCCTGCACCCCATGGGAGACCAGGAGAAGCACCTGGCTCCTGCCTTCAGATCAGCGCGGTGCGCTGGTCGTGGCGGCCATTGGAGGGTGAACCAATGGCAAAGGAAGACCTCTCTTTCTTTCTCTCTCTCACTGTCCACTCTGCCTGTCAAAAAAAATAGTAAATAAATAAATGTGTGCTTGTCCTGCAAAGCCACACTGTATGGGAGAGCAGAGCCACAGAGCCCATCTCACAGGAGCACCGGAGACGAGTTTCAGCAAACGTGTCCGACTTCATTCACAGCCACGTACACTTTTAGAGGGCAGGGAGAAGGGTGTAACTGGGAACAGGACCTCCAGGACAGAGCCGACACCGGGCCAGGGGTGTGACTACAGGACAGAGCCGGCACCGGGCCAGGGGTGTGACTACAGGACAGAGCCGACACCAGGCCAGGGGTGTGACTACAGGACAGAGCCGACACCAGGCCAGGGGTGTGACTACAGGACAGAGCCGGCACCGGGCCAGGGGTGTAACTACAGGACAGAGCCGACACCAGGCCAGGGGTGTGACTACAGGACAGAGCCGACACCGGGCCAGGGGTGTGACTGCAGGACAGAGCCGGCACTGGCCCCAGGGGTGTGACTACAGGACAGAGCCGGCACTGGCCCCAGGGGTGTGACTACAGGACAGAGCCGGCACTGGCCCCAGGGGTGTGACTACAGGACAGAGCCGGCACCGGGCCAGGGGTGTGACTACAGGACAGAGCCGGCACCGGGTCAGGGGTGTGACTACAGGACAGAGCCGGCACTGGCCCCAGGGGTGTAACTGCAGGACAGAGCCGACACTGGCTCCAGGGGTGTGACTGCAGGACAGCGCCGGCACTGGCCCCAGGGGTGTGACTACAGGACAGAGCCGGCACCAGGCCAGGGGTGTGACTACAGGACAGAGCCGGCACTGGCCCCAGGGGTGTGACTGCAGGACAGAGCCGACACCAGGCCAGGGGTGTGACTACAGGACAGAGCCGGCACCGGGCCAGGGGTGTGACTACAGGACAGAGCCGGCACTGGCCCCAGGGGTGTGACTACAGGACAGAGCCGGCACCGGGCCAGGGGTGTGACTACAGGACAGAGCCGGCACCGGGCCAGGGGTGTGACTACAGGACAGAGCCGGCACCGGGCCAGGGGTGTGATACAGGACAGCCGGTACCGGGCCAGGGGTGTGACTACAGGACAGAGCCAGCACTGGCCCCAAGGGTGTGACTGCAGGACAGAGCCGACACCAGGCCAGGGGTGTGACTACAGGACAGCGCCGACACTGGCCCCAGGGGTGTGACTGCAGGACAGAGCCGGCACTGGCCCCAGGGGTGTGACTGCAGGACAGAGCCGGCACTGGCCCCAGGGGTGTGACTACAGGACAGCGCCGACACTGGCCCCAGGGGTGTGACTGCAGGACAGCGCCGACACTGGCCCCAGGGGTGTGACTGCAGGACAGAGCCGACACTGGCCCCAGGGGTGTGACTGCAGGACAGCGCCGGCACTGGCGCCAGGGGTGTGACTGCAGGACAGAGCCGGCACTGGCCCCAGGGGTGTGACTGCAGGACAGAGCCGACACTGGCCCCAGGGGTGTGACTGCAGGACAGAGCCGACACTGGCGCCAGTGTGCCTCTCCACTCAGCTTGGAGTAGCTTTCCAGGCGGGCCTGGGCCACACCCGGGAGCAGCTTACCTGATTGGCGGGAGGAGGCGGGGAAGTGTCTGGGCATCCTGCCAGCTGTCAGCGGTCAGGCTACCTGCTGGGGTTGCCCAGTGCAAAGCCCCAGGGCATGGGGGTCTGTAACAGCTTTTTCCCTCTGCCCCTTCTCTGAAGACCCCTCCCCACTGGCGCTCAGAGGTGGGTTCTGACCTCTGCTGGTGCTGGGATGCTGTTCTCCTGTTTTCCTGAATGGTCTCCGTGTCCCCTCAGTGCACACCTGCGGCACATGCCACCTCCTGTTTTCCTGAACGGTCTCCGTGTCCCCTCAGTGCACACCTGCGGCACATGCCACCTCCTGTTTTCCTGAATGGTCTCCGTGTCCCCTCAGTGCACACCTGCGGCACATGCCACCTCCTGTTTTCCTGAACGGTCTCCGTGTCCCCTCAGTGCACACCTGCGGCACATGCCACCTCTGAAGTGCTGCACCTGCGATAGAAGGGCCCCTGCCGGCCTGTGAAGGGCGCTCGTTCTGAGTGTGGCCTCTGGTACAGTGGCCCACAATGCCGCCAGCCTGGAGAGGGCACCTCTGGCGGTCATGTAGCAGACACCCCAGCCTTCCCCATGCCGGAGGTCCGTCCATTCCGCAGGCCTAAGGTGGGGAACTTGACGCTCGCCCATGCGCTGTCCATGGTCCTGGTCCTCAAGGTGCTGGACCCCTGGTGGGTTTGTGCTGATCCAGAGTGCTCTTCCCTGACCTGGAAATAGCGAGCTGCTGCCTTTGAGGAAGGGAGACTCCCGTTCAGTGCCTCCCGGATCCGGAGCCGTTCAAGTAGCGTGCGTGTTGCCATCGCAATTTACTGATGCCTCCCGTGCGAGCGTGACCTCGGTTGTCTGGCAGTGCTCGGCCCACGTGTCTGAGCGCGGAGGAGAGTGCAGTGGGACGGCGGACGTCAGGGCTAGGCCGCAGCACGTGGGGCTGTGACGAGAGGGGTGCCGCTCCCAAGGGACTTGGTTGCTGGTGTGCTGACGTAATGGCCGCTCCTGAGAGAGAACTGCTGGTGCGTTTTCCTCTTTAACGTTAAAGATAGGTCTTTGAGAAAAGGCAAGGAAATTGTAAAGGCAAAACTAAGATTTGTTTCCGGTGATGATTCCTTGGCTCAGGTCGCTGGAGAAGCACAGGCGTCTGACCCCATGCTGTGCATTTGCTTTTTGAGTTATTTTCATTTCATTTGAAAGGCAGAGTGACAGGGAGGGAGGGAGGGAGGGAGCGCAAGTGAGCGAGCACGCACTTCTGTCTGCTGGTTTGCTCCTCACATGCCCACAACAGCCAGGGCTGGTCCAGGTCAAAGCCGGTCCTGGTCTCGCGTGTGAGGGACAGGCACCGAGTACCTACGTTGCACATTCTGCCTCTCGGGAATCCACCTGCAGGAGGCCGGATGGGGAGCGCAGCAGCCAGGACTTGAGCCGGGCTCTCCAGCGTGGGTGTGGGGTGTGGGCGTCCTGAAGCTGTTCAGATCCTGCCTCTGCACGTGGCTCTGAGCGTTTTCCACTCCTTCGCAGGGTCAGTTTCACACGTGGGAAGGCAGGGGAGGCAGAGTGCCGCCGTCGGGTCGCGCACCTCTTGTGCTTGAGCGGCTTCCCTCCGTGGACGGCTTGTTCCTAACACGGGGCATGTTTCCACCTGCCATGCCACAGCGCTAGCCCCGGAAGTGCTGTGACGTAGCAGGTAAAGCCACCACCCGCAGAGCCGCTGGAGCTGGCACTGAGCAGCCTGGGGGTCTTGAGTACATGCCCGCCCGGGGTCCTGGGAGAGCCCTGGGGCCCCAGCTGGCTGCTCAGCTGTGGGGGTGCCCGGCACCACACTGGTGGACTTGTGCCGCGTGCAGGCCTCTGACTGAGTGGGACCTGCTGGTTTGCCAGGGTTCCTTGTCTGGAGGCCGGCACTGGCAGAGCCTGGTGGAGTTTCAGATACACGTGGGCTTTTCCCCGTGGTTTATTTCTTCAGAGGGGAGTGGAATCTTCTTAGAGATTTTCCGCTCCAGTTACAGAGACGGTGGTGCCTTGCCTGGCTGCTGCCACACACGTGAAGTGTCTGCTTCATGCCTTCCTCAGCCGGGTGGGATTCTGTGTTGGAGCCGCAGGGCCCTGACTCTCGAGTGGGCAGGGTGGAGCAGTGAGTGTCCAGCTAGCTGGGTCATTGCCCCCACGTGGGAGACAGGGTGTGAGTCCCAGCGCCTGGTTTCAGCCGGCACCAGTCCCTCCTGCTGTGGAGATCTGGGGGGAAACGTCAGGTAGCGTGCTCCGCTGCTTCCCCGGGCGCATCGCAGGAGCTGGGTCGGAAGTGAAGCAGCTGGGGCTTGGCCCTGCACCCTGATGTGGGACAGCGGTGTAGCAGGCCGGGGCTCACGCCGCTCTGTCACCGTGCCCTCCCACACCCGGCACACATGGTTGTAACGTCATAGGTGAGGAAGCTTCGCAGAATAGCAGTTTGCCTCTGCCGACACAGGTGGTAGGGTCTTCTCATGCAAACTCCTGTGCACGGCTTGAGTGTGTGGCTTCTGTTTCCTTGGCTCCGGGGAGAGGGCATTGTGGATGGATTGTCTGCTAGCGCTGGGAAGGCAGCCCGTATAGACGGCTTCCCCATGCAGATGGGCCCCAGCACGATCTGAGTTTTCTCACAGCACCCACTGTGGGCAGGGGGTCCTGGGATTCCTTGAGCCACCTTTAAGCCTGTCACAGTGTTTGCAATTGGGATTTTTGGCAAGCTTGTGTGGCTATTGAATTTGTAAGTGCGTGCAAGACTAACGTATTTCCGTGAGCCAAATCCAGCTAGATGGAATTCGAGTGGGCTACATCTCCCTCGCAGGGCACACGTGGATCTAGGGTCAAGGTATGAATTGCTGAGAGACCAGAGCAGCGGGTGAGCTGGAACCCGGCAGGCACCTGCGTGTGCCGAGGCCGAGAAGGCTAGGCCTGGAGGCTGTCCCTAGAGAAAGGTGCTGATGGCCTCCGCTGGCTTTCTCTGGACAGTGTGGTGATCAAGCGAGTGTGCACTGAAGGGGACAATAGCAGAGTGTGATGTCGCCTTGGAGGGAAGATCGGAAGCACCGGGCTCACTCTGGATTGGAGCAGGGGAAGGACCCTGCGCCCCCGTGGTGATGTGTGCTGAATCCCCGACCTGGGAGCAGGGAGGGGTTTGGAGTGTGTAGGCTCAGCTCCCTTTTCATTCTGAGATGTGTGTGGGTGTGCTTTTTAGGGTGCCCACCCTTTGTGGGGTTTTATATCAACCCTGCAAGTGAGTTTTGGGGGAAGTGGTTTAGCATGCCTGCAAATAAATGGCTAGGTAGAACTTGTGTTGCAGAAGTGCGTACTGAACGTGTGGTTCAGGCTGTATTCACCGCTGCTGCCTGGAGTTGAGGGGGTCTCCTAGCCTGCCCCTTGCTTTTCGTTTTTGACAGTTGTGATTAGAATTCTAAAGTGCGTGCGAATTCTCTGAGCGTGTTGCTGTGTTTCCTGTCTCGGAGGGGTCTCATTTGAGATTGCCAAGCACGTGTGCGGCACTGAGTCCGTGTTTCATTTGGTGAGAGGTTGGCTGTGAGGCCAGGCCATAGCGTTTCTCATTCTCCCCGGTGCCGTGAGCTCCATTTGTGCCATGTCTCCATCACCTTTTGGTGTTTTTATTTTAGGTACTCTGATAACATATGGTAGGAACTCACTGTGGTTTAAAAAATCTTTAACTTATTTTTATTTTATTTGAAAGAGAATCACAGAAAGGAGGGGAAGAGAGTGCTCACTCCCCAGACACTAGCAGCTGGGGCTGGCCAGGCAACGGGAGCTCATTCTAGATGTTCCATGGGGGTGGTGGGGACTCACATACCTGCTGCCTCCCAGGGTGCACACCAGTAGGACACTGGATCGGCAGAGGAAGGGCCAGGCATCGGACCCAGCGCCTGCCTGGAGAGAAGGGCTGCGAGTGGTGTCTTGGCCCCTGTGCAACCACCTCCCTCCCCATCGTGGTTCCAGTTTGTACATCCCTGAGAGGGGTTGTTGAACACATTTTCATATTTTTATTCATTTTTTGTTTTTTTCCACTTTCTTGTTTCTGACTTTCTGTTCAAAGCTTTTGTCTGTATTTTCATTGAATTGTTTATTACTGGTGAGGTAGGATTCTTTGTACATTCTGGGTACAAGTCTTTGTCAGTTGTGTGTGAAACTGTTTTCTCCCCATCTCTGACTTGCCTTTCTTACTTTTTATTTATTTATTTTTAGATTGATTTATTTGAAAGAGTTACACAGGGCCGGCGCTGTGGCTCACTTGGTTAATCCTCAGCCTGTGGTGCAGGCATCCCATACGGGCACTGGGTTCTAGTCCCGGTTGCTCCTCTAGCAGTCCAGCTCTCTGCTGTGGCCCAGGAAGGCGGGGTGGGGATGGCCTAAGTGCTTGGGGCCCTGCACCCACATGGGAGACCAGGACTCCTGGCTCCTAGCTTCAGATGGGTGCAGTGCCAGCCATAGCCACCATTTGGAGAGTGAACCAATGGAAGGAAGACCTTTCTCTCTGTCTCTCTCACTTTCTATAATTCAACCCACCAAATAAAAAAAAAAAAAAGAGTTACACAAAGAGAGAAGGAGAAGCAGAGAGAGAGAGGTCTTCCATCCACTGGTTCACTCTCCAGTTGGCTGCAGTGGCCGGAGCTGTGCCGATCCGAAGCCAGGAGCTTCTTCCCGGTCTCCCACGCAGGTGCAGGGGCCCATGGCAGAGAGCTGAACCTGAAGTGGAGCAGCCTGGATCCAAACCAGCGCCCAGATGGGAAGACGCACTGCAGGCTGCAGCTTTACCCGCTGCACCACAGCGCTGCCCATCCTGTCTTACTGGTTAGTGGTGTTTCGGGATTTCCTGTGTAATGGGTTCTGGTTTGTCTTGTGCTTGCTAAGAGAATCCTTAGCTTCTGGGAGTGTAGAAATTTATCTTGTTTTCTTCTAGAAGTTTTAAAGTAGCTATACTCTTTAACAGGATGGCTTTGTAAGTGCTTGTAAAACAGAAACCAGCATGAAAGTTCTGAGAAGCGACGGACAGTGGGCGCTGTAGCCTGGTGCTGAAGGCACAGGCACCAGACCACGTGCCTGGTTGGTTCTGACTCCGGCACCTCAGTGCCACTTCCCGCTAGTGCACACCTTGGCAGGCAGCGGTGAGGCTCAGCTGATTGGGTTCTTAGCGTGCACCTGTGAGGCCTGGCCGAGTTCTCGGCTCCTGCCCCGGCTGCTGGGGGCATTTAGGGAGTGAACAGATGGATTGGAGCTCACTTTGTCTGTCGCTGTCTCTCTGACTCTCCATTAAATAAAGAGATGTTATGGGAGCTGACGCTGTGGTGCAGCGGGTTAACAGTGCCAGCATCCCATGTGGGCACCCTTTCAAGTCTCAGCTGTTCCACTTCTCATCCAGCTCTGCCAATGCAGCTGGGAAAAGCAGCAGAGGATGGCCTAAGTCCTTGGGCCGCTGCATCCACGTGGGAGACCTTGAAGAAGCTTCTGGCGTTGGCCTGGCCCAGCCCTGGTCGTTGTAACCATTGGGGGAATGAACCAGCAGATGGAAGACCTCTCTCTCTCTGTCTCTACCTCTCTCTCTCTGTAACTCTGCCTTTCAAATAAACAGATAAATCTTTATTAAAAAAAAAAAAAGACTTTACAACAGTTAAACAAAAAAAAGTAAAAACAACGAGAGATTCAACACTGTTTTGACCTTTCCCCTTCCTTTCAGAGCCCCAGGGGGTCCGTCAGGCCGGAGCGGACATCGGATGGTTGCCTGGAAGAGGCACCTGATCCTGTTCGGTGGCTTCCATGAGAGTGCAAGGTTGGTGCAGTCAGGAAAATGCTTCTCTGCTGGGGCAGAGCGCGGTGGACTTCCTGGGGAGGGTGTGCATGCCCAGGAGGGTGATGGCCGCCCCGCCTGAGGGCCGGCTTCCTGCGGTGCAGCCTGGCAGCCACCCAGGCCCTGGACTTGCAGGGGCTGTGCACTTGGGAGGGCCCCGCGGCTCTGCTTTCTCCTTGACGTTCTCAGTCGATGCTGAACAAGGGTCCTGTCTGAGATGGGACTCCGGGCCCTGAGCTGGGGTCAGGCTTGTTGAAGCTGATTGCCCAGCTCTGGCTCAGCGTGCGCGGAGGTGGCCTGGGATCTGCACTTCCGTATGCTCCCGGGTGACGCCGGTGCTGCTCGCTGGGGGGACTCTGTGCACCCCTTGAAGACCTTTCTCGGGAGAGCAGTGACTGCCCACATCCCAAACGTGTCCAAGTGGTGGCTGTCGTTCAGGGCCTCCCCTGCCCCCTTGTTTCTTTCTGGCGAAACATCGCAGAAGTTCATTTCTCCTTGGGGTGGCAGCACACACACACTTGTCACATTGTGAATCCACCTGCACAGGTTTTTGTCTGGTAACTCTTGGTCCTCAAAAATTCATTCAGGCGGTGCTGGGGGTTGAGTGAGGAGGGTGATGCTGGGGGTGAATGAGGAGGGTGGTGCTGGGGGTGAGTGAGGAGGGTGGTGCTGGGGGTGAATGAGGAGGGCGGTGCTGGGGGTGAGTGAGGAGGGCAGTGCTGGGGGTCGATGAGGAGGGCGGTGCTGGGGGTGAGTGAGGAGGGTGATGCTGGGGGTGAATGAGGAGGGCGGTGCTGGGGGTGAGTGAGGAGGGCGGTGCTGGGGGTGAGTGAGGAGGGTGGTGCTGGGGGTGAATGAGGAGGGCGGTGCTGGGGGGTGAGTGAGGAGGGCGGTGCTGGGGGTGAGTGAGGAGGGTGATGCTGGGGGTGAATGAGGAGGGCGGTGCTGGGGGGTGAGTGAGGAGGGTGATGCTGGGGGTGAATGAGGAGGGCGGTGCTGGGGGTTGAGTGAGGAGGGTGATGCTGGGGGTTGAGTGAGGAGGGCAGTGCTGGGGGGTGAGTGAGGAGGGCAGTGCTGGGGGTAAGTGAGGAGGGTGATGCTGGGGGTGAATGAGGAGGGCGGTGCTGGGGGTGAGTGAGGAGGGCGGTGCTGGGGGTGAGTGAGGAGGGTGATGCTGGGGGTGAATGAGGAGGGCGGTGCTGGGGGTGAGTGAGGAGGGTGGTGCTGGGGGTGAATGAGGAGGGCGGTGCTGGGGGTTGAGTGAGGGGGGTGATGCTGGGGGTTGAGTGAGGAGGGCGGTGCTGGGGGGTGAGTGAGGAGGGTGATGCTGGGGGTGAGTGAGGAGGGTGATGCTGGGGGTTGAGTGAGGAGGGCGGTGCTGGGGGGTGAGTGAGGAGGGTGATGCTGGGGGTTGAGAGAGAAGGGTGATGCTGGGGGTGAGTGAGGAGGGCGGTGCTGAGGGTGAGTGAGGAGGGTGATGCTGGGGGTGAATGAGGAGGGCGGTGCTGGGGGTGAGTGAGGAGGGTGATGCTGGGGGTGAGTGAGGAGGGTGGTGCTGGGGGTGAATGAGGAGGGCGGTGCTGGGGGGTGAGTGAGGAGGGTGATGCTGGGGGTTGAGTGAGGAGGGCGGTGCTGGGGGTTGAGTGAGGAGGGCGGTGCTGGGGGGTGAGTGAGGAGGGTGGTCCTGGGGGTGAGGAGGGCGGTGCTGGGGTGAGGAAGGCGGTGCTGGGGTGAGGAGTGGCTGAGATAGAGGGCCAGCTTGGGTGCATGTCAGGCTTTGGCTTTTCTTCGTGGGATCTAAGTTCACACTTTGTTTTTTAAAGATTCATTTATTTGGAAGGCAGAGTGACAGAGGGGCGGGGTGAGAGAGAGAGGGAGATACTCACCCTGTGGATACCTCTCTAAATGCTGGCAGTACCCCGTGCTGAAGCCAGGAGCCTAGACTTCCATCCAGAGGACTCCCACCATGCGGTGGGGCCTGAGTTCTTGGCACTCGCAGGGAGCTGGATTGGGCAGGAGCAGCGGGTCCTCAAACAGCACTGCGGTACAGGATGCTGGTGTTGAAAGGGGCGGCTTAACCCGCCGTGCCACCCCAGGCCACAGAGATCTGAACTCTGAAATGCTTCTTGAGGGAGTGACTTTGAAGAGTGCAATTCACTTTAAATAAGGAACAAGCTTATATCCTTGAAGGCTCCCGCCTGGGTGGGGCAGTGCCTTGCGGTTGTGTGTTGCTGGGTAGTGTAGCGAGTGTTTCTGCACTTTGCCAAGACCAGGCTGCAGTGGCGTGGACGACGGCCTCAGGTTGAAGGTGAGGAGCAGCAGAGCCCTCCCGACACAGCCGGGCGGCCGTGGTCGGCCTTGTTGGCCTTGATCGGCCGTGGTCGGCTGTGGTCCTTTCTCTGCTCTCCGTCGCTGTGCCTCTTTCTGCCGCCAGGTGTTTGGTTGAGTGTTGTGACTTTGGAGAAGAATTTGGACTTCTTGAGGACTTGACGCGTGAGAAAGAGACAGGCATCATGTGCGGACAGGTGTGTGGCGTGAGGAGCAGCTGTCAGGACGCAGGCACAGCGCGTCCGCGTGCTCCCTCAGGGCCTGTGGTAAGGTGGGCCCGTCAGGCTTTGCGACTGTAGGTCAGAGCTGCAGTGGTTTCAACTTCCAACTGTCTTAGGATTAGTGTTTGTCTTTTTAAAAAGATTTATTCATTTATTTGAAAGGCCAGGGTTACAGAGAGGCAGGGGCAGACAGAGAGAGGTCTTCTGTCTGCTGATTCACTCCTCAAATGGCTGCAGCGGCTGGAGCTGGACCGATCTGAGCCAGGGGCTTCTTGGTCTCCCACACAGGTGCAGGGCCCTAAGGACTTAGGCCACCTTCCACTGCTTTCCCAGGCCACAGCAGAGAGCTGGATCGGAAGAGAAGCAGCCGGGACACAAACCAGTGCTCATCTGGGAGTAAACCTGCACAGTGCCCACAGCCACAAGGCTGGCCTGCGCTCTGCTAAACTCACCCAGTGCCACAGGTTTTTGTTTTTGTTTTTATCTGAGAGGTAGAGTTACAGACAGAAGGAGAGACAGAGAGGTCTTCCATTCTCTGGTTCACTCCCCACGTGGCCACAATGGCTGGAGCTGGGCTGATCCGAAGCCAGGAGCCTTGAGCTTCCTCTGGGTCTCCCACGTGGGTGCAGGGGCCCAAGCGCTTGGGCCATCTTCTGCTTTCCCAGGCCATAGCAGAGAGCTGGATCGGAAGAGGAGCGGCCAGGACAGGAACCAGTGCCTGTATGGGATGCCGTCACTGCAGGCGGAGGATTAACCCACCACGCCACAGCACCACCCAGATCAGTGTTTTGCAAAGCAGTTGTTATCTTAAAATTATTGAGGGAATATTTCAAACAGAAAATATGAAGCTGCTGGAAGACGTGCAGTCACCGTCTGTTAAACACGAGTTTGACCTTTAAATGCCAGCTTCTCGAGTTTTCCTCAGAGCATTTGCTGTTGATCGTACACGCACGACAGGGCTTCTTTACTGAGATTTTGCAGTGTGAAGCCCGAGCCCGAGCAGTAGCAGAACGCAGCGAGGCTTTCAAATTGGTTTTCCGACAGGCCCTCGGCTGTGGCTGAGCAGTGCACGTCCTGGAAGAAGTTTGGGGGCACGAGCAGCGCTCTGCGGGCCAGTTGCCTCTCTTCCTTCTTAAAGACTTACTTATTTGAAAGGCAGTTACAGATTGGGAAAGACAGAGGAGAGGAGACACGGAGAAAGAGATCTTCCATCCCTGGTTTAGTTCCCAGATAGCTGGGCCAGTCCAAAGCCAGAAGCCTAGAACTCCATCTGGGTCTCCCATGTGCGTACAGGCCCAAACATTTTAGTCATCCTCCACTGCTTTCCCAGGTGCAATAGCAGGGAGCTAAATCAGAAGTGGAGCAGGGCTGTGGCATAGTGAGCTAAGCCTCTGCCTATGGCGCCAGCATCCCATATGGGCACCAGTTTGTGTCCTGGCTGTTATGGCCTGGGAAAGCAGTGGAAGATGGCTTAAGTGCTTAGGCCCTGTACCCACATGGGAGACCTAGAAGAAGCTCCTGGCTCCCTGTTCTGGATTGGCCCAGATCTGGCTGTTGTGGCCATTTGGGAAATGAACCAGCAGATGGAAGATCTCTGTCTCTCCCTGTCTCTGTAACTCGACGTCTCAAATAAATAAAATGTCTTCATGACACTGGCGAGCCTGTGGCACTGGGTGAACTCAGCAGAGCATAGGCTGGCCGTGTGGCTGTTCTGCGTGGCTGTGGGCTCTGTGCAGGTTTGCCCCGAGCCCAGACTTGGGTGTTTCGAGTGCAGCGTGAACAGAGTGTGGTCTGTTTTCTTGTCTTGGCGGCAGCTGTGTGCTCTGTGCGTCTCCCTGGGACAGCCGAGTCCCGCAGTCAGCATGTTGGTGCCTTTCTCGAGTGCCCGTAGAGCCCGAGTCGTCTGGCGTGAGTCACAGGGCACGGCCTTGGGGAGCCTCAGGACGCCGCTCTGTCCTGCTGTGTTGGAGCACACATGGGCTCTGCTTCGCTCTGGCCCCTTGCCGTCCCTCCAGTCCTGTCCACGGTCTGGCCTGGTTGTTGGCACACTGTGGGTGTGTTCTGTTGATGCGCTGACGTCGTGTGCCTCCCTGCTGTTGGCAGTCGCGCCCGGAGAGTCCCAGCATCGTTCTGCAGACTGTGGCTCTGTCGGGAGTGAGGACCGCGGGACTGCGGGTTCAGGTTCTCGCCCCCGTGAGCCAGCGCGGTTGTTAGTTTGCCAGTGCAAGCTCGCACGTGCTTGCCGCCTTTCATGTGAGTTTAAACAGATAACTTAGAAGAATGATGGAAAGCTTACCTTTAATTTAAATCAGGTTTACTTTTTAATTTTTTTAAGTTATTTAAAAATTCTTTTAAGAGGAAGAGAGAAGAAAGAAGACAAGAGTTCTCCTGTGCACTGGTTTCCTCCCCAGATCTCCACAGCAGGTGGGCCTGGGCCAGGCTGAAGCCGGGAGCTGGGAGTGCCAGCCGGGTCTCCCAGTGGCCCCCACTGCTGCCTCCCTGGTTTGGGTTACAGGAAGCCTGGAATCCGGCCACTTCCTCGGGGTGGGGCCGTGGCCCCAGCATCCTGAATGGCGTCTTAACCACCAGGCTCCCCACCAGCACCACAGACTTTGTCCTCCTGTTGCTGTGTCTTCCCGTTGTCACTGACCACAGTGGCTTGTGTCTTTGACCAGGGACTACATCTACTACAACGACGTGTATGCCTTTAATCTGGACACCTTCACATGGAGCAAGCTGTGCCCTTCCGGAACTGGGCCCACGCCCAGGTCAGGCTGCCAGATGTCCGTCACCCCCCAGGGCGGCATTGTCATCTATGGAGGCTACTCGAAGCAGGTGAGAGCTGGGGCGTGGGCCAGGGCAGGAAGCTGCCGTCTGCAGGTTCGGCAGTCTCGTGGTGTTGATGGGAAGTGGTGTCCATGTGTTCCTCCTTGAACGTTCTGGGATGTTAAAGAGCATGCCACCTCGGACCTGTGTCCCCAGAGCCCTGTAGGGGGAGTGGTTCTGCTTTTGGGGGTGGTCTTTGTTCCTAAGCCAGGGGCAGGAACTGCTGGGTGGATTCTGCCACCCAGGACACTAGGCTGAGGTGGTCCTGGCTGGTAGTTTCTCACCAGTGAGTGCTCTCCGAGCAGGCAGTGACTACCTCGTAGCTCCCCACTGTCGGGACTGAGCGTGGGCAGTGACTACCTCGTAGCTCCCCACTGTCGGGACTGAGCGTGGGCAGTGCTGTGTGTGGTTCCCCACTGTCGGAACTGAGCGTGGGCAGTGCTGTGTGTGGTTCCCCACTGTCGGGACTGAGCGTGGGCAGTGCTGTGTGTGCTTCCCCACTGTCGGGGACTGAGCGTGGGTAGTGACTACCTCGTAGTTCCCCACTGTCGGGGCTGAGCATGGACAGTGACTACCTCGTAGTTCCCCACTGTTGGGACTGAGCGTGGGCAGTGCTGTGTGTGCTTCCCCAGCTGTTTGTGGTTCCCCACTGTCGGGACTGAGCGTGGGCAAGGCTGTGTGTGGTTCCCCAATGTCGGGACTGAGCGTGGGCAGTGCTGTGTGTGCTTCCCCAGCTGTGTGTGGTTCCCCACTGTCGGGGCTGAGCGTGGACAGTGACTACCTCATAGTTCCCCACTTCGGGGACTGAGCATGGGCAGTGCTGTGTGTGGCTCCCCACTGTCGGGGACTGAGCGTGGGTAGTGACTACCTCGTAGTTCCCCACTGTCGGGGCTGAGCATGGACAGTGACTACCTCGTAGTTCCCCAATGTCGGGCTGAGCGTGGACAGTGACAACCTCATAGTTTCCCACTGTCAGGACTGAGCGTGGACAGTGACTAACTCGTAGTTCCCCACTGTCAGGACTGAGCATGGGCAGTGCTGTGTGTGTTTCCCACTGTCGGGTCTGAGCGTGGGCAGTGACTACCTCACAGTTCCCCACTGTCGGGACTGAGCGTGGGCAGTGCTGTGTGTGGTTCCCCACTGTCGGGGACTGAGCGTGGGCAGTGACTACCCCGCAGTTCCGCACTGTCGGGACTGAGCGTGGGCAGTGCTGTGTGTGGTTCCCCACTGTCGGGGCTGAGCTGAGCAGTGCTGTGTGTTTTTTCCCACTGTTGGGACTGAGCGTGGACAGTGACTACCCCGCAGTTCCCCACTGTCGGGACTGAGCGTGGGCAGTGCTGTGTGTGGTTCCCCACTGTTGGTGACTGAGCATGGGCAGTGCTGTGTGTGGTTCCCCACTGTCGGGGACTGAGCGTGGGCAGTGACTACCCCGCAGTTCCGCACTGTCGGGACTGAGCGTGGGCAGTGCTGTGTGTGGTTCCCCACTGTCGGGGCTGAGCTGAGCAGTGCTGTGTGTTTTTTCCCACTGTTGGGACTGAGCGTGAGCAGTGCTGTGTGTTTTTTCCCACTGTCGGGACTGAGTGTGGGCAGTGACTACCTCGTAGGTCCTCACTGTAGGGACTGAGCGTGGACAGTGACTACCTCATATCTCCCCACTGTGGGGGACTGAGCGTGGGCAGTGACTACCTCGTAGTTCCCCACTGTCGGGGCTGAGCGTGGGCAGTGCTGTGTGTGGTTCCCCACTGTAGGGAGTGAGCGTGGGCAGTGACTACCTTGTACTTCCCGACTGTCGGGACTGAGCGTGGGCAGTGACTACCTCGTAGTTCCCAACTGTGGGGACTCTGAGTGTGGGCAGTGCTGTGTGTGGTTCCCCAAAGTCAGGGACTGGGCGTGGGCAGGTACTACCTCGTAGTTTTCCACTATTGGGACTGAGTGTGGGCAGTGCTGTGTGTGGTTCCCCACTGTCGGGGACTGAGCGTGGGCAGTGACTACCCCGCAGTTCCCCACTGTCGGGACTGAGTGTGGGTAGTGCTGTGTGTGGTTCCCCACTGTCGGGACTGAGCGGGGGCAGTGACTACCTCGTTGTTCCCCACTGTCGGGACTGAGCGTGGGCAGTGCTGTGTGTGCTTCCCCAGCTGTGCGTGGTTCCCCAATGTCGGGACTGAGGGTGGGCAGTGACTACCTCGTGGTTCCCCACTGTCGGGACTGAGCGTGTGCAGTGCTGTGTGTGGTTCCCCACTGTCGGGACTGAGCGTGGACAGTGACTACCTCGCAGTTCCCCACTGTCGGGACTGAGCGTGGGCAGTGCTGTGTGTGGTTCCCCACTGTCGGGACTGAGCGGGGGCAGTGACTACCTCGTTGTTCCCCACTGTCGGGACTGAGCGTGGGCAGTGCTGTGTGTGGTTCCCCACTATCGGGGACTGAGCGTGGACAGTGATTGCTTTGCAAGTCTGCACTGTCGGGACTGAGCGTGTGCAGTGCTGTGTGTGGTTCTCCACTCTCGGGACTGAGCGTGGGCAGTGACTACCCCGCAGTTCCCCACTGTTGGGACTGAGTGTTGGCAGTGCTGTGTGTGGTTCCCCACTGTCGGGACTGAGCTGAGCAGTGCTGTGTGTTTTTTCCCACTGTTGGGACTGAGCGTCGGTAGTGACTACCTCGTTGTTCCCCACTGTCGGGACTGAGCGTGGACAGTGACTACCTCGTAGTTTCCCACTGTTGGTGACTGAGCGTGAGCAGTGCTGTGTGTTTTTTCCCACTGTCGGGACTGAGTGTGGGCAGTGACTACCTCGTAGTTCTCCACTGTCGTGACTTAGCGTGGGCAGTGACTACCTCGTAGTTCTCCACTGTCGTGACTTAGCGTGGGCAGTGACTACCTCGTTGTTGCCCAGTGTCGATACTGAGCGTGGACAGTGCTGTGTGTGGATCCCCGCTGTCGGGACTGAGCGTGGACAGTGACTACCTCGTAGTTCCCCTCTGTCGGGACTGAGTGTGGGCAGTGCTGTGTGTGGTTTCCCATTGTCGGGGACTGTAAGTGGGCAGTGCTGTGTGGGTCCTCACTGTCGGGGAACCCCAGTGTGGCACAGTCTGAACTTGGGCCTGAACTGAGAACTAGAGGTGTGAGGTGTGGGCTGGTGTAAAGCCAGCTTCCTGTTGGGTGTGTGCTGGTACGCACACAGACGCACAGTCAGTCCAGGCTGCACCTCAGGGGCAGTTGCTGTTGTGGTTTTCTGTTGTGTTGGGTTTGCCTGTGAGGGAGTTGCTGATGGATTGGGGTCCAGGGTGTGATTCATGGAACACGTCGTCTGTGTGGAACACGTGTGGTCTGTGGAACACATCTGTGGAAAACGTGTTGTCTGTGGAAATGTTGTCTGTGGAACACGTCGTCTGGAGCACGTGTGGTCTGTGGAACACGTCGTCTGTCCTGACGTGTGTGTGCTCCGTGGCAGGCTTCGGCAGGCGCCCTTCCTGGGCTGCACCCGCGCCGTGGCCAGCCTCTGCCTTTCGTGTGCACTTTGCTCCAGGCCTCTGCGTGGCTGCAGCTTTGTCTGCCAGCGAACACCAAGGAGTGGCCCCACAGGCCCGGCGTGCGTGTGGTCCCTCAGCAGCCTGGAGCAGTTGCACAGAAGGTCCCTGGTGTCTACTGGCTCCACACCCTGTTCCGTGTGCGCGTTGGCCGTCCTGTGGCAGTGAGCTTCTCCCTGTGGCTCTCATTCATGGTTTTCTAATCTCTGCTGATGCGAGGCACTTGTCAGTCGACCGTGCATCTTCCCGGGAGTGTCTTCCTGTCTCTGGCTGCGTTCAGTGGGCTGTGGTTTTGTTCCTGGGATGCAGGGGTCCTTTGGAGGGGTGTGTATCAGTCTCTCCTCTCAGCTGGCAGCCAGGTTTCAGAGGCCCTTGCCGCCTCCTCCTCTTTTTTTTTGACAGGCAGAGTTAGAAAAGTCTTCCTTCTGTTGGTTCACCTCCGAAATGGCCGCTACGGCTGGCACGCTGCACCAATCCAAAGCCAGGAGCCAAGTGCTTCTTCCCGGTCTCCCATGTGGGTGCAGGGCCCAAGCACCTGGGCCATCCTCCACTGCCCTCCCGGGCCACAGCAGAGAGCTGGACTGGAAGAGGGGCAACCAGGACAGAATCCGGCGCCCTGACGGGGACTAGAACCCTGGGTGCCTGCGCCGCAGGTGGAGGATTAGCCTAGCGAGCTGCGGCGCCAGCCCCTTGCCTTCTAATGATGGCTCTCCTGCCCTGAGGAGACCTTGTGTGTTGGAGTGATGGGGATTTCTCAGGCTTCTCTCTCTAGGGGGCTGGCTTTAGCTCTGTGGTCAGTAGGCTGCCTTGAGCTCATCTCCTGGGTGTAGCTCAGGGAGGCGCTGGGCTGCCTGGGCCTGCCCCAAAGACGGTAAGTTATTCCAGGGCCGCTTGTTGTCACCTTTTCCCCGTGGGTGCTCTGGTGACCAGTGTGAAAGACAGATGACGTGTTGGTCAGGGTCTGGGTTCTCTGCCCATCTTCCTGCCGTGTGTGGACACTGGCTCAGTCGTCTCTGAAGTGACGTCTTGAGTCGGGCAGGGAAGCCAGCCAGCCTCTCTGTGTCCCGCTGTTCCAGGTTCTTAGCCTTTCTTCAGAATGCTGAGTGTTGGTCTGTCGGTCTCTGCCCTGGGAGTGGTGTTCAGGACAGACGCACCCTACAGCCTGCTGGGAGTGGTGGCCAGGGCTGTCTGAGAACTGTGCGTGGCTGTGGGGCCTGGACGTCTGGATGCTCCCAGTTGTCGAACATGAACCGTCTCCATTTGTGTTGGTTTTCTTTAGTTCCTGTGGCTGTGTCTTACGCCTGTTTGGTTAGATTTTTGCTTGTTGATGCAGATGTGAGTGGACTTGATGGAGCACCTTCCAGTTGGTTGCTGGCAGTGTAAGCACATTTCACTTTGCGTGTGCTCACCGTGTAGGTTGTGGTCCTGTGGCCTTGAGAGCGGTGTGCTTCCTTGGGGTTGTGAGCTTTGATGGCCAGGCCTCAGCACAGCACACAGATGCACAGGGTGGACTTCAGGCCATTCTCCACCTAGGAGGAGCTGGGCACCGTGCCACGCTCTGTTGATTTATTTAAAAGGCAGAGTGACAGGGAGACATCTTCCATCCACCAGTTCACTCCTCAACTACCCACAGCAGGCAGGGCTGGCCAGGCCACAGCTAGGAGCCTGGAACTCACTCCGGGTCTCCCTCAGGGGTGGCAGGGAGCCACGTACTCGAATCATCACCTGCACTGCAAGAAGCTGGAACAGAAGGAGAGGCAGCACTCGGACCCAAGCCCTTCAGTATGGCAGCCACGCGTTCCAAACCGCGCGCTCAGCCCCACGCCACGGTGCTGCAGGCCCCAAGTTCCGCGCTGGGAACTCATCTTGCACCATGCCGCGTCTGTTGTCGGCCTTTCCCGAGAGGCTCGGCAGTGTGCTGGCTGCTGGTCACCCTGGCTGCTTTCCCCCGGTAGGCGGAGCTTGTGCTGGGGTGATGCGCCCTCCTCGGTCTGGGGTGCTGCCCTCTGGGGCCGCTGGTGTTCTGAGTGAGGGCCTGCCCTGGGGCTGTCTCTGATGCTCCTGGCAAAACTCACTGGGCTCTCCTCGCCTCCCACGAGGGTGGGCGGGGGTCCTGTGGGGACGGAGCTGTCCGGTGGCTGGTGCCGATGCCCTGGGTGGGCGGGGGTCCTGTGGGGACGGAGCTGTCCGGTGGCTGGTGCCGATGCCCTGGTGGGCGGGGGTCCTGTGGGGACGGAGCTGTCCGGTGGCTGGTGCCGATGCCCTGGGTGGGCGGGGGTCCTGTGGGGACGGAGCTGTCCGGTGGCTGGTGCCGATGCCCTGGTGGGCGGGGGTCCTGTGGGGACAGAGCTGTCCGGTGGCTGGTGCCGATGCCCTGGGTGGGCGGGGGTCCTGTGGGGACGGAGCTGTCCGGTGGCTGGTGCCGATGCCCTGGTGGGCGGGGGTCCTGTGGGGACGGAGCTGTCCGGTGGCTGGTGCCGATGCCCTGGTGGGCGGGGGTCCTGTGGGGACGGAGCTGTCCGGTGGCTGGTGCCGATGCCCTGGTGGGCGGGGGTCCTGTGGGGACGGAGCTGTCCGGTGGCTGGTGCCGATGCCCTGGGTGGGCGGGGGTCCTGTGGGGACGGAGCTGTCCGGTGGCTGGTGCTGATGCCCGGAGTGCCCCGTGGCGTTTGCTGTTGCAGCCAGCTGCCTGGAAGGTCTCTGTCCAGAGGCGTGTGCTGACGGTGCCATTTCTTCAGTGGGTTTGGGACTGGCCAGGGGTCGCAGTGAGCTGCCCCGTTGGTCTTGTCGCCAGATTTGTCGTGAGAGCTGTTGGAGCGTCCTCTTCTGTTCCCGAGCTGTGGGGCTGCGCCTCGCCGGGGTGCGCCTGGTGGTGGTGAGCGTGTGCAGTCTGCGGGCCTCCCGCCTCCCCTCCTGTGGCCGGCTCTGACGGGCAGGACAGTCTTGGAGCAGAAGCTCTTGCCGGTGAGCCCAGCCCTCTCTGCTCGCTCTTTCTCAAGCTTACCTTGAGGCGGCTTTATTTTTTTATTTGAGAGAGAGATCTCCCGTCCACTGGTTCACTCCCCACGTGCCTGCTGCAGCCAGGGCTGGCCAGGAGCGGGCCAGGAGGCAGGAATCGCGCTTGGCTCTGCCCCACGGAGGCTGGTGTCCAGGTGCTGGACGAAGTATGCAGTGGCTAGAACTGGAGTGGGCGCCCTGCTGTGGGACGTGCTCCCCCTGTGCCACAGCGCCCACCCCGCGCCAGTGGCAGGTTCTTTTTGAGTCTGAGTTTCTGAAGTTAGAAGTCTCCCTGATGCAGGTTGTTGGACACTCTATGAATTTTATCAGCAAGTCAGGAATATCAGATTTTGTGATCCCCCCCCCCCCCCCCCGGTTTCTTGTTTGGAACTGTGGCTTACTTAAGAGTGTGGTTTGATTTCTGAGTACTTGGGGCTTCCCTGCCTGTCTGTTGCCAGGGATTTCTAGCCGGTGCCGCTGAGTGAGAGCCTCCTGCTGCAGTGTGCTGAGCAGCTGCGCCTGTCCTGCTGCACGGCTGTTCAGGCAGCTCCTCCCTAGGGTGCTTGGAGACTTTTTGCATTTGCAGACATTTGCATTTCTCCCTTTCGGCCTTGTGCCGTGTGCAAGGAAGCAGGTGTCGCTGGCTGTGTCGGGAGCCCGGCCGCTGCGCCCTGGACCCCAGGGGAAACCCCCTTCTGCCCCTGGGTGCCCCTGAGCAGTGGGTTTCCTGCGAGGGCCTGCTGCGACTGTTGCAGGAGAAATGTGTGGGGACGCCCTTCTCCCACTCTGGTCCTTGCCGCGTTGTTGGTCTCGCAGCTGTGGGGACATGGCCTTCGTTTTTCTGATTCATCAGCAGAAGCAGATAAAGCCCATCAAGGCTTATTTAGAAGGTCAGGTTGAGCAGCTCCACAGGAGATGGTCGCAGGGCTCCGCACAGGGGTCTTGGGGCCTTTATCAGGAAGCCGTCCCGTGGGGACAAGGCCAGCGGCTGGGGCCCCCTCCTGCTCTGTGCGCCACCCACAGCATGCGCAGGTCCTTGGGGCCGCTGGAGCCCTCGGGAGGGGCCGTCGCACTGGCGGGTCTGGTTTTGAGGTGTTGCCGAGGCCGTGGCCGGATCAGGGAGGGCGGTTTCTCCTCTGCAGCCTGCTCCTTTCCTTTTTGCGTCTTGGCCGAGTTGAAACTGCTTTCTGTGGAACCCATCTCTGCCCCCTGGTGGTGAACGTGGGGAGGCCCTGGGGGAGCAGCAGCACCTTGGGCCCCTGTCCTGCTGCCTTGAGGCCCTGCTCCCCTTAGCGCCGCCCCCGCTGCCTGGCGGTCGCTGCCCGGCCCTGGGACCGGCCGTGCAGATGGCAGGTCCTGGAGCCAGGCGAGCGGGCCTGCCGCCAGGGCACGTGTGGCCGAGGCACGTGGTCAGTGCTGCTGGTGGTCAGACGCTCTGGGGAGCGTGGTGGATAGCCAGTGTCTCCCAGCCTCCCATCTCAGCTACTCCCGTCTCAGCCAGGGGTGTTGTGGAGATACCACTGGCGCTGTGCCAGGCTGACGCTGGGCCACAGGACTCGTCTCTGAGCGTGTGCCTGTTGCCTCTGGACGCCTCACCTGAGCGACTTCGGGGGCTCATCCCTAGAGAGCAGAGTGGCCTTGTCAGCACAGAGGCTCTGGGTGGAGGCGCGACACCTCTGGTTTGCTGTGTCATTTCCTTTCTAGTCTAGTGGAGTGCGCACGTGTCCAGCTGCAGAGCCAGGGTAGAGCCATGGTGGTCGTTAGAAAGGGTGTGGGTGGCATAGGAGCCCCGCACGGGTCACACGGCAGCCGTGTGCATCAGAGCAGGGGTTAGAGAGCTGTGGGGGCAGGGCCAGAAGGAGTGTGGCCTGGGGAGCGACCTCCCTCCGGCTCAAGTGCTGCTCCTCCCAGGAGGGGACTCCCAAGTTAGTAATAGAGAAGCCGGCCCCTGGGGGAGGTGGAGTGTCCCCCTGCCCTGTGTGAGTAGGGCCCGGTGACTTCACAGTGAAGGCCCTAACGATGATCCCAGCTGGGGTCTCTGGTGAGTCGGGGCACCACCTAGGGTGCCTCACCTCTGGGGTCTTCCTAAGCTGCTGCTGCTTTTTTTTTTTTTAGATTTTTAAATTTTATTTATTTGAAAGACAGAATCAGAGAGAGGTCTTCCATCCTCTGGTTCATTTCCCAAATGGCCGCAATGGGCAGAGCTGAGCTGATGTGAAGCTAAGAGCCAGGAGCTCCTTCTGGGTCTCCCACGCGGGTGCAGGGGCCCACGGACTTGGGCCATCTTCTTCTGCTTTCCCAGGCCATAGCAGAGAGCTGGATGGAAGTGGAGCAGCGGGGACTCGAACTGGCGCCCATATGGGGTGCCAGCACTGCAGGCCAAGGCTTTACCTGCTGTGCTACAGCACCAGCCCCTTCCTTGGCTTCTAATCCAGCCACCTGCTGTTGGGCCTGGGGGGCAGCAGGGGATGGCCCATGCACCTCGGTCCTCACCACCCACATGGGAGAGCAGGATGGAGCTCTGGCTTCAGCCTGGTGGCACCTGGCTGCTAGGCGCGTTTGGGCAGTGGTAGGAGATGTCCTCCTCTCTCCACTTGTGAGTGGACAGTGCAAATACAGAGGAGGCCTTCGAAGGGACTGCCGATCTCCCCACCCCGGGCCAGCGTGCTCCGAGTTCTTCCCAGACGCCCCAGGCGCCTTGGGACGTGGGCGTCACGGAAGACGGGTGGGGGAGCTGAGACCCACTGAAGCAGAAGACCAAGGGGAAGAGGAGCGGCTTCTGTTTTCAAGGCTCAGAACAACCTGAGTGGGCAGTGAGTGGCATCTGCAGACTGCTGTGCGAGGCTGGAGCCATTGTTGGGAGGATGATGGGACTGGAGAACACAGGAGTTCAAGTGAGCGAGCCCCGCGTCCTGGGCGGCTCCCGGCACAGCCTCTTCTATACAGCAGCCAAGTTCTGGAGTGTTCTGTCCCTGGTGGTCGATGGTCACTGGAATGGCAGACTTTGAGTTCACCCATTCTGAGTTGATAAATCACACCTGCTGGGGTGCCAGGAGGAGCGGCTGGCAGCACCTTGGAGCTGTCACCTCTCGGCATCTCCGTGATGTGGGCCCTCCTCGTCCTCCCTGGGGTGCCCGCAGGCCTGGGGCTGTGGCAGCACGGTTCTCACATGGCTCCGCTTGTCTTGTAGAGAGTCAAGAAGGACGTGGACCACGGCACCCAGCACTCAGACATGTTCCTGCTGAAGCCCGAGGACGGGAGAGAAGGTACTGGCACGGCACAGGGGGCTGGGCAGAGAGGAAGCCCCGCCCTGCTCTGTGGACGGGTGGGGTCTGGCTGTGCACCGCCCGGAGCTGGAGGCCAGCCTGCTCGTCCCGGGGTGCGTTTCCCTAAATGCCTGCCTGTCTGCACAGAAGGGGCCCACGGGTGTGCCCTGGGCAGTGCGGGTGGCCTCCACGGGCAGTCTTCCTGAGAGCGGTAGCACGCAGGGCAGGACTCTGGAGCCCTGGCCAACAGGGGGCCCAGGATGCTGTGGGCCCCTGCCCTGAGGAGCCAGGCGGAGTCGGTGCTGGGTGCATCGGCTGCTGCGCTCCCGGCACCGGCACTGGCTCGGGCCCGAGGATGCGGTTTCCTAGTAGAATGCAGGGCAGCGGTAGTGGTCTCTTGGGCTTTTTTAAAAGCTGAAGTGGGATTACCGTGGGTGAGGCCTTGCGTGACCCTGGGCGGCCCAGACGCTCTGTCACGTTCTGAGTTCCTGTGTGGAGGCCGGGCTTCGAGGTGACTGGCCGTTTCTCGGTAGCGGCCTTTCATAGGCTCTCCAGAACCCCAAAGTCCCAGGAGCCCCGCCTAGGTGTGGCCCTGGGGGTGGGGAGCGAAGGGCCTCTCCTGCCAGCCACGTCGTGTCTGTCCTTGCTGGTGGTGGGCCGTGGTCCCTCGGGAAATAGGGCGAGGCCGGGCCTCGGGGCCTGTTCCGGGGCTTCCCAGGTGGCCTCGAGGACGGATGTGGCCTGGGTGGGGGTCATCCTGAGGGGAGCTGGTGGCTGGGCTGCCTCTGGCTGCAGGGTGCCATCCTGCCGTGTGAGCACACGTGCTGGTGGGGCTTGGCCTGCGTGTGGTGCTCTGGCGTCTCCTCCCTCCCTGGCTCCTGAGGTGCTAGGGTGACGTCGTGAGGAGCTGACGCACGGCCTGTCGGTGGCTGGGCTGTGTGCTGATGGACAGTCCTGCTTGCCATTAGGTTTTCTTAAAAAATGTGCATTTTCATCTGTTTAAGAGAAGGAGGGAAGAAAGAAAAGGAGAGCTTCACCTGCCGGCTCGCTCGCGCCCCACATGTGCACACAGGCGGGGCGGGGCCACGCCCAAGTGAGGGCCCAGGTACCCAGCCGCCTCCTGCTTCCTTCCCAGACCTGTGCTCCCAGGCGGGCTGGGGCGGCCCACGCCTCTGCACCCCCACCCCAAGCTGTTTGAAAAGTGTTTCTTGAGTGTCTTGGCCTCGGTTTTCTGGATGTGGTGGGAGATTTGTCCCACAGCCTCGCAGGCGGCCTTGGGAGCTGCCACGCGCTGGAGCGGCCTAGGAGAAGCCCCGGAGACCTTGCTGGCGTCTGGGACAGGGCCCGTCTGGGGTGAAGCAGGACCAAGGGGCCGCGCCCGGGGCTTTGCCTGCTCCCTGGTCAGGGTCCGCGCCTCAGGACGGCCTCTCGAGACCTCCCCAGCGCACTGCCTGCTCCTGGCTGAGGGGCCGCCTCCCAGCCGCGTCTGGGTCCGGCCCTGCGTGGAGCAGTGTGGGGCTGACACGCAGCCTTCAGGAAGGGGGCGCAGTGGGCCTGGCCCCTTGACCTCGGCCTGTTCACAGCCCTCACCATCTTCCTGTCTCCCACAGGAAAGTGGATGTGGGCCCGCATTCACCCCTCCGGAGTCAAGCCCAGCCCGAGGTCTGGCTTCTCGGTGGCCGTGGCCCCAAACCAGCAGACGCTGCTCTTCGGTGGAGTATGTGATGAGGAAGAGGAGGAGCGCCTGGAAGGCGACTTCTTCAATGACCTGCACTTCTACGACGCCACCAGGAACCGCTGGTTTGCTGGGCAGCTGAAGGTAGCTAGGCCCTGAGGGCTGTGCGATCCCATGGCTCCACGGGGCCCCTGAGCCCTCAGCCCCTGGCGTGGCAGCGCTGCCTCCTCCTTAGCAAGGGGCCTGTGGCCTGGAGCCCGGGCACTCCTGGGGTGGGGGTGGATCCCCGTCCCTGCCGCAGCCCTCCGCTTGCCCGGCTGAGCTCGGAGCCTCCCCAGCTGCTCCGCCCGCACAGGGTGTGGTTGAGGAAGTGAAGCCGGTTGCCCGGGGCCTCTGGCGGAATCGCCCACGTGCAGCGTCTGAGAGCGGTGTGGTCGCAGTCCTGGGCTGCGATCTCGGGGCCTCTGTGCGTTCCTGGGGGTGGTCAAGTCCCCAGGCTCAGAGGCCGAGGGGCCCTCGTCTCAGGCATGGCGGTGATGGCTGGAAGGTTGGGGGGTGTGTGTGGCTGGGGCCATCTCACGAGAGGCAGGAGGGGACCCGGGATGGCAGGGGCCTGACCTGCTCTGCCCTGGAGTGGGAGACAGGCAGTGCCCTGACAGGAGGGCCCTCTTGACGTGCTGGGCAAGAGTAGGTCCACTGCTGGGCGGGGTTGCGGCCTGCCTTGTCCTCTTGCTGACAGCGGAGGGTACCAGTGTGGCAGCGTCTTGGCTCTGCAGCAGTTGGGGGTGGGTGGGACCTCCTCAGGACAGGCCTCTCCACTGAGGGCAGAGCGCTGCCTGGCGTCCCTAGGGCCGTCACGTCGCCCCGTGTGAGGTGCAGGGTTCCCCACCCAGGACTGAGCGCGCAGCTGCACTGGGGCTGCCGGGCGTGGTGTCTCCTGCGTCCTGAGAGCCGCGTGTCAGGGCTGCTTCGAGCTCACTGCCCATGCTTGTTCTGTCCACAGGGCCCCAAATCAGGGAAGAGGAAACGGAGGCGGGGCAAGAAGGAGGAGCTGGCAGGGGCCTGTGAGCTGGAGAGCCGGGGAGCCAGCGCCCCGCAGCCCCTGGAGGTGGTCAGCGAGGTGGTGACCGAGGACGGGACCGTGGTCACCATCAAGCAGATGGTCGCAGCCCCGGGCCCGGTGGGACAGCCTCAGGAGGAGGACGAAGATGGGGATGGGGCTGAGGTGGCCGGCGGGCCTGAGGTCGGGCCCAGCCCACGCTCCCACGCCATGCTGGCCGTGAAACATGGGCTGCTGTACCTCTACGGGGGCATGTTTGAGGCCGGTGACCGCCAGGTCACCCTCGGGGACCTGTACTGCCTGGACCTGCACAGGATGGAGGAGTGGAAGGTCCTGGTGGACGTGGATCCAGGTAAGCTGGCGGCGGGGGTGGTGGTGGTAGTGGTAGGAAGCCAGGCTCGATGGCGTCTGCCTGAGCTGCCAGGGGCACAGCAGTTTGTGTGCCAGCAAGGGCCCCGCTCTGGCCTTTCTGTGCCCGTTGCTGCGGGGCAAGGCCAGTGCTGGTGCACAGTGCCCAGGCCTCCGGGCCCCCACCGCAGCCGTCTCCCTGCTCACTTCGACGCCAGCTTCGCTGCTGTCATCCTCAGCTGCTGCTGGACTGTGCCTCTAAGAGCTGAGATGAGAAGTACACCAGAGCCTGCCGTTCAGGGCACCCTGCCACTGGGGCAGGACCCACCCTGTTAACGGGAGCAGCAGCCTGCGACCCAAGGCTGCAGCGTAGGCACGGGGCCTGCACTGGCCGCCCTGTGTCCAGCAGGCGTGCCATGCGGGGCTCGTCCAGCCTGCCACTGTTCCCCGTGTCTGCTCTAAGACCGGGGCTCGCAGACTGTTTCTTTGCCAAGGGCTAGAGTTCTTGGCACACACAGTTCTCAGAAGAAAGAGGCAGCCTCTGAGGAAGTGGCTCACCACCGCTGGGCAGCGTCCCTGGTGTCCCCGGCCACACTAGGAACCTGTGTGTCTGCTCTGGTCTTAAAGAAACTCAGGAGTGGCTGGAGGAGACGGACTCTGACGAGGACAGTGAGGAAGCCGAGAGCGCAGATGGTTCGGACGAGGATGAGAACAGTGGAGAGGAAGAGGAGGAGGAAGGTGAGTGGCAGATGGATGGGGGCTGGGCACAGGCCAGCACCCTCCCTGGCCTCTCTTTTGAGAGTGAGAGGCTTTGTATCTTCATCACTTGTTTAGTAAAATTGTGTGTCGTTTTGCAGACGCCTTCTTTAGGCAGTGGAGGTTTTTAAAGCTGGGGCCGGCCTGCGGTGCTCGGATCCCACGTGGGAGACCAGTGCTGGATCAGTCCTGACTCCTCCACTCCCATCCAGCTCCCGCTAGTGCACCTGGGAGAGCAGTGGAGGTGCCCGAATGCTGGGGCCCACACCCACGTGGGAGACCCAGAAGAAGCTCCTGGCTTCGTCCTGGCCCAGCCCCAGCTTTTGCCACCATTTGGGGAATGTACCAGCAGACGCAAGAGCTCTCTCTGTCTCTCCCTCTCTCTGTCACTCTGCCTTTCAAAAAAATAAAATAAATCTTCTTTTTATTTGTTTGAAAGGCAGAGTGGCAGGGAGACATGTAGATAGCTTCCCTCTGCTGGTTCCCTTCCCAAATAACCCCAAACAGCCAAGGCTGGGCCAGGCCAAAGCCAGGAGCCAGGAGCTCCATCTGGGTCTCCCTCATGGGGGGCAGGATCCCGAGCACTTGTGCAGGATCCCATGCACGTGTACAGGATCCCGTGCACCTGTGCAGGATCCCGTGTGCTTTGTGCAGGATCCCGTGAGCTTGTGCGGGATCCCGTGCACTTGTGCAGGATCCCGTGTGCTTGTGCGGGATCCCGTGTGCTTGTGCAGGATCCCGTGCACGTGTACAGGATCCCGTGCACCTGTACAGGATCCCGTGCACCTGTGCAGGATCCTGTGCGCCTGTATAGGATCCCATGTGCTTCATCCTCTGCCTGCAGGGCTCACACGGCCAGGAGCCGGATCGGAACCAGCACCGTGGCATGGGTTGTGGTGTTGCCAGTGGCAGCCTGATCTCGCGAGCCACATCATCTGTCCCAAGCCTAAGTTTTAAATTTTTACTTGTTTTTAAAAAAAGATTGATTTGAGTGGCAGAGAGTGACAGATCATCCATCTCTACTTCACTGCCCAGATGCGTCCAGCAGCCAGGGCCGGGCCAGGTGAACCCAGGAGCTTGGAGCTCAGTCCTCCCCCTCGTGGGTGCAGGAACCCCAGCACGTGGCCCTTGCCCGCTGCTTTCCCAGGAGCGCTAGCAGGAAGTCAGATTGGCAGTGGAGCCGGGACTCTGACAGGGGTGTGTGCATCCCAGGCAGTGGCCTGCCCTGCTGCGCCACGACAGCCGGCCCGGGCTTCAGTTCTCGGCCCGTGGCCCTCCAGAGCGAGCCTGGCCGCATGTTGGGGCCGTGGTGTAGGCCAGCGCCTGCCCAGGCCTTCCTTGCTGACACTGTTTCTTTCTCGGCCTGTGAGAAGAGCCCCTGCACTCAGAAGTGGCGGCAGAGAGAGGACGCGGACAGCATGCGGCCCGACGCCCGGAGGAGGGGAGATCGCCGGCTCCCTGCGGCGCCAGGTGAAGGCCGCTGGGCCATGGCCCTCCCCGCACAGGGCCGTGCTGCACACGCCTGGGCCATGGCGGAAGCTGAGGATCCAGTTAAAGGGCCCCACGTGACACTGACTGAGGTGCGGCTGAGTCCCCTGGGCGTCTCGGTGTCGTCGAGGTAAAGCTGGACCTGACGGAGCAGCACGGGCTCATTGTCCGTGCCCAGCCCCGGCCCAGCCAGTGTTTCTGCTCCAATAAAAGTGGCTGAGCTGCGTGGCGTGGCCTTTTCCTTGCACAGCTCCGCCAGGGCACGCGTGGTCAAGCGGGCATTGCTGCTGTGACGCTGAGGGCAGCCCGGGGCCCGCGTCGCCGTCTCGGTTCTCTCTGCCCTGTCGGGGCTCACTCTGGGTCTCGGGGTGGAGTGCAGCTCCTGTGCTGCACCTGTTCAATCCTGGCCTGTGGGCAGCAGGTAGCAGAGCCCCCGACCCTGCTCCCCGGGCACACGGGAAGGAAGGGAAGCTGACCCACCAGGCCTGTGCCGTCCTCCGCCCAGCGCCACCTGCCCACCACGCAGGGCACCCGTTGCCCCATCGCTGTGGGGGCCTGGGAGTGACAGTGCCTGCTCCAAGGGGGATGGCAGAACCCTGGCTTCTGTTTGCATGATTGGGGCCAGAAGTTGGGGTTCGAGTTCACGCAGTCCCCCCATGTTCAGTGCTTCAACAGTGAGGATAGAGCTCTTCCCTAACATACCATGACCAGCGCCTGGAAGTTAAGGGTGGGGGGCTTGAGCCACAGCTGGCTGGGGCAGCCTGTCACTTCCCCAGCCGCACGGCCTCAGCACTGAAGGTGCCTGCAGCTTCTGCAGCCGCTCCGTGCCTCTGGGCAGGACTGGCGCGGCCCCGGGCTCCAGCAGCCCTGACCGCCAGGCCCTCTCCCGGGACCTGACAGCGCCCAGAGGCTTGACGGCTCCGCGTGCGGCTCAAGGGAGGCTGCAGTTTGGTGCTCGGCAGAGCCAGTGGCGGCCGCCGTGTGGCTCCGGCTGTGTGTGTGGTTTGTGTGCGGTGAGGGGTTGAGTTTGGCTTTCTCTGGAACGCTGGCCCGCCAGGGTCTCTGGGTGGCACTCGGCTGAGCTGGCCGCCGTGCTCAGCGAGGCTGAGAAGCCAGGTGACGGCGTCATGGGGGCCGCGGGCCCGGCGGCCTCTGCCTGCTGCTGTCCACGCCCGCCGGCTGCAGCACAGTGGGCTGTTAGCAGGGACCCTTTGAGACCCGAAGTTTGAAGGAAGAAGATAGATTTTGGATGACCAGAAGAAAGAGGACAGACGCCCCAAAGAAATGGAAACTTCCCACACGGAAAGCACCAGGTTGAGGCCCTGGGGCCGCTCTGAGGCCGGCGTGTGCAGGAGGCTGTCGCGAGTCGGCGAGGGGGAGCTGGAGGAGCTCCCCGAGGCGGGGTGCCGTGATGGAGCCCTGGCACAGGCGCTCCACCGGGCCCGATGCCCTTGACGCCTCTGCTCCTGGAGCTGCCGGGGCGGGAGCAGCTGGAGGTGGCCGCACGCCGTGTCTGAGCTGGTACGCAGCCCCCACTGCTGCCCTGGCGTGGTGAGGGCTCCTTCCTCCCGCCCACTTGTTGGGTTCTGCCCACGTTAGCCCTGCAGACCAGGGTCCCCCGCATTCCGAATAGGGCTCCGTTCTCTGGGCTGCCTGTGGAGGTCCACTCGTGTGACGCAACTGGGCAGAGGCTTAGATTTCTTGGGTTGGATTGGTGGGAAATCAGCAATTGGTTTCTAAATCCTGGACATCGAGGGTTTTTGTTTCAGATGCAACGGTGGCATTGACAGTGGTTTGGCAGGTCCTGGACATGACAGGCGGACGTCAGTGGTGGGGTGCCCGTCGGTGCGTGTCCAAGGCCTGTGGCAGGAGGAGGCCCTCTTCCGTGGACCACCTGGGCCAGGTGAGGAGCTGGCACACCTCGTGTTCACGTGTGCAGGTGAGGCCGTGCCTGGAAACCAGTGTAGTGTGTGGCAGTGGCAGTGGCAGTGGCACCCTGTGGTGGGTGACTGCACTCGGGCTCGCCCTGTGGGCTGGGAGCGGGGGTGTGGCGGCAGCTCCCCGACAGGAAGACAGCTGGGGCTCTGACCCTGCTAACAGCTCCAGCGTGGGTCCGTGTGCGGGGACGGGAGGTTCCGGTGTCGGCTGCGGCCCAGGTGGGGCGACACGAGGAAGCAGGTCCTGGAGCCCAGTGCCGTCCAGTGCCCTTCCGTGTCTGCGTACAGCGGCTGCAGCAGCGTTAGAGGCCAGGCCGTGCGTGGTCCCTCAGGTGGGACCGTTGCATCCGCCAGCACAGCCAGGAGGCCTGGTGGTGAGCAGGTGGCCCTGGTGCAGGGCCGGGGTTTGCGTACCCGCTCTCACCCTCTGCCCAGAGAGAGGACTTGGAAGGAGCGCAGTGCTCAGAGGAACTCAGCCAGACGGGAGCGCGGGCTGAGGGGGCCTCACTGAGAAGCTGGGCGCCCCGCCTGCGGGCACACGGGCAGTGAGGCCCTGGGGAGCCAACACGGGCTCTGGGAGGCGTGTGGCCGGAGCCGGAGCCCGGCCCGCCATCCTGTGCTCTGTCTGCTCACCTGGTAGCGAGGACCCAGGTGGAGAGGGGAGAGCCGTTCTCCCCGTGGTGAATGCACGTGGCGCCTTCATGGTGCAGGAGATGCGGGTGGGGGCGGGGCCCTCCATTCCCGCTGAGCCCCCATGCTGACGCCTGGGAGGAGCTGCCGGCCAAGACCGCCGGCAGCCACGTTAAACACGTTTTCCAGCTTGAGATGATGGAGTTTATTACCAAAAGGAGTAAAATTGTTCTTGAGCCACGTCCCCTGGTTCCACAGGGAGGGGTGTGGTAATGGAATGACAGAGTGGACGTTGGTTACAGAAAACGACTTTATTTTCATTAGTGACGGAGCTGTCTTCCCAGCTGTAAGGAAAGGAGGCCGAGGTAGCGTTTTAGCCGCTAATCTAAGTCAGAACACGGTCCCCATCCCGAGTCAGCGCCCAGGACAGCCGCACCATCAGCCAGGGAAAAGGCAAGGCAGGTTATGGCCAATTCCCATCAGAATTTGCAAGGTGGCGTCTACACCGGGGTCACAGCTCCCTGTCAGGCAGGGCGGCCCCAGCCGGTGTGGCTTCGGTCACGAGCTGCGGGTGGCTGCAGTCCAGAGGGGCTGGGGTCAGCGTGGGGAGTCAGGCGCCCCCGCCCACCTGGAGTCCAGGGAGGCACAAGGCAGAGCCGCTCTGGTGAGGCTGTACTCAAAGGGCGGGTGTCGCCCAGAGGCCTCCCCGTCTCCACCTCCCCCTGCGCCTGAACCCTGTGTCTGGGGTTGGCCGGCGCCCGTGCAGACTGGCCTGTGCCTTTTCACAGCCAGGTGATCGGGGAGCCCCGCCTCCTGATGGCACGAGGGGGAGGCCGCGGGCTCTGCGGGTGCCGTGGGAGCTCGGGGGTTGGGCAGTGTGATGCGGGAAGCCATGGGCTTGGGACAGCCATGACCTTGGGTGGAATTGGCCATGGTGTTGCCCCTGGGGCTGGTGTGGCTTTCGTGGGCAGATGACCAGGGCAGAATGCGGTGTGGCCTCCCCGGGCCGGCCTGCGGCTGTCACCGAGCGGGGCTGGGGTGGCTGGCAGCCTGCTTGTGCGGTGCCCGCCCAAGCCGACGGCCTGCATGCAGTGAAGCACGTGTGTGCAGGCACGCATCTTCGCTGGTGGGCAGTGGGTGGGGTGGGGCAGAGCGGAGAGGTGAGGTAGTCGGGAGGTCGCCCCTGCCCCGTCCCTGAGACCCAGGACGCAGGCACTCCGTGCCATGAGCAGCAGCCTCGCGCCCACTGCTCCAGGGTAGGGACAGAAGGGTTGGGGAGTGTCCCACCACCCTCCTGCCCCCGGGCTGAGCTCTCCCAGCGCCCGGCAACCGCTGCTGCTGGCAGGGGGCAAGACACAACTTGGCTTTAAGAAAACAACAGGAACAGGCACTGTCCTCTGTTTGCATCTTCCAGGCTGAGTTAGTGGCACTTCCCAGCGCTTGGGCACAGGTCATTGTGGCCTTGGCTGACTGACAGCATCACCTGACACCTGGCTGGGCCTGGGCAAGAGGACAGAGCTAACGAGACGGCTGCGCCGCAGCGGCAATGCCCTAAGATCCCGGATGAAAATGGTGGCCGTGCCGTCTCCTCTAAGGGTCGAGATTGTGGTCAGCTGTGGAAACGGACGTCTTCAAGTCTAGCAGGTGCCTTGACGGTGAGCGTGAGAAGAGTGAGACAGGCCCTGGCGGGGACTCCACCCTCCATCCCGGGCGTGCAGGAGCAGGGGTGTCAGTCCTGGGGGCGGCTGGGCCTCAGCCTCTCCTGTCCCCGGGGTCCACGCCCAGCAGGTCCTGTCTGGAGGGGCCATGCTGGCGCTGTCACCAGGTAAACATTGGAACCACAACCTAAGAAAGCACACGGCTGCCTTTCACCTACCCCTGCCCCCTACATGCATCCACTTTAAGCCTGTAACGCCCGGGACTCCTCCTGGCTCAGTAACTCCTGTTCTGGACTGGACCCTTCGGAGAGCCAGCAGGGCCGAGCAGGCGGTGTGGGCGCACTCTGCCGGTCTCCGCAGGACGCTCTGGCCGCGAGGTGCGCGGAGCGCGGAGGGAGGCACCGCAGCAGCTCCTGCCCTGGGCTGCCGTCCTGTGCCGTCGCGGGCACGGTGGTGTCACAGCTCCCCCGACCGCGGTCGCGCTCACCATTTGCTTCCTCTGTCGTCTGGGAGTCCTGCGTGGTAGGTGACGAGATGCAGGATTCGCGGGAGCAGGGAGCAGTCCCTCGGGGCTGGAGGGCACCCAGGTCCCCACAGGCACAGGTGAGTGTGGTGAGCAGCACCTCCTTGGCAAGCGCAACAGGTGAGCCGCAGGCACGGGGGCCACGGCGCCTGGGGCGGGAGGACCGGCGCGCGCTCTCGGCTGTCACTTAGTTTCTCTGCGCCGAGAGAGAAGTGGCTCGCTGCCGTATCGCACTGGTCTGGCGCTCGGTGCCAGCGTGTCCCTTGCACGGTGCTCTGGTGCTCCTCATCCACGCCGAGCCCTGCCTGTTGTCCAGGGCAGGACAGGGTGGGAGGCTGCAGGCTCCTCCGGACACTCGCCCGGCTGCATCGAGTCCGCGGGGACCCCCGGCCCCGCCCGGGCACCTGGGGGGCGGCGCACCCAGCGGTGGGCACACCTGTGCCTTTGCTGTGCAGCTTCTGGAACGTACCGGTGGTCAGCGTGGTCTGATGGCCCAGCAGCAGGCAGATCACGGGACGCGGACCCCAGCTGCGGGGCAGGGGTCTTTATTGGGCTCACTTCAGGTCTGTGGCAGCCGCTCCGTGTTAGAGAAAGGACCGGGGAGGACGTACAAAAAGATGCGGTGCCCCTAGGAAGTAGCCTACCGGAAACGCCCCGCCCCTCCCCGTCCCCCAGCCCAGCCGCCCGTGAGGGGCGGGGAGTGGCAGAGGGAAAACAGTAAAACTGGATTTAACTGGAACATGCTCTAATCTTTCGTTTATTTCTGGTTAAAAATATAGCAATCCAGTGCAGTGTAGTAAAGAAATCCGCTCGAAAGGGAGCGGAGAGACAGCTAAACATAAGCAAAGCAAGGCCGAGTCCGCGAGGCGGGAGGGCTCCAGGGCCCCCAGGCGGGCGCGCGCACGGCCCTGGCAGGGACGAGGGCCGCGGCCCCCAGGCGCGCCCCACCCCTGGTCTCTCGTGTGCCGGAGGGACAGCCCTGGCAGAGAAGGCAGACACGGGGACCTGTTTCCGAGGGACTGAACGAGCTAACGTCGTACACCGGGGAGGGCTTGATATGCAACAGCGTCTCGGGGCCGTCCAGGGCCAGACCCTCTGTGAGCAGCGGGGGCACAATGCATATCTGTCGGGGAGGTCGAGGCAGGCACAGAACAAACAGGTGAGAACCCGTGGAGGTCAGTAACCGGGCATCGGGGACACGTCCAGCACACGGAGCACAGGGCCCACGCGCGCTGTCACACCGGCCGCAGCAGAGTGGGCTCCGTGCTCGGCAGCCCCTCGGCGTCAGCGCCCAGGCGCGGCTGCGGTGCGGGGAGGGGCGGGCGGCGAGTGGTGGTGGACGGTGGGGAGACAAGGGCTTTGCTTAAGACTCCGAGTGGGGAGGCAGCTCCGAGGAGGGCCGAGGGGCAGTGCCGAGGGGGCAAGGCGGACTTGCTCCCCTCCTGATGCAGCAGACTGAGAATCGGACGAGGCCTGGGCTGGGACACTGCTGCCCCCTGCCTCGCACCCACACCGGGCAGCACCCCTCCGGCCAGGAAGAACAAAGCCAGGGACTCTTTGCCTCTTGTGCCGCTGGGGGCCGGGCCCTTCTCTCCCCACGTGGGGCTGGAGGCTGGCGCGCTGGCCTCTGCCATGCCACACAGCGCCGTGTTAGGCAAAGGCTTCTGGCTAAAATCCAACACCTCACCCAGGGAAGAAGGCAAACTGTGAGTAATCCCAGTCCTGTCCGCGGGGCCGTCCCGGGCGGCGTCTGGCCGGCACGGCTGCGCTCTCTGGGGCCGGCTCCTGGCCGCGGCGGTCCCTTCAGATGAAGAAGTTGATGAACAGGATGGCGACTCCGATGTTGAGCAAGATCACCATGGCCACCAGGACTGGCGCTGAGCCCTGCAGCGGAAGGGGGGATGACTGGGGGCCCCCACGGCGCCCCCCACCCACTTCCCCAGGACCAACCTGGGAAGGAGAGTGCAGTGACTGTGCCCACCCCGCCGTGCAGGTGGGGCCCGCGGGGTAGCCAGGATCCTTGGAGTGGACTCCTCTTGCCGCATGGCTGCGGCCAGGCCTGCTGGTGCCAGCCCCCCGCCTGGCTCACCATCCAGCCTGCTGGCACCCACGGCTGGGCTGTCAGGGTCCCCACTCCGTGCCAGCTGTCGCCCGGCTATGGTGAGCCTGCAGACCACACCTGGCCGCCGACTGCCCCAGCCTGAGGCTGCTCTGGCTGGACCTCGGGAACAGGACGTGTGACGTCGCAGCACCAGGTGTGGTGCGTCCAGCACAGCCCTGCCCAGGACACAGTCCTGTCCCGCTGTCCCCACAGCTGCCCTGGTGGGCCACAGGCTGACCGGGAAAGCAGCCGCTGTGTGGACTGTCCCAGACGGCTGCCCTGGGGTGGGCAGATGGGCCGCCCCAGCTGCAACATCTGGGCTGCGCCGTCCCCGGCCTGTCGCCACGGACTGGTTTTGGGGAGGCTCCCTCTGCAGGTTTCAGAGCATGACTGGGGCCCAGGACCCCCCAGGGTGTGGAGGCCTGGACCCACTCTGCAGGAAGGGGCGGGGCCTTGGTTCCCAGGAGCTCCCGGTGGCTGCAGCCTTCCAAGGACACAGAGTCGCCCTGTCCTCCTGCACCCCGCCCGGCGCCCTGCAGACCCGGGCCCACGCACTCGGGCAGAGGATGCTGGACCCCACAGCGGCGCTCCTGACACGACGCTCAGGGGCCAACACTGCTGACGCCCCGTCCAGAGCTGGCCAAGCCCGAGGCCCAGAGTGGCGTCAGGGCAGCTGGGGGAGGGGTGACCAGCCACGAAGAGGCGGGGGAGCCTGGTGGGAGGGGGATTCCCAGAATAAAGGAGCGGCAGAGCTTGGGGACCGGCACTGACTGGTGCATTGTGGGTCTGCGTGTTACCTCCCGTACCCAGCAGGGGCTCCGAGAAAGACGGGGCCTGCTGGGCTCCGGGGGGGCGGCGGTGAGCCCTGAGCAACCAGGCCTGTGCCTGCCTCCCCCTCCTGTCCCCAGAGAGCCTGGGGGTGCTGGGATCCCGTCACATGCTGTCCTCCACCCCGCCCTGTCCACACCCGAGAGCCCGGGTCTCTTGTCCCTGCCCTGGTGAGGCCACAGGCGGCTCACCTCCAGCCCTGCCCACGGGCGTTTTCAGCGTGGCGCTGAGGAGTGCTGAGGCACCGACACAGCGTCTCAGGAGACAGGCCTGAGCTCATGCAACCCGCAGGACTCGGCGCAGGCTGCCTGGCCCCTGACCACCACACGCCCCTCCATCGGCTGCCGGCCCAGCCTCACCTGAGAGGCTCAAGATGGAGAACGAGGCTTGCTCAGCAACAGGTCCGACTCGAGACAGCCGGGCCTGCTCGCGGGGAGGACGCCTCGGTGGCCATGTCCTACCCAGCCCTGGGCACTGCGCTGCGCTGCAGCGGTCGAGGACCAGGGAGGGACGTGGCACCAAGGTGTGCCCCTGCCGATGGTGCCGTGGTGACTGGGAGAGCCCCGTGCGCGGTTCCACTCGGCTGCGGCCCATCCCTGTCCTCCCCGGGGGCAGCCTGCACAGCCCAGCTGTTGCCCGTGACCGGGCCGGCCGCAGCACCTACCATCCTGGCTGCCCGCCGGCACTGCCCGCCTGGCCGGGGCCTCCTAGCAGCCTCCAGCTCCACCTGCGCACCCCCTAGCTGACCCGCCACTGGGCCCTCAGCCCTCCACACGCACACCGTCCACACGGCACCACACTCGCCCCACAGACACCACACCCAGGGCGTCCAGGACCCGTGTGGGCCTCAGTCCTGCACCCCCAGGTGCCATGGGACCACCAGTGCCTGCAGCAGGCTGCACAGGGGCCCGGGAGCCCCTCCCACCACGGGACACAGCAGCCCCTTCCCCTCCCGCAGCCCAGCGTCTGGGACAGCACCGGAGGCCACTGGCTCTTGGACCCCGTCTCCCCTCGGGCCCAGCAGATGGCACAGCCCCAAGGCTCGAAGACAGCAGGAGGGACGAGACCCTGCCCCAGCCTCACCCTGAAAGCTCACGTGACAAACAGCAAGAAAAGAAAACCAAAAAACCGCATCCCAGCATGGCATCCTGGCCCTAGGTGGGGGCTGGCACCCGTCACTCGGAGCCTGGGTGGCTTCCCTGGGGTCGGAGGAGGGTCTCCATCGGCAGCCCCAGCCAGAGCGCTTCCTGGGACCACCACCCAGTCTGGAGGCGATCTGGAGCTTGTCCCTGCGCGCACACACCGGTCACCAGCATGGCTCAGCTAAACACAGAACCTCCACGCCTGCACCTAAAGTAGCCCCACGCGCCGTGCCGCACCACACAGCCGCCCACGACCGTGGTGGGCAAAACAAAGCCGAACAAACAAGCCAGCCTTGGGGCCGATCTCGGGCTGCAGGTCACCGTGGCCTCAGGCAGGAGCTGGGCCTCTGCTGGGCGGACCAGGGGAAACCGCTGCTCCCCTAGGCCACAGGTGGGACCCACCATGGCCCAACAGGCGCCTGCCACAGGGTGACAGTGCTAGACGGTGAGGGGCCCTGCCGGAGCTCAAGCCCTCATCCTCGGCCAGCCCCTGCAGAGCAGGGATGCTCCCGGGGCGGTCAGCACCTGCTGACCAGGAGCAGCTGGTGGGCTCCCATGATGCCCGTTCTCTAGGGGGCTCCCGAAGCCCCGTGCCTGCCGACCCACCCCCCCCCCACCAGGGGCACGCGCCAGCCTCAGGGAACGCACAGAAACCCCAGGGCCCACGGCGGCCGCTCACCGTGCTGGACTTGAGCTCGTCCCCATTCTCCTCGTCTGACTCCAGCGCCACAGGCAAGGACTTCTGGGGCGGGGAGAAGGTCAGGTCCCAGCGCAGCAGCCGGGGCTCAGCCCGGGCGCCCAGCCGCAGGCTCTCCAGTTTCTGCACCGCGGGCTCTGTGGCGGAGGCCGGCCTCAAGTCCTCTTTGTTCTGGGACTTGGGCCGCAGCCGCTGCACCCCAAAGCCCCTGTCCTCGGGGCGGGGCTCCCCGGCGGCGCCTCGGCCGCAGCGGCGTCTCTGGGGGGGGGCGTGCATCCTCAGCAGCGGCCTCATCTCCAGCTTGTAGTTGCTCAGCCGCTCCTCGTCCCGCTCCAGCAGCTTGCCGCCCCCCGCGCTGTGGGGCGTCCACGAGAATGTGGGGGGGGACTCCGTCCGCCGCTCCCGGGGCTTGGGGTTCCCGGGCTGCCTGTGGCCCGAGCCCCGGGCGCGCAGGTCCTCGGCGGGCTGGCTGCTGCGGAGGGCGCCGCTGCGCACGCCCCGGGGGCCCCCGGCCTTCTCCTCGCCCCAGCCGCGGGCGTAGTCCCCTCCCCCGCCCTCCAGGAGCACCTGGATGTCCCCGCCTCGCTCCTCGTCCACCGACACCTGCCGGGAGAAGTGGGCCACCTTGTTCCTGGAGGCGGGCGCCGGTGGCGGGGTGGCCGCAGGGCTGGCGGGGAAGCTCTGCAGGGGGCTGTCGTCGGGGGTCAGGTCGGAGGGGGTGGTGCCTTTGCGGTACAGCCCGGGGCTCTCCTGCTGCAGGGGCGCCCCGGCCGACAGCACCTCGATGTCCTCGCAGGAGAGCTGATGCTTTGGCCGCTGGCACTCCAGCCCTTGGTGAGGGAAGAAGCAGAGTGTGGTTACCCGGGGCGCCCAGGCTTGGCCTCTTCTCCCGTGCAGCAGAGGTGGTGGCCATGGCCCCCACCATGGGCGCCTGGAGGGAGAGCAGTGGGCAGCAGCTCCTAGCCCTGGCCCTTGGGCTGCAGGGGCTGATGGAGCCTTGGGACGCTGGCCTGGCCCCGCGTGCACCCCAACCCCGACCCGCAGGGCCCTCCTGAGGTCGACGAAGCGTCCCCTGACTGGGAGGCCAAGCCGCATCACAGAGGGGTCACCCCGTCTGCCCACCTGGGACCCAGAGGCAGCCTGGCCGTGCCTCTTCCTGGGGCCGTGGCTCCCCGCTTGGCAGGGTCAGGGGGCTCCTGGGGAGTGGGAGCAGCAGTCGGCACCCCGAGGACACCCAAGGCCTGGATGGCAGGGGCCCAGCTACTGCGACTCCCCTGTGGCTCCATGAGCCTGGGCAAGAGGGGTGCACCCCCCACCCCGAAGGACAGGTTCCATGTCCACTGACCGGCGGGCCCGGGCTGGACGTAGGGGGAGGAACACGAGAACGCGGCCTTTCTCATTCCTACACCTTCGTCTCCAGGTCCACCCCCAGGCTCAGCTGGGGCACGCCCGCCCCACCCACCCTGCCTGGGCTGCAATGCTCAGAGAGCCCCGGGACCCGGGCCACCAGGCACCTGGCTGCTCTGCCGGGTTGCACCGAGCCTCTGCCTGCCGCAGGAGAGGTGCATCAGGGACATGGCTGCCCTCCAGCCGGGCTGGGCCAGCGGTTATAAAGTGACAGCCACGTCCACACAGCTCAGCCGCCCGGTGCCATCTCTAGGGTTTAGACGTGTGGCAGCGAGCGGGGCTGGGCTGCAGCCGTGGTACCAGGCTCGGGCAGGCGGGCGGTTCCCTGCAAGTGCGCACCGCATGTGGCCAGGTGACGTGGGGAGAGGTGCACCTGCTGCAGAGGGAACAGGCCAGGCAGAGTCCCAGCGGAGCTGAGACCCAGGCACCCCTGAGCCCCCATGACCTCTGCACCCTCGGCTGGGCCTGCGCTCCCCAGGGCCGGCACTCCTGCCCTTGATCAGGGGCTGGGCCAGCCAGGACTCGACCCTCGAGGTGGCCCCGCGGCCTCTCCTGCGAGGCTAGCTGTGCCCAGCAGCCCCCCGCCCAGGAGGGGAGCCGGCAGCCCATCAGCACCACCACAGCAGGAGGTGGCTGTCAGCTGAAATTAGCCCCCAGAGCACACAGGGCTGCCAGAGCACCCGTGCCAGCGTGTGAGGCGGCTCCATTCCAGCGCCCACTCTGGCCCGAGTCCTGGCCCACAGCTGCTCGGCCCAGCCTCCTGAGTTCAGTGGGCAGGTGGACGCTGGGCTCTGCCTCCCCTGCCCCGAGCCAATGACTGCAGGCAACATCAGCTGTCCCAGAGGCCACCGCGGGTCCTGCCCGGACACTGGAGGTGACCAGCCCCTCCCAGCTGCAACTCCTTAGCAGCTGGGGGAGCACAGGCTTGGGGCTAGGCCTCATTTTAAATCTCCATTCTGCCACGTGGTGTCCAAGGCCTTGGGCAAGCCCTGTCCCTCTGCTTTGGTATCTGCCCACGAGGCCCGGTTGAGATGGGCACACCCATGTCCCCCTCGCCCACATGGCTGTTGTCTGCACACTCCTGGCGTCTGACACACTGCAGGTGCAAACAGGAAGTGCCCTGACGTTGGGAGACAAATCCCAGAGCAAGCCCAGCACCAACGCTCCACACGTGCCTGGGGAGCACCCAGGAGCCGGGGCGCTGCGGTGAGGGGGCGCAGCCCACGCACTCACTAAGCCCACGTGGTCCGGGCCCCGCAGCCCCGCCTCTGTCACGGGGTCCAGAGTTGAGAAGCGGCTCCGCCAGGAGGCCATGGCCAGGGAACTGGAGCCCTGGCCTGGGCGGCGTCTGACCGCAGGGTCTTGGCTCTCGGTCACCAGGGCCGCAGCGTCTCGGGGCCTCTGTCACCCAGCACTGGGCCCCTTCAGTCTCTTCTCCCGGCTCGGGGACCAGCAGGGCTGGTTCCTTCCGGGGTGTCTGAGCCTCTGCCTGGGTCTCGACCCAGCATCTGCGCCTCCTCTCCCGTCTCAGGGCTGTCCTTGGACCTGGGGTTCCCCTGACCCAGGATGAGCTCGTCTGCGTAGACTGTGTTCCCAGATGAGGCCATGCTCGGAGGCCCCGTGGTCGCCTCTTGGGGCCACCGTTCAGCACGCGGGGGAGTGGAGGGCAGGACCACGGCCAGCGCCCTCCCTTCCGCTAGAGACCCGGAGCACGGAGGCTCTGAGCAGGCAGTGGGCACCGTCCGTGCCTGCCCGAGTGACCCCCACCCACTGCGTGTGACCGGCCTGGTGGGCGGCACCCGGCACCACGCTGGCTCCTTCCCTGCCCCCCCGTGGCACACGGCCGTCTGCAGCAGGTGCAGGAGTCAGCAGACAGTGGCAGGGCCGCCCCGCCTCCTTGTGCCGCGGCCCAGTGCATCTGGCCTGCAGGTTCCCAGGAGACAGGCGAGGTCCCCGGGGAGCAGGAGACCCAGCCCCAGTGCCCAGCAGCTTGGACACCTCAGCCTGCTGTGGCCCGAGAAGGGTGACACGAGAAGACAAGGACACTGGGAAGCACACAGCTGAGCCTGGCCCGACAGCCAAGGCCTCTCCGGCGTGGCCGCAGCCTCGCAGAGCCCACCCTGCCCACGCCTGGGGGGCAGCAGGCTCCCCAAACAGCGCCCTCAGCCGGCGAAGGCGCGATCTGGAGCCAGGAACGACAGCCGCCGCCTGAGCCTGTGCCAGAAACAGCCGCCCCCCCCCCCCCCCCAGGCTTGGCTCCGGGCTGCCTCCCCGAGGCCGGGGCTGCGGGCCTGGGTGTGCTTGGGCTGTGGCATCACAACAGACGGCAGGTGCCAACCCCGGGGCCTCGGCACGCTCGCCTGGCACTGCAGGTCTGAGGGGGCGGAAGCGGGGAGAGCCTGGGGAGGCGGGGCGCGCTGTGCTGCTGCCCCCAGGGTCACGCGGTCGGCTCGTGGGCCCTGGCGCCCAGCAGAAAGCACACGGCACTGGAGAGCCTCGTTCCCCGCCCGTGTTCCAGGTCCTTCCAGACCCACGGCACAAGGGCTGTGTCTACCGCGCAGCCACTGCCCACGTGTCCACTTCACGTCTGCACACGGGCGGGGGAGGAGGAAATGGAAGTGTAGACTCGGCTCCTCAGTCCACACAGGCTCCGGCTGCCACGGAAACCCATCATCTGCAGGGAAGCACGCAGCACTGTCATAGAACATTCCAGAACAACCCTGGGGACTGTCACAGAGCATTCTAGAACACTGGGGAAGCGTGCAGGCTGTGCACTGTCATAGAACATTCCGGAACAACCCTGGGGACTGTCACAGAGCATTCTAGAACACTGGGGAAGCGTGCAGGCTGTGTACTGTCATAGAACATTCTAGAGCACCAGGAGAGGTGCGGAAGATATCCATCATAGAACATTCTAGAACACTAGGGGAGAGTGGCGGGAGACGCGCACATGCCCAGCAAGTGCCTGTTCACATTGTAGACAGCGGGAAAGCCACACGCGGACACTCTTGTGCACACAGGGACATGTAGCCACACACACACCAACATGCGTGTCCGAAGGAGATGTGTGTAGAGGGCCCCGCACAGTCACCTCCCTTCCCGGGGCAGAGTCCCACTGTCTGTACCCAGCCAGCCGTGGAGGACAGGGCCCGGCGTGGACAGGTCTGAGCCCAGGTCAGAGCGCAGGGCCCAGCGTGGACAGGCCTGAGCCCAGGGCCCGGTGTGGACAGGTCTGAGCTGAGGGTCCACCTCCCCCCGCCCCGCCCCGGGGACTCCGACTCACCGTTCTCCCGGTGCTGGAAGGAGGGGGAGAACTCTTTGGCAGTGATCCTGGCGATCCGTGCTTCCTCCTGGGCCTTCTGAGCCGCCGTGAGGGCCGCCTCGGCCTTGGCCCGGGAGTGGGAGGTCCTGGGGGGAGGGGCAGTGGTGAGGGCAGCAGGAAGCCACGGGCTGGGGTCTGAGAGCAGCCGGGGGGAGGGCTGGGCTGAGACCGGAGGCAGGCGCCCGCGTGTGTCCCGCCCCCTGCCTTTTGCTCGTTCCGTGCTCCCAGCAAACGGCACCTGCCCGTGTGGACCACATCTGTTCTCACGAGCCGACAGCCCACGCGCGTGCTCCGGGAGCCCAGGCCACACTGCGTGAGCGCCCCAGCCCCAGGGCAGGGGCCAGCGGGCCGTCCCCTGCTGGGCGAGGCGGGAGGGGACGCACTGCCTTCCTAGGCTTCTCCTGTGCTGTCCCCAGCAGGTGGCGGAGGTGGGGGCCGGGCTCTTCCTGCCTGCCACGCTGGCTCCACGCGGCAGTGCAGGGGCCGTGGGCACCGCTGTCCCGACGCCGGGGAAGCTGAGGCAGAATGCCCACCCCGGCAAAGTCTGCTTGGCTACCACAGCAAAACACCACAGCCGGTGGCTACGGGCAGTGGGACTGGAGCTGGCGGGCTGGGGCCAGGGCACCAGCGCAGGGTCTGGGGGATGCACTGTGGTCATGGCTCCTGGCTGCGTCCCCCGACCATCTCACAGCTCAAGCACCCCCCCAAAGGCCCCGGCACGCAGGAGTCTCTCAGCCGTGAACCCTGGGGACACACAACCAGGCCGCCCGGCCCTCCGTCTCCTGCAGGGGCAGTTACTTGAGGCCGCAGGTTAGAGTGAGACCCCCAAGCTGCTCGGGACAGTCTCCTGTATTTAAATCCCACAGTGCTAATTTTTACTGGGAAAACTAAATCTGTGCCACACACGTGCACACACGCGCACACACACACACACACACAGAGTCCCATTAATCATGGCCCTGAACGCCTGTCCCAGGATGCCCCCTGCACGTCCCCAGGTTCCCCACCAGGTGTCGCCACACACACCACCTACTCCATGGCCCCTGGTGCACGCTGATCCCGCTGCAGACCCCCTCCGGCTCCCGGCATCCCCGGGCTCCCCTGGCAGGGGGCCATGGACTCAGGGGGAGCAAAGGCAGGGGGACTCCCCGAGCGCAGGACCCTCCCCTCCCCGGCCTGGCCGTCTGCAGAGGAGAGGACGAGGGGATGGATGCCGGTGAGCGAGCCTGGGGCCTGCCCCCAGGACAGGGACAGAGTCAGACGTCCTGGGCTCTGCTGAGCACCCAGAAACCAGCGTCTGCTGCTCTCCTCTGGGCGGGGGTGGGGTGGGGTGGGGTGTGTGTGTGTGTGTGTGTGTGTGGTGTGTGTGATGTGTGTATGTGTGGTGAGTGTGTGTATACGTGTGTGGTGTGCGTGTCTGTGTGTGTGTGTGTATTCATGTGTGGTATGTGTATATGTGCGTGTGATGTATGTGTCTGCACACGTCTGGATGTCACATGACTGCTCGGTCTCTCCCGATCAGGGCCCCCTCCCCGCCGTGCTCAGGGGCTGTACGCTCACTCCCACCTGGTGCGCCCCGTGAGGTCTGCAGGTCCCACCGAGGCCAGAGGGGTGGAGCCACTGCCTGGGCCTGGGGCGTGGCCTGCAGCCTGGGCGGGCCAGAGGTCCCCATTGATTTCTCCACCCCTGCACAAGACAGCCCCACCCTCTCACGGCTTCTGGGGGTCAGTGGGGGCCCTCAGCAGGAGAGCCATCCCCCTGCCTCCCCTGGCACTGGGACCGCCCCTTCTTGTCCCCCGCATCTCCAGGGCTGTGAGCCACACAGGACCAGAGACAGGGACTGCCGAGCTGCAGGGAGCGTCTCCCCAGGAGACAGACGCCAGTCAGGGCACCACACGGAGGGACGGAGCCGCCCGCTGATGTCCGGGGCAGGAGCCCATTGCACAGATGAGAACATGGAGGCTGCGGAAAGGCAGAGGGTTCGCCCAGCATCACATCCAGGGTGGCAGCGGGTCAGGGTCACGGCCCCAGGGACACAGCGGGCAGCCCAGCGGCTGCCTCTACTTGTGGCAAAGACCCGCTTCCTGGGGCCGGCACCGTGGCACGTGGGTAGGGCCGCTGCCTGTGACGCCAGCATCCCACACGGGCGCTGGTTCCAGTCCCGGCTGCTCCTCTTCTGACCCAGCTCCCTACTAGTGCCCCTGGGAGGGCAGCAGTGACGGCCCCAGTGCTGGGCCCAGCACCCACAGGGAGTGCATGTGTGTGGTGTACGAGGTGTGTGTGGTGTGTATGCTGCTGGCTCCGGGCTCCGGCCTGGCCTGGCTCTGAGTGTCGTGGCCGTCTGGGGAGTGAACCAGCGGATCAAGGCCTCTCTCTCTCCCCTCACCCTGTAACTCTGATTTCAAATAAATAAGTCAGTCTTTTTTTAAACAAATTTTTTTCTTTTACACTCCTGGGATTAATTTTAAGCAATTCAAAGTACATGTGTGTTACGTGTTATATGTCTTATGTGTGCTGCATATTGAACCATGACCCCCAAAACACACATGTGAACCATGCTCCCTGAAACACACATGTGACCACAGCCCCTGAAACACACACATGAACCACGTCCCCCTAAAAACACACGTGAACCATGGCCCCTGAAAAACACACGAAACCACAGCCCCCTAAACACACACATGAACCATGCTCCCTGAAACACACATCTGACCACGGCCCCTAAACACACATGAACCACGTCCCCTAAGCACACATGTGAACCATGTTCCCTGAAACACACATGTGAACCATGGCCCCTGAAACACGCATGTGAACCATGGCCCTGAAACATGCATGTGAACCACGGTCCCCTAAGCACACATGTGAACCATGGCCCCTGAAACACACATGTGAACCATGGCCCTGAAACACACACGTGAACCATGACCCCTGAAACACACATGTGAACCATGGCCCTGAAACACACACGTGAACCATGACCCCTGAAACACACATGTGAACCATGGCCCCTGAAACAAACATGTGAACCATGTTCCCTGAAAAACACACGAAACCACAGCCCCCTAAACACACACATGAACCATGCTCCCTGAAACACACATGTGATCCACGGCCCCTAAACACACACGTGAACCATGCTCCCTGAAACACACATGTGATCCACGGCCCCTAAACACACACGTGAACCATGGCCCCTGAAACACACATGTGATCCATGGCCCTGAAACACACATGTGATCCACAGCCCCCTAAACACACACATGAACCATGGCCCCTGAAATACACACATGAACCACGTCCCCCTAAAAACACATGTGAACCATGGCCCCTGAAACACACACGTGAACCATGGCCCCTAAAAACACACATGTGAACCATGATCCCCGAAACACACATGTGAACCATGGCCCTGAAACACACATGTGAACCACGTCCCCTAAAAACACATGTGAACCATGTTCCCTGAAACACACATGTGAACCATGGCCCTGAAACACACACGTGAACCATGACCCCTGAAACACACATGTGAACCATGGCCCTGAAACACGCATGTGAACCACGGTCCCCTAAGCACACATGTGAACAAGCTCCCTGAAGCACACATGTTGGGGCCCCTGGTGCCTGTGACTGTGACCTTGCTGGAGCTGGGGTGTGCGCCAGGCCGTCACATCAGAACGAGTTGCGTTGACCCACTGCATGGTGCCCCTTGTGACACAGGGGAGTCGGGGGTGGGGCTTGGCCTCACGGCTAAGATCCCTGCATCCCGCCCTGGAGAGCCTGGGTCTGAGTCCTGGCTCCAACGCCAGCTGCCTGCCAACGCACACCGGGAGACGCAGGTGGTCCAGGAGTTGCCCTGCCCCCCACGTGGGAGAGCTGCCGTGAGGTCCCAGCTCACAGCTTCGGCCCCAGGCACTGGGGCGTGAACCAGGGGCTGGCAGAGCAGGGTCCCTCTGCTTCTCCCTAAAATATGTGGGGGGAGGGGGCTGGGACTCAGAAGCAGCCTCACGGGGAGGGAGGGGATATGAGGACACGGAGGCCAGAGGCCTGGGCAGCCCCTCGTGACAGCCGCCCCGGCGTGGCCCCACCCACACCCTGCCCTTATCCTCCGGGCCTGGGAGACGGAACGTCCTGCAGCCCACATCCCAGTGTGCAGCATTGCCTGCTGGCCATTCAGGCACCCTGGAGTCACACTCGCGCCCTTGACTCCGGCCAGCCCACTGCGCCGGGCCCAGGGGTGCCGGGACTGCTGGAGTTCCATGGAAGAAAGCCCCCGGCACGGTGTGTTGGGAGCCAGGCCTGCGGCGGCTGTGCCAGCCCAGGGAGGCGGCCCAGCCTGAGCAAGCCTCTCTCCCTGGTTACCGTTGCCAAGGCAACCCCACCTCTTCCAGGGAGGCAGCGGGTGGACCGGGACCCAGGGCCCCCTCCCGCCTGCAGCAGACAGGCTGGGCAGCTGGAGGAGGCACCACCGGGCCCTGTGCCCAGTGCCGGTAAGAGTCTGCAGGCAGCCTGGCGCCAGCCTCTGGCCACTGCTCCAGGCAAGCCACCTTCCTCCCAGGTCTCACCTGGCAAACCCGGAGAGAGGAGACATGTGTGCCAGCCACTGCACCGGCACAGCCCGCAGCCCCCGTGGGAACGCAAGAGCCACCCGGCTGGGACCCGGGCTTCTGGAGCCGTGGGGCCCCGTGCTGAGCACGCTGCTCTGAGACACCAACTCGGGGGCTCCCCAGGCCAGGCTGCGAGCACGGGTCGAATTGGCAGACGAAGACCAAGGCTGGCGGCAGCCCACGGCGAAAGCCTTCTCCCGAGAGCCATCACAGCCCCGCCCGCCTGCCCCGACGACGCAGGAGCAGGGAGGGGGAGGGGAGGGGTCACGCTAAGCAGGGCCAGCGATCAGAGCCGCAGGTGCCCAGGTGGTGCCCCAGCAAGGCCACAGAGGGCCGCCCCGTACCGCAGGCCTGACTGGACAGAACCTGGGGGCATGGGAGGAGCTGGGCTCTGTGGACCCTGAAGCATGGGGGCCCCCTTCTCTGAGACGAAGGGAGCAGGCCTCTGTGGCTGGTGCCACGGCCCTCCCAGGCCCAGGGAGAGGCTGCGTTAGCTGCTGGGCATCTGCCTATGGGGCACAGGGGTTTGCACCTGGTCCTCGCATCCAGCCCTCCAGGTGCTCCGTCCAGGCCTCCAGGCAGGGGTGGGGATCTGGCTGCCGCCCCGAACAGCAGCACTCACACGTGGGAATCAGGGGGACGTGTCACCTCACTGCCCATTAGGCACAGGGAGCGAGCTGGCGGGGGCCAGCACCGGGCATCCTCGGCCCCAGCTAGCACAGCCCTCCCCCCCTCCACGTTCCAGCCTGGGGGAGTCCACGCTGTCCCCAGGCTAACGACTTGGAGACCCACCCCAGCTGCTACAGCTGGGAATAGAGACCTGGCCTCTGCCTCCCTCCACCCCTGATACAGCTGGGGATGAGAGACAGACCCAGCCAGCAACCCTGGAGCTCAGAAAGCCAGGGGAGCCCTAGCCAACCAAGAGGGTCTGCCTGCACCTCCACAGAGGCTGACCTGGTCAGGGAGGGCTTCCTGGAGGAGGCAGATGCGAGCTGGGATTTGAAGGCTGCACGAGATGCGAAGGCTGAGGGTCCCGGGTGGTACCTGAGGGGGTCCCTCCAGGGGCTGGAGGTCAGCGTGTGCCCACGGCCAGAGCAGAGAAGGCTGGACTGGGGGCTGCGCCACAGGCCTTGTCACCCCCCTAGGACCTGCTGGGGACTCCAAGGAACTGGCAGCTGAGGTGGGGGTGGCCTGGGGGGAAAGGGCAGGGACCCCGCGTCCTTACAGCCACAGCCACCGTGGGCCCACCCTCCACGGAGTCTGACTCTCCCACGGGGCCTCAGGCAGCGCTCCCAGCTCCCCAGGGGCCTGCAGGCGCTGGGTGGGGCTCGGCCTGGATCTTACAGTCTTTGCCTTAGCCAGACACCTCCCTTAGGTTTCCCACGTCGTCCGTTTGTGACAATTCTGCCTATTACGAGGAAAAGGCCTGGCCGGGCCAGAGCCCAGAGCTGGGGAGCAGGACCCCAGGGCAGGAGGCTGCAGACAGGAGCCGGGTCCCGTGGCGTGGCACACGTGTGTCTGTGTCCACGCACCCACCCTGGGAAGCTCAGCACGCACATGCTGCTCACAGCACAGCCTTCCTGTCCTCTGTAGCTAAATGTGCAGCTCGTGGAACGCGTATTGGGGAGCCACAGATGGACCCAGACGGCTTTACACTAAGAGGCACCGTCTTCCAATGCTCCTCTGTGGACCCCTGAAGGCCCCGCACATGGCCTCTTCCAGCAGGGGGCTGCCTTCTGCTGTGAGGGTCGTGGTCTGGCCGTGACCGCCCCACCCCTGCACACCTGCCGTGAGGGATCTGGTCTGGCCGTGACCGCTCACATACCTGCCTGAGGGATCTGGTCTGGCCGTGACTGCCCACACACCTGCCTGAGGGATCTGGTCTGGCCGTGGCCACCCCACCCCGCACACCTGCCTGAGGGATCTGGTCTGGCCGTGGCCGCCCCGCCCCTGCACACCTGCCTGAGGGATCTGGTCTGGCCATGACTGCCCACACACCTGCCTGAGGGATCTGGTCTGGCCATGACTGCCCACACACCTGCCTGAGGGATCTGGTCTGGCCGTGGCCACCCCACCCCGCACACCTGCCTGAGGGATCTGGTCTGGCCGTGGCCGCCCCGCACACCTGCCTGAGGGATCTGGTCTGGCCGTGGCCGCCCACACACCTGCCTGAGGGATCTGGTCTGGCCGTGGCCACCCCACCCCGCACACCTGCCTGAGGGATCTGGTCTGGCCGTGGCCGCCCACACACCTGCCTGAGGGATCTGGTCTGGCCGTGGCCGCCCCGCCCCTGCACACCTGCCGTGAGGGATCTGGTCTGGCCATGACTGCGCACACACCTGCCTGAGGGATCTGGTCTGGCTGTGGCCACCCCCCACACGCCTGCCTGAGGGATCTGGTCTGGCCATGACTGCCCACACACCTGCCTGAGGGGTCTGGTCTGGCCGCCCCGCCCCTGCACACCTGCCGTGAGGGATCTGGTCTGGCCATGACCACCCCACCCCACACACCTGCCATGAGGGATCTGGTCTGGCCATGACCACCCCACCCCACACACCTGCCTGAGGGATCTGGTCTGGCCATGACTGCCCACACACCTGCCTGAGGGGTCTGGTCTGGCCATGACTGCCCACACACCTGCCTGAGGGATCTGGTCTGGCCGCCCCGCCCCTGCACACCTGCCGTGAGGGATCTGGTCTGGCCATGACCACCCCACCCCACACACCTGCCATGAGGGATCTGGTCTGGCCATGACCACCCCACCCCACACACCTGCCATGAGGGATCTGGTCTGGCCGTGGCCACCCCGCCCCGCACACCTGCCTGAGGGGTCTGGTCTGGCCGTGGCCGCCCCGCACACCTGCGTCCGCGTGTGCAGCGGCCGGCAGGGTCAGTGTTCCCATGGTCCCCGGCGCCGTGGAGGAACCACCTGCTCCCCCGGGCGGGGCCACGGGCGCTGTCCGGGCTGGGAGGGCCCTGCTCCCGCAACTCATTCTTCCCGACTGGATTCTCGTTCCAGTTTCACTCTACGAATCTGATGAGTGAGGCTTTACTTTCTGGCTGATTTTTATTTCTCAGGTGCTTTTTAAAAAACATTCCCGGAGAAGCCGAGAGACGGGGGGGGGGGGCGCCCCAGCTGCCGCCGGGCGCGCAGGGCAGGAGCTGGCACCGGGCGCGGTGGGCATGCGGGGGTCTTAAGGGCCAGCCACGTGCCCACTCCCCTGCACAGCCTGCGCCACTGTGCGTGGACGCGCTGTCCGCCGAGGCAGGGATCGGACCTGTGCGGTTCGCCCACCCCCGGGTGCCTGGGGTCTTCCTGGCCCGTCCGGGTGGGGGAGGACGCCCTGGTCCGCCTCGTGGGGACCAAGCTCCGCCAGCGGCCGGGGCAGCCGGGGCCTCCTCGCAGGAGCTGCCGTGGCCGGGCGGGGCCGGGGTCGGAGCAGCCCACGACCCCGCAGCCAGGTCGGGTCGGGCGCCTCGTCCCGGTTACCATGACAACCGCGGCTCAGGAGACACCGGAGTCCCCCAGAGAAGGGGCTCAGCCGGGCGTCTAAGTTCAGACCCGGCGCCCCACCTCCGCCCCTCACCCCACGCCCCGACCCCCGCACACCAGAGACTGGCAGACCAGGGCCCGCGACAGCCCAGCCAGCCACTGAGCATGCGCGGCGGTCCAGCCCGCCCCGCCCCACTGAGCATGCGCGGCGGGTCCAGCCCGCCCCGCCCCACTGAGCACGCGCGCGCGGCGGGTCCAGCCCACCCCCTCCCCACTGAGCATGCGCGGCGGGTCCAGCCCGCCCCGCCCCACTGACCGTGCGCGGCGGGTCCAGCCAGCCTCTGAGCACATCTCTTCTCGCTCTCCAGTCAGGGGGACCCCGTGAGCCGCAGCCGCGTGGGGCTGGGCGGAGAAACAAACACTCATACAACCCGCCTCCAAGATACGCCCTGCCCGGGGTGCCCGGGCGCGCTCACGACCCCCAGGGGAGGGGCACTCATGAACGGGCCCTGGGTCCCGCGCGGAGTGCACAGGCCAGGCGGTCCCCGCACCCGGCCCCCGCCACAATGCACGGGGCCGGGGGACTCCCCTGCTCTCCACCCTGGTCTCCCACGGGTGGGCGGTGCTGCCGGGCCGCTCCGACCCCCAGGCACCAGGTCCCCGCTGGGGCAGAGGGCACCGTGGCAGACCCCCTGTGCCCACGGGAGCCAGGCGACCCCTCGGGGTGGGGGTGAAGGGGAGGACAGGGGGCCTGTATGTGAGCCCAGGCTCCCAGAGCCCAAGTCCACGCCATCGTCCTCCGGGCTCGCCCGTGGGCCTAGCCCAGGCTCCCAGAGCCCAAGTCCACGCCATCGTCCTCCGGGCTCGCCCGTGGGCCTAGCCCAGGCTCCCAGAGCCCAAGTCCACGCCATCGTCCTCCGGGCTCGCCCGTGGGCCTAGCCCAGGCTCCCAGAGCCCAAGTCCACGCCATCGTCCTCCGGGCTCGCCCGTGGGCCTAGCCCAGGCTCCCAGAGCCCAAGTCCACGCCATCGTCCTCCGGGCTCCCTCTGGCCGCAGCACCGCCCGTGGGCCTAGCCCAGGCTCCCAGAGCCCAAGTCCACGCCATCCTCCTCCGGGCTCCCTCTGGCCGCAGCACCGCCCGTGGGCCTAGCCCAGGCTCCCAGAGCCCAAGTCCACGCCATCCTCCTCCGGGCTCCCTCTGGCCGCAGCACCGCCCGTGGGCCTAGCCCAGGCTCCCAGAGCCCAAGTCCACGCCATCGCCCTCCGGGCTCCCTCTGGCCGCAGCACCGCCCGTGGGCCTAGCTCGCCATCCCTGGAGAGGGAGGGGAGGGGGAGGGGGAGGGGGAGGGGCTCCGCGGAGAAATTCCCGTTCTTGGTCACTCCTGAGTAGTCCTTATGGTCCCTCCCCAGATAAGCTCAGACTGCGATCCGGGTTTGCACACCCCCCCCCCACCCAAGCTGATGGGTTCCTGGGGGGCGGGGTCGGGCGCGAGGCAGCCCCACACAGGCTCTTGTCACCCCGGGCCTGAACATACCGCCTCCTGTCCACCGCTCCTTAAGTCAGCCCCTGTGGCCGCAGGTACAGCAGAGGCCGGCCGGATGGCCGCGGGCACAGAGGGACCTGAGCGGGAAGCTGGCCGAGCAGCAGCGGGGGCCCTGCCTGCGGCTGACACAGTGAACGAGACAGAGGCCAGGCTGCACGAACCCCGGCTCAGAAAGGCCCAGTGCTGACCCAGGGAGCTCCTGACCGCTGCTGGGCCCCTGGGGTGCAGCGGCTACACACCGGTCACTCTCTGCTCCAGAGGAGACGCTGAGCCTCACATGGGGTCTTGGGACTGGGCAGAGCTGCGCCAGAGCCGGGCACCACAGGAAGCTGCTCAGCAGGAGGGACGGGGAGACAGGGAGGGAGCTCTTCACAGCCCTGGGCGCAGGTGCGCGGTGGACAGGCAGGCGTGGCTGCCCCAGGGACTCTGGTCAGCCGGTCCCACCTGGATACTTGCTGTGGGGCCCTGGTGCATTTCGTAGTCTCTGTGCCCAGGTTTAGCACTGGCGAGCCCTGTACCGGGTCCCTGGGCACCCCCACTTTGCAGGAGAGAACGCGGGGGTACACGGGAGGCTAAGCACCTGCGCAGGTGACAGATGGGCAGCCGGGTCAGGACGGGGAGAGCGGTGCCCTTCCCCACTGGGCCGGGCAGACACGAGGGTTTCCTGCAGAGTGGAAGGGCACCAGGGACTGTGAACACCTGCCCCACAGCCAGCTGCTTTCTGCCCTCTGCCCCTCTTCTGGGTCTGAGCCAGCAGGAGGTAAAGACAGGCAGCCCCCCGCCCCGAGGCTTCCTGCACCCGTGCGGAGTGGCGTGGCTGGAGCGGCCCGGCTAGACCGCGCTGCTAATTTCAGTTCTCCGAAGGCAGAGCTGCAGGAGCCCTAACCTCGGGGGAGCGGGGAAACCATTAATGAGATGTTTGTAACCTTGTGCGGCTCCCTGGGGGCCAGGCCCCGCCAGGGCGGGAGCAGCTGGGGGTGGGGGCAGCCTGGTCCCTTCTTTCCTCACCATGGGAGGGTAGGGGAGGCAGCACCTGAGCCAGTTCTAACCTGCTCCTGTCACTGTCCCCAGACGCTTGGCCAGGACAGCGGGTTTTCTCCTGTTTTACAGAAGAGGAATCTGAGGTGTTTGGAACTGTGACGGAGACGGGACTGGTGTGAGCCCTCTCTGGGGATCCCGACCCCAGGAGGCGTCCTCGCCTCCCTCACTTACACAGGGTGAGGGCTCAGGGACCGACCAAGCTGAGAAGGTTCTAGAAAGGGCATTTGCCGAGAGGCGATGTGCTAGGCGTGGGAACCACTCCCAGCACTGTGCAGAAGGGGGCCTGGAGGGGGGACCCGGAACCAGACCCAGGAGACTCAGCCGCGATGCCTGCCCGCTTCATCTCAGGGGCCTCGACTGGGTGGCGTCGTGGGCGAGCCCCGGACAGACGCCCGTGAACCCAGCCGCGGCTGCCAAGGCCAGCGTGGGGGTGGCCAGGAGCCCGTCCTCTCCAGGAGGCGGGGGAGGAGCAGCAGAGCGTGATTCTGGTCACCTGACGGGGCAGGTGCCACGGGCTGGCCTGCAGAGGGGTAGTCCCCTGCCTCACCCCGGGGTCTGCAGCCGCGGGCACTTGCAGGTGTGACCAGGCTGGACCCCGAGACGAGGTGGCCCGGTCCCCCGGCACCCCTGTGCATCACAGCATCCTCAGGGGAGGGGCCGCGAGACACCGCGACAGCAGAGAAGGCAGAGGTGGGGGTGACGCGGCCGCAGCACGGCCCTCCCTGCTCGTCCCTGCTGGACTGAGAGGGGACCTCTGATTACGCCCAGCCCAGCCATGAGGGAGGCCTGCAGGCCTGGGCGCTGACCGCCCAGGCCAGGCATTGCAGGGCGTCCGAGACAGGACTTCAACCCCGCCCGCCTCGGTTTCCCCATCGGCACTCTGCAGGCAGTACCACCACCAGCTCCGGGGCTGTGCTGAGGCTCCATCATGGTCACCGTGGACCTTGACTAAGAACAGGCCCTGCTGGCTCGCCCAGGCACCTGCACGGCTCAGCACCGGGGGGGACGCGCCCGCTGGGAGGAGGCCAGCACTGAGCTCCCAGTGCCCAGCCCAGCCCAGCCAGGATGGCGTCATGATGACCAGCACTCCAGCTGGGCATGGAACGTCCTGGGGCGGAGCGAGGCAGGGTCTCGGGACAGCGGGGAGGGGCACGCTCACAGGCACTGTGCGTCCCTGCAAGGCCCAGCCCCTCCCATCCTCACCCTCTTCTTCAGGGCACCCTGACCCCCAAGGGGGAGATCCAAGCCTAGGGCTGCATGGGGGAGGGGGTGGGGTTCCCTACTCCAGGCCTGTCACAGCCTCCAGGGGCGGGGGGGACATCGGAGGCGCGAAGGAGCCAATGTCACCTCCAGGACCAGGTTCTCCATGGCAGCCTGGCCTGTGCGGGTCACCGCTGAAGCCAGAGGGTGAGCCTGGGCGCGGTCGGCTGGCGGCAGGAGGCTCTAGTCTATGGCAGGCAGCGTCTCCCTCCTCAAGTCTCAGAGATGGTGTGGGACGAGGACTAGGCAGCTCTCAGTGTCTGCATTCAAGAAGCAACCATTGAGTGCCGGCTGTTTGCCAGGAGCCAGCAGGCAACCTGCCCTAGAGAGGTCCAGCAGTCAAGATGCTGAGTGGCCTGCGGTGGAGTTCGGGGGTGCGGCTCGCCCCCAGGGCCTCAGATGCTCCCACGGGCACCTGGGCCTGGGTCCAGCCCTCCCATCTCCCCCCAGACCCCGGACAAGCCAGGGAACCCCAGGCCTCAGTTTCCCCAGTGTAACCTGGGGTCATAGCACCCATCTCACCATGGTCCTGGGGCGGGAGAGCGAGTGGTCAGCACCAGGCCTGGTTCACCCCTGGGGTCCTCACCTCTACTGGCTGATCAAAGATGGCCACTTGTTCAGTGGCTGCTACCCACCAGGCAGTCCCTGTCCAGCGGATGCTGTGGACATGCTCAGAGCCACTGGTCCCACGGCCCCCAAGCAGGGGCTCCACTCGGACCCCGGGAAAGCCAGTGATGACCGGACGCAGGTCGGCCTCCCCCGGTCCAAGGAGACCCGGGTGGCGTCAGGGGACGTGGGCCCTTGCCATCCTGTCGTCCATCTTCCAGGTCCGCACAGGAGGTGGAGGCGCCCGCCCCACCCAGAGCCCCTGGGGCTGCTGGCCATCAACATCACAACCCCTCAGCTTGGCCGCCAGTGGAAGTCCCGGGACCTCCTTTAATGTCCAGCCTCCGGGGGCCGCTGGCTCCATGCCGTGAGGCCCTGCTCTGGGGAGTCCTCCTGCCCACTCGGGCACTGCCGGGGCCTGCCAGGGACTTCAAGGGCGGCAGGTGAGAGCCTGTAGCCGGCTTGGGAGCGCCCGTCTCCCCATCAAGGCCAGGGGCCGGTCACCGCAGACTCGGCCGCAGCCTACCCACAGCCTGGGAGCCAGGCCTGGTGTCCACTCCCCTTCATGGAGGAGGACACTGAGGGTCTGAGGGGCAGCTGGGGTGGGGCCGGGACCTGAAGCTCCCCTCCCCACTGAGACCAAGGAGCAGATCAGCCACCAGCATGAAGCTGAGCTCTGGGACTGAGCCCCAGACTCAACGCTGGGCTGGGGGGACAGGCCTGGACAGGGAGGGGTCGGGTGCACACGGCTGAACCCGGCGCCTGAACGTGGCTGAGACGCAATGTTTACGGTGTGCACGTTCTGTCACCGCTTCCTAAAAGTGACAAAGAACGAGGGCCAGAGAAGCCCGGGCGGTCCTTCAGGTCCAGAGTGCGGTCCACTTGCTGAGGGACACCCTGCAGACCCAGCTGAGCGGGGGACCCCAGGCAGCCCGGCCGACAACGCTCTTGCCCGCCCAGGACAGACACACCAATCGACTGCTCGCGCCAAGCCAAGCTCAGCCTCGGACCCTTCTCAGACTCCCGGCAGCTGCTGCCAACGCCAAGCACTGATCTCCCACGGGTGACTGGACGCCAGGTGGGGCCATGTGACAAGCGGGTCATGGAGACTGGCGCTTAGTCCTCCCGTGGCTACTCCATGGGGCACCAGGCGGCCGGGCCTCCCGCTGGGCAAGTGACCTAGGGGAGACCCTGAGTCAGGGAGGAGGCGGCCTGCAGAGCGGCCAGCCGCTGCCCCACCCACCCAGGCTCCATGGCCCTGGAGGTGCAGCTGTGTCCCCGTCCACTTGTCCGGGGCCTCCACGCCGTCCAAATGCCCACACGTGGTCTGGGTCCTTCCCTCTCTGTGGCCGTCCACTGTCATCCCCTAGGCGCACATCAGAGGAGTTCAAAGGTGGACAGAGACATGGCCAGTGCAGCAGGGACGCCGGCCCCTCTCCCCGGCAACCAATGGCGCCCTCCCCGACAGCGCAAAAGCCCCGACCGTGGCTACACACGTGGACACCGGACTGGCTCCATTCGCAAGCTGCCTTGCAGCCGCAGCCACATGATGGGGTTTTGACCAATGGGGTGGGGGGGAGAGCGAGTTCCACAGGTGACTCCCAAGGGACAGCTGTCCCTGTCCCTGTCCCACAGGCACGGGGACTGGTCACACCTGAGACGCAGCTGCTCCACAGGGCAGGGGCCGGGGGTGGAGGGGCTCAGGCTTCTCCTGGTTCAGCCGGTGCCCGTCTCCTGAGAGCACAGCCAGGACAATGCCGAGCCTGCCGCTCCCTGATGTGACCGCATCCACCTGTGACACTCGGCACACGGGTGACACCACGCATCCACTCCCAGTGCCACTTCACGCCCTAAAGGCAACCTGTCCCGGGAGCTGTCAGTTTCCTGCTGTCACCCAGCCCCCGTCCCTGTTCCAGAAGCTTCACACCAGGGAATCACACCAGGCTCGTGCCCTCGTGTCTGCCCCCTCCCCTCGGCGGGACGAGCACAGGGCTTGGGTGCGCAGTGTGGGGCTGAGCCTAACCGGCCATGCAGTGTGGCCTGGCCGTGTCCTCCTCTCTCACCAGGCACTGTGGACGGAGCTGGGGGCCCCTGGACTCCCGTGGTGACCGTGCTTGGGGACAGGGCCTTGGAGCAAAACCCGAGGTTGAGCAACGTTGCAGGTTAGGGCCTGAGGGCCCCGGGCTGGTGGCCTACGCGGAGGAGGAGGCTTCCCCGCCCCAGGACAGCCACGTGTGGACAGCAGGTGGCACGTGGGGTGAGGCCCTGGCCAGGGCCCAGCCGGACTGCCGCCATGTCCCAGGCATGCAGGCTTCCAGACGTGAGAAGTACAAGCCTGCTGCACAAACCGCGTAGTCCATGGTGTTCGACACGGCAGCCAGGGCAAGACACCGGGCACGGGGAAGACGTGCTGCCGGCAGCGGACAGCGAGGGCCCGAGGCACTGGTGGGGTCCCTGCCCCGTCCGAGGCACTCCGGGATGGCCAGCCGCGGGTCTCTCCCGGCACTGACCACCTGTCCAGGTCCAGGTCGTTGCCGGGAACAGAGAAGCGAGCGCGTGCTGAGCAAGCAGCCAGGCCTGGCCCGAGCTGGCCCTCAGACCCCACGCCCAGGGAGGAATCCACACCCCCGTCCGGGAGCCCCCAGCTGTCTGTCCTGACGCTCAGGGCTTCCTTCTTTGGAACCAGCTGCCCAGCTCAGGGTGGTGAGGGGCAGAACCTTCCAGAAACGCCCTTGCCACTGCTTCTGCTGTGGGTCCAGCTGCACAGAGCAGCGCAGCCTCCTCTGCCGGGAACCGGATGGAATGATGCCTGCATGGCCACAGGGCTCTGGGAGGCAGGTGCACAGAGACCCTGGCAGTGGGCCTGGCTCACAGCGGCCACTTGGATGACCAGCTTGGGAGGGAGATCCAGGGCCAGGGCACCCAGCACCCCCCGAAAGATCCATGGCTGGGCCACACTGCTCCACGGTGACACCCACCTTGGGCAACCACACTCAGGTGATGCGTGGGAACCCTGGCAGGGGGCTGGGGGGAGGGCCCCAGCGAGAGCAGCAGGTGGCGGCTGAGACCCCCCACGCACGTGGTGCCAGCTCGTGCCACCACAGCACGTCACGGGGAGCACAGCGTGGCCCTGGCTCGGCTCCTGCCGCGCTGTCGTGGCTCCCTAGGGAAACGGAGGTGAGACTAAGCACCAGGAAGCTGAGGCCCAGCCAAGCAACACCTCCTTCCCGGGTGGCCGAGCAGGAGGCCCGATTCACGGACGGTACAGAAGGCAGCAAGGGCCCCGGGCCCCGCCTCTGCGGGCTCTGCCAGGCAGCGTCTGTCCCAGCTGCAGCCGACCTCCAGGGAAAAGCCCGGCAGGGCCCTGTGACCCCCACGCGCCTCCCCGTGGGCCCAGGTGGACGGATGGGAAGCCCAGGCTGAGGAAGGGCCTGTGGACACTGCGGCCGCCAGCGGCTCGTTGGAGGCGACGGCTCAGGCGCGGCTGCAGGTGCTTCTGCCAGCAGGTGGCCAGTGGACGGGTGTGGTCACACTCGGGCGGGCCGGGGGCTGCTGGCCCACAGGATGAGGCCGAGCGGTGAGCAGAAGCCATAGCGGCATCTCTGTGCCGAGAAGGCCTGTGTAGCTGGCTGGTGGCGCACGGCAACCTGCCCCACGGACACCATAGCCAACACAGCAGCACGGGGGCCCTGGGGAGGCCGGGGCACACCGAGCGGTCCTCCCGCCGGGCCCGCCCAGCTGCGCCTGGGGGCGGAGTCCTCTGCTCATCTTATCTGACGGACAGACGTGAAAATCATGGCTGAGGCGAAGGCTTGCGTGAGGTCACACTGCACAGGTGGGCCGGGCTGGCAGCCCACGACCCCTCACGACCCCGCATGGCACAGGTGGGCCGGGCTGGCAGCCCACGACCCCTCACGACCCTGCATGGCACAGGTGGGCCGGGCTGGCAGCCCACGACCCCTCATGACCCTGCATGGCACAGGTGGGCCGGGCTGGCAGCCCACGACCCCTCACGACCCTGCATGGCACAGGTGGGCCGGGCTGGCAGCCCACGACCCCACACGACCCTGCATGGCACAGGTGGGCCGGGCTGGCAACCCATGATCTGTACCTGCTCGGGTGCGTCCATCTTTGTTAGCAAACCAACTTCTCCCTCCCCCATTCCCGTACCTGCCGCGTACCAAGAAGGCAAGTAAATAAAAACAGACCCATAGGCTAGAGCCCGACGCAGGGGCAGAGTCAGGGCCTGGGGTCACAGAAAGGAGGCGCCCAGTTCCTCTGGGAGGCGGGGCGAGCTCAGAGAGGTGCGTCTGAACCGGAGTGGGGAAGGAAGCGTGTTCCTAGGAGGGGTGGCGGCCTGGGGCATGTGTGGATGGCCAGGGGCGTGTGTGGATGGCCAGGGGCGTGTGTGGAGGGCCAGGGGCGGGTGTGGAGGGCCAGGGGCGGGTGTGGATGGCCAGGGGCGTGTGTGGAGGGCCAGGGGCGGGTGTGGAGGGCCAGGGGCGGGTGTGGATGGCCCGGGGCGGGTGTGGAGGGCCAGGGGCGGGTGTGGAGGGCCAGGGGCGGGTGTGGATGGCCCGGGGCGGGTGTGGAGGGCCCGGGGCGGGTGTGGAGGGCCCGGGGCGGGTGTGGAGGGCCAGGGGCGGGTGTGGAGGGCCTGAGGCGGGTGTGGATGGCCAGGGGCGGGTGTGGATGGCCAGGGGCGGGTGTGGAGGCCAGGGGCGGGTGTGGATGGCCAGGGGCGGGTGTGGATGGCCAGGGGCGGGTGTGGCAGCCCAGGCCGCCGGCCAGAGGCTGGCAGGACACGAGGCCAGACTCCCTGGGGGATGGGAGGCCACGTGGGGCAGCCTGGCCTTCCTCCGAGGAACCTGACCGATGGAGAAGGCAGCTTGCTGCTCCTTCAGCCACCGTCCGGCCGGTCTGTCCACTGTGGAGACGGCGGCAGAGGCAGGAGGGTGCGCGGCTGCGGGCTGTCCCGGAGGAGGGCGCCACGGGGCAGGAATCGGGCGCCCGTCTCCCTGTTAGCTCCTCTTGGCGTGGTGAGGACAGCGGCCCTCCGTACACCCAGACCCCTGAGACCGGCCTTGACAACCGTGACCAGGGCAGGTCGCTGACTCGAGGGGCCTGGGGCTAACACCCTGGCCCTTCCTGAGGGCCTCCTGGTCCCCCGCTCCAGGGACTTTGCGGCCAAGAAGCCCCGCAGCTGCCTCTGTCCCCCCAGAAGATGCAGCTGCACCTGTCAGCCCAGCGGACCCGCATCACGCAGCAGGCGTCACCGGCAAGGGGGAGGGGGGTTTGGAAACGGCTCCTGAGGCCCAGCATCGCATCACTCGGGGGACATGCGTGTAAGTCTCCGTCTCAGGGCCTCCTGCACCCGGAGGTTTCACCGTGGCTGCGGCTTCGCCTGGAACGGCGGAGGGGGCCGATCTGGTCTCCACACCCCGCCGCGGCAGACGGTGACAGGGGATTCACACGCCCCCTCCGAGCTGGCCTGCGAAGCAGCCTCCCAATACCCCATCGGCCGCACTGGGGTTCGGAGCCGATTACGCAGTAAGAGGAGGAAGCTGACGGCGACACGCAGAAGGGGCGCCGGGGAGAAGCAGGTCTCCCAGGGAGGCGGGCAAGAGCTACAGCCACCCCCAACACTCACGACACTCCAGCCCTCGCGGAAACACAGACGCGAGTCTCGCTCCAGCCGGGCAGCTCAGCTGATGCAGGAAGCCAGGAGCATGGGGGTTCAGATCCGCGTTCGGGGTGGTGCTACTTTTTAGGTGGGATCACGACGCTGGAGCCGCAGGGCTGTTAGGACAGGAGCTACGCTTGTCCCACAGAGGCTGCAAGGTGAGGTGAGGCTTTGGGGGGAGGGTGGGCCTGGGTTCCCGAGGGTTCACCCCGCGAGGCTCCGTCTCCTCCACCTGCCACACCTGGCTCCCAGGTGTCTGCGTAGGGGCTGGCATGAGGACCTCACGGGGAGGGTCACTTCCCACCGCAGAGGCGGCGCACCCAGGAAGCAGAGGAGGTGGGCAGGTGGGTGAGCAGCTGGCCACTCCTGCCTTGGACACCCTGCGCCACGCATCACTGGGCGGGGGGCCCTGGCCTTGCTCAGGTTCCAATTTCCTTTTGCGCCACTCAAGGCAGCCTGGGAGGGAGGAGCCGGGAGGGGGGGCGCTGGCCGAGGGCGGTGTGGTTTGCTGCTGTCAGAGGCCACGGCCTGGGAGTTTCTTCTCCCACAGCCCCGGAGTCCAGCTGCAGGCAGGGCTGCAGGCCCCGTGTGGGCTGCGGACGGGGGCCCCCTGCCTCTCCAGCTCCTGGGCTCCCGTGCACGGCGGCTGCAGCACCAGCCTCCACCTCTGTTGTCACGGGGCTCCTCCAGGGACCGTGTCTCCTTCTTAATGTTTGCTTATTTTCATTTATTTGAAAGGCAGAGTGAGACAGACAGACTTTTCCATGGCTGTCCTGGACTCCGTTCCTCCCCAGCCCTGAAGCACAGGGCCCCTCCTCAGGGGACTGTGGCCCGAGGGGCACAGCGGGGACTCCCCCCACCCCTGCCGTGAGGAGCTGATGGGTTTCCAGGCCTTAGCCGGCATCAGAGGGTGCCTCTGGCCACAGCCACGAAAGCCACGGCCAGACTAGGCTGAGGGAGGGTCAGGGCCAGTTCTACGCCTGGGGCCAGCGTGGTCCTGCCCCTGAGAGCGCCCCCCAGGGTCTACCACGTGAGGGAGCCCCCCAGGGTCTACCACGTGCCCCAGGGTCTACCACATGAGGGAGCCCCCCAGGGTCTACCACGTGCCCCGCCCCGGCCCCCACTGCGTCAGCGGCCACAGAGCAGAACCGGGCACCTCCTGCCCCCAGGGAGCTCACGGGCAGGGAGGCCGCCGACACGGGACACAAATATTTACCAAAGGCCCAACTTGTAGACGACCCCCAGAGAAGGCACCGAGCAGCCCACGAGCACACGGCACGACGCTGTTCACCTTTGGGGAGGTGGAGACCACAGCTGCGGTGAGACCCCGCCCCACACCCACTCAAAGGTGATCAGACAGCCGACAGTGCGCAAGAACCAGGACCCACACCACGGCCGCTGGCTCCGCAGCTCAGCATCCCACTCCTGAAGGAACCGAAGACATCCGTCCACGTGGAAATCCACGCACGGACGCTCACGCCAGCATCGTCCCCTCCTGCCCAAAACCGAGATGTGGGGGTGCTGTGGTGCAGCAGGTAAGGCTGCCAGCAACGCCGGCATCTCCCATAGGCGCAGGTTCGAGTCCCGGCTGCTCCACTTCAGATCCAGCTCCCTGCTGTGGCCCGGGAAAGCAGTGGGAGACGCCCGAGCGCCTGGGCCCCTGCACCTGCGTGGGAGACCTGGAAGAAGCTCCTGGCTTCGACCTGACCCAGTCCTGGCTGTTGCAGCCCTTTAGGGAGTGAACCAGGGGGTGGAAGACCTCTCTCTCTCTGTAACTCTGCCTTTTAAATAAATAACAGAAATGTTAAGAAAAAAGAAACAGAAGGCAGAGCCCTGCCGGCATCTGAGCCGCTGGATCCAGCTGTGCCTGCAGCCAACCCAGGGAGCAGGGTCCAAGGAGGCACCAGTTAGATGTGACTGATGTCAGTGGTGGAGTGCCGACGTCATGGCACACCCATCTGTCACAGCGCAGCCACGCCCCTCATAGGGAAGCCACGCCCATCACTGCCACGCCCACCACAGCACAGCCCCGTCGGTCCATCATAGGGCAATGGGGAAGCCACGCCTGTCGCCTGCCGCGTGGCCGTGGGCACACAGGAAGCCTCACGTGCTCAGTGCCACTGCTCAGTCCCCGAGTGGCGGTGCACAGTGTCACGCTCTGCTGTGAAACAGTGGCTGCACGGGGGTGGCCCCTGCCCGCTTCTCCCTCCCGCCTCTGGGGTGGGAAGTGCAGTAATTTTAGGGCTCCCCAGCGACTCTGCAGAAAGGGGCCCAGGGCAGAGCCTGGGGGTGCCTGACAGCAGGGGGTGCTCCTCCCACACCGGAGCCCTGGGCCCCGGCACCTGCTGTGAGACGCAGGTACAGTGCACAGGGCACGCGCGGCACCAGGTAAGGGTGAGGACGGGGATCGAACCCCGAGACCAGACGCTCCGGAGTGGGCGGGGCTGAACGCCGTCCCCGCCCCCAGCCACTCCACCTGCAGCCTGGAGGCGTCTGCTGACAGGGTCTTTGCAGGTGCGCGGATTAATCACCAACGGGGTTGGGGCTAGATCTAATGACCTGTGCCCTCACAGGCGGCAGAGACCGGGGAACGCGGCCACAGCAAGGCCAGCTGGGGCCACCGGGAGCGGGAAGGAGGGGAGGGGTCCTGCCCTGAAGCCCCTCCCCCCCAGACCCTGATTTAGGCTTCTGGTCTCCAGAGAGCACGTGAGCCACCTCGGCCTCGGCCACCTCCTCCATGTCACTGTCCAGCGGCTGCAGGACAGGCAGGCAGGGTCAGGAGCGCCCCTGGTGGCCGGGGCTGTAGTGCCACGTCTGTGAGCTCGCGGCACTGCCACCTGGAGCGGTCACCCCTCGGAAACCAAACCCACCGCACGTGGCTTCAGTCACCCTGGACTCTCCCTCCTGCGGCCACGCTCTGCCCGGGGGCCTCTCACCCAGGACTCCCGGGAGCGCGTTCCCACAGGGCTGAGGAGACGCCGTAGCCTCTCAGGGGCCCTCCAGCCCATGCCACTGACCACACGCGCCACCTGGGCAAGGGGAAGGAACCAGAGTCGGGGGAGAGGGTGCGGGTGGGATCCACGCCACGCTGGCATCAAACAGACATCTCAGACCCTCCGGGAGCACCGGGCGCACTGCTCCCCTCGAGTGCGAGAACTGAGCTCGGTGACCGCCCAAGGCCGTCGAGGCCTCCCCCGCCTGCTCCAGCACCACGTTACAAGCAAACCTAGTGCAGTGCCCCCCCCCAGGGGGGCCTGGAGGCCAGGGACCGGGGCCGTGTCCCACAGAGCCAGGTGGGGGTGTGCAGACGGCTAAGCCGCCCCCTGGCATGCCCGCATCCCTTACCCAAGTGCTCGTTCAAGTCCTAATCGCTCGGCTCCCAGTCCAGCTCCCTGCTAGTGAGTCCGGGATACGCGGATGACGGCCCACGTGCTGGGGCTCCTGCCACTCGTAGGGGAGACCAGGACGCAGTTCCCGGCTCCTGGCTTCAGTCGGGCCCAGCCCTGGCTGTTGAAGCCATTTGAGTGAGCCAGCAGAGGAAAGACCTCTCTCTCTCTTCCTCTTTCCCTCCTCCTCTCCCTCTCTCTCCCTCTTTCTCTGCCTTTCAAATAAATAACAACCTCTATGTATGTAACCTTTTCATATAGATAACAACCTTAGCATACATATTATATATAAAATAGATACAAACTTCGGGAAGGCTCACCACAGACAGAAGCCGTGCAGGGAGATGCACCTGCTGACTGCCCCGTGGGTTGGGCACAGTGGGGCATGAAGTCTGGGCTCGGGACCCACAGGCGGGAGCAGGAGTGCACGTGTCCAAGGGTGCTGAGTAACCGGTGCCCAGCGATTTGTGCCGAGGCTCTGGCAATGGCCACAGTGACCAGCGACCCTGGTGCGTGGGCCTGAGCTGGCAGCCTGACCACACCCTCCCCCGTGACCCCCAGGCATACACTACCACTCGCCCCCCCACCAAGCTGAAGCATCTCGCTCGTGGCCAGAGAGCAAACAGCTGAACCAGGAGTGGAGGGGCCAGGAACGGACTCCAGCCCCGGAGAGGCTGGGGGCTGGATTGGGGGAGAAGCCCCCGGGGCACTAGGGTCTCCCCTGGGGCCTTTAGAGCGCCAGCAGCTTCTCTTGGGAAGATCCCGTCCCATGGGCCCGGGGAATCCCAGACCCCCAGGCCCGGGTCTGCTGCACATGGCCGCCTGCCTCTCATCCCAGGTGCCTCCCCGAGGCCGGGTGCAAGCTGCCCTGGGATGAGGCAAGAGGCCTCGCGCCCCAGCTGACCGGCGGGCAGCTGCACATGAGGTCGGTCCAGACCCCCGGCGAGGGCAAGGACCAGGATGTGGGGGCAGGAGCTGGCTCCCCAGGGCCCCCCAACACCTGCCAGCCCACGGGGTGCCTCCAAGACACCAAATACACACCCAACGTCAAGCCTGGATCATGGGACTGGGGCTGTGGCACAGCGGGTTAACCCACCACCTGCAACACTGGCTTCCCATATGGGGCAGGTTTGAGACCCAGCTGCTCCACTTCTGATCCAGCTCCCTGCTAACGCACCTGGGAAAGATGGCCCAAGTCCTGGGTCCCTGCGGTCATGCTGGGGACTCAGAGGGAACTCTGGACTCCTGGCTTTGGCCTGGCACAGCCCAGGCCATTGCAGCCATCGGGGAGTGAACCAGCTGATGGACGATCTCTCACTCTTAAAAACAAACTAACAAACAAACCTGGACTTCTGGGACTCCGAGGCACAGCCCTGGGGCAGGCCTCGGGCCCGGCACCGCCAGCATTCCCACGCCCGTCCCCAGGCCGCGGCGGGACAGATGGGCCCGTGCTCCGGTGGAGGCAGGAAGCTGCAGGGCCTGGGAGCTGAGCAGCCACCAGTCGGGGCCAGGAGGGAGGCACCGTCCCCAGCCTGAGTGGCCTGCAGCTGCCCGAACAAATGGCCTCGACCTTACTGGTTTGAAATGCACATTTATTCTCCTGGACACCAAGAGGTCAGGTGCAAACGGAGCCTCACTGGGCTGACAGCTGGGCGCGGCTGGGCGTGGCTGGGCGTGGCTGGGTGTGGCTGGGCGTGGCTGGGCGGCTCCCAGAGGCTCCTGGCAGTTCCTGCCCCCCCCCCCCCCCCCCCGCGCGCTCTCGCCCCTCCTCCACCTGCAACAGCAGCGGAGCCTCTGCTGTGCTGTCTCCCACCTGCCCACACCAGGCACGTCCGGCCTCTCCAGCGCTGTTCCTGGCCTCCCCAGCCCTATGCCCCAAGCACAGGGGCTCAGGCCAGGCACACGTTGACTCTGGGCTCCTGGCTGTGGGCTTGGTGCCGTGGGCGGAGCTGTGGAGGCCACACAGGGATCCAGCACCTGCTACCGGCGACCGCCCACCCACACCGGGCGAAGCCACCAGGACCCCAGCTTGCCGGGCCCAGGAGCGTCCACCTGGCACCCTGGGGCATCTGTGAGCCCAAGAAGGAGAAGGCCCGGCGAGCTCTGGGGAGGACTGGGGCGTGGCTGCGGCGTGGGCATCTCCTTCTCGGTCACAACAGCCAGGGCCACCTCCTGGTCCCCGGTACTCAAGGAAGGGACGCAGCTCCCTGGGGAAGTGGGCCTCAGCGGTCGTGGTTCCCTCGCACACAGAACAGCGACGGAGCAGACGCCGCGGGCCCGGGGCAGACGCAGCCCCAGGCTCGTGGGGCTCCTGTTCCCGCAGACAGAGCCCCCTCCTCCGCCTCTCCTCCCAGCAGCAGGTCTGTGGGCGGCGTCACGGCCAGGCGGGGGTCTCCTCACCAGACCCCTGGGGCCCCAGAGGCACCCTGGCTTCCTGCATCCTGCACACAGACCCCTCCTCAACTTGGAGCCAGCAGAGCAGGGGCAAAGCGGCCACGACAGACCCCTCCCCCAGTCAGACCCCGGGGGCATCCATGTCCCTGTCTGGGCCGGGGGCTCGGGGGCTCTGGCACCAGCATTCACAGTGTGGCCACCACACAGGCCAGGTGTCCTCTGAGCCTGCTCTATGGCCAGCCGGGCAACCTGGGCACCTTCTGGATGAGAGCCGGGCCCGGGAAGACCGTGGGTGCCAGCCAGCCTGGAGCAGGGACAAGCTGCCAGGAGACTGGGATCAGCGAGTTGCCCGGCAGCTGGGCGCTGGGGTGGGGCTGCGGCGGGGGGAGCTGAGTGTCCGACGTGTGGCTCTAGCAAAGCAGGAGCCCCCCAGAGCTGCTGCTGCACCTGCTCCCACCTCCCAGGACCACCCTCCCTCACCCACCCTGCCCTGCCTGGGACCACCCTCCCTCACCCACCCCTGCCCTGCTGGGACCACCCTCCCTCACCCACCCCTGCCCTGCTGGGACCACCCTCCCTCACCCACCTCTGCCCCGTGTCTCCTCGGCCAAGTGACCAGCCTGGGGATCCCGATGACAGCACTAGCATCTGGAGCTTGAGGGAGGGGACACGGGTTCTTGGGTTCCCCCACCCCTGCAGAGTCTGGGGGGGCAGGGAGGCCACTGCCTCCCCACAAGCCCTGCGGGCCTCATGAATCACGTGATCTCCAGGACTCGGGCCCCTGGAGAGGACCCCGGCTCTCGCTGCCCTGGCTACGGGACGCAGGTTGGTCGTCAGCAGCTCTGCTCCCAGGACGAGAGCCCCACGCCCGCCGCACCCCCGCCGGAAGGCGCAGGGCCGACCCCACGCAGCCACTCCTGCTGGGCTGCTCCGACAAGGTCACAGCTCACCGCTGCACGCCTCGCCCAGCCCCCACACCCCGTGTCCAGGCCGGCACAGTGGCAGAGTCCGCCTGGGGCCGGTCTGCCCAGGGCTGGCCACTCTGCAGCCCCACGTGGCCACGGCACTCAGGCTCCAGTGGCGGCGGGGGGGGGCACGCAGCCATTCAGCTGCCGGCTTCCCCGAGGACCGAGGCCTCGGTTCCAGCCTGGCTTTTTTTTTTTCTTTCTTTTTTTTGTGCCGTGTTCTAAACCCATTGAGAAAATGCAGGAAACAGCTCCAGCCTGCAGCCCGGAGCGGAGGCCTGGCCGCACGTTGCCACAGGACACAGCCCGCCTCCTGGGGGTGACGCCAGGGACCAGGAGGCCAGGCCACACCCGCTGGCTCAGAGCGGCACCTGTGCCTGGCGTAGCGGCTGAGACCGCTGGGGCCACACCTGCCACAGCAGGCCAGGGAGTGACAGCGGCAGCCACGCGCTCGGCCCCACGGGGTCCTGATGGCCCAGCCTGCCGGGGGCTCGCCCAGTGGGACGAGGGCCCAGGGGTCTCTGAGAAGCAGGTGCGGGGGGAGGGCCCGACGGCATCTCTCCCAGACTCACTTTTGGCGCCAGGCTGTGCAGCTCAGAATGTGCTGGAAGACCCGCCCAGGAGGGGACCCGCCCAGGAGGGGACACGGGCAGCACCTCCCACCCGTGCACGTCTCAGGGCCCGCAGGTGGGCAGTGGTGGCGGGTTCAACCACTTCAGTGGGCCAGTCCCTATCCCACTGAGGGATGCAAATCCCACTCCTGGGTCCTTGGAACCAGGGGTCCACGTCACTGCCTGACACTCCAGCGCTGGCCCCTCCTGGTGACCCCATCTGTGCAGAAGATGAACCTGGGCTCGCGCTCGAACACCAGTCCCCCCCGCCCCCGCCTGACCTTCTGTTCACTTGGTAGAAACCTGGCCCAGGCGTCCCTGGAGGTACAGGTGCACCGGCCACACCAAGGCTGCTGGCCAGCGCCCCACGGGGCTGGTGACTCACTAGAGGAACTCGGTCCCGAGCTGGCCCCCGCCCCATCGACCACTCAGAGGGCCACAGCTGAACAAAGGGGACGCGTGGGGACACGGCGGCGAGCGTCGGGTACATGGATCGGCCACGGCCGCCGGTGCCTCTTCCCTTGGCGCTGTTTCCCTCTTCCCGCTCCCAGGCACAGAACCACGGACTCCATCTGTTCTTAAAAGGCCGGGTGCCCGGGCCCAAGGGCTGCACCTTTAGCTTCCTGTCTGGACGGCCCTGGGGGACGCAAAGGGGCCCCGAAGCCCAGGGAGCAACTCCGCTTCTCTCTCAGCCTCTGGGGCGGCTCCCGCTCCGCCCCCAGCACCACAGACGCTGAGAGCAATGGGCTTCCCCCGCCAGGCCTCGGCCCCACCTTAGCTCTTCACTGGGGGTCCAAGGTCCCCACCAGGAGCCACAGGGGCTCCCTGTGAAACAGCACTGGGGCCCCGGGGGGCTGAGCTGCCCTGAGCTGGGGGTGTAGAATCATCCAGAAAGACCTGGGGATGTCCTGGCCTCCACAGCAGGTCCCAGCTGCCTGCCCCGTGCAGAATGCTCAGGGCAGACCCAAGGGCCCCACGTGACCGGGGCTCTCAGCTTTCCTGGCAAAGCCGTAAGGGGACTCGGTCACGGTGCAGCCCAGGAGCATCCACCTGCAGCCCTGGCCTACCCCAGGGAAGCCTGTGCCACCTGCGCAGCCTCCCAGCCCCGAGGGCACCTACACCACCTGGCACCCACCTGCAGCCACATGGCGTCCCGCAGCCACCAACCTCCCATAGCCCTGTCTGGGAAGCCGCCGATCCACACAGCCCATCTCACGAGGCACTGGTAACTCGGCTCACTCAGAGCCAGGGGCTTCCACGGGGATCTGGGCTGCGGGCCTGGGGGCGTGGGCATCAGCCCTCGCTCAGCCCACGGCCGACACCAGAGCCACCTCCTCGAGCGCCATCACACGGCACAGACGCGACGGCGCCCTCAGACCCCCTCGCCCACTCCCTCGAGCGCCATTGCGCGGCACAGACGCCACGGCGCCCTCAGACCCCCTCGCCCACTCCCTCCAGCACCATCACGTGGCACAGACGCCACGGCGCCCTCAGACCCCCTCGCCCACTCCCTCGAGCGCCGTCACGCGGCACAGACCCGACGGCGCCCTCAGACCCCCTCGCCCACTCGCTCGATTGCCGTCACACGGCACAGACGCGACGGCGCCCTCAGACCCCCTCGCCCACTCCCTCTAGCGCCATTGCGCGGCACAGACGCGACGGCGCCCTCAGACCCCCTCGCCCACTCCCTCTAGCGCCATTGCGCGGCACAGACGCGACGGCGCCCTCAGACCCCCTCGCCCACTCCCTCCAGCACCATCACGCGGCACAGACACGACGGCGCCCTCAGACCCCCTCGCCCACTCCCTCCAGCACCATCGCGCGGCACAGACGCCACGGCGCCCTCAGACCCCCTCGCCCACTCCGGGTCGGGCGACGGCCGCGCGTCCTACCTGGAAGCCGCGATCTCCGCCTTCTGCTTGGCGATGGTCGCGGCCCGCTCGGCCGCCTCCACGGCCCGGTCCACCTTCTCGCGGATCTTGCTGGCGCGCAGCGGGATGAGGTTCTTGCGCTTGCCGCTCACCAGGAGGTTCTGCTTGTACTTGCCCTCCTCCTTGGTGCCGTCGGGGAAGGTCATGCAGCCGTAGCCGTGCCGCCGGTTGCTGGCCCACTCGCCCTCGTACTTGAGCCCGTCCGAGCGCTGGCTCACGCCGAAGCCGGAGCGCTTGTCGCTCCTCCACTCGCCCGCGTAGGTCTCGGTGGTGGTGGCGTCGATGTCGGCCTCCAGCACGGCCAGCTCGGCCTCGGCCTCGCCCAGGCTGATGGTGGAGTGCACGTCGCTGGCCGCCGAGCTCAGCGTGCTCATGCCCGCCTCGCTGCGGAAGGAGCTCTGCTTGCTGCGCTGGCTGGCCAGGCTGCTCTTGGAGTCCGACTTGCGCAGCTTCAGCCCGCTCAGCAGCGAGCGCCGGAACAGCCCCCGCTTCTTGCTCTTGAGGCTCTCGGAGTCGCTGTGGGCCACCAGCACGAAGCCGCCGCGGGACACGGCCGGGCTGCCGGCCACGGCCGGGGAGGCGTCCGGGTGCAGCGCGGTGCCGTTGGTGTGCTCGCTGCGCAGGGAGTTGATGGACGTCCTCAGAGGGGAGCGGATGACGGCCGCCATGCCGTAGGGGACGCTCTGCCGCACGCCGTAGCCTTGGCGCATGCCGCCGACCCACTGGCCCTGGTAGGTGCCTGGGGAGACGAAGGAGAGCGGGGTGAGCCCGTGGACCTCGGAGGGGGAGGGGAAGGGAGGGGGAGGAGGAAGGGGGGGAGGAGGGGGAAGGAGGGGAAGGGGAGGGAGAGGAGGGGGAGGAGGGGGAGGAGGGAGAGGAGGGGGAGGAGGGAGAGGAGGGGGAGGAGGGGGAGGAGGGGAGGGGGAGGCGGGGGAGATGGGTGAAGGGGAAGAAAGGGGAGGGGATGGGAAGAAGGGAAGGGGAAATGGAGGAGGGGGAGCGGTGGGGGACAGGAGGGTCAGGCCCTGCCCCAGGTGTTTCTCTAGCTCAGGGCCCTGCCCCCCCCCGATTCCCTCCTCCTCTCCCATGCTGGGAGGGGACGGGAGGGGCCAGGGTCTGTGATGCCGTGTGTGGGGCAGACAGAATCCAGAGAGAAGAGGGGGCAGGGCACCCTGGGTCAGTGACCCCCAGACAGGCTGTAGGGCAGCTACAGGCAGCGAGCTCCGCATGGCAGAGTCCACAAGACTGCTTGGGGGCGTGGGGGCGTGGGGAAGGTGCCGTGGCCCATGACCCCTGACCCCTGACCCCTGGGCACCACAGTCAGCAGAGCTGAGAAATCCAAGCAGCAGAGGTGGGAATGGAAGCTCACACGCCCGGCCCCCTGGCAGCAGCCGCCCAGGGCAACACCCACCAGCCACGTGACGGGAGGGCTCGCGGCACTGGCCAGCACTCGGGCCACCTGAGCATGACAGGCCACTCCCAGAGGCTGGGAGGCAGACAGGGAGGAGTGAGGACGGGAGTCGGCACTCAAAGGGTACGGAGTTTGTTTGGGATGGCGGGGAACGGGCGCGCTTTGGAAGCAGCGGGGACGCTGGACAGCACCGTGGACACACGGACGCCATACACCTGCACGTGGTTGAAAGGGCCAACCTCTCGTCACCTGCGGCTCCCCACAGCAGGGTGCAGAGGGTCAACTACCAGACGTGGCTACACATCACACCGCGGGCGAGCCGCTGACCCACCACGACCCTCCGAGGACCAAAACTCACGGCACCGCTCTCTGCGACAGTGAGCGAGCCCCAGCCTGGCCCACGTGAGTCACCCGCACTGAGACACCGAGGGACGCTCTGCCCTGCCGACGGCTTTGTGGGGAGACGGTGTCTGTGGTGGCTGCTGCCGACCGCCAGCCCGGGAGCTGGGACTCACCACCGTGCCAGCTCCACCTGCCCTGCACGGAGGTTTTACCAAATGCTGACGCAGCGCCACCGTCTCAAAGCCAGCAAAGTCACGTGAACACCTGGCTTCTCATGTCTCCGCAGGTGGGGTTCGCGGTGGGGCAGGGGCTGGACAGGGCACACCTCTCCGGACCGCCTCGCTGCCCCCACTCTGCGGTGCCACCCAGGCCAGTCCCTTCACTGCCACGTCCTACCCCGAGCGTGGCCCACAGAGACCCCAGGCCCTGGCTGTCGCCATGCCCTGCAGCCTCTGCCCACCCCACCCCACCCACTCCCCGGCCCCCTCTTTGCCAGTTCAATCCGACCCGATCCAGTGCTGCTGAAGCCCCCTCCCGCATGCCACACACAGGGGCCAGCTGCCCCACACCTGCAGATGGAGCCGGGGCTGGACACCCAATGTCACCGCACCTTAGCATCCACCCCACTTGGGGCCTGGCCACAAAGGTCCTGAGGCTCCCGTGCCCCAAGGGGTGGCAGTGGGTACCAGGCACTGCAGCAGCTGTTTAAAAGGCCGCTGGGATCAGACTGGAGCCCAGGGACCACGACCCATTGTGGGGGGGTCCAGGAAAGGGAATGTGAGGAGGGCAGGGGGCAGGGGGCGGAGCCGAGCAAGGGCCTGGGGGAGGGCGGGGCCCAGCTCCGACCCTGGCCCACCTCAAGGGTGGGGAGGGGGTGGGGCGGCCACCGTCTGCTGCAAGTCCCAGGACAGGGACGTGGGTTTGGCCCCGCAGCCACCCCAGGAGGAAGAAGCTGACTACAGCGAGGGCTGAGGGGCAGCTGACCCCCAGGCGGCCGAGGCTCAGCCCCAGGGGCTGGCATTGGGGCAGGTGGCCCTGGCTGAGCCGCTGGGTCTCAGGAGGACCTGCACACCTCCCTCACTCGGTTCCCCTCCTTGGAGGGCCAAGACCCAGCCAGCCCCGGAGGCCGCATCGGGAGGTACCTCCCGTTCCCGTGGGCACCTCACTGTGCCCACCTAACACACGGGGAAACTCAGAGCTTTCTTTCTCATCACCTGTCAGTGACACCCAGCGGGAGGATGAGGGTCTCACGGTGGTGGTGACAACGCCCTAAGCCCAAGTGCCCTGGGAGGAGGACACGACAACAGCCCGGCCTCCCCACCCTATCAGAAGCCACCTTTGTCCCCAGAGACCAGGCGGCCTGCAGAACACGGGCCTCTAGTGCACACGCCTGGGCCGGGCTGGGGGCTGCTCCGTGCCGAGCATCCAGGCTGCACCTGGGGGTGCCTGAAGTTCACGTTCCGACCAGGCGACCTCCACCTGCCACAGCCCCAGGAGATTCGTGCCCTGGCGACGCCCCAGAGGACCAGGCGACCTCCACCTGCCACAGCCCCAGGAGATTCGTGCCCTGGCGACGCCCCAGAGGACCAGGGAGGCAATGCCACTGTTTCAAGCGGGTGTCAGAGCGCATGCAGCAGGGCTGTGTTCCGGAACCTTCCTCTCTAAATAGCTCATGGTCCTCCTCCCTCGTTAATAATGGCTGCATAATAGTCCGCGGCATGAATCTTTCACGAGTGTATAAATCACAGCGAACCTGTAATGCGGGGAGCCGCAGTCACTCCTCACTGCCGAAGCGAATGCTCGCACAGTGTGCAGCTCCAGCCTTGGGATGACTTCCTGGAGCGGAACTGCTGCTTGGTCAGAGGCAGGTGTTTTTTGAGTTTCGGATAAATTGGCATTGGAAAGAGGGCAGGGACGCCGCCTCCCCCCGTCGCCAGCAGCTCCAGCCGGGCTGGGAAGTCGCATCTGCCGCACCTGATGCGGGCTGAGCTGCCGACCTCCCCCGACCCTGCCAGGACCTGCAGGCAAGGCCTCTGGAGAGGCAGTGGCAGCGATGGAGCCGCTGGAGAGCCCCGCTGGACCCCTGCTGTTTGCACCCCACGGGCAGCGCCAGTTCACGGCGGCCCCGGAGATACACGGGATCCTCGGTCTCTGACCAGGGACCCTGGAGCCCTAGGATACGTCGAAGCTCCGAAGACAGGGACGTGTGGAGGTGGAGGGCCGGGACAGAGAGTGACCCTCCCTCCCAAGACCCCTCCTGCAGAACCCCCTGGGCAAACAGCACCAGGAAACCCCACAGGGTGCTGAGAGGCAGGTGAGCACAGGGCTGAGCAGGAGGTGTCCCCCCCCCCGCCGAGTTGAGGACGAGCCACAGGGGTCAGGAGGGAGACAGCGCAGAGCCCCGAGCCCTGATGACGCCGACCCGGCCAGAGGTGGGCACGACGCAGCCCCCAACAGCCTTCTGCTCCCTGAACAGCCAAGGGTCCTTGGAGAAAGCCTCAGAGGGAAGAGACAGCGACCGCAACTAAACAGGGAGGGGGATCGCTCACATACACACACACACACACACACACACACACACCCGCAGAACCAGCGGGTGCCCGCAGAGCAGCAGCGAGCTGGCTGAGGCCAAGGCTGCAGGCAGGGCTGGAAGACAAATCCAAGAACCTGGAGCGCGGTGCCCCTGGTACTGAGCCGGCGCCGGGCGGTGTGGCTTCCCGACGGCACCCGGGGCTGTGAGAGGCAAGGCCACACACACCTCTTCCCCACTCGGCCACCTGCAGAGCTCGGCACAGCCGTGGGCGCTGTCTCGCCTCCTTGGCACAGAGGCAGGCTGACGGGGCACGCCCAGGGCAGTCTACGAGGGGCTGGTCTGCAGCCGCCCAGGTGGGTACCGCAGGACTGGTGGCCCCACACTGTCCCCCACACACTCCCTGGCCGGCCACGATCTTCCCAACCTCACCCAGGGGGGCACAAGCCCCGCAGACTTGCCCACGGATCACAGCGCAGCCTGTGAGTTAAGGGCTTCTGTGGGCCACTGGCCCGGTTCCCACCCGACCCCAGCAGATACGGCTCCGCTGTCACCCATTTTAGGGATGCACACACTGAGGCACAACCTGACGTGCTAGCACCCACGGCAGGTGTGTGTGATTTCACAGCCCACGGAAACTCCGAGAAGGGGAAGCAGACTCCAGACTCTGGCTCCGGTCTCGGCATCCCCCGCGGGGCCCTCACTCACGCGCCCAGGATGCAGAGGGACACTGGCAGGAGGGCTCACCTGGAACCAAGGCACCCAGTCGGCGGCTCGGGGCTCCCTCGACGCACGCAGTCTTGTCCTGGGGCAGGGGAGCGGCTGCCTCTCCCCAGCTGGGCGGCTCAGGTGTGCAGGACCTGGGCGTCCGGCCGGCTTCCGGGTCCCGGCCCCTTGCCCGTCCAGCCAGGCCTTGTGAGCACACGTCCCAGACACCTCCTCGGCTCCCCCGCTCCTCCCACCACCACCTCCCGCTGGTTCTCACTGTGGGCGAGGAAGGGGGGCAGGGGGAGGCCAGGACGGGGCAGCCCCAGCCCTGCCCTTCCTGGATCCACAGTGCCTGCCCCTGTGCATTCTGGGAGCACGTCTGCGGCAAACGCTTTGCGCCCAGCACGAGGGGCTCACGCCTGCCTGAGGGCAGCCTCTGAGGTGCAGGAGGCGGGGCCTGCAGGTGGTCTGCATCACTCCCCAGCACTGCGGGTCTACACCTGTGCAGACAGCCCCGGGGGCGGGCACCTCTCCAAGGAGAAGCCCCTCGGCCACAGCGGGCAGAAGTGGGCAGGTCTGAGCTCAGGTCCTGCCCCCCCGGCTGCCTGGCCGTGACCCTGGGCAGAGTTGCAGACCTACAAAATGCGGATGGGAATGGTTTCCCTCCAAGCTCCAGAGCCGAGCCCAGGAATGAAGAGCCGGGCGGCCGGAGCCAGGCTGCCCGACCCTGGCTGCGGTCAGACGAGCTGCCAGGCCTCCGTCTCTCCTCCTGAAACATGGGACGACGATGACAGCACCTGCTGGGGGGGGGGGTCACTGTGTGGCATAGACGGACCACTGCCTGCAAAGCACGTGGCTGACGCCCGCACATAGAGTTCACCTGCCAGTTAGGGGCCTGGCCGGGGCACGGGTGGGGGGCACTGGGTTGTGGCTGCCTGAAACTGGCTGAAAGGCAGGTTCTCAACCTCACCCTGGCCCCTCAGGGCCCCACTCAGGGAGGCCGATGTCCCTCCAGGCTAGGACCCCGGCTCTCAGGCAGAGCAGAGCCTCCCCCAGGACCACCTGGGGAACTCAGCGTGTGAGCTCCTGACACCACCCAGCCAGCCCCGACACTGCCCTGGCTGCGGAAGGCCTGGACACCCTGGGGCTTTAGAAGCTCCCCTGGGGGCCGTTGCTGTGGCGTAGCGGTAAAGCCGCCACATCCCATATGGAGGCCGGTTCGAGTCCCGGCTGCTCCACTTCCAATCCAACTCTGCTATGGCCTGGAAAGCAGCAGAAGGTGGCCTGAGTCCTTGGGCCCCTGCACCTGCATGGGAGACCCGGAAGAAGCTCCTGGCTCCCGGTTTCAGATTGGCGCAGCTCCGGCCATTGCAGCCAATTGGGGAGTGGACCAGCAGATGGAAGACCTTTCTGTCTGTCTGTCTGTCTGACTCTCAATTCTTGGAAATAAATAAATAGACCTTTTAAAAACAAGAACCTCGTCTGCACCTGTGCACCAGAGCCCTCGCGGGGGCTGACCCAACGCCCACCCCGGTGTTGGGGGACAGCCGGGGGTGGGCACGGGCTCCGAAGAGAGCAGGAGCGGCCCAGCCGGGCCAGGAAGCAGCGGGGCAGCCCTGGGGGGGGGGGGGCACGGCTGGGTTTCGTACGGAGATTCTGAGAACCTTCTGATCCACGTGATGGCGGCTGCACAGCCCCAGGAGCCACCGAATCAGACACTTTTTTTTTGGGGGGGGGGTGACCGTGTGGATACACGTCAACACAGCTTGTGTGTGTGTGTTTGGGAGATACCGGAGCCCCTTCCCAACGGGCCTGCAGGGGCAGCTCCAGCCCGGGCCTCCCCTGCGTCTGCCCAGGAAGGGGAGTGGGGGTCCCCACCCTGCTGCTGACATCACAGGTACACTGTCCACACCGAGACCCCGTCAATGACCACACTCCTCCGTCCCAGTGCTGGGGGCAGCTCCAGCCCAGGCCTCCCCTGCATCTGCCCAGGGAGGGGAGTGGGGGTCCCCACCCTGCTGCTGACGTCACAGGTACACTGTCCACACCGAGACCCCGTCAATGACCACACTCCTCCGTCCCAGTGCTGGGGGCAGCTCCAGCCCAGGCCTCCCCTGCATCTGCCCAGGGAGGGGAGTGGGGGTCCCCACCCTGCTGCTGACGTCACAGGTACACTGTCCACACCGAGACCCCGTCAATGACCACACTCCGTCCCAGTGCTGGGGGCAGCTCCAGCCCGGGCCTCCCCTGCATCTGCCCAGGGAGGGGAGTGGGGGTCCCCACCCTGCTGCTGACGTCACAGGTGCACTGTCCACACCGAGAGCCCCATCAATGACCACACTCCTCCGTCCCAGTGCTGGGGGCAGCTCCAGCCCGGGCCTCCCCTGCATCTGCCCAGGGAGGGGAGTGGGGGTCCCCACCCTGCTGCTGACGTCACAGGTACACTGTCCACACTGAGACCCCCGTCAATGACCACACTCCTCCGTCCCAGTGCTGGGGGCTCTGGCAGGATGTGGGTTTCCCAGAAAGCTTTGTTCTTCCCCGAACCTCCAAAGGACGCCCCAAAGCCTGCCCAGAAGGGCCATGCAGTGGGGCAGGCCATGGCCCACGGAGCTCCTGTGCCCAAGGGGGAGGGGCGGGGCCCCCCCTGGGCTCTGTGGACTCCCGGGGTCCGTGACAGACTCAGTGTGGTGGGAGACATCCACTGACCGCTACCTGAAACCCAGCACTCCTTAAACTCGCGCAGGCGTCGGCGCTGTGGTCACTGTGGGAGCAGCAGGTGCAGTCCCGTGGCACAGCCAGTCCTGGGCCAGATGAACCCCAGGCCCACCCAGCTGGACGTGAGCGGGTGGAGGTAGAGCAGACGAAGGGCTGCGGCTCCCACACCCCCACACCGGCCCCTGCGGCCCCTTGGACTCTGGCGCCAGGCTCGTGCCCAGCCTGGAGCAGGAGACATCCCAGGATGCTGAGGCCATGGCCTGGAGAGATGCCCAGGGCACCCAAGGGTGCAAATGCACACAGTGCAGCCCCTGCTAGGGCGCAGATGTGCAGACGGCAGCCTGAACGCACGGGAGCCGCTGTGGCCCCGACCCTCCCACTCAGACTCCCCTCTGCCCCTCCCATCCCACTCCGTCTCCCACCCCTTCCCGTCTTCCAGCTCCCCGGCTCTCTTGGTTTCAGCCCTGCCCCTCTGAGCACCTCGCGGTCACTGGCACCTGGCAGCTGACCCCTCTGAGGTCCCCAGGGGTGCACGGCCCGGCCACACCGGCTGAGCCCTGCGGTGTAGACACAGCCCCGGGCAGGGACCCCAGGCCCCCGCTGCCGCTCCGGCCGACTGCAGGTGATGAAGGCATTGCTCCTCCAGGCCGGGCTGGCAGCTGGGCGTGGCCTGGAGGCTTTGCCTCCGGCTTTTGTTTGCAGGTGAGATCAGCGCGTTCAGGGTGCCGTGGCCAAAGGCCTGGCTCTCGCTTTCTAACAGCTGGACTGGTCTGTGCACCCCAGGGGGTGAAGCACAGGGTCTCGAGGTCTGGCCCCTTCACGCACCCTGTGCTCCTGTGCCCTGGTGACCCGGCTTCTCCTAAAGTCTGGGGGGGGCTCTGGTCCCTCCTCCACCCCCCAGTCTCACCTGTCTCCACTCAGATGTCATCACCCCCAGAAGCTTCCCTCGCTGCTCCCCGGCCCCTCCTCGCCCCACCAGATCAGCTGGACGAGGAAGCCGGGCTGACGGACACAGTCCCCGGCAAGTCCAGCAGTAGCACGAGGTCCTCAGCCCTCTGCCAGCCTGTGGCCGGCACACAGTCGGTGCTCAATAGAAGACCTATGTGGGCCCGCCTCTCCCCAGGCCTCTGCTGTCCTCTGGAAGCAGTGCCCACTGCCTCCTCCGGAGAAGCAGGACAGGGACTGCTGAGCCCGCGCTCCTCCGACAGGTGGCAGCCACCTGGCTCCAGCCGGCCTGCACTCAGTGAGCACCCACTGGGTGCGCTGGGGGCAGGAGAAAGGTGAGCACCCGCCGTGGTCTCCCAGCCCAGAAGGGCTCACAGCTCAGCAACGAGACGACAAGGGACCCGGTGTCAGGTGGCAGGGGTCTGCGCGACGTTGCTGCGGAGGACAGATGCACACAGCCAGCAAGCACGGGGGGCGATGCCCCGCGCCCCTGCCAGGCCGTCGGCAGCAGGGGGTGCAAGGGCTCGGAGAGACTGGCACTCACAACCGCCAGGGAGCAGAAAACGACAGCGGCCTGCTGGGTCCCCAGAGGTGACACAGGGTCACCGCCTGACCTGGCGATTCCACGCCCAGTGTCCCCCCGGCACTGCCGACACGCCCATCAGCAGGCGAGTGGATAAACAAACCCGGTCCAGCCACACGCCGGGTATTACTCGGCCAAAGAAGGAAGCTCCGGGCCAAGCTGCTGTGGACCGACCCGGGAGCGGCGCCGAGCGCCACAACAGGCCCCACATTCACCGACTCTGCCCGGGAGATGTCCGCAGCGGGGAGAGGCGGGGGGGGGGTGGCGTGGGCTGGGGCAGCTGGGTTGGACAGCGGCTGCGAACGCCGGGCTTCTCTCTGGGGTGGTCAGATATCTGCATTTAGATCGGGTGATGGTGCACAACTCTGGAAGCATCCGGAAGACCACTGAGGTTCACCTCAATGGGATGTGCTTCATGGTCTGCGAACCGTACTCCCCAGAGATAAATGTCACCCCAATGCCACCCGTCACCTCCCAGGGAGCAGGCCCGACACAGACGCAGAGTGGGGAGTGAAAGTGTGGAACCAGGGCTGCGGTGACCGGAACCCTCCCAGCGCCAGGCACCGGAGCGGGAGTGTGAGGACGTCCGGGCACCGGCAAGCGCAGAGTCCCTGGCCTGCAGGGCACCGCTGGCTCCCCTGGCTGCCCACAGCCTGCCCATCGGGCGCCTGTGCAGCGCCTCCAGCCCTGGCCACACTGTGCAGCCCTGGGGCTCCTCTGGTCTCTCCCAGCTGCTCACACCAAACACAGCCCCAGTGCAACTCGGGCCCTGCACCTGCTCCTCCTCTGAGGGCCCTCTGGCTGAGACCCCCAGCACCAGCCCCAAAGCCAGGACTCTGCCCTCCCTCTCGGCTCATCTGCAACCCTCAACCGGAATCCCTCCCGCCTCCACTGCCCGGCAGACCCACCACCGTCTCTTCCACCCGGCCTCTGCCCCAACCCACAGCCGCTCCGGCCCCGCTCCTCGCCCTCCCAGCAGCCAGAGGAGCCACCCTGTGGGCCAGCGACGGGCTCCAGGGCATTGACCCCACAGAGACACAGGCTCACGTCCACCCAGCACCTGGCACAGGGACGCTCACAGCACCCCATTCCAAAAAGCACCCCCACGGGAACCCCCCGAGAGGTCCTTGCACACCGCAGATGACTCGGCAACCAAAAGACCGACCCTGAGGCACAGACCCCCGAGCGAGTCTGCACAGAACCGGGATGCATGAGCAAAGCCACGCCCCAAAGACCACATGCCTGTGAGCCACCCACAGAGCACTCCCGACGAGACAAACGCAGAACTGGGCACAGCTCGGCCGTGGCCGGGCTCGGGGAGTCGGCAGGCTAGCAGAGAGGCAATGGGAGGGGGCCTCAGGGACCGGTGCCGCATGCCCTGTTCATGTCCGTGTCAGCATCGTGGCGCCCGAGTGACGCCTTCGCCCCCATTGGCAGTCTCTTGTGGCTGCCCGGGCACCTACAGCGATCTCAAAAGTTGCCGTCTGGGACTCTGATCGCCTGGTTTGAGTCCTGGCGACTCCACTTCCAACTCAGCCTCCTGCTGGCATGCACCCTGGGAGGCAGCAGGTGTCGGCGCCAGCGCCTGGGTCCCTGCTCCCCACGTGGGAGACCTGGCTGGAGTTCCCGGCTCCTTCAGTCAGGCTCAGCCCCGGCTACTGCAGGCGTCCAGGGAGTAACCAGTGAAACGAGATCTCTCTCTCTCTCTCTCTCTCTCTCTGCCACTCCGCCTTTCAAATGAATAAAAACAAATAACAAAGTCTTTAAAAAGCCCAAAAAGAGAATCCCAAGGCCAAGCTGCCCCCAGACCACCTGGAGCAGCACACTGGGCAGAGCAGTCCCAGACGGTGCCCTGCGCCTCCCCCATGCAGGGGACCACGGGCGTCTCGCAGATTCCAACCCTGGGGTCTGCGGGGGTGGGGAGCTAAGAGCTTGCATTTCCACATTCTGGGTGGGCGGGATCGGATCTGGGGACCCTAAGGTATGGCTGGGATCGGCACGCGCCAGCCTACAGCCATGGTTCTCAAAGTGGAGTTCCCAGTGGAGCGGGGGCAGCACCAGAAACTTGTCAGAAACACTGACACCTGGAAACTGAGGGGCGGGGCCAGCTCCGCCCTGACACACCCGTCGGGGAAGCAGGGGCCCAGCGCCAGCCAGAGACTGCACAGGCCCAAGCGCGGCAGGGCGACTCCCGGCTCTCTCAGAGCCCGTGCACCAGGGAGCCCTCCCGGCGCTCTGACACCTGTGACATTCTTGGGGGAGGGGAGGAATACAGCATGTGTCGAGAAGGAAAACTGGTATGAGTCCACCACAGAGACAGGAACACTGAGGCCGAGGGTGAAGACGCCTCCCACAAGGGGAGAAACAGTCTGGGGATGCCAGTCACCGGGCCTCCCCTCTCAGACTCAACTCTCCCCTCAGGACGCAGCCGTGTCCCTCCGCTCCCTGGAGCCCTCGCCCGCCTGACCTGTAGAAGCCGCGGGGGCTGACCAGAGGACACCGATTCAGATCTGCGTCTCCCACCCGTCCCCGTCCAGGCTGTGTCATTCCTTTTGGTGGCAACTGTGCCTCCCATGTCTTGGACTTTATCTGCTGTGTGTCTGTTTCTCCTGGTCTTTGTCGTGACTGGAAGCCACAGCAGCGCTCGCTGGGCTCGTCCCAAGCGCCCCTGTGCTGTGCCCTGAACTCTGGCCACTGCAAGTCGAGCCAGCAGCAGCGTAGAGACGGGCGAGAGGCCCCCACCTCCTGGCTTGCCCTTCCCGGCTCTGCCGCGGATGCCACTCATTAAGACGTGGTCCCCATATGACCCGTGTCCCGCCCGCTTCACGGCAGGGCACCCCGCAGCCTGCAGGTCATCACCACCACCCGTGATGCTCAGGGAAGACCTGGCTGTCCCTTCCAACAACAGTAAAGCTGACCGGGGAGTGCCCACACCGCCGCTGAGGCCGGCTGTGGACGGGAGGGTCTCGGGGGCACTGCCCTTTAACTGCGTCCAGTGTGACATTCTCACCGCGAACGGGAAGTGTGAAACGACAGTGGGAAGTGGAACCGCCAACCCCACGGCGCATGTCTGCAGGACGCATCCAACCGCAGGTACCCACTGAGTATCCCAGGTAACCACAGTAACCACAGGTATCCCAGTATCCCAGTGACCACAGGTATCCAAGCGCCAGCCTGCTATAGTCCCTGGGCACACAGCAAGGACCAGCAGACATACGCACCCTCCCGTCCGAGCCGCATCCAGCAGAGCGCACGGGATGATGGAATGTTCTACCCTGTGCTGTCCAATGTGGCAGCCGCGAATCACCCACGGATAGCGAGCGATGGAAGGTGGATGGTGAGCCAAGCAGCTGACTTTTTTATTTGACAGACAGAGTGGACAGTGAGGGAGAGAGACACAGAGAAAGGTCTTCCTTCCGTTGGTTCACCCTCCAATGGCCGCTATGGCCGGAGCTACGCCGATCCGAAGCCAGGAGCCAGGTGCTTCTTCTGGATCTCCCACATGGGTGCAGGTGCCCAAGCAGTTGGGCCATCTTCCACTGCTTTCCCAGGCCACAGCAGAGAGCTGGACTGGAAGAGGAGGAATAGAACCTGGCGCCCACATGGGATGCCGGCGCCGCAGGCGGAGGATTAACCAGGTGAGCCTGGGTGCCGGCCCCAAGCAGCTGACTTCTACACTGCATTGCATTTAATGAACTTGAACCTAAACAGCCAAGTGGCCACTGTGCTGGGAAGGGCTGGACCACGTGGACTAGAGGACGGGCCGGTATCACGGCACAGCAGGCTAAGCTGCTGCCCGTGACTCAGCGTCCCGTAGGAGTGCCATTCAAGTCCTGGCTGCTCCACTTTTCATCCAGCTCCTTGCTAATGCACCTAGAAAAACAGAGGAGAATGTCCCAAGTGCTTGGGCCCCTGCCACCCACAAGAGACCCTGATGGAGCTCCCGGCTCCTGTCTTTGGCCTGGACCAGCCCTAGCCATTATGCTATCTGGGGAGTATACCAGGATACAGCGAAATCTTTCTCTCCTTCTGTCTCTAACTGCACCTTTCAAATAAATTTTTAAAAAAATCTTAATAAAGAATGGAGGGGAATATCCCCATGTCTGCTCTATACAAAACTGTTCCTCTGTCTGCCCTCGGTGGGACACAGCCGAGGCACTGCAAACCTCAGACTTGACAGCGACTTCCACAGGTCTTCTAGAACTGCTACTCCTACCCCAGCCCCGGCTCTGGCCCCGGCCCCCACTCCTACCCCAGCCCTGGCCCCGGCTCCAGCCCCGGCCCCCACTCCTACCCCAGCCCCGGCCCCAGTCCCCATTCCTACCCCAGCCCCGGCCCCGGCCCCCACTCCTACCCCAGCCCCGGCCCTGGTCCTGGCCCCCACTCCTACCCCAGCCCTGGCCCCGGCCCCGGCCCCCACTCCTACCCCAGCCCCGGCCCCGGCCCTGGCCCCCACTCCTACCCCAGCCTCGGCCCTTGCCCCAGCCCTGGACCCCATTCCTACCCCAGCCCTGGCCCTGGTCCTGGCCCCTACTCCTACCCCAGTCCTGGCCCCGGCCCTGGCCCCTACTCCTACCCCAGTCCTGGCCCCGGCCCTGGCCCCTACTCCTACCCCAGCCCTGGCCCCGGCTCCGGCCCCCACTCCTACCCCAGCCCCGGCCCTGACCCCCACTCCTACCCCAGCCCTGGCCCCGGCTCCGGCCCCCACTCCTACCCCAGCCCTGGCCCGGCCCCGGCCCCCATTCCTACCCCAGCCCTGGCCCGGCCCCGGCCCCCACTCCTACCCCAGCCCTGGCCCTGGCCCCGGCCCCCACTCCTACCCCAGCCCTGACCCTGGCCCCGGCCCCCACTCCTACCCCAGCCCTGGCCCCGGCCCCCACTCCTACCCCAGCCCCAGCCCTGGTCCCAGCCCCCACTCCTACCCCAGCCCCGGCCCCGGCCCCCAGCCCTCTGCTCTCTGCTGGGAGCTGCTCTCTCAGTGACGAGGAGACAGAGGGTGCCAGCAGGCCTCTCCTTTTCCGGGAAAGACTGACGGTCTTGGGGTGGAAACCAGCACCCCAAGTGGTGGTGTTTCCTGGAGCCTGGCTCCCACCCACTAACAGAGGGGGCCAGGCAGACGCCTGATGGCGAAGCACTCTGCAGAGCAGGGGTCACAGGCGAGGGCAAGAGGGAGGCACAGTCTGGCTTAAAGAGATCCGATCAGCTGGAGGCTGGCAGGATGCGAGACAGGCCGGGCCGGGAGTGCTGTCCAAGGTGCTGAAATGCCGCCTCGCCACTCCGGGATGAAGACAGGAGACGCAGCCCCAGCTGGTGCCAAATCCAGGACCCCCAAGCAGGGCTCCATCTAACGAGCCAGGAACCCAGCAGCTGAGTTAGCGGCTGGCCCAGAGAGAGGTGGACCATGCTGGGCAATCCACACAACACGCCCCTCTATGTACTCACGAAGTTAACTATCTTTATCATTCGAGGCCACAAGGACCCAGTCACATAAAACCATCAGCTCACAGTTGACAGCTGGCTACACCTAGAGTCTTGGAGGCCCAGGAGAAACAAACTGAGGAAGACAAAAAAATAAAAAACCTCATGCAAGGGGACCCCCGCCCTATGCCAGGGTCCTCAGAGAAGACGGGAGCAGAGCTCTCCCCTGGGGTGGGCGTGTTAACCACTGGCTCAGGGAGGGCTGCTCACTCCCCACCAGCTCGCCCCAGGCTCCTCTCACGCGAGGGCACCCCCTGTGGCACCTCTTGCTCCACTGTAACCGGTTATCTGCTCTTCCCTTCCAAGCGGGCCAAGCAAACGCTCTGCCTCCGGTTGCCAGGGGCGAACTTCTGCCGCTCCACGACTGCGCCCTCCTCCTAGGCATTTCCATTTACACAGGTCCACTGCTCCTCCCCAGCACCACCCGGGGCGCAGGTGCTCAGCTGGGTGGTGGCGCCGGCTGCACGGCACGGTGTGTTTAAAATGGAAGCAGAGCCCACAACCGCTCCCCGCGCCTCGGGCTGGACAGAGCTGAGGGGTGTGCGAGGCCGTGCTGGCAACCGCACGGGATGTGTCGCCGTGCACAGGTGTGTGTCGTGCGCATGTGCGCGCAGGCGCCTGTGCGGCTCTGCAGCCCGCCGTGGGTGTGTGCGATGTGTGTGGGCTGCGGAATCTGGGCCGGTGAGCGGGACCTGCGTGTGAGGGGGCGAGGCCGGGGCGTGATGACTCAGTCGTTCGGGGTGTGGGCAGACGCATGTTGAAAAGGGTGTCTTTGGTCCCCGGGGTTCTGTGTCCAAGCCCTCAGAGGGAAGCACTGACCGGAGATGCACAGCACAGAGGTCCGGGGTTGGGGGTGCAACCAGAGGGGACCCAGAGTTTGCACATCTGTGCGTGGATGTGCCTGCAACTCCGCTCCTGGACCCCAGAAGGGAGTACGAAGTGGAAGACGCATCTTTGGCACCAGGAAGCAGAAGACTGGAATTGCTCCCTGGAGCCTGAACCGGGTTCCACCCAGGCTCATCTGAAGGCAGCTTCCACTTCCCAGGGTGTCAAATGGGAGGATGCGGCCGTCAGTCCTGCGGAAGCTTAAGGAAGCTTACGCTTAAGGTCGGCTCACGCAAACCCTGGCACCTGCCCGGCACACAGCAGCCGAAACCTCCAGGTATTCTTGTCCCCATGATCACCACCGTCTCAAGCGAGGCTCACTGAACGTGAGGCCAAGCATGATGGTGGACGATGGCCGGGCTTCCACGTGCTGCGTTCTCCGCCCTCTCCTACGTTACCAGGACCGCCAGGCCCTTGTGAAAGTGGGGAGACAGCAGCTCAGGACGAGGTTCCGGAACGTACCCAGAGTCACGACGCGGGCTGACGCCAGGGCCACGGCTCCAAACCCCTAGGCCTCACCAACAGACCAGAAGGCTCGGCACACACCAGGAAGCAACTCCTCTGTGCTCCGTGCCCGGGGCGGGGGGAGGAGCCCCAACTCCGCTCCAATGCCAGCGGAACGCAGACTCCGTTTGCCACCACGCGTTACTCAGGCGAGGCTCCGCTTCCCCAGCGTCAGTGCTGGGAGCTGGGCCGAGGGAGCTCAGGAGCGTCGCTGATGCCGGCCCACAATGCCCCTCTGCAGCTAAGGGACAGTCAGACAGGAGTCAGGAACGTGCTTCCCGGGGTGCCCCCAGGGACGGAGGAGACGCCGAGCCCCTGTTCCCCTGGGCCGAATGCCACACCCTGAGGGCTCATGTCCCAAGTCACCTCCTTCCTGAGAGAAGCTGGGAACAACCCAGAAAAGCCCCGGGACGTCCGGCCTGACTGTCCCAGGTCCACGGCGCATATCGCCCGCCAACAGAAACCCGTGCCGGAGCCTTGCAGGTGACCTGCCTCCCTGCACCTCCAGGACAGCAGAGGCCCACGGTCCCTCGGGAAAACAGTACAATCTGTGCACTGCCCCCTGCCCCTGGAGGGGCCGTGCTGAGCCAGGAGGCCTCGGGCAGATGGGGGACCTGGCTCACGTGTCCCCGGCTCACTCGCAAATTGGACCTGACCCGGCGGGATGTGGGGACGACAGTGCCCTGGGAAGAGGAGCGTCCTGGGGCTGGCTGGGGGAGGGGTAAGCAGCCCAAGGGAGTCCATCCATGGAAAGGAACAATGCTCAAGTCCCCACGTCAGGCCCTGGGCTCACGGCTGGCCCCAGAACCAGCGACTCGCTCACCCTGGCCGACGGCCACACCCCTTCTCCACCATCCACTTTGCTCCCGGCCGTTCTCCCAGGGCATGGGGGCACCTGGTCACAGTAAGTGCTCAAGCAATATTTTCTGAATGAAGAAAAGAGGTCCTTAGGTCACTAGGAACTCACTCTCACTCTCAAATGCACACAGACACTGCAGGGGGCTGGGACCGAGACCCTCCCCTCCCCAGGCCCCATGCGGGTGGGGCTTCCTAGGCCACGAAGCAGGTGCGCAGGTGCCCGGGCAGGCTCAGTGGAGAGCCCCTCTGCAGGAGAGTTCTGCAGAGCAGCGGGGCCACAGCCCAGGGGCGCCAACTGGCCCAGCTGGGAGCGCCAAGCTGCTCGCACGCCCGCCTCAGCCACCCACAGCTGCTGCCTGGGCCTCACTGTGCCTGCATGTGCGAGCACACGCACACACACACACACACACGCACATACACGCGCGCGCGCACGCACAGGCCCACGCCTGGATCCCAGGCAGGGCCTTCTGCTGCGCCTGGCCCTGCACCCCGGGGTGAGGGAAGCTCTCCGACCGCTCCGAGAGACAACAGCAGCACAGAAGAGGCCGCTTGGGACTGGGGCTGGGCACGGCTCTGACAGGCAGGAGCATTATATAATTAACTGCCCCAGACTCCGCCTCCGCTCTGGGCAATAACAAACCTGCCTTCAGTTGCATAAGCCAAAACAATAATTAGTGAGTGGCCCTCCGTCGTGGCTCGGCGTGGCGGGCAGCAGGTGCTCGGTGCTCCCCACCCCAGGCTCCGAGGCAGCCAACAGGCAGGGCGGCCACACGCACGCCCAGGATCTCGCTGCTCGGCGGCGGCAGCGCAGGCCATGGCTGCGCTCACTGCCTTCCCAGGCACCCGTGCCTGAGAAAGAGCGGAGAGCCGGAGAGCCGGAGGGAGGCAGCGCTCCGGAATGGGGGAGGGACATCTGGGAGGCGGGATGGTGTGGGGTCTGGCTTCCAGGAACAGACTGCTCCCCGGAGGCAGACGCGGGGCTGGCAGGAGCGCAGGCTGGGGTGTCCAGACACCAGGGCAGCTGCAGAGCCGCCAGAGGCTCCCAGCCTGGAAACCCTCTCCCGGCAGGCGGCTCCCTGGCTTCCGGCACCAGGCTCTGCCCGGAATGTGGAGGCATCTCCCAGCCGAGGCACAGCGCACGGTCCCCTCAACAACGAACATGATTCAGCCACTGAAGGCGAGATCCCTGGGCTCCGGCTACACAGATGGGCCTCCCCTCCCCCGGCGCTCCGGTCCAACCACCTGGAAGTTTACTGCCTTGCTGTTTGGGCTGGGATTGGCACCCCCGCCGCTGCCTTCTCATTGGCTTGGGTTGATTCAGGGCTGAGGGCGGCCCCGGGGCGGCAGGAAAACAAGCAGCAGCCTGGGGCCTGACCCCCCCACACACACCAAGGGGCAACGTCAGCAGGGGAGGGGGCCCTCGCGCAGCCCCCCGCCCCCAGCCCAGCCTTCGGTGGAGCCCAGGGGCGGCTAGGCCCCAGTGGGGCCTTCCGCAGGGCTCTGGCCTGCTGCTGGATGATGCACCCTGGAGACGGCTCAGCTCCCCAGCCCCAGGCCGGCTCCCGTGCACCCAGCACCTGGCTGTTGGCCCGGGGGCACTGCCCCCCACCAGGCGTAGGGGCAACCTGTAGCCAAGGGCCGCCAAGCCCTCGGGAACCCCGAGGGTGGGTGGTATGCGCAGGGCGCAGCTCAGCTTCCACGGAGATCAACAGAAGCGGCAGCCCCGCACACCCGCGCCCTCCCCCAGCCCCCGCAGCACCTACCTCCATCCGAGTAGGTCTCCGTCCCGTAGCCATCCTGCAGCCCGTTGCTCCAGGTCCCTTCGTACTTGGCTCCGTTGCCGGTGCACTCCCGCACCCCGTAGCGCCCCTTAAACCCGTGCGTCCACTCGCCCTTGTACACCCACTTCCCCTTGCTCTCCACGCCGATGCCGTGGCGCTTCCCCTGCGCCCAGGTGCCCTGGAACGTGTTGCCGCTGGGCCAGGTGTAGACGCCAAGCACCTCGAAGCCGTGGCTCCACGAGCCGGTGTATTCGCCTTGGCCCTTCGGGCCGGTGCAGACGCCATGGCCGTGCGCCTTGCCGTCCTCCCAGCCTCCGCAGTAGGACCCTCCATCGTCAAAATTAAACCTACCCCCACTGGACATGCATGAAACTCGGTCCGCGGAGCCGCACGCGGTGAAAAAGCCCGAGGCGAGCCCCAGCCCGGAGTCTCGGCCGCCGCTTTGTGCTGCGACCCGGCTTGGGGGAGGCGCGGCGAGCGGACGCGCGGCGGCCGCGGCGCGGGCTCCGGCGGGCTCTAAGTCACCGGGGGCGACGCTCCCCGAGCTGCGCCGCGGAGCCCGGCCGGCGTCTCGCGCTCCCGCTGGAGCCGGGACCGGAGGCGGGGGAGGGGCGGCGGGCGGCGCAGGGAGGGGGCAGGAGCGCCGCGGCCGTGCCCGCGGCTCTGCTCAGCGCCAGGGCCCCGCGCCCGCGGGCCGCGGGGAGGGCGCGGGCTCAGGCCCGGGCCGCGGCCCCCCACCTGCGGCTGCCGCGCTGCGGGCGCCGGGGGGCGGCGGCGGGGCCCGCGCGCGGCGGCGGCGGCGGCGGCGGCACGGGCGGCGGCACGGACGGTGGCGCGGGCGGCTGCACCATGTCGGGGGCCGCGGCCGGGCGCGGGGCGCGGCGGCAGCAGCAATGCGGCGGGCCCGGGCGGCGGCGGCGGCGGCGGCGGCGGCGGCGGCGGCGGCGGCGGTGGCGGTGGCGTGCGCTCGGGGCCCGGCTTGCGCGCTCCGGCCGGCTCGCGCGCGCCCGGCCCGCCCGCGCGCCCCCGGCCCGGCCCCCGGCCCCCCGCGCGCGCACGGCCCGGAGAGGGGCGCTGCCCGGCCGGGCCTAGGGCGCGGCGCGCCGGCGGGGACCGCGGGGCGCCCCGCCCTCCGCAGCCCCCACCCTCCGGCTTGCTCCCCGTGTCCCCAGGGGCGCCGTGGGCCTGGAATCTGGGGTCCAGCCGGGGCGCCCCAGCCTTGCTTTCCCGGGACTTAGATTTAAAGGGACAGGAACTGCGTAACCCAGGGCGCTCTGTGCGCCCTACGGGGAGCCGGGAGGTGGAGTCGGGCTGCCTGGGGAGCCCCTGCCCCGGGCCTCCCCCGTGCATCGCCGCTCCTCGGGGCTCCCGTCCGCGCCTTCTGCCCCTGACCGGACTTGCTGCAGAGGCTGGTTGCAGACACAGGTGGTTTTTCGCCAACATACGACCCACGCCTCCTCCCGGGCAGCTGCGGCTCGTGTGGTGGCATAGGGGCGCTCTCCTCGGAAAAATGTGTATTTGGCGAATCCCGCCCTCTCCCCCGTAAATTAAGTGCAAGCGGGGCTACCCCGAAGTCACCCGAATTCCGTGCGCCCTGCGCCCTCGCCAACAGGTACACCGCCCCGTGCTCTGAGGGGGGCCGCGTCTGTGCACATGCTCCCCTCCCCCTCAAGATGGTGTCTGAGTGTTGGATCCGGGCGTCCTGGGACCGATTTAAAATGCATTTCCTGAACCGTAAGTGCGCAGGCAAAAGCCCGTGTGCCTGGCTCTCCCGGAATGTGTGCGGCAAACGGCCGCAGCCGGGCGCAACGGGCTGCGGATGGGTGGCCGCTGCGGGGTCCCGCCTGGCGGGAGGGTAGACGCCTCGAGCCAGGCCAGCAAGCCCGGAGGGAGGCCAGAAGAGCCGCAGCGTGCAGCCTCCAGGTGGCCAGGGGCCCTGCCCCCCGGGGATCCCTGCAGCTCCAGCCGGCTCAGGGTCTGGCGCAGGAACCAGGGTCCCTCTTGCCTTGGACGCCAACGCGCCCCGCCCCTGCGCCCGGAGCACCTCCAGCCAGACCCCAGACGCCGCACCCCTGCGCGCCCCTGCCTGCCAGGCTGCTCCTCCACCTGCCCTGGGGCTGGCATCTTGGGCTGGGCTGGAGTTGCCAAATCACTCCCTAGGACACCTGGAGGAGTCACCTGTCCCGCTGCGGTGGGCCTGGGTCTGTGGTCCTCCACTTCCGGGGCCGCACGTGGTATTTCCAAACGTGTTTTGGGTTACTCTGCAAGTGGGTACGAAATAGCGTCTGGGGGCTGTTTGCGATCCGTGAAAACAGCCTGAGCGCAGGCCGGTCCAGTCGGGTCTCAGGCCCGGCTCCAGCGGCTCGGGATAACGCGACAGCAGTTCCCATGGGGCTGCGTGAGGAGGCAGGGGTCCGGGCACCCAGCGCCCGGCAGGCACTGGGGGAGTGGGAAGGGGCTGCTTCTGCTCTGGGTTCTGAGATGACGAACTCCTGCGTAGGGACAGCCAGCCTCGGGGCCCACAACGCCGTGCGGTGGGCGTGCCGTCTCCTCGTGCCGCCTGCAATTTCTTTCTGCCATTTTCCTTCCAAGCCTTTTGCTGATTCAGCAGCCCTTGCTCACACGAGCTGTGGATGGCTGGAAGCTGCTGATGGGCTCCCAGCAGTTGCCGGTCAGCACCTCGTCCTCCGGCCAGGGCAAGCCGCTCGCCCTTTGCTGCGACGCCCCCTGCCCTGCCTCCCGCGGCCACAGTGGCTCCCTACGCCTCGCACAGGCAGACATCAGCGGCGTTCGGGAATCATTCTACCGTGAAGTAGGGCTGGTAGCATCAATTCACCAACAAAAACCAGGGGCAGCCAGGGGTGCAGGAGAGCTCGCTGCAGCCCACGAGCCGCCCTGAGGCCTGGGTCCTCCCCGGTGATGCGGCTTTGTAGCCGCTCCTCTGCCCGGGTGCAGAGCCCCTGCCGAGGGCCCTGGCTGGGCAGCACCGGAGCCCAGGTCGTGGGCCCCTGCTGGCCTCGGGCGTTGGCTGTTGGCGTTGCTCGGCCTCTTTCCATGACTGGGAAGTTTTCCGGATTCGGCTCTGGGGAGGGCTCCTGACTTCACCATATCATGGAAGCCCCCTGCAGGGGCCGGCGCTGTGGAGCAGCAGGTAAAGCCGTTGCCTGCAGTGCTGGCATCCCATATGGGCGCCCGTTTGAGTTCTGGCTGCCCCACTTCTGATCCAGCTCTCGACTAGGGCCCAAGTCCTTGGGCCCCTGCACCCACGAGGGAGACCCGGCTCCTGGCTTCAGACCGGCCCAGCTCCAGCCATTGCGGCCATCTGGGGAGTGAATCAGCAGACGGAAGACCTCCCTCTCTCCCCCTCTCTCCCTGTAACTCAGCCTTACCTTACAAATAAATGAATCTTAAAAAGAAGAAAAGCCAGCTGCAGTCCACGGCAATCAGCGCTCACCCTCTCGCCCGTGCCTCTTCACCACAACCCTGCGAGCTTTCTCAGCAACACTTGCCGTCACGGGTGCCGTCGCCGTCAGGAGGGAAGCCCTGTGGGCCCTGGCCCTGGATCTGGGCTGGCTTTCTGCATAGCAGAAGTGACGCAGTGTGAGGCCCAGGTTAGCTCACAGGCAGCAGCGGACTTGGGATGCTGCCGCTCGGGGCAGGGTCACCATGCTGTCTAGCAGCCCCATCCTATGGACAGCAATGGGCTGCAGCCCCCAGCGCCAGCTGGACTCCGAGGCAATGGCCGGCTCCCTCTGAGACCCTCCAGCACCTGAAGTGACGGCACGGGACACGAGCCTTCCCCATCACGTCTGGCCATACTTCCAACCTCTGAACAAGGAAGTGCAGGCTCGAGGTTCCAGGGAGGGCTCTCCGCGGCTGCAGATGGCCGCTGCCGTGCGGTGTCGGACCCACACCTCCCTCTTCCCTGAGCCCTGCGGCCAGCGCCCCCACCCCACCCCACCCCACCCCAGCTGCTCGGCTCAGCTCCTGTTCTCCACGGATCTCGCTGCCGCAGTCCGCGCTGTCCGTGCTGAAAGTGGCTGCCCTGGACTCCTGGGAGAGAGGGAGCTCCTGTCGAGGACCCCAGTGAGCCAGGCGGAGGGGAGCCTGCCCTGCGGAGCGGGAAGAGCACGTGGCTGGCGGTCCTAGAGCAAGCCCGGGAAGCGGGTTCCGAGCCAGAAATTGCCGTGTGGGTTCTGTCAGCAGAGCATCCAATTTGAGGCTGAAGATGGAGAGACTGGAAAAAACGGCAGGCGTGTTTCCCTTCCTTATTTACCAAGAGACCCATGCCTGCAGGGGCACTGGCATGGGTCATGCAACACGTGTCCGCGTAGCACAGACGGCCATGGAAAGAGAGGTGCAGGAAGCATGGGGCACTGCAGAATGATGGGGCGGGGCCGCGAGCGGGGACAGGACTGGTGCTCATTATGGTGATGGTGGTGGGGGTGGTGCTGCTGATGGTGATGGTGGTGGTGATGGTGATGGTGGTGGTAATGGGGTGGTGACAGGATGATGATGGTGCTGATGGTGGTGGTGATGTTGGTGATGGTGATGGTGGTGATGGTGGGGGTGGTGGTGGTGATGGTGATGGTGGTGATGGTGATAATGGTGATGGTGGGGGTGGTGGTAGTGATGGTGGTGGTGATGGTGGTGGTGACGCTGATGGTGATGGTGGTGGTGGTGGTGATGGTGGTGGTGATGTTGGTGATGGTGATAATGGTGATGGTGGGGGTGGTGGTAGTGATGGTGGTGGTGATGGTGGTGGTGACGCTGATGGTGATGGTGGTGGTGGTGGTGATGGTGGTGGTGATGTTGGTGATGGTGATAATGGTGATGGTGGGGGTGGTGGTAGTGATGGTGGTGGTGATGGTGGTGATGGTGGTGACGCTGATGGTGATGCTGATGGTGATGGTGGTGATGGTGATGATGGTGCTGATGGTGGTGGTGATGTTGGTGATGGTGATAATGGTGATGGTGGGGGTGGTGGTAGTGATGGTGAGGTGGTGGTGAATGCCTTGGTTTGGCTGTGATCTATGTCCTTGAGCCTCATGCAGGAGCTAAATCAGCACAGTGTTCTTAATGATGTTAAGAGGGTGAAAGCTGAGTGTCACTGTGGCGTTACAGGGGCTTAGATTGGGGAACTCGAGTGGGTCCCCGTGACTGAATCCTGGTGGCTTATGAGGACAGGCAGAGAGAGCTCCCGGAGATGTGGGCAGCTGTCACGAGGTGACACCGTCCCCTGGGTGTGCACCCCGCTGTTTGCACTTCCAACCTCCAAACAAGCCCCCTTCCTTCGGGAAGTTTTCCTGCCTCCGGCATTCGATCAGAGAAGGAAAGCCCGACTAACACAGCGGCGCTTCAGGAGATGCTTGGACTTGGCATTGAAAGAGAAGTGTGTTCGGCACCAAAAACACCAAAGCCACTTGAAATCCACGCAAAGGCTTTTGGGGAGTGCTATGTCCACGGCCTTCCGCAGTGCGCTCGTCCCACTCTGTCATCCGTGGCCTGGTGGAGGCGCTCGCCCGGGGAGGGAGAAGCAGGGCAGAGCATCGGGGGGATAGGGATGAGGGCGTGGCTCCGGGGACGGACAGTGGGGACGAGGGCGTGGGTCCAGGGACGCACAGTGGGGACGAGGGCGTGGGTCCGAGGACACACAGTGGGGACGAGGGCGTGGGCCCAGGGACACACAGTGGGGACGAGGGCGTGGGCCCAGGGACACACAGTGGGGACGAGGGCGTGGGTCCGGGGACGCACAGTGGGGACGAGGGCATGGGTCCGGGGACACACAGTGGGGACGAGGGCGTGGGTCCGGGGACACACAGTGGGGACGAGGGCGTGGGCCCAGGGACACACAGTGGGGACGAGGGCGTGGGTCCGGGGACGCACAGTGGGGACAAGGGCGTGGGTCCGGGGACACACAGTGGGGACGAGGGCGTGGGTCCGAGGACACACAGTGGGGACGAGGGCGTGGGTCCGGGGACGCACAGTGGGGACGAGGGCATGGGTCCGGGGACACACAGTGGGGACGAGGGCGTGGGTCCGGGGACACACAGTGGGGACGAGGGCGTGGGCCCAGGGACACACAGTGGGGACGAGGGCGTGGGTCCGGGGACGCACAGTGGGGACGAGGGCATGGGTCCGGGGACACACAGTGGGGACGAGGGCGTGGGTCCGGGGACACACAGTGGGGACGAGGGCGTGGGCCCAGGGACACACAGTGGGGACGAGGGCGTGGGTCCGGGGACGCACAGTGGGGACGAGGGCGTGGGTCCGGGGACACACAGTGGGGACGAGGGCGTGGGTCCGAGGACACACAGTGGGGACGAGGGCGTGGGTCCGGGGACGGACAGTGGGGACGAGGGCGTGGGCCCGGGGACACACAGTGGGGACGAGGGCGTGGGTCCGAGGACGGACAGTGGGGACGAGGGCGTGGGTCCAGGGACGCACAGTGGGGACGAGGGCGTGGGTCCGAGGACGGACAGTGGGGACGAGGGCGTGGGTCCGGGGACACACAGTGGGGACGAGGGCGTGGGCCCAGGGACACACAGTGGGGACGAGGGCGTGGGTCCGAGGACGCACAGTGGGGACGAGGGCGTGGGTCCGGGGACGCACAGTGGGGACGAGGGCGTGGGTCCGGGGACGCACAGTGGGGACGAGGGCATGGGTCCGAGGATGCACAGTGGACGCCCCAGTGGCCGTCCAGCCCAGCACTAAAGGAGAAGGGTGTGCACCAGGCTGTGGCTGTTTGTGACATCAGCTCATCTCAGTGTCACCAACATGGCACTTGGGGACACAGCCACGGGCCTGGGAGGGTTGCTCGCTCCTCCCTGCGCCACTGGTGCTGCCTCCGCCCGTGTGTCTCCGCTGGGAGTGGCCCTTGGCGGAGAGGCAGCGGTCATTTTCCTGCACCTGACTCCTGCCCACCGTGTGTGCCGTTTGTCCATCCCTGGGGGAAGGTTGCCGAGCAGGGCAGGCTGTGGGGGGCACTTGCTTGGGCGTCAGAGAGATGATGGAAGTCGCGAGGCTGGGCAACGACTCATTGGGGTAGGCAGTCGGCGACTCCAGCTTGCTGGGTGCATCCCAAGGTCAGAGCCAGCAGGGACGGCTCCGAGGCTGGGTAGACGAATCCAGAACGAGACCAGCCTCACTCGTGTGTCCCCCACACCAGGGGAGCCTGCACCTGTCCCACGAAGGACCTGGCATGCAGGGCCCTCCTGCCTCCACTCAGCCCTTCAGTTCCTCTGCGCCCCCAGCTCAGGCTGGCTTGTGTCTCCCATGTTCCCCTTGCTCTGCCATCTCTCAGATACCAGCTTGGTAGCCTCTTCTTCCAGGAAGCCCACCTGGCCCCCACTCTGCAAGTAAGGCCAGGGAGGGTGCTCCCACTCTGTGCTCCCAGAGCCCCCCGGACTGCCCACATGAGGGCCAGTGGCACGCCACTCGGCCTGGGTGTGTCTCAGCACCAGCATCTGCTGCAGGCACTCCTGGGCAGGGGCCAGGTCTGGCACATGTCAGGGGACCAGGGACGCTCAAGGCATGCATTTGGGGGCAGGGGTGTGGCCCAGCTAGAAGGACTCTGGTTAGGACATGCATGTCTCATGGCAGAGCCATCTCCCGACTGGTGCAGACCCTAGGGGCAGTGGTCATGGGTACAGGTGCTGGGGTCCCTGCCACCCACGTGAGAGACCTGGATGGAGTCCCTGGCTCCCGCTCATGTGGGCATTTGAGGAGTGAACCAGCAGATGGAAGCTCTCTGCCTCCCCAACATGTAAACACATTTAAAATAAATCAGTGAGCCTGGGAGTGTGAGGGGGCGCTTCGGGGGTGAAGTTTGTCTCGCAGCCACAGAGCGGCTGAGAGGGGATGATGAGCCCTGGAAGCTGCCGCCGCCTGCCCGGCCTCCCCGCCTGCTGCCCGCTTGTCTGGGCCGGGAGGGCCCCTCCCCACCTAGGGCCTGCCGTGGACATCGGGCAGCCCGGGATCGCCCACTCCAGGAAGGGCATTGTGGCTTCTCTCCCAGCGCAGCCCACCTGCTGGATGTAGCTCAACAAGTGTGGACAACCTGCTCCCCACCGAGCCCAGCATCCCTGGAGCCAGAGCCCCCACCCCCGCACTCACTCCCTTGCCAAAGAACAGGCTCCCCAACGCCCAGATCACCGTCAGCAGGGTTTTCGGCATTTGAAGAGAATCAGCTTTTTGAGTCTTCGTTCACACCCACACAGTTCACGATTTAGTCTCCAGTGCAGGGGCAGGCCCCCGGCCCAGTGGGTGACACCACATGGGATGCCTGCACCCTGGTTGGAAGGCCCAGGTTCAAATCCTGGCTGTGCTCCCAACCCTAGCATCCAGATAACGTACTCGGCACGAGGGGTCACAGCAGCCGGGCAGGGCCGAACCACAGCCAGGAGCCAGAGACTCCGGCTGCGCCTCCCACACAGGAGCAGGGCCCAAGCACTCAGGCCATCCTCCACTGCCTTCCCAGGCCACAGCAAGGAGTGGGAAGAAAGCAGAGCAGCTGGGACTTGAACCAGCGCTGCAGTGTGGGGTGCGGGCAACACAAGTGGCCAGTGGCCCGCCCTGCCAGCGCCGGCCCCCGGGACCCCTGTTTTCCATGCTCCTCAGTACAGCCCCGGAGAGGGACGGCCGGGTCGACCCCGAGTCCGTGTCTCCTTGGCACCTGCTGGCCTGGCTGTGGTGACGCCGTCCTGGTGGCTGTGTCAGGCAGTGGTGTCCTTGTCTCCCCTTCAGCCCCACGTGCCTTTGTCCCTTTAAAACGTGTGCTCTGATCACGAGGTCCTTTGTTCCCGCAGGACTTCCAGGCACTTCCTTCTGTCCCCCAAGGGCTCTTTGATGTGAAAGTCGGAGTTACACAGAGAAGGAGAGGCAGAGAGAGAGAGAGAGAGAGAGGTCTTCCATCCACTGGTTCACTCTCGTGATAGCCACAATGGCCGGAGCTGCACAATCCAAAGCCAGGAGCCAGGAGCTTCTTCCGGGTCTCCCATGCAGGTGCAGGGGCCCAAGGACCTGAGCCATCTTCTACCGCTTTCCCAGGCCACAGCAGAGAGCTGGATCAGAGGTAGAGCAGCCGGGACTAGGACCAGCGCCCATATGGGATAGAACTGCAGGTGGCGGCTTTACCGGCTTTGCTACAGTGCCGGCCCCCTTTTGTTCCTCTTTCTATGTCATTGCCAAGGGACCTCCACACCCCACGCCCCTGTCCCGTGTGCTGCAGCCCCTGGAAGGCCAGGGAATCCGGGGCACAGTGACTGTGCCACTTCCTGGGCCACACCGTGCTCTCCAACAGGAGCCCGGGGCCGAGCGTGGGGTACATGTCTGCAGTCTCGCCCTGCCCCCTCCACATGCTTGTGGGCATCTAACCACGTGCTCCCGTCCCCCACTGCCGCCCGAGGGACTGGACGGGTGAGGGCTTCCTGGAGGTGGAAGACAGAGGGAGCTCAGGTCAGATTCCACCCTTTGGGACCAAGGACCCTGGAGCTTCCTTGAGGCTGGGTGCCTCCCCCTTCCTGGAGAGCACACGTTGGCCCAGGCTGCCAGGAGCTGTCCACCCTGGGCTCCTGCCTTCCTCCCCCTCCACCCCCAGACAGGAGCCCTTCTCCCTGAGCACTCAGCAGCCCACTCAGGAAACAGGCCACAGACAGGATGGAACTGTCCCACCCTGCAGCTGGGCCGGTCCGGTTGACGACACTTGCAGCCAGGCTGGGCTGGCAAGGAGCAGGTCAGTGAGGGCCCCTCCCTGGACAACCAAGAACCAGAGAACTGCAGGTCAGGGCTGGTGCTGCGGCTCAATAGGCTAATCCTCCGACTGCGGCGCCAGCACCCCGGGTTCTAGTCCCAGTCAGGGCACCAGATTCTGTCCCGGCTTCCCCTCTTCCAGGCCAGCTCTCTGCTATGGCCCGGGAGGGCAGTGGAGGATGGCCCAAGTGCTTGGGCCCTGCACCCCATGGGAGACCAGGAGAAGCACCTGGCTCCTGGCTTCAGATCAGCGCAGTGTGCCGGCCGCGGCGGCCATTGGAGAGTGAACCAACGGCAAAGGAAGACCTCTCTCTCTCTCTCTCTCTCTCTCTCTCTCTCTGTCCACTCTGCCTGTCAAAAGCAAAAACAAAAAGAACTGCAGGTCAGCAGGGGCTTGGCGACCTGTGTCCAGTTCTGCCTGGGCCGGTGCTAGCTGAGTGACCCGAGGCAAGTCGCTGAGTCAGCGCCTGTCGATGAAGACAGCAGCGTGGCGCCCGGTGCACAGGGCCCTGCCAGTGACGGTCGGTGCCGGCGAGTGGGACAGTCCCACCCGCTGGGGACACTGCACAGGACCCAGGTCGAGTGTTACCCCATCGGGCCACTGGGGAGGCGGCCCCGGCCACGGGAAAGGATCCCAAGAGGGCGAGAGGTAGTGCTGCTGGCCCGGGAGCCCCGCCTGGTCCCTGGAGCCCCACCTGGTCCCTGGAGCCCCACCTGGTCCCCGGAGCCCCGCCTGGTCCCTGGAGCACCGCCTGGTCCCTGGAGCCCCACCTGGTCCCTGGAGCCCCGCGCTGGGCAGCCTTGGGAAGTGTGTCTGCTCCTCACAGCTACTGCAGGAGTTTACAAAGCGCAGAACCCGCCAAGAAGCGCGGCTCCCCCGCCATCTCCTGCTTCGTGCTGGCTGTTTGTCCCCGCGGTTGGCGCAGCTCTGCTGGACAAGCTGGGGACGGCGCGGAGAATGCTCTGTCTCCGCCCACAGCCCGGCCCAGGCCTCTCCTCCCCACAGATCGTCCTCTGCAGCCTGTTGAGCCCTCGCTGGCTGCAGGGCTGCGGCCGGGCCGACGTGCGCAGGCTCAGACTGCTCGCCGTGTCCTAGCCGGCTCTGGCCACCCTGTGAAGGCAGCATGCGGCCCATGACCGCGTCCACACGGCCAGATACCCTCAGAGCGGGCAGAACGGGGACAGGGACAGCCTCACGGAGCCCGGGCCCCTCCTCTCTGGGCTCTGGGCACTGCAGGTAGCTACTGCTGGGTCATCTTGCGCCTCAAGCCACACGCTTCCCAGGGCTGGCAGTGTGGACAGATGTATGCGCCCTTCGACACAAAGTCTCCGCGGCTGCAGGTTCGGTGACCTGGGGTGGGGGCATCCTCTTCTGCCCCCCAGCCCCCAGCCTCTTGCTCCCAGGACTACCCCAGGCTGACGTGCTGAGGCCGGCTGGGGTCAGTGCAGACAGGGGCTTCACTGGGCCTGGAAACCAGTGGAAGCCAGCAGCGCCGGCCCCAGCCAGAGGGCTCCGCACAGCTGCTGTGCCCTGGGACTTCCTGCGGGGACAGGGAGGGGAGGGCCTGGACGGCAGCCTGGCACAGAGGGGCTCTTCAAGTGCGCAGGCATCATGGCTGTGTGGACGGCCACACGTGCCAGCTGCGCCCTCTGCTGCACTTGACCCTGTGAGGACCAGGCTCACGCAGGCAAGTGGCCTGGAGGCCAGCTCCTAGTTCTGCCACGTCCTGGCCGGGCGGCCCTCGGGTCCTGACCTTGCCAGAGCCGCGGTTCCGCCTCCATCAGGGTAGCCCCGCCCCCCGCCGCCGAGAGGATGAAGTAGCAGCAGCCGCTGGGCTGGTGCAGGACACCCATGGTCAGCACCCAGGCACCGGCCAGATCCGTCCCCGCAGGCCTCTCCGACGCCGCCTTTGGATAGATTCCCGAAGGCCAGCAGCAAGGTCGGAGGGCACGGGCGTCTGGACACCTGCCACACACGCAAGCCCACCCCCGGGCTCTGGCCAAACGCAGGCTCCAGGCTGGCCGGCCCGCCTGGGCCCTGCGCCACGCGTTTCCAAGGCAGGCTTGGCCCTGCGGGTCCGAGGAGCTGGGTCCCAGGTGTGCACGCCCTGTTCCCCTCACTTCTGCAGGAAAACTGCTGGTGACAGCCCAGGGCACTGTGCTAGTGGCCAGGCAGACATGTGGTGGGCAGGGCCGGAGCTGAGCCTGCGCTTGGGAAGCTGCCCGGCTGGGCGCGGCTCCTGCCGGCTGCCTGGTGCCTGAAACTCTGCCGCCAGCCGCCAGCCCGACCGGGCCACTCGCGCAGCCGATTCCTGCACACCTGAGCCCCCGGAGAGGAGCAGAGGCAGGAGACCCCTGCACAGAGGGCCAGGGCCCTAGCCCTGGCCTTGCCCTGGCCTTGCCCGAGCCGCTGGACGAGCCGGCCCTGCGGGGACCGCAGACTGAGGGCGCCCCCATCTGGCCGGGAGCGAGCATGCAGCGCTGCCATCGGTCGCGTTGCCTCGCGAAGCCGCAGGCTGAGCATGCACCGGACCCAGGGCCTCCCAGGGCTGGTGATCCCTGGGGTCTGGGGCCGGCTGGTGGGGGGTGTGAGCAACAGTCTCCCGGTGAAAGTCTCCCGGGAGGGTTCGAGACGCTCCCGTGGCTCTGCTTTTCCTGTGAGCCGTTTCCACTGCGGAGGGGCAGCGTCATGGGCCCAGCAGTAACACCCACGGCACACCTGGGCTGGTGCTAACCTCCCCTGCTCCCCAGGACACAGGACGCCCACGTCTGCACAAGCCACAAGCTGCCTGTGACCCTTCCACGTTCCGTGGACTTCCGAGGCTCCAGGCCCTCTGTCCCCTGACAGTGCTGGGCATCTTAGAGGATATTCTCCCCCGAATTTCAGAGCAGCTGTGCCGGGGTGCAGGGTGGCT